>OU342980.1:12374882-14874882 GCA_910592155.1 Ypsolopha scabrella
CCACTATAATTCCCTCAGTTTCGGGTTGAGTTGTTGGGACATGCAATATGCAAGTAGACGGTTCTAGAGTCAGGAGAAATTATGTGAGGGGCGGAATAACTTGAGTATGATACAATTTATTTACTTGTACGTAGGCTACGTAGGTTACGGAGGCTAGGATTGTTTCCATTATACTTTTAAAGATTAGATAAAGTAGTTGACCAAATAGTAGACTGTAAATCTTTACATTTTGACGAGGGCCTAGATACTTTTGTAAGCTAGTGCCTGAATTTAGTTTATTGCTTGAGAGTTTTATAACAACTTGTATATGAGCGGGAATAGGATAATTTAGGGATCGAAATATTCTTATCGAGTATCTTCGCAATTAGTCGGGTGCAACGTGACTCTTACTAGTATGGGTTTTGGTTCTGTTTCATCGTTAATTCTATCTACAAGATAATCTGATACGTCAATTTTATGGTTGTATCTATCTATTTAAATCCTGACACATTAGACACAAAAGTATACCGTTAGCTCAAGTAAATGGTTCCTCGTCATGGAGTCTGGTTTTATGATTAGGCCCCAGGGTTTCCAAAGTCACAGTTAGTGCCAGAATGCTCTTATACGTCTTACCCCTTAAGGTTTAAACCCATGTAATAGAATGATCAAATATTTAGGAATATTACAAAAGAGAGTGAGGGCCAGGAATATAGAGAAATTTAGTCGTTGGGTTATTTCTAACGGCTCGTGAATTAGGCAAGTTGTTCAGGTTGATAGCGGGGGAAATCTCTCAATATAAAGGTTAAAATCAAGATTAAATTTAGCTAAATTAATTGCGATCATGTCAACGTAAGCAGCGAAGCTACGGAACGTGAACAATTAGGTATATAAAAAACTGTAGGGACCTCTTTGGTTATTTAGATTAGGAGACCTAGGGAAAGATTTAATTGTAGGAAATGTTGGTTTGAGCCAAATTGTTTGATGTGATTTAGGGTTAAGGGTTGAGAACGGCTTACACGCTACATGCTACAGAGCCATTGTGACGATTCATTTTTAACCTGGTCAAACAGGAAAGTCTGTATTGAATGAGCTGGTGGATCCTTAGAGTGGCGAGAAAGAGAAATCCACGCGTGGTACATTTGGGAAGTATGAAGAAAAAGGGGAAAGAGGATTTTAATGGTATTGTAGTATAATAATATAAAATTATACTATAATATTTATTAAAGAGAATGCAGGTTGTAAAAGAGGGCTCTAGGGAGGCAACAGTTTTGACAGTATAGATGAAGTTATTGTAGCTTGGACCAGAGGCACTATACCTAGCAAACGGTTTATTATGGAAAATTGGAGTTAGGTTAAATTACGAAAAGAAGTACATGATAAACCCGCACTATACAGAAGCTCTTACTCCCTTTTCGGCAACTGCACACTCACCAGGAAACTTATGGGGCTTGCAAGGGGAAGGGCTCTAGCTGAGATAGTTAAATTAAAGGATAACCTTTATGAGGCGGTTCATCGCTTGGTATCTGGTGGAATTAGAGATAGTCCATGGCAAATCTAGTGTTAATCGAAAAATTGGATTGGGTTAGAAGGCCATCTTATTGCCACTAGGGCATACTGGATTCACAACCCGGTACTCTCGTTTCGTCAGATTTCTTGCAATCGAAGTAATAGTTATCCATAATTAAGTTATTGCGAGGTTGGAGTCCGGATACTTGCGGGATTCTGTTAGTGGATTGGTTTAAAAACGCACACGCCCAACTACATTCTGGAAAAAGCCATAATAATTTGTTTTGTAATCAGTGGTCTCTGCATGTTAGCGAGTCTGAAGAGAAAATTTCCTTCGGCTGAACTAATGTATGCTACGTAAATTTTGAGGGTCGAGCTGTACCAGAACAAACCTCGGATCGAGGCGTTCTGTTAGCACTCGCTAACATTTTGTGATAAGGTGGTGCCACTACCTTCGGATTACTATTGATGTCTAGATATTAGCTGAGGGTGGAAGCGACATCTGCTTAATATGTGGGAAACGCTTGAGTTTGGAGGTAGGTTAGGTTGATTGAAAAGGATGTCAAACCAAACGTAAAAGTATCAGTTGTTTAGGTCAGATGGCATTACTTCCGGGATTAGAAAATAAGACAGACCTTATTTCCTTATTTTACTCAGGAAATGAAGAAGTAATGTTAAAATAAATTCCGTATGTTTTATTCTTAATGTTTGGTAGCAGGGAAAGAGTGAAAATTATGTAAATCAAGTAAAGATGTTGTTTCTATAATAAATTACGTGAACATTAAATTCGCGCCGAAAACGGGTATTTCATGGATATGTAATAGTATGGAATTAGAGATTGCCGGGTGTCTAAGGTTCCTAAGCGAAATGGGTCCACTGAGTGAAAAGAAGTAGGAAATGTCTTTTGAGGAGAGAGATTTGGGGGGCTTTACAAAAGTAAGGAATGCAGAAGGCGGGCTATGGGGGCGCAGTAGCGGGAAATTGGGTAAACTTTGATTCAAGAAGTTCCGTCATAATTTGCTGTCTTTCCGTCATAATGGCGCTGTTATTGTTAACTTGCCAGAGCCCGCTAGAATTTAGTATTGGGAGAAATGGGGGCGACACTGCGCATCTTGCAATAAACTCATGAACCTTGGCATAGTACAGATTAGGTGAATTGGTTTTAAGGGTATGTCAAAAGTGCCACTTGTTTCAGCTAGGTGGCGTATTTAGCAAAGCAGTAAAGGATACAGATCCCATTTTCGTATTTTAATTCAAAATAAAGTAAAACCTGCTCAAATGAATTTTAGATATTTTCATTATCTTAATAATTGGTGGTAAGGAAAATTAGAATCACGAAAATACTGTTTCAAGCTAAAAAGGAAAACATTATGATTGCGGTAGTCCGGATGTCGGCGTTGAGATTTCATGACCATATAAGGTAATACGGAAATTCTTGGAGGGAATGCGTGGGCCGTGGATACGGGGAGTGACAAGAAGTGAGCGGGGCACGGGGGAAGCGGCGTGGCGAGGCGCCGGGAGTGAGTCGATAAAAGTGGTTGTAGGGCGGGAACGGCCCCCAGTCTTTGGAGGTCAGTCTTCGGAGTTCAGTCTTCGAGGTCCGTCAAGCGAGATACAAGTGCAGTAATTAGTCGCGAATTTATTTTCTTGGGTTTTGTTTTTATCAGGGCGTTTGTTTTATAGATATATTAATTTTCCTCGGGGTTATTTTCTTCAAAGTTCTGTTGGAATTATTTAGAGTGTGGGATACTTTTCGAGAAAGTGCAGTTTAAATTTAGAGATCCGCGAGTGTTTGTTCGAGGCGATTTCCGTAAATCGGTTATAGGGCATTCCTTTTGAGACTTGTTTCAAATGATTTCCTAAGAATTCTGGGGTCTGCTTTATATTTTAAATAATATAAGGTAAAGCTGGATGTTGCGGCTGTGAAAGGCTTTGAGCCCTAGGGCTCGGCTGGCCGGGGGAAGGATGGAAAAAGCCTCATTAAGAATCGCGGTTATTTGTGTTATATAGTTCAGACCAGTTCTCGGGACGCGGATATCAGACCTGGGCGTGGGGTTTTGTATTTTGCTGGGGTTTGGTAATAGTGAGGGGATATTAGCGCGGGAGCTACTCGGTATTTCGAGCGTGGCAAAGGTGGGTGTCTCTGGGTTTAGTTTGGGGGTATTTTCAGTAGGCTTGACGGCTAATAGGTAGGGAAAATATGTGATGCTAAACAAAGAGAAGTCTCTCTGGGGTACCAGTGTTGGGTAAACTTAACGGTGACAACTGACGGCCCTGGTACCTTCAACCTCTCCGGAGGGGCAGTCGTTTTGAGATGACGCTGCAGCGGTTTAGTTATACCGTATAATATCTCCCATTTCTGACGTTACCATGTGATGTTGCCTGGGCGATCACTAGAGAAGTGTGAACCGGACATTGCCCCTCCAGGTTATCATCCGTGGCGCAGTTTTGGTCTTTATGTATATATTAATATATTTATCACACAACCATGTAGGGAACTTCCGGTCAGTTGGGTGAGGCCCTTACCTTGAATCACCCGCTGACTGGCACGGAGAGTTTATAGGCAGTAGGTACACGTAGAGGAGAAAACTCGCCTCGCTTCTTTATTTTAGACTAGTTGAGGGATGTGATTTCCGCTGTGACTCTTTGGGAATCACCGCACAAACACAATTAAATGTAAATGTGAGATTTTATCTCTAGTTTTGGGTTTTACACATTTGGCAGACTAGGAATTCTCATTCTAGGTACAAATGATAGGCAGGTAAAGTTTGGATAGTCAATTTAGTCAAGATATTTGTTAGGATGCATTACACAATCACACAATTAAAAGTAAATGTGAGATTTTATCTCTAGTTTTGTTTTACACCAAAATAGGCTGAGAATTATCTTGGCTATTCCCGAGTAGCCAGATCAGTCAAGGAACTTGCGGGAATGCTAGGACGTTACAAGGAATCTTAGGACGTTAGAATTTCACGTAGGTAGGGTCGCAAGAAGGGACAATAAATTGATTAGAACACAGTCAGGTATTATAGAAAAATGTAGGACGTTAGAATTGTGCTCGGAGAAAATAGGGTTCTGAAGGTTGTAGGCTCCTGGTAGTGTATGTTTTAGTCAATTATGTTTTGGTGTTACACGTAGGCACGTTCAGGTTAGGATCCGTAGGCTTTGAAGGTTTTTAAGGGGGTAATTCTTGTAGAACCACGGATTGGTGAAATTTAGGTCAAATAGGTAGGCGGATATCAGCTAGGTTCCAGATTTTAGTTTGAAAAGAATAGGCGAATTTCAGAAGTTAATAATGGCAGAATTTGTTTAGATCAATCTTGTAACGACGTGTTGAAAGCATTCAGTGGAAAGCCTCCCTGATTGTCTGGTCGAGAAAGCCCTTTAAATTACTGAAAGTTATTTTGTTGTGAAGTAAAGATAAGTAATGTTTTGCTCTCAATTCTGCTATCACATGGATTAAACTTATGATCATCGTTCTCTGATTAGATAGAGAAAGTTCGACCTCAAGCTCAGAAACACTCCTACTGAAATGAGTGTCTAGTTTTTCAAGATACCCTTTTATTGAGATAAACTGTTTTGGTGTGAGAGCCATCAGTTCAGAGTTTGGAGCAAAGTCCAGTTCTAAGTCTTAATTACAGTAAATAATTCTGGAATCATAATTTCCTTATAAAAAAGGAAGATTTCAATATAAATAAATTTACCAAAGTAAGTAGCTTGGTTTCCATAGAAAAGGAATGATTTCTATTTATGAATAATATTGCCTGAAAAATAAAGGTAATGAGTAGATGCATTTGTTCATACTAAGGGAAAATCCCACCCTTTTAGCCAAGCAATGCCGTGCTAATAAGAATCTTCTGTATACCAAACGGAACAGGAATCTTAGTTCGTCAAGTGTGAATAGATATATCTCTCCTTGAATTAATATCCTCAAGTACAATGTGGCCGAGAGATAGCCTTAAATATTGCTGAAATTATTCTGGATCTAACAAAGAAACCAGCTAGCTGAAATTATATCTATCTGAGTGAGACATATTTCATATAATTATAGCTTTGATTCTGAGACTTCAAAACGGCTACTTACTAACTGATATTCAGAAGAGTTGAAATTAGTCAAACTAGTAGAACCAAATTAGTTATCTGTATGACTGAATTAATCCAGTATTGACTGTTAATAAATTTCTGTTAGAATAAACTACCTTAAAGCTGTTCTCATGTAGAATTCAGTAGGTTCAGAGATTAGACTTGTGATAAGGAGAAGTATGCAGCTTTTACTGAAGTAATTAATATTTCACAGTAAGGTCACGATATTTAGTTACGGTTTCTTAGTGATTCTTCCTCCAAGGTGTGTAGACAGGGAATCACTGTTCTTAGGTTTTCTTAAAATAAATAATGTACTATTTAAAGATTACTGAAAGATTTTATAATGAGACTATAGTAGTGTTTGGTAGAAATTAAAGACTTGCCAACATGAACGATTTACTATTACAAAGTAACAAATCTTACAAATATTCAGTATAATAATACTGTCTTACCAAATTACAATATCTAAGTACTTAATGCCCTGTAGCACAGTACAAATAATGTATCATTAAACTAAATGCAAAATTAAAGTCTATAATAATATAAAGTATTAAATCACAATTTCAAATAAAACTATATAAAACCTTTGTTAAATAATTAAATCACAATTTCCAATAAAACTAAATAAAACCTTTGTTCAAAAAAATTCACGGGTTATTCCCCATCCGAAAGGTAAAGGCTTTTATGTTCAACTTATACTCTTATTATCTAGGAGTATAATCTTCTCGTCTATTACTTTACTTAAGCAGAACCATAGAAGCTTTTGCTTTTACAGAACCCAAATTGACCGGTAGGGGCTATTAAACAAAAAACATAAAATTGCGGTATCTTCTAGATGAATTATATTTAGTTTCGGTTACTCCTCTCACTCTCTTACATAAGCCTGGTCAATAGGTGATAATCTCTTGGATAGTTTCAATTCAGTATTGACATCATATAATAACTTAGCTAGGCGCAGATGTTATTCTATTTACTAGGGTCAGAGGAACTATTTACTTCTCGGAAACTTTAGGTAATTTAACTAGACTTATTAGGAAATGTTGAGTTCGGATTCATTCTTATTATCACTAAAAGAACTAGGGTTACTTAAATACGGTTCACAACGAGGGGTCCTATCACAGCTGCTAGACGATCATTTGGCCTAATACTAGACTAACACCCTCCAAACCTTGTTTGTATTTATAACTAGTTCAAGCGTCAAGCGAGAAGGTAGAGTGGGTAGGCAGTGAGACGGAAAGTGGGTAGTTAGCAGAAAAGTTGGTAGGTAGGTGAGGTTAGTGTGTTAAGGTTTTAGATGATAGAGAGGGTTTTAGAGGTGGGGAGGTATGTTTCAAAGTCAATCCGAAAAAAAAATAAAAAAATAGACAAACGTTGCCAAAGACATTGCATAGAGAACAAGACTGTGCACTGCGATACGAAAAATGAGCCGAGCGAGATGGGTATTGGCACTCGTTGGTCCCTTTCTAACACGTTAGAAACTCAACAACACTATATAAGTATATTGTCTATTTTATATACACTGGCAACTTGCTAGACAAGGATACACGAGTAGTGACAGCTATCTCGCTCGGCTCGTTTTTCGCTTGAAAATGGTATCATAACAATTACAACCTTTTTTTTTAAGGAAATAAAATCTAGTTTAGTTGAGCGAAAATTGGACAGTGCACAGTCTTGTTATTTATACAATGTCTTTGGACGTTGCATGTTTGTATGAACCGAGGTTCCCTAGACGTGTTTTCTTTCTAATTCGATGTAATCTTTTCAGCGAAAGACCAGAACGCGAGCATGCGTATACACAACGTGCTTCAATGGGCTGAGCTGCTTGATATTGGGAAACCTAGCATCTGTGTATAGCTTCATCATCATCATAGTCATCATAGTGTAAGAGGCGCACAGTGCTTCAAGAGATTAATCAAGAGACCAGCAGTATAAATGCTTACATTACATTTATGCCATTAAAAGCAATATCACAGGACGTATAAAAATATTTTTTATGTTTTGGCAATTTTTTCATTGGTTATGCTAATTTTCAGTTTATAATAAATATCGAATAATAATGCCACATGCTTTTATTTTAACTAAATAAATGTTGAAAATGAACAAAATTTATTGAACTCTATGAATCAGAATCACTAATTAGAACACAAAACCGTAAAAAAAGTTGTTTTTTTTATTTTAATTTTTTGGTTTTCAAATTTCAAAAAAATGGCCAACCTGCGCGCCGTGACATGTGACTGACAATAGACAGTACATATACCCGGCGGTAAATAATGCACATACGGCTATGTACACATAGAGCGTCGTCTTTGTCACCGGAGTATTAGTGCTTCTTTGGCGGTCGATATCTTTTTTTTATAAGTATTATGGATAATGATGACAAAAGTAACAAAAGATGTATTTTTTATTTCGAACATGGAACAGTTTCCTTTGTTATAGCTAGAGGGTTCATTTCCAACCAATATAAAGTCCTACAATTCAAAGAAAAAAAATTAAGAGTATCCATAACAGACCACTTTGAAAAAATATTGCGCGAACTATTTTTTAACTTCCATAGAAATTTTGTCAGCTGATACTTTGTACTTACTGAGAAGTGACTCAATTATTTGACCAAAAAAATATTGAATGTGATCACTGATCAGTGATTGATCACAATCAGATAATGATACTACATGATCTACCCTAGAATTATTTTCACTTATTTTATTATTGTAGGACCCTATACCGGGTGTAAAAGCAAAGGCAAGAATCCTTTAAGGGTGTGTTAGTATGATCGGTAAAGATATTATTTTAAATACTGGGATCTCTAAATACAGACCACTTTGAAAAAAATATTGCGCGAACTATCTTTTAACTTCCATTGAAATTTTGTCAGCTGATACTTTGTACTTACTGAGAAGTGACACAATTAATTGACCAAAAAAATATTGAATGTGATCACTGATCAGTGATTGATCACAATCAGATAATGATACTACATGATCTACCCTAGAATTATTTTCACTTATTTTATTATTGTAGGACCCTATACCGGGTGTAAAAGCAAAGGCAAGAATCCTTTAAGGGTGTGTTAGTATGATCGGTAAAGATATTATTTTAAATACTGGAATCTCTAAATAAAGTACCAGTACCTCATAATAAGACGACTTTCTTTACTCAAAATACACTAATCGCGTGGACACTCTCACTGGTCGCTGGCCACTCGGATGAGGGGTGCGGGTTGCGGGGTGTAATTAGGTGTATGGGAAGGCCGGTGAGCTGCGTAGCCATAGCTTAGAAAAATGATGGAATTTTTGGTGAAATTTCAAGGTATATTTGTTTTTCTCGTAATGACATCAGAATCGTGTATACTTTCATACCCTAAAGGGATTCTTGACTTTGCATTTACAACCTGTATATATTTTTTTAAATTCTTCTAGTTTGAGCAATATTTTGCCAATGCCTAGATAATTTATTATTTTTAGGCAGAGTGTGACGGTGAGATTGAAAGAAGAGGGAATGCAAGAAATAAAACTACTTTATGGCTGCAAGGGCACGATTTGCAGTTCATAATGGAGTGTTTCTTGTGAATGGTAGTGAATGTTGGGTTCGGCAAGATGAGCAGCGAAGTAGAGTGAATGCAGTGGAAATGAGTTCCTTACAGAGTACCTATGTGTGGTTTGACATTGAATGATAGAGAGAAAAGTATCGACATAAGGGATCGTTGCGGCCTGGAAGAAGATGTAGTGACTAGAATAGAAGAAAGGAAAGGAAAAAAACCTTTGATAATGCTTTAACAGCGAAACCGGTAAGGGAAATAATATAAATAAGTGGACAAGTACAAGTGTTTAATGTAGAAAAAGGAATGCTACGTTGGTTTGGACATACAGAGAGGATGAATGAAAGTAGAGTGACAAAAGAAAATGCTGCACACGCAAGTGGAAGGTAACGCTCGACCGGGCCGCCCTAGAAGGAGGTATATCAACCAAATAGGCGACATACTGAAGAAGGGCAAAGTAAAAAGTACTCGGAATAAAGAGATATGTATTGATGGATGTAGAAGAAGCAAAAGAGGTGTGTCAAAATCGTAGCAGATGGAAATCTGTAGTCTCTATCTACCCCTGTGGGAGACAGGCGTGAGAATATGTATGCATGTTTTAGGGTTCCGTAGCCAAAGGGCAAAACGGAACCTGTTTTATTTATTTATTCATGAGCTCAAACTATGCATATATACTACGATTTCAAACATTTACTTGGTCATAGATTTGTCCTGCAGAGTGATACAAATTATACACAGCCCTCACATACTAGGTGAAATTAAATCAACCGACCAAATTCATCCTGGAGACTAGTCATCCGGAACAAGGTTTAATAACCCTCCAGGTGAAATTCGAAAAAAAAAATTTTTTTTCCGTAGAACCTGCACTAGGAATTGTACTTAAACTAGTCCAACCAGTACGGGAGCAAAAAAAAAATATTTTTCGAAATTGGCCAAAAGGATTACTGAACCTAGTTCTTGATCACCAACCGGGTCTCTAGTATGAATTTGGTCAGTTGATTAAATTTCACCCTATATAAATCTATTACAAAAACATAAACATGCAAAACTATTTATGTAACCACTAAATCATGCAATAACAAACAATAATTTAAACTCATTGATTATAAATTAAAAAGAGAACATTAATTAAGCTTAATTATTTAGATTTTTCTATTCAAGGACGTAATTTTTTTTACAATATGCACCTAATGATATAATAAATTAAGAAGTTCTACTTACATAAGCTTACAAAAGTCATTGACTTTCTTATCGGCGATCTTGCAAGTCAGCCATGTAGTGGTATTAGTTTTGTTTATAGATATTAAATTTTAACATTGCCAAGGATTTCTACAAGTTACCGATGTCGCTGTTATTATTATTATCATCATAAAGCGAACCGACATTTTATTTAAAGGAGAAATTTTACCTACATTTATTAATTGTTTGAGAGGTTCAAAAACTTTTCGCCTTTTACTGTGTAGATAAGGTGAAATTAAATTAACCGACCAAATTCATACTGGAGACTCGGTTAGTGATCAGAAACAAGCTTCAATTACCCTTTTGGTGAAATTCGAAAAATATTTTTTTTTGCTTCCTTACTGCCTAGACTAGGAATTTTGTACTTAAGCTAGTCCAACCAGTAACGGAGCAAAAAAATATATTCTTCAAATTTGGCCTAAAGGATTACTGAACCTAGTTCCTGATCACTAACAGAGTCTTCAGTGTATATTTGGTCGGTTGATTTAATTTCATCTTATATGTATACGAGGTACAGCAAAGATTAATTTAAAAATAACACTATAAGTACGTAATTTTGTCTATGATCAGTACCATACTATTTCCAAGCATTTATTTTCTCGATGACAGATCGATTAGTGATACGAAAATAGCCACTATTTCAATGCTCAGTAGGATTATATTACTTACGCCACATTTTTAGGGTTCATAGTCAACAAGGAATCATTATAGCTTCGCTATGGCCGTCCGTCTGTCTGTCTGTCTGTCCGCGGCTACGCTCAAGAGACTCTTAGGAACTGAAAGCCATAATTTGGCATGGATATACATATTCATTACGCCAACAAATAGATAAAATTAAATGGAATTAGAAAATCATTTTTTTCCGCGTCTACCCCACTGTGTGGAATATCATTGGATAGGTCTGTTAAAAATATTGTGGGTGTGTCTAAATCATTTTTTGATTCAGGTATCCGTTTGTGAAATATTAAGTTTTAAAGTGCAAACTTTTCTTAAAATCAGTATCCCTGCTAGCTAAACAATTATTGCTTTTGGATATGGGAAAAATTCAAGGCAGTATATATAATGAAATTAAAAGGAAAACTTAGTAAGCTTTACATGTTAACGAGTAATAGTCGACCAACTTAACTTTGCAGTTTGTAATTTTTATTCAAACCTCGTTTGATTAGTACGGAACCCTCAGGCACGAGTCCTACTCGCACTTGACTGGTTTTTAGGGTTCCGTACCTTAAAAGGAAAAAAACGCAGGCCTTATAGGATCACTTTGTTGTCCGTCTGTCTGTCCGTCCGTCTGTCTGTCCAGACCCTTTATCTCGGGAACGCGTGGAGATATCGAGATGAAATTAAAACCATATACTCAGGTCTACAGTCCCTTGAAGCTGTTAAAAATTAAACCTTAAAAAATATACGACCGTTTAAGCCGCAAAAAACGTATATTTCGACACTTTCAAGGGAATCAAAATTTTTAGGGTAATTTCCGTTGACCTAGAACAATAAAATTTAGCAAGTAATACCGTCTTATACTACAAGTATAGGAAAAAATCTGAAAGCTATACATTTGTAATTAAATCATAAAAAATATAGTATATAACGGAACCCTCGGTGGGAGAGTCCGACTCGCACTTGTCCGGCTTTTTCTATTCAGTCTCGCTATGTTTTAGATCATCAATCCAGCAAGCTGCCGGGCACAGAGGAAAATACATTGCGTCTGTCGGTTCGTGGTCTCCACCAGAGAACCCTCAAATGTCAGTAGCAATTATAAAACACGAAATAATAAGGATACAAGTGGAAAAACTGGCGGATAAGTGTTAGAGTTCAGACGTTATCATTGCTGTGAACAGAAAACATTCAAAGGATATGTCGGTATTTAGCAGCGTTTTTTACTAGAACGTTTAACACATTTCTTAGGGCTCCGTACCAGAACACGTAGCTAATGTGAACTGACAAAATATTGCCATATAATGCTTAGTTTCAGACGAGGTACAGTAGAGCCCACATCAAGCTATACACATTGAGTATAAGCTGACCTCTCATTGTACGGGAAGGCTATATGAGAGGTCAGCATAAACTGAGAGTGTTTAGCTTGATGTGGGCTCCACTGTACAACCTCAGATAATCTATCAATGGGTGCTACCGTAATCTTTTGATGACGAGTGTAACGTTCTCGGCGATTCCTACACGTGCGACAATTTGCGAAGGCCGAAAGCGGGTGATTTTTACAAGCTCTTTATAAAGAAACGTATCAAACTCTTAAAATAAAAACCTTTTGGTCGTATTCATAACATGTTTTAGGTGTAATTTTAGTAGTTATAGTTGATTGATTCATTATGTGATTACTTAAACAGAGGCGTATGAAAAGCAAAGCGTGTGAAAAATTTTGCGAGAATCGCCGCCCCCTGAACAATGTAAAAACAAAATATGCATAGAAAATATACTAGTAAAAAATAATATCGAGCACGAATGGTTTAGGCCAGGGGTCGCCAAGTAATTTTAAATGGAATCCGGGAGATTTCGTAGCACGCACGATGCCTACTATCGCGCTTAGTTGACTATTCAATATCTTCAAGTAATCGGTAGCACAATGACAACATTATGAAACCACCGCACATTAGATCGCACTAGGCCTACTTTTTTATTTTAGTGCAGTTACATAGCAGTTTGTCAACTTTATGAGAAATCGGATGTCTATTTTGGTACCGTTATGTTCAAAATAATATTCTGTTACTCCATAAAAAGTGACGAAAGTACCAAATAGTTTACATACTTTTTTCGTGTTTATTGTTTGATATAGGTACTGTTGAAAAATTTCATCGAGATCCAGAAAAAAAAAAGCTCTTACTACTTACTAGTTAAATCTTTTATTTTGACTAATATTAAGGTTATTATATAAAACACAATAGCTATTCTAATAGGTATTCTTTAAAATTCATTAGATATTTTTTAAATTTAATAGTTCCGCGGTCCGCCTGTTGCCAACCGATGGTTTAGGCAATGTTATTATAATAATACCCAACCTCTTTAGGTTTAATATATTACATTATATTACGAGTGATATAGGGGGTTAGAAAAATGAAAATAAAAAACTATCACTTGGAAATAAAATACTTTAAAATGCTTCGGTGGTTTGGGCATATAGAGAGGATGAAAAAAATAAGAGTGACGAAGTGGAAGGTGAAGCTCGACCGGGCCGATTTCTTTTAGAACTGGATAGCTAAGTTGGTAGAGCAATCACCCGGCTAGCGAGAGGTCCCGGTTTTGAATCCCGGTTCAGGGCTCCCAGATTTACTTTTCTTCTGCTTTCCTATACCGCAATGATATATTGTAAATTTGTATCTCCTTGCGATGAATTAATCGCCAAGTGTTTAAAATAAGAAATTTATTTCTATCATTTTTTCTACTTGGAGTGTCACATATACCAGTATGTGAACGTATGAAATAATGATATAGTAAGATGCTTTATCTACGGCGTGTGTTAGGGGTGCTTAACCAACTTCCTGAAACAAATCAAGGGTATATGGGAGACAGCGATGATTTAATTCTGGATCCAGGGTTTTATAATGATGAATCGCCCGGGAATCAACTAAATGAAAGAATATACTAAAAACGCACAACAACCAGAACCCATTTTGTATTATCTACAGTTTTCATGGAGTACCAAGTTTCTTTGTTACCAGGTTATTAAGGTGCATAAATACACTGCTGAGAATGCAAAGTGGCATAGTCGCTTCCATTTGACCTAAATGGCCGTAGCTAAAGTTATTTTGTTCATATTTTTTCGAAACACGTGTGCCGATGTCTTCATTTAAAATTAAAAACACAAATATATAAGGAAAATTGATGTAAGTTTTGATATCATCACATTATTGCAATTTAGGTAATATAAAATATTCTGAGAGGGTACTTCTAGCCTTCACTGGTGTAAATGGACTACCTACTATCTATAAAAATTAAACCAAATACTTTACCGATCATTCTGAACAACTTCTCCAAAGACACATACCCGCGGAAATTAAGCAAAATGTTTTACATGGGGTATAAGTGATAATTAGGTATTCATAACAAGTGATGTGATGAAAATTGTAGAGGAAGAAAGATGTTTGTTCAAAACCATTTAAATAGAAGAGGGAAGATGATAGGTACAGTGCGACAACGATCTAAATGAACGTGACGAACAGCAGAACTAACGTCACATTTTGACAGTTCGCCGCGTTGTGCCAGCGCCATTCATAGCTGTCAACCACGTTCATTTATATCGTTATCGCGGTTATCGCACTGTAGGACACTTGATTCGACATGACAGTTTTTTAAATATTATTATTATAAGTTATATATAACTGTACAATTAAAATAAAATGTATATAAATTATATGCACACATAATAAATTCTCAAGAGACATGTGTCGTGACCAGATCATAGAATTGAACATTTCATGATATGGATTGACCAAATCAATGAATAGAGATCTTTTGACGATATAATCAACTAACACAAGACCTTTCATAATCAGAGGTGCAATTGTGTAAGCTAATGGTATTCAAATTGATTGTCATATGGCTATTCGGTTAAGCAAATTAGCCCATTTGACAGCTGAAATCTTACATTTTTGGCTGTCAAACGAATACAATTGTCTTATTTTGTTGTTGGCAACCAAAAACGTACGATTTCAATTGTCAAACGGGCTTATTTGCTTAGCCGAATAGCCATATGACAATCGAATTTGAATACGATTGGCTTACACAATTGCACCTCTGGTCAGTGATAGTTGCCTATTTCATGAAATGCGATCATTTCATGAAATGGTCGACTATTTCATGAAATGTTCAATTATATGATACGGTCACGACATACTCGTATATACTCACTGATGTCGGGTCCAGATCGGACCCAAAATATATGTTGAGAATAATTATTATTTGTGTATATATATAATTTTTATATACATTTCATTTTTATTGTACGATTATAATTAATAAAAGAAAAAGCTATCAGGAGTTATCATATATTTATATAATTTTCAATGTTATGGGATAGATCGAAGAAAAAGAGTAAGACCTATATGCACTCACTTTACTCAAGTAAACTTCAAGTAAAAGACAAACTTAATTTCGTGTCGTATCAAGAAGCCAAGTCTTTGGCAGAAAAAGAGAAGAATGGCGGTTAGGTTACTCCCATACTAACTTTAAATACCAAACTCAGGAACACAATCGTTGACTTTTGGGATTTTTGTACATTCATGTAAAATGTAGGTAATTTCCTCTGCTAGAAAGATCAGTTTTCACAGTATGCAGTCTTGGAAGACGTAGAATCGGACCGTTTCGATAGCGATCCTTGCATCAGAATGCATGCTAACGGCAAATCATCGAGCCTGGCAGCCCCCTTTTTTTCGTAATTGCGGCCACGAATTTTTCTTACCAAAATCGATAGTTGACATAAATATAAACGAATATATTTTTTGACAAAAGCTCGTGGAAAAACATTTACAGAAGTTAAAAGCAACCAAAGTTTTACAGAATGAATACTGACAGTAGGTGTTGGTTTTACCGAGATCGTTTCAGTGGAAGGTAAATTCCGCAAGAGGCGCGCCACGCTCTAAAACATTGTCTAGTGCTACCTGTACAACTTTAGTTGCTTATATCTTCGAAACGTGACACTTTACGAGTTTATGTTGCAGAATGTATTTTGTTTGTATTGACGGTAGAAATCTTGAAATTTTACTTTTACTGACATCAGATTAAAGAAAAAAAAACCGGACAAGTGCTAGTCAGACTCGCCCACCGAGGGTTTCGTTATATATAGAATATATTTTTTATGTTTTGACTAGCTTTTGCCCACGGCTCCGTCCGAGTCGAAGAGATTTTCGTGGAAATTAGGAAAACAAAATAATATAATTTTTTGAACGACTACCTATATGCAACGGTCGCCATGTTTTAAGCGCTAATAAATACTCAAGCTCGAAGGGTCTGCTGTTCCCCGTTGAGGAGATCCCGTACACACCTTCCAGTCTCATCAGCAGACCTTGGTCACCATGTTTTACCAAAGTGCTAATAAATACCAATCAAATAAGCATAAACTCGAAGGGTATGCTGTTGTCCGTTGAGGAGATCCCGTACATACCTTCCAGTCTCATCAGCAGACCTTGGTCACCATGTTTTACCAAAGTGCTAATAAATACCAATCAAATAAGCATAAACTCGAAGGGTCTGCTGTTGTCCGTTGAGGAGATCCCGTACTCATCTTCCAGTCCCATCATCAGACCCTGTCACCATATTTTACCAAAGTGCTAATAAAGGCCAATCAAATAAGCCCAAACTCGAAGGGTCTGCATTCTAACCAAATTTTACAAACCTACATAACTTCCAATTACTACCAGTAGAAAAGTAAATTCCAAAAATCTTTAAATGACGATAACTTTTTTTTCCGAGATCCGATTTTAATGAAATAAAGCCTAAATTCTGTTTTATTAGGAACTATCTTTTGCCCGCGGCTCCGCCCGCGTCGAAAAGATTTTCGTGGAAATAAGGAAAACAAAGGGATATGATTTTTTGAACGACAATATGCAACGGTCACCATGTTTTACCAAAGTGCTAATAAATACCAATCAACTAAGCCCAAACTTAAAGGATCCGCTGTTGTCCGTCGAGGAGATCCCGTACCTACCTTCCAGTCCCATCAGCAGATCCTGGTCACGATGTTTTACCAAAGTGCTAATGAAGACCAATCAAATAAGCTCAAACTTTAAGGGTCTGCTGTTATCCGTTGAGGAGATTCCATAATCACCTTCCAGTCCCATCAGCAGACCCCGGTCACCATGTTTTACCAAAGTGCTAATAAATACCAATTGAATAAGCCCAAACTCTAAGGGTCTGCTGTTATCCGTTGAAGATATCCCATAACCACCTTCCAGTCTCATCAGCAGACCCTTGTCACCATGTTTTACCAAAGTGCTAATAAATACCAATCGAATAAGTCCAAACTCGAAGTGTCTGCTGTTGCCCGTTGAGGAGATCCCGTACCTACCTTCCAGTCCCATCATCAGACCCTGGTCACCATGTTTTACCAAAGTGCTAATAAAGACCAACAAAATAAGCCCAAACTCGAAGGGTCTGCTGTTATCCGTTGAGGAGATCCCGTACCCACCTCCCAGTCCCGTCATTAGATCCTGGTCACCATGTTCTACAAAAATACTCATCAATACCGATCAAATAAACTTAAACTTGATCGGTCTCCTAAAAAAAACATTTACCAGTGGATGATTGAAACCCCGACGATGAGACTACATACGTACGACTACGCAAGGCATAACACATGTTTAACTAAAAATCTTATTGAGTGCTTAAAGAATTTTTAAAGTCAATTCAGTAGTTCTATATATTACCCATTATATGCAAACAAACAAATCTTTCTTCTTTAAATAATAGTGTAGACAAACTTTATCGTGAGTTGATTTGAACCAGGCTGCGTCAAATTCGATATTTTGAAACATGCAACGCCATCTAGTGTATTAAAATAAAAACAATTTCAACGCCAGCTTACTGAGCCGTTATCCAGGATAGCTTCCCAGAGACGGCGTTTTCTAAGCACTTCAAAATAAAAATATTTTAGTTATTGGTCTTTGCTCAGTCAAGAAATATAATTTCAGTTTTAATATTTTTTTTTACAAAAGGAATTATTTTTTCTGCAAATAAAATAAAATAATAAAAAATAAAAAGTGAAAACAAATTTTACCAGTCGGGGTTTGAACCCGCGACGATCGACAATGCTACAGCGGCGAACCTTCCTTATGTCTCACTAAAATTCTCATTGGGCTGCTCCCTTTTGTCATAGGGTGATGATACATAGCTTTAAACCTTCCCAAAGAAATGCTTTATCTTTCAGTGAAAACTGCATCAAAATCCATTGATTGGTTCTCAAGTTATAAGCGAACGAACAGACAGACAGACAGACAGACGTCGGGCATACACGAATGAGTTTTTCGGAATTTATGTGCATAGTATTTGTATTCCAATATTCTCAGTCAATAAGATATTTCTACATGATTAGATGGTTAAGTGAATATTTAAGGCACTTAGGCACGCCACCGTTTTAGTACAAAATTTGATAACCCATTTCTCTGTTGTTTTTCGTTAAAGACCACAGTGTTGCTGTGGTTGGACCTCTATCATCTGGTATTGACATATTAAAAGGCACCATTTTTCCAAAATTTTGAGCATTGATTTGTTTTACTAAAATTTTACTTTGCAGCCAAATAGTGAATTCATAAATGCATGTACCTAAACTATAGAGGTCTTAAAATTTCGTCACGACACGTGACGCATCCATTAGGACCTATTAGTTCTTTCACACTTACTTTATAGGGGGAGTGGAAGAACGACACATATTTATATATTTTTTTATATATATTTATTATTAGGTGTTCATTAAAATGAGAGAATGAGAGAATTTTTATTTAATAAAAGTACATAATAAACTTATCAAATATTACAAATTAAAAGAACTTATGGCTAGGGTTATACTAACATTTATGTATATATATCTATCTATCTACCTAAGCTTTATGTACATATGCCTCGGAATTTAAAAACAAGGGCAAAGACTATTCGCCGTGCTAGTTATGTGAACAAAACCTGCCGTATTTTTTTTCCTTCGGGTTTGGTTTTAGGATTTTTTTCTGGATGACTCATGAAAGGTGATATACAAAACTTATAATAGTAAAAAAAAAATAATAAGTTTTATTTAATTTGAATCAGTGTGCTATTTTTATTTGGTGAAGATATAAAAATATATACTGTAGGGTATTGGTTTGAGTATAAAAATGAAACTAAAGTATTTATATATGCCTGTGTATCTTAGTGGTCTAAGATGTGTATAGATGATAAATCTTTATGTGTTTATGTATTTGTTTGTTAGGAGAACATATTAACTGGTTTGACATTGAGCCAGGCTAAACTGTCATGAAACTGTTTGCGCTATGATTATACTAATACTCTTAAGTGTTCATTTTATAATTTCAAGGAGCTTTTCGGTGTTGTCATAATCAAGTTTGCTTAAGAAAGTCATAAGTGTTCGTTTAAGAGCCCGTAGAGATATATTTTGTAATTTAGCATATACACTTACTCTATTATATAAAAAGGGTCCCAAAAAATGAATCGATCTTTGAGCAAAGGAAGTTCTGCATCTAGGAGTGTTACTATGTTTACTATGTCTGTTCGTCGGATTTTATTTGAAGTCACAGAGGGGTTTCTATGGAGATTTGATATTGTGTCTCGAATAAAGAGCTGTCTAACCGTAAGTACAGAATTTTCAGCATAGAGAGATTTGGTTGGGTATCTGTAAGTTTTAAAGCTCATAACTTTTAAAACAGCTCTCTGCGCTCTTTCGAGTTTCAATAGTTTGGTCTTATGTTTCCCCCCCAAGCAGGTAGACAGTAGGTAATTAATGATTGACAGAGGGCGTAATACACATTCTTCAGTATTTTAGAGTTACCAATGTGCCTTAAGTTTTTGAAAACGTGTATTAGTTTACGTACCCGTCCTGTAAGGGCATCGATGTGTTCTGACCAGGATAAGTTTCTGTCAATGATGACAGCAAGGTATTTTATAGATGATGCTTCAGATAAAGTATAACAAGTACATGATGATGTGTCAGTGCAGTCATGATTGTGGACTTTGACATGAAAGTTATCGAGAGGTTGTGTATTTTCTCGAATGCTAAAGGTTAAAACTTTTGTTTTGTCAAGATTAAGGGTAAGTAGGTTTTGATTTAGCCAGTTGTAGATCTCAGCAAAACCCTGTTCGGACACCTCTTTCAATCGAGCCCATGTCTTTTCATTAAATACAATGACTGTATCATCAGCAAATGTAATTATCTGGGCTTGTTTCAGCTGCTTTCGGCATAACCCATCAATGTGTATAAGAAATAAAGTTGGGCCTAGCACACTACCCTGAGGAACACCATACATTATATTCTCCTCAGAACTGAAATGCTCATCGACTTTTAATATCTGTGATCTTCCTGTTAAGTAGTTACAGAAGAAATCGAGAGGTATTCCCCGAATACCAATGTTTTCAAGCTTTTTAAGGAGTATGGGAACAGAGACGGTATCGAATGCTTTGGCCAAATCAAGAAAAATCGCCGTACATTTTTTTTGTTATCTAAACTTTGTACTATATGATCAGTTAATCGAATAACAGCATCAGCTGTGCATCTCTTTTCTCTAAAGCCATATTGGTTGTTTGAGAGTAGATTGTATTTTTCTAGATAACGTTTAAGTCTTCGGTTTACGCGATGTTCAAGGATTTTTGATATGGAGGGTAACAACGATATAGGCCTATAGTTTGCGATACTGTCTCTGTCCCCCGCTTTATGGATTGGTACTACTACTGATCTTTTCAATGGTTTGGGAAAAATACCTTCAGAGAGGCAGATATTACATAAATATGTTAGAGGGGCAGCAAGCGTGGCTGCGGCGAGTTTCAGAAAAGGGGATGGAATACCATCCCACCCTGTGGAATAACTAGATTTAAGGGATCTTATGATGCTTACTACTTCATATTCGTTTGTTGGCAATAGTACAAAGGAGTTCGGTTGGGAGAAGTTTATATTTTGTGAACATGACAATTTAGTCTCCGAAATATTAAGTTTGTGTAAAATATTGGTCGCTAGCTGTTTACCGACATTGACGTAATAATTATTAGCATAGTTTAATGATTCTTGTTTTGTAGTTTTTGCAGTCAGCAGCTCCACGGGCGAGTCAGATTTAGAAGTATAAGTACAGATTTGTTTAATTGTGGCCCAGCTCTTCTTGATGTCATTTCTACACTTTTGTAACTGTTCTCTTTCGTATGATCTTTTCAGTTTCTTAAGAAGATTGTTGCAGGTGTTTCTATATCTTTTATAAGAGATTTTAAGTATCTCATTATTTTCATCCTTTTTTAGTTGTTGGTGCAACCTATCCCTGAAACTCATGCATCGTATTAGACCTGGAGTTATCCACGGCTTGATCACAGCTTTTCTATTCGATAGTTTTATAATTTTAGTGTATTTATTAAGGCACAGTGATAATGTTTCTAAAAACATATTCGTAGCAGAGGTAGGAGTTCTATCAGCAAAAAGCGTATTCCAGTCGGTGGAAGTCAGATCATTTATGGCAGCTTTGTAGTCAGTTTTAGTTATTGAAGCAATCTTTTTGTATGAATTTTTATTCTTTTTATGGAATGACGCTATGACACAGCTATGGTCAGTGATAGTAGTATCACATACCATAGTGATGGGTTGAGTTTTGGTTTTAATCAGGCAATGATCTAAGCAGGTTCCTAGACGTGTGGGAAATTTGTGTCCAGGTAATAGGCCATGTATAGCCATACGATCCAAATAGTCAGGACAACGATCATCCTTTGTATTTTCACCAATATTTCACCAATATTAATATTCATATCGCCTATTAGTATTATATTAGGAAATTTTTTTAAAGAGTGTAAAATTTCATCTAGTGAATCCTCAAAGTCCTCAATGTCTTTTTTGTGGGGTGGCCTATAGACACTTAATATAGCTAACTCATTGCCAAATTTGGTTATCAGACAGGTAGAGTCTTTTACTTGGGCCTCGTAAGTTTTACATTTCAAATAATCTTTTACTAGAAGTAAGACTCCGTCGTTTTGATTTGTGTACTTTACATGACGCATCCATTAGGACCTATTAGTTCTTTCACACTTACTTTATAGGGGAAGCGGGATAACGACACATGACGCATTCATTAGGACCTATTAGTTCGTTCACACTTACTTTATAGAGGGAGCAGGAGAAAGACACATGACGCATCCATTAGGACCTATTAGTTCGTTCACACTTACTTTATAGGGGGAGCGGGAGAACGACACATGACGCATCCATTAGGACCTATTAGTTCTTTCACACTTACTTTATAGGGGGAGCGGGAGACCGACACATGACGCATCCATTAGGACCTATTAGTTCTTTCACACTTACTTTATAGAGGAAGCGGGAGAACGACACATGACGCATCCATTAGGACCTATTAGTTCGTTCACACTTACTTTATAGGGGGAGCGGGAGAACGACACATGACGCATCCATTAGGACCTATTAGTTCTTTCACACTTACTTTATAGAGGAAGCGGGAGAACGACACATGACGCATCCATTAGGACCTATTAGTTCGTTCACACTTACTTTATAGGGGGAGCGGGAGAACGACACATGACGCATCCATTAGGACCTATTAGTTCTTTCACACTTACTTTATAGAGGAAGCGGGAGAACGACACATGACGCATCCATTAGGACCTATTAGTTCTTTCACACTTACTTTATAGAGGAAGCGGGAGAACGATACATGACGCATCCATTAGGACCTATTAGTTCTTTCACACTTACTTTATAGAGGAAGCGGGAGAACGACACATGACGCATCCATTAGGACCTATTAGTTCGTTCACACTTACTTTATAGAGGAAGCGGGAGAACGACACATGACGCATCCATTAGGACCTATTAGTTCTTTCACACTTACTTTATAGAGGAAGCGGGAGAACGACACATGACGCATCCATTAGGACCTATTAGTTCGTTCACACTTACTTTATAGAGGAAGCGGGAGAACGACACATGACGCATCCATTAGGACCTATTAGTTCTTTCACACTTACTTTATAGAGGAAGCGGGAGAACGACACATGACGCATCCATTAGGACCTATTAGTTCTTTCACACTTACTTTATAGAGGAAGCGGGAGAACGACACATGACGCATCCATTAGGACCTATTAGTTCGTTCACACTTACTTTATAGAGGAAGCGGGAGAACGACACATGACGCATCCATTAGGACCTATTAGTTCTTTCACACTTACTTTATAGAGGAAGCGGGAGAACGACACATGACGCATCCATTAGGACCTATTAGTTCGTTCACACTTACTTTATAGAGGAAGCGGGAGAACGACACATGACGCATCCATTAGGACCTATTAGTTCTTTCACACTTACTTTATAGAGGAAGCGGGAGAACGACACATGACGCATCCATTAGGACCTATTAGTTCTTTCACACTTACTTTATAGAGGAAGCGGGAGAACGACACATGACGCATCCATTAGGACCTATTAGTTCGTTCACACTTACTTTATAGGGGGAGCGGGAGAACGACACATGACGCATCCATTAGGACCTATTAGTTCTTTCACACTTACTTTATAGAGGGAGCAGGAGAAAGACACATGACGCATCCATTAGGACCTATTAGTTCGTTCACACTTACTTTATAGGGGGAGCGGGAGAACGACACATGACGCATCCATTAGGACCTATTAGTTCTTTCACACTTACTTTATAGGGGGAGCGGGAGACCGACACATGACGCATCCATTAGGACCTATTAGTTCTTTCACACTTACTTTATAGAGGAAGCGGGAGAACGACACATGACGCATCCATTAGGACCTATTAGTTCGTTCACACTTACTTTATAGGGGGAGCGGGAGAACGACACATGACGCATCCATTAGGACCTATTAGTTCTTTCACACTTACTTTATAGAGGAAGCGGGAGAACGACACATGACGCATCCATTAGGACCTATTAGTTCGTTCACACTTACTTTATAGGGGGAGCGGGAGAACGACACATGACGCATCCATTAGGACCTATTAGTTCTTTCACACTTACTTTATGGTCACTATCATCGTAATCGATGCGATGGGGTTATTGTAATCATTAACCCAATCGCATTGATTAAGATAATTAGTTGTAGAAAATTATTTATAATTACTTTCAGTCAAAATAAAACCAATAAGTTGACGTTAAATTTAAATTGAGTCGAGTAATACAAGTAATAAGCTGTCCAAGTTTTAAAGGCACTTCTGTTTTTTTGTGAAATAATAGTAAAATTGTAAGTTGTAGGGTGTCTTTGGATAGGTCGTTAAAAATATTGCGGGTGTTTGAAAACTACTTTTCGATTCAGGGATCCCTTTGCGAAATATTATTTAAGCTTTAAAGTGCACTAGAAACAAGTGCCAGCTAAACGGTTGTTTATGGATATGTGAAAAAATTCACGGCAGTAGGATACAGGGTGTAAATGCAAAGTCAAGAATCCCTAGGGTATGGAAGTATACACGATTCTGATGTCATTACGAGAAAAATATTTAGACAAAACAGTAAAAAAAAATCTTGAAAAAAATTTGTTTAAGAGTATCTCCCATACACGTAAATTGGGTATGATTTTTTTTCTCGTCTATCTCATAGTGTGGTGTATCGTTGGATAGGTCATTCAAAAACCGTTCAAGATCCGTTGGCGAAATTTTAAGGTTTAAAGTTCTAATTTTTGTTAGAGTCAAGTATCCCCCCCCCCCCCTGCCGGCTAAACTGTTGTTTATGGTTATGTGAAAAAATTCACAGAAGTCCTACTAATTTACACTTTGTTTGTTTGTTTGTATGTTTGAGGTAAACTTTGGAACTACTGAACCGATTCTAAAAATTCTTTCTTTTGTATAATTCTTTTGTATAAAGCTACACTATTGTTGAGTAACATGGGCTATTTTTTATTTTAATAAAATTAAGTTTTCAGTTTGAAAATTCAATATTTGTGAACCATGTCGGGAGAAAAAACGCTGCTTGGCTGCTTTATCGGCGTGCCTTGACCAAAGGGTTAGTTATACGTGATAAAACTGACTGTATCAGTTTATTCTGACTTAAAGATTTCCATCTACAACGATTCTGACACACTTCTTGCTATTTTTAAGCTTGAAAAAGTGACTACAGCCAGGTCTAAGCATAGATACATTAAATACTATGGTATACAGTAACGGGAAAACTATATCAGTTTAATCTGACTACAGATTTACATCTACAACAATCCGGACACCTCTTGCTAAAATATAGCTTGAAAAAGTGATTACAGCCAGGTTTATGTATTGATTTTGTCCCATACGAGAAAACTGTATCGGCTTAATCTGACTACAGATTTCCATTTCCAATGATTCTGCAACACTTCTTGGCACTTTGGCAAAACATGGTGACCAGGGTCTGATTATGGGACTGGAAGATGAGTACGGGATCTCCTCAACGGACAACAGTCAACTCTTCGAGTTTGGGCTAATTTGATTGGTATTTATTAGTACTTTGGTAAAACATGGTGACCAAGGTCTGCTGATGGGACTGGAAGGTGGTTACGGGATCTCCTCATCGGACAACAGCAGACCCTTCGAGTTTGGGCTTATTTGATTGGTCTTTATTAGCACTTTGGTAAAACATGTTACCCAGGGTCTGCTGATGAGACTGGAAGGTGTGTACGGGATCTCCTCAACGGAGAACAGCAGACCCTTCGAGCTTGGGCTTATTTGATTGGTATTTATTAGCACTGTGGTAAAACATGGTAACCAGGGTCTGATGATGGAACTGGAAGGTAGGTACAGGATCTCCTCAACGGACAACAGCAGACCCTTCGAGTTTGGGCTTATTTGATTGGTTTTTATTAGCACTTTGGTAAAAAATGGTGTTCAAGGTCTGCTGATGAGATTGGAAGGTGGGTACGGGATCTCCTCAACGGACAACAGCAGACCCTTCGAGTTTGGGCTTATTTGATTGGTCTTTATTAGCAATTTGGTAAAACATGGTAACCAGGGTCTGATGATGGAACTGGAAGGTGGGTACAGGATCTCCTCAACGGACAACAGCAGACCCTTCTAGTAATATTATAAATGCGAAAATGTGTATGTTTGTCTGTATGTTCCGTTTTCACGACAAAACGGTGGAACCGATTTTGATTGCTACTTTTTATCCCATGAATCAGTTCCCATAGGATGGCAATGGGTAGTCAAGTTTCTATAGAAAAGTGATGTGTCACCCTTTCACCCGTACCAAACCGATTGGGCTGAAACTTTGCACAAATAAAGTTTAAAAAAATCGTTCGGTCTAATAGGTATTTCTAAAATAAACGGTCCGAAAAATATTCACAGACTTTATAGGATTACACAAAAACTAAATTCAACGCGGACGAAGACGCGGGCAAAAGCTAGTAATATTATAAATGCGAAAGTTTGTGCGTGTGTGTGTGTGTATGTTTGTTACTCTTTCACGCTGAAACGGCTGAACGAATTTGGATGAAATTTAGAATAGATATAGCTTATACCCCAACTTAACACATAGGCTACTTTTTATCCCGTAAAAATGCATGGTTCCTGTAGGATAGATCAATATTATTGAAAAATTTGGTGTCTTATTAGCGCGGTCATATATTGTTTGTGGTAATATAAGACAAGGCAATGTTATTTCATACATATTAATTAGTAAACCAAAATATAAATCCTAGATAGATGAAAAAACCGGCCAAGTGTGAGTCAGACTCGCGCACGAATGCTTCCATACTATATATCACACTAATATTATAAAAGCGAAACTTTGTATGTGTGTGTATGTTTGTTACTCTTTCACGCTGAAACGGGTGAACGGATTTGGATGAAATTTAGAATGGATATAGCTTATACCCTAAATTAACACATAGGCTACTTTTTATCCCGGAAAAAAGCATGTCGTTAAACAGAACACGCGGGCGGAGCCGCGGGCAAAAGCTAGTAGTATTAATGAAGTTAAAAGGAAAACTATCACAGCTAAGTAGGCTTTACAGGTTTACGAGTCAGGTCGCGCCAAACATCTAGCCCCCTCTAAATACAACAATGTATGGGACTAGAAATATGGCGCGAACTGTATTAGTAGACCAACATATAAAATGTACTAGGCAACTACGGAACCCTACACCGCGCGTGGCCCGACACGCACTTGGCCGGTTTTTCACATGATTTCATTCGCTGGGAATTTATTTACCAGATCGTAGGATATTTACAGCGTGTATGCTGTATGGTGTAAGTAAGTAGGTACTGAAAAACCTAAACTGTAATCATTATTCAGCACTTAAATATCATCACAATCAAATAATAAATCTTAAGGTATCCCAAATTAAGATAGTGACTATCTATTTAGGAAGCTTTTCGTTATCAGAAGTTAGTCCTTATAAATAGTGGCTGACGGTTTAAAATGTAGTATAGTCTCTTCGCAGAGATACAGAAGTAAGGTAAAAAAAAATTATTTTATTTCTCGAGGATATCTTGGACATTAATTAAAATGAAATGTACAAGGTGACATTTACTTATGCAGCCAAATTCATACTGGAGGCTGAGTAAGTGATCATTATCACGGATCAATAACATATTTTGGGCAATTCGAAAAACGAAAATTTTCCTATAGTATTGACCCGGGCTGTGCTTGCGTTTGTAGGTAAAAGAAAAAAAAAACGAATTTTCCAAAATGGGTCTTCGAATCTTGATACCGACTACTTACCGAGTATTAAGTATGCATTGCGCTCTATAAATAAATGTCACCTTATACTCGTATACAGAAAATATTCTTTATTTTTGGCGAAATCATAAGAAATGTAACTATACTAGATTTAAATGCACAGCTATCTTGAAATGAAACCACACATTCTACTATCATATTGAACAACTTCCTCAATAATACATACACGCAAAAAAAATACTCCTCTTTAACGTTGGAGCACGACAATCTTACTGAGTGGTTTTGACTAGAGAATATTGTCAAAAACGCATTCTCCGCGCGCTGCGCCCCGATACGCAAAATCAGTGAATTTTCCAAGCTTTTTTGGATTTTACCAAAAAGTATTTGCTGCCGGTATTTTCTAGCTTTAAATTTTAAAATAAACTATGTTTTCTTGCTATAGCAGTTATTTCAGACATAAAACCCAAGGCATTTAGAAAAAAAACGTATCATTTACTTAAAATGCCGTCGTTTTCAAAAATAAAATCTGTCGAGTGAAACGTTTTCAATTAGGTAACTGTCTTTACATAATTTATACATGCGATTGTCGGCACTTGGTGAAACTTGGAAAATATCATAATTCGGGGTTAAGGCCTTTCCCCTGGTGCACGATAATCTTACTGAGCGATTTTGAACTTCAGTATGTTGTCAGAAAGTCTACATTAGAATGCTCGCTTCGCATTTTTTTCTGGATTTTACGAAAACGTATTTGATGTAGGAGTTTTTCCACCTGACATCGGAAAACAAACTATGTTTTCTTGTTATAGCAGTAATTTCAGACGTAAAACTCAAGCCGTTTAGACAAAATAAAACGAAATAATAACTTAAAAAGGCATCATTTTCAAAAATAAAATCTATCGAGCGAAATGTGTCCAATTAGGTAACCGACTTGACAACGGAAACACAAAGGTCTGAAAATACACGTGTCCAAGTTTTACATTGATCAGATAAGTAGTTGACTCAGCATATTAAAACAAAAACCGTTGAAAGACCCAATACAAGGCCTTAACGTGTAAACCTTAAAATTAAAAACAGTGAAACAAGTACAAGTGAATTTAATTATGATGAATATTGTCTTACAACTAAAAAATAAAGATCTGTGAGTTAAGTGTACTCAGCATATTTAAGCAAAAACTCTTGAAATCTTTTTTTATTTTTATTTACTTACCATTTTTATTGTTGGCCTTTACAATTTTGTCTTGGTTTTCAGAGGGAACAGAGAGTTCACCCTCTGGGACTCTTGAAATCTGCAAGGCAAGGCCTTAACTTCAAGAATTAATTTTATTGAAAATTATGTATGGGCAAGTGAAATTAATTTTTCCCATTGTTTATGGGTATTTTCTTTCGGCAAGTTTTTTTTATACACAGTTGTGTATTCAACTGTGAATTCATAAAGAACCAAAATGAATCTATGGCTTATATCCAAATGAAAAATATTTTTTTGGTTTAAAAATTATTTCTATATATTTTTTAAGCTACTTGTAGACATTTGGGATTTCGTTTTAAATCTAAGGAATTGGCTCTTAAAGGCAGCAGTTAATTTTGTGCACTGTCCTGGTCCCTTAAAAAGGCCACTTTGGATGAATCATATTATGATTCTGTTCTATTGCCGTCTCTTTTGCTTGGGTGAATAAATTCTATCTCTGTCCTACTTTCAAATCATTTTATGATTCAGCCAAGTCGGCCTTTTGAAGCCTCCTGATCCGAAACTGATTCTAAACCAGGACGTAACCCTACGCGATCGAGTAACAAGATGAGATGATTTACGCTGCATACTAATTTACGAGCTATGTACTCTTCAGGGGTACGCTGAAAAACAGCGCTGTTCGGACTCTCAGCCGGCAGTACCGCTGATCGTACTACCATTTGCAAAAAGCCGATGAATGATAATACATACAAGAGCATAAAGTAGTGAGAAATAATTGTTTAAGTACGTAATCTATAACAGGTGGTAGAGCTGATGCCGGGCTAGACTGTGGAGGTACCGCCATCTTACTCGCAAATCCTCCCGAAGTTATTCGGGGGAGAGTAAGAGAACAGCTCTCAGGCAAAACCAGGCGGCCCACCATTACCTGGGCCCGACGGATGGCGGTATATCCATCCCCAATTGCCGGGCCTTATATAAAATTGTTATATTAACTGGTGACGGGCAGCGGCGTCACTGGTGCAAGGGTTTCGGCACCGCGCTCACCAACCCGCCTGCCCAGCGTGTGTGAGTATGGGCATTTCTTCCAGGAGGACCGCCAAGAGTGGTGAAATCCTGGAAAGGCCTATGTCCAGCACTGGACGAAACAGGCTGATGGATGGATGGACGTAATCTATAATCTGCATAAACTAATATACACAATTTTTTTTCTAATTTTTTGTAAGTTTAGTTTGAAGTCGTTTTTTTTGGCAATAAACTCTTTTTTCTCTCTTTCATTTTGCAGTAGAACAGTGCATAAAATAACGTCCAAAGCAGTTTCCTGCAAGTACTTAATCTGAAGCATTTTGTGCAGTGGAAATAAAACTTGCATTATTTTCGTCTAAAATACGCCAGAGAAAAACAAGTGGGAAATGGGCCTTGGAAATTTGATTGGTGGTTCCTATTATGGTACTTTTGTGATTCAGCCTAGAGAATGATTACAAATATGAAAAATACGTCATCGAGTAACAAAATGAGATTAATAGATATCATAGGATATTCCTGTTAGACCCTTTGATGAAAAAAACTAAGGTGGCGACCGAGCCTGGAAATGTATATAGGTAAAGTCAGCCGAGTTTTATATATTTGTATGGAACTATAGAAAATTAACAGTCAGGGGATAAATACCTAATGTAGTTCTTAAGAGCCCATAATACCCCAATTCGCAGTCGTGCTCTAACGCTTCTGCTTTTTAACTGTCTATCCTACTCTAATCAGATGCCGCGCACCTCAAAACATCAGTTATTTTGAAATCGCGGCTACACTGATTGTTTTTTTTTTCATTTTTATGGAAAAGTCTGAAGCTGCTTAATACTAATATCAATTATATAATGCAATGTTTCAGATCTAATTTCAAGTATTCATTGAATGCTATCGGTTTATTGTACGGTTTGGAGGTAACTTTTTCTTTTTTTTTTCTATCGAGAAAATTTAATGGAATCACGTTTTTACAAGAGCATGGACATAGCATAAGCCCTCAACTTTACTATATCAATTTCAGAGTGATTGATGCAGTATTTATTGGTATAAAACAGGACCATGCGAAGCGAAGTGAGGTATTATACACTCTTAATATTATTTACGACCCATAAACGAACATGGTTTAGTCAACAAAGATACTCCTATGGATCGGAAAAATACTTCGAAAATCGTACATAATCAAGATAAGAGCCAAAATCTTAATATTCACCAAAATCGTACCTACATAAAGATTGGAGCCTAAAGTTTAATACTTATGTATTGGAAACCCTATATACCGATTTTAACATAGTATAACCTTCTTTTTATCTTGTGTAACCGAGTTGTTTCTAGAGTACGTACGTGGAATTTTCGGTACATTTGATATCAAATTTTCGGCTCAGTAGTTTTTGGACAGACATACACAACTGGATTTTGCTTAATGAAAATAATGACACAACAAAGAATCAAACTTTATGGTCTAGATAATAACAACATTCAGAACAGAGATGACCGCCTTTTGAAACCACAACCAGCCAAATAATATCACCATGAACACAAGCCATTTCCATCCTTATTGCAGATAAAGTAAGACTCAAATCTCGAACAGCATCAAACTGGAACCACTTCCCCACTTTCCATTGCACGAAGAAGCAACTTTTTATTCACAAAATGTCCTTATTTTTGTAACTTAACGCCTTTGCACTTTTTATGACAAAACTTTTGAAAGTCGCTCTGAACACGCAAAGTCTATTAGATGGTCAAGAACCCAAGTAATAAAAAATCCTGTGAAGCGTACGTCGTACACACTGAGTGGGTTTCGTCAATTTAATTGTAACCTGCTTGCCTTGCATACCTCATCATTTATCACTCCCAATGTATTTGCCAACATGCCATTGCTGAACCATGTAGCTTTTGACAAACGTACACCTAGGTACGCTTCGCTGGTTTCCAGAAGTGTTTAATTCCAGCGGGGAACCTTGAGCCAGGATGATGAAACCGATAGGAGCATATAATCTTTCAATGTACTTAACGAATTCAATGTTTAAATCCAATGTACTTTCACGGCAATGACAGAAATTACTTCCGAAGTCAGTCTCGCTTGATCCAGCGGAAACGTTGTTGTTTTAAGGCCGAGAGATGTAAGTCATTTCCGACGAAAGCTCTTCCAATGTACCTTTTGAAATATGCGTTCAATATAAATGATTTTTGGTAGTATCTTGAAAATGAAGGCTGAAAGTTTCATGTAAGTACCCGCTGGATCGAGACTAAGTTCAGAAGTAATTTCTGTCGTTGCCGTGAAAGTACATAGGATTTAAACATTGAATTCGTTAGGTACATTGAAATGACTATATGTTCTCATTGGTTTCATCGTCCTGGCTCCTGATGCCCCGCTAGATGCCTCCGCACGTGGTTTCCAGTATGTTCAGGGAACCCAAAAATGCATTTGTAATGTTGGTTCAACAAAATGTAAGTTATTTAAATAACCTGTAGTATGTTGCTCAGGTTTGCAGGACGCAAGCTGAAGACAGGCTCCGAAGATGATCCGAGCTCCGGAGGTACGTCCATCACTTTGCATAACCTCTTATCTCAAACCTAAGTTTACTCCAAAAGTTCATACAAGACAATTATTAATATTTTTAGCAGTCGAGGAACAAACTGCACAAGTTATGCCTACCTTCTGTGGGTTTTTTTTGCGAAGGGAAAATGCGACTATTTGGAATGTCTTTATTGTACATAATGGTGGGCTTCATGAGCTGATTGTAAAAAATACAAGTACCTACTAATCATTTAAGTCACTTTCTAAAAAAAAACAAAAAAAACATACTCAAATCGCATCAAGTCTGGGCTCTTCTAAGTAGGATCAAGAAAGCTAAAAAAACCAATGTTGGTACCTATTTTCAGAATTCCTTTCATTAAGTTATCAAGAATCGGAATTTTCGTTTTAGTGATAACTACAGGTCACGTACAAGTAGATATATAATTATAAAAACAAATACTTTCTAAACGAATACGTTTATACGTTCGTTTGTACCTATGTCTAAACTTTAATAGTCACGTATCCAAATACAATTTTAGCAAATCTATATTTTTTCTTTTGGTAGAACTGTGGCTGTGCCTTCCAAGACCCTGGCGCGTCCATAGCAAACTCTCCCATCTGCAATGGCGTCCTCCTTTTCATGACATTGTTGGAAGGATTCATATCAGGGCGGTGCGCGATCGCCCAACCCTGTTCAAGGATAGTTGGGGTGGACAAAATAGAAGACGAGTACGATTTCATCGTGGTTGGGGGCGGGGCAGCTGGCCCGATCGTTGCCAGTAGACTTTCGGAAAACGAAGAATTTAAAGTAAGATCTCCAATAATTATCCATTTGTCCATACTGACACACTGCTTTTGCTTCCTAAAACTACAAACAAAACAAGCTCTTCTATTTCGGGTGGGTTTAACTTGGCCCATCTCTTGTTCGTCAGAGAGATGTACAGAATTATTTAACAAAACTACACTCAACTTGTATGCAGTACACTCAAGTTTATATTATTAAAAAGTGCGTAAAAGACGATACAATAATGGTAATACAAATTCAAATTCATACAGACAAGTTTCTAAACGTTGAAACGGGTATCACCATTCGATTTATTGTTTATCAGATCAAGCATCGACAATGGCAGGTGCAAAGTATCAAAAAGGAATCAGTAGAAATTATTCTGTAAAAGCGGCGGTGCTATAGGTGCAAGAAGTTATCGAGCAACCATTTTAAGTACCTATTCAAAATCCCTTTCAGGTCCTTTTGATAGAAGCAGGAGGTCCAGACCCCGTCGCGTCAAGAGTCCCAGGGTTCTACAGGAACTTCTGGAATAATAATGAGACGGACTGGATGTACCGCACTCAGCCTGAAAACTGTTGCCTGTCTGAACAAGGGAAGGGATGCATGTGGCCAAGAGGGAAGACTCTGGGTAAGTGGTCTGGGGAAGTACTGGGGAAAAAGTCGCATATTCTAAATACTAAGAACGCAACGGCGGTAGAGCTGATGCTAGGCTCGACTGTGGAGGTACCAGCATCCTAGTCACAAACGCCCCCCCAAGCTTTTCGGAGGAGAATAAGAAAACAGCTTTCAAACAGGCAGAACCAGGAGGCTCACCATACCAGGGCTGGGACCAACTGATGGCGGTATATCCATCACCAATTGCCGGGCCTTACATAAAACTGACTGGTAACGGACAGCGGCGTCACTGTTTTAACACCGCACTTACCAACCCATCTGCGCAGCCCAACGTGTGTGAATATGGGCATTCTTTATACCGGGTGTAAAAGCAAAGTCAAGAATCCTTTAAGTTTGTGTTAGTATGATCGGTAAAGATATTATTTTAAATACTGGGATCTCTAAATAAAGTACCAGTACCTCACAGTAAGACAATTTTCTTTACTCATAATACACTAATCGCGTGGACACCCTCACTGGTCGCTGGCCACTGGGATGAGGGGTGCGGGTTGCGGGGTGAAATTAGGTGTGTGGGGAGGCCGGTGAGCTGCGTAGCCATAGCTTAGAAAAATGATGGAATTTTTGGTGAAAATTCAAGGTGTATTTTTATTTCTCGTAATGACATCAGAATCGTGTATACTTTCATACCTAAAGGGATTCTTGACTTTGCATTTACACCCTGTAGAAGGACCGCCAAGAGTGGCAAAATCTTGGAAAGCATTGGACAAACCAGAATGGATGGAAGAACATAACAAAGTTTGTTAAGCGTGCACCAGCCACGAGCGGGTCACTACTATTTGATATACTCACATAGAGCAGGTAGAAGCTGAAACTACTATAGTATGTGTATTTTTGTACCAAAAATAATGTATGTTGTTCACCCAAATAAGCACACGTGCGTTAGTTGCAATAAAGCAGGAGGTTCCAGGTACACAAAACCATCAGACTATCACTATATTTTTCCAGGTGGGTCGACAGTCCTCAACGGTATGATGTACCACCGCGGCCACAAAGCCGATTACGACGACTGGGTCAAGTTCGGAGCTAAAGGCTGGTCCTGGGACGAGAACAAGCCCTGGTTCGACAAGAGCGAAGACAACAAGCAGATCGGCTCGCTGGTTAGCGCGTCCCACCACGCCACTGGCGGACCCATGCCAGTCCAACAGGTGAGGATGTGGCATCAATTGGCTTCAAGGCCCCTGTGTCATTTTTCTGTACAACTTAGTTTGGTGTATTTTCAAGACCTATCAATTCCAATTTATTGATTGAAACGCAATTTACAAAGGCCGCTGACAGGCGGAAAAGAGGAAGTTAAATTTACTTTATTTTATTTTATATGGTGTGGCTGACGTAATGAGTGTTTTCAGTTTAGGCACCAGAGTGAGTTACTCCATGATCTCCGGAAAGCCATCAGTGAAGCTGGTCTTCCCACAATAGATGACATGAACGACCCAAATACACCAGAAGGGTTCGCTATCGCCCAGGCATTTTCAGGGTAAGTTTTATAATGGCTTCTTTTCGTTCGACGTAGTTGCAACCGGGCAGAACTTATTTATCCAAGGCAGGGGTCTCCAAACTACGGCCCGTTAGCACCACCGATCCGGCAAACAAGCACTAAATCGTTAACCCCAAATACAATATCCATCACTGGTGGTCACTGCCATTTTGTACTCTCCGTTGAAATCGCTATACAGCTTATGTCATTTATTCTGGGCTACATTCAGCCTACGCCCGCTTAACATGCCATCTCTTTTGCACGCGTTGAGTTTGTATCTTGCTGTCAATATTAGACGAGCATCGTTCGGTCATCAAACTGAACGCAACGGGCGGAGCTGCAGGCGAAAGGCTAGTTATTAATAAATAAGTATCTTATCATAATTAATGCTCACTTTTCATCTATCCTTCTTATCCAGTTTTGGCAAAGCCTTGTCACAGCTATTTATCTTTAAGTGCATATGTGATTTCAGTGATGGACAGCGCTATACGACTGCACGTGCTTTCCTGCAGCGAGACTCAAAAAGGAAAAATCTTCACGTCTTGCTAAACTCACAAGTGACGAGAGTGTTAATGAACGGATCTCTAGCTTACGGTGTGGAGTACATTCGCAATGGTCAGAAGAAGACAGTACATGCTGGAAAAGAGGTACGTACTTTTGATGAAGACATTTAATTGGCAAATCATAGGTTGTCGGCCAAAGACCAACATGTTAATGTTTCAGGTAATCCTTAGCGCCGGTGCCCTGAACAGCCCTCACATCTTACTGCTCTCCGGTATCGGTCCCAAGGAAACCCTGGACAAATTCAACATTCCAGTAGCAGCAGACCTTCCTGTTGGCAAAAACTTGAAGAACCACATCGGCATGACGCTGTACTTCCTTCTGGAGAAGATTGAGAACAATCAAACCTTGGACTGGAATATAGCCACTGAGTATTTGTTGGAGCAGACAGGACCAATGACTTCTACTGGTATAACGCAGGTATAACACATGAGAAATACCCATACAAAATCCTCATCGATCGTCCAACACAAGAATAAGTCCATTCTTTATATCTACAGCAATCCGGCATCTTGTATTCGAGTCTTGCTAACAAAGACCTTAAGCAACCAGACCTGCAATTCTTCTTCAACGGTGACTACGCTGAGTGCTCAGAGACCGGAGAGATCGGGGAAGCAGTCGGTCCTTGTCCTCAGAATGGGAAAAATATCACGTAAGTTATGGTTGACACGCGAAGGATTTTATACGTAAATACATATTAAAATATCCTTAGAAAAAGAGCAAAGACAACGAGAGCTATTTTCCACTAAGCAATGTGCTTCAACGAAGAGAGCATTTTATGAGATGATGATTATGATAATGTCCTCCGTAAGGTATCCGTCGACGGCGAAACTCTGTCATATTCTGCTGTGGGGTAGAAGGTGTATTGCAAACCATACTTCGTCTTGTAGATTTTTTGCAGGTGTCACATATTAGTTATCCGCTGAAATTGTAACTTGGCAAGAGTTTTTCGAATTTAGCGTGATGGTCAAGTGTATGGCCTAAATGCTGTCTCTTTCCACAGAACAAACGCGGTGTCCTTATTGCCCCGCAGCGTCGGTTACCTGACCCTCAACTCAACTGACCCACTAGACCCCCCACTGTTCTACCCAAACTATTTCTCGCATCCAGATGATATGGTGATGGTGAAAGATGGAGCTCGGTATATCAAGCAAATTCTTGAGGCTAATGTGAGTACATATGATATAATATTTACAGGCAGCTGGCTGTTGGAATCCAGTGCTCATGATCAATTTTATTTTAAGTACAATGCCACTCACTTGTTTAAAATTGAAGACCGTTGACGAAATGACACCGTCTATGTAGCTCAAATACATCTCATTATTCAATATCGTTCTGTTGAATTCTCATTATCGCTAAAACAATTGGTAGCAGATCGTGGCTCCATGCCATTTTACGGGCTAAGAGTAACGAGAAATGGCTCCAAACACTCTTTTAGATTGGAGATCAAAGAAAGAAAAAAAGAAAGAAAATGTTTTTATTTGTCACACAAGAAAAAATAAATTACAAACTAAATACATAAACAAAAAATAAATATTATTACATGTGACAAAAAGGAACCATCTCAGTATTTGCTGTAGATTGCAAGCAATTCTACAACGCTGGTTTTCAGATGGCTCCATTTCATACTTATTTAATAACACGACAGGTAGGCTTAATGTTGTTGACAATATACCCATACACAAAACATAATTTCTTATAAAATAATAATTTATACATTATTTTTTATGAAATTTTAAACATTATTAATAAAAATAAATTTTGGTACACAATAATTAATTAAATGTTATAAATAAAACAAAAAATGGTACTGAATTAAAAATTAAAATAATAGAAAGTTTATTTAAATTGAACTGCATATCATTAAACAAATAGTATACTGGAATAAGAATCGCATGGTATTGATAAAGATCAAAATATCCATAATTCAAAGAGTGCTTTGCGGTAAATTTTGGTATTTCTGCGGTAAATTATCTTCTCTGGTCCTTCACCATAGTTTAAGCATTAACCTGAACAATTTTCCTCTGCAGTCACTCCAACAGAAGTACGACGTGAAGCTAGACCCTTACTACAGTCAAGTGTGCAATGGGTCCGGTGCGGAATGGTCGGACAACTGGCTAGAGTGTATGGCGCGGACGTACACCGATGCTCAGAACCACCAGCTAGGCACCGCAGCCATCGGCACTGTCATTGACACGGAGCTGCGGGTCCTTAACATTACAGGTCAGTATATCTCGCAACAGTCCTGAAAGCGTTGCGTGGTCTTCTTCTAGCACGTACCATGTGAACGAGACAACATTATACCGGGTGTAAATAGAGTGCGACCATTAAATGAAACCACATATTCTACCGACCCTACTGAACCACTTTTCCCAAGAGTCATACCCGCGGACACCCTTAGTTTAGGAAATAATTGAGTTCCAAACAAAAACGCGTGAACCCTAACGCACCGCCATATGGGCGAGTTTAGAGAGAGCGTCGTCCGTGAAACCTGCAGCTGTTTGAGGTCAACGCTCTCTCTAACCTTCTATTGACTGTCTGGGTGTTTCTTGAGTCAAATTCTACTGGGTTATCATGTAGGACTTAGTCATCATTGCCCACCTGATATGATGTAAACGAGCCAAATCCCAAATCTTCTTACCTAACATAATTACGATAAGAGTGAGTTGGGTATCAAACCATGAGTTAAAAGCCACATTTGTTTTCAGGTCTGCGAGTAATAGACGCGTCGTCTATGCCTACCCCGATAACCGGCAACCCTCAAGCAGCAATCATGATGGTCGCCGAAAGAGGGTCCTATTTCATCAAGGAGGATTGGAGCTAATAAATCGAGCAACTGCTATTGATGTTCTCACTATATAATATATTATTGTGAACTTTCAATTTGAGCCTACTCCAAACAAAAAGCGGCGCGACGGGCAGGAACGTTTGACTATCAGCTAGAGCAGAGCATGAGTCCCTGCACGTCTCTAGAGTGATGGTAAAAAAACGCCATTCGATAAATTCGTATAAAAATCTCAAGCCACACCCAATGGCCTCATTTGTCCCCTGCCCCCTTACCTAAATACCCGCCTAGTAGGCTATTTGAATGAATTAATCAGACTGCTTAAAAAGAAAAGTAAGACTTACCAAATGGTGCCAAAAAAAGAAATTAAAATTTAGGGGATCCAAAGATTCGAAAGGCTTATTAATTACTAAAAAAACGAAAAAAAATATATTGAAAATGTAATTATCTGAAGAATATACATACCTGTCATTGTTTTTAATTGTGTGTGTATTTTCTCGGGAAAATTTACGTTCAGAGTTTGATTTGATTTGATTTGATTTTTGCTAGAGTTGTGCACATCTAAAAGTCGCGAAATTTTCAATTTTTTTTCGTGTTTTGTATAACCTCTGTTTATAAATATATTTTTTTACTTTTATATTTTATTATCACCAGTGTGTTAAGTTACCGCAATTTTCATGTTTACCATAGTGATAGGATTTAACAGTGAAGTAATTTATTTAATTGCCTAGTGGATACTTAATTATTTATATTTTTGAACCAACTGTAGTGTGGATTTGTATACCTAGTACAAAATATATTATGATGGCAAGATGGAACTTGTTTGATTTGTTTTAAACTATTGATTTAAAATAGATTTTTGGATTATTGTACACGATCACAACAAGATCGATACTTATTGTCTTACTTCAATATCCATCATATTTAAAAGCGTCGTTTCTAGGCAATCACGGCGCGTTTGAAGGCGATTGCCATGGATGTCGAAGTTAGACAATAAATTTAAACAAATTAATAAATTTCACGTATTCACGTAGGTTACTCGGAAATCCTCCTGAAGTTATTCGGGGGGGAGTAAGAGGACAGCTCCCAGGCAAAAAAACCAGGCGGCCCACCATTGCCTGGGACCGATGGATGGCGGTATATCCATCCCCAATTGCCGGGCCTTATATTAATCAGACTGGTGACGGGCAGCGGCGTCACTGGTGCCGGCACCGCGCTCACCAACCCGCCTGCCCAGCGTGTGTGAGTATGGGCATTTCTTCCAGGAGGGCCACCAAGAGTGGCAAAATCCTGGAAAGGCCTATGTCCAGCAGTGGACGAAACAGGCTGATGGATGGATGGATGGATGGATTCTGTGAAAATTTCAACTGGCTACTTACTACGGCTACGGCTAAAGCTGTAGACCCCTGTGTGTGTAAAGTAAGGCCAACGAGACGATTTAAAAAAGGTAAACAATCGGACCTTTACTGAGTTATCTCTATTCTTATCTCTCGTACGCAATAATGGCGTCAATTGGTGGACATAATGGCGTCAGACGGTCGACGACAGCTGTCGTTGCGTGGATCGTGGTACATGTGAGCAGTCTAACAGCTACCAGCATTAGGTCGCCATTTTGAATTTTGTGACCAAGTTCTTTCTTGTTTGGATTGCGTTCGAAGTGATACGTATTCTTTCGTTTATGTATTTGTTTAGTTTTTTGTTATTATTAAACCGTTACTGTTAGTTTTTCTTGTTGATTTTACTGTTATTGTAAGTGGTTGTTGATTTTAATTATGGAATCACAGCCTGGCAGACAACCTTTGAAATATATCAATTCACCACCCAAAAAACGTCAAAAGGTAAGTAAGTTAACTTATTAATTCATTTTTCCGGACTTGAACCACTAATATAACTTCGATTTTTAGGGTTCCATACCAAAAAGGAATTTGTTTTTAGGGTTCCGTACCCAAAGGGCAAACGGAGCCCTATTGCTGTCACTCTGTTGTCTGTCTGTCTATTTGTCCGAATATTTTACGGCTCTCTAGCTCTAATACGGAATGATTTACAGATTATGTACGGAATCCTAAGAGAGGACTCACAATTAGCTGTTTTTTTCTAATAACAAGTAAAATTTTCTATTCTTTACTATTTTTTATTTACAGCGGACGTATTTTAAAAATGTTTTGAACCCCTGAAAGTGTGTTTACCTTTTTTAAATCGTCCCGTTGGCCTTACTTTAATAGGGTACCCCGGCATCCCCCTTGGGTACGGAACGCTAATGGTCAGACATGAGATAATTTTCATGAGATCTAAAAACTAGTTTATGATAAAAATCAACACTGATTGAAGATGCCAGACGGGCAAACAAGTAGGTATTTGAATTAAGATGTTAAATTATACTGTTTCTGCTGGATGTGACTCACATTTATTTAGGCAACGCAATCTCGATCTCGCGAGATTTCGTTCTTTGCGAGATGCCGAGCAATTTTTCGAGATTTAATCTAGTGGACAGGCACTCTCGTTTTTGAAATCTCGTTCGTAATCTCGACCGAACGTACTTTTGACTCTCTGTTCCATTTTAACTTGAGAACCACTCAGTGGATTTGGCTGCGGTTTTCTTTATTATAATTTTAGTGACCCTGGTCAACATAATATACTTAAAATGATAAATTGACATGTACTAGAACTTTAATGACTATAAGGAGTGTTGATAAAAATTAACTCATAACTCTCGATCTCTCGTGTCGATTAAGACACTTCCACGCGACCGAAGCAGTGGACAAAAGCTAGTTTAAGAATAAACCATAACGTGACACCCGCACCGTGGAATAAGCCATTGGCAATTTGCCCATGCTTCGTTTACCGTGTCATCGATATTCTAACAATGAGTAATATAAAAACGTAATATGGCGATAAAACTTTATAATGGCAAAATAGATACATACAATGATTACAAAACGATAACACACAGTATTTCGTATTTAATCGTTCGGTTATTAATAGTTAAGATATTTAATTCATAATTTTAAAACAATCTTGTTAATCATTCAAACTTAAAATACATATTATTACAATTACTTCATTTTCAAACCAAAAGAAACCATTTACTAACTCTAGGAATGATATAATAATACTTTTTATATAACCAATCGTTCAAGCTTGTTATACATGTTTTAAAATGAGACCAACAAACGGGACACAAAATCCACTAGAAATTGGTAAAAATGGAATTATATTTTTTCATACTCAAATGCATGTTGGTTGAGAAGTATTTGATCAAAATGCGATAGTTCTTTTCATATCTGTAGCACCTTCCGAATGTTACATTTCGAGATTTTCGACTTTAAAAATTACATTATTGCTCTCGCATTCCAATCCATAACGAATAACTTATGTGACTATTTATAATAATATAATATTGATTAACTTTTTTCCTAATTAGGCCAAGTAATTTGGCAGGTATAAAAATGGTTATTTCAACTTGTGGTAGGTTCGAAGGTTACATTTAATTTAGTTTGTTTCGTAGCTAGATTGGTTGCAGTTGATAAATTTACCCAAATAAATTTTTTTCAAAAACAATTTAATTGATTTCCGACTTTTTTATACTAAACATTACTGCATGGAGGATAGTCCTCACTTTATTTCACCATAGTATAAGATGTATTTTAAATTAATCTGCTACAGGTAGGCTGCAGGCTAGCCTATGATTTTGTTGGACTTCTATAAAGTACATTAAAAAAAATGTTGTTACATGATTAATATCTATACAACATTTCCAAATAGCATTAAAAATACCTGGTAATATAATATCGGCCTAACAGAAGTTCCTTGTTTCATAAAATCATGCAACCAATCACCAAACTAATATCCAACTTTTAATTCGACAGCAAGTTGAAGAAAGAGACAAAGCTAGCTGTGCAAGCGAGATGAACTGTATTGTATTTGTATCTCGCTTACACACACTGCTCCGTTTTTAATACTTGCGGTGCAACTTAAAAATTTACCTGCATTCCGAAATTACTGATAGGACTGTTAGTGCCATTAAAATTCATTATATATTGAAAACACAGCTAAATATAAAAAGGTTCCGAATCGTCAGGAAACAACGAAAGACGCCTTCGTTCAGTCAGTAATTCCGAAAGACGGGATATTTAAACAAACACTTCCAACTACCCGCTACATCCCACCTTACTGCTCGTCCTTATCCTTGGCACCGTGCTTGAGGATGCGCGTGAACTCCACGTAGTCGAAGATCCCGTCGCGGATGGGCGCTTCCCGCAGCATCTCGTCTACGTCATCATCAGTGAAGCGGTCGCCCATCGTGGTGAGTAGCTCTCGGAGCCTCTCCTCGCCTATCACACCGGTGTTGTCTTCGTCGAAGCAGCTGGGGAAGAGGGGGCTTTTGTAATACGGACACAGACGCTTTGGTGCCAGTCAAATCTTGGTTTCTAACAGTTGTCTGAATGGCATCTAGGTGCAGAATAAAATAGACGCAGTAAAAAAAAGCAAAATCATTAATGAAATCACATTTTGCTTTCTCCCATTAGGTTCAAACGAATGCTCTAAAAGCAATTATGTTTACTGGACATACTCTTTGAAATATTTGTAGGACCAATCTAGCAGTAATGCAGTATCTAGTAATTGTATGAGTGCTTTACAGGGTTCCATTTCGGATCGAAATTTCACCCTAGAGCGTTCAAAAACTGACCTGAGTTAAACCGAGGGTAACTGAACTGTTATCTTGCAGTTACTCGGAAGTGTTTTGAAACGCTTCCGATGTAATGCGAAAATCACACTGGCTAGTGCGAATTTTAACGCTGTCTGGATACCGTTAAAGTTCGCCTGACAGTTATCACCTCGGAGTTTTGCCGGGTTTTGGACAAAACTCAAAACTTTAAAAATGTATTCATCATTTATAAAGGGATAAAAGTGAAAATTATTATTGTGAAAGTTGCATTAGGCTAGTAAGAGCTCATTTATCTATTATATTTTTTTTGTGACTACGAAAGGCAATCTCAGTTTCCCGCCCTTGAATTAGATTTGAGACTGACGTTTGTCACCCAGACCCGTTCGAAAAAGTTTCTTTCACTAGAACCACTCGCAAGCGTTTCAAAACCAGATGTTCTCTCTCTTTCTTGTATTTAGCTCTGTCTCTTTCTATTAAACGAGTGAAATTTCGCACTACCACTGCACGTTTTGAAACGGTTCCTAGATGATGAAGTTTAATTTAAGTCAGATCGCACGAATGTTTATCCATCATCACAACTATATATGTATTTATCAAGGGCACTGAGAAACAGTCCAAGACCACAAATTATGGATTTCTCTTTATTGACCAAGTTTTTAGCATTTGAATATAATATTATGAATTTTAAGCCTATTTATTCTGGTTTATGAAAAAGATAACACAAACTTAAATCCTACAATAAATATGACTATATTCCATGCGGTCAAAGGTAAAAAATACATATCATTGCATTTTACTGCTAACATTATCTACAACAGTTTTGTGTGTTTATAATTTTTTTCTGTAATCTTTACATCTATTAGTTCGTTTTTTGTTTTAATAATTTTCGGTGTTTCATAATTTCAGAGATACCGTGGACATACTAAATAGTAGAATCATAGTATAGTTTTGTTCTTAGCTCTTAATACCATATTATATTTTTAGCGAAAAAAATTGCTGTATCATACATACAGACACACAGACAGACGGTCATACAGGCAACTTATATCCCCTTTAGATGATGATGAACACCGACACTAAATCAGCTGGAGTCCTCTAAGATACACTAATTAGTAGTATTAGATAACGAGTCTGACAGCCTTTACAAAATGACGATTACTCAGTAAGCATCACTTCAATGATGTCTTACCTTAAAAAAGCCTAGAATGTTATCAACAAAGTAGTTTTTTTCCTGTCACCGCCAACATTGTATGCTAATTAAAAACAAGTCCTTATCATTCTTGGATATACATTTGAATGATGATGGGTAAAGTAAAAGGCAAGAGAAGTAGGTACTAGTCTAAAACCTACTAGATGGTGTGATTAAATTTAAAACTCTACGCAACTCCTAATGCACGAAGCAATAGCACTACGCACCTTTGAGCATGGGAACAAATGGCAAGCTTCCTGCACTCAAAACGACTGGATGGTGGGTAGATATCCAAAAACTATAAAATAAGCATTCCGCCTACAGACATATTATATTCCGCCTCAATTAATGCAAAAAATAAATAGGGTTGGGGAACATTCGTGTCCCGCGAAATTCGTGCAGTGTAAATTCGTGCCAAAAATCTTTATCTTTTAATAAAATATATTTACTAGGAGTAAACTCGTCCCCTTTTTTGGTGTAGATTCATGCCGTACAACTTGTCAATTAAAAATCTTTATTTATTTCACATTGGAGTACTCAGTCACAAAAGTCATTTGAAAAATAATAAATAAATAGAAGTAAAATAGATTAATTTGCCATTGTTGGCACCGAAGTCCTTTATTTTCGAGGCAGCTTTGTTTGAAAACCCTTTACAAATCTTTACAACTTAGACAATTGTATAGATTAAACTACATATCGACCGACCATTGTTTTACATTCTAAGAAATCCATTAGCAAAATTCTTTGAAAAAAGATATGATGCAGCTGTGGGTTTTGTTGTTCAACATTTGTTGAATGTTTTAAGAGTATTACTTGAAATTAAAACAAATGTTTGAGTAACAGTTGTATTATTCTAATTATCAATATTTTTTCTGTGTTATTAAAATAAACATATCATGGAATGTATAGCGTTAATTTTATAAAAATAAAAACAAGTGTTCATCAAATTGTTTTATTAATTTATACTATTTTCACTTTTTACACCAACTGTACTTTTCTATTTTTTAAAGAATTGCCAATTCCACGAGTCGACAGCAAAATAAAAAAAAACCGGCCAAGTGCGTGTCGGGCCACGCGCAATGTAGGGTTCCGTAGTTGCCCGGTACATATAAGTTGGTCTACTAATACAGACCGCGCCAAACTTCTGGTCCCATACATTATAGGGGGCCAAAAGTTTGGCGCGACCTGTACTCGTAACCTGTAAAGCCTACTTAGCTGTGATAGTTTTCCTTTTAAATTCACTATATATACTACTTCTGTGAATTTTTTCACATTTCTATAAACAACGGTTTAGCCGGAACGGGGGGGGGACACCCTACTCTAACTAAAATTTTCACTTGAAAGCTTAATATTTCACCAACGGATCCCTAAATCGAAAAATGGTTTAAAACACCTACAATATTTTTGAACGGCCTATCCAACAATACCCCCACACTATGGTATAGACGAAAAAAAAAATCATCCCCAGTTTCATTGTACGAGAGGTACCCATAAAAAAAATTTTTGCAATATTTTATTTTACCATTTGGTCGGCGTGATTAATATTTATATCCATGCCAAATTACAGCTTTCTAGTACTAATAGTCTCTGCGCTAAGCCACGGACAGACGGACATGGCGAAATTATAATGGTTCCTTGTCGGAAGAAGAAAAAGGGCACGAATTCCGCAGCACGAATCTAAATGTCTTCTTTTAAAATAGGTCATATTTATGTGCCGATGACATGACTCACACCTCGCAATAAAATTATTTCATAGTCCAACAGGTCATATTAGAAACCTACCCGAAAGCATTCTTGATGACATCCTCAGGGTCGGTGCCCTGCAGCCGCTCTCCAAACAGAGTGAGGAACATGGTAAAGTTGATGGGTCCTGGTGCCTCATTCATCATACCTTCCAAGTAGTCTTCTGTTGGGTTCTTTCCTGTAAATTGTGACTGAAGGTTAATTAATTACAGAGGAAACTGAAACTGGGGAAAAATTTTTACTTGAACAGGGGCAATGAATTCTGTTAGCATCTCTATTGGGGCTGTTACCTTTTAGCTAAAAACTGAAATACGATAAATCTAAGAGTTAAACTTCAAAAGTAATTATATGCAACGAGTCGGGGATTGCTGAGTCACACTCATAAAACATGCTTTAGATATTGAGGAGCTTCAAAAAAAAAAATACTTTTCGTATGTTTACAGAAAATACAAGACATTAGATTATTAAGGATTTTTTTTAAATAAACTAAAATATCAAATCTTACCATTTTAATTTAAAAATATGGAATTATCAGGTTCTGAAGTGGATTACTGGTTTTTGTTCCAGAGCCAACATTTGTCAATGTTTTTCAAGCGATTCCAAGTATAAGAATATATATGTCATCGGCAGATTGTAGAATTGGGCAGATCGTAAAGTATGAAGCCGAAAATCGTTCACCAAAAGTGAAAAAAGTTTTAACAGAAATACGATATGCCTGGGCTTCTATGATCTGCCAACGACATATACAAACACTTCAGCTAAGGTTTTTACAATAAAGACAGACTTACCAAGAGAAGCCAGCATGTCATGAAGATCATCCTTATCAACAAAACCATCACGGTTTTGATCAATCATATTGAATGCCTCTTTAAATTCAGCAATCTGAGCTTGGTCAAACATGGCAAATACGTTGGAGGTGGCACGCTGGGCACGCTTCTTGTTGGTGCCACGGCGGCCAGCAGTCTTGCGGGACGACATGTTGATCTAAACAAACAGTTATAAGAATGTGGACATGAGCAATTATTTATTACCCCTCCCCTACCAACCCCCTCTTTAATGGTGTCATACCATTCAAAACTTTTACTTGATAGAAAATTATTTTAATGTAGGAAAAACAAAGGTTTGAGGGTTGGGATGATGAGAGGGATGAAGCAGTGATTGAATACAAGGTTAATATTGGAGATGACTAAGTAGAATAGTTAAAGAAGTTTGTCTATCTGGGTTATCTATTTACCCACAGTGGAAAGTGTGATAGTGACATTGAAAGAAGGAAGTGAATATGAGAAATAAAGTAAACAATGCTCTGCAATCCTGTAAGGGCTGCCGAAATGTGACAAAGACATGATTGGCAGTTCATATCAGAGTGTTGGCTCCTACAGGTGTGGTACTCAATGTTGGGTTTGGCAAGATGAGCATTAGAGTGAATCCGGTGGAATTCCTTATGGAGTATGTGTGGTTTTACATAGAATCATACGAGTGAAAAATTTCATCTTAAGGGATTGTTGTGGGCTGAAAGAAGATGTAGTGATTAGAATAGAAAACAGAATGCTTTGATGGTTTAGTTAGATGTTTAAAGAAGATGAATGAAAAGTACCAAAAGAAATTTATCACATTTAAGTGGAATATAAAGCTAAGCCAGGGCGCCCTAGAAGGACATATGCCAACCAAATTGGCGACATACAGGCAAAATCAAAAGTACCGAGAAAAGACGAGATGCAAATCTAGACTCTGCCCACCCCTCTAGGAAACTGGCATGAGGATTAGGTTTAATATGAGTTTCCTTAAGGGCCCATAATACCTCAATTCGCAGTCCTGCTCTAACACTTCTGCTTTTTAACTGTCTATCCTACTCTAATAAGATGCCGCACACACAAAAACATCGGTTATTTTTAAATTGCGGCTACACTGATGGTTTTTTCATTTTTATGGAAGTCTGCAGCTGCTTTATACTAATATCAGTTATATTATGCAAAGTTTCTGATCTAATTTCAAGTATTCATTGAATGCTATCAGTTTATTGTATGGTTTGGAGGTAGGTAACTATGTAATTTTTTTCTATAGAGAAAATTTAAAAGTTTTCACAACAGCATGGACATACTTTAGTCCACTTTATACTAGTCCTCAACTTTATCATATATTCATTCAGAGTGATTGTTGGTATAAAACAGGATCAAGTGAAGCGAAGTGAGGTATATACACCCTTAATTTAATACACATTCATTATGGTAGTGTGTATATTTTAGATACTACTGTGAGTTTTATTTAGCACTACATTAAGACATAGCACTGAATCTGATGTAGACAGTTAACACCACAAATGGAGATTGAAACCATGGTCACAAAAAGCATACAAAAGAATACTTACAAGGCAATCTTTTCACAGATGGTTACAAATATGCGTTAAAACTAACTGCTCTCCGATGGGAAACTAATTAAATAGCAGTTTGTTGGCCTAACAAACACGAAACGATCAGAGTTTATAAATAAAATAATGATGCACGCACGCCTATGACCAGGCTAACTTTCGTCGCCTGTAGTTTTCGGCGGTTGTTACATTGGTAATGAGTCACACATGTTGTTGACACATACCTTTGGCAAAGCGAAATGTAGGACAAACGATACGATGTCACAAAATAAGGACAAACGCCATTCTTTTTACATACTCGGTGATTGCCTTTTATGGACTAAAATTTTCAACATCATCAGAGCAGAGCGGAACATGGCAATATATGAAGGATTTTGAGGAATAAATATGTGTTAATATGATTTACCTGGTTAATTTTTTGTTACAGAATGTCGAAAATAGCACAAAACAACGGATAAAACCGAAACCGAGGAGAATAAAACTAGAAAAGGGCAAAAAACTGTATATTGGATGAGTAATCTTTTTCTTTTTTTTAACCGGCAGTGGCACTGGATTCTAGTCCTTTAGCCATTTCTTTTTTTTTATTTTGTCTAGCATTGTACAAATTCATTAAGATTACATTAGGATGAGTAATCAAATCAGAATCGGCAACATAACAAATTAATAATTGATGCAAAAATAAAACTATTTCGAGATATGGGCTTTCTCAGCCTCATATTTTTTTCAGAATTAAATCGTGATTGAGTAAAGAAATATTTTCAAAAAACTAAAAATATGGAAAACACAGGATTTTAAAAACAATTTCCTTTGCATTTAAGTTTATTTTGTTTAAGAAAAACAACTGTCAAGCAAGCCATGTGAATGTGACAGCAGACATAAACATGCCAAGCTTTTTTTTTAATAATCCATTGGCAATGAACATTGACTTTTGAAATCCTTAGATGCGACTTACGTCCTCTTAGAATGAGTGAATAAGAAAACATTAATTATGCAGGAAAAACATCCATCCATCCATCCATCAGCCCGTGTGCGTCCAATGCTGGGTATAGGCCTTTCCCAAATTTCGCCACTCATGTCGGTCCTCCGTCCTCCTTATCCAGCCACCCCCCGCAACGTCCTTCAGGTCGTTGGTCCAGCGGGCACGAGGTCGTCCTACACTACGCTTTGCTGTACGTGGTCTCCATTCTAAAGCCTTTCGGCCCCAACGGCTATCATGTCGGCGACAAATATGGCCTGCCCACTGCCACTTCAACTTACTGATTCTGCAGGCTATGTCGGTTGCTTTAGATCTCCGACGGATCTCCTCATTTCGGATTCTATCCATCAGAGATACCCCAAGCATAGCCCGCTCCATAGCTCGCTGAGCGACCTTAAACCGGTGGATCAGACCCTTTGTAAGAGACCACGTCTCAGCGCCATACGTCATCACAGGAAGGACGCACTGGTTGAACATCTTAGCCTTTAAGCACTGCGGTATTGACGACGTAAATATGTGACGCAACTTTCCGAATGCTGCCCAACCTAAGCATATTCTTCTGCCAGCCTCGGTGTCGAAGTTGTTTTTATCCAGCTGTATGACTTGACCCAGATAAACATATTTTTGAACAACTTCAATGCTGACATTGTCGACGGTCATTGGCCCTTGGATGACGTGACAGTTTGAAATGACCTTAGTCTTATCCAAATTCATCCGCAGGCCCACTCGTCTCGAAGAATCGCCAAGGCCGCGCATCATTTCCTCTAGTTCCTGCAGCGATTCCGCCATTATGACGATGTCATCGGCAAAGCGAAGATGTGAAATGTACTCTCCGTTTACGTTTATGCCTCGTCCATTCCAGTCTAGTGTTTTAAAGACGTCCTCCAGCGCGGCGGTAAACAGTTTTGGAGAAATAACATCTCCCTGTCTCACGCCGCGCTGAAGATGTATCGGTCTTGTTTGTACACCTTGTACTTGGACGGACATCGTAGCGGAGTCATACAGACAATTCAACACTCCACGTAACGCCAGTCAACTTGGCAACGCTGCAAGGACTGCAGAACAGACCAAGTTTCGATGGAGTCGAAGGCTTTCTCGTAGTCCACAAACGCTAGACATAAGGGCTGATTATACTCTTGAGTTTTCTGTATAACCTGCCTTAGCGTGTGAATGTGGTCCACGGTGCTGTAGCCTTTTCGAAACCCAGCCTGCTCTGGAGGTTGGAAGTCGTCGAATCGTTGGGCGAGACGATTCGTGACAACTCTTGAGAACAGCTTGTAGGTGTGGCTCAGGAGTGCAATTGGTCTATAGTTCTTAAGTAGGATTTTGTCCCCTTTTTTGAAGAACAAAATGACCAGACTCCTGCTCCACTCCTTTGGCGTAGTACCTGTGCGAATGACGGCATTAAAGAGGTCCTGTAGCTGTCCGAGTATAGGGTAACCTCCAGCTTTCAGGAGTTCAGTTGTGATGCCGTCCTCGCTCGGCGCCTTGTTGTTTTTCAGCTGTTCAAGAGCTATCCTAATCTCACCCATTTCAACATCCGGGAGTTCATCGGTGTAGTGGCGGACTAGAGGTGCACGTTTGTTGTCTTCATCGCGAGCAGTTGGCTTGGGAGCGTGTGAGGAATATAGGAGCCCATAAAATTTCTCGATTTCGGCGAGGATTTCTGGCCTAGAGGTAACAGTTCTATTGTCAGATGTCTTCAGTTTCGTCAGATTGGTCCTTCCTAACTCCTGGGCAAAAACTTTTGAGCCTTTGTTTCGCTGGATCGCGTCTTCAATGACGCGAGTGTTATGTTGGCTCAGGTCAAAACGAATTTGCCTTTTAACGCGCTTGTTAAGAAGGGAGTAATCTGCAGAATCTGAAGACATTTCCCGTCTCTGCCTCATCAGGTCCAGAGTTCCACTCGAAATTTTGGAGTCCTTAGTCTTTCGCTCCGGCTTAAAATAAGCCCTGCCTACCTCGCGCACGACATTCGTGAAATTGCCAGCAAGCTGGTCAACGTCCTCAGTGGTTTCCAACATGGCAAATCGGTTCTGAAGTTCCATTTGGAACTTTTCGGATCCCACAGCGATTTGGCGCAGAGAAGGGCGGAGCGTAGGCTTCATCAGACGATTTCTCTCAAGCTGTAAGTCGATATTCAAGATGCATCGCACAAGTCGGTGATCGCTACCGGTACAAAACCTGTTGATCACAGATACATCTGATCATGATGAAGTCTATCTCATTTTTAGTCTTACCATCAGGGCTTCGCCAGGTCCACTTCCTTTGAGGCTTCTTTTTGAAGAATGAGTTCATCAAATAGAGACCCTGGCTCTCAAGGAAGCTAACCAGCATCTGGCCCCGAGGATTTCTGCAGCCATAACCGTGTGGTCCGATTACCGATTCACCACACTCTTGTACTCCCACTTTGGCGTTGAAGTCCCCCATAACAACGGTAAAATGTGTCTTGGTGGTGTTATGTCTGGCCTTTAATATGTCATCATAGACGGCCTCGACTACATCATCAGAGTTGCTCGACGTGGGGGCATACACTTGAATGACTTTAAGTGAATACCTCTTGTTGAGTCTAATAACAAGATATGCCACCCGAGTAGAGACACTACCGATTTCTTACACGTTGCTAGTGAGGTCTTTGTTGACCAGCATGCCAACTCCACCGACAGACAATTGATCGCCCTCTCGATAGTAGAGCAGGTGTCCTGACTCTAGGGTTATGGTATCCTCACCTGCTCGTCGGACTTCCGATAGCCCCAGAATATGCCAGTTGATTCTACCTAACTCTGACTCGAGCTCAGCGAGGTGTCTGTCTTCCCGTAACGTCCGTGTATTATACGTCGCCAAAAAGAGTCGTCGTTGTTGGTGGCCATTCAACCGGAGATTCTTAGCACCCCCTGCCCCACCGTTACCGCGACCGCCACCGTAGTCGGGAATAGTGGGGCTGCCGGGGACTGGGGGCCGTTTATTTTTGGTGTACATCATGTATTGGGAAAAGATGCCCATACTCACACACGCTGGGCAGGCGGGTTGGTGAGCGCGGTGCCAGAACCTCTCGCACTAGTGACGCCGCTGCCCGTCACTAGTCTGTTTATTTAAGGTCCGGCAATTCGGGATGGATATACCGCCATCACACGGTCCCAGGATTAGTGGGCTACCTGGATTTGTGCCTGTCTGCGAGCTGTCCTCTTACTCTCCCCCGAATAACTTCAGGGTGGTTTACGAGTAAGATGGTGGTACCTCCACAGTCGAGCCCGGCATCAGCTCTAACACCTAAAATAAAACAAAATAAAAATACACAAGCTTCTTTTTTACGCAGAGTTTCAATATAAATATTAAAAACGAATGGTTACATATCTAAAATGAAATGTTGTCGATTGCCACAGAACCAACTAGTGTTGCCACTTTTTCACTTTCGATACAACCACAGAGTACTATATACCTATAACCATAGAGTATGTACTGTGTTTGCTCGGTCTGTTTAGTCTGAGCCAAAGATATAGAATGGTCTGAGCTCATTCATGGGCAAAGATATTGTATAGAGAACAAGGCCGCGTTCAGTTTGATCACTGGCAGCAGGATAGCATATACAAAATCAACGCGTGCAATGATCGCCGGGCGTGAGCGGGCGATCAAACTGAACTCAGCCCAAGACTGTACGATACGAAAAACGAGCCAAGTGAGATGGGTGTTGGCACTTGATGGTCCCTTTCTAACATGTTATAAAAAGAGACTTCTATATAAATCTGGGTAAAGTCTGTAAAGAAAGTTTGTTACTCGTTTAGCACCAGCCGGAGATCATGTGTCTCTAGGGTAAACCGACGGATGAGAGCTACGGCCAACTCCAATTTGACCAATCGTAAACGCTGATATCTTGTGTGTGATTTCGATGGATGGAGCTGTAGTTAGTACCAAACAGTGGCGCTTAAAGCAACTAAGTCTTTAGAAGCAGAAACAAACATCTTTAAAATTACTCCTTTAACGTTTCGTTGGATAATGTTATAGACCTAGTATTTTATTGCTTTATAATCTCTATCTTCTAATATAACTGGATTCATCTTGCAGCAATCTCCACATTCACCTGTGCCGGGAACCCTTTGCCTTTTGATTACTCTAGAGTTCGTTACCTACTACACATTTTTCTTCTACAGCCTATCTTTTTCTTATTTTTTGGTTAACAGCTCTTGCATTCATCTTTTTTAGCTTTGTCTTTTATAGTGATCTTAGCCCTTTCTCTTAAGGTTCGGGCACATTTTGTTCTTAATAAATATCTTCTTGGACTTTTGGTGACAATACGAGTAAATTTGTTTCATTTTCATTCTCGGTTTTGTCATAATCAGAATTTTTATTGATGTTTATGTTCATTACGTCTAATTTCTTTCCTTTTAATTGGTGTCACTTATATTTTTCCGACGCGATCAATATTTAACTTATTTTAGCCAACTGAACAGTTGATTCTGGCAATCTGTAAAATTCATGGTGCACCCATAGGTCATAATATAGCCAACTGATCTTCCACATGATTAGGTAAATTTAATATTTGAGTATAATTACTAATTAAATAGTTGCTAATTACGTTGAATTAAAACTTTGTGGCTTAAACAAATTAGTTTTCTCTCCACCAACATCTCACTTTCGCGGTAACTTAACGATGTAGTGAGAGCATTTGCTGCAGCATCTGGAGCTAAACAGCTGCACAGTCTCATATCAACAAAATAAAGAAAAAATGTTGTAACTAAGTCTCAAATATTAAGTTTGTGTAATCATTGTGTAGATCAGTTGGCTACTTTTATCGATCATGACAAACGGGTGCACTGCGAATACTACGGCCTGCCAGAATCCACTATTTGGTTAGCTAAAACAAGTGAAATATCGATTGCAATGGAAAAAGGAAAGTCACACCAATTTAAGGGAAAGAAATTGGACGAAATAAACAAAAAACATGATCACGAAAGTATAAAGATGGGAGATTAAATTGAAACGATTTTTAAGGTGGTTCATCATGGTCGCGTTCCTTCCTACACGCACAACTTATAATTAATTGGTCTTCTTTTTTATTGAATAAAAAGTATAAAATAAATGTAAATTATAGCATTAACCGACCAAAATTGTGTGATATAAAAATAAAAGAACATAATATAAATTAATGTACAACAACTTAAAAGCGTATTTATATACTCATTCACAATATAATGCACAGAATAATACAAATTTGCTAGAAAGCATATTTTCATTGAAATATGGATGGCCGCTGGCCGGTAAATGCTATAAATCACATTTATTTTATACTTCTGATTTAAAATTTAAAAAAAAATATCGTAATTTGTGCGTTGTACGAAACCTTGACGAACCACCATAAAACTGTAATTATGTTGTTTTGTTTTATTATTAACTATTGTTCATTTATTTTAGAACTAAATATGCCTAAACCTGAAGTAAAATTTATTAAAAACAAAATCGATAAAAAAGGTAGCAAAAGCTGTTAACTAAAAAAAGATAAAAATATGAATATGGATTGAAAAAAAGAGTAGTAGATGATTACTTCTCTAGAGAAGTCTTATGGCAAGAGGTTCCCAGGAAAGATGACTGTGGAGATTGCTTGAAAAGAATTCAGTTATAGGTATTTTATTTTTTAAGTTTGATAGAACGAGAGAGTTTTTAGTCTAAAATATCAAATTATTATTTCTTACATGCTCCCATCCCATTGATAACTATTTTGTATTACCTTTGCCAATTTTCCAAATATAAATTTAAAAACAAAAATATAATATGATGAATTTAAATAAAATATTTAAAATTTTATTATTGGATTCCTTTAGGGATAGCATTAATAATACTATTTGAGTAACTTTTTTACTCGCAAATCCTCCCGAAGTTATTTGGGAGAGAGTAAGAGAACAGCTCTCAGGCAAATCCGGCCCACCATTGCGTGGGACCGATGGATGGCGGTCTTATCTAAAACAGACTGGTGACGGGCAGCAGCGTCACTGGTGCGAGGGTTTTGGCCCAGGTCTGGTTTTGGAAACAGGCTGATGGACGGATAGATGGAACTGTTTTACCTGTGAAATAAAATATCTTCCAAATTATAAATATTAATGAAAGTATTCCCAGAATTGTAGTTAGAAGTAACATTTTTTGTCATTACATGATAAGGTTAAAAAAATTAAAATTTCGTATTAAATTTGACAAAAAGCTTTCCATGTAAATAATAATACAGACAAATTCATATTGGAGACTAGGTAAGTTTTTAGGACCAAGGTTCAATGACCCTGTTTGTGAAATAGGAAAAATATTTATTTTTGCCTCTGTTAATTGTTCAAGAACAACCTTGACTCAATTAGTATAGGGAGTCTAAATTTTATTTGGCGTATTTCACAGAAAAGATAATTGAACCTTGGTTCTGACACTTACCGAGTCTCTAGTATAATTTTGGCTGTATAAACGAAAGCCACTTTATATAATTATTTTTGATAGTGTTTTCAAAGTTAGTTTGTTTTTTGGGTTTAACATAAGTATGATTTATTAAATAAATATTTTGACTGAAAGTACGTAAGAAGTAAAAGGTTGTCAAAAATAAATAAATATCATTCCATTTTTTAAATAAATAAGAATATAATTGCATAAATATATCTTAATTAAGTTCCAAATTTTTATTATTACTTGCTACAAAATAAGTAAGAAGGCTCAAGAAGAGTTTAATGATGGTTTAATGTATATTTATTCAATTAAGTTCTTTAATATTTAATACTGCATGAAAATATATAAAGTAAATTAAACATAAAATTGGGAGTATCCAAAGCGACAGATTTCACTATACATCATATAATTGTAATAAATAATAAGTTTTATTTAACACGAATACTTAACCTTATCGTTGTTATTATTTCTTGTATGTTCATTGTGCAAAATCAATGATTACTAATCGAGGACGGAAAAATAACACACATACGTCGTGAAAATGCGTCCGGACGAGGACCTGAATAAACTTTGTCAGGAAAAGCTACTCATCCGAGCTCCTATGTGTAATTTTACACATAAGTCCCCAAAAAGTACCCACAACATGACGCGAGTGTTATAGATAGTATGTAAAAATCGATAGTGGCGCCGCCCTAGTGGTCACACACTGTCGGAGTGAGTACATGAATGATCGTGACCAAACCGAGGTTTTCCTCAGACTTCCTTATTACATATATCAAAAGGTTCAAAATCGCGTGTAGAATACGATGCTGTACAGTCGCCGTCAATAGAAATTGTGGACTATGTAAACAAAGCGCCATGTTGTCTTTGTCTATGAATAGGTGAACTATCTAGAGATGGGTAAGTATGTGATTAAAATATGTTAGGTGCTTAATTAAATTTCTTTATTTGATTCATCGCTAAAATATTCTGATGAATCGCTAGTCAAATCGCCCACGTTAATTACAAATGGTTCCGTCACAGCGTCGGTGGCCGTATCTATTATCCCATCCAGTTCTTTAATTTTTTCTTCTACTTTTAGGACATGAGCTACACATTTCGGCCACTGTTCTGGCCCGATCCGCGCCAAACCTTGGAGCAACAAAATCTTCACATCGTCCATTTTGAATGTTTTGTTGTTCCATCCAACGTAAGCTTCTAATACTCAACTCTATCGGGTTAAGCTCGCAATGATATGGTGGAAGGCGCAAAACTGTCACATTTTTCGATGCCGCCAACTCATCTACATTTTTTTATATTTTTGCTTGTCTACTTTAGCTATGAGATTCGCTTTGATTTCGGTTTCTTGAAATTTGATTTCTTTTTCGCGCAACCAGCTTTGGATAGCCTCCTTCCGCCAACTCATGTTGGGCGCCTTTTCGATTTGACGCGAATGATATGGGGCAATAGTCAAGTCGACCCAAGGACCCATGAAAATGTCCTCGGGTGTTACTTGTGTATTCACGTGCAGGTCCTCTAAACGTACTTAAAACAAACACACACACACACACACACAAACTTTCGCATTTATAATGTAGTGTGATTAGTAGGAAGTAGGATAGGAAGTAGGATTTGGTTATTATTTTCTAGAAGGTAAATTATTTTTTTAGATTGCCTTGGCAGCAACACTGGTAAAGAAGATCTTATGATTGCCACCCAAATTTTACAAAAGCTAGAAAACGGTTATTCCAAAACTGAAGTATAATTAAGAGGTGTCTGTTTTTTTAAAGCAGCAATTACCAGTAATAGCTTTTTGAAGGTATAAAGTTTCAACTTGATATCTCGCACGGGGCCTCTAAGAAAAACTGCCCTAACAAAATGTACCTTTATTGGTTCCGTATTTTTATTTTGAGGGAATGGAACCCTGACAATTAAGTTAAAAATAATCCGTTGGTAAGTCTTAGTATTCATAACATACAGTTTATATTTTTTGATATGATGTAGCCAAATTGGAGACTTTTGACTTATTTATAGACTTTGATACTTTGTTTTTCGCAGAAAAGATCATTGAATCTATTTCTTCGCTTTATGCCGACTGCTCATTATTTATTTGGGGTAGGGGAGTGCGGGGGAACTGGGGCCTACTAAGGGATAATGTTGATAGAAACCATGTTTGTTTATTTTGTAATAATTTTTAATTAGGAACTTAAACCTCGTTTATTTAATATCTTTTTATCACAATTAGAATCAACTACAGCCATGCATTAAGGTACTATAATGATTTTACAAAAAAAGTCAATCGCTCCCATTACTCCTTACATGCGGGTAATGAGAGCTCATTTAACGCTCATACAGAAAATGGGAGCCATAATTTTTACTTCTTCCCAAAAATTACGCTTAATATATTTAAAAAGCAAATCTTAGTTGTTAATACAAATAACTATTTGTAACACACATCAAAAAATCAACTATTCAAACAAAACCAAAAAATAAAGATCAAATTATTAAAGATAAACAAAACTGTATCCAAACAAAAAGCACAAATCCAAACTTTTACAGCTGTTTTATTGATATGCTTAAACCTTGCTGCAATATCTAGTTTTTTAGCTATTTAACATACTTTACGAAATTGTTCTCTCGTCAGTCCATCAAATTTATTTGACATAGTCCGAAGATGGTCAGCTAGTATCTTTTCTTGCTCGGAAGTGAATACAGTATGTCTTCCCAGCTTAGAAGAGTTTTTGTGGCTATCATCATTAACTTTCGCTAAATTGTATCTCTTCTTTAAAGTGCTGTAAGGTATGCCAGTTTCATGAGATACTTTGTAGACCGAAATGCCTCCTCTCCTGAGAGATGTGATTGCATTTTCTAATGAATCTTTTCTTCTTGTACGATCTCTTTTACGCGGCATCTTAAACAAAAAATAACTGTACTATAAAGGGGTAATGGGAGCTACGTCGGGCAGTGAGAGCCATGTTGGCTCCCATTACCCGCTGAGCACCATTTTGAAAAGTAATAACACAAACATCTTATTCGACCTTTAATCACAATTTAACGAATGGCAATTGAAAGAATACGAATCTAGGGTAGCGTTCCAAATCACTTTTTCAAGATTAAAATATTGCTCGCTGTCGGAGAAAAGTAGCTCGATGCCGGTTCCAAAACCTAAAAGTAGATGTTTTGGAACCAGCATCGAGCTACTTTTGTCTGACAGCGAGCAATATTTTAATCTTGAAAAGTGATTTGGAACGCAACCTAGGTAAAGTCGTTTGCAATAGAATCCAACAATCATGTAAACAAACCAAATTGTCACGATTACTCCGTAATCACATACATTTGACGATCAATTATGAACATAGTCTGATTTCAACGAACGCACCATTGTTTTCACATTATCTTCAACACGATTTAACTTGTATTTATAAGTTAAATTTGTTAAAACATTTGCAACGTAAAAATTTCGAAGTATTTGACAAGCTGTCATCTTAGTTTTTTACTCATCGAACTCTATAAGTCATTGAAAAGTTAGTGTTGTTCGTAATCTGAAGTTATCTTTTATTTTTAATTTAATAAATTATTTTAATTTAATATTATTTGAATAAAATAAAAAATTTTTTTCAAGAGCTTAATATAATTAACCAAAACGGATTGTATCCTAAGCCATAAAAATAATGGTTAGTTTTTAAAAATTGACAGGTGGCCATTTTGTTAGAATTGTCATTCACAGTCATTCACTGTTCTGTGGGTTCGCTGTGCATTAGTGTTTTCTGTTTCCGTTTTCTGTTTCCGATTTCTACGACTTTGCACTCTCATTTTGGACTTTTGTTTTGCTTTACGATTTGGCTGGACATATTTTTCTTGGAACGACGACCTTTGCACGGCATCACGGACTTTGATATAGCATACGATTGGTATTTTTTCTCAAGGAGTAATCAGGAGGTAAGAATGATTTAGATCTATTACCTACAACGGAAATCTATTAGACGCACTTTAATATTGTATTGCCCTCGTAACTAATTATTTGAATTTTCAGGTTTAAGATGGTTTTAGACAAAATTCTGCCGGGATCTGTAATTGTAATGGATAATGCTCCATACCATTCTCGCCAACTCGAACGAGTGCCCAACATGAGCTGGAGGAAGGATGCTATACAAGAATGGTTACGTAGCAAAAATATAGCTTTTGAAACAAGTGAAATAAAAGCGCAGTTACTCACAAAATTTGATAAAAAAAATTATGTTACAAAATACGTTGACGAGCTCGCCGCATCGAAAGGAATAACTGTGCTTCGCCTTCCTCCCTACCACTGCGAACTCAACCCAATTGAGCTCATTTGGGCACAGATTAAGTCGTATGTTGGGAGAAATAACAAATCTTTTAAAATGGCGGAAATAAAAACTTTATTGGACGAAGGGTTGGCGAGAATCGGAGCCGAACAATGGTCGAAATGCGTAAGTCACGTCCTAAAGGAAGAGGAAGAAATGAAAAAGCTCGACGGCATTTTAGACACGGCAAGCGATGACACAGTGGTTCCATTTATAATTACGGTCACCGGCGACACTTCTGATAGTGATGATGACGAAGACGAAGATTTAAATTTGTTTTAATAAACACTTTTTTTATATATAATCAGTTTTATTTTATAGTCTATGGCTTATATATTTAATCTATTTAGTCAGTTTTATTTTAGTACCTATCCTACTATGGGCCATAGTCTATGACTTAAAATTAAAATAATTAGAAAAATAAATTTAATTAAAATTAAATTAGAACACTATGACATCACTATGGGCATAAACAATACGCTGCGTAGATAGAGGATAGAATAGATGTGTCAATAATAATACAAGAATAGAAAGAGATGCAGTCATTTGAAATCACTTATGCGTAAGCGAGAGGCATCTTCAAATTTTGTCCCTTTCTTGCGTATACGATTTTGCTTGTTTGCCACAATTCTAGTTGTGGCAGACAAACTGTTGAACGAGAAATTCGAGTTGGACTTTTTGTGTTTCTGGGCTTTACGTGTTTAATACTTGTGTTTCTGTGAAGTGCCATGAAGTGAAACAATTGTCGCAAGATGGTGAATTACAGTATTTTAGGCTGCAAAAGCCGCAGTGAGCGAAAAGAGAGCAACATAACCTTTCATTCGTAAGTGCTCATTTTTTGTGATTACCTATATGTATAATGTTCAAAGTTATGGTAGCAAATTAAATGACAAGTTTACTATGCAACACGTCTTCTGGTTACCTTTCCACTGCTAATTTTCGAGTAATTTAGGAAAATGATTTGCTCGTTTTTCGTATCAAGTTATGTAGGGCACGCTAAAGCATACATCTGCAGTATGGTTTCTGACAATTCAATTTAGTCGGGTTATTGGGACTTTAGTGTTACCATGAGGGAAAAATTTATTTTACCCATTATGTTGGGTAAATAATATACAGTCGTACATATTTCAAAAATATGAATAAATATATATTTAACTCTTCTTGAGCCTTCTTATTTTTTTGTAGCAATAAGTATGAAAGAAATAACTTTTATTATATTCAATATATTTCGGCCCACTGTATGGGACCGTCATCAGTCGAATAGAACATCATATTGACAAAAAAAAGTAATAAAAAATTGTAAAAGTGACACTTGTTAAGAGATTTGTAAATTTTAACAAATAAGTTTCATTTATCGGATGATTTTTGTAGTGGTATTCCTAATGTTTTAATTACTGCTCTTCTTGCATAATATAACTAGCCTACTATCACCAACATATATTGTGCAAGAAGAGCAGTAATTAAAACATTCCTAATACTAAGTCTTATTATTTTTTTTTAATTTTTGGTTAACCTATTTTGGAGATACGGGGAAGACATTAATTTTATATGGGATTTCAAAGATTTCTCTAAAGCTGTACAATTAATTATAGCATTACTATCTATATATTTTTTCCTTCTTCCTTTTAATATCATTAATTTTACAAAAGATTTTAATACAGGATTCATTGACATTACAAACCATGGACCTAGGGTCTAGTATAAAATTTACCAAAAAAGTGTCCTTAGTGAAGTGTCAAAAGATTAAGAAACAAAACATTTCAATTTGAATCGTATGTTTATTACTGCACGGCTTAATTTTAATTGACGTGTGATTGACACCCTTTTTAATTTTCAATGGTTTTGACTCTCTTTTGGTTCGGACACTTTTGAACACAAACTCGATGTCCATTTAGTAGTACGTCAATGACAGGATTATTTTTTGGCTGATATATGAGTGATAAGATGATGTTGCAGAAGTCGGAAACTAACGGTGGTAATCGTTCACACAAACAACTTTAAATTAAGAAACTTTGAAGGATTTTTTTAAAATGAATGATCGTTGTTTTTTTGCCGAGTATTACTATCGGCAGCTTCCAGTGTCCGACTTATCATTTTAACATATATATAGGTATACTATATCTTTGTATTGTGACAATATTTTGAGCAATTTCTATTTTTCCAATTTTTTGCTCATTATTAATGTGGAGTTGACGTTATTTTTGTGCTAAGTCTTTCCTTTAAACCGTTGATAAATTATGAGGCTGTGACATTGTGTCATTTACTTTAGTAATCGTATATAGCAATGAAAAGTCTTCCTTCTAACTACATTCTTGCAACCGATGTAAACACATCAAATGTATAAATAACTTCGCCTGAAGATGTTTTAAACGAAACCGGTCGCTAACAGGAGAAATAAACACTTTGGAACTAGGACAAGTAAGACTTTTTATTGCTATAATGGAGTTCCATCAATCAAATCTATTAATTATTTTAAGTCAGGATTCAGTAAATAAAGCAATTATTATTAAATTATGTTTTTTTTTCGGATCACATGTTTTGATCGTGGATTTTGTAGTTCTTAGTAATTTATGTTATCTTGTGACTAGTTGTGACTATAAACTAGCTTTTGGCCGCGTCGTTGCTCGAGGGGAAGTATCTTTCAATTAAACGAGACTTTTCGCTTTGTGGTTATTTTGTCAACATCTTTATAGCTTAAATGACCAGGGTCACAAAATCAAAATCAAAATATTTATTTTGTAAAATAGATACATAGAGTTTATTTTCTACAAGTCAAAGTTAATCTGTACAATATATATCTTTAGAATATAAAAAAATATATACTAATAAGGGAAATACGTACAAAAAATATTATATAAATATTAAAAATATTAAGGTCACAATGATGATAATAAAGAAAACATAAAGTCTTCAGTCTTCGACAGTCTTCAGCTTGGCGGATATTTCATCAACACACCGTAAAGGCTACATTTTGACCAGAGCCACTACGATGATAATAAAGAAAACCGCATCCAAATCCGTAAAATACATTTAAAAATTTCGCTACAATATTCAATGACACACACGAATTTTTTAATACTTTAATATTAACATAAATACGTTGACATAATGACGACTTAGGTACCTACGGTAGTACCATCTTAATTATAATGTGCATAGGAGACTTCGCCACTATTCTGCAAAGGTCGTATTTTTCTTAGTTTTCTATACAATCCATGACAGATATTGCGAGTCCAGTCGGTCGGCTATAGATTTCTATACGCATAGTAGGTACAGTATCTGAGGCAGATTTGTAATTTCATTTGTCAGAGATAAAATACATTTGGGGAGTTTAGGTTTCATGTTGGGAACCCAGAGTAACTATCTCCGTCTCAAACGTATACGCGAGTGACTCGTCTATCTTATTCTCTGTCTACGATACGCTGTCAATGTCAGTCCGCCATATTTGTTTACATGATTGTTGGATTCTATTGCAAACGACTTTATGTAAAATGATTAAACATAAAACATCTTCATGCTTACCTGGACGCTGGCAATCGGCAGTTTTTTATAAGCGCCAAGCGAAAAACAAACAACCGTCCCTTGTGACTCAACGCATGGCACTAACGACTCGTGCGCGTCCGTCAGGGCCACCATTCTCGATGGTTGACGGAAACGGCCGAATGCTTAAGGTCACCCGAATGTGCATAATTTCCGTCCAATCGCCATCGCTCCCATTACCCACCCGCTCTTATTACCCCGCGCTCCCCTAACAGTGTGATCTATTCTCGTGCAGCAAAAGTTAATAAACCTAAAATAATACAAGCTCATTTAAGTTTTATCCATCTGCGTTAAAGCCTATTTTGCAATGAAAAGTTTTAGGTTGGCAGCTCTAAATCTAATATTTGCTGCACGAGAATAGGTCACAGAGTATACTTCAGTGGTGCAATATATACTGCCGATTTCCTTTTTCCCCACCAAAAGTGCGTTGCTAACTCGCTTGACAGACTCTAGCACTTTTTGTCGCCAGCGAAAATGGAATATTTAATTGTTTTATTTTAGTGACACTTAAGACCTGATTTCACCATACCCTGTTAGTTATTTCATAAATCAGACATTACCTAACGAGGGATTAAAATTAACAAGGACACTGGCTGAGATTCAGTGTGCATTTTGAGTCCGAACTCGATCTTACAAACGTCAAAAAGCGACGTGATCTCATACTAGAATGACGTTTGTAAGATCGAGTTCGGACTCAAAATGCACTCTGAGGCTGAGATTCAGAGTGCATTTGGAGTCCGAACTCAAGAGGAACTCAATCTTACAAACGTCACTCTAGTATAGGATCACGTCGCTTTTTGACGTTTGTAAGATTGAGTTCGGCCTCAAAATGCACTCTGAATCTCAGCCTAACATCTCTGTCCCATGTCGAAAATGTAACAAGCCATTAGTAAATCAAACATTAAGCGAATGACTCAAAAATCATTCACTCACATTCTAAGCCAACCAAAACAAAATGTCATTACTTGTTTTGTCATTATTGCGCACACGGGCACTTTTTGCACTAGTCGTATTATAAGTCTCGTGTTTGGTAAGGCGACTGATTTAAAATACCGTTTACTCTGTTGAATTCAATAGGAATCGGTTTACATTTCGTTTTGCTGGTTCAAATGTCAAACATTTTGAGTCTTCGACATAGGTCAGTTGCCGGTTGCCATGCAACAATGTAAACAATAGCAAACATGGCTGATCCCGACAGCTGTGGATCTGTGTGACAGTAAGCTAATCGTCTGTTACCAATCTAACGAACCCCTAGAGCAGTCATTAAGTTTAACAACTCAATGAAATTATAGCATGGCGGGACACTCACTAACTTTAACAGTCCGTTAAATGATATAACAGGGGTGTCAACTAACTAACAGAGTATGGTCAAATCGGGTCTTAAACCCGGTTGTCAAACGGTCATTGGCTGACTTCTACGTAACTACTAAATAACAACAATGTCATGTAATTGGGGCCAAATCTGCATTTTATTAACGTTTATAATTACTTGATCATTATAGGACATTAATTTGTTAGTTGGGGCTTTATTCAGTTTTAAATGTAGATAATAATTAAGTGACATTGTCATGATTAAAAGAAAGTCTATGAAATTCTCCGGAGCCGTAGAACTCATGTATGTATGTAAGGTGACTTTAATTTATGCAGCCAAACTCATACCGGAGGCTTGGTAAGTAATCAGTTACACAGATCGATGACAGTTTTTGCTAATTTTGCAAAATAAAATCTTGACGTCCCATAGTAATTGACTCGGGGCTGGGTTTGCATTTGTAAGTAACAAGAAAAGAATAATTTACGAATTTCACAAAAATGGTCATTGAACCTTGTTACTGAGCACTTACCGAGTCTTCAGTAAGAATTTTTCTCTATATAATCCAAGCAATCGTTCAAATGAAGAGGAGCTTATCTAATTCTAGAAGGGCGAAATTGTTGAACATCTAGTTCCGCTTATAATTGTGTGCATACATCGTATTTAGGGTTCCGTACCCAAAGGGTAACCAACGGGACCCTATTACTAAGACTCCGCGATGTCCGTCTGTCACCAGGCTGTATCTCATGAACCGTGTTAATTAGACAGTTGAAATTTTCACAGATGATGTATTTCTGTTTCAGAAATACTAAAAAACAGAGTAAAATAAATATTAAAGGGGGCTCCCATACAACAAACGTGATGTTTTTCGTCGTTTTGCTCGATATTGATAACGACAACAGGTAGACGCTTGAAATATTCACAGAATATTTAGTTATTTATTTACTTTAAAATAAATAATTGAGTTAAAATAAAACTAATATTTAAGGGGGCTCCCATACAACAAACGTGATTTTTTTGACGTTTTTATAGATAATGGTACGGAACTCTTCATGCGCGAGTCCGACTCGCACTTGGCCGGTTTTTTGGAGTATGTGGAGAAAAACCCCGATTAAGAAAAAGCCTAAAAAAAGAAAAAAAATTCTTCCGTTTTATTTCTCTTCAAACAGATACATTCGGCGAAATTGAAATTACCGAGCGAAATTGATTCAAACATTTCAGAGTCTCTTTGCCCTAAAAAGTCACTGAATGTCCAATAACCAGCCATAAACACTGATTATCCCGTTATATTCTGTGTTTTAAAGGGCAATGCCCGTTTTAGTATGGAGATAATCGCTTCTTTCAAAATCACCTCAAAATCACTGCCCACGTACAAAACTTTTATAGCCTGATTATGAAAACTCTGCTCCAAAACGTAACCATTCGGAGATATAAGCAATACCATTTTGTGATTTTTTTCTTTTTTATTTATAATGTTTAGACTTTTATGGTAAAATCTGTTTTATTTTTGATATCAAAGCATTAGTCTTACATGGAAGAGAACACTATACCTTGTGACGCGTGCCCGATCACCCTCCCGCCTTACCGCCCGCATCCTCTCCAACGCCATCCGCCAACCATTGTACCGCGTGCGCGCGGTAAGCACGAAGTTGACAACGTATTTATATTGTATTGCTACCTCTAGGTATCCGAACAAACTAAAAGTAGGCATTATACGGCTTATTTACAAAAAAAGCAGTCATGCTGACTATAATAATTACAGACCTATAACCATATTATCCTGCATAGACAAAATAGTGGAGAGGTATTTTGGGAACGAAATTAACAAATATCTAGAAAAAAATGAAATATTAAACAACAAACAGTTTGGCTTTCAAAAAAAACGCAATACTTCTCAACTATTAAGTCAGTTTACCGATGAAATCAACGAGCACTTGAATCACAAAAAACAGGTGCTCGTTGTTTTTATCGACTTTATCAAGGCGTTTGATAGCCTTGATTATAAAACATTATATACAAAGTTAGCACAAAATGGTATACAGGGTCCTCTCCTAAAATGGTTCAAAAATTATCACGAAGAAAGATTCACATCTGTTAAAATAGACAATAATTTCAGTGATAGAGTCAAAACCGCCAAGGGCACCGCCCAGGGCTCAATTATGGGTCCAACAGAATATCTTCTTTATGTTAATGATATGTGCAACATAATTGAACAGGGATCTGTATATCAGTTTGCCAATGACACGTGTATTGTAGTTGCAGAAAGAGATATAAAAAATGCAGAGCTTCAATTACAAAATAACTTTAATATCTTATGTAAATGGGCGCATGATATGGGACTGGTGTTAAACGCGAATAAAACAAAAGCAATGCATATTCATTCCTCTCATAGCAAAATATCTCACCAGCCATCTATTGTCGCACATGATCATCACTGCCTTCATCAAAATATGTTTCAATGCAGATGTACGGAAATAGAATTTGCTAAAGAACACATGTATATTGGCTTGGTCATTGATAATAAATTTACCTGGCGTCCGCATATTAACTATATTAGTAAAAAACTTAGAGCTATTTTATGCAAGCTATCTATTCTCAAATATAAAGTACCGTACAAAATATTAAGATTATTATATTTAGCACTTGCTGATTCCATTATTAGTTATGGACTAAGTAGTTACGGTAGAACACATAAAACTCACTTAGAAAATATATTTAAACTACAAATTAGACTTCTCAAAACAATTGTACCTAAATATATAAAAGAAAAAAATTGTCAAGATTATACTCAATTGTTTCGTTATTGTCATGTAATACCTATTCAAAATAAATTAAAATTGTCTATCTTCAATGAAGAAAAAAATAAAGTACCACTTTTGCAAAGAAAAACACGATTTAATAAATTAAGGCAACTATCCGATACTAAAACCTTTAATTTACCTAAATGTAATAATGTTTTCGGAACTAGGCATTGGGAATTTATACTACCAAAAATCATCAATAGCCTTCCAAAAGAGTTGCAAAAATGGTATTTTAATAATAAAAATAATTATATGACAAAACTGAAAAAGTACATGGTGGAATGTAGTGACCTCAAATACATTTTGTAAATAAAATAAGCTAAATTAACCTATTTGAATGTATAAAGTGTAATGTAGAACTCACTATCGGCAGATAAACCTTCGTGGCTTACGTCAGATAGTTCTATAATAATTGTTTTTAAGTGTAATGTGTATAAATTGTTCAATAAACTAAAAAAAAAAAAAAAAAAGTTTAATAATTCTTAAGAGTTCGCGCGCCCCATTTTCACGGACTTTTTGTGACGACTCTAAACGTTTTATTTTTTACAATGGGAAAAACAGGGTTATTGGAGCCTATTTTAAAAAGTACTTAGTTGATTTCAGCTTGTTCTATCTGATTTTAAGCTGTAACTATAAGTAAGGATTGTTGAATATTAAAACCACAATCGTAATTCTTTACCATTTATTTTTCTGAACACAATGATTCTTAAATGAAGATTATAGTATTACATTTAATTCATCGTCACTTGCCTCGTCATAAACTTCATTTTCTACGTCATGTCGAATAATGGTATCTAAGAATGGAGCCGGTTGACATAGGTTTTCTTGATGCCTTCCCCATCCAAGATACCAAATAATAGACATAACGTGGGCACAACTTCCTAATGTCCGGGTTCCGATGACACAACTACTTGACTGTAAACTTCAATAGTATATGAACCATTGGCTCTGATGTGCTCGCCGTAGTAACTGCGGGCTTGCTTTAGTTGGTATGTTCCGAGTGCGAATGTAATTAAATCATCTTCATTCAGAACAGGGAAGTTATTCAAAGTTGGGTTCTCTGCATGTTATTGATGAGAATGCTGCTCGGCGACCGTTCATATTATATGCTAACACGTAGTATCCTAAAAAGTTTTCATTTATTTGGGATCGTTCTGCTATAGCTGCCAAAATGTCTGCCACAAGTCTATGATCAGTTAATGGCCTTCCAAAGGCATTTAGCAACGCGCCGGCGATTTTAATTTCATCAAATAGGTGTTTGAGAGCTCTGTTGTTTGTAACGTGTCGCAAAAGCTTAAATTGATTTTTAAGTCGACCATGTATAGTTTCGACTACCAATCGACACATTGTGACTTTCCTCGAGTTGTTAGCTTCTTCGGTAGTAAGTTGAGGAAGTCGCCTATTAGATTTTGCCACAGGCAACTTAGGAACGTACCCAAATGTTTGGAGTGGCATTAAACTCGGTCTAGTATAAACACATCATGTTCTTTGTACACCCAATGGAATGGATCAGTGCGACTTTCCAACATTTTATTCAATATGACTCAGTCAGACGTAGTTGCGTCATACGGCCAATAAATGTCTATTATGTGTCCGTCAGGGCACACCATTAAAAAAGGGTTATATAGATTTCGCCACTTGTGCATGCTATATGGTTTTCTTTGGAAATAGTAATTACTACTTTACTGTAGATATATATAAGTGCCATCGAAAATAACTGTGGCCTTTCTTTGTTCAGGTGCGTCATTACCATTCCCAAATAAAGCGTTAGGAATGGCAAGACAACGATGAATCATTTCTTCCCTGCTGATGTGATTATATCACAAATACCTCGGTACAAACTCACTCATTAAGCAAGCACGAGCTTGGTCCATTTTTGCTTCATACCGTTGGCGGGATATATGGAACAGTTTTGCCAGTCGTTGGTTTGGTTCTCCTGTGCGAAGTTTAACCAGAAAACATGCTAAAACGGTGGCAGGTTGTCTCAGTTGTGATAGAGAAGGCGTCGTTATTAGAACCTCTTGGAATTTCGCTTTTGAGAACCCTATATAATAATGAAACATATTATCATCTATAGATGATAACTGTTCAAAGTTCAATGTCTTCGTTGGCATTCTCAATAAATTCAACATCTCTGTTACTTGTCGTGGCGTAAATGTATCGTACACGTGACGAGTGTTCATCTCTACATTAAGCCAAGCATCGTGATGGCGATGCTCATGACTTACTCGTGTCCGCCTAGGTATATATATAATCCCTTTTCTCTCAAAATGGCTGCTCTCAAATGTTTATTTACTAGTAGTAGATTACCATTCATACATGTTGCGCATATGCAAAGCCTCGTATTGAAGGGCGCCCGAGAATATTCTGTCAGAGGATATTGCTGAGGCCTCGCGGCTACAGCTGGCCTTTGAGCAGGCTCTACAGCTGGTTCTTGGTGAGGTTCCATTGCTGCTTCTAGAGGAGGCACCACGGCTGCTTCAGGAGGAGGCACTACGGCTGCTTCTGGAGGAGGCACCACGGCTGCTTCTGGAGGAAGTTCCACGGTTGGCTCTTCAACAGCTTCTTGATTCAGTTGTCTAATTCTTTCGTTGTAATAGCGCTGAGAACGTCGAAAACAATTTCGACAAAAACGATCCCCATCAGCAATCTGTAAAAAAATATACATATATAAAAAACGTGATTCGTGCATTTCATTACATTTGTTAAAAATACATAACCGCTACATAAAGAAATACTATAGAGGACACAGCGCATTATCGTATTTTTGTTATCATTAGCATTTGTTACATAATAAAAAAAATGGTTTAAAATTATTTGGCAAGGCCAAATAAACAAAAGTTATTTCATTTCAAACGTAACTTTCATAAAAATGGCCAGCCTGTACAGTAAGTAAATCCCAATATATTGATGTGGCTCGATCCTTTACTTCATACAATTCCACAAAAGTTAATAATTTTGATAATGAACTCATTTTTTTTTAGTTCCCGTTTAAAATGAAATTATCATACCTGTCGAATGTTGCAGACTTCACCAAAAAAATCCAAAACGAAAGGATTATTTTCGATGTAATTAAGTGTTAGAGGCATGGATCGAAGAAGATGACGACCACCCACTCGATTTAGACTTCTCTGACAAGAGATGCACGGTCTAAAAGTTTCCATCTTTAAAACGATAAAGAATAATGCAAGTCCAAATATCACAGCACAGGTCAACAAATAATTCACTTCACAGGAGTCCAAAATACGAAAGCCAAGGTCTTTTGAGTTGAGAATACGCAAGCGAACCACACAAAAGCAGAACGATGAGTGATTAGTAGATAACAGTAGCTCTACAAATGAGCCTAACTAAAAAAAAAATGCGTTTGTTCCATTGTTTACAATTCTGGTAAAAATGGAATGACACGACGTGATTGGTTGACAAAATGAGATACCAGTTATAACAAAAGAAGCGTTTATCTGATGACGGCGCACCCACACTGGTTACCATTATTATTTAAAACATGTTTTTTTATTGTCTTCTGTGTATCTTTGATATTATAAAAAATAAAAAAGTCAACAAAATAGTAAAAAATCTTAAAATATTATTGCGTTTATCTCCGAATGGTTACGTTTTGGTGAAAAGTTTTCGTAGTAAATTTTGTTCGTGTTAAAGCCCTCTATCAACTCTGACAAGATTTGTTTGTGCGCGAGATTTTGGAAAATTTAGCAAAAGGCGACCATTCCGGGCATTGGCCTTTGTTATTGGATATTCTGCGTTGTATGCTTGAAATATTGATAAAAATGGCGTATTCTGTGAAAGGATCTTTGTTTCAGATAGGATTAAACACGGTATGTGCTTATATAGGGTGAAATTAAATCAACCGACCAAATTCATACTGGAGACTCGCTTAGTGATCAAGAACTAGGGTCAGTAATCCTTTTGGCCAATATCCAAAAATATTTTATTTTGCTCCCTTACTGGTTGGACTAGTTTAAGTACAATTCCTAGTGCAGGCACAAAGGGACAAAAAAATGTTTTTTTGCGAATTTCACCTGGAGGGTCATTAAACCTTGTTTCCGATGACTAACCGAGTCTCCAGTATGAATTTGGTCGGTTGATTTAATTTCACCTAGTATATAAAAAACATTTTTCAGTGTTGTATTTTAGAACAGCCGAAATGTTCAAGCGTTTAAATGGAGAAGGTGCTTTGATTTTTGTGAAAATTCGGCCTGACGTGACCACAGGTTGGACAAGCACTTTTCATTTTCTTAATATCATCCACAAAGTAACTTAGGTTTTTAGTTCTTACCTAGTGAATAATTATGTTTGTGTAGATTTGTTTGAGAGTCATTTATTTATATTTATAGAGGAACAAACTCTTGAATAGACATTTGCTATAGTGTTTTCTTTACCAGGTCTGTAGGCTATATATATCATTTTTGAAACATAATAGCGCAAGACGCCAGCGTTTTATTTTATCATTCTTGATCTTGCTGGAATGCGTTTGGGCGAACATGAAGATCTTTGGTCAGTCGTCACATCACATCAATACGAATAGGTAATGTCGCAATTTCTATAACGCATGGCGTTTTTTCTTGAAAAAAACGACCTAGGAATTTCAAATAGTTTATTTTGTTTTTTTTTTTTATTATTATAGTGTGACGTGACGTATAGTGTCTGTGACGGAAGTTGCTGACCAAATCAACAGCCCATATAATTTTCCAAATAAAACCGGACATCGCAACGTCCAGCTCCTGGCATGGCCGTGTCAATATCGTGGCTCGTGACAGGATAACGACCTTCAGCCGTGACAGCCAAGGCAGGTGAGAGGCTACCCTATTCTTTATCTTATGATTATGAGATAGGAAAATGAAAATTCCTCGACGGTGGAAAGACTATATTTTTTTGTGGCACGCACGACGCGTGTGGTGGCTATGAAGGAAAACATTATTAATCAACTCAAATTCTTCGATGTATTATGAAATCCAATCTTCTTTGATGAACGCAGCTCCTCGTTCTGCCAACATCATGATTGCACCCTGAGGATTCCCTGTTGGCTGTGTGGGCATCGACGATGCATCTATCACCCGGAGACCTACAAAAAAAACCGTTGGAATGTAATAATTTTTTCTTTAATTTATGTAATTCAACCGTATAGATCAGTAAAAAAGTCTTTATGTTGATCTCAACTTTGTTGTATTTTTAGGGTTTCATACCTGAAATTGAAAAAACGGGAACTGTGCTGTTAAAAAATCAAGCTTCTACTTAACGCGGAAAAAATTTATTGCCCTTTACGCAATTAATTTCATACAAGTTTGCTCAGGCTCATCATGGAAACCTACAGAGTACGTCCAGTTGACTCAGAAAATTGAAAGTCCATTCACAATTAGGTTTTGTTTGGTTGGTTAATAGTGTCAAGATTGGTGTTGAAATTGCTTGTGGAAAAAGTTCATGTTTTAAACGGTATTTACGGAATCCCTAAGGGCACGAGTTCTACTGGCACTTCACCAGTTTATATGCATTATTATTTATTTAAACTTGTTTTTAAAAAGAATTCTATAGGTTATTTTATTTTGTGCTGTTTAGCGAATAACGTTACTTTGCTCGTCATCACCTTTTATTTGAAAACCATGTCAAAAGGGTGGTTAAAAGAAATTGAGTCTGGCTTGGGACGTCTACCATATTGAATTTAGAATGAAATCACGTATTCTGCTTGGTAAACTCTATCATTTGATACGCATGTCATAAAAGTGGTTAAGGAAATTTTTTAATTAAAGGTTATAATTTTCTCCTCGTCTCGTTTAATCCTTTTTTTTGTACCCATGTCAAAGGGATTTGTATGAAAATAATAAATCACCATTTTAGGGCGTCCGCAATATTGAATTTAGAATATCGTTTCTTAGCTGATCGTACTCTCCTCGTCACCAAAATAAAACGTGTTTGCGGGGAACTGGTATAAAATTCAGAGGCAAGATTTGACCTAGACATACTAACCAACGAGCTACTCGTATACAGGGTGTAAATTCAAAGACAAGAATCCCTTTATGGTATGAAAGTATACACAATTCTGATGTCATTACGAGAAAAAAGATATACCTTGAATTTTCACCAAAAATTCCATCATTTTTCTAAGCTATGGCCACGCAGCTCACCGGCCTCCCCACACACCTAATTGCACCCCGCAACCCGCATCCCTCATCCGAGTGGCCAGCGACCAGTGAGGGTGTCCACGCGATTAGTGTATTTTGAGTAAAGAAAATCGTCTTATTATGAGGTACTGGTACTTTATTTAGAGATCCCAGTATTTAAAATAATATCTTTACCGATCATACTAACTCACCCTTAAAGGATTCTTGCCTTTGCTTTTACACCCGGTATACTAACTAAGACACAAATGAAGAAAAATAAAAGCTTGCAATAAAAAGGCGGGAACACCGAGGACCTTTCAATTCCAGTAAGATTTACCTATACTAGAGAATCTCACCAGTGACATTGTAAACGCGTAGCTTGTTGTCGATGACACGGCTAATGGCTGCGGTTCCCATCTGATGGTTCTGAGCGTCGGTGTAATGCCGTGCCATGCATTCGATCCATTTATCTGACCACACCTTTCCGCTCTTATGACAGACCGATATGTAGTTCTTGTCAAGCTTTATGCCATATTTTTCTTTTAAAGACTGCGAGCAAAAAAGGCACCAAGGTCTTAATTGACCAAGAAAAATAAACACTAAGTTTTGTCATTAATTACTTGCCAAATTTATGTAGGGTGTGTTTTCATACTGTTTCTACGTAAACATAAGTAATACTTTTGTTTTATTTAAACTTATCTCTTTTGAGCGTATCCTACTGGCACTTGCTCATCTTTTCAAAGCTTAAAAGGATATTATGTTAAAAGAATGATGAGCTGAAAAGAAACTGAATACTTACGTGAGACTTCACAATTTGTTTAACGTATCGTGCACCATCACTTATCATAACCAAATCATCAGGATGGCTGAAGTATTCCGGGTAAAAGAGTGGAGATTGCAAAGGGTCTTTTGATTTCAACGTCAAGTATCCCACACTTTTTGGCAACAGGGACACTGCATTAACACTGGAATCATAAATAATATACAACACATCTAAATGAAGTTGGCAGCAGTACACGAAAAGCAATATTGGAGTAATTATGTAAACTCACGAAATGTTTTTCCCTTTATGGCAACTATCAACTGCTTCGCCAACCTCTCCAGTCTTAGAACACTCGGCAAAAAATCCGTTAAAGAAGAATTGTAGATCAGGCTGCTTCCGGGACTGGTCAGCGAGACTCGAGTACAGAAGACCAGTCATCTGACAAAGAAGCAATTTTTTTAGGTATTCTGTTCATTTGGTAATCTAGAACTTAAAAGAATTTGAAGAACTTAAGCAACATTTAGATTTGGCTAAATGCGGTGGACTAAATTAAAAAGACTCTGCAGTTAGCTAAGTTCCTAAGACATTTAGACCAGTTCCCTTCACCTGAGTTATTCCAGTAGATGTCATAGGTCCGGTTCTTTGCAGCAAATACTGCGTAGCAACAGACCAGTCTAAGTTCTGTGTATTATTCAAGTCCTCCAGAACGAAGTACAGCGTCATTCCATAGTGGTTCCGGAGGTTCTTACCAACTGGAAGATCTGCAACGACTGGTATATCGAACTTCTTGAGTTCTTCACGAGGACCAATACCAGAAAGTAGAAGAATGTGAGGACTGTTAAGGGCACCAGCGCTTAGTATCACCTGAAAATATTATGTATGGTCATCGTACATGGTTAATTTGCTCAAATATACTTCATCATCGCTGCAGACTTCTCTGCATCGTTTAACTTCATCATACCTCTTTCTTCGCACGAACAGTTTTAGTTTCCCCTGCACGGATGTACTCTACACCATATGCGGCTGTGCTGTTTAGTAACACCTTCGTAACATGAGCCTTCAACACCACATCCAGGTTTTGACATTCTTTCTTAGATTTCAGGTAGGCACGAGCGGTGGTGTATCGCTGTCCATCACTGTTTATATGTAACGAATTCATAGTATTATACAGATAAAAAGTAAGGCTAGATCTGAGGTGCAATTGACAATCGAATTTGAATACAAAAGCCAGTATTCAAATTCGATTGTCATATGGCTATTTGGCTAAGCAAATAAGCCCGTTTAACAAATGAAATCGTACGTTTTTAGTTGTCAACAACAAAATAAGACAATTGTATTCATTTGACAGCCAAAAATGTTTGATTTCAACTGTCAAACGGGCTAATTTGCTTAACCGAATAGGCATATTACAATCAATTTGAATACCATTGGCCTCTGAATGGCCACCGTATTCTGACCATATTGATGATAATACTGAAGAAAGGCCTAAATAAAATGTAGGTAGGTACCCAGAATAGAAGAGCTGTAAGGATCGATTGATGAATGAGGAAGAAGCGAAAAAGGAGCGTTAAAATCGTAGTTAGTCTATGCTTACCTCTGGAACACAGTCATATGTAAAAGTGTGTTTACATTACGTATTTACCGGATAGCGCGTTGAGATGGGGTAGTAGGGGGAAAATCTAAACTTTAAGAGATAAGAGAAATTTGCTTGTCATTGATTTTGGAGAAAATAAAAACTGAATTCAAAGCTTTCCGAAAAATGACTTATTTTAGCTAGGAGTCGAATCTGCTCATTTTGAAAAAATAATAACATGCTGTATCTATTATGACATCGATCGATAGTCTTGCTTGTACGAACCATGTCTTGCAACGAAATTTAATTCAAAGGAAATGTCTCATTATTTGTATAATCTTGGAATTCATACCACTTTTTACCTGTAAAACACTATATGATATGGATTCCGTTGGTAGATATTTTTTACCGGAAGTACTACTACTATTTTGTTCCGTGCCGGAAGGCCTATGGTTGCTCCGCGCAACCCGCTGACCTGTATTTAAATGTTAGTATGTATTATACAAATAGGTACAAATATTTATTGAGACTAAATTGACTTGCTAAATGTACTCTAAGCTTGCTGTACACGATAATAGAAACAGAAACTGATAACTTACTTGGTAAACGTCTGAGCGATGGTCAGACCGTTTGGAGTATCAGGGTCAACCATATCGGTGATTACAGGCAATCCAACTTCTTCAATAGCCTGAAGGAAATCATGTACTACCTCTGGAGTGTGTCTGAACTGAAAGTGTTACACCGGGAAGTCGTATAAAACTAAATTAAACCTATATTTCTTTAAATACACAGAAAAATCGGTGTTGCTACTATAACAATGAAAAGTTATTTTAATTTTTGTTTAAGATTTCGGGACGGGTTACGACAGGACACCCATGTATACAGAATGTTGTTTTGGTCAACAACTTGCATCACATGACAATTAAGATACATGGTACTCATTTCACAAAAGAGCATACAAAAAAAAACAATTAAAGAAGGAGATTTGCCCTTTTTTATTTGTCTTAAAATTGTCCTGATAAATGGTCACTGCAGTGCAAAGCGCTCTAATCCGTGGCTACTAGGATGCCATACCCTGACACAATAGGTAACGCTACGACAGCGCCGAGTCAATTTCATAATGTCCGTTGTAGACTCGAAGTTTTGTTTTTTTTTTCTTCATCAGTATCGTTAATATAACGGTACCTACCCTGTGACGGAAGTTGCGGACTAAAATAACAACCTGTATATATAGGGGACATCCCCTATGTACGGGCCTGACTGCTGCTTACAAAATAAGTAATGCGAAAGCGACATGAATGGTGTTGCAATATGCAATAATGGACGCACTTGTTGAACAGGCATTGGTCCACCGGTAGCATGAAATGACGAGTTAACAAGGGAGCCAATTTGCTTATTGTCCTCGCTCATGTCAAAGAAGGGTTTGTTCGTTTCCCAGGACCAGCCTTCAGCACCAAAGTCGGTCCAGTCCTTGAAGTCAGCTGCGTGACCGCGGTGGTACATCATGCCATTCAAGACGCTGGACCCACCTGACAACATAAAATTTAAAACCGAATCTTGCGAATTTTTGAAGTACAATTTGTTTCGTATATTTACATGTACATACATACGTACACGTACATAAGACTTTTGTATTGCCCCAGAAAACAAATATAAGGTGACTTTAATTTATGCAGCCAAATTCATACTCGAGGCTTGGTAAGTGATCAGTAACACGGATCGATGACCCTTTTTGTGAAATTTGTAAATTATTCTTTTCGTCTTCCTTCCCAGCCCCGAATCAATTACGATGGGACGTCATGATTTTCTTTCGCGATATTGGCACAAAGTGTTATCGATCCGTGTTACTGATCACTTACCAAGCCTCTGGTATGAGTTTGCCTGCATAAATTAAAGGTGGAAACGAGCAAAAAATAACTTTATGTAACGGTTCTAGTTTAGTTGGTTCTTCATTCTCATTATTAGGTTTATGAAACGAATCTATCATATTTATAATGCTATACAGGTACGGTAGTTTTTATAACATTATAAAGGTTTGGTGGAGCTAACATATTCGTCAAACTAAGATATACTTACATCAAATTTATAATAATCTTACCCAGGGTCTTCCCTCGTGGCCACATGCATCCCTTGCCTCCTTCCGATAGACAATACTCATCAGGAACGGTGCGATACATCCAGTCCGTTTCAGGATTGTTCCAATAGTTCCTGTAGAACGACGGAACCCTTGAAGCTACGGGGTCTGGACCTCCAGCTTCTAGCAACAGGACCTGGGAACATGCGTATCGTGGTACCTTCACAGTTCAGGCGAACTGGGCATTGGGAAATGCAACTTTATACACGTTTTTCAGAAAACCAGATGTAAATACAGAACTGAAAAAAATACTGTTTTCGAGGATATTGGAAATCCTTTAACTATCAGGATTTGACACTTATACATCAGGCTTGTTCGAATGAAACCGCCCAGTAAACGAAAACCACTTTTAAAGTTCACTGTTAGAGCCCTAATGCAACTTGCTTTATGCAGCGCCGGATTTAGGGGAGGGCAACCGGGGCTGAAGCCCAGGGGCCTCCACACAAGAGGGGCCTCCACAAGTTTTTAATATTGTACACTAATTGTTTTTTCAAAATAACACATAATATCGAAAATCATTTATTTTTAATTCATTAAAAGGAATATAATAACTATAATCCATTTACTATTTTTACACCAAACAGGATCTAATAACCCATTAGGAATTAATAGAAATTATGATAAAATTCCCTTTCAACCATTTTTCTCATTAAAGGATGTAACAGGATTTATTATAATATATATTTTTTTATTATATTAACTTTAACAAACCCATATTTAACTCGCCGTATACATATTTTTAACTACACATACAAATACGGTAAGTACAAATTGCATAAAGATGTTAGGGCTCACGATATTTTTTTTTCTATTTGTGTTGCCTTTATCGGTATTAGGTGGTAGAGCTAATGCTGGGCTCGACTGTGGAGGTACCACCATCTTACTCGCAAATCCTCCCGAAGTTATTCGGGTGAGAGTAAGAGAAAAGCTCTCAGGCAAAAAAGCCAGGAGGCCCACCATTGCCTGGGACCGATGGATGGCGGTATATCCATCCCCAATTGCCGGGCCTTATATAAATTAGACTGGTGACGGGCAGCGGCGTCACTGGTGCAAGGGTTTCGGCATCGCGCTCACCAACCCGCCTGCCCAGCGTGTGTGAGTATGGGCATTTCTTTCAGGAGGACCGCCAAGAGTGGCGAAATCCTGGAAAGGCCTATGTCCAGCAGTGGACGAAACAGGCTGATGGATGCATGGATGGTTGCCTTTATCTATGAGAACTATATTTTTTCGTTTTAACTTACTTTTTAAGAAATGTAACTATAATAATCAAAGTGTAATGTTAAAACACAAACTTGTTTTCAAACAATAAGTACAACTAACTTCGTTCTTGCCCAGGGGCCTCCACACCTTAAAATACGGCCCTGGCTTTATGGTTAGAGCCGATTTCGTTTACATAGAATATAAGCTAGGCTGAGATTCAGAGTGCATTTTGAGTCCGATCTCAAGAGGAACTCAATCTTACAAACGTCACTCTAGTATGGGATCACGTCGCTTTTTGACGTTTGTAAGATCGAGTTCGGACTCAAAATGCACTCTGAATAGCTAAGACGCTTGTTGAAAATGACACATTTATGAAAATCAGATTATTTTGCAGGTTATTTTTACTTTTTATGGAAAATTTAAAAAATTGAAATATATTCTATATAGATCAAATCAAATCAAAATATTTATTTTTGCAAAATAGATACATTAAGTATACTTTCTACAAGTCAAAGTTAATTTACACAATATAATATGTCTTTAGAATATAAAAAAAATATATAATAATACGGGAAATAAAATATACACCTGCATTAATAAATGATAGTCGTAAGTTTTTAAATAAATAAATAAATAAAAAATAAATAAAATAGGGGAATCTAGGAATAAAAATATTATATATACATAATACAATGAAGAAATAATAAAAACGGGAAATACATACAAAAAATATTAAGGGTGAGCTACTAAAATGTAATAAAGTTATACACTTGCATAAAATATAGAAATATAGGAATAAAAATATTGTATATACATAATGCCTAACCATCCGCACCATTCGATTAGTATTGCTAAGAAGAAGGGCAAGAAACTTAGCAAACATTCCTTTTTTTCAAAATAAAACATATGATACAAAATCATATACATACCTACTCAAGTAAAGGCATAAAAAAATATAAGACTGCGGGAATTAGTCACGAGAAAAAAAAAATATATCTTAGTCAACCCGTCTCATATTGTCTATTACCTTTAACAAAGTAAGTTTACATATTAATTAATTTTAAGCCTTTAGAGGAATCGTACAGTATTAAAATATGCTAATTATTAATTACAATATTGAATAAGATTATTATTATTTATTACACCATGCTTCATTATCATCCAAATAATCATTGATTTTATAATAAGCTTTCTTAAGTAGTCCCTGCTTAATATATAGTTTAAACTTATTTTCAGGCAAACTAAGGACCTCCTCTGGAAGCTTATTGTAAAATCTTATAATAAAATAAAAGTAGTAAAAGTAGTAAAATCCTACAAAAGAGGTACCTACTTTGGCAAGTCTTAATTTTGGAAAAGCTAGTTTATGTTTGTTTCTGGTTTCACCAGAGTGGTGCACACCAAGCCTCGGGAAATTATCAATTTTTTTTCTGACATATCTAATAACTTGATAAATAAATTCACAAGGGACCGTAAATATATTAATTTCTTTGAACTTTTCTCTTAATGAATCTCGGTACTTCATGTTATAAATAGACCGAATTGCTCTCTTTTGCAAGACAAAGACTGCTTCTATATCCGCGGCTCTACCCCACAACATTATGCCATATGACATAATGCTGTGAAAATAACTGAAATATACTAATCTAGCAGTATCTTCATCAGTAATCTGCCTTATGCGTCTAACAGCGTATGCGGCTGAACTAAGTCTACCACAGAGAGCTTCTATGTGGGGACCCCACTGAAGACGAGAGTCTATAGTAATACCTAAAAACTTAGTTTCGTTAACTAACTCCAGCTTGGACCCCTGCAAAAATAAACTGACATCTACTTGAATTACATTCGGTAAAGTAAACTTTATACATTTCGTCTTTTTTGCATTTAGAACTAAATTATTTGCAGTGAACCAATCAAGAATCAGAGAGAGGGTTGAATTCGCGTCATCAAGTATATCGTTATGTCGATTCACTTTAAAAATAAGTGACGTGTCATCTGCGAATAGAACTATCTCAGATAAGTCTCTAACTAAGTAAGGAAGGTCATTTATGTATATTAAAAACAATAGGGGCCCCAATATGGACCCTTGCGGAACACCCATTTTGACTAATGCTCCAGATGACTTTACTCCATTAATGTCTACCTTTTGAAACCGGTCACTAAGGTATGACTTAAATAACGCCAAAGATTTACCCTTAACTCCATAGTGATCTAATTTACATAAAAGTGTTTCATGATTAACGCAATCAAAAGCTTTTGAGAGGTCATAAAATACACCGAACGCATCCTGCTTTGCTTCCCAAGCGTCAAATATGTGCTTGACTAAAGCAACTCCTGCATCAGTGGTTGACCTCCCTTTAGTGAATCCATATTGTTCACTGTGAAACAACTTATTTAAGTTAAAATGAGATAACAATTGATTAAAAACAATTTTTTCGAAAATCTTACTAAATACTGGTAAAACTGAGACCGGTCTATAGTTGGAAGGGTCTTCATTGTCGCCTGATTTAAAAAGAGGGATCAATTTACTCAACTTCATTAAATCAGGAAAGACACCATCATCTACACATTTATTAAAGATTAAAGCTAAATATGGAGCTATTAAATCAATGATACAGCTTACAACTTTAACAGATAGGCCCCATAAGTCCTCGGTTTTTTTTAAGTTAAGAGATTTAAATGCTTTAATGACAGTTTGTGAATTAATATGCTTTAACGCAAATACACGACCTTTTTACTATTTTATTATTACTATAGATGTACAGCAGATATAGATTAAGATGGTAAAACCGAATCTCGGTGCAAAATGCACATCATAATATTGTTTTCCTTACCTTTGAATAAAAAGTATGCAAAAATGCGCTTTAAAGCAATTCGGAAATTGATTACTAATAATAGGGTTTTCGCATCAAAATTATGTTATTTTATGCTTTACATTTTGATTACATTCGATTACAACGATAAATACACTTTTAAGTTTGTTAATCAAATGCAATCAAAAAGTAAATCATACAATGATTGAATTTGAATGTGAAAACTTAATTGTTACTAATAAATTTCTGCTTAATGCTTTAAAACGCAATTTTTGTATACTTTTTATTGTAAAGCTACCACCGAGCATTCCACCAAAGTAAGCTTTTGTATGGAGTGCCTTTTTTGTAGTAATTTTCTTGAAATTTGGAGTGATGGATATTAATTATGGGATGCCGGGCTCGACTGTGAAGGTACCACCATCTTACTCGCAAATCCTCCCGAAGTTATTCGGGGGAGAGTAAGAGAACAGCTCTCAGGCAAAACCAGGCGGCCCACCATTGCCTGGGACCTCTGGATGGCGGTTTATCCATCCCCAATTGCCATGCCTTATATAAAACAGACTGGTGACGGGCAGCGGCGTCACTGGTGCAGGGTTTCGGCACCGCGCTCACCAACCCGCCTGCGTATGGGCATTTCTTCCAGGAGGACCGCTAAGAGTGGCGAAATCCTGGAAAGGCTTATGTCCAGCAGTGGACGAACAGGCTGATGGATGGATGGATGGATGTTAATTATATTTTACAGTCTAATTAAACTGACGGATTGATAGAAAATTTCCAGAATTCGATTGGTTAAGAATAGTTATTGTTGCATGAAATTTTGATTGTAATTATGTAAGTGTACCTAACCAATTTATGCTTTTTTCAATAAAAAATCGTGTTGAACTGGCGACATTTATTGGAAAAATTTACGGAAATCTTTTATTTTTAACAATTAATGTGATAAATAATGAAACCGGTCAAGTGCGAGTCAGACTCGCACATGAAGGGTTCCGTACCATTAGCTATAAAAACCGGCCAAGTGCGTGTCGGGCCACGCGCAATGTAGGATTCCGTAGTTGTCCGGTACATATAAGTTGGTCTACTAATACAGACCGCGCCAAACTTCTGGTCCCATACATTATAGGGGGCCAAAAGATTGGCGCGACCTGTACTCGTAAACCTGTAAAGCCTACTTAGCTGTGATAGTTTTCCTTTTAAATTCATTATATATACTACTTCTGTGAATTTTTTCACATTTCTATAAACAATCGTTTGGCCGGGAGGGGTGGGGGGGGCGCTCCACTCTAACTAAAATTTTCACTTTAAAGCTTAATATTTCGCCAACGGATCCCTAAATCTAAAAATGGTTTTGACACATCCACAATGTTTTTAAACGGCCTATCCAACGATACCCCACACTATGGGATGGACAAGAAAAAAAAATCATTCCCAGTTTACGTGTATGAGAGGTAACCTATTAAAATTTTTTTTCAAGATTTTATTTTACCGTTTTGTCGGAGTGATTCATATTTATATCCATGCCAAATTACAGCTTTATAGTACTAATAGTCTCTGCGCTAAGCCACGGACGGACAGACGGACATGGCGAAACTATAAGATCATGTATGTTGTATGGAAGTGCGCGGGTCCGACTCGTACTTGGGCGGTTTTAGTATTTGTTGTTATAGCGGCAACAGAAATACATCATCTGTGAAAATTTCAACTGTCTAACTATCACGGTTGAGATACAGCCTGGTGACAGACGGACAGCGGAGTCTTAGTAATAGGGTCCCGTTGGTTGCCCTTTGGGTACGGAACCCCAAAAAATTTTGTTGAGTAAGTACATTATGTTTCAACAAATTTACTGATGTTTTGTCCAGCAAAGTTATTGAACTTGAATAAAAGACAATGTGATTATAGGCCTGGGAGAAAACTGAAATCACCAGCTAACCTTGAAATTTTCATTCTCAGACAATCTCCCAGCTACGATGGCGCCTGCAGTCCCTCCCCCCACCACTATGAAGTCGTACTCATCCTCTACCCTGGCACTAAACTCCCGCTTGCAGGGCTCAGCGATATCGCAGCGACCGCTGATGTAGCCTTCTATCATTGTCATGAAGAGAAGCAGGCCATTGCAGACCGGTGAGTCTGAGATGGATGCTCCTGGACTGGAATATGCGCAGCCGCATTGCTGGCAACAGTGGTAGTTTATTATTGATAATAACTTTATTAAAGCCTCCGAAAAACAAAGAACTGCTGCACACTGTAATACTATCTAAGCAGCGGTAAATTAATTAATTAATTTAACTGTGTAACATCTACCGAAAAAATAAATGAAAAATAGCAAACTAAAATTCCTTACGACCAACTGGTTTAAATATTGAACCTCCTAATAAATTACTGCACTTCCGAAAGAAATACTAAGTTAACGAAAAAAAATGTTCTGTTGAAATGTATTTTCAGCTGGTGAAATAGTATTATGTCAGCTTTTTAATATATTAAGTTTTCGGAAATTTCAGTATTTCATTCGGTAGTTTCGGTAGTTGGTAGTTTATTTATAAGCACAGGAGTTTTCGGTAACTTAGTATTTAAAGTAGTAACATTCATAAATTGAACTTCCTCATTTTTAATTTAGATTTCGGAGCTTTTATTATTAGCCGTTTATTATCTCGCTCCCACACGCACGCACACAAACACACACACATTAGTCAGTGCCTACGTAACGCTAATTTATAGCAACTCGATCCTCGATACATGTCAGTACAAAAATCGACGGAAACGACATTGAACTAACATTCCTATCATCGCGTAGCCCAGCGGAAATACTAATAAAATAAATCCTATAAGACTAAAAACTAAAAGAAAACTACATAGATAGGTATTAAATCTAAAATTAAACCTGCTCTAAAAGGGTAATGGCTAGGTTTGTCTTGACCTTGAGGTCGCCAAAAGGTATCGGAGGAATTCACTTGGCGCATTATGTACACTGGGTCTATCTACGCTGATTTAGCCCGGTAGACCCCCGCCACGGTGTGGCAGGGGGAGCTGCTCTCGAAGTTTCACACCGCCGTGCTTCAGCAAAAATTCATATCGGCTTTTATTCACCTAACATCTCAAGTGTGGTATCATTTTCTTATAAATGAAGGATGAGTAATTTATTTTCAAAACAATTTATGCACAGTTTCATACAAAAATAATCAAATATTTAAGAAAATATGTTAATTGGACAAATATTTTTAGGGTTCTGTACCCAAAGAGTAACCAACGGTACCCTATTACTAAGACCCCGCTGCCCATCTGTCCGTCTGTCACCAGGCTGTATCTCATGAACCGTGACAGTTAGGCATTTGAAATTTTCACAGGTGATGTATTTATGTTGCCGCTATAATAACAAATACTAAAACCGGCCAAGTGTGAGTCGAACCCGTGCACTCCCATACAATAAACATGATTTTTTTGCCGTTTTTATAGATAATGGTACGGAACCCTTCGTGCGCAAGTCCAACTCGCACTTGGCCGGTTTCTTACATTCAGCATCCTTAAAAATACTAAGTATTGTGAGTAAATAAAAATACTACTGTAAAGAATATTTATCGAGATTTAAAAAAATATATATACTTTATACGTACTTACCATAGAATGTCTACCTAAAAAAATATAACATTTTGTGCGACGGTGGCGAAGTATTTTCTAAATCAGTCTGTCTCAGGCAAGCTAAGCTGAACGTTTATTTTTTATCAATTAATAATTAATGTAATGATGTCGATGCAGCATTATTAAATTAAAATAAAAACATATTATCGTGTAAATATTTAAAAAAAAATTCAAGTATAAGTTGGTTTTTAAACACAATATATAAGGTGACTTTTATTTATGTGCACAAACATTATTCTTTTCGTGTTCCTTACAAATGCAAGCCCAGCCCCGAGTCAATTACTATGGGACGTCAAGATTTTATTTTGCGAAATTAGCAAAAAGTGTTCGATACGTGTTACTGATCACTTACGAAGCCTCCAGTATGAGTTTGGCTGCATAAATAAAAGACACCTTATATATTGTGTTTATAAACCAACTTATCTTTAAAACTTTTTTTTTTATATATTTACACGATAAGGTTTTTTTTATTTTAATATAATAATGCTGTATCGACATCATTTCATTAGTTATTAACATTGATACAAATATACGTTCAACTTAGCTTGCGTGAGACAGACGGATTTAGAAAATACTTCGCCACCGTCGCGTAAAATGTTATATTTTTTTTAGGTAGATGTTCATGGTAGGTACATATAAAGTATATATATTTTTTAAGCTCGATAAATATTATTTACAATAATATTTTTATTTTCTCACAAAACTTAGTATTTTTAAGGATACTGAATGTTGAAAGTAAAAAATATTTGTCCAATTTACATATTTTCTTCAATATTTAATAATGTTTGTATGAAACTGTGCATAAATTGTTTTAAAAATGAATTCCTCATTCTTCATTTATGAGAAAATGATACCACACTTGAGATGTAGGGTAAATTAAAGCTGATATGAGTTTTTTGCTGAAGCGCGGCGGCGTGAGACCCCCCCCCCCCCCCCTCTGCCACACCGTGGTGGGGGTCTACCGGGCTAAATCAGCGTAGATTGACCCAGTGTACATACATATATGCCAAGTGAATTCCTCCGATACCATTTGGCGACCTCTCCATACATTAGGTGACAAGACAAACCTAGCTGTAAATAAATTGTCCAAATCGATGCCGCCGGGCAGAGTGCCAAGAAGGCTGGCGGCATTACCTCGTTGGATGGCGAGACTAAGTCCTTGGCCGAGGTGTGCCTAATATTATGTAATATTGAATTATACTTACCTCTGGTGCAAGAATCATTGTTCAGAAACCTAAAAAAAAAATGCTTTTTACACTACTGAACAGGTTATAAGACCGCTACTAAATTAAACAAGAATAAATTATTCACTTATGTACTTATCCCAGTCTGAGGATTACTGATAAAGAGAAGTGACAATACATTTTTCCGCCCCATTTATATAGTTTCCAACTTTACGAAACTATATCAATAGTAGGTAGGTATACAAAAGCAATGTGGCATTTTCTTAAAGATCATGCTCTTCCGAATAAAAGAAGTGCTGAACAAAGACGTAGTAGAAAATTTATATTTAAGGCTATTCTTGTCCCATAAAAACATTCGCGTCCTCATTTTGCTACACTTCGTAGCAAGGCTACGATCTCAGTTTTCCCGCTTTGTAGATGCTATATACTCATACGTCATTGTCTGAACCATGGTTCGTCCGAGGTCTGAGGTGCAATTGTGTAAACAATTTGCCAAACTGAAGAGGGGACTGTGTAGGTACAATTATATTATTTAATAGACTTGTATACAGGGTAAACAAAATATTATTCTATTTAGTCCGTCATTTAGATTATCAAAAAATATTGAACCCGTATTTTTTCTTTTGTCAATCAAACAAAAAATGACAGTGCTAAAGCGCGTCAAAGTTTGGGAGGAGGGTCACTTCTAAGTAAAATTGTACCTAGATGTGACGTCACGATGAACTTAGCGGGCTATATCTTCATCATTGTTTGTTTAATTGAAAAAAGAAATATGTACGTGTCCAATATTTTCTGATAATCTGACGGACTTATAATTTTTTTTTAGTCATCATGCCTATTGTCCTATTTAACAATAAATACAGACCATTTGGTTGATGTACTTAGTGCATGCAATATTTCCCTTCGCGAATTTCTAGAAATACAATACATTAAAAAATCTGTTTTACAAAACAAAATATTTTACAAAAGGGTAATTCCACAGAAGATGTCGCACCGGTTACATTTTTTTTAATACACAGGATATTATAATTATTTAACACTTTAAGAACTTTGTATTTTTAAATTACTAGGTAGGTGGGCTAATCAATTTCTTTACCCACACTGACAGTTTCTTAAAATAAGCAACTTTAACGCGTAGCCTTTTTGTTAAAAACAAGAAAGTAAAGAGATCATAGGGTGTCTTTCGAATCACATATTTTTTTATAATTATTGTTTTTATTTAATTAAAACTAGGGGGTAACTCAGTGGACAACACCGTTTTTCCATAGTAACTCCCCGGGACAAACTCGTCTGCTGTACCATATATTTTTGAAAAAATAAAAGGAGTTTTTAATATATTTTCATTTCAAAATGTGGCTAAATTATTTAGTAAGTGAAAAAAACCATTTTCGGGAAGAAAAGAGCGAAATTGTGAATTTTGTGGTAGATTCCTCGCAATGATTCAAAGAGTAGTGTGGGTAAGAATGTTGATTGACCTGGGTGGGTACCGAATTATCAATACTGGAGTAACGGGCGCGACAAAATTGGTCAGTTTTCATGGAATTACCCAAAATGAACTATTTGAATTTGTTTTCTTTGATGAGGCCTGGATTCCGACTTCTTACTATTTTTATATATGCATAACATAAATATCCAAACATAATTTAATAAGCAGCTATGACAGTGCGTCACTTAGATTAGACCTCTAGAATATGAGGAGAACCATTATTTCCTACTCTACGAGACTTCCCTTAAATACGGTGGCATTGTTTTAACCCTTCCTTCTACTATTTGTTATACAGCCTACTCAGTCGTGAGTAGAAACAGCTTTTTGAATTATTATTATTCAATGGACGTAACGTTTTAATTGTTAATTTCCACGTGAACGTCAATTTGTTCGAGTTCCTCTTTTCTTTATTGCAGGAATATTCTATTACTTATATTTCCTGCTTCCTTTGTTATTTAAGCACTGCGGTATTGACGACGTAAATATGTGACGCAGCTTTCCGAATGCTGCTCAATCCAAGCATAATCTTCTGTTAGCCTCGGCGTCGAAGTTGTTTTTATCCGTTTATCCTAGTGCCAGATTTACGCCTAGGCCCACAAGGCCCGGACCTAGGAGCCTAGGCCCACAAGGCCCGGACCTAGGGGCCTAGCCAGCTTAGGGGCCCTACCTACCCAGCTACCTCGACTAGGTAGCTTGCCTGCCCGTCAGGAGGAAATAAAGTTAAAGAAAAAAAATGGTACTTATACATTTTTTTCAACTTATGATTCTAAATGTTATAAAATCATACGAGCATATTATACGAGCAATAATCTTCTTCATTTTGATTGGTATATTATAAACATTGCACATTTAAGGATGTCGATTCTTTCTATAAAAGATCGATTTCGAATCGTGGTGCAAAATCGATCCAAAAAAAATCGGTACAGAAAAGATCGATTCACAAAAATCGATTCAAAATCGGAACAGTGAAAATTCATAGGCGTTAATTTTTCCTGAGAATAAAATAAATTTCTCATAAATGAAACATTTACTAAAATATTCGTTAAAGTTTTATTCCCAAAATAACTTAATATGTGCTTAATATACAAATAGGTACATAATACAAATACTAATTACAATTTATCTACGAGTATCTTTAAAATGTTGGCATTTTTTCGGCATTTTATTCGAAGTGTGTGGCACTATTTGGCAGGTTTTCACCTTAAGCATTGGCAGGATTTCCAATTTCAAGATGGTCACACTGGACAGATACCAAAACGGGCCTCATATGTGAAATATGCACAAGTGTAACGTTACAAGACTGAGTTCGGACTCAAAATGCACTCTGAATCTTAGCCTAAGATAGCTCTTGAACAGCTGAAAAACAACAAGGCGCCGGGCGAGGACGCCATTACAACTGAACTCCTGAAAGCTGGAGGCTACCCTATACTCGGTATACCCACAGCTTAAAAGATATATGGACCTCTTTAATGCCGTCATTCGTACAGGTGCTACGCTAAATGAGTGGAGCACGAGCCTGGTCATATTGTTCTTCAAAAAAGGGGACAAAATCCTACTCACGAACTATAGACCAATTACGCTCCTGAGCCACACCTACAAGCTGTTCTCAAGAGTTATCACGAATCGTCTCACCCAACGATTCGACGACTTACAACCTCCAGAGCAGGCTGGGCTTCGAAAATGCTACAGCACCGTGGACCACATCTTGGCTTTTGTGGCTCAAGTGGGCGTTTTCCAAATAAGTAACATTTGAAATAAGTATCACATTTTTGATTTAGGTATTATTAAGATACATTATTATTTATGGAATTATAGTGTATTGACTTGCAGATTAATCTATTTTACCGGAAATCATTTAATTAAACTGGGACTGTGGAAAATTATGTCAGTTTTGCGACTGTCCTAAAAGCTAAGTTATGTACTAAATATAAAGAAAGACGCAAATGATTTTTATCTTATCACAGAAAGATTATCATAAATATAGAAATATATAATGCCCTATTGGACAATATAGTCACCAATCTATAAATATAGTATATCAAATCAATATATTACTAAATGCTGGTTTTAAATTCGGTTTTGTCACAGTTGATGCCAAAGTAACCGTTACTTTTACGATATAATCATAAATATGTAGTTTAATCGGCAAAGTAACTATATTATTCCGTAAGAGGAAAACCATTTTAATTTATGAATTCATATTAATTGTATCCCTAAATATTAAAAATTGGTATAACTAAAATATATACTATATATATACTAAAATAGTCTTCGTAAATTTTCAAATAGCAATTTTAGCGGTGCTATAAAACCAACATGTCCGGTCTGTACCACTTTTTTGAATTTTTTTGAAAGTCAATCTTATTTAAATGAGCACAAGACTTTATTTATAAACTACAGGCGACGATACGTGACTCAGAGTACTTGCAAACGATACCAAAAACTCATGCTACCCTAGCACAAAAAGTTTTCAAAGTCTCTTCTAACATCGAGGAAATTAAGTAGGGGACACGCCAAAAACTGACACATTGGTGTTTAAAAATGGACATTGTTTATATCTAAGCAAAGTATTAGTAAGATTATTATTTAAAAATAACTAATTTAGAGTAGGATGTTAAATGCTTTTCAATTATAAAAATAATAAGCCTTAAATAAATTTTACATGTTTTTCGACTTCAAACACAGGGGACAGCCCAAAAGGGGTCACACATTTTTTGGAAAACGTTCAAGGACAGTTTTAAAGAGGCCAATTTTTACAGTAAATCAGATCAAGAAAATAAATAACATAATATTGAATAAAATTAAAAATCTCAATCACAAAAAAAAATGGAAGCTTCTTTTAGTTTCCGTGTTTTGGCACGAATATTTCGCGGGCTTTTCAAAGTTAGTTTGCACCGATTGAATTACTTTTAAAACGTTATTTTGAATATTTTTGGCTTAGACGGCAGTAGGTAGGTAATAATTTGTTTGAAATGTTCGTAGACCGTCAAGTTTTAGGGGATTTTCGAGTTGACATTAATCATTATGGGGGGGTCATGACCCCCGTGACCCCCCCCCCCAGCCCCTCGGACTTTTTCTGACGCGAGAATAATTAATATGTGAGCCCCAAAAAATAGCCATGCAAAAATATCGGTGGGAAGGTATCGAAACAAATTGTTGAAATCGTCGGATTTCGTTCGAAAATGAGCTGAGGAGAAGGCAAAAGCGGACGTGGAGGGGATGCCAGCCGGCGAACGCGTCAGCGAGCTCACGGCGCGTCGATTTTGTTTGGCTAACAGAGAGTAGCCGCTGTCCTTCTCGTACCCGTTGAACGGGAAAACCCGAACGTTTCCGAACGAGCAGCTGCTTCAGCTGTGCGTCTACGCATTTTCATAGAAATTTAACTTATTTTTATTCGTGCGAAAAATATTCCCTGCTTCTATGCCTTTTTTGTCTATTATTATTTACGAAAAATATTCTATTTATTTACATTTCTTTATTTATTCATTATTATTTATGCAAAACATTCTATTGATTTATATTCCTTTATTTATTCATTTTTATTTATGCCAAAAATTTTATTCGATTTTTTTTTCTTTTTTTCTCATTTTTATTCATGCGAACAATTGTATTCATTTTAATACTCTTTTTATTCATTATTATTATGCAAAATAATTATGCAAAAATTTTGTTAAATGTTGTTTTTTTTCTCTTCATTCTTTATGGAAAAAAATGTTGTTCAATTTTATTTCTTTTTTTCTCATTTGTATTCATGCGCAAAATTCTATTAATTTTTACTCCTCTTTTTATTCCTTATTATTATTTTAAATATTTTATATTTACTCATATTCCTTTATTATAAAAAAAACAAAATATTCCTTTTTTTCATTCATTTTTATTCGTGAAAAAATTTGTATTTATTATTAATTTTTATTCATATGCGAAACAATTGTATGCACGTAGAAAATTCTTTGTGATTGCTTTTTTTATTCATTTTGATTTATGCAAAGAAATTGTATTGATGTAAAATTCATTTGTATTCTTAATCTTATTCATTTTTATATTTATACAAAAAATATTATAAAGTATGATTTAATTAACGTCCAATATTTGATTGATTGTCAGCTGTTCCTTCTATTGTACTCATTGGTATCGCTGTCACTTCCGGAGTCGCTCTCACATTGATGGTCCTCTGAAACATATTAATTGTATTTATTGAATAACAATTTTAGCAGTGTTCATTTTATTCGGACTTTCAATTACTGTTTGTTTTTTAATTGCTTTTTGGAATTGAATTTTATTTTATTGGGGTCGTTTTTGTGTTAATTTCATATGAATTGTCAACGTTGTTTTTTTTAAACATTTTCTTGTACGTATTTCATTCAAATGATTGTTCGTTTAATATTGCACTCATACCTGATTCTATTTCGTCGTCTTCATCGATTTCATCAGGTTGAATTATGACATCTGTTGTAAACTTTGGTAATTGGTCACCTTCGAACCAAACGAAGTTGTACGTTGACTCTTCTTCAATCCACCCATTTCCTTCAGGTTTCAACGGTGAAGGAATGTCCAGATGAGCATTGTTCCAGATACTAGTTATATATACACGTCCACTTTTGCCTTCTCAGCTCATTTTCGAACGAAATCCAACGATTTCAACAATTTTTTTCGATACCTTCCCACCGATATTTTTGCATGGCTATTTTTTGGGGCTCACATATTAATTAATCTCGCGTCAGAAAAAAAGCCAATACAGCTGCTGAGCCCACATGAAGATTATTATTATTTTGGTACTTTTAATTAACGCTGGCAACCACTTCCCACCACCCGATCGATTTAAAAATTTTTTTAGGTGCACAGGGAGTACAGAGCAACTGTTTGAAAAAAAAATTAAAGCCGCTGAGCCCACATTTTTTTTCTTTTTTTTCCTCACCCCACTACACCCGCACCCACCGCCCGCGGCCTGCCAGCACGGAGATTATGGGAAAAGGTTGTTCAGGGAAGTAGCTAACGGAGTTTCAATACAGCTGAAGCTACATGACCGATTTGGTCGCTAGCTCTCCGTCCATATTGAGTTTAAAAAAGTTTGTCAATGAAGTTGTACTGTGTATTTTGTTGGCAGTAAGGCCTATTGCCATAGCCTTAGAAGAAGTAAACACTTTATGCAATAAAGAACATAAAAAGTTGCTTGTTTATAGGTGAACAGACATCTTAGTGAAGTTTTGCTTATTTTTCGGATATTTTTCATCAAATAACTTGATCTGTTTAGTTTTAATTGTAGTTTATGTGTTGTTAGTGGTAAATTTTGTATTATTTAGTAAGTATTATTGTTTTTAAAAGGATCGTTTAGGTTATCCATTCCATAAATGGATTCCTCCGATCCTCCTGATCCGGACCCTCCGGATGGGCCTCCTTTGTCTCCTGAACTGTTCTCACTACCTGCAACTGAGCCAAGTAGAAAACGTCCTGCTGATGGTTCAGAGAATATGTTGTCTAAACGTACGATTGTAAATCCAGCAATGGCATCCATACAAACAACATTTGTACACCCTAGCTTCGGAGGCGGCAAATTATACGATATTAAGGATTTAGGCCCTTTTATAGTCCATGTTTCTCGCGAGGAAACTGAACCCTCGTCTGGTACTTCCATCAGACCCATTAAATTTGGAAAATTCTTAGTGGATAATAAAATTACTAACATCAAAATGGATGGCATTAAAAGCGTAGGACGGAATAGAATTTCTGTAGAATTTAAATCTGGGCAAGATGCCAACAAATTTATTGAGAATGTGTCCCTGAAAAACAATAAATATCATGCACAAATCCCTGCTTACAATGTTACCCGAATGGGCATAGTAAAAAACGTTCCCATTGACTGGTCAATGGAGGAGTTTGTTGAATCGGTTGAACTCCCTGATGCCTGCGGCATTATATTGAAGGCTAGACGCCTTAACCGTAGTCTTATCAGATGGTAACCCCTCCTGGATTCCTACCCAATCTGTGGTGATTACTTTTAGAGGCCAGGTTCTCCCCAAAAGGATATTTTGTTTCTACACCTCTTTACCAGTAGAAACATATCATCTACCAACAATTCAATGTCTGAGCTGTTGCCGGTTTGGGCATATTAGTTCCCAATGTAGATCTAAACCACGGTGCTTCCGATGTGCCCAGTCTCATTCGGGACAGGGATGCAGTGTCCCTGAAATCCAGGCTACATGCTTGTATTGCTCGGGAACTCACTTTGCCACTAATAAAACGTGCCCAGAGCACAATCGGCAAAAGTCCATTAAAACTGTCATGTCCCAGGAAAGCATTTCATATGCAGACGCCTCTACACGATTTGCACAAGTCCGCAGACCATATGTGGAACTCACTCAACAACATATCCCATCTTCAGTTGCAGTATTCCCGCCTTCTCAGTTGGATTCGTTTTCTAGGGCTGTCAGCTCCTCCCACAAAAAGACTATTTTTACTCCACCCCGTCAAAGGCCAGTTATAGATATAGGTTACAATCGTAAGGCTCATGCAGAAATTGTTTCTGAGGGCCCTTCATCCCAACCTAATGGTTGTGCATTAACCCAACCTCCAGATATTTCACCAAATGAAAATCTCATGGAGCTCTTAATAGCTACCCTAATAAATTTAATTTCTAAATGTAGTGATTCCCTACCGTCCAACGTTGCTGCTAAACTCAATGAAATCTTCCTTTTAATTAATAGCCATGGCTCTAACGGACTCAACAGTAACCCACTTTCTCCAGTGGAACACTAGAAGTGTTTCCACAAAAAAACCAGACCTTATGTATTTAATTAATAAACACAATCCTGCTGTCATTGCCATCTCTGAGACGTGGTTGGTTCCTGGATCCCATTTTAGGATACCAGGTTTCTCCTGTCTTAGGGATGACAGAGATGATGGATATGCTGGTTGTGCTATCCTTGTCAGACGAAACTTCACTTTTTCTCAAATTTCTCTCCCTGTACACAGTCAAGATATTAATGCTATTGCCATCAAATTCCTTAACATGGTAATCTTATCAATGTATATAGCTAATCCTAGACCTTCTGTTCTACCTGAACTGATTACTATTATCTCATCTCTTCCTGCACCTGTTATTATAATGGGTGATTTCAATGGGCATCACATATCATGGTCTTTTAAAACTGACAGTTTTGGGAGCGATCTTGTTGAAACTTTTGACTTCCTTAATATATGCATACTGAACGATGGTTCTCCCACTCGACGTACTCGTCCAAATGAAAATCCTGGTAGCGCTGTCGACCTATCTCTTTGTTCTCCATCTCTTTCTTCTGTCTTGTCCTGGAGGGTTCTACCTCTCACTCATGGTAGTGATCATTTCCCCATATTAGTTTCTATGCCTAATCACTCTGCTTCCCATTGTAATGACTCCCCTTTGTTAAAATATAGGCTCAATAAGGCAGACTGGGAAAACTTTTTATCTTCTGTAAATGGAAAAATTTGTTCACTCCCTTCCACTTCTAATGCAAACTTTCTTTCCAATTACTCTCAGTTCATTGACATCCTTTCCTCCTCTGCCAAAAATCATATTCCTATGAAAAATCCTTTTTTACGTAAGCTTTCCCCTCCATGGTGGGATCCTGATTGCACTGCCGCCGTTAAGAAAAGAAGCCAAGCCGAAAAAAAATATAATTCAAATATGTCCATGAGCAATTTTTTATCTTATCAACAAATCGCAGCGCAAGCTAGGAGACTGCTTTCAAAAAAAAAGAAACAGGGTTGGAATAAATTCTGTGAGAATCTTTCCCCCAGAACGCCAGTTTCTTTAGTCTGGCGTAATATAAGAAGGTTTCGAGGGTCACTTAATGTTCAGAATCTTACCTCGAATGATTCTGATTCTTGGGTGGGAGCTTTTGCTGAGAGGCTAGCTCCTTCTTGCCCTCCGGTCATACCTCCTGCTTCTTTACACATTACTTTTTCTCCTTCTTCATGTCCCAGTAATAGTTTTGATTTTATGAATTCCCCTTTCTCTTTTAATGAACTACAGTGCGCTATACATGGCCTCACTGACTCCACCCCAGGTATTGACAACATCCCTTATTCATTCTTAATTAACTCTTCTGAATCCACAAAATTATTTTATCTAAATTTAGTTAATCACTTTTATGAGAACGGAGTTACTCCGGATGAGTGGAACACCCAGATAATAATCCCGATTCTGAAACCTGGTAAGGATCCTTCTGATCCGTCTGCTCGAAGGCCAATAGCATTATCTTGTTGTTTGGCAAAGATTTTAGAACGAATGGTTAAAAACCGGTTAGAGTGGATAGTAGAGAATAAATGCTTACTAGCTAGATCTCAATTTGGTTTCCGGAAGGGTATGAGTACTTTGGATAGTCTTAGTATTTTAACTATTGACATTCGGTCATCATTTAAGAAACAAGAATTTCTTGTCGGGGTTTTTCTTGACATAGCCTCTGCATATGATAACGTTCTTCTTCCTGTACTCAGGCAAAAATTGCATCAGCTGATGATCCCAGAGAAACTGATTCGTATCATATGTAGCTTGCTCATTAACAGATCTATCCAGATTAAAAATAATAATTCCCTTCTTCCACCTAGGAGAGTTTGGAAGGGTCTTCCTCAGGGATCCGTACTCAGTCCTATCTTGTACAGTATTTATACACATGATCTTGAAAAAGTTGTGGACTCTTTTTGTAACATTCTACAATATGCGGATGATCTAGCACTTTATGTTTCATCCCCATCAGTAGAAACTGCAGTTAATCGATTAAACTCAGCTCTTTTTTACCTTAATGATTGGCTTCAGAATAATGGGTTATCCCTGTCTGTTGCAAAGAGTTGCGCAGTAATTTTTACAAAAAAACGTTCAATCCCTGGAGTGTTAATAAAATACAATGATGATCCCATTAAAATTGAAAATAAAGTGAAGTTTTTAGGAGTGATCCTTGATTCAAGACTTACTGGCATGCCCCATTTCACTTATATTTCTCAGAAGTGCGAGAGGGGAGTGAATGTTCTCCGTGCGCTCTCTGGTGTATGGTGGGGATCTCATCCTTACTCACAAAAACTTTTATATAATGCTATTGTTCGGAGCCATTTGGATTATGGTAGCTTTGTTTTGGATCCCTGCAACAAATCAGAATTCGAGAAAATCAACAAAATTCAAGCTAAATGTTTGAGAATTATTGTAGGTGCAATGAGATCTTCGCCTAAAAATGCCTTACAAGTAGAATGTGTCGACCCTCCTCCACACCTGCGCAGACAATACCTTTCAGATAGGTTTTTCTTCAAAATTGCTCAAAATTCGAATCACCCTCTTTTACCAAAGTTAATGCATTTATTCAACCTTGTATCCCAATCCGGTTTTAGCTCAGAATCAGATTTACCTTGTGTTATAAGAAGTTATATTAGTCTTTCGAAAATTAACCATCCCACTGTAAAATTACAAATCAACCCTCCATTTCATATTCCCTTCAAAGCCTTGATTTTTGAACCAAACGTGATTACGAATTTTGGCGTAGATAAAGGTTCGACCGTTGCTGACAAATCCTTCCAGTATATTTTGGAGAAAGACTGGCAGGGCTGGCTGAACATGTTCACTGATGCCTCTAAGTTATCAAATGAAACTAATGTTGGAGCTGCAGTTTGGATTCCCAAATATAAAATTATTCTCAACTTTAAATGTCCCCCAGAAGCTTCTGTTTTCACTGGAGAAGCAATTGCAATTTTGGAAGCAATCTCATTTTCCAACACTCACAAACTTAATAACACCATTATTTTTTCGGACTCTTTGAGTTGTCTTCAAGCAATTTTGTCTAATCCTTTTAAGAATAAGTCCCGCTTTCCTATCATTCTAAAAATTAGAGAGGCACTTTTTATGTGCAAAGAACAACACATTAATGTTGCTATCGCTTGGATTCCAGGTCATCATGGTATTTCAGGCAACGAAATGGCTGACTCATGTGCTAAAGACGCTGCAGAATTAGGTACTTCCGAACACAATGTTGTTTACCACCATGATCTTCTTCCTCTGGCGAAAACCAATTTAGATAAGGCGTGGTCCAAGTCATGGCAAGAGTCCCAGAAATTAATTGGCAGACATTATGGTGCAATTCAACCTGATATTCCTCAACGCCCGTGGTTCTTTAAATACCGTGATGCTAATAAGATTTCCACATCCATAGTTTGTCGTCTCCGGCTAGGTCATGTATGTTCTCCCGTTTTTCTGGCAAAAATCAGGGTGAGGGATCATTCCCTCTGTGAATGTGGCTTGTATGAAGGGACTGTAGATCATATGTTCTTTGAGTGTCAAAGATTACAGTATTCTTTATATGATGTTCTCCCTCCGCAAATCCCCCGTCCCGCTAACTTCAGCTTTCTGCTGACTTTTGTATATAGTCATTTTGTATACACGTTATGTAAGTTTATTAAATTAAATAATATAAAACTATAAAAGTAGCATAGTGTGTTGTATAGGTACTTACTAGTGTTTTAATAATATTCAGTATTTATTGTAGGTAACATATTACGGTTTTATTAATGTTTATTTTCCTCTGTGTATATATTGTGTACTTGCTTAGTAATGTTGTTTATATTTTGTTGTAGGTTAACGCTTCAGAACTCAAGTTAACCAAATTTTAACTTGAAAACTTCCAGCAAGTCTATTCACTTAAAACTAGATATTGGCGGAACTAATGTGCGGAGACACATTATAGGAAGCCAGATAAAACGGCTTTGATTGATTGAACATAAAAAGTAGTTTTAGTCCGTTTACACACAGCATAAACAAGAACTTTAAGAGCATGAAAAGTGAAAAAAATATTCGAGTCTCTCATTTGTGGTACAATTCTTTTTAGGGTTCCATACCAAAATTTTATTTTAATTTAATTAATATTTTTTTATTAAATTATTTAAGTAAAATCAAATTATTCTTTAATCTACCTTAAAAATAATAATATTTAATGGTAATCAATGTAATATTAATATTAAATATTTATTAAAAATATAATTTGTTTTATTAGATTTTTTTTATTAATTTATAGAATTATGAATTATTTTTTTCAATTTATTTTATTATTTTAACTTTGTGAATTTTGATTCCTTATTATTTTAATTTTTATAAGATTTAATTTAGGATTTTTTTTTTAACCTAACCAGCGGGCCCCTATTACTAAGACTCCGCTGTCCGTCCGTCCGTCTATCACCAGGCTGTATCTCATGAACCGTGGTAGTTAGTTATTTAGATAGGTAGTTGAAATTTTCATAGATGATGTATTTCTGTTGCCGCTATAACAACAAATACTAAAACCGGCCAAGTGCGAGTCGGACCCGCGCACTCCTATACAACAGACATGATTTTTTTGCCGTTTTTATAGATAATGGTACGGAACCCTTCACTTGGCCGGTTTTTATTTTAGTTATCATAACGCGACACTTGGGTGAGCCGAGTTGATGACTTGATGTTGAAAGTTCCACTCACGTTCAATGTAAGGTCGTACGGCTGTGTACGTACGTATCGTTCCTTATGTAACGGCACAAATTGTGTCATTTTGACAACTAGAAATTTTAAGGTTGTATTGTACTTTTCAAAAATGAGAAAATTCTGAAACTAAAGAAACATTTCGTTTCCCCCTAGATAAGCGTAGTATAAAATAAAATTCCCATAGTAGGGTTCCCTCCCTAAAAGTATTCTAATACCAGTAAGTGTAGATTCAACTTCAAAGTTATTCAATAAAAACCACTTTTGTAGAATGTTATGTTGATGTTATGTTTTGCTGCAGATGTTTAGTAATAGGAAGCTGTGGCTAGTATCCAGGCTAGTTCGAACCTTCGGCACTAGCTCTGTGGCGTGTGCTAACCATTATGATGTTCTTGGACTTACTCCCAAAGCTACACAAGGCGATATCAAATCTGCATACTACAAGCTATCCATGATACATCATCCGGATAAAACAGGCGTAATTAGACTCAACTATATGTTTCAGATCATATTAGTTAGTTTGTGTTTGAAGCATTTCTTAAGTTTTCGATATTCATCAAGAAGATACTTTAACATTATTTTAACATAGTGTTTGTCTGTGTACATAAGGGTAATATTTTTTCAGGATGCGGAATCAGCCCAAAAATTTAGAGCAATAACAGAAGCATACAAAGTGTTAGGAAATCTTAAACTAAAAAAAATGTATGACAAAGGTAAATCAAATTGCTATATGCATTTCTTTTATACTTAATTTTTATTTAAATAATTACTTATTTTGCTCGTCACATTTATAATTTTAATCCAATCATATAGCATAAGATAGGTTTTAAAAGCAAGCATATTTTTATGAACACAGGTCTTCTTGTTGGTCGGGAGAACCGCTCAAGAATTGATTATCACCCTGAACCGGAGCCAACAGACCCTACTCTCAGGTTCTACAAATCTAGGACTATACGCAATGTTACTCCTACTATAGATGGCCAACAACCTATTTACGACTTTGATGCATGGTAAGATATTTAATTTTCATTTCCTTAATATTATGGTGCAGATTGCAGATTTAGTTATGTATGTACTATATCTGGTAACATTTATATTTCAAATGTAATTTTTATGTTGCAGGGCAAAAAATCACTATGGTGACTTGTTTGAAAAGTCACAACAGGAAAGAAAAATGTCTAGTATTAAAAGGCAGAAGAAGGATGACTTAGCAACTGCAACACGTCATGAAACTTTAATGTACTTATTTTTCATTGCTGTTGCTACCTTTGCCTTTTTGGTGGTCAATGGCAAAGCAGATTATGATCTTGATAAAGTTAGCAACAAAAAAAAAGATCTAAATACAGACATCAAGAGCAATAAATAATTTAGGCTTGTATAGCTAGATTAATGCTATTAGAAAATTTACTAACAAGTGATGTAAATAAAAATTTATATAGTTGTTTTTGAAATTATTATCATAATCAGGGGTGCAACTGTGTAAGAGAATTAATTGTATTCATTTGACAGCCAAAAACGTATATTTCAATTGTCAAATGGTTTAATTTACTTAGCCGAATAGCCTTTTGGCAAATAAGCTGTCAAATAAATATGATTCTCTTACACCTGATAGTCGTTCAAAAACTCACACTGGGTTGGGTTTCCTATAGAGAGTTGTTAAACTAAACCATTCAAAAATCAACACGAGTCGCAACACTGACCATTCAAAAATAGCAGTGTCGCTACACAGGTGTCGAATTTTTCAAGACCAACTCTGAAATCTATTGGAAATATGTGAACTGACCTTTGGAGTGTAGCAACTCGGTCAAACCCATTCAAAAACTCAGTGTTCCTACCCACCCTAGAGTTTATAATGATTGCACTTCTGAAAACATCACTGAATATTAGTAATTGTTTTGGCAAATACTTGAATTATTTGATACAGCTTTTATTAAAAAATATTGTACATACTGTAGTTTATGTAAATATCACCTCAATAGTTATATAAAAATGTGATAATAATATTAGTCATGTTTGTACAATTCTGTTTCAAACCTAAATCTTCAATATATTTATATATACAGGATGTTCAGATAATTTTTTTCTTTGAAACGGGGTATTCTACTCATTAATATCAACAACTTATATAAAGGGTCAACCTGGTATCACAAAAAAAATCTGTTGGATTTCATACAATGTAAGTATGAAACTTTTCTATGGAAAAGCTGATTTTTTCACGATCTAAGGATTGGCACCACATTGTTTAGAGGACTTTTTCCTATTATCATATTAACATTCTATAAGTTTAATGAAATATTTTCGTTAATAATTTTTGTTGTAAATTAAACTATATATTTAACAAAATAAAAGAGGTTATAGATGTTGAATTTATTTCCATTGTGGCACTAAATCATAATATATGGTTTCAAACATTACAGAATTAAAAGTTAAGCTTTACAATAAATGTGAATCATTAACATTTATGTTTTCTTATCTTCTATTGGTGCAAGGAAATAATTTGATAAATGAAGTGTTATAATAATAGGTCGGGGAAAAAGTATTTTCGTATTTTGTATAAGTACATCAAGTTGTAATAAAATCTCTTTGGTCGTAATGTTTATATCTGCGGGCCTATTATGTATTATTAACGGTTGCCATCTATGGTTGCTATTCACCAAAAACAGATAAAAAACTAACTTCCAAAATAAACTTCAATAGGTAGGTAGTACGAATTATGACGTGATTTGAGGTGCTAAAGTATCCTTAGATAAGCGGATAGTATGTTTTCGACGATAGGCACTAGGTTTGGCAACTGATTCTAGGATATAGAATCAGGGGCCTGGCTGGTTCTCATACCATTAAAATTGTGACATAAAAAAAGGTATAAAGCAGTTTCCCGCCATTTTTCAATTGTTTTTCTGTCCATCAAAATGAGTGAATTTAAAAAAGAAATTCGTTACATTTTAAAATTTTATTACAAGAAAGGGAAAAATGAAAAATGCGACACAAACCGTGAAGAATAATTGTGACGTTTAAGGACCTAATGCTGTGTCAATAAGAGCAGCACAGAGTTGGTTTAAGTTTTAGTTACATAGCTGAAGAACTGGGAATTGACCACAAAACAGTTTTGCCCATTTGAAAAATTTGGCGGCGTATACAAAAAACGCTCGATATTGGGTGCCACACGAACTCAAAAAATGGCCGGAATTTATCAACTGAAAGGGCGTGGTCTTTCGTCATGTTAACGCCAGACCACACACCTTTGGCCACTCAGGAAAAATTGAGAGAGCTTAGTTGGGAACTTTGCTTTTACATCCTGTATATAAGGTCCTAAAATTCAAAGTGAAAAAAAATTAACAGCTCGAAAAAAAATTTTTTTGCGCGCACTTTTTTTTTTGCCTTTCCATAGAAATTTAGTTACTGTTTGTACTGGGAAATGAAAAAAATATTTAAGCAAAAAAAATTTCCTCTTCTGGAATGTGATCAGTGAACGATAAATGATCTACCCTAGAATTATTTTCACTTATTATTGTAGGACCTTATATACATAAATTTTATAATTTATAATAAAATTTAAATGAACTTTACAAAAACAAATTTCTTTGACTTGTCTATAAAATACGAAGAAACTTTTCCCCAACCTTATATTTATATAATTTACATACTTTTACTAAAATAATCATTATGCAATTCTTTCTATTATTTCTATCTATAAAGCACCAACTTGAAAGAGCAGATAATTACTTGATTAATTAATTCAATTGTAAACGCACGATTCTAAATAATGGATTCACTATGTAGCTTATATAATGATATTAAAATAAAATATTCAGTTACATTTTAAGGAATTTTTTACACAACACAATTTAAATTGACATTTTGAAAAAAAATTGCTCATGTTGGTTAACACGAAAATAAAACTTCTAGTTTGATATATTTTAATAATTATATGCTCTATAAATAAACTCTTTGACTTGAAACTCAGAAGTGATTACCATACATGCCTGGCATTGGCATATTCAGTGGTCCAACAGGATATGGCACGTTTGGAGCAGATGTTGGTGGACCATAACTTGGGTATGGAAGATAAGGTTTCGAAAAGCCATTACCATAAGAACTCCCACCTCTTAGTAGTTCAGCCATTTTTTCTGCTTTGAACTTCCGTAAGTGCATCTTTTTACGTATTGGCTCAAAGTCTTCTAGAAACTTGTCTATGTCAATTTTTCCTGTGAGGAAGTCTTGGGCAATATTTTCAGATTCTTCTTCTGTTTCAGCTGCAGCTGTTTGTAGAAGAGCTTGTGTTGTGTCTGGAGAGATGCCTGCCGATTTGGATTCTGAAAATATCAAGTAGTCATTGGATCTACTGATAAGTAAAGAGTGTCAAGACTTGTTATCAGACTAAAAGGCTCAGTAGTCAATTTTCGTAACCAACATTACAACGATAGCTGAACGTGATTATTCTGTTGAAAGTCATAACCACACCCATTATTGATTTGACATCTTTGTTAAGGTATTCTGACCCTTGGTTATTACCCCAGCAATTAAAAGACAAAAGGGGATTTACTGGCAAGTAATTTAATAATATTTTTTTACCATTTAAGCAATTGGAACTGCCAGTTGGTAGGTCATTCCAGCAAACATACATTGGTAGGCTAAGTGAAAATAGAACATACAAAAACTATAACTCACTATATTTATCAAGCAGCTCCTGTATTCTGCTGCACAGCTGTTCACCTTCCTCAGACTTATCTTGAACCTGAGACTTCAAGTCATTCAGTTCAGGTTCTTTACCCAGGTTGAACTCTGCTAATGACCTATTACTTGCTATTATCATCTCCCTCTCGGTTTCCCAGTCTTTCACCTGGAATTTATTTAAGCATCTTGATAACACAAAAACAAACTACTTTCAAGCTACTGTTATGGATGACTCATCTTCTCAACTATCAATTCAGTTCTTACTTTAATTAATGAACTAGATAATAATGTAGATGTTAAGAATGTAGGACATAAATTCAGGCGTAAAATAATAGTGAATAACGCAAGATTTATCAATGGAGGTCTTTGTTGTTACCTGCTTTACATCTTTTAGGACAGCATCAAACTTGGTGTCATCGTTCAGCATTTCCTTTAATTCGTCTGAATTCAAGTGTGTAAGCAAGCCCATGGCTGAAGGATAGTCGGGCTGTATCATTGTGGAAAGAATTAAGCGAAAAACAATTCACAAACACATACATATGATCAAAATGAAAAGTTTAGTAATTTCTCCCTTTATACCGATCACAGATTGTAAATTAGTTGAATACCGATTCAAAGGATTGTCGATCTGTCAAAAAACGCATACCGTAAAACGTATAATGCTGCAACTTTGCCAACGTGCTAAAAGTTAGCCTAAAGCACTAAAGTCACTTAAAGTTACATTATTCCACAGATATTAGTATTTTATTGTCTTTAGCTCTACTCCATGATAAACAATAATGCTTATACCACTTTACACGTACGGCTTAATCTTGGACCTTAATTTAAACAAGCTATGATTTTCTGCATATCTAAATAATTAGCAACGAAAAACTTAAAAATACAGGCAAAGTTGTAACATTTTACGGTACAATTTCGTTCAAAGTTCAAAGTGAAGTGTAGTAACAACGAAGAAACGTTGTTTTATAATATAACTGCGACATGCAGCTATTGACTGCAACATTGTGACGCACGCTGCTTGAGTTATTATAAAACCGATTGATGTACATTTTTAACGGGCACTCTATTTTGGCATCGAAATAATAAACATGTCAACTTAACACCTCGTTTAAATCATCACTCCCGTCTACAACCCTTGGCCCTAACCAAAGTTATTTGATGGCGACCCTGCCAGGATTGTGTGTTTCTAGGCAGTTTCCTACTATAATACAGTCATCTAAGTATATAAAACAAGCTTTATAGTTTAAACCAGACATTGCAATTGTCATTAGACGAGAAAAAGCACTCGGAGATGTCTTTAAACCCATCGGACATCGTTTCATCTGGTATTGTTTATCCGTTGTAAATGCTGTGTACTTTCTAGATTGCTCTTCAAGGGATAACTGATAGTAACTTTGACTAAGATCTAGCTTTGAAAAGTATATACTATTCGATAATGAGTCCAAAATCTCTGTAATATTGGGTAAAGGGAATTTATCGTCTTGTATTCTGTTGTTAAGTTGACGATAATCCACGACAAGTCTCCATTTCTTGTCTCCTGACCTATTAGTCTTTTTGGGAACTCAAATACAGGCTTCAAAGAGCACAACTTGAAGCTAGAAATAATTTATTAATGAGCAAGGAATTACGAAAGGTACATTTTGATAAAAATGCGAATCCTGTGAAGTATAAGAGTGGTGATTTAGTTTTAATTAGAAACCAAGTGGGTGATAAGCTAGATAAAATTTATTTAGGTCCTTTTATAGTTATACAGGATCTGGAACCGAATGTCAAAATTTTAAGGGATGGTAAAGAGTATATTACCCATAAAAATAATACAAAATTATTTGTTAAATGAAATATTTAAGTCCGTTAAATGTATTAACGTTTTAAGAAATTAATTATGTCTATAAGAAAATTCTATTTTGATAAAAATGTGAACCAAGTAGTATGCCTCACATTTTTTTTTGCAGTACCCCGGGAATGAAGGGACTTTTAAGGGGGAGATGAAGTGTAGTAACAACGAAGAAACGTTGTTTTATAATATAACTGCGACATGCAGCTATTGAATATATGCAACATTGTGACGCACGCTGCTTGAGTTATTATAAAACCGATTGATGTACATTTTTAACGGGCACTCTATTTTGGCATCGAAATAATAAACATGTCAACTTAACACCTCGTTTAAATCATCACTCCCGTCTACAACCCTTGGCCCTAACCAAAGTTATTTGAAAAGCATACTGTTAAGTTAAATAAAATGAAGATACGAATTTGATATTATATTTAGCCAGATTTAGACAGACATAAAAAACAGTGTCACAAATATCTATAGAGAAGAAAGGACATAGACAATAAGTATGATATCCATACATAACACATACAAACATGAAAATTGTACACCATGAAAGCGCATTCAATACATACTTCTCTTTTTTTTAATAATTCATTTTAAGGCCTGTGGTTATTTATTGAATTATTTCAAATGGCAATGAAAATAACGTCAAAAATTAGGAAAGAAGTAAATTGTGCTATTCCTTATTCCGATTTAGTTTCAAAATTGAAGAGAAATATGTTGGATGAGTGGCTCGCTGTTTATAATGTTACTCTGGCACAAAAAGGCTCATGGTTCGCTCAAATTAATAATAACGAAGTTGGAAGAATTCCTTGGTTTAAGAATGCTAAGTTTAGAAGTCGCAAATTTTACTCCATCATTTGTAGACTTCGTTTTGGACACTGTCGCTTCAACGCCCATTTACACCGTTTACGCATAATTAATTCACCCAAATGCACTCATTGCTCTGAAGACTCCGATCAAACGCTGAATCATATATTTTTCGAATGTCCTGCTTTTGCGATACCTAGAATATTATTAATTGATAATTTATTAGAAATCTATGAAAAACCTGATAATATCCCGCGCGATTTGCAGACAATTTTAAAAAATTCTGCAACTTACTTCCCTGTATTTGAATTTATCTGTGCTACTATGACGGACATCTAGAAGATATCAGAAAATAAAATATACTAGGGCATTTGTGCCTCTTGAATTTGACAAAATACTGGATACGACAATGAGGCTGTTTGCCTACCTAAGGGATGAGACCACATTCATACTCATAATGAATCAACCCTGGACTTGGCATAATTGTATTAAAAATGAAGAAATTATCGTATCAGACGAGGCTTTCGCCTAAAATTATAATAACAATAAAGGAATAAAAATGGTTACAGAAAAGGCTATCATGGTCCTAGATACCTTTGCCTGTCCCTGAAAGGGACGAAAGGAAAAAAAAAAAAAAAGAAGTAAATTGTCAATATTGTCATTGTGATGTGAATGAAAATTTAATTTAATCAAAATATATAATGAAAAATCTGATACTTTCATATGTAAAATTAGAATTACATGAAAATAGACTGTTAGTTATGAAGTGATGGTGATAATCCAACTTCCACATCAAAATCTCCGATCATTCTAGTCAGAAATGTTACCAGCTAACGCCACATATGGATTCGAAGTTGCGAACGACTTGTACGTGGATTTTGTGGCGGATGCTGTATTATATTTGAGAAAGTTCGCTTTGTACATTGGGCTTTGGGTCTTAGGGTACCTATTCTTGTGTTGTGTGGTATACCGACGCTATGCAAGGAAGTTACCGACTCGAACTCGAGGGTCTTTGAAAGCTAAAAGAGTGCTTCTAGTTGTCGCGCACCCAGACGATGAATGCATGTTTTTTGGGCCGACAGTATACAGATTGTGCGAACAGGGTGCCGGTGTACATATACTATGTTTATCTAATGGTTGGTACATATTGTGGTCTTACTCGCAATAACTAACAACATACCTTAATAGATATGTGCTTGACGTTTCGACGCCTCTGTCTGCGGGTAGGAAAAAGAAAAATAATGTGCTACCTACCGCCGGCTCGCCAAGGACATTTTTGCTGCTACTCTCGTCAGTTAGCTTGTGACCATGACAGCCTACAGAGGCGTCGAAACGTCAAGCACATATCTATTAAGGTATGTTGTTAGTTATCGCGAGTAAGACCCCAATACAAAGTTAATAATGTGTGAAAATTGCGAAAGTTTAAAGTTTACTGGTACATATTGGTTTCAGAAAATCTTTAACTTTCATTCACATCACATTTTTGTCACGATTACCACTCACTATTAATTTACAGGAAATTATGAAGGCAAAGGAAGTATTCGTCGAAAAGAACTGTGGGAAGCTTGTAAAGAGCTTGGTGTGCAAGAGGAGCACATTTGCCAGGTCAATGACACAAGGCTTCCTGATGATCCAAAGGCACAGTGGCCCGTACCGGTCATTGCCAAGTTGTTACAACAACATTTAGAAATGCTGGACATAGATACACTAGTTACTTTTGACAGAGGTGGTGTGTCTGCTCATAAGAATCACTCAGCTGTTTTTTATGCTGTTGCTTATATGTTTGTTGAGAAACTTGTGCCTAAAAGTGAGTATTGCATCTTTTATTTGGGTTGTTTTGGTTAAGACCAGGGGTCGGCAACCCTATGATATAGGAGGGCCACAAAGGTTACCAGGGTGAGGGCCACATCTCATCTTTGTATACAAATAATTTAGTTAGAACAAATAAAACATATTGTACATTTTTTATCATACTTATTGTAGTTTACAAATAATGATCAGTAAAAAACTAATGTGATTTTTGCGATGATTATCCCAACAACACCTTTATTTTGGCCTTATTCTTTCCTCCATCTGTAATGAATGACACTTCACAACTTTTCCCAAATAAATTGTCTTATCCCATTAGTATGTAGTGCCTTTTAAATATTTTTTCCCTTCCCAACTCATTCCACTATGTTTTTTCTTTAAATTTTATGTTGGTAAGTACAGACGCAAAACTTTCATCAGAGGTAAAATGGGTAATTAAAAGACAAAAATATTCTTGAAATATAATTTTAAAAATGCTTTTAGTTAAAGTTAGCTTTGGTTTGTCTGGTGCAAGTTCTAGCAGAGGGACTGAGATTTTCAAAGTTTTTTTTTTGCTCCGGGCTTACCTCTTCTGCTATAGCTAAGACACATTCTTTAACAAGTTCACTATCGGTAAATGGGTGTCCACGTTTTGCTAGAATCTCTGCTACTCTGTAGCTGGCACGACCCTGTGATTTATTTTTATCTACCGGTGCGAGCTTTACCAGTGTTGAGCTGAGCGAGTGAGGCGCGAGAAGCTGTTGCGAAACTTCACGGGCCGCTGGTTGCTGACCCCTCATTTAGACTAACATGGTTGAAGAAATGAAAACACACCGAGACTTTAAGGAGTACATTTGTATCTTGAGTACATGAAGAGACATTTAGATTTAACTTTAGGATTATTTCAATCAATCAATCAATCAATCAATAAGCCCTTTATTCTGAACTAAGAGTTGTGGTTTTTGAGTTTATTTCTGTATTTATAGGATATCCCTTAGTTCAGTGTGCCTCTTGGCAAAGGCCTCCTCTAACATCTTCCATTGTTTCCTGTCTCGAGCAACTCTTCTCCAATTAGGACCGGCTGTCAATTTTAACTCGTCTTCCCATCTTTTTTGTTGCCTTCCTTTGCTCCGTTTGCCATCTCTAGGGTACCAATCTGTGACAATTTTGTTCCATTTATCTTGGGTACATCTTATCATGTGACCTGTCCATCTCCATTTCTGTTGGTCTATTTTGGAGAGCACGTCAACAACTTTAGTTTTTTCTCTTATATGTATACTTCGTACTCTATCCTGTTTTTTGATACCTATCAGACTTCTTTCCATGGCTCTTTGGCAATGTTCGAGCATTTCTCTGTGGTGTTTGGTGAGTGACCACGTTTCGCAACCATATGTGATGCAAGGAAGTATACATGTATTGAACACTTTCCGTTTTACCCCAATACTTAGATGTGTAGACTTCATAACTTCTTTCAATGACCAGTACCTTTTCCATCCATTGGCTATTCGTCTATTTATTTCCTTAGTTGTTTGGTCTTTATGAGAAATGAGCTGGCCTAGGTAAGTGTACTCGTCTACACACTCAAGTGACTTGTTGTTGATCTTAATTTCCATGTTTACAGAGTTTGTCAGTAGTTTTGTTTTGTCTATATTCATTGTCAGTCCTATTTTTTCGCTTTCTTTGTTTAGATCTTGTATCATTTTCCGTAAATTTTCTGGGTTTTCTTCAAATAAGACAATATCATCTGCAAACCTGAGGTGGTTAAGTTTTCTTCCATTTATGTTAAGACCAAATTGATCCCAATCAAGTTTTCGGAAAATGTTTTCAAGCACTGCAGAGAATAATTTGGGAGACAGAGGATCTCCCTGACGGACTCCTCTTTTTATTTCAAAGGCATTACCTAATGTTTCAAGTTGTATTTTTGCTTTGCTGTTACAGTATATGGTTTTGATTGTTTTAATGTATGTTGTGTGTATACCCTGTTTTTCTAGACTTTCCCATATAGCCTCATGGCTGATACTGTCGAAGGCTTTGGTGTAGTCAATGAAAGCCATGTATAGAGTCTTGTTATATTCATTGTATTTCTCAATAACTTGCTTCACGGTGTGTATGTGATCTATTGTAGCATAATTCTTTCTGAAGCCAGCTTGTTCCATTGGTTGGTTTTCATCTAATGTGGTGCTAATTCGTTCTAAGATGATTTTGGAGAATACTTTATAAATATTTGACATCAAGCTTATTGGTCTGTAGTTTCCTATGTCATCTTTTGCGCCTTTCTTATGTATAAGAGTAATGTGGGATGTTTCCCATTGTTCTGGTATGTGTTGAGATATTAAAACTTCATTGAAAATTTTTGTGAGTATAGGGACAAGTTCGCTCAAAGTTCCTCTTAGTATCTCATTTGAGATTTTGTCTGGGCCTGGTGCTTTTTCCATCTTTTGGCTGAGTATGGCTTTCTCTACTTCACTCGGTAAGATTTCAGGTTCTTGGTTGGTTTTAGTTACTTTAGTACTTCTGTTTACATGTTCTGGGTGTTTGTAAATATGGTTTGAATAAAGGTTTTGGTAGAATTTAGTTGCTAGTGTGTTCATGTCTTTTCTGTTTGTGATAGTGTCTTGTTTGTTTTTAAGGTTTGGTATCCAATCTTTGTTGTATTCACGTATCTCTTTCAGAGCCTTTCTTGTTCCTCCTGTTGTCAATATGTGCTTTTCTAGAGTTTTTAGTCTTTTAGTTTTACGATCTTTTCTAATGCTTTCTTTGATGTTTTTGCTTTACTCTGTTATCAGTTTGGTGTTTTCTTTTTTGAGGTGGCTAGTTAATATGCGTTTTCTTTCTTCTATAAGTTGGAGTGTCGAGTCGCTTAATTGATATTTTTGCTTTTCAGTTTTCCTGACTTTGTGGCATGCTAGCTGATTTTCTAATTTAGCGTAGGTAATTTTGACATCAATTTTGCTGTTGTCTGATAGCTCCGTAGTTATTGCCACCAAAGACTGAGCAGTGTCCTTATAATTTTCTTCATTTACATCGTTTGCGTTTGAAGGTTTTATGTGTTTTCTGGGCTTTTTGGGTGGTTCTATTTTAAGTGATGCTCTGACCATACGATGGTTAGTGTTAAAATTTAGTTTTGATTTTGATATCACTGATGTGTTTGTAAATGATCTTGGAAAGTTGCTTATAATGTAATCTATTTCGTTTTTATATTTTCCATCTGGGGAAATCCAAGTCCACTTATTTGTTTTGTTTTTCATGAAGATACTGTTCAGGAGAGTCAGATTGTGCTCTAATAAGAAATCCACTAGTCGTTGTCCATTGACACTTCGTTTACCATAACCAAAGTTTCCCAGTGGAGATTCATCTTTGTTCTTTTTATTTCCAACCTGGGCGTTGAAATCACCCATAAGGATAATCAGGTTGTTTGAGTATTTTCTTATTATTTGGGATAGATGTTTGTAGAAAGATTTAGTTTCCAGTTCTTCAGCTTGTTCAGTTGGTGCATAAACTTGTATTATCGTCCATGTTTTTCTATAGCTGGGTAGTTTGATGTTTAGGATTGCAATTCTGTCTGAAACTCCGATGATATCTTCTATATAGCTTTTCAAATGCCTTTTTATTAAGAAACCAACTCCTTTTTGTCCTCCAGTTTCACCTTTATTGAATAGTACATAGTCTGGATGTTCCTCAATTGTTTCCCCTGCTCTTCGCATTTCACTTATTCCTAAAATATCCCAATTTATGTTCTTTAGTGATTCTTCTAGTTCTAATAAGGCTTCAGATGTCCTTAGTGATCTTGTATTGAGTGTTGCAATATTTAATAATTTATTGTTTTCTGTTAGAGGGTGGTGGTCTATTTCTCCCGCGGAGACCAGCCGTGGTGGGAGAGTTATTTTTCGTTGTTGTATTTGTAGCTTTGTTTGTTGTATGAATCCGGTTTTGGTTGTTAGTTGTTCTTTAGTTTCTCCATGTGTTTTTGTCTGATAAGGAGTAGGATCTTTCACGCATGACTTGAAATGCATCCATTCTTTTAATTTTGGGGTCCTGTTTGGTATTTGCATTTTGGTCTGGTTTGTTTGGGCTTGGTGTTTCAGAGTCAGGTCCTTTTCTTTTTACACTTTCTCGCTGTTGATTTGATTTATCTCTGCGTTCTTGTAAGAATTTTTTTGGGATGTCATGAGTTATGTATGTGTTTGGTTTCATTTTCTTTTTGTTTCTCAATATTTGTATCTTCTTTTGGAGTGTTGTTGTTGAGAGAAGTATAGGTCTGATTTTCGAGTTGTTTTCCTTTTTGCCTAGACGTTGAATTCTGTTTATTTCGCCATTTTCTAAGGTGACACCTAAATCGTTAATAGTTTGTGAAACAAGACTTATCAAGTTATCTTCTTTCTCGTCGGACGATTCAGAAATTCCGTGTAGTAAAATGTTGTTTTTCCTGGCATTCAAATCCAAGTTTTCGATTTTTTTGTTTAGTTGCGTTATTTCGACTTTTAGTTTTTCATTTTCTTCTATCAAAGGTTGCATTTTTTCGTCCATTTTACTGAGAACTCTTGTGGTTATACTTTCAGTAATTTCATTCGTTTGCTTCTGAAGCTCTTCTTTTACTTTTTCGAAAAGTAATGACATTTCTTTACTTAGTTCGGAAGTCATCTTACAAATATTTCTGAACGCAATTTATTTCGAAAACGTAATTAATGTCGATTTCGATGCAGGTCAGATGCGCAAAAAGGAACACAAAAAGGTACACAATCGCGTGCGTGAACGCAGCCAGTCATTCAATATGTTGAGTAGTTGGTAGCCCTGTTCGGTTCTTCTTGTCTTTGGTCCGTACTTGAGCGTTTGACAGATAAGATAACCTAAAAAGGTTTCGCGTTTCTAACTGCACTGCACTTAAAACTTATTATTTAGTATCAATTTATAGTCAGTAGCACTCGCCGGCACCAGCAGTATAGGAATAAGTATGTTTGAACACTGTAAACTGGGATTAGACACACGATTCGTTTTTATTTGAGGGAGCGACTGACAACACGTCTTTAGTGTACGAGAAGCGGAACCGGAATCATCATTAGGATTATTTAGTTTCCTATAATTAAAATATCAATATCAATCAATATATAATAGTGTAGTAAACAGGCCTCCTCTTTGTTTCAGGGTGCACAGTGTACACTTTAGATTCTGTAAATATACTCAGAAAGTATTGGGGGTACTTTGATCTTCCACTTAGCTTTGTGCTGTCTTCCAAAAGGTAGGTTTCATAAAAATGCATTTAGAATTTTTCAAAGCTTTGTGATACCATAAGTGTTCTGTATTCATTTAACTAAATATAATGTTTTTAACTGCATTATCATGATAAATATTAGATTGTAATTTTTCTGTCTCCTAATCGCAGGTACTTCCTCCGCTGGACAGAGAGTCGGCGGATCATCCGGTCCATGAAGCGTCACCGTTCGCAGATGCTGTGGTTCAGATATCTCTATGTTATATTCTCCAGGTATATGGTCATCAACACTCTGAGGAGAATCAGCCTTGCGGACATTGAGCTAGAGCTTGAAGTTGATGATTGAGGATAATGGTTGTATACATGAACAGTGATCGTTTGCATAGCTTGTAGACAAGCTAGTCTCGCTTTAAAGTTATTCCAAACTGTTTTTTCAAGTGAGAATTAATAAGCTAAAATGTTACTTTAATGGTAATATACCTAATTGAAACATTTAGTAAAGCTTAAGGCCACTAGCTTTAAATGTATATTATAAATAGCAAGGCTGTTAAGTTTATGTTTATATTAAATGAGAGTCTGCTGGCTTGCTATGCTAAAAATACACCTACAATAAAGCTGATTCTGAATTTTAGTTTAAGTGCTGTCAAAACTAAATTTTCTTCATTCCAAAATAGTTCTCAATTGTTGACAACAGAAGCTATTTTACTTTGGAAAAATTTAGTTTTCGTTAAAACTTAAAGCCTTTAGAATCGACTTTGATTTACCAAAATAGGGTCATTTATAATATTGATGAAATCGAATTTATACTAGTCAAATGTACAAAGTAGGCTGCTGCATATTGATAGTATAATATATCTATATACATATACATGGGTTAAATTTATATTGTTACCTGAAATTATGAGTTGATAATTATGAGTATTAAGAGCCTTTTCCCGTTTTCTCCAATTCTAATTTGTGGCAACTTCCATGAGCTTTTGGTATCTGCGTAATTTTCATAGTCATTTAATAACACAAAATATTTTTTTATTCATAATTTAGGCACAAGTAAAATGATGAATGGTCCGTGGAATATAATTGATGATGATTAAAAGATGAAGTGATAACATTTACATACAATTTATCCCACGATAATTTTTTGAATTATAGTGTTTGTATCCACTGACGTCAGAAACTCCTTCTTACTTGTAAATGTAAGAAATTGAAACAGCTAAATAAATTGTATGTAAGCATTGTGTTGTCAGTCTTGTCTTCTCTTTGAGAGCTAGTTTTATCTGTGGTCTAATCTTTAAATCATGAATAACGCTTTCAAAAGAATTATGGATGATGCTAAGTGACTATAACTTTCTGTTGTGATTATGTCCAAGGGCTTGACAAATTATTATTCTGTTTTCAAACTACGTGGCGGCGGGCGGGGTATTTGACGACTGAGGAATGCATTAAACAACTTTAAAAAAGTACCTAACAAACTATAACCTATAGCAAACCTATAGCCGTGGTTTGTAACTTCTAAGTTTCCTTTTGAGCAATATTTAGCTGTGGTTATCTAGTAAAGTTGGGGCAAAGAATTACAGTGCATTGCACAAGGCAGACTTGAAGTTTGCAAGACTTTACTGACCCAAACTGTAGTGTGACTTACCATACTCCCGAAGTAACCTAACAGATATAAAGTTTACTTGTTTCGATGTGCAGTATACCCCGCAGCCCACTCCCGTCGACGCTTCTTAAATGCGCCACTGTTCATAATCGCAACTTACGAGAATTTTAATTAAAATTAGAGTGAGTTGACATCATAAATATATCAGGTCCTACAAATCAAAGTGAAAAAAATTCGAGAGATGATAGAGTATCCCTAATAAATCAAAACACAAAGAAAAAAAAATTTTTTGCGCTAACTTTTTTTTCACCTTTTCATAGAAATTTGTCAGCTGACTGAACCAGTTTGTACTGAAAAGTGAAAAAATTATTTGTCAAAAAATTTTTTTAATTCTTTTTATCGTGATCAGTTAACGATACTGATCTACTCTAGAAATATTTTCACTTATTATTGTAGGACCTTATATATATTTATATTATAAAAACGGATAGGACTCACTCTTTTAACTGTGCAAGGAGGTACAGGTCGAGCTTTCGATGAGATTATGTATGACATCATCATCAGGACTAATCGGGAGTACTTTTGCCCACGGCGGTCAGTCGAGTACTAAGCTTCCCTCCCCTCTCTCGTCGCCGCTCGCCTTTCCACTCTTCGGGTGCGTTCAGAGGTTTCCGGTATCAAAGCCAGACTCGACCGGACATTTGATAAAAGTTACTTCCTGATCACCGCCGTGTGCTAAAGTACTCCCGAAGAGTCCTGATGATGATGAGACCGCCAGACTGTACTTCACAGATATTAACGCGACTTCAAGAGAAATGTACTAAAGGAGACGCGCGATAGAGAAACGCGACGTAACGGGAACGCGACATGCCGGTAATGATTCGCGTTGACTCCGGGTTGATCTCTTCTATTGCTGGGGTTTTCAAATAATTGTCTGTTCATAAACTTGAAGCAACACAGGTTCTAAAGCCGTACCTTTTTAAGCAAGAATAAATGGGTTATGCTATCCTGCTATCACTGTTAAAACTGGTGATAATTGGACGGCGTTATTGTAGTTTTATTGCTTGTTAAGGTCGCAGAGCAAAATTATTTGAAAAATCCGATCTGTTGTATTATGATTATGTATAGATAGACCTACGTTTGTATTTAGTTTAAGATTCCCGTAGTGTATAACAAAACGTAGATACCTAGGTATCATCTTGCTTTTAATGCAAGCTTCCCTTGTGTCATGAAATAATAAAAAATGGAAAATTCTAGCCCATTAGATTTCTGAAAGACTGTATAATTTACTGCTAGATATTATTATTAGTCTTAACTGTTAACACTGTTTGGTTTTTTAACCATCTTTTAATAAACGACCAAATTTAAAAGCTGTTATAAATCGTTGTATAAATCTAACTACAAAACAAACCATTCGGTACAGGTTAAATTAATTTTATTTCTGTTGGCATCAAAATATTTATAGTTCATTTTACAACAAATGTCACATATACATTATACTTACTTTTCATTGAGAGGATTCGACAAAACCTTTACTAGCTAAACATTTAAAAATTGACAATTTTAGCGCGCTAATACTGAAGTAACTCTTCAAAACATTATTCATGTGCTACCGACAAAATCTAGGTTTAGAAACACTGCTAGATAGTTATCTTAAAATCGTATCGAACTTTAACTTTGGAAGTTACAGGACAACCGTTAAAATGTTTCGAACATTATAAATATCTTAAAAATCAATATCCGTAACTATGCCACTACGTCCATGAAAATAATATCTACTACTATGAAGGCCGTATCATAAAATAAAAAATCTATGTTAGTGCATATTTTTATTTGGTAACTGCAACAAATATGCTTTAACAATTCACTAGTAGACATTTTAGTAGCAAAGGAGAATTGATAATAAATGGGAAACGACACCGAAGATATCAAAATCATGAAATAAAAGATGAGGCTGATCACTTCCCTAAGTGAAAAATGGACCAAGATAGGTATATAAAACTGGGTTATATTATATTATCGATATGAAACCGAATAAGAAAATATGGTGAATATATAAAAAATATTCTCAATAAGTGGCTTCCTAGAACAATAGTAAAGACGGCCTAAGGGCATAATATAGGATTGTGTTAGTTTAGGACTTTGGAGTTACAATTCAATAAACATTTTAAGTACAATCGACAAATAGTATACAAAATTATAAAACAATGACATCAAACAAAGCTCTAAGCGTTGCTAAAAGCGGATACTGAAAGACTTTCTAATCTGTTATAATAAAAAGACAACTGTCAAATATATATATCACGCTGTATTTGATATAAAAAATATTACAACACAAGTAAAAAAAAACCTAACCATAAACAAAGTGCAGTAATCAAGCAAAATAAAATTGGAACAAATTCTCACGAACATATAGGCCTAATAAAACTTAAAAACTCGCGAGGATTTACAACAAATTCATAGAGAAGACATCATACGTCTACCGAATTGTACAACGGTTACAGTAAGTAAAGGAACATAACCAAGTGATCTCATCAATAAAGAATTTAAAACATTAAAAACAAATAATTACACAAATTGTACTGTTCTTTATAATAATTACAATTTAACTTTTTGGCATGCTGACTTAAATCCTATGCACTTAAATGCAAAAGGTTCGAAGGAAACACGAGAGAGCTACTCAAACAAAAACAGATTTGGAAATAAGCAAACAAAGCTGTTCATTACTTTAGAAAAGAATCTGGAATGTCACACAAATATCAAAATACTGATTTGTATACAACAAAATACTTACAACAAAAATAATATACATACAGTCACGTTATAATATGGGATGTTGCAAATTGAACCCAAGGTTAAGACAATAAAGTAACCAATAAATATATTATGTATTATGAACCTAATTACCAACCGAACCATGTTAATCACATTCACCCTGCAACACCCCGATTTGTTTATTACACCAAAACTTTCCCCATCTGGTAAATATTATTGCACCGATCTATACCATTTAACAGCAATCTTAAGTACACTATGACGCAAGTCAAATGTTCATTCGGCTTTTTGAAAAGAGAGAGCTATCCTCTTTCTTATTGTCTAACTTCAATAACCATCGCTATAGTATTGCGATGGATGTCGAAGTTACAAGAAGAATAAGGCCCCCGAGCGGCTGGGCTTGAGCATAATCGTTCGTTACTCATTCGTCATGTCTTCCACAAACGATAAAAGGGACAAACTTATGCGAGTGAGCAGGGCGACTATATTTTATCTTGCTTATTTGCATAGCTTTGTCTCTTTTGCTGTTTGACGTGACGGATGAGCCTCGAACTTATGTTTCTAGAGGTGCGGCTCGACCAATGGCAAGGTGAGTGATTCCAATCAGCCAACGGCGTATTTTCATCCTCAATAAGCGCTTATTCGACTGAAACTTTGAGTTGCATCATATTGAAACCAACTATTGCGCAGATACAATAAATTACTTACAATATGACGCGTACAATTCATTAATAATATACACAACAGCCAAAAAACACCCGCTTAATGCGAGGTATTCGTCAAAATGGAGTAAATCTATTCAACGGTGAAATGCATATTAAAATTTGGGTCTGAATACAATATTCACCATTCGATGCTGGAACTAAGGTCCACAATTTTTACTTCAATCATTAGGTAACGACAGCACTACCTGTTAACCACGGACTACATCGACTTATTAGTTATTTATTTAAATACATAGTATCTATACCACATCTCAAATAACATTTTACTATTTAATGGTAAAGTTGATGCCTTCGCGCAAACATTGATGTGAGATCGCAAGTGCCTCACTAATAATTATCTTACAGTTTAACGATGGACAGTAACAAGCCAGCATATAAACAGCTCTATTTAAACTACCTGTTAACTGGTAAGATTTGCTAAAGTTGCTTTATAAACTTACGAACAATTCCGTTTCTAGAGTTTGACTGTCCTGCAGCCATTTTGGATAATGACCTATGCGATCCACAAATCGATTTGAGCTCTGGCATCGAAACAGCGGTAAGTACTAAACTTTCTGGGCACGAAGGAAATTCATTTAGCCAATGTTTAAAAAGGTGAAATTTCGTACGAAGCACTTCATATATGCTTACGGTTTTGGTCGCTCTTTTTACAAGATACATATGAGCTAAAATGAGCTGGACTCATTTTATGATATTTAATTCCGTTTCCCAGTCAGTTCGCATTACGCCTGTACCTTGAATGTGCTGGGACACTTGGGGAGTCGGGGTTGGGCTTTTTGTAAAACATCAGCTTCGAAAGACGTCCCAGTATATAGTATAGTTACTATCTGCTATAAACGAAGCCGTGGCATTTCGAGGCGTGACCACAAAAATAAAATTTACATTCAGGAGGGTCCCCCAGAGCAAACAAACGTTTTTATGTTTTGGTGTTTTACCTCTACCAAACACAGCTATTTTTATTCTCCATAGTAACGTCACTTTTCAGCTGGCTGTGGGAAATTACCCTAGAAACAGTCAAATGTGCTGCTCGTGAATGACATAATTCAAAATATCAGACATGATTAAATCAAAAATAAAAAGAAACTCACTGATTTATCAATTTGAAATCTGAGTTGTCGCCACGCCTCATAAGCCTTGTTACCCAACACTGGCATGACCCTTATCCCTTGGCAATAGAGCCGTATATCCCAGCAGTGGCCAGTGGCTCCTTACTCGTTGTCGGCGCGCATCCCCCGCACCTCCCCCTCACGCCGCAGTCGCTCTAGCTCCTCCTTGGTACGGTCCTCGATGGCGCGGATGTCCGCCATCGTCATGCCGTGCCAGTCGTCCATGGAACAGCACACTTGTCTGGAATACAAGGGAACTATAGCTTATTTACTTTTCTCCCAACTACTGTAGTTATAATAATTATGAATCTAAATAGCGTGTCCAAAACGGCTCTCCTTTTTAATCTCCCTAATTTAAATTCTTTTCCGCTGGAGGATGTAAAATTGTATGAAAATGTTTTTTTATTTATTTATTTGGTCTACCAACGGATGATACACTTTCAACGTACAATTACAATTAGCCTATACAATGCGTAGAGTGTAACTCCAATTAAAGGTAAACACAGCATGATAAATACAACAGAGGAGTGACGCGTGACGCCAGCGGAGCAGCAGAGAGTTTTATCTCAAGCTACGTATTTTTTTTTATTTGTAAAAAATAATATACAAAAAACATAAATAAAAACAAGATTTTTGTAAAGCCATGAACTAAAACGAATATTTTATTTAGATCGCTGAAACTGATTTTATTTTTTGTTGAATTATCTGTTTCCAAAGAAAATACATAACTTGACATTAATTACCGTCAAATGAAATTAATTGGTTTAACCTACTTTTATAAACATATTATGCATGCTTTTGCTTTTAAAAAAGTTAAATATTTATTATTTTATTTAGTGCTTTTTAGGGAATAACGTTATTTTGCTCGTTAAAAACCATACATCTTTAATAACAATGGCAAGACTAAAAGAAAAATTGTCCGCCATCTTGGGGCGTTCGCCATATTGGATTTAGAATGACGTCATTTGGTTTACTGTTTTCTCCTTGTCAAAGTATGTCTCCGCGCACACCCCTTTCCCATCGATGCTATTTGTGAAACTAATTACATCTTAAACAGTTGTGTCAAAATATATTTGAGCAAGAAAACACGAGGATCCCAGGCTGAAATAGGACTCTTTGATGACGCCATAATAAAAAATTATCATACACGTGACTAACACTAACAAATAGCTCTTTACTATGTGTTTTGGGTGTCACTTTCGTTTTGTTTAGTTTCTTATGTTGTACTTACGTTGTGTGACACTAATAAAGCTTTATTCTACTCTATTCTATAATTTCGTTGTAATTATTTATAAATAATTTGTAATTATAATAGATGTTTATTTACACAGCAATATCTTGTAGCAATCTTGTAAGACTTTATATCAAAGGAATATAAGGTTAGTAAGTTTGCAAATCAATATACCACAAACATCTGAACGTACCATCAACAATATAGCTGAAGGCACTGCCTGGATGTGGAAAACATATAAAAAGAGCAAGACATACAGACCAAACATTAATAATAGTATAGAGTTGACTTAAGCAATTTTAGCCCAGTGAGTTACGGGCTCTTTTAGATATAAATATTGCTTGTTTCCAAACAAAATATATACGAGAGATTAGTTTAGGTATTAACAAATATGTTTCAAGCATAAGCCAGCCAAAACAACCCATTTTTATACGTTTCTTCGTACCATGTAGCTTAAATGTCGCTTGGTTTTTGTATGGAAACTTGCCAACGCTATTTAATCCTTAGGTTTAGTCTGTATGTGTGTGAAAAAGAGTTATCTTAAGAGTTATCAATTCTTTGTTTGTAAGTACAAAAAATACAAAATATATTGTTGTAAATATGACATCGGGTTTACTCACCTATGGAATATGGTGAACAACCGCCGTTCTGACTTTTGGATGACATTTTCTACTTTACTCTGAAATAGAAAAAGAAAAAACCTGAATTAATGTGGGTTCTTTTAACACTTTTAGGTCGCAAAAATACATGTAGATATAAAGGCAATACAAAATATCGATAATAAATAGTTAAATAATTAATGTTTGTAGCCATTCAAAAAGAAATATCTTGAAAGCCTTGAAACACTAATTCGTCATAAAGATTATGTTGATAACAAAATACTTATCGTCTGGTTTAGGAAAAGAATAAGGCATGTAGTTACTAAGTGGTATTTGACTTTATTCACATAGTCAACGATGTCATGAACTATATGGGTCAGATGGGAGGTCCGTGGCTAGTCTTTGTCGACTAGAACCTTTGATGTGATTGGAGAAAGTAAAAACCGGCCCAAGTGCGTGTCGGGCCACGCGCAATGTAGGGTTTCGTAGTTGCCCGGTACATATAAGTTGGTCTACTAATACAGACGGCGCCAAACTTCTGGTCCCATACATTATAGGGGACCAAAAGTTTGGCGCGACCTGTACTCGTAAACCTGTAAAGCCTACTTAGCTGTGATAGTTTTCCTTTTAAATTCATTATGTATACTACTTCTATGAATTTTTTCACATTTCTATAAACAAACGTTTAGCCAGCAGGGGATGGGGGGCGCTCCACTCTAACTAAAATTTTCACTTTAAAGCTTAATATTTCGCCAACGGATCTCTAAATCGAAAAATGGTTTTCACACACCCACAATGTTTTTGAACGGCCTATCCAGCGATACCCCACACTATGGAATAGACGAGAAAAAAAAACATTCCCAGTTTACGTGAATGAGAGGTACCCTTAAAAAATTTTTTTTCGAGATTTCATTTTACCATTTTGTCCACGTGATTAATATTTATATTCGTGCCAAATTACAGCTTTCTAGTATTAATAGTCTCTGCGCTAAGCCGCGGACAGACGGACATGGCGAAACTATAAGGGTTCCTTGTCGGACTACGGAACCCTAAAAAAGCTCACCTGCAGCCCAAAACATTTGAACTCTGCCGTGACAACTACTCGTAATAGTAAGCAGATCATCACTGTCTTGACCTCATGCTTCCTATTGGGTCCGCAGCCCCTCTGCCGACTTGAACTTTGTTGTAAGACATAGTATAGCCTTTGCCCGCGGCTCCGCCCATGTTTATTCAATATTTTCCCCGTTTTCGGCTTAGGCGTTATTTTATGAACACTCATATTAGCCTATGTTATTTACCTATGTAGTTCATAGTATACTTAACTTGTGAGATGGTTTTTACTGTTAATAGGTTAAGGTTCTGCTGTCAAATGAATAAATAAATGTGTTGACCAGGGTCACTGCGATAACAAAAAAAAAACGCTTCTAAATCCGTTGAGTGATTCTCGAGTTAAAAGCGTTTATTTAATCTTCGCCCCGTTTTCGGCTTGGGAGTTACTTTATGAACACCCCTCATAGCCTATTTGTTGACCAGGGTCACCAAGATGAGAATAAAAAAAACCGCATCCAAAGCCGTTCAGTGGTTCTCTAATTAAAACGAAACATACAGACAGACAGACAAACAAAAATTCTAAAAATTATTGTTTTGGCCTCAGTACAATACTAATAAAAGTTTCGCAAAAATATTCAATGTACAGTCATGACCTAATAGAATTTTCGAGGTTTTCTAACAGAAAAAGAAACCCAACCGCAGCCCATTTGAACCTGGCCTTAACAACTTGTAAGCAGATCACATTGCCTTGACCTCGTGCTTCCAGTTGGGTCCTCGGTCCAGCACTCTTCTTGTCTATCGCTATAGCCATCAAAGGTGTCGTGATTGGCTAAATATGATGTGTGATCTCATTTCTAGCCAATTGAAGGCGATTGGATTTTGAAGTAAGACAATAAGGCCTCAGCTTTGTCAACTTAACCTTAATCGCAATATTTTTGAGCTTGTGAAACGAAAAGGACGAAACCCACCTGCAGCCCAAACCATTTGAACTCGGCCGTGACGAGCTTGTAGCAGGTCATGACCGGCTTGACCTCGTGCTTCCAGTTGGGTCCGATGAGCGGCCCGCGGCCCGTCTTCGTCGACTTGAACTTCGTGGGGTCGGTCTCGGGCTTGTAGTCGGCGGCGGGCAGTGGGTCGTTCGCGATGTCTATGTTTACTACTTCACGGATCTTGAGCTTCTCTGGCGGCAGTTCGTGCACCTGGAGGTCATTCATTTATCCAAAATTAAACAAGTTTATTGTTTTCTTAAACTAAATAGCACAATGTCTCAAAATATTAAAGTCGATTCTGAAGGCTTTAACTTTACTTTTAGTGATATAGCTTCTGTTGTTAACGCTAAAGAACTATTTTGGAATGAAGAAAATTTAGTTTTGACAGCACTAAAACTAAAATTAAAGCCTTCAGAATCGGCTTTATTATAGCAAAATTACTGATGTTCATCAGAGTATGTCGAGCCAGGTCCATGGAACCTTAATGAATTTATTATAGTTTGATTGCAGTTGCAAAATAAAAAAAAATGAATTCGCATCATTAATTTAATAAATGCGCTGAGAATTATTTAATCAGAAAATTTGTTTCTAATAGATTTTTCTATCTTGTAATGCAATTTCATATTATTTAAAGTTTCCCAATATTTGTAAGAGGTATAGAATATACAATAAAAAATATTTCAGGCTTTTTACGAGGCTTAATATGTTGTAGGAAGTATTCGAATAATTTGAAACCCCTCAATGTAATAGATATTTTTTATAAAAAACTCGCAGACTAAATTAAAAAGTTAAAACAGTTACACTTTATTTCAAAATCCCCTCAATACGCTCAGGATCGATTTGTTCTACCATTGCGGAAAGTTACACTAAACTACTTTTCATTCTTATCACAATCCTGATAAGGAAGAAGAATTGATCAGCGGATGTTTGCCCGATAGCGCATGTAATGATTTCAATACCGTTTTTCAGTCGATCAAGCTAAGTGTTGTAATGTTTAAATCAGCTTTCCCCAGTATATCACGTTACCGTGCAACCTTTTAGCTCTTATATAGTTTACCTAAAGATCATATTTCAACGGTTAGTTTAACAATACAAAGGTTTCAAGGTCGAAATTTAAACTGTGGGAGAAATTATGTAGTTCTGCGTCATCGTTGAAGGTCCCTTTCAATATTAATGAGTTAATGACAATGTTCGGAAATTTATGATTGCTTGGAAATGCCTAAAAATTAAAGATATTTATTATTATGTTATTTTATATTATTTAGTCATCTACGAGTATTAACGAATATGAAGCCCGACGCGTGTTGTCCTAAAAGTTTCCTGTAAATTTTATTTTTGTCACTCTCACTCCAAGCTGAAAAACGCGTAGTGCGAGAGGGGCAGATTCATCGTAAAAGAGAAAAAAAGTACGTTTTTAAAAAAAACAAAAGGTCTAGCAAAAGTCCAAAATCATAAATCTAGATATTGTTAAAACCCATCTAATAATGTAATGTAAATTGTTTGTAAATGTTTGAGTTCTGTTCTTGATTCCTATGCGTCAAACGAGGGGAAAAAGTGTGTTTGAAGAGCCCATTTCAATAATGTTTTCTATCGAGAAAAATTAATCCAAACGTGTTTTCCAAAAACAAAATCCTGGATTATATAGTCCAAACGCATATACCACAAATGTATAAAATTTTCTATTTACTTCATGAAGTACACAAAGCATGCCTATTTTATTTATATGGCCTCTGAACGGGCTCGCATTCGTCCATTCGTCTCCCAGAGTGAGACTGCGAGGAGAAAAGAGACACACGATGTCCTCTCAGCACATAACATTTGGCCAAATTCAGATGTTGGTGAAATGAAAGAAAAACACATGTGTAAAAACTTGTGTCCATTTAAAAGTTGGAGAAACGGTTATATTCTTTTCACTTTTAAAGAAGGTCTTAGAAAATAGGCCACGGTGTTTCTCTTTACATAGCTTGCGTACATTACGTACTCTTATATTTAATTTGGTATTTATTTAAATCAACATCATTTAACGAAACTAAATTTACATGAACGAAATTCACAGGAAAAGTATCAGGATTTTTCACTATTTTCAACATAAAAATTTATCGTTTTCACGAGACTGTTGTAAAACTAGAAAATGTTTATTTTGATGGGCATTGATTTTTCGAAGTTGATGAGGTTCAGTCCCTTGTCGAGTATATATCGAACGCAGAATTTAAAAATATATACCTACCTATTTACTTATTAAGTGACGTACAAAGATTCAAGTACATACAAAAAATGGTATATTACGCCAAAATATAAGTAAAATTCGGAAAATTTAAATCTTACATGAACAAACCCCCGAAAAACGTAGATTTAACGGTTTTTTACAAAAAGTGTAGCCGAACGTGTTTTTTATACTTTAGATAAAATAAAAAAAGTCTTACCAATTTCACAGCGAAAATGTAAACTAGATTAATTTTAACCGATAATATGTTTGAAACTATCAATAGTATTTCCAAAAGTTTAGATTCTCCTGACACACGTTTTAAATTTTAGTACCCGCAACGAAATCGGTGAGTCAAATTCAAATAATTTATTATGTAAAATAGATACAATAAAGTATACTTTCTACAAGTAATTCTTTGCGTTTGTATTGCCTTGGCAAGTTTAATCAAGCGTCTACGTGAATTAAAAATTAAATAGCATTACATTTGGTCATGCCCACAACTAAATTGCTGCGCTCAAGACGACTGTCCTTAAACTGGCCGCCGCGGAACCTTATAAAAATGTAAATGTCCATAAAATGTGACTTGTTTGTAAGGTTTTTTAATCTACTTTATTACCGTTATTAATAATATTTGCCATCTAAGTGAGGACCCCCTGCCCTAAAGGAACCTTTCCTGAAATGGTCCTTATTCCGCAGCACAGTTTCACTCGCACCATGCCACCGTCATTATATGACTACACGCACCTCCCGGTCATTACTAGCTATTACTGGCTGCTATTATGCAACAGTGACACGCGTTTCAGAGGTAATTACTGGCAAAACGTTTATACCTCGACTCACCAGAAAAACTACTTGTCGGTAAAGATTGACATGATAACATGAAATGAAACCCTTTGCTCTGCAGATCACACTGAGCTCTCGCAAAGAAAAATGTAAATGAAAATTAATTTTCTTTTCTACTTTTTCATACTTAATTTAAATATCTACTTAGACAGGTCTTTTAGGACTTCGTTATATTATACCTATGTAAGTTGGTTACTCTTTAATTCATACAATTTGATACTCATATATTATTGTATTATCAGAAAATATTTGATTTCTTTTTTAGAATTTTTTCAAACGATCTCATTTGTGTCCGATTTTTTTAACTGAAGTTCAAATCTGTCTTTAGAGAATCAAAGTTATTAATCTAAAATAAGACGAACAACGTAGCTAACCGTTTCCACAGTATGGAACTTTTAAAATAAATCATATTCGTAAAATGAATATAAAACTCTTTCTACTGATATATTTTAGACATGAATTCCGCATAAAACTAAAATAAACAAGTAACAAGGAAATAACAATGAGATAAAGTAAAACAGACGAATAACAACAGCATATTATTTTATTTACGAAGTTGTAATACTATAACATTATTATATGAAAAGTTTATATATTACATAAGGTACATACTTTATGTAATATTTTATCAAACAATAAACAAACTAGTTGATAAACGATAGATAGTGGCCCTATGTACAAACAATAACTAGTAAAAATAGCGGAACCAATTTCCCTCTAAACTTCATACATTAGTTTATCAATTTGTACATGCGGTACGGTGCACGTTAAAAATGTTATCTTATCTTTACTAAATCAGTCTAGTATACTTATTTTTCCTGATAATAGACCGGTCGGTAGTGACCGATTTGATGTAACGTATTAATCCCACAAAAAAGTTAAATGTGAAAAAGGGACCGACTTCAGTACAAAGGCAGTAAAGGGGCCTTATTAGGTATTATTCTTTCCTAGGCTTTAATTTTAGTTTAAGTGCTGTCAAAACTTAAAATTTTACAAAGTAATATAGCTTCTGTTATTAATACCAAATAACTATTTTGAAATGAAGAAAATTTCGTTTTGACAGCTTTAAAACAAAAATTAGAGCCTTCAGAGTCGTCTTTATTGTGTTCATAACAGTTATAGTATAGAATCCGTGTATCTAATCGTTATCTATGTATTTAATTTTCAGAAAATTGTCCATTAATGAATAAAATTACGCAAATACATTAATTGTATGGGCGGAAGAACAAAGTTTATTGTCTAATGTTGTAGCAAACAATTTACACCTTATGCCGATATGGTACATACTCGTACAATACCTCGCAAAATTACTGAACATACACGTAAAGTCAGTAATTTTGCAAGGTATTGGTACCACAAACATTCGAACGAATCAGCAAAATTGCTGAAGGTGCTGCCTGTATGTGTGATGTTACGAGTATTCCCCGAAAAATAATATAATAATTTTGCTCTTAAGGCTGTCGAACCAAATCTCGGTGCAAAATGCACATCATAATATTGTTTTCCTTACTTTTGAATAAAAAGTATACAAAAATTGCGTTTTAAAGCAATCTGCGGAAATTTATTAGTAATAATCAAGTTTTCACATTCAAATTCAATCATTGTATGATTTACTTACATTTTGATTGCATTTGATTAACAAACTTAAAAGTGTATTTATCGTTGTAATCGAATGTAATCAAAATGTAAAGCATAAAATAACATAATTTTGATGCGAAAACCCTATTATTAGTAATCAATTTCCGCCAAATGCTTTAAAATGCAATTTTTGCATACGTTTTATTGAAAAGTAAGGAAAACAATGTTATGATGTGCATTTTGCCCCGAGATTTGGTTCGACCACCTTAAGTTGATACTCTGACAGGGTCAATTTTCTCAGATATTTTTTACTAAAATGATCACTGTAAAGAGTGCTACCATCATACCCCAGGATACATCTATTAATTTGAAGATTTCATATTTTACAGGTGATGAATAAATAAAAAAGATAAGTATTAAGGCTAGTCTGTCACCGGGGTCTACAGCTTCAACCGTAATAGATAGTTGTTCACAGAATAGGTGTCTCTATGGCCTCTACCACGACAAATAATAAAATATTCAAGAAATTGAAATCCAAGCAGGGTCCCCATACAAGAAACCTCGAAAAAGTTGTTTTTTTTTATGTTGTTTCGTCTTTTACACACGTTTCAAATTTAGTCAGATTTTAGAACATACTCGTACTATAAAGTAAAAGAACAATTAATAAAACTTAGGGTTACGTACGCAGAGGGTGCCAATTTTTTGTCTAGCGCTACCATTTAGCAGCTTCTTCTTTGTAACTTTTGATATAATGGGTATATTGTGCGGTGGTACGGAATACGGAACCCATTGTGCCCGAGTCCGACTCACACTTGGTATATTGCTTTTTTCATTGCACGTGTTTGTATTTTTGGAATCTGTTAAGTATGATCAGTATGGTATGTGGTTTAATTGAAAGATAGCAGTCCATCTATGTTTGCTGGAAATTAGTATGTCTTCTGTAAGACAAGGATTGTCTGAATATTATTCATAAGCATTGGTTACAAACCAAGATTATGTACTAAAATATTGAATAAACATTTGCATATTTCTTAAGTTTTCACTGACGTACATTTTCTGTTGGATGTATAGATGATCTGACGACAGCTTTATGAATATTTATAACATTTAAATTTGCCTTATCCAAAAATAAATCAATACCAAGTTAAATATTTGTTATTTTCTTTTGCTACCTTTGGGTTTATACTTTTTCACACATTATTTTTCTTCAACACGATGATAAGTAACACAAATGTCTAAGATTTTTTTCATGTTAAGAGGCCACCGAGTTTCTGGCGAGGCACACCGCCAAAAGCGAGCGAGCGTTTTAAAACTGTGCTTAAAGCGCAAGCAATACAGGCTCCCCGTCCGACGGCCGAAGCAGGCCCGGCACTCCCAAAAAGATTCGGTCGATCGTTTATTGTACGAGCTTACGTGCATCTCTGACGCACGCATAGAGAGTGTGATAGAGATGGATATACGACCGACCGATACTCGATCGAATTTTTCAACTTCGGAGTAGATCCCCAGGACTGCGGACAGGGCGGAAGCGAGGCGGCTCTGACTAGGATGGGCGGAACGCGCGCGAATTGAGTTATTTTCTGCGTATTGTTAAAACAAATACACATTTTATGTTAAATGTAAGTATAAGTTATCAAAAACATGTATTATTTTGTTATTATTCAAAAACTGATAGTCTTCCGTAAAGTATGTACGCCGTACTACGGTTTATTTTGTTTTTTGGAGATAACTTTGGTTTTTTTCTATCGAGGAAACTACAAGTAATCGTGTTTCTAATGTATACACTTTATGGAGTGAATCCTTAAATATCTTACACATTACTTGCATCACTAAAGCTCAAGTAATAATGATCCCCCAAGAAATCAAACGAGCGCAATTATTTCACAAAAAGCTCGGTGCCCCCTTAAACAATTCGATTTAAACGCACGAGGTGAATGCTTATCAAAAGCGTCGTCACCTTGGAGATTTAAGATCTGCATTTAATATAAAATACGTCAGGTGTTTAGATAGAGCTCGAGAAACAATAAACGGATTACATAGATACTGTTTCGTTTTTAGAGTTCCGTACCCGAAGGGTGCCAAACGGGACGAACTAAGCCTCCGCTGTCTGTCTGTCCGTCTGTCACGGGGGTATACAGCTTCAACCGTAATATGTAGAAAGTTGAAATTATCACAGAATACGTGCTATTGTGGCCTTTATCACGATACATAATAAAATATTCAAGAAATTGAAACTCAAAGGGGGACCTTGAACATACCTCGAAAAGCATTTTTTATCTTCATTTGTTTTGTTACAAGTTTTAAATTTAGTCAGGTTGTTTGTACATACTCTAAAACGCAGAGGTTGCCAAATTTTTTGTCAGGCGCTACCGTTTTAGCGCCTTGTGTTTTGTAGCCTTAATGTTGCTTTGGGATACGATGTGTATTGTTGTTATTTACCACGTTTTTAGGGTGCGCGAGTCCGATTCGCACTTAGCCAAATTATTGTGGACACGTTTTAAGGTGATCACGCCGGTTGGCGTCTCATATCAGGTGAGCCCAGTTAAGTGTGATTTTCGCATTACTCGGAAGCGTTTCAAAATATTTCCGTGCAACTGTTCGGTTACCCTCGGTTTAACTCGGGTCAATTTTGAACGTTCTAGGGTGAAATTCGCATCACTCCAAATTTACTCGTTTCGAAACGGAACCTTAATGTTAATTGGGATTTTCTAGCAAAGTTGTGTTATTTTATGCATAAATGATCCTGCACAACAACCATAAAGACACTCCTAAAGCCCAGAAGTTTTTAAAAAACATCTTCCTGACGCCCAAGATCCTATAAAAAGACCCTCGTCCGACTTGGGGTAAACGACCAAAGCAATTTTCGGACGGAAATTTTTGGTTTCCTATGACCTAGGTACGCTTTATAAGTACCAAATACGAATATGCATAAAAGGACCTTAAGTCGTGAGTAGGGTTACCACCAGATCCAGTAGCGTGAATTCCTGACAAAATTCCTAATAATTCAATAAATTTCCTGACGTTTTCGTAAAGGTTTTGCTTGTATTATTGCGGACACAGCGCGATTATCAACAGTTATTGTTACAAACACAATGTAACTCAATAAATATAATAATTTTAAGCATTTTATCATTCTCTTTTAAAAATTCTTGACGAATCCTATTTTTTTCTTGATTTCCGGACAGAGGGCGAAAATTCCTGACATGTCAGGAAAATTCCTGTCGCCTGGTAACCCTAGCCGTGAGCCCATTTTTTGAAAAATCTTCTGGGCCTTATCCCTAACCCCTATTCGGAAGAAGGCCCCTTTATAGGACCGCCGTTAGGAGGGTAAATTGGCCACTAACCACTACAAGAAGAAGTAGTAATACAAATAATATGCACATATATTACTCATTGGTGCTGCACTCCGGACGGGGATTCGAACCCGGGTCTCAAGATTGAGAGCCCAGTGTCGTAGCGACTGAGCTACTGCTAGTTTGTAGCATAGTAAAAACAGATTAGTGGAATAACTCCCGCGCCTCGCAGGACACAAATACCGTTGCAGGGTTGTCCCTTGCTCTTGGTTTGTAGCGAAAGCGCGACTGCGGTGCGGGCTGTGGAGCGCAGCCCTAACTTGTACCGGCATAAATGTTGCCGTTGCGTGTGTGCTGTGGTTCGTGCACGCACACATATATAACCGCGCTCGGTACCCCTAGGTGAAGATAGTCTGTCCACTATTCTGTTTTTACTATGTTTGTAGTATTACTTTGAATCGTTGTACCTACATTGTGCTGGTCGCCGACGTCTGGTACGTGCAGGGACTCTATGCAGATCACAAAGTTGTCCTTCATGTAACCGGGATTCTGGAAAAAAACATTTTTTTAATAGAAAAACAACATAAAAAACAAACCGCCTCTACACCCGCTTTTCACCGACTATTACGACGCCCCAAACGTAAGCCCTGACACCGTTCTTTGGGCACAATCTGTCATTTTATTTTTTATAAGATACAAAATACATGCTTAGAGCGCTATATAGAGTTAAATTATAATAGTTGGCGAAACTCAAAACAAAGGTAGTACTCGTCTATATGAACAACTTTTCTATGGGGACTACGAAAAATTCTCAAAATTTTTTTTCGCCTTCTCATAGTAAGCCAGACGGCTGATATGGTATTGTATGAGAGGAAGTGAAAAAAAGTTGCGAATTTCGCTTAGCCCCGATATAAGAAGTTATTCATATAGACCAGTACTACCTATGTTTTGAGTTTCGCTAACTATTATTATTTAACCTTGTATACATATTCGAGGATGAGAAAGAGAGTTAGAAATACAAATTGTATAGAGCGCTACCTGTTATCACAGGGCTCAAGTTATATTTTCTGGACTGTAGGTAAGGGCACAAAATGTGTATAATTAGGCTCATTTCAGTGTGTGGTAACCGAGTGTACCAAGTTTAAGCACATTAGCCCCAAAAAGCTCATTCCCTTTGTAAGATTATCTTATTTTGTTTTCTTCTTTTCAAACTAAGACGGGCCTCTCGAGTGAAAACTTTTAACAGTGTCGACCGGAAGCCAAAAAGCTTTAGAAGGTTTCAATGTCGCAACCGGAAAACGCTAATATTATTGGCATGGGAGCACTTTGCTCATTGGCTGTGTAAAATATTATTGAACACTAGCTTTTGCCGGCGCCTTCGTCCGCGTGGATCTTCTAAATACTCGTGATACGCGTAGTGCAATCTAGTAGAGAAAAACCGGCCAAGAGTGATTCGGGCTCGCACAATTAGAGTTCCGTACTAATAATAGAGCGAATGAGCAGTTCCGTTTTTTAATTTTTTGTTACGTAATTTTAAAAACTTGCAGTTTTGAGGTAATCTTTGACTTAATATCTACCAGCGCTATTAAAATTTTAAATTTAGCCTTTTTTGAAATAGGGGGAAATAGCCAATTTTCAGTTGTACCTTAAATATCACTGGACCAAAAATAACAACAAAAATGAAATCAAATCCTTAAGTAGCTCTTTTAAATAATACACGATATATAATCAATAAAAACTTTTTTTTCGTTGAACCAAACTTGACTCCCATTTGAATATTTTTTTTATCATTGACTTTTGATATGTATTTAATTTGATATACGCCTCAACAAGATTTAATATTATGTAAAATTTTACCATTTAGTCAGCTTGATTGGTGCATCAACCGTTCGTTGATCTGTTTAACCTTGACCTACATTTATTTTATTGGATAAATCAGTGAATTTCGTGACCTAAGTTGCAACAATTTGTCAACGTACAAACATACGCCTGTCTCCCAGAGATTTCTATCTGCTACGATCCTGACACACCTCTTTCGCTTCTCCCACATCTATCAATCTAGCCATACAAGCTCGTCTATTCCAGGTACTTTTGACTTAGACCTTCTTCAGTGCGTCACCAAAGCAAAGGTTGACATAAATTATCAAATGCAAAAAAAAACATCAAAATCGGTGCAGTAGTTACAGAGGACATATAACAAGGACAAATATCTACTTATTCATATAAATAGAAACGGTTGGTCGCGATTTGCGAGTTTCTTTGTAGGCGCTATGCATGAACCAGCATACCTTAATTTAATTATAACTGAAATCTGATAAAAATTCTAGTTAATGTCTTATTTAAGAAGATGGTAATTTTTTTATTCATATTATAATTAATTATATTGTTCACATACGATTCACGTGTGATCTGGTTTACAAAATAAAACTCGCCCAAGACGAACGACATAAAGCATAATGAAGCAATAGAATGTTCAAAATAAGCTAATGATATATTGACCTCTGTGTAAATTTTAAATCGAAGAGTGTTTCAAAATTGTAAATGTCAAATACATTTAGTCTTTTAAGATGTTTTTTGAGGCCCTACTGAATCGCAATCTAAAAGGTCACATTAACATCCTACCTCCTTACCTTTAAAAATATCAAATCAAATTATGGGCTTTTAGTAATTATGATTAATACTAGCGATTGTCGGCACTTGGTCACTTTGTCGAAGTCTGCTGTCACCGCCAAATGTCCCTACGAGTGTCCAAAATCTCATCTAAGACAGTGAATCCAATAACGGAGGGGAACCGAAATACAAACTTGGAAAACCCGGGTTGGCCGCCACGATTTTTCATGTGCTTTGCCAAGGACCCTGGCACCTTCGACGAGTGTTGGTACATACCGTGAGCACAGTCCGGCAGTAAGGGTACGCGTTCCACGCCTCTTCGTGCACTTCTAGGGAACCTTTCGGCGCCAGCAGTCGGATGAACGCTGGCACCTTCGACGAGTGTTGGTACGTACCGTGAGCACAGTCCGGCAGTAAGGGTACGCGTTCCACGCCTCTTCGTGCACTTCTAGGGAACCTTTCGGCGCCAGCAGTCGGATGAACGCTGGCACCTTCGACGAGTGTTGGTACATACCGTGAGCACAGTCCGGCAGTAAGGGTACGCGTTCCACGCCTCTTCGTGCACTTCTAGGGAACCTTTCGGCGCCAGCAGTCGGATGAATGCTGGCACCTTCGACGAGTGTTGGTACGTACCGTGAGCACAGTCCGGCAGTAAGGGTACGCGTTCCACGCCTCTTCGTGCACTTCTAGGGAACCTTTCGGCGCCAGCAGTCGGATGAACGCTGGCACCTTCGACGAGTGTTGGTACATACCGTGAGCACAGTCCGGCAGTAAGGGTACGCGTTCCACGCCTCTTCGTGCACTTCTAGGGAACCTTTCGGCGCCAGCAGTCGGATGAACGCTGGCACCTTCGACGAGTGTTGGTACATACCGTGAGCACAGTCCGGCAGTAAGGGTACGCGTTCCACGCCTCTTTGTGCACTTCTAGGGAACCTTTCGGCGCCAGCAGTCGGATGAACGCTGGCACCTTCAACGAGTGTTGGTACATACCGTGAGCACAGTCCGGCAGTAAGGGTACGCGTTCCACGCCTCTTCGTGCACTTCTAGGGAACCTTTCGGCGCCAGCAGTCGGATGAACGCTGGCACCTTCAACGAGTGTTGGTACATACCGTGAGCACAGTCCGGCAGTAAGGGTACGAGTTCGACGCCTCTTCGTGCACTTCTAGGGAACCTTTCGGCGCCAGCAGTTGGATGAACGCTGGCACCTTCGACGAGTGTTGGTACATACCGTGAGCACAGTCCGGCAGTAAGGGTACGCGTTCCACGCCTCTTCGTGCACTTCTAGGGAACCTTTCGGCGCCAGCAGTCGGATGAACGCTGGCACCTTCAACGAGTGTTGGTACATACCGTGAGCACAGTCCGGCAGTAAGGGTACGCGTTCCACGCCTCTTCGTGCACTTCTAGGGAACCTTTCGGCGCCAGCAGTCGGATGAACGCTGGCACCTTCGACGAGTGTTGGTACATACCGTGAGCACAGTCCGGCAGTAAGGGTACGCGTTCCACGCCTCTTCGTGCACTTCTAGGGAACCTTTCGGCGCCAGCAGTCGGATGAACGCTGGCACCTTCGACGAGTGTTGGTACATACCGTGAGCACAGTCCGGCAGTAAGGGTACGCGTTCCACGCCTCTTCGTGCACTTCTAGGGAACCTTTCGGCGCCAGCAGTCGGATGAACGCTGGCACCTTCGACGAGTGTTGGTACATACCGTGAGCACAGTCCGGCAGTAAGGGTACGCGTTCCACGCCTCTTCGTGCACTTCTAGGGAACCTTTCGGCGCCAGCAGTCGGATGAACGCTGGCACCTTCGACGCGAGGTGGTAGATCTTGTATGTGTACTGCCCTGATGAGTATTTGCCACCTGGAGGGAAGATGAGCGTTAGTTTTTGAGCATTCTGTTCATGCTCATATATATGTGTATCAACCAATGTGGTGCGCGCAATAATAAGTCGATATAATTTGACCTCTGTGGCCTAATGTTTGAGTTTCTGCTGGTCCTGATTTCACCTAGTCAATCCTATTGGTCTGTGTGCTTACTAAAACCAGTTAAGGCGCATAGGCACGCCAACGTTTTAGTACAAAATCTGATAACCCGTTTCTGTTGTTTTTGCCTTATAGACCAAAGTATAAGACCTCTATCATCTGGTACTAATATTTTAAAAGGCACCATTTTTTTAAAATTTTGTTTGTTGGTTTTGTTTTAAAGATATCACGCTGGACAGATTTACATACAAAGTTGTTTTCTTGCATTAAATTGTATCTATACCAAAATTTTACATTTCAGCCAGATAGTGACTTTATAAATGCCTGTATTAAACTATAGAGGTCTCAAACTTTAGTCTATAACAAAAAACAACAGAGAAACTTTTTTTACTGAAACGGTGGCATGCCTATACGCCTTAAGTAGTCCTCCGAATTGCAAAATCGTGGTTTTAACAAAGAGGAGATGTCTGGTGCTTGCATCCCCTAGAATGGTGACAAAAAGCACAGAATCTGGCCTTCTGTGCCTGTCTACACAGAGTCCTCAGAAGGAAAGCAAAAAAGATTCACGCAGTACTTAATATGACATATTATTCTTATTCTTATTCTTATTCTTTATTGTACACAAAAAAGGAGATTACAAATATTTGATACAATAATTTGAGTACAGCGGCGAGCTTATCTCTCAAAGAGATTTTTTATAGCAAACCGAATGAGTATAGGAGTGCTTTAAAAAATAAATAGGTAACCATATGTGTACGTACTACATACTAAAATACTTACATAGGTGTATAAAATATATATAAATATATAAATATATCTAACATACATACTAATATAACTAACTCTAATATAAACTGACTATATATAAACATGACATAACGATACATGATAATTGATAATACAGCAATAAATAATTAAACATATTTAGGATAGCTTAAGGATTTGCTGAATAGTATTCCTTTAGTTTCTTTTTAAAAGAGGAGATAGTGCGACAATCTCGGATTGTGTACGGAAGAGAATTCCACAGCCTGATGGCTCTAACAGTGAACGAATTTGCGAAAGCTCCGGTATTGTGAGAAGGCGTTTTAAGGAGTGTGACTGTGTGCGACCTGAGTGGTTTATTGATATCTCTGCTAAACAGGAAGTTGAAGCGCTCACGAAGATAATCCGGAGCTGTTGAACTCTTGAGGACATTGAAAAGGCAACACAACGTATGGAGATTTCTGCGCTTCCGAATAGGGAGCCATTTAAGTTCCGCGCGGTAGTATGAAACGTGGTCGTATTTGCGCAAGCCATACACGAATCTGATGCCCAGATTCTGCAACCTTTCCAATTTACCCAAGAGCTCTTCATTCGCGTCTATAAAACAAACGTCAGCGTAATCGATTAGGGGTAGAAGAAGAGACTGTGCGAGAGTGACTTTAGTTACGAAGGGGAGGAATTTCTGGAGGCGTTTGAGCGAATGGAAAGCAGCAAAGACACGTCGGCTAATCTCAGTAACGTGCGATGACCAAGATAAATTGCAGTCAAAGATAACCCCTAGATTTTTCACCGTTTTCATGTAGGCAATCGGGATGTTATTAAAAGAAATCTGTGGTACACTAAATGAACTAAGGGAATTGGTCATGTATCTAGTTCCAATGATAATGGCTTGAGATTTCTTTGGATTGACTAAAAGACCGTAAGATTTAGCCCAATCATTAATGTTATTTAGATCATGGTTCATAAAAGAAATGGCAGAGTTAATTTCAGCTATGTTAAAATGGCGGTAGATTTGCAAATCGTCTGCATAAAGATGGTAGCTAGAAGAGAGAACATCAGAAATGGAATTAATGAATACGGAGAAGAGAAGTGGAGAAAGGACGCCGCCTTGAGGTACACCTGCAGTTAGTTGGCACCACTCCGAGGTAACCTCGTCCGAGCGTATGCACTGTAGGCGATCCCTCAGATAAGTATCAAACCATTCAGTAACCAGAGGAGATACGTTAAGAGAGTCGAGAATACCAAGAAGGACATCGAAGTCTACGCAATTAAAGGCACTGCTAAAGTCTAAAAGTGTCAATATAGTAAGTTCCTTATTGTCCATTGCTAGCCGTATGTCATCAGTTACTTTTAAAAGAGCAGAGACAGTACTGTGACCAGCGCGAAAGCCAGATTGAAATTTATTAAGAAGTTTGTTATCAGATAGGTACAAGGATAATTGGTTGTGTACAAGGGTTTCAAGGACTTTAGAGAGAATCGGTAGGATGGATATGGGACGAAAATCTGAGAAGGAGGTAGGATTTGAGGATTTAGGAAGAGGAATAACATGTGCCTTTTTCCATGCTGCAGGAAATGCACTTGTGACTAGTGAGTAGTTAATGATATGAACCAAAATATGTAGCAATTCTTCTTGGATAAGATGTAACATATGATGACATATTTTGTCATCACCGATAGCTTTATTACATTGTATTTACCGTTTTGTTATCAAATTACTCTACGGATTATGTCGAATATTATATTTAAAAAAAAGAAAAAATATATATGGACACTATTTTACTGGGTTGCAAACTACTATCAAATTTTACAAGTTTATGGTCTAAATAATACGATATTTTGAAGCCTTAATATTTCAGTAACATTATGTGAATTTAAAGCAACTTTATGAAGGAATGGCCTCATTAAAAAAAACGCTCGACCCCTTTTCAGCGTACCTAAGACCGTACCTACATAAATGACTGTAGAGTGAGGTTAGTTAGGCAATAAGTAAGTTAAAAAGATAAGGGCGCGTTTCGAAAGCTGTTACCGCACAGTATTCTAAAAAAACCTTCCCGAGTCATCAGGCTGACGTGTACACCTGCTAACCTAAAGGTTTGTGCGGGTACATAGTATGCTTGTAAAAGGTGACTTTCGTTTATATCTATAAAAACGGCAAAAGAATCAAGTTTGTTGTATGGGAGCCCGCTTTAATATTTACTTAATACTGTTTTTTAGTATTTGTTGTTATAGAGACAACAGAAATACATCATCAGTGAAAGTGTCAACTGTCTAACTATCAAGGTTCATGAGATACAGCCTGGTGACAGACGGACAGACAGTCGGACAGCGGAGTCTTAGTAATAGGGTTCCGTTGGTTACCCTTTGGGTACGGAACCCTAAAAATAGGTGCGACGACGAGCGGAGCGAGGACTCTTCCGTGTCAGGTTTATATGTAAATTTTGGAGCGAAGCAATCCCCCTAGTTTTAACAGAAATACGAACTACTTAGACAAATTCTGTGGGTCTAGTGAAAAGGGTTACAAGTCCAAATTTAGTGAGAATGGGGTATGTAACAATCATAAATGTATGTAACAGTAACATATCTCATTTTCACAAAATTTGGACTTGTACCCCTTTTCCATAGACCCACAGAATTATGGTATGCCGAATTCTACAATATGCCGACGACGCAGACAGCTTCTTTCGATTTCATGGTATCCATAGTAAAAGAGGTTTGTATAGACGATTATTATCACCAGTGTTCGGCTATTTTGCGAGTAAACCTTCATCCAATATCACATAGTCGATAGGTAGGTACGTTTCTTTAGTTGCTCTGTAGGATTGTAGTCAAAATCAAATTAAAATCAAAATCAAAATATTTATTTTGTAAAATAGATACTTATAGTATACTTTCTACAAGTCAAAGTTAATCTTTACAATATATATCTTTTGAATATATATATATATATATATATATAATAAACATATACTAATAAGGGAAATACATACAAAAAATATTTGTTGTCTGTACATTGAATATTATTGCAAAATTTTAATTACCTTTAATTTGGGCCAAAAACTTTAAAACCGCTTTTAGAATGTTTGTCTGTCTGTATATTCCCTTTTAATTCGAGAACTACTCAACGAATTTGGATGCGAGTTTTCAATGTAGTGACTCTGATCAAAATTATAGGCTTTAAGAGTTGTTGATATTATAACGGCCGAGGCAAAAACTGGCGATAATGGTTTTTATATTATTATAAGACACTTCCACGTAAAGCAGCGATTACACCATCCGATTTATCGGCATCCTAACTAGGAAAAGATTGGACTTAGGACAGTGTAATCGCGTTTATGAAGGTCCGTTTCTTCGCGCGTCCTAATTGGGATCCTAGTTAGGATGCCGATAAATTCGATGGTGTAATCGCGGCTTAAGGCGCTACTTCACTAAAATCGGCACTTTTTGAAGTTATTTACCTGATTTTCAGAAGAAGCCACTAATTTGATAAATTAGTATATAAATATGGGTACCTTTTTCTAGTTTTCTTGAATACAGAAGCGCGATTGCAGAACTTTCGCTCGATAGAAATAATTATTGAAATGAGGTCTTCTTCTACACTTTTTTTCATAGTATGCGAAATAGGAATGACATATAGACCTGGACGATATTTTATTAGATAGGTTAAAATCTACCTAATCTATCTAAAATCTATTTTATTTTTGATAACTATTTTAGTTAATTTTATATTCATTTAAAACCGACATTTTGCCTTTTTTCCGGAATCCGTCCCTCTCGCACTGCGGGTCGTTCCGCATGGAGTAACTAGTGACCGTTGAAAAATTCACATATCACTTTTAGGTGATATCAGTAAAACAAGTGTTCTTATCGAGATATAACAAGTTTAAAGTTTTATTCGATAATTTAATTTGTGAACATTTTAATAGGTAAAAAAACTAATATTTCCATACAAAATGGTACCATCACCCCTGTGACCCTCCCCCCTCCAGCCTTCACATGCACGGTATAATAGGTTTTAAAGTATTGTTTGTTCACAGTATTACAATGGTTCTATTTAAAGTAACAACATGATGTCGACAAGAATACACGGATATATTCAGATCTCTGCAGATCGCGAAAAGGATTCGAAGGTTAAACCTATTTGCTAACTTAAAACATTACTAATTTGTTGAGCTGTTCTTGCGCTTTCGACTTTGCTCCGTGATCTGATCGCCAAAGCCGGATTATATCTGTATATTTAAACCAGGTTTTTCAATCTATTTATCATAGCAAGAAACATTTGAAAATAAAAAAAATATACTGCGCCCATACTCACTCTTAGCCATTTCCAAGGTTAAGTATTGACGGGAGTCTGACAACTTTTGATGTGATTTGTGATCTGAAATTTCTTTCAATGCTTTCTTTTCTTGGCCTTGAATAAAAGTCTGCGAGGGCGAGATGAAAATGTCATAACCGCAAATACAAAATCCTGGTTTAGTTAAAAAACGTTAGACCTTTGTTCATCCGAGTCGGTGGTCATCTCGCCCGATCGGGCGAGTTGACCCCTTTCGATTTAATATGTTTTTGTTGTGGTCTACCTACTCGACCGACAGTGAAATTTTGAGGTAGTTAGTACAGTCAATACAAAAGAAGTCTTTTGAAAATATCAAGGTGTATTTATAAAAAAATCACGTTTTATATTTTGGAAAGATATGGAGCCGCAGTATTAAGGAGTGTACAACACTTTATTTATTTATAAGCCACTATCACTCCCCATTAAATTGTACTAAATTTTCCATCTCTTGAGTTAAACAAATGAGGAATTTTTTCTTCAAAATAACGGGGCAATAAGAAAATTTAAAAATAATACTTAACTGAAAGTTTTATCACCATCAACAATGAAGTATTATCTACATTGATTTATTAACACTCCGTCATAAATAATTGAAGAAAAACATGTTAGAGAAAAAGAAAGAAATAGTGCTATAGGCAAGGAAGAGATAGGTAGAATAAACCATTATAGTATTTGGATTCAATCCTTTTTAACTGGCTGTACTTTGTACAGGATTGGGCAGATTAAGTGTCCTACTTTTTTAACTTTGATTTTTTATCTTTAAATATTTAAACTTTTTTCTTGTCATTGAATGTATTAATTGAGTATGTATCTAACGTTCATAAACGTCAAACGTTAACGTCATATCATTTGTTTTCTGTATTTTACAACAACGGAAGCGAAACGCGAGCTCGTCGTACAATTGCACAAACGAAATTTCAGACCGAGTTTTTGAGGAAGCTGAAACACTTGACCATTCATATCTGGTTCATATCGCGGACCAAAAAACTATTCAAAGAAACTGGATCATTGAGAATCAGGCCCAAACCTGGCCAGAAACCATCTGTTCGTTTCGAAAAGATCATCGAATGTATTCGTGAGCGAATTAGACGAAACCTGGCTCAGAGTGCTAGCAAGCTCGCCAAGGATATGAAAATATCAAGGCGAGTGATGAGCCGTATTCTTCGAAACGATCTTGATTTAAAAGCCTCGAAGAAGAAAAAAATTATTGGATTGAATGATGCTCAAAAAAAAGTAGGGTGAAAAAATGCAGAGAGCTACTTGCTTGGCACGCGGACGATGACATAATATTTTCCGACGAAAAGATGTTTCTATTACAAGATAGCCATAATCAGCAGAACGATCGCGTGTATCGTCTTTCGTTGAGGAATATCTCTGCTAAAAAATTAACCGTACTTACAACAATTTCAAAGTGCGTCGGCTGTCATGGATATGAGTGCGATATCTCCAAGTTGCCGCTACTTTTTATCGACAGAGGTGTAAAAATCGACAAAAAATACTACATCGAGACCGTTTTGCAGAATCATTTGCTGGGGAATGCAAGAAGCTTGTATGGGGACGATTATTTCTGTTTCTAGCAAGATAGTGCTGCCTCCCACAAAGTTGAACTCACTAAGGACTGGCGTCGAGCTAATTTTCCCGATTTTATACCATGGAAATAATGGCCTTTATCTTCAACTGACTTGAATCTACTGGACTTTTGGGGATACATGCTTAGCAATATCGGGATTACACAGGGCCTGAATTTGGATTAATTCAAGAAACGGTTGGTTAAGATATGGGATGACATATCAGAGGAGGTGGTGCGTGCCGCGTCCAATTCATTTTATGGAAGAATTCGTAAAGTAATTCAGGCAAAAGGAGAGCGATTTGAGCTATAAATTTATATAGTGACCTTTAAATTGTACTTAACCAAAACATATACAGGATGTAAATCCAAAGTCAAGAATCCCTTTAGGATGTGAAAGTATAGACGATTCTGATGCGATTACGAGAAAAAAAAATACACCTTGAATTTTCACCAAAAATTCCATCATTTTTCTAAGCTATGGCTACGCAGCTCACCGGCCTCCCCCCCCCACCCACCTAATTGCACCCCGCAACCCGCACCCCTCATCCGAGTGGCCAACGACCGTGAGGGTGTCCACGCGATTAGTGTATTTTGAGTAAAAAAACTCGTCTTATTATGAGGTACTGGTACTTTATTTAGAGATCCCAGTATTTAAAATAATATCTTTACCGATCATACTAACACACCTTTAAAGGATTCTTGCCTTTGCTTTTACACCCGATAGAGTTTTATTTTTTATGTAAATTTAAGACTTTTACAGCCCTTTCAAAGTAGGACACTTAATCTGCCCAACCCTGTATGTGCGGGCGAGTTGACCACATCAACAATAGGTTTAAGGCTGTACCTGGCCCTAGAACACGAAAGCCAGATTTTCGAGGGTTATTTTGAAGAAAGTAGGACTATCTTAATATTGTAAAAAATATATTTAATTTATTGATGTTTTATCTTGGTGATCTACTTATAAACAATGTACTAAGATTTATACTTTGGTCAGAAAAAACTGTTTTCCACCCTCTTTTTTGGTTTTCAAACGTTCGTTTCAAGAACGCGGCTAACAGATCAACTTGTTTTTTTTCTTCATAAAATAGGTAATAGAAATATAAAGGTTTTCTACTTAAATCCAATAATTTTTTCCCTACATAATATTTCAGTATTAGCTAAAAACCCTTCGATCTGCTGTTTCGCGCGTAATTATTAGTATAACGCGTCCCAGACAAATAGGTCGATTAGCTAACCAATAATCGCCTCTATCAAAAGCTAGTAAAGTATTTGACATTGGCATTTTTGTGTCGGACGGGTAATAACATTTTTTCATAGCCTATGCCATACTCTTAATCGAAAGGTGTCAACTCGTCCGTTCGAGTTCGAGGACGAGTTTCTTTCGGGCGAGATGACCACTGACTCGTTCATCCATACACAAATAATGTAATTTCGATAAATTTTCTTCCATTCTGTCCTCTATTGAATAAGTAGATTCATTTAAGAAAGCGATTTAGTTATGTACGTAGCGAAAACAAACCCGCGATTGGAAGAAATATTGAGTGGAAAACAGGCGCGACCGTCACATTTATGTGACTTATTTTATATTTTAAGCACCACTTTTTTAATTAAGGCGGGGTTATTTGGCGAAATCTGTCCTGCTCAAACGCTTTCGTTTTACACATGGTCATCCGAAAGCGCACCGCTTAGAAAATTCGCGGTTTCGAGGTGCTTTTATTCATTATTTTGGAATTAGATTATATATTTTAGATATATTACATTTTTAAGACGTTTATTTTAGTGTAAGTTTTACTGTTCAAAACTTAACATAGCTCAAATGAAATGATAATTAGATCATAGTTCAGACCTATCTTTACGATTTAAATGGATCGCGGAAAATGTAAGTAATCGTGTATCGAACGGCTGAAATATCAAGATCAAAGAGTGGAATATAACATATATTTTTCACAAAATTTTATCTTCGCTATTTATTGGCTAAAAATTAATTTGAAAAGAGACGAAACCGGGATAACCTCCCCTTAAACGTTAGAAATAAGCACACCTCTAGGGAGCGTTCGAGTATTACGTAACGAATTTGGGGGGAAGGGGGTCTTGTAAAACGTTACGATGCGTTACAGGGGCGGGAGGGGTGTTTGAACTACGCGTTACGTAACATTGTTTTTTTAACCCTTCAGAACGGTCGCGTAGAGAGATTCTTTTTAAAACGTTTTTTTTTCTTCTCAAATTTTCAAATGTATTGACCACTTGAAAAAGGGGGAGGGGGGAACAGAAAAACGTTACGGCGCGTTTCATGGGGGGAGGGGGGGTTAAAATATCTCCAAAATTGCGTTACGTAATACTTGAACGCTCCCCTACTGGTTTTATTTCTGAAGTGTGACCTACACGTTGAAAATCATTGGCTGGACATAGTTAAGGCCACTGGCCACATAGGTAATAAATAAAAGCCAAAACCAATAACGTTAAATAATGGAACTTTTTCGAGGTTTCTTGTATGGGGAGCCCACTTGTTTTTTTAAATATATTTTATTATTTGTCATGGTGGAGGCTATAGTAACACGTATTTAATGGACATTTCAATTTTCTACCTATTACGGTTGAGGCTGTAGACCCCGTGACAGACGGACAGACAGACAGACAGCGGAGGCTCAGTTAATAGGGTCTCGTTTGGCACCCTTCGGGTACGGAACCCTAAAAATTAGCTTTTCAAACAGTAATACTCCCACACTACAGTATACAAGGCTCTGAAAAAATAATATGTTATAAAGGAGGCCTTTTTCAAGACGATAGCATAGCCCAAAACGGGATATAGAAAAAGTGAAGGCTGTTTCTTTAGTTCAAAACAAAAGTCCGTCCAAACTAAAAAAGTAAAAATTACAATAATTAATGTTGTAAACATATAAATATAAACCTATTATCTAAAACATAGAATTACGTTTGTTTAAAACGCTCTCGGGTGAATTTACCTAATATTGAATTTTATTCATTATCCAACCTTTTCTTGATTCAGCGCACGGCTCGGACGCGCACTTTTTCAGATATGTTTTTATCTCTATCGTTGTGCAATGGATCTATTGCGCCTTAAGGGGGTAACTTTTTACCTCGGTACAAAATGCACATCATAATATTGTTTTCCTTACTTTTGAATAAAAAGTATGCAATAAATGTGTTTTAAAGCAACTTGCGGAAAAAGTTACTAATAATAAAGTCTTCACAAAAAATTACGTAGTTCAATGTATTAGATTTTGTTTACATTACATTAACAAACTTAAAAGCGTGTTTACAGTTCTAATGTAATGCAGCTAAAATGTAACGCATAAAATTGAATAATTTTCATGTGATCACCTAACTATTTACAAGCAGTTTGCGCGAATTGCTATAAAACGCATTTATTGCATACTTTTTACTCAAAAGTAAGGAAAACAATATTATGATGTGCATTTTGCACCGAGATCCTCCATTACCACCTTAACCCACACATCAACCTTTCTAACAGCATTACGCTGTACCATCGGTTAAAATCGTATAAAATACGTAGCTATAACTGCAGGCGACTGTATTCCTTATCATTGAGAACTACATAACAGAGTTCAATGCAGTTTCATAAAGCGTGTTTATAGTTGCTGGGCAAGATCATATACAAAGCAATGCATTAAATAACACAACTTTGTTAGAAAAGCCTAATTGACATTAAACTGTTGTCGTGTGTGCCATAAATTACATTTATTTAAATTATTCTCAGAACATCTATTGGCTAGATCCAGTGGCGATTGATACTTTTTTATGGTTCCGTACCCGAAGAGAGCCAAACGGGACCCTATTACTAAGCCTCCGCTGTCTGTCTTTCTGTCAAAGGAGTCTACAGCTTCAGCTGTAACAGGTAGCCAGTTGAAATTTGCACAAAATATGTATTACTATGGCCTCTACCACGGCGAATAATAAGAAATTGAAAAATATGAAAAACAAAGGGGATCCCCCATACAAGAAACCTTGAAAAAATGATGCAATTTTTTCAGCTATATCTTAAACATGGTTATACATATAAGTTTAGAATTTGGTCAAAATAATTATACATACTCTAAAATAAAAGAATAAATAATTAAAATTAGGGTTCCTTACTTAAAACATTCCGAATTATTTGACAGGCGCTATCATTTTAACGGATTTTTTTTTGACGCCTTGAGGTTGCTTGCTATGGTATCTACCTATATATTGTTGTTATTTATCATGTGTTTTTAGGGTTCCTTACCCGTTTTGTGTGGCGGTACGGAACCCTATGTGCGCGGGTCCGACTCGCACTTGGCCAAACTATAATTCAAAAATAATAAATCGAAATAAATATCAAAATATTTATTTTGTAAAATAGATACTTAGAGTATACTTTCTACAAGTCTTAACAATATATGTATATCTTAAGAATATAAAAAAAAAAATAATACGGGAAATAAAATATACACCTGCATAAAATAGAGGAATCTAGGAATAAAAATATGATATACTAGCTTTTGCCCGCGGCTCCGCCGGCGTGTTATTCGGCTTAACGACATGCTTTTTTCCAGGATAAAAAGTAGCCTATGTGTTAAGTTAGGGTATAAGCTATATCCAATCTAAATTTCGTCCAAATCCGTCGAGCCGTTTCAGCGTGAAAGAGTAACAAACACACACGCACACAAACTTTCGCATTTATAATATTAGTGTGAGTGTGATACATAATGCAATGAACAAATGTGTTGAATATCAATCATAAGTTGTGTGTTTGGGAACGAGAGCCGGAGCAACCACCTTAAATAGACTAACGAGGCCACCGTCTCGTTAATAGCAGCAGCCGAAGGTCTATTTTAAGGAGAGACCTCTAGACCTACATCCGAAAGCACGAGTATTTTCGTACTTGTATTGTTTCTAATCTTCCGAGGTTCACAAGAGTCATAAACATTTACAACGTCAGCGGGAGTTGAAACGTATAGTAAGATTAAAACGTTTTTTAACGATAAACACGTATTTTGGTAACACGTACATACGATATAATCTATTCGAAAGTACAATAATAAACTTTACCTACTGCAGCATGGTTAGAACACGTCAGTCAATTGATTGCAAAAATATTGTCTATACATATGTATAATAAAGTTGTAACGAAGTCGAAACTGTACATTTTTTTATAAGAGTAATTGCTGCGTACTCTACTAACGCTACAGAGCCCAAAACATTCATTTTTTGAATTTTTGTCTGCATGTATGTATGTATGAAAGAGCATCAGGTCGAAACTACATAACGGATTTTAATGGAATTATCACTTTTCATTTTCCGAGCACGTTCCGATGACTTACGGTTGAATAATTTATAAAATTAAAGGACCGCTTCCCTTTCCGAATTGTATATTGCAAATTGAACTTTATTAGTTCGTGCTAAGGAAGTATTCCAAAAACTAAATAATGACTTATGGTTCAATCATACGCATGATGACCAAAAAAATTTTATTAGTCCGCCAGTTAATTTTCAGAAAATATTGGACACGTAATTTTTCTGTTTTCAATTAAACAAACAATGATGAAGATATATCTCGCTGAAGTTCCGCGTGACGTCACATCTAGGTACAATTTTACTTAGAAGTGACGTTATTTTCCCCCACTCCCAAACTTTAACGCGCTTTATCTCTGTCATTTTTGTTTGATTGACAAAAGAAAAAATATGTGTCCAATATTTTTTGATAATCTAAATGAAGGACTAAATAGAATAATATTTTGTTTACCATGTGTACAAGCCTATTTCAATAATCAAAGCGGTCCTTTGGTCACTTCTTATTTTGTTTACAAACGTGTCTGACATGAAAAAAAAATGTATTAAAGTATTGTTTTCTTACCAAATAATGCTTTAAAATGTTTTTCTGCTATTAAAGTACAATTTCACTAAGTAGGAAGGCAAAGGGAACTTAGCCCAATTAGTCATGTCTGAGGTTTTAATATATAATACTTACCAATGAGGGTTTTAAAATGTCGATGGTTTTAAACAACGAGTTATAGATATGGTTCTTCAATAATATTGTCTAATACGTAGAAAACAATACATTGCGGCCCGACTAATGAGGTTACAATTTTTTTTCGATATACGTCATCTATTGCGGCGCGGGCGCATGCGTTTGGCCCCATAGTTTTCGGGGAAATTTATTAGAAAATTATTAAAAAAACAAAGTTTACGACAAATTTTTCCAAGGTTATGAAAATAGATATTGCATGAGTTTAAATTTTAGTGTACGAATCCGCACAATTACTAGGTATTAAAACAATCGTGTGACACTCATGTTTAATAACCTCTTTGCGTACAAGTTTCTCAAACTACTATTTTAGAACACATTTCAGATGAGAAAACAATTATTAGAGGTTAAAAATAGCATAGAAAATGTTACTTGCAGACTTAAATCATGGTTATCCTACCGGATCAACATGAAATATAAAAGAAAACTTGAAAAAATACTTTATAACAGCTAAAACTGAAACTACATACATTACAATCGTAATCAAAGCGAAATGTTCCCCGTTAGTACAATCTACATCGACGAAATCCATACATTGTGCACAACTTAAGAATTAAACTAATTAAGCCTTTTAAATTGAAAATTGTATCTAAATTTATTTATTATGATCAACACTTGGTAACACAGCTTGGCTAGGAAGAAATACATATAGACAAGAACCATTGTCTACGCCACACGTCAAATATTGTACCACCTGAACAAATTGCGAACTACGCTAACGTCATCGCTATATGCAACCAAAAGGATACTAAAAACCTGCGCTCGCGCACGGCAGTGGATTTTGAACTACAAAACTATGTAAATAAGATTTAGCTTTGTTCCTGATACTTAATATCGATGAGTCATAACGAAATTGTTTTGTTTGAAATTCATGAACCTCCGTACAAACTGCTTTTGATTAAGTAAGCAACGTTAGTTGGAGACAATAGGACTTAATGTTTCTTAGTGAATAAGAGCTTAACTGACCATAATTGAAAATATTAACTGTCATTAAAGATACAATAGAATAAACGTGGAAACTGATTGCATCCGAGCCACACACTCGGTTATCTGTTATATTATATGTTAGTATTAGTAGGGATATAAATACTTTAAGGCTATGTAAAATATGTATTTATTCAATCTCTACCCCATTTTCGGCTACTAACTACAATTTTTGTAATTTACAATTTTTAGATTTTTTTCCTGTCTGTCTGCCCGTACGTATGTATGTTCCATTTTAACTCGAGAACCACTCACTTCGCTTCGCATGATCCTGCTTTATACTAACAAATACTGCAACAATCACTCTGAAATTAATATATGATAAAGTTGAGGACTAATGCTATGTCCATGCTGTTGTGAAAACGTGATTCCATTAAAATTTCTCGATAGAAAAAAATTACAAAGTTACCCCCAAACCGAACAATAAACCGAAAGCATTCAATGAATACCTGAAATTAGATCTGAAACTTTGCATAATATAACTGATATTAGTATAAAGCAGCTGCAGACTGTAACATAAAAATGAAAAAACCATCAGTTTAGCCGCGATTTTAAAATAACTGATGTTTTTGTGTGCGCGGCATCCGATTAGAGTACACAGACAGTTAAAAAGCAGAAGCGTTAGAGCAGGACTGCAAATTGAGGAATTATGGGCCCTTAACAGCAAATCTGTTTTTCTTTATTATCATCGAAGTAACGCTGGTCAACATAGCTATAAGGGATTTTTAATAAAATAACGCCCAAGCCGAAAACGAGCCAGAGATTTAATAAACGCGGGCGAAAGCCTAGTAATCAATAAAAAGTATTCTTATTTTTAATTAGAAGGGTGTTGCCCGATCTCCCCAAGTTCCATGTTCCCCAAATTGATTTATCCTACATTCATTCCCAATGTCCCCGAAATATAAAATTTCATTATTTGTAAAGTTCTCACTTGACAAATCCTCCTACAGACGTGTACAAAAGTGTTAGAATAAAATAAAATCAATAGGTATCTACTTAGTTAAAATTAACCTTATTTTGGGAGATAATAAAATTATAATAATTAGTGAAAATTATTCTAGGGTAGATTATGTATCGTTAACTGATCGCAATACAGAAGAAAAATATTTTTTTTTGGATATAATTTTTTTCTCCACTTCAAAGTGGTTCAATCAGCTGACTAAAGTTCTATGAAAAGGTGAAAAAAAAGTTCGCGCAAAAATATTTTTCCGGTGGAAGGTGGTCTATTAAGGATACTCTATCCCATCTCAAATTTTGAACATTGCATTGATTCGGCGGCTGTACCATTCACAATTTCGGTCAAGACAGAGTCGTGCCACTTTTAGTTAATAATAAAAGGTTTGGGGAACTTGGAACTTGGGGAGATCGGGCATCACCCAATTAGAATATCTACGGTTTGCCAACGCATTGGTTTCCGATGCAATACAAATACACAAACTATACCATTAAAGCTGTACTCGAGATACATGGGCGAACTAATCTCTACAAAGAGATATCTTACAGCAAACCTTCGCGGGATAGTCACCTTTTGCGCTGATACAAGTGGAACAAACATCGCATTGTCTTCTCTTATCTTCGGGACTACTCGACGATGGTCTGGGTTCTGATTCAGGGTTTTGACAATCAAGCGGAGTTTCTCCTATCCTATGTTCTGAAATATTACTTACGGGCTGGTTTATCCAGCCTCTGATAGCACTGTCCAGCGCTAAATGGACATTTTGCATTAGGGATTCTAGAATCAGTTAAGTTTCTGATTTGACCTTTGTAATTTCAAGGTGAAGATTTTAGTTCAACTGAGCCTTCTCGAGAGTACGGTGTGGCGCAGATTCCGCTAATTGACCATGAGTTATTTACAATACGAAACCCTAAAGAACGATGCTGATTTAAAAAGTTTCGAGCTAAACCAATTTTTTGCCAATACTAGGAGAATAATGCTAAATTCCTTTTTTTTATACAATTACGTTTCGCCATTGGGACATCATTTGTAGGCTGAACGTTTTGTTTATAGGTAAAATATCTACAAAATCATAACTACGCCAAAGATATTATAAGCAAAATACTTGTAGTTTTTTGAAAAATTTATTACGGTTTGTGGATATTTATTGATTTCTTTGTGACGTTACTTGTTGGGCTTAACGGTTTATTTATAACGATAACTTTACGCCACAGACCAGTATGATCTGTGCTTTACGCCAAAGATTTCTCGTATGGAATATGTGCTAACTTTAGTAAATGTTTTCTACAAAATGTTCACGTAATAATTTATTAATCAAAATAATTATAAAAAAACAATAAATTTTGTCTTAGATTTTTTTTTACCATGAACCTAATACTGATAGCTGCAGTAATTTGGAACTAAGTACGTATGGAATAAGGTTATTTTTGCAGAAATTCAACAAATGTCATTAGATTCATTGAACTGGAGTTTACCACAGCCTTTGGCCGAGACAGATCGTCGTCCCCGGAAAGACCGTACAAAGAAACGAAGAACGTATATTTGCGTTATACCAGTGGCATGCATATAATTTTTTGCTGGAAATGCAATATGAGAAGGTCAAGATTGGCAATAAAAAAATATGAAAAAATTTAAATATCATTTTCTGATTATATGTATGACTCCCTCCCTACCCTACTAGTATATACATATTTTTTTCAAACTGCATTGACCTTTTCATTGTTTTTCGCAGCAGTTCTATGCACGCCACCACTGCGTTATACATACATACACATACATTTGGGGGGAAAGCGAATTACACTTTCAGCACAGTTTAAAATCCATACAGTTGTCCAACGAAAGCGCTCAGACAGAGCAATTGTGCGGGGCCTGCGGGTAAGCCACCAAGCTACATACAATTTTCGAACAATCTGTTCGGATCGGAGCCTCGCCCCGCAAGCGCCGCACAACCGCTCCGCTCGAACGCTTTCGTTGGACAAATGTATGGATTTTTAAGCTGTCGTGCTTTCAGTAAAATTTCTTAAGCGGGGGGCGTGGGATTGGAGTGCTTGACCAGTCACGTCATTAGAACCCGTATCGCAACACTAAGTTCATAAACCCAGCTCAGTATGACATTAAGCGTGCGTCACCCGCCCAGTGGCGGATCCAGCCTGCGAGCCAGGGGGGGAGGTCACAGGCTCCAAAATTGCAATAAAAACCTATTAAGAACTACCGAAAAGATCAAACTGAACGAGGGCTCGCCCGCGCCAGCGGGTGAAGGGGTGGAGATGAAATTCAGTAATTTTAGTATGTGTGGATGATTAAAAAATTAAGTGTAACTTTAGGTAAATTTTGTGTGTTTGTTACAAAAAAAAAAGATTAAACTAGGCCCATAGGAGGGTCATGACCCCCTGACACACCCCTGTCCCCCGTTAATTAATTAACTCTTTCGTCAGGTTCCGACACTGACAGCAGGATAGCGTATACAATTTTCAAAGCGAGCGACAGAGATGGCATTGGAACCCGTGTCGAGACCCCTAATTTATGAACGCGGCCCTGGATCCGCCACTGCACGCACCCGCCCCGCTACCCACACACTATGGGCAGACCCCGACACTCAATACAAACAGATTTAATGACCTACTACTACCACTACATAAGGACCAGCCTATCCACACACATTGTATGTGCGAATGGCCGGGAGCCAAGTAGGACGTATTCCCAGTCGTGGTTCGAAGAGGGACACGTTAAACTGGGAGATGAGTGTCGCTTCTTTACGAAGTAAATGTTAATATTCTACACCACGGGAGTGAGACCTTACTGACAGTAATCTCGAAGATAAAATTGTAAATAAACTCACCGAGTAATGGATAGTCTTTGAAAGGTTCATTTTTTATGACCTCTATGCCTTCTCCGCCGCCGGTCTCGTTTTTTGATACCTCCGCTACGCAGTATAGCTGCGCCACTTGGTACTGCGGACACAAGAACACTATAAAATATAATGTCTTAACGACATTATCATATCACGGAGGGGATGGTAAGCACACGGTTCGAGGATAGCCAACAATGGAGTTTTGATATTTCATCAGGGAATTTACGCCTTAACTTGTAAGATGGATTCAAGCCACGATCCACCACTAGGGTTGCCACCTCCTATCCTTTTGGTTCCGGGAAATAAACCATCTCAAAACAAAATAAGTAATTTTTATCATATTTTATTTTAAACTTATATTTTTCATTTAATCGTAAATGCTGCCGATTTTCAAAACTCTATTATCAGTTCGAAATGCTTTTAGGGTAGGACCTTGTGCAAACAAAATGGATTTGTGCGATTGTGTGCATTAGAAAAGCTGACGGAGGTGCGTGAGTGATTGGATGTACAGTAAAGTGCATTTGTACATTGAGTACACAGAACAACAACACGTCTTATCCTAATAGTATAAACGTCGGTACTTTTTTCTTGCCATGTTCTTCATTGAAAAGATTTTTTCCTTTGTCCATATATTGAATATTATACAATAAATACACTCATGGCCGGCGTTTAAACCATTTTCTATTCGACCTAGCGCGCCAATTTGAAATTCCGGGAGAATTATTACTGAATACTTCCGGGAGATGTTTATTTTCAGGGTCCGAATGCGCAAGACTCCCGGAAATCCGGGAGAGGTGACTACCCTATCCACCACTGATCTATTGTTTCAGCAATAGTAAGAATTGAGAGGATTATAAGTTTAGTCTTCAGATCTGTAACTAACTCACAAAAGTATATTAAAATACCCAAATAGCAACTAAAAGCAATGTAAACATGAACAAATAATGTACTAAGCCCCCTTTAGCCCTGAGTCATATGTATATGCACGAAAGTAGGTCTGTAAGAAATATGCAAGAACAGATCTTTGAAGGCTAATACTAGGTTGAAAACAAATGTATTTGCCACGGTACTGTTTTTTTTTTAATTCACAGCTAAATTCACTTTTATGACAAATCTAATTGTTTTGAAGCTGCTAAAATATCCCGAAAAACAACTGTGTTTTCATAATAGGTACATTATATGTTTTTATTTTCATTATAAATTTCTTGTGATTTAGTTACTAAAGAATTAACATATGAGGTAGTTTAGTTTCATAAAAGTTACTAAAGACAGATAAATTTATTTATTATTTATTTATGTATTATATCTGCACAGCATAACAGATTAAATCCAAATATTTTATGACATTATTAACAGATAGTTGAACTTGAATGCTTACAGTATATCAGGTTGGCGGAAAAGAGAACATACCCATATATTAGAAAAGTTGGATGGAGAAGAAAATCTGTTGATGTTTCTCTTAATTTTGCCACAACAAGAAGCAGTCACATTTGAAATAACAACCAGCTATTAAAACATTAACAACCCATGCCATGGTATCTCACAAACCAATTTACTTGCAAATAATGTAAGTAGAATCAATAATTACTCAGGTAAGTCAATGAGCTCTATAAGCCTCTTAGAGAGTACATACAGATATTATAATTTTTAAATCAGTATAAATATATATAATAGGAATAAAAGATGAGGAAATGGTCTGTATAAGGAAGGAATAATCATGTTGGTGCATGGAGTTTTTTGCCTTTTATTGTTTCATAATTATAGCTAACTAGATTTACAAGTTTATGTATGTTCTCAAGGTTAGCACACATCCAATTATAACTATTTATTAGGCAGCCAGTCGGGTATGTAAATAGTTAGTAGTCATTGATTGTATTGCAAAAATATTGGGGTCAAGTGTAGAATAAGTTACTGTCAGAGAAAAAAGTGTGACATTTCTTCAGTTCTGGGTCAAACATTTGGAAGAGCAATCACATAGAGTCCAACAAAAGATTCACATGTCAGCAAAATAATGTTTTATTCAATGTAAATAACTGTCTTTTCATACTTCAAAATGCTACATTAAATATCCCATCATTATGGCTAGCTTAATAAATTAGGAAAATTCATTATGAGATTAAAATGTATGTATTTGGTGAGAAAAATTCTTTTAGATGTATTACTTACTTTCAATTACAGAAAAGATTACTGATAGGTAATATGCTTATCTATCAGTAGAGAGCATTGACTCAAACAATTTAAATTGTTTCAATAAAATCATCTGGCAAAATATTACTTATTCTTTCTAACTAAAACAATGTTTATGGGGATTTTCAACATTTTTGTTGAAATAAATTTTTGTCACAGGGGGCTGTTCAAGTATTACGTAAGCAGATTTATTACAATTATTTACCCCCCCATCCCCCTTGTCAGCAAAAGTAAGCAAAGCTCTTACCCCCTCCCCCCATGCTTACGTAAACATTTTTCAATTATAAATATATATTATTTTATATTATAATGTTATAATTATAATTTTAAAAATAAGAAAATAGATTTAGGATAGAGATTAGATTTTACTGATACAGTATTCAACATAGAGTAAGGGGCAAAAAGTATACCGATGACGTAATCATCATCTAGACTCCCCTACCCCCCATGTCATCGAAAATAAGCAAAACAAAGACCCTCCCCCCCCCCCATAGTGCTTACGTAATACTTGAACGGCCCCCAGGCACTAGATATATTAAATGTATATTTTGGAACAAGGAGAGTGTAATATTGGTTAAATGTACAGTGGAGCCCACATCAAACTAAACACTTTCAGTATAAGCTGACCTCTCATTGTATAGGCTTCCCGTACAATGAGAGGTCAGCATATACTCAATGTGTGTAGCTTGATGTAGGCTCCACTGTACAACCCTGTTGAGCTAAGTCAGTAGCCAGAAATTTTTTACAGATTAGATTTGGTTACTACATGCATGCAGATATAATTTACGAGTCAATAGATAGCTGATAGTCTGCTGATGAATATGCATAGTACCTATCAGTACTTATTATTTTCTGTGATGTTTCAATTACATACAATTGTTTTATTACAATCACTACTAGGGAAACCTGTAAGTGATTTATTGTATAAATAGGTACCAGTGTTGTAGAGCAGTGTTCCGCAAAGGGTGTACCGCGGCACACTGGTGTACCATGGTCATTAGTTGGTGTGCCTCGTAAAAATAGGGATATATTATAAATGTATTTTTAGTAAGTATGGGTAATGATCTAATGATTAATAATAAATGTTGGTTAATATTACTTAAAAACTGATTTTTAATTTGTGGTGTATGTACCTCCAAAAATTTTCATTTTCCTAGATGTACTTTGAACACAAAAAGTTTGCGGAACACTGTTGTAGAGCACATATGATGCTACCATATCTATCTATCTACAATGGGATTGTAGCACTTGCTACTTCATAGTTTGGTGGATGCAATTGTGTTAATCAGTGTCTCCTTCAATGTTTCCCAAGTGGTAATACTAACATTCAAGAAACTTATTGATATATGCCCCAGCAGCTGGGATACACAGTAATCAAAAAAGTTTGTAGAATGATTTTACTATCTTATTGATCATATGCTGCTTATTCAGCCTGTGAATATTGATACATAGGGCTGTGAAGTTTGGGTGACATGTCACACTGCAAGAAACAATTTAAATTAACAAAATTAAATTAATAGTACATATTAAAAGAACATTATCAATTTAAACTATAAATAATCAATATTATAGTAAAATCTTTACCAAAAATGCTCATGGGAGTAATAATAACATTACATTCTTACCTCTTCAACTGTTAGAGGTAGTGTTACTCGGCTGAAAAAAAAATAAACAATATTTTGAATGGGTTCTAAAAATCTCTAAATGGGTTGGCACCTAAGATAAATCTTTTCGAATATTATCAATGTTCTCAGGGTTTTTGTCGATCATTAGCCTTGAAAGAGCAGCTGTCATTGTCACAATTTGCAATTTCAACATGAATTTACACGTTAGTAGGGCCAAGTTTACGTCGTACATATATTAAAACGTGCACTTTATCTAGTGATAAGGCGCTAACTCACGACAGCTGTTATAGAATTGGTAAAAATATTATCTGAAAATCGATTTACTCTCACAGCCGGAGTTCTAACATAACCTTGACTTGTACTTACTATTCTTTAATAAGCATGTTGACTATATAATTTATTTCACTTAAATGCACATGAGACACTTCACTTCCACTGAAAAATTTACTTATCACAGAACTATACTTGAGCGATAGCCCGATTATTGTAATTTTTTATGCGAGCAAATTATGACAAGGCGCATGCTTCATGACGCAACGGATATTACGTCAACTCGGATGGAATGGAAACGTTCACATATTTGTTTCAATTTAAATAATATTTCGCCAATATTATTTAGTCAATGCAATTGCTGTAGACCATTAAAACAGAATATTCTCATATTTTAAGCAAAAATAATTGAAAAATTGTGCTAACGATGATTTTCATTTTGATTTGTAAAGTAATTTTGATTTAGCGAATCGAATGTTTTGCGTTGAATGAAACGAAACATATGTTCCGGAAATGTGACATTCCTAAATACGCACAATTTCTAATCCAAAGACAATATATGATACGGTTATGAATCCACAATAAACTGCAATTTTCCACAAAAAACACAACGATTATTCGATTTCGTAGCACGATGCCTACTGTCGCGCTCAGTTGACTTAATCGTAGAGAAAAACGTGGTTGCTTAGCTACCTAACTACAGGCAACAGTGGTGAACGTCATGCATGATCACTACCATAATCTTGCCTACATGCTCATTATTCTATTCCACTATTTACTTTTAAATATTTTATATTGAAATTACTTTTAATAACTTTGATGGCGAGCATAAACGATCCCACCAAAAACATTTTATGTACTATACTAGGTCACCAAGCCTCAGAAGCTCATAACTGATCTCATGTCATGTAGGGCCAAGCCTCTACAAGCCCTAACTCTACAAACCCTACAACTTGATCAAAAAGTATGGCTTGACCGTTTCATGCATCCTGTACTTCTTCTGAGGTTTCATGGAACTATTGCATGAATGATAAAATATTATGTATTATATATGGGTGTCTGTTTGACGGCCGCGGAACGACCCAGTATTTTAATATGTACATTAAAGGGGTAAAGTTTTTGTAAACAAAATCTTGGCCTTTTTTTTGGTTCCGTGGCCGATGCATGCCGAACGGGATTTTATTACCATCCATACTCGTAGAACTATTTGTTGGAAAAGCAATTAGAAGGTCAACTTTGTCAATAAAAAAATATGAAAAATGCACGAAAAATGTTTAGTGTCTATTTGAAAAAACATTATTTGTATGACGCCAGGTTGGGCACGGCCGGGCCCGCCTTAGAAAACATGATTTCATACAAAAAAAAATTGGTTTTAAAAATTTTCATGTTATTTTTATCGTGTCGTGAAACTTGACCTTATCTGCAGTTCTATGTACGCCCCTGGTACCAAAGCCTTTGCTATTTGTCTGTCTGTATGTTTTGTGCGTTCGTCTGTCACAGGGGTCTACAAATTCAACCATAATAGGTTGCCAGTTGAAATTTTCATAGAATACGTTTCACGAAAAAGAATACAATTAAAAAAATTACTCCCAAGGGGGGTCCCCAATCCCCATACATTATACCTGGAAAAAAATATATATCGTTATATATTTTACCTCTATCATAAAGACGGTGATGTCTAAATATTCAAAGACGGTGATACAAAAAGGTTTCAAATGTGATAAAAGTATTTTACAACTAGCTTTTGCCCGTGGCTCCGCCCGCGTGTTATTCGGTTTATCGACATGCTTTTTTCCGGGTTAAAAGGTAGCCTTTGTGTTAAATTTCATCCAAATCCGTTCAGCCGTTTCAGCGTGAAAGAGTAACAAACATACACACACACACAAACTTTGGCATTTATAATATTAGTGTGATAGTGTGATTAGTGTACTAGTTTGATACTTTTGGTAAAACAATAAATCATGAAAATTTGTGTCTCGTACTCAGAGTTCCGCCGTCAGGCACACTACTATTTTGCGCCTTGTTTTTTGTTGCCTTAATGTTGCTATGGCATTATGGTTGTTGTTAATAATGTTGTTAGGGTTCTGTTCTGTATTGTGTGGTGATATGGAACCCTTTGTGCACGAGTCCAACGTGCGCTTGGCCAAAAATAAATACTTCATTAATAATTTATGAAACAAAACTTTTATCCAGATAAAGTTGTAACATGTGACGGCAAACGTTATAACAACATTTCATTTTCATTTATCCCAAGGTTTATTAAATTATTATAACATTTTACTAAAAATACTTATTATATAAACATAAAACCTACCTATCTAAGAAATTAAATCTTAAATAAATCTAATGATATCAAATAAATAAATAAATAAATACGCCCTAAAACATTAAACTAAATAAAAAATATTTTCTAAACCGTTGCCGTCGTCGGGTAGGGTGCCCAAGAGAATAGCAGCATTACCTCTTTGGATCGCCAGACTGATCCTCTGGCCAAGGTAAGCCCCAGCCCTTGGGTCACCAGAGGCGTCGACCAAACGCGCCGACAGTTCTTTGAACAGACGCCGCGTGCTCGGACCCCACGGCCCCAGGGTTTCGACACCGAACTGCGCCAATATGTAGCCCTCGCCTAAGGCTGCGTACTTGCGCCGTTTTATGTTGACGATGACTGTGTTCCGAGAAAAATGCGAAAGTGTGTAGACTCTAGATACAATTATCCCGAGTGGTACACATCTGAAATTATTCGCGACATTAAGCTTAAGGCTCAGCTTCATAAGAAATTTAAGGCAAGTAGGAGTAAATGTGATTATGAAGCATTTTCGCGATGCAGGGCTCATGTTAAGATCTTGATAAAATTGGCACAAGAGTGTTACTGTGACCGCGTTCAGAGTCATTTAGTCGAGGACCCGAAGTCGTTTTGGAAGTATGTGCAATCTAAAAAAGGAGATCGCAATGGGAAAAACTACAGTCTACAACCCGGAATGTCCTAGACTTGATGTGGAGAAAGCAGTGAACGACGTAGGTGGACAGAATGCTGCAGCCCACATTCATCTTGAAAAACTACAGTTGTTAGAGGTGAGGCAGTCACTTAAACGGTTGAAGCCAAAGCGGTCAGCAGGCCCAGATGGGGTGCCAGCTTACTTCTTTAGGGATTGTCGTGCTGTTCTTGCGGAACCTTTACTTCACTTGTACAACAACTGTTTGCAGAAAATGCTCTTTCCAGGTCGATGGAAGGTGACTCGCGTAATACCTGTTCCTAAAGGAGCCTCCAGTTCAGACGTGAGGGATCACAGACCAGTTGCGGTTCTCTCTACGCCAGCAAAAGTGTTCGAATCGGCGATTCAAAAATCCGTACTAACCCAGGTCAGTGCTCAATTATCAGATGCACAGCACGGTTTTAGACCAGAACACAACACAGCAACTAATCTCCTGAACCTAATGGCGCAGGTGGTGCCAACAGTGGATTCCGGTGGGCAAATCGACACCGTATACTTTGACTTTAAAAAAGCATTCGATTTAGTCGATAATGATATCTTGCTACATAAGTTGGCGGGGGTCGGTTGTGCCCACCAGCTGCTGAAATTGTTCTCCAGCTACATGGCGGACAGACAGCAGTATGTAGAATACGAATGTCATAGATCTGATCTTTATTACACGCGATCTGGGGTCAGTCAAGGCAGTAATTTGGGGCCGCTAGAATTTTTGATTATGATAAACGATCTACCCAATGTGGTAAAAAACGCGAGATGTTTATTGTTTGCTGATGACCTCAAATCATCATTGAAATCGAAGATTTCAATCAAGCCTTTGATATGTTCCATGAAACTATAACTTTGTTTTACAATTTGTGCTTTCCAATTTACAAAATCAAGGTGTCTTCTAAAAAAGGAAAGCCTAAATGGATCACAAAAGGACTCCGAAGATCATGTTTAACAAAAAGACATTTACGACAAAAATACTACCAACAAAAAACCTTATGCAACAAAATTACTTATAAAAAGTATGCAAAAATGTTAAAAAAGTGTATTGAAAGATCACACAAAACATGTAATAAGGCTTACATGGACTTGTCGAAAAATAAATGTAAGGCTTCATGGGATATAATAAATGCAAACACTAAGGGTAAAGACATTAAACACAATGTAATTGACAAAATTGAATTTGACAACCAGGTTATTTTTAATCCTAATGACATTGCAAATATTTTTAATAATTATTTTGTTGACATATGTAAAAATGATATCTTAACACGTAATAATTATAATAATAATGAATCTGATAAAATTGAAATGAATAATTCCTCTATATTTCTTACGCCTATTTCTGTATGTGAAATAGAAAAAATTATCCATTCATTAAATAACACTAATTCAGTCGGCTATGATGGAATCTCAACAAAAATAATAAAGATTTGTACCATTCTGCTTGCTCCAATTCTAAGCCATTTGATAAATGAATCCTTTGTCCATGGTATATTTCCTGAGGCACTTAAGATTTCAATTGTAAAACCTTTGCATAAAAATGGTCCAAAAACCGATATACAAAGATATAGACCGATTACATTGATATCAATATTATCAAAAATTTTTGAAAAAGCTATGCATGTAAGGTTGTCCAAATTTCTGACAAAATTTAACATAATAAAAACAGAACAAAATGGGTTCCAAACCAACAAATCCACGAGTCTTGCAGTTTTTCATAAATGAATGTAAGCAATTAAAGATGGCTGCACGTCGGGATTTACATTTTGCTGTTCTGTTGTTTGGTGTTGTTAAACATAAACACCCAAAATATCTATTTGATAAACTACATTGGTCTTCTGATGTTAATATATATTCTACTAGGGCATCTGCATATCTTTTAATTGTTCCTAAACACCAAACAGCTGGATTTAGGGGAAGTTTCAGTTATAGGGCTTCAAAAGTATGGAACGACCTGCCTCCACCTATACGAGAATGCAAGACGAAAGCTAATTTTCGTATTAAACTCAAGAGCCATCTAATTGAAAAACAAATAACGATGCCTTGATGTTCAGTAAGATTAATGCGTAAACTTATATAGTATTTTTATAAATTATGCATCTTGTTTAGTATAACACTATTATTTGTATATTTATTTCATGTCACTATTTATTTTTCATTATTTGTATGTATTTTACAGTATACGTTTTATTAAATTTATATTTAATTTAATTTAGATTTTAGTTATATTTAGATTAGTTATTAGTTTTATTTATGTAGGATCCAGCAGAAAACCAGCGCTATGGCTTTGGCTGTGGCATTAAGCTGAGCTGGACTCCCTTTTCTTAACCATAGAATATGCCTAATTTGTTAATATTAATTATTATTTGTGATAACTACTGTGGTTTTATGAAATAAAGCTCTTTTCTTTCTTCTTTTCTTTCTTTCTTTCATTTAGTAAAAAGTATATGTGAGAAAATAGATAAAAAAGAACCAGCATTAGTAGTATTTTTTGACATGACCAAGGCATTTGATTTTGTTAATCATAGAACTTTACTTCATAAAATGGAAAAATATGGTATACGAGGTCCTGCTTACGACTGGTTTAAAAGTTATCTTAGAAACAGGCAACAAAGTGTAGAAATAACTAACCTAGATAGGAATTCCAATACCACTGTGTACAGGTCTGCCTTAAGAACTAATAAAACGGGAGTGCCTCAGGGCAGTATACTTGGCCCACTCTTGTTTATATTATATATTAATGACATTCCGGACTGTACAAAGCATCAAACTGTCTTGTTTGCTGATGACATATCTTTGATTATAGAATGTAAAAGAGAATGCATCGAAAAAGAAACAAACGAAAGTATTCAATCTATCATAAAGTGGCTTAAAAACAATGACTTGGAGGTAAATCTATCAAAAACGACATTTGTACAGTTTCAAAATTATAAAAATGTACCCTTAAAACTAGAAATAAAGTATGACAACAACAACATTGAAGAATCCAACACAGTTAATTTCTTAGGGATCACTCTTGACAGAAATATGAATTGGAAAGCCCACGTTGACAAAGTCTGCAAAAAAATTAATAAGTTTGTTTTTGCCCTGTATAGATTAAGGTCATTAGCGAATGAACAAGTTGCTCTCAGTGCATATCATGGGTATGTTTTGTCAGTTCTTCGGTACGGTCTTATTCTCTGGGGAAAATCTACGGAAGTAAACAGAGCATTTATCGCCCAAAAGAAATGTGTCCGTGCTTTATGTGGCGCAAAACCCCTAGACTCCTGTAAGCCATTATTTTCTAAACTCAAACTGCTTACTTTACCATGTTTGTATATTTTTGAAATTTGTATTTTCGTCAAAAAGTATCCAACTTTTTTCAAGACGAAGCAAGAAGCAGCTTTTGGTGTATATAGGTTAAGAAATCCAAATAAATTGACTATTCCAATGAAAAAAAGTGCTCTCTATTCAGACAGCTGCTTTCCAATGGCCATTAGAATTTACAATAGCCTACCAAGTGAAATTAAAGATGTAGCCCCTCAATTATTTAATAGGAGACTATACAACTGGCTCGTTGAGAAATGTTTTTATAGTGTAACTCAATTCTTGACGTATAGAAATAAAATATAGTTAATGTGTATTGTGACATATAAGAAATGGTAATTTAAATTGTAAAATAAAAATTTCGTATGCAAATTTCTGTGACATTGTAATTTTAATTCTGTTCTAATTTATTTCCTTCTTGACATGTTAGTTTTTGAGAGGAATGTGTATATATTCTTTTTTTTTTTTTTCTTTCTTTGTGTGAAACTTTTAATAGCTTTCTCTTAATGTTTTTTGTGTGTTTGGTGAATTTAACTTCTACATACCATTTGTAAATATTTGCATGCCTTCTTAAGGTGAAATATGTTGGACATTTTTAATATAATATATCTTTAAGTACCATATTTGAAGCAAATAAAATAAAAACTACTACTACAAAACTCAAATTATCATTAAATGTTAAGAACTCCTCAGAAGGTGTAGGATTACAGGAGGATATCGATGCAGTGGTGGCGTGGAGTAAAGCTAACAAACTGCAGTTTAACACGTCTAAATGCTTGACTATCTCATTCTCAAAGTCGCATGCTCAATTCAATTTTTTTTTTATGGCAACGGAAGCCGGTGTCGACTATTCTGCCAGTGTCACGTAATAGATTGCAAACGCACTATCCGATAAAATATATATACAACAAAGAGGTTGACCTTGTAGATGCTGAATCAAACACAACATATATGTTAGTAATAGATACTATACGTATATAATATAAATATGAAAGCTTATAAAAAAAAAAAAAAAAAAAAAAAAAAAAAAAAAACTTAAATCCACCACCTATAATTTAATTTCATTTTCTCTCACAAATCTAATTAAAGCCCTTATAAGATCCTTTGAAAAATGAGAAATCATAGTAGAAAAGTTTGCAGGAAGTTGAATATTTATTTTCGGGAGTAATTTGTATAAATCAAAAGACTTCTGGTTCAATTTACATTGGAAAAATATATGGTTAAGGTCACCATCTCCTTGTCCACATTCGCAAAGCGAGTTGTCACGGATTCTGATTTTATGCAAAAATACTGGAGTACAACTAAAACCTAAGCGCAGCCTAATAATAACAGAAATAACGCGCTTCGAAACTTTTTTAAATTTAAAAAACCATGGCTTACATTGAACTACTGGTTGTCCCTGAGCATAGAAGGAACCTTTTCTTTTGCTACTCCTGTTCCAGTCTTCGTTCCAAGATGAATGAATGTCTGTTTTTGCAGTATTCATAAGGTCATAAGAAATATAAAAATTTTTGTATTTTGGATCAGTCTGATGAGTGCAAGCATATTTAGCTAAGCGATCAGCACATTCATTTCCAGATATACCAGAGTGACTAGGAACCCAAGCTAGGAACACATCCAGTTGCTTTTTAGCACATCTAAATAGAGCAGACTTGATTTCTAAAATTATTTTACTATTAGTTCTACTTTTAAATTGATTTTGTAGTAAGGCACTTAAGGAACTCAAGGAGTCAGAAAAAATCAACGATTTTTTGATGGAGTGAGCTTCAATAAAATTAATAGCCTCCAGTATAGCTATACATTCTCCAGTAAAAATTGACGTTTGAGGAGGGCATCTGTAAGTCAAGATGATTTTGGAACTTGGGTAGTAGACAGCTACCCCGGTAAAGCCAGAGTCTGAAAATTTTGAAGCGTCAGTATAAAAAGGATCCCATCCGACCCATTGGTTATTCAAGATATCCCGAAAATCTAAATTAGCAGAAGGAGAACCTTTACGAATACCAAAACCAAGTAAAACATTGGGTTTATATTGCAAAATTTCATAATCATAATTAAAAATAGGAAATTTTGGAAAATGTATAATATGACCAGGAAGATTATTAAGCTTATGAAAACTTTTTAGTAATAAGGGGATGTCTTTATTGTTCCAATATGCACTGGTGCGACATATTTGGTCTAGGATATTCAGCTTTTCCAACAGGATATGCGAAGAAACAGAAGCTAATTTAAACAAAAAACGATCAGCAAGGAACTTCCTTCTTAGTTCATGTGGGGGATCTCCACATTCTACCTGTAATGCATTAACGGGAGAGGATTTCATGCATCCCGATATTATACGTAAGCTTCTAGACTGAAGTTTATCTAATTTTTGAAGTGCTTGTTTACTACATGGTTCAAGCAAGAAAGTACCATAATCCATGATACTTCTAATTAAGGCATTGTAAATTAATTTCAAGCAATAGGGGTGAGCACCCCACCAAACTCCTGATAGGGCCTTCAAAATTGAGATTACTCTATCGCATTTTTGTAGAATGTGATCTATATGGTAAACTCCGGATAATTTCGAATCTAATATTACTCCAAGGAACTTAACTTTATTTTTGAGTGGAACGGGAGCACCATCAATTTTAATTTCTAATTCAGGCATTGTCCTTTTCCGGGTAAAAACAACAGCTGAACTCTTACAGGCAGAAAGGGAGAGATCATGATCAAGTAGCCACTGATTCAATGAATCAAGAGAAAGGTTCATGGACTCAGCAGCATCCAAGATTGATATATCTGAGACATACAGAGCTAGGTCATCGGCATATTGTAAAAGATGACAATTGGAGTTCAGAGATGAATTAAGATTATATGTATACAGGTTAAAAAGTAAGGGGCTTAAAACGGACCCCTGAGGTAGGCCTTTAGAAACATTTCTGGGATCAAAATGTTCCCCTGGTACTCTTAGTTGAACAGATCTAGACATCATAATATAACCTATACACTGTATCATCTTAGCAGGGATTCTCAGCTCTAGCAACTTATGCCTGAGAATAGAAAGATTGACACTGTCATAAGCTGATGATATGTCAAGAAAAGCTGCTGTAACTGACTCGTTTTTACTGAAGGCTATCCGAATATCAGTTATTAAGATCCCTATACTGTCCATTGTACCTTTGCCTTTTCTGAAGCCAAATTGTGAGGCAGGGAGAATGCCTCTATTTTCAACTATCCACTCTAACCTATTTTTAATAAGGTATTCTAATATTTTCAGAGAAACACATGATAAAGCGATGGGTCTAAAGCTATTAGGGTCATTTGAATCCTTACCTGGCTTGGGGATCGGAATTATAATTTGGGTTTTCCAGTCATCGGGGATAAAACCATTATTGAAGCAGATATTTAGTAAATCCAGAAAGTATTGCTGAAATTTAGGGCCTGCTTGAGAAATAAAAGAATATGGAAATCCATCAATACCAGGAGCGGAGTCATGGACTTGAGATAAAACAGTCTTAAGTTCGTCAAGCGAGAAAGGGGAATCAAATGGATCATTTGAAGGACTGATAGATGGAAAATTATTAGGAGTCGGAGGATCAGGAGGAGCAATCCTATCATAGAATGCTTTGGCAACCTCACTTGAAATAGGAGATATATTTTGAGGATTAAAACTGCGTCTATATCTATTGATATTTTTCCATACAGTAGAGATAGGAGTAAATGGAGAAAGAGAGGTACAAAAAGCAATCCATCCAGCTCGTTTTTTCTTTCTCAAAGTACATCTGGATTTAGCCAAGACCTGCTTGTACTTAATTAGGTTTTCAATAGTCATGCATTTACAATATGTCTTTTCTGCCTCATTTCGAGCCCTGATTACCAAAGTACACTCACTATCCCACCAAGGTGGAGAACTTATCTTTTTAGACGCGGCATTCTTTAGTGGAAAACAGCTGTCCGCAGAATTAGAAATAGCCTCAGAAAATTTAGAGTATGATTCCAAGGGGTTTGCTATATCAAATACTGGCAAAGCTTCAATATTTCTATCTAAGCTTTCAGCAAAACGATTCCATTTAGAATCACCTGCTTTAGGTAGTCTATACTTAAGGAGTGGTTTGATATTTCTTGATGGTGTAAACCTCTGGGGCATTTTAATAATAAGAGGGTAATGGTCGCTTCCATGAGTTAAATCCCATCTATCCCAGTGCAATGAACATGCTATGTCTAATGAGCAGATAGTCAAGTCAACACAGCTTTTACATTGATCTGGTCTAGTAAGTCGTGTTGCTCGGCCATCATTTAGCGTACATAGATCCAAATCATCCAAAATCTCAACCAGACCACTGCCAAATGAGTCACATTTTTCTGAACCCCAACGATAATGATGACAATTAAAATCTCCCATTACAATAAAAGGACCCTGTAGATTTGAAAAAATGTTTCTTATAATAGCTAAAATATCATTGTTAGGATGAGCTATGTACATGGAAACAATTGTAATTCCCTCCAGCCCAACAGCAACCACATTAATGTCATCACTATTAATCTGCAGAGGCACAATAAAATATGGAAATTTACTATTTACAAATAATGCACAGCCACCATAACCATCAGATCTATCTTTGCGTATACATCTGTACTGAGGGACACGAAAATGCTGATTAGGAGACAACCATGTCTCTGAAACAGCAAAGGCTGCTGGGCTGAACTTACCCAGCAAATAAGAAATTTCTTGTTTTTTATGTGAAACGCTCCTCACGTTCCACTGTAAAAAGGTCAGGGGATTTGGGTGGGCCATACTGTGTGAGAGATAAAAGAGTGTTGAATTTTTGGGCAACGTGGTCAGGTAAATTTGGAGTGCTACTGATGAAGGAAGATAATGTACTTATTAGGAAATCAATAAGTTCCGAGGTTTTATCCTCAGGCTTTTGAGGAGCGATAGCACAGCCATTCTGAGATGGCTCATATGAATAGTTATTGAGGAGTGAATTATGAGCCTGCCTATCAAACCCAGGTGAAAGAACTGGACGGGTCTTTGGGGAACGGGAAACAGTTTTTTTATATGATAAGTTCCTAATGGGAGAGAACTGAGAGGAGGGGGGAGGATGATTCTGAGAGTTAAGAGATTGAGAAGTTTTGACAACATTAGCAAAGCTTTTCTTAACTGGAGTAAATTGTTTACTAGCCTCTTGGAATGAGATGGAGTGTTCTGCCATGGCCTTCTTAATAGCTTTCTGTCTACCTAACTCAGGACAAGATTTGTTTGTGGCAAAGTGATTCCCTGAACAGAGAATGCAGAATGCATCCCTCTCATCAATATTGCAACTGTCCCCTGTATGGTTGTAACCACATCGGAAACAGCGAGGTTGAGATCTACACAGAATTTTGGTGTGACCAAATCTGCAACATGTGAAGCATTGAACTGTTGGATATGTGTAGAGTTCAACAGGTAGGGAAGAGTAGCAAATGAAAACCCTTTTAGGCAATAACTGTCCATCAAAGGTCACAACAACAGTTTGAGTTGGTTTCCATGTTGGTGTACCGTCTTCCATAACCTTACGGTTAATTCTTCGTACTTTTAAAATTCTGCCAAAGCCAGTGGGGACTTTCATAAACTCCATTACCTCTGAATCCGTCCAGTCACTAGGGACCTCACGGACTACACCCATTTTGGTAATGTTGAATGAAGGGATGGAGGCAGTAAGTTTGTTCCTACATAGCAAACTGTTTTCCAGAAACGAGTTAGCATCTTCTGGGGACTTAAATTCCACTGAAACCTTATTCCTGCCTACTTTCTTAATGCCATCCGGAAGTACATTACGAACATTGTTCTTTAAAAGCACAAGACCAAATTTAACTGGATGTAATGATGTCCCTGAGTCTCTGCTAGGTTCGCTGTGCGAAACATGGACAAGAAACGGAGCCTTATCCATGGCGGAATACTTCTGGCGACCAATATTTTTAGGGACTTTTGGCGTGGATTCATTAACTTCCCCATTTGTATCCTTCCTTTTACGTTCTTGGCGAGACGATTCCTCCATGTTAGAAGAACTTGAACTTGGAAGAGTCACAGTTAATATGGTAGGGAAAACATTAGGGTCCGGAGGGTCCGGAGGTTTCAAGTGGTTCTCATCCATGTTTTGAGAAAATTAAATTAAAAAGCAGACTTACCAATATCTAATGGACAAGCACAACGACAAATACAAACAAAAAAGCATCCAAAAAGCCCAAAAAAAAATGAAAAACTTCAGATTTTCGGAAGAAAAAAAAAAACGATCGCACGTGCACTCACTATTAACGCAACGCAGAAAGTCCGCATGCTCCTTACCATCACGAGTACAAAGTTGACACAGAACCTGTCAAAAGAGTAACTGAAGTGCGAGATCTTGGGGTGAGATTTACTACAAATTTATCCTTTAGGGAGCATATTATTAAAATCTGTAAAAAAGCTTTTAGAAATTTAGGGTTTATATTACGCAGAGTGCATGGTTTTACGAATATTAGGGCCATAATTGCTTTATACAATGCATTGGTTAGGAGTCAGCTAGAAATCTGGGCTCCTCATGAGATTAAATATAGTCTCATGATGGAGAAAATACAAAACAAATTTATTAGATATTTATACTTTAGACAATATGGGGTATATCCATTTTACCCACTCATGTACCCGACTCTATTTATACTAGGTATGGTGGGATACGTTGAGCTACGAGTTCGTAGGATATTAGCATTAGTAAGCTATTTGTTTAAATTGATTAAAGGGAAGACACATAATCCGGAGTTGCTTAGAAGAGTAGATCTGTGCGTGCCTGACGGGTTCGTGGGTCGGCGGCGGCGGCCGCGGTTGCTGGTGGTGCCGAAAGCTCGCACCAACCTACTGAGCAAGACGCCCTTAACGCGTGCACTGCACACTCTCAACATGGTCGCGGAGGAAATCGATTTGTTTTCTTGTACGCTAAGCGAATTCACAAAGGTTACACTTGGTATCCTTTGTTATGGAAATACACTGTCGCATTAGGTTAAGAACCTGTAATGATAGATGTAAGAGAGAAATAAATAAATAAATAAATGTTCTCCAAAGACTCCGCAGCCAAACCAGCCTTGGCCGAGGTCGCTTGTAGGTGGGACGGGGCGAGTGTATCAGCACACGTCGCGTCACACACAAGCGGCCTGCCATTTTTCGAAGCCAATAAGGTCATACCATCGGGCTGCTTGCCATCATCACGGCAAATGCCTAGTGGCTCTAGGATTGAAGGTACGTTGGCACTGGCAAGGGCTCGACGGATGACGTCGTTGAGGCTGGCGTGGCGCCAAAGTCATCCTGCGCTGAACTTACACGAGAGACCGTGGTGTCCAAGTTGGCCGACACCTTCGTCGCAATGGCAACGGTGGGACTAGTTGAGCTTTGAGCCCAGTCGGAGGCCGCAGGCTAGGGTGAATGTGTTTCCACCCAGGAGGGTACCGATGTTCGCCGATGGAATGGCGTTGAGCCAATATCCCGACTCACGTTCACCAGAGGCCAAGAGACGAGCCCTGTCTCCTGGGTTTTGGGCGGTACCTAGGAGATTGTTTTTTACTTTTCTACAAAGGGGCTCGTCCCAGAGCCTCTGCGAGGACGGTGTGATTGGAAAGTTTTCTCCAGGGCAATTTGTCACGCCTCATCCAAGCCTGAGTCCTAAGGTTGATTTAAAATTTATGGAAATACTAAAATTAAAATTCTATAAATTCGTTGACCAGTGTTCCCAAACCTCTCAATTTTTCGGTAGATCTATGTACCGATTTTGGACTTCATCTTCCGAACTACATGCATTTTCTACCGGTTTTTTCTAAAAAACGTTAAAATGAACGCAAGTTGAGCTAGTAGAAGTTTGACCAGAGAATCGTCGCTTTTGAGCCCAGTACCTAAAATGTATTAAGCCACTACTGCAATTTTACTTAATTGTGCCCAAACATTGTGAAATATTGAAGAGTTCAAGGGACACTATACGGATAATAAATTAAGTACAACTACGGCTGTAAGAAGAAATAAGATGAAATATTATAAGTTTGGCGAATCTTCCGAAGTGCGTTCGTTAAGGAACCCTAGGGAAGGTAGGAACACCGGGGTTGCAACACTGAGTTTTTGAACGGGTTTGGCGTTTGGCCCAGTTGCTACACTCCAAACGTCATTTCACATATTTCCAATTCCAATAGATTTCGTATTGATTTATAAGTGTCATTTTGAAGTCTCTTTGACGACCTTGCGAACCCTGCTCGGAGTTGGTGTTGAAGAATTCAACACCGGTGTAGCGACACTGCTATTTTTGAACGGTCGGTGCCGTGACCCGTGTATTGTTGGAATCCAGGGTACGAACCCAAGCCGGTGTGAGTTTGTGAACGACTATCTGAATTATTATTTTTCGGTTTGGTAGCACCATAGAATGAACTTCTTCTGAGTGTCGTTGACATGACAGGAAAAGGCTCTAAAGGACTCTATTCCAGAGCCGTAAAATATATAAAATAGCAGTGCGTTCCGAGTCAAAACATAATCGATTACATCGCATCTATCGGCATTCCGAGTCAACGTCAGACCGATAACGATAGCCCTAAAATGGTTGTTATGACGTCATGATTTTTTTTTTTTCAATTCTTTATTAATCCCAAATACAGAAAACTACAAACTTAATTATGTAGCCACTAACGAAAACCAGAAGGTTTATCTGTAGTGGCGGCATTAAGGCCGCCATGTTGTGCTATCATCGCCCGTGCATCTGAGCGTTAGCACTGTGAGTGATCTATCAAAAGTGACAGCTGGCCGGCGGCAATTTCAAAAATAGGTTATTCTTAGTCTAAGAGTTTAATATTAAACCATGAATCAGAGATTTTTGTTCGCTTCGTGGACCTAAGTTTATAGTACTAAATAATTACGAGCCCAGAAAAAAGGATTTTTGACAAAAGAATAAACCAACACGTAATAAATGCTCTCAATGAGGTGCAATAACTCTTGCACAACAACGTAGCGTAGGTAAAGTATACTTAGTATTCTCGTAGCGTTATCAAATTGTGGTTAGAGGTTAATATTTCTGGCACTGGCAAGTGTCATCATCCACGTCGCGTCCAAAAGAGTTCCTAATGGATCATAAGTTTTAGCCCTGATGGACGCCATTTCCCATTCGGAATGACTTGATGGGCGTGAGTAGTTTGATGGTAGTTTTAGCAATGTTATCACCATTCGGAACGCTATGGATAGGTAGGTACAGATAGCGCGCGAGTTCATGTCCATCGGGGCCAGAGGTGACACGTGGGGGCAGCGCACCCCGCCTTCACCCACCTCACCGAATTAGCCTGCAGTCGAGTGTTGTCCTCGATGGTTGTGACGTGCGCTTATCGATATCGAAAATTAGTCGCTATGGAAAAGACAGAATAATGGAAAATACGATCGATAAATGCGTAATTGAAGTCAGCGACGGCGAAGATATTGATTCTAACTCTGCTCTGTCGGTTATCTTTGCATCTGATAGTGATTAAAATGCATAATTTTTTTTTTCTTTTTGCAATAAACAAATAAGTACTTATCACTTTTATTTTATTTCATAATTTGCAAAATTACCTTGAGTTATAATAAACCAAATTGACAGCTGTTGACAAAATCGGTAGTAATTAGCGACATTACCATAAATTTATAAGGTCGCAGCACTACCGCATTCCCCAGGATGGACATGAACTCGCGCTCTATTTGTACTACTTGGACAGCGCGTTCCGATTCAAAACATAATCAATTACATGCCATCTATCGTCATTCCGAGTCAACGTTAGCCCTAAAATGATTGTTATGACGTCATGAATGACATCATTAAGCCCGCCATAATGTGCTATCATCGCCAATGCTTCTGGGCGTAAGCACTTTGAGTGATCTATAAAAAGTGACAGCCGGCCAGCGGCAATTTCAAAAAAGGGTTATTCTTAGTAAGTTTAATATTAAATGATGAATCAGAGTTTTTAGTTCGCTTCGTGAACCTAAGTTTACAGTACCAAATAATTACGAACCCAGAAAAAAGGATTTTTGATGAAATAACAAATCAACAAGTAATGATTGCTCTCAATAGGGGGAAAATACTCTTGCACATCACGTAGTTAAAGTACACCTTTTGTTGGCATTCACGTAACGTTATCAAATTTCGTAAAATTGAGTTTAAGGTTAATTTTTCTGTCACTGACAAGTGTAATCATCCACGTTGTGTACAAAATAGTTCCGAATGGATCATAAGTTTAAGCAGTGAAGGACGCCATTTCCCATTCGGAAGGACTTGATGGGCGTCAGTAGTTTTAGCACTGCTATCCCCATTCGGAACGCTGTATAGGTACATGACAGAAAAATATTTGACATTTGTGAAGTGTGTGATGATGATATTTCTTGCAATCATTTTTTAAATTAAATAAACACAATATGTATGCTTTGAGATAAGTGGATGAAACTTTAAAGGTTACATTCCTCACGTATCGTTTGCCTGAAATTTATTTTATTAACTGGTCCTTTTGCTTGTAAACATGAGTCTAGTAGGAAAGAAATGTGAATCGATAGCCCTATCGGAAAATTCGAAAGACGACCTAGTTCCTAACCAAATAACTCCCGAAGAGGTTCTGAGGCTGGACAGGATCGCTGACTCATATCTCTGCAGCCCTGAAGCAAATGTATACGATATTGACTTTACAAGGTTTAAGATTCGTGACTTGGAATCGGGTACAGTGTTGTTTGAGATTGCAAAGCCTCCAACAGATTTTGGCGTTGATACTGATGGTGCAGATGATGCTTCGGAAGAGCCACTGGACCCCAATGCTGGGAGATTCGTTAGATACCAGTTCACGCCGCAATTCTTGAAATTGAAGACAGTTGGAGCTACGTAAGTTGTTTACCTTAACAGGATTAAGCTATTAGGTACTGCGTAAAACATTTTGTCTTGAATTCAATTGAAGTAGGTGGCTTCTATAGAACCTGTAAAAGTGACGAGATATTTCATTTACATGTTGTCATCTTTACAGGTTATGAGTGTGGTTATGAGTCCACTAAAACTACAATAAACACCAACGATTGGGTCACGAGCCTCATCAAATGTTAAAAATCGTTGGGAAAAATGGGCTGGCTAACTTCAGGCCACAACGAACGACCATGCTCAGTACTATGGGGGCTGGTTGAATGTGTTTATTTGGTTTATTTTTGTGACCGACATTACAACAATAGCTGAAGTAGATTATTCTGTTGGAAGTCATAACCGCACTCTAAATATGTATATCAATTGTGACTTATTTATCAATGCATGAACTATGGAATAAAATAGCACCTATTTTCATACATTATTTTATCAGAAAATTGATAACAGATTATAAATAAACTCACACATTTGTCAAGGTAGGCAGTGTCTTTTTGTCTCTTTGGTGTGCACGCCACTGCTAATTAGTAATCAACTGATCATACTGAGCAACTATCCCAAAGAAGCATACCTGCAGAAATATTCAGGGATTAAGATATCCAAAACCTTAAGGACTCTACTTGAGTATTTTACAGGAGGGTCTTTTTGAGAATGCTGCCCTTAAACAGGTGCCTCACAGAAATGGCTTGTCTCAAAACACGTCTGTATCTTTGTGTTTTACAGGCTTTTTTGCTGAAATTTCAAATATTGCCCAAAATGCAATGCACAGCAAAATGCATTGCACAGCAATGTGTCTTTTGAAAAGTTGTTGCAAATTATCAATTTTCCATAAGAGGTTTGTGTATGTGCATGCGGTATTTAGTTCCATTGTTTTTTTACATAACAATTAACATGTATTAAGTTTATATGACGTACCTACCAGTGGCGAAGGGTGAACATTTTAAAAAGGGAAGCCAGACAAAAAGTCAGAAAAGCAACCAAGGAAAACACAACATTTTTTGTACTTTGCAGCTCCCTGTCAGCCAAGTGTATTTGTCCTAATGAGATTTATGGGAATGTTTGCAAAGCAAAGAGCAGGGAACAAAGAAATGTAGTATGGATGCCATTTCCTAAAGGAAAGCCACTGGGAATCGTGTTGTGTGGACCCTTCGGCACTGGTACTACCTGAAGGCACTGCTGTCAGCTGAACCACAGAGTGATTTGTTTGCTGATAGTTGGATGAAAGTTTATAGAGAGTGTTTAGGGTTCTGTGAGAGTGTTGCCTAAATGTGATGTTTAATTTTTATTTTGTTGTGATATTTTATTTTATTCTTATTTATTATTATAATTCTTTAAATTTTTTGTTTTTTGTAGCACAAAAGTTTTTACTGTAATGCTGTACAAAATTTTCGAATAAATAATTTTATAATTCAAAATAAATTATTTGCTTATTTGAGTTTAGTTAACGGTGAATTGAAGAAAGATAGGTGCAAGACCAAAACTGTTAGGTTGCTGTGTGACTTTCTGACACTGACTGAAAATTGTATGATTTTGCAGTGTGGAATTTACTGTTGGTGCTCGACCAGTGAATCATTTCCGAATGATTGAAAAGCATTTCTTCAGGGACACCTTGCTCAAGACCTTCGACTTTGAGTTTGGCTTCTGCATTCCATTCTCAAGGAACACTTGTGAACACATATATGAGTTTCCTACCCTGCCTCCGGATCTTGGTAAGTAGTTTGCACCTCATGTCTTAACTGACAATTTTAAACTACAATCACTAGTGAAATATCTAAATTTTCAATATCCCTTTAATAAACCCTTTTACTTTTAATTCACAAACTAATTTCATGTGATCCCATAGGGCCTTCTATACAGGTTTTCAGTTGGGACAATCTTACACAGCGGCATAGAGGTCTTCCAAAGTATTCGCCTCCTTTGCCACTGAACAACGCTAGGTTGATCTTGGACATCCCACTTTTCTTTTCCCAACTGGGTACCAAGGGCGAGCATGCATTGCTGGATAATCTCAAAATGTGGCCAAACCAGCCCCATTTTCTCAAACATTCTGCTTCGTCAGTCTCCGGTGTATTATACCCTGACCGCTGTTAACCCGACCACTCTACGGTTAATATCGACCCGCGACTTTCAATCCCTTGAAAATTGTGTTCCGGTTTTATGAGCCATTCCACCAAATTACGCTTTTTGTATGGCGTGGCTTTTTGGATCGTAATTTTCTTGGAATTTGGAGTGATGTTAAGTATGTTTTACAGTCTAATTAAATGAATAGATTGGATTGTCAATATAATTAAGGATCATAGGTTATTGTGACATGACATTTTAATTCCATACAAAAATCGTTTAACTACAATTAAATTCAGACAAGTAGTTAAATTCAATACAGAAAAATTTACGGAAGTAGTTTTTACATACTTAATGTGATAAATCACACTAATATTATAAATGCGAAAGTTTGTGCGCGTGTGTGTGTGTGTGTGTGTATGTTTGTTACTCTTTCACGCTGAAACGGCTGGACGGATTTGGATGAAATTTGGAATGGATATAGCTTATACCCTAACTTAACACATAGGCTACTTTTTATCCCGGAAAAAAGCATCGTTAAACCGAATACACGCGGGCGGAGCCGCGGGCAAAAGCTAGTAAATAATAAAATTCTAGTAAATTATGTTCCAACAAATGTATGTGTTTAATGTTTTGTTTTTTTTTCCTGCAAAGTCATTTTAATTGAATGAAAGATTTAGCTCTTTGAAGTTGACAATGTGATTTTTCTGTAAACGAGATGTAGGCGATTAATCACTACAAAAAATATAAAGTATTATTTGCAAATGTGGTACATTAATATTCAATTCTAAAAATTGAATTGCCTTTTCTAAAATGGTAAATTAGGCGCTGGAAATTTTAGATTTTCGCATTGAAATTTAAGCGGCCTCCTAACCCGCGAGAAAATTATTTATTTAACGTGTTTTCAACCTAAAATATGTTCCACTTTACCTTCGCTATAGTAAAGGTTTTTAGACGGTAATAAAAAGCAAGATATTTATTTAATTGCCTAGCATTATTAGAATAAATCACACTGCAATGTTAGTAAAAGATATCTGTTGTTTTTTTATACAATTTCATTACTAAGATTAATTAAGAAAACACAATAAAAAATAATTGAGAAATATTTTTAGCTATAATAACTATCTCAACTGAGTTGCGGGTAGAAATCTGTTTATTTTTTGTCGAAGTTAGAAAACTGAAGAGTTCTAATTGTTATTAGTTGTGGGTTGAACATTTTAGGTCGATAGTGGAGGCACCCTGCGTGCACGCTGGCGTATATGCGCACGGATACACACGGCACCGCCATGGCATGAGATATCTCAAGATCCATTCATTGCTATTTATTATATGTATAATCATATCACTCAAATTAATAAATACTCATTCATCATAAGAATCATAACCAAACAAATATCACAGCAAAGACTCTCCGATTTTTACGAGAAAATCTCGATGTTTCAGTCAAACTTAAGAGTGACCTTCACGAATTTTTTACATCGGAACGTCGAATTTTTTTACGTGAAACTCAAAGCGAGCTTCGAGCTATGTATAAATTATGCTATTTTGTTATCTAGTGGCGGAAAACTAAACAGTATTTACTAGAGAATTCTACGTCAATCTCAACATGCACTAGAATATTATTAAAAAATCTACAATTTTCCTGACGGTTAATGTCATATTAAACACGTATCATAATACCCGTCATTTGACACCCCACAAAAATAGGCATAGGAAAAAAGTTTGTCAGAACTAAATCAGCTTCGTTGCCAAGCAATATTTGCCTGCTAAAGATTTAACGTATATAAACATGGAATTACCGACACTCCGTAATAAAAAAATAAACCAGCAAGCAAAAATTATGTTGTCTATTGTATCAAATTATTAACAAGGAAGAAATGGAATATCTACGGGTTTTCGTCAGGTTTCGTTTTGTATTTATTATCCATACTATATTTCAATAAGGCTGTGAAAGTACTTTAATTCTGTGTTCACACTTCTATTTAAATACTTTTACTACTATGCCGTATGTATTGATTATATCGACTTTAAGTGAAGATATGTATGTAAATAAAGCAGTTTCGGAAGCTAAACTGGCGTGTCTATAAAGAAATATTATCCTAAAGTCGTTCTCAAAATATTGAAGAGGTAATAAGGTCACCAAGAAAAATGAGAAAACGCAATCTAAAAATTTATTATTAAATTTAAATTATGAAACTTAAATACTCGTACAAATGTATGTCGCTTTGTGATGGCGTGAACAGCTATTTCGCAAACAAGCGCGCTTTTCCTGTACTGGGACTGTTTTACGCCATGTTTTGTCTTCTAAAAAGTGTTCTACAAATATTTATAAATAATCCAGTAATTCTGAAAAATCTATGTATGGGGAAGATGGCATTATTTATAATGTTTTGAACCTAGTGTGACTTGACAGCTTTGCGTAGTGTCCAAAATTCACAACCCTCCGAATCCCTCCGCTTAATGTTACCCCCCTCCCCACCCCAAAAAGTGCCCCTGCTCATGGTTTTTTTTTCTTTTTTCTATTAGATCATACGAGACTTGTCGTCATGTAGGGAATCAAGCTAACTGAGTAAAAAAAGATGGATTCTATTGCTTTTCGCTTTACTCATATAGTTTTGTCCCCTTCATATCATGTTAGGGAATCAAGCTATATGAGTAAAAGAGATGGACTCTATTTCATCTCGCTTTACTCACATAGCTTTGTCCCCTTCATGGCGAGAGCGTAAATGATTGTTGCTGCTCTATTGGACCCTGAAGATTTATCTGTCAAATGGTGGATTTAACAGTTTATCGAAAAAAGATAATTTTAGTAAGTAATTGAAAAACGTCTCTTTTTCAGTTGATGAAATGATTGCTGCACCATTTGAGACTTGCTCAGACAGCTTCTACTTCGTGGATAACAAACTGGTGATGCATAACAAGGCTGACTACGCCTACAATGGAGGCCTGAACAATTAGCTCATTCATCAACGAACATCATTACCCATTTTTTTTTATAGAAAAGTCTGTTCAGCATAAGCTTTACACAATGACTGTGTTTTTTCAATGGGATCTGTTTAAAACCTTTCACATGAAAACATTCCACATGAAATTTTCCAAATTGTACAAGAACCAATACTGTGGAAGTCACAAATTAGCTGAAATTAAATTGATATAAGAATATCTTTTCAAATGAATGTTATGAATAAATAAGTTCAAATGTAAAATGTATGCTGTACACAAAATCTATTCCTGTAAAGTGCTATGAAACGACTTACGTATTTGGTTCATGTAATTTTGAATAAACATCTGAGGTGCAATTGTGTAAGCCAATCGTATTCAAATTCGATTGTCATATGGCTATTCGGCTAAGCAAATAAGCCCGTTTGACAATTTAAATTGTCAACAACAAAACAAGCCAATTGTATTCATTTGATAGCCAAAAATGTACGATTTCAACAACATTTCGACAACATTACAAATTAATAATTGATGCAAAAGTAAAAATCATTTCGAGATATGGGCTTTCTCAGCATCATATTTTTGTTTCAGAATTAAATCGTGATTAAATAAAGAGATATTTTCAAAATACTAAAAATATGGTAAACACAGGATTTTAAAAACAATTTCTTTTGTTTTAAGATCATTTTGTTTAAAAAAAAATCAACTGCCATGTCATGTGACAGCAGACATAAATATGCCAAGCTTTTTTTTTAATGATCCATTGGCAATGAATATTGACTTTTGAAATCCTCAGATGCGACTTACGTCCTTTTGGAATGAGTGAATAAGAAAACATTAAATTATGCAGGATAAACATAAAATAAAACAATATGAAAAAATTCATTAATTTTCTTTTTTACGCAGATTTTCAATATACACATTAAAAACAAATGGTTAACTAAAATGAAATGTTGGCGATTGTCAAACGGGCTTATTTGCTTAGCCGAATAGCCATATGACAATCAATTTGAATACGATTGGCTTACACAATTGCACTTCTGGTTCTTGTAGTCGTTGGACCACAAACAGGGTTATTCAAGAACTATAAAAACGCAGTTTTGACTGCTTGTCCGTTTTTGTGTTAAGTAGTGGGAAAACACCAAGACTAGTTATAATATATTAAATTTTCCGTTGAATCCTATTAGTGTGCTGGTTAGTAACCAGGGGCCTTATTAGTGTCGATTCGGTGTAACACGATTTAACTTATTTGTCGGGACCAACCTTATTTTAAGCGTCCTGTCCTTGTCTTTTCGATACAGAAAGAGAAAGACAGAATGCCTAAATTAAGTTTGGTCCTATCAAATGAGTTAGTCTTGTTACACCGAATTGACACCATTGTCTAACTTCGACATCTATCGTAATCGCCTTAAAACGCACCGTGATTGGCTAGAAAATATCACACCTTCGATGGCTATTGCGATAGATATTGAAGTTAGACAATAAGAGGGCAGGTTTATATAGAGACTGGAAAGTTCATAAAAATATGTTTTATTACAAAATTATTATATCAATGAATTTTACATCTTCATGGTCTAAAAGAAAGCACTCAAGTGTGTTATAAACTTTTGTCACTTATTTCACCTCACTAATAATTGAATTTAGTAGACACCTAGGAAGCGTTTCAAAATGTGCGATCATGGTGAGAAATTTCACTCGTTTATTAGAAAGAGACAGTTCTGTAAAGGAGAAAGAGAAAAATCTGGCTGCACAAATCAGGTGGCCTAGTGTGATTTTCGCATTACTACGAAGCGATTCAAAACACTTCCGTGCAACTGTCAGGTAACAGTTCGTTTACCCTCGGTTTAACTCTTGTTAGTTTTTGAACGCTCCAGGGTGAAATTCGCATCACACCGAATGATTTTCGCTCGTTTCGAATCGGAACCTTAGTTACGAATAGTGCAATGTGTTTGTGATTTATATATTGTTTATAACAATCACCTTTGTATCTACATTTTCTTCTCTATGTTGTAGTTTTAATTGTTCTAGTCATCTTTTTAATCGTGGAATTAGTATATTTGTAAAAAATACGCAACTGACTACAAGGAAGACTTGAATATGATTTAAAAATATGACTTCTTTAAGGAGTGATTCATTTTTAACATTCCATATTATTTAGGATCTTGTTTGTTTTGTATAATTACATAACCATAAGTAATTTTGATAATAAAGATCTCAATTTTAAGCCGTCCAATTTGGGTATCATGTAGATACTTTCCTGTTAATTGGAAACTAAGAACTTTACGAACTCAAAAATGTGTTCATTACGCTAAATGTTAACAAAATATGAATGTACGGCTTTTTCTACTAATTTAAGCTTAACTTGAAAACTTTATTTAAGAAGGTTAAATAATTAAAAAAGAACTCTACATTGGTATATTACCCTGTAGTTAAGAAAGTAAACTTGATGAGGACATACTTTTTCTTTATTGGTCCATTAAATTTTGAAACTAGTGTTTTAAGTATGAAAAAAGCTAAACTGTACAATGTACTACGTTTGTCGGCTTTGAATAGATATGCTTCCGATATCGAGAGAACCTAGCATAGACCATATCGAGCTTTGATAGCTCGATATACCACTGTCTGTTCCTCTTTAGGTAGATCAACAGAGTGATACAAAGCACTGTAACAAGCGCTAGAGGTGCAGGGCATATTAAGCTGTTTCTACTATAACATGTATGTATGTATGTACCATATTGAAAAGCCTTATTTACTGTTAGTGAAGCTGTATTTAAGATACTTAGAGTAACCATCACGAAAGAAACCGCGCGTTTAGTGTCGCTCTTCGGATTTCTAAGAAAATCTCAGTATGTTAGCCGCTAAAGCCTATTTTAGGCGAAAGTGTTCATAGGTTGTCATAAAGTAATTAAGCCAAGCGCGAGTCGGATTCGCGCACAAAGGGTTCCATAGCACCCCACAATACGGGTGCGGAACACTAAAAACATAACGGGGGCCGTCCTTAAATGACGTTATTTGAAATTGGAGGGGAGGAGCCGGATGACGGTATATCATGAACATAGATGGCGATAATGGGGGGGGGGGGGGCACTGCTGTCTTAAACAAATATGGTGCCATTTTAGGGTTCAACAAGAAACCCTTAAAGTTGCGCCATGTCCGTTCGTCTGTCTGTCTGTCCGCGGCTTAGCTCAGGGACTCTTAGTACTATGAAGATGTTATTTGGCACGAGTATGCATAATATTAATCACGCCGACAGAGTAGAAAAATAAATCTAAAAAAAAGGGTTTTTTGGGACACTTCCCCTGCATATAAGGTGACTTTAAATGTATGCAGCCAAATTCTTACTGATGACTCGGTAAGTGCTCAGTAACAAGGTTCGATGACCCTTTTTGTGAAATTCGTAAGTAAATTATTCTTTTCGTGTTCCTTACAAACGCAAGCCCAGCCCCGAGTTAATTACTATGGGACGTCAAGATTTTATTTTGCAAAATTAGCAACGAAGCATCCAGTATGAGTTTGGCTGTATAAATAAAAGTCTCCATAAATAAAGTGGGGATGATTTCTTTCTCGTTTATACCATGGTGCGTGGGTTGCTGGATAGGTCGTTCAAAAATATTACGGGTGTTTGAGAACAATTTTTCGAATCAGGGATCCGTTTGCGAAATATTAAGCTTAAACTGCTAATATTGTTTAGTCAAGTGCCCCCACCCGCCAGCTATTTTTGGATATTTGGAAAAAATCATGGCAGTTGTATTGTATAAGGAAGTTAAAAGGAAAACTATCACAGCTAAGTAGACTTTACAACGTAAACGAGTTATAGTCCACCCACTTAATTTTGCGGGTTTGTTTCATACATTTTGCGAGTATTAGTAAGTTTATAATTTTGAATCAATCCATCTAAGTCTATTAACTTATTTGAATGGTGCGGAACCTTGACCAAGTTTTTGTTTTGGCTCGCTGTGCTCAAGCAGGCTGGCTTCAAGAAAATTAGCAGTTTGTCGCTAGTGTGGATGTCATAACATAATCATGATCAGTCATGAATATAATTGACTTTCGTTTATAAAGCCATATTCATATTGGAGACTCGGCAAGTGGCTAGGACCAAGGTTCAATGACCCTGTTTGCGAAACACAAAAAATATATTTTGTGCCTTTAAACTTGTTCAAGAACCACCTCTACTCAATTAGTATAGGAATTCTAAATTTTATTTTTCGTCATTCACAGAAAGGGTCATTGTACAGTGGAGACCGCATCAAGTTAGACACTTCGGACTTTGTACCTATCTTATGTTCTTCTCTGTAGGGACTAATGTCGTACTGCAAGTGGATAGCTTGATGTGGTCTCCACTGTACCTTGACCCTGACCACTTACTGAGTCTCAAGTATGAATTTGACTTTATAAACGAAAACCACCTTATCCAGGCAAATCATTTTTTTTAAAGAAGTGTCCGTTGTATTAGTATAATTTTATAATGTTAATTATGTTCGCATGTTTTATACCGGGTGTAAATAAAGTGCGATCATTAAGTGAAACCACATATTCTACCGACCCTACTGAACCACTTTTCCCAGGAGTCATACCCGCGGACACCCTTAGTTTAGGAAATAATTGAGTTCCAAACAAAAACGCGTGAACCCTAACGCACCGACATACGGGTGAGTTCAGCTTCAGGTTTCTCTCTAAACTCGCCCGTATGAGAGAAACCTGAAGCTGAACTCGCCCGTATGTCGGTGCGTTAGGGTTCACGCGTTTTTGTTTGGAACTCAATTATTTCCTAAACTAAGGGTGTCCGCGGGTATGATTCTTGGGAAAAGTGGTTCAGTAGGGTCGGTAGAATATGTGGTTTCATTTAGTGGTAGCAGTCTATTTACACCCGGTATACATAAGTATTCAAATGACAGAATGTTTATTCTTGGTGATAAACAAAAATAGATTATTCCTGTTAGAGCGCCTCCAATAAAGTGCCAGTGGCCAAATCTGATCCCAGCAAATACAGTTAAGCAAAAGAAAGGGATAATTATGATCAGTGTAATATTAAAATTCAATTAATGACAGCTGTTCATTGAACCCGGTATATAAGAAGACTTTTATTTATACAGCCAAACTCATACTAGAGGCTTGGTAAGTGATCACTGATCAGTAAAGCGGATCGATACCATTTTTTGGTAATATCGCAAAATGAAATCTTGACGTCCTATAGTAATTAACTCGGGGCTGTGCTTGCGTTTGTAAGGAACACGAATTTGGCTCTATAAATTAAAGTCACCTTATATAAGGTCCTACAATTCAAAGTAAAAAAAACAGATAGGGTATCCCCAATAGACCACATTCCACCGAATTTTTTTTTTGCGCTAACTTATTTTTCGCCCCCCCATAGAAATTTAGTCAGCTGACTGAACCACTTTGTACTGGGATGTGCAAAAAATATTTGATCAAAGTTTTTTTTTCTTGACTGTGATCACTGAGCGATACATGATCTACCCTAGAATTATTTTCACTTATTATTGTAGGACCTTATAATAATATTAGATATAGTACATATAAATCTTTTCGTTAATCAAGTCAAAGTCGGAATTTAGCCTTGTGATAGTCGTGATAGGATGCAATTAAAATAAATGAGCTTGATGTGAATGTATTGTATAAAAATACATTTATGAAGAAGTGCTCTATCTTTTATTATTATTATCTCTTTATTTTACTGTGTTTGAACAAGCAAAAGTCATTATGAAATTAATTACCAACATACCATCAAATTTAAATTAGGCGTTTTATCTAGGTACTTAAGATAAGAGTTTTCTCACTTATTTACGCATAGATTGTGTTTGTTTCGTGTCACTGAAATCACCTTGTTTGTCGATGGAAATAAATTCAGAATATTAGACATGGCAATAAACGATTTTTATTTATACACATTAGAAAACAAAGAAATAAAACTCATGATTACGAAAAATATTTTTAATTAAATCAATTTGAACAAAATATAATTATACTTATATTTTGTTATCACAACATGCATAACATTTTAGATTTAGTTTAAACTTATTTCAATCGTATCAAAACAACCGTTTCTATCTAATATTTATTTATGATTAAAACCATGATATTAATTGTACATGCCTAAATTAAAACATTCAGAAATACATTTGGGTTCGATTGTACTAACAGCATACATTTAGTATAATATAATGACTAACACCATATCGAGATGGCTGCAACGCGCTTTTTTGTACTGTTGGCGACAGGTCGACATGGCAATTTTCTAGTGATGTGACATCCCATACCAGGTAGTCGACATCGATAATTTTTTTGGTACGCAACAAAAATGAGTGTTAAATTATTATTATCTTTTTATTTAAAGTAACATTTTATTCATCGCAATCAAAATTAAATGAACTATAACATCGTTACAGACACTTAAGAAATTTGTTCTGAAAAGTAATTGTTCATCTGGGCCTACTGATTTTGATTCGGATTTTATGCTGGACATAGTTCATTTCGATATATTCACTCTCCAGTGTCAGATTGACTGGATATTTATATGAATATTTTTTCCGTTCAGTGTCACAATTTTCCAATACTTTTCTGGCTAGTACAAGTGCTTGAGAATAAATTATTGTTTTTACAACACGTGACGAATTTTGAATTTTCGATACAAAACTAAAACGTGAGCGAGATCAAAATCGATAAACGTGGTCGATGCCGAGTCGGGCAGCACTACGACTGTAATGACTAAGATGGCGCGGGTGTGCGGGGCATCCCCCTTCCACGCTCACTTCATACCCCGATTGCCATGTCAGCCTGTTGTCATCAGTAGATAGGTTATTTTATTTATGGCAAAAAATCCGAGGACTTTGTAATAAATTCTTTATGATCTGATTTTACGTTCTTTTTTTAGTTGCATAATTGTCCTTTTTTAAAGTTTTTTTGCGTCTTTTAGTGTCTTTTGGTACGGAAGACCAAACTGATTTGAGTTTTTCTTTAAGACATGTTAAACCGTTATGTGAACATCTTATTTAATTTCACTTAAAATAAACCAATAGGTATGGGGGTCATTGTAACAATTTAACTGTTTGTTCCATTGTTATATTATTTATAGCATTAACGTACATAGCCAAAATAAATATGTATTTTCCATATAGCTAGCAGTTCTAATAAACAAGTTATTGATTTTCAAAGTTAAAATGGTGTAACCGACCCCGGGTTATTCTTTATTAAAATAAACTTATCATTATTAGCCTCAGTCAGAATCTTATACTATTAAAAAAAAATAACTTAGAAACACTATGATTGGCTTTGGTCTCTTGCCTTAAAATTATTCCTTCGCCCTCTACCACCACGACCTCGTACTCTATTCGCGAACTCCTTTGTTTCAGAGTCCTTCTTTATATAAAACTTGTACATCAGAGAGCCCTCATTTATATATGTCATGGCGTACGGCAGAGGAAGAATCGCGCATTTCGACTCATTCACGATCTCCTTTATTGGAGTACCAATAGAATGACAAACATCGGTGTATTGGTACTTCCTTCGTGGCTCCCTTTTGTTGAAGACATGCAGCTCATACATCCATTTTGCGGCGCTAGTTTTAGTCCCTAAGAGCTGCACTGTCATAAAGACTTTACGTTCCGTTTCGGAAACTTGCAAATGGACAAAGAAGTTATAAGGTCCTATTTCGACCAAGTGCATGAAGCGATCGTCATAGTAAATGCTCGGCAGGACCATTTCTTGGCCGACAGCCCCTTGACGGTTTTCTGGGTGCTTTTCGTCGAAATGGGACCCGATTTTGGAGAGTTTTCCTGAAATTAACAGAATAAAACATAAACATATCGTCACGAGATGAATCCTGGAGAGGGTGTCAAAGGTGTTCCTAAGTGTGAACTGTGAAACGCAAGTCACAGTCTACACCTTGTACACCCGCGTTTCACCGACGATTATTACGTCCCAACGTGATGGGTGGTGAGGTGAGCCTTATCGCCGTACTTCGGGCACAGTTACACGATTTTTAGGGCATGCGGGTTCCCTCAAGATGTTTTCCTTCACCGTTCAGCAAGCAAAATAATTTAATTTAATAGATTCCGAAGAACTCATTGGTGCATGCCCAACCGGGGTCGAACCTGGATCTCAAGATTGAGAGGGCAGCGTTCTATCGCCGCTTCTTTAACAGAGTAGTGCTTTATTTTTTAATACGTGAAATTCAAGTTAAGTTAACGAAAACTGGTGATAGTACTCGTCCATATGAACAACTTTTACTATGGAGCCAACCCTGAAAATATGGACGAGTACTGATAGTACAGTGACTTGAATTTCACGTTGTATAATTTCAATACAGAACAAACATAGCAGAGATGTAGTGCAGGAAGAAAAGAAAAGGGTACCTTTCCAAGAGCAGCGTCCAAAAATGGCAGTCAATGGGCACTCGATATCTTGGAATGGGCATTCCCTTGTATGCGATTCCATATCGCCGATCTTAAAGTTCAGACGACAACCTTCTGAAGCGTTCGGGCAAGGGGCCCTGCACTGAAATGAAAAAATATTCTTAACTATAAATCAGATAATTTAATAAACAAATTGCGTTGAGATTGCCGAGCCTAATATAAACTAGACTGGTGACGGACAGCGGCGTCACTGGTGCAAGGGTTTCGGCACCGCGCTCACCAACCCGCCTGCCCAGCGTGTGTGAGTATGGGCATTTCTTCCAGGAGGACCGTCAAGAGTGATGAAATCCTGGAAAGGCCTATGTCCAGCAGTGGACGCAACAGGCTGATGGATGGATGGATGGTTGAGAAATTATACCCCTAGAGATCAGAGATGCAAATGTGTAAGACAATCGTCATCAGATTCGATTGTCATATCATATGGCTATTCGGATAAGCAAATTATTTGCTTAGCTGAATAGCCATATGACAATCGATTTGAATATAATTATTGTCTTACACAATTGCACCTCTGATTAGTGATGGGTGATTATAAAAAACGGTCAACTTCAATGGCATATTCGTCTAAATCATACGAGTATCAGTACATCATACATATCGTCACGACATGAATCCCCGAGGGGGTGTTCCCAAGCGTGAGTTGTAAGCACAGGAAAATTATTTTCCTCTATGACTGTAAGTTCCAGCCCACATTCGGTACACCCGTGTTTCACCGACGATTATTACGTCCCAATGTGATGGGTGGTAAACCCTGTCGCCGTACTTTGGCCACAAATACACGCTTTTTAGAGCATGCCGTATATGTATACATATCAGTAATTTATGTAAACTTAACCTTTTGAAGTGACTGAACCGCGGTACACAGAGGGGCAGAAAATAAACCTATTTCGCAAAAAGTGTTTTCTGATCTGATTACACACCGAAACTCCAGTATAAGTTTTGCTGGATAAACCTGTCACGTTATCTAAAGAAAAGAAGTCAGCTTACATCAGCGACATACGCTTGCAACGCGAAGTTCCTCATAGTTGTGATTGGGTTGGAACACAGCCCGCAGCTTGAGCCCCGGAGCTGGCAACGCTCGCAGGAGCTGTGCCCGTTGCGGCATTGGAATATGTTGACGCCGAACTGGTTCGAGCAGGTTGGACAGTCCAGCTTACTACTGCTGGCTCTATTGCCTGAAGCAGAGCGGCCTCTGCTTCTGGAATCAATACCAATGTCTTAACGGAATGGCATTGGCGAAACTCATTGACGTCTCATAAACTAGACTCACAATCTCGCTCAAAAAGCGTCCACGATGCATTTTGTCACCGCTATGGCGTGACAAATTCGAATAACGATTACATACAACTGACATTGCACCTTATTTTAACAATAAATTTGGTTGAAGCATTTTTGCTACTATGTTCGCACGTTGGACGTTTTCTGGCGAACTTTTCTTAGAGACTGTGTGTCTAGTTGTTTATGAGAGGTCAATGGTGTAACGTAACTAGGGTTTGTGCCTGGGGAAGGGGCCGGCTCTAACTCAAGAAGGCGTCAACAAGTATCTTTTCTCGATTATCTGATCGTGATAAGATAAATAGAGGTAACCCTACATACAACGAGATCACATATAAAACAAAATAAAAAGGCCTTATTTGGATAAAGCATGTTTATACATCAATGAAGCCCATATTTCTGGGGGGAGGGGGGACGAGGCAGATAGTACTCCCTCTGGCCTCTACCCAGTTATGCCTATGATCATACTGTGTATGGAATTACTTACCTTGGTCTAGGAGCAGCTGGTTCCTTTTTGAAAGGTGATGGAGCTGATGGTACCGCCCTGTTACAAACGAAAATAAATTTACGTGTTGATATCACATTAAGGTGCTTAAATCTAATCCCGGTGCAAAATGCACATCATAGTATTGTTTTCCTTAATTCTATCATTTTATGATTTACATTTTGTTTGCATTCGATTAACAACCTTAAAAGCGTATTTAACGTTGTAATCGAATGTAATCAAAATGTAAGGCATAAAAAACATAATGTTAATGCGAGAACCCTACTGTTTGTAATCAATTTCCGCGAATTGCTTTAAAACGCAATTTTTGCATACTTTTTATTCAAAAGTAAGGAAAACACCATTATGATGTGCATTTTGCACCGGGATTCGGTTTTACCACCTTAACAACATCCAGAGTACTTTTATACATTGGCGTGACTAGGAATTGTAGCTGAGGGGGTCAGCCCCTGGCTCCAATCATAATAAGAAAGAAAAGATAAATAGATATAACCCTTCACACACACACACACACACACCCTCACCAACACAAATACATATCACACAAACATTTGGTTATAATTTCTTTATTTTATTTTTGTATATTTCCTGTTTTTGCTTTGTACTGATGTCCAATAGCCTTTCTATTGGATGTATAGTTATATTTGTTGAACTATTTAATTAAACGTGTAAATAACAAATTAAATTTTTATCACTGCGGTATAGAAAATCAGAAAAGTAAATCTGGACGTGAGGAGCTCTGAACCGGGATTCGAACCCGGGACCTCTCGCTTACCGGGCGGTTGCTCTACCACATAAAACATTAAATAACATTGTAACTTCCCAGAGGAAGCGCGAGATCCCTGAACCTAAGGTTATACTTAACTTTTATCAGGGTCTCACTGTAACCTTTGTAACGATTTATGGTTTAATAAATAGTGTTTTTTTTTTCATGCAACGAGTTCACATACAAACCAATAAACAAAACAATTATTTCCTTAAATTCTTAAATTGGATAAAGTATCTTTCTACATCAACGACACCTGTAATTATTTGGGGAGAGGGGGGGGGGGGGGCGGCAGTACTCTGGGGAGGGCCGTGCCTAGTTACGCCTATCTATGTATAAGATACGTTATTTTGGTAAATAACATTTGTTAAAGTTGTGATATTTGCTGTTAAAGTTTTTAGTGAAAGTCAAAAACGTATTGATTGTGTAACTTCCGCTCTGTTAGTTGATTCAAATAAAATGTTTAAAATATATTTTCACTTTTAAAACATGTGTACAATTAATTTAATTTGTTAACTTAATTTGGATAACATTTTATGCCATTTAATCTATTTTGTGAGTACTTGTATTGATTTTGTAGTTTGTGTCGGAATGATGACTTTAGAGGGAAAAATCTGATATAAATAGGGTTGACCTCGAAAAGACTTCATTCCTTGCTACGACAGTTGTTAGGCAGAAACTCTGCCCGAATAAATTTTGGTGTTTAAAAGTTATATTTTCATTTACGTGCCTTCGTCATTTTTATATCAGAAGTGCGATAAAGAACCCGTCATGGAAGAAAATAATAATTTAAATTTACGTGGCCGACGTTCTCGGCCCAAAAAGCGTTGCCGCAGTCCACATCGTTCAAGGAGGGAGTGTTCTACCGAGTTGGAGGCGACTACGTTGAAGACCACGCCTACAAGTAAAGCACCTATAAAGAAGAGGAAGGAACATCGTAGGGGCATCGGTAGCAGTACTGTCGAGGGATGGGTTGTTGAAGAAGAATTAGTTGTACTCAAAAAGGCGAGTACAGTTTTTTTTTTCTATTTCAATTGCTTCGGTTCCATTTTCATTCTCTTCTGAAAGTTCCTATTCGTTTAGATGTTTGTGGTTTAGACTCAATCACGTTGTTAGCTCCCTGATTCAAACTTGGTTAAAACAATTAATCGTTTCTTTTTCTTTCTCTTCCTTTTAATTAATTGTAATTTTTCTCGGCTAACTATTGTGCATAGTCGTTTATTGCTTATTTATAATTCGTCAAAGGCTAGAAATCTAAATTCATAAAGAAGTATTTTTTTTTTCGCGCCACATTACTTGACCCAATATGGCGTAAATGCGCATGCTTACACGTGGACAGGAAGTTCAAAATGCTTTATAAATACACTACCACGCAGGTTCAATTTATGTGCCTGCTGCTGTACAACGTGTTATTCAAAATCTCGCTGTGCAGTTCCACAATTTCTTTTTCTTTTCCCACCTTACAAAGACAAGTCATTTGTTTTTTTTACATTATTCACAATTTTCTTTGTCGTGATATACAAGGAATGACGTCAAATTTACAAATTATCGCCTAATGGTATATACTGTATTCGATTGGAAGGTTAATCAGAAATATTACCACCTACAATACTGGCTTTTGACCGAGACTTCGTCCACGTGGAGTTCGGCTCACCCCATTAGGGAGCGAATTTTCAAAAATCCTTTCTTAGCGGATGCCTAAGTCATTACAAGTATCTGTATGCCAAATTTCAGCGAAATCCGTTCAGTAGTTTCGGCTGTGCATTGATAGATGAGTCAGTCAGATTTACCTTCTAAATATCCAAAAGACAAAGGTAAGGAAGCAAGTGCTTAACGTTAAACGTTTTTTTTTTTGTTGAAAGTGTTCACAAAGTAACTAAGTACGACTTGCAGTTGATAAAACCACAGGATATTTTAACGTATTTGAGCGGGGAAGACGACAAGGCTTGGTTATATCAATAGTTTTTTTTTATGGGCATGCCAATACAACATTTTATATCACCATGTTTCTACACTTTTAAAGACAATTATACAGTTCTAGGCATAATTGCTCATATTCTCAAGCTATCCTGTTTGAAATCTTTTGCTCTATAACTTTCATATTACCCTCAAAATTATTGTGTAAAAATGTCTTGACGAAATAATGATACTTGCTCAGGTTCTCAAGTTTATTCATTTAAAATCTTCTGGTCTTTTAACTTACATAAAAATTACCCTCAAATTTCTTCTATAAAATGTCTTTGCGAAATAATGATACTTGGTTGTTTTGACAGGCTGGAATAGAAACTGGAGATCACAACGCTTCAAACCCGTCTTCGTGTCTTCAGTCGCTTGGTGCTGCACAGTTTCTGCCGACGGCTATAGTACCGGAGGCTACTATACCAGTACCAGAGCACCACCAGCAACAGATCGAGTGTGGGAGCATACCTGAGGCAGTGACGTCACAACAGCGAGAAGTGGGTCAGAACAGTTTAGATAATGTATATAGTGCTCCTAATAATAATTTCATTAATGTTAGCGAGTTATCACAGCTAGTGCAAACGATGTTACCATCCAACATGAAAGGTTTAGCATTTAATAAGAATATAGTACCAGCTTTCGATCCTGCACAAAAGAATCAAAGAATAGAAAGTTGGTTAGCCAAGGTTAATGAATGCGCAAAAATCTATCAATGGACTGACGAACAGACGATACATTTTGCCTTGCCAAAATTAGAGGGGCATGCTCAGAAATGGTATCAAGGCCTGCAGTCTATTTTGCTCACATGGTGCAGGTGGCAGGAACGATTGGTTAAGGCCTTTCCTTCGGAGAGCAATTATGGGAGTTTGCTAACGGAAATGTTAGACCGTCGTATGAAAGTAGGAGAATCTATTGATGATTACTATTATGATAAAACACTACTTCTTAATGCTTGCGATATAAGTGGGAAGAAGGCGGTTGACTGTTTAGTTCATGGTATTGATGAGCGCATGATCCGGGCAGGTGCGTCATCAGCAAGGTTGAACGATCCCGAAGACTTGCTAAAGTTTCTTAAAGATCTTTGTAAAGAGTCAAACTATAAGTCATTTAAACCGCGAACAAACGTAAACGTGTCTAGTGAGATCATTTGCCATAAGTGCCATAAACCAGGCCATCGCGCGGTACAGTGTCGAAGTAATAGATTGGAAGTTACTTGTTATAATTGTAAAGAAAAGGGACACGTCTCCACTGTTTGTACTAAACCCAAAGTAAAATGCGATACTTGTCAACGAATTGGTCACAAAACCATTGATTGCTATCAAAACAAAGACTCCAGTAATAATAATAATAAGCTTTTTTGTTAATAAGACGATGCTAACCAGAAATAACAAGACAGACTCCAAGTATTTTAAAAATGTGGTCATTAACGGGTTAATTAAAACTGAAGGTTTCGTGGATTTTGGGAGTGATTGTACGCTGATTCGACAAGATTTAGTTGAAAATAACTTATTATGCAAATTTGATGACAACTTGCCAAAAATACGCGGGTTCGGTAACGCGGCATATACTCCGTTGGGTAAAACTAAGATTAATTTGTGTATTGGGGAAGTTACTGCTGAAATTGAGGCATTTGTTGTTGAGTCATCACTTTTATTCACACCTCTACTAATCGGACAAGATTTTACGGAAAGACCGGACCTTCTGGTTGTAAAAACAAATGACAAGCTAGACATTCTAAAGCGGGAACTACCAAAAAATTTTCAGGCATTACCAATAGAAAGTCATGAAAGGTTTGTTCTTAGGATTGTTTCGGATACAATTGTAGATACCATGAATTTAATTGATTGTGCAGAGTCAGACAAAACATCAGGTGAGATCTTCGTAGAGGGCAGTACCAGGAGTCATGCGAAGTCTGAATATTGCGTAATAGGGGGACTATATGAGCTGCAAGAGGGAACTTGTAAAATTGTAGTATATAATCTCTCAAATGAACCACTTTTATTAAAAAAGGGTTCGGTTTTGGTTCGCGCTCATACTATCACGAAAGAGTGTTCTGGGAATAGGCAATATCTTTCTTGCAATAAGATAACTAATAGCTCCACTCTTACACCGATTGATAAATCCAACGTTCAGATAAACCACAACCTTTCTGATGAGCAGATAACTTCTGTTGTCAATTTAATTAATTCATACAGACATTGTTTTGCTGAAAACTTATCAGAGTTAGGGTGTACTGATGTTACAGAAATGACAATTGAACTAAGCGACCAAACCCCAGTATCACATAGACCTTATCGTTTGAGTTATGTAGAACGGGAGACTGTTCGTGACATGGTGAAAGAATTAGTTGATAATGACATAGCAGAGGAGTCCAACTCTTCTTACGCAAGTCCCATCATAGTTGTTACTAAGAAAACGGGAGGTTACAGGTTATGCGTTGATTTTAGGGCATTAAATAGAAAGACTATAAAAGATCATTTCCCTTTGCCAAGAATCGATGATCTCTTAGATATGCTTAATGGAAATAAATTTTATACAAGCTTAGATCTTGCTAGTGGATATTATCAAATACCTATTAGGACGGATTGTAGACATCTCACCGCGTTCATAACGCCCGATGGACTTTACCAATTTAAAAAAATGCCTTTTGGGTTGGTAAATTCTCCTTCAATATTTCAAAGGACAATAAACAAAGTGTTAGGCAATACTCGTTTTAAGTCCAATCTTACTTATATGGATGATATCCTTATTCCCGGAAAAGACTTTGAGGAAGAATATAACAGGTTAAAAGAGACGTTAGGGTTGTTGGAAAGTGCTGGACTAACTTTAAATCTTAAGAAATGTAATTTTTTTCAATCAGAGCTAGAATACCTTGGATATGAGATAAGTGAAAGAGGTATCAAGCCAGGAAAGACTAAAATAAAAGCCGTTGAGCTGTTTCCGACGCCTCAAAACGTACATGAAGTTAGACAGTTTGTCGGATTGGCAAGTTACTTTAGAAAATTTATTCAAAATTTTGCGACTATCGCCAGACCTTTGACAGATTTAACTCGAAAGAGTTATTCTTGAGTGTGGGGAACAGAACAACAAGACTCATTCGAACAGCTCAAGCAGGCTTTGATTCAAAGACCATTGTTGGGGTTATATGACCATACTCATGAGACTTACCTACACACGGACGCGAGTAAACATGGATTAGCAGGCATTCTAATGCAAAAAGAAAATGAATCCGCTCCCCTCAAGCCTATTGCATACTTTAGTAGGAAGACCACTGTTGATGAACAGAATTATCATGCTTACGAGCTAGAAACATTAGCAGTTATAGCGTCGCTCCAGCGTTTCCGAGTATACCTGCTAGGAATTAAATTTACACTGGTATCCGATTGTATTGCATTACGAGACACTTTCACCAAGCGCGATCTTGTCCCTCGAATAGCGAGATGGTGGATAATTCTTCAGGAATTTAACTTCAAAATTGATTATAAGCCTGGTAAATGTATGTCCCACGTTGACGCTTTGAGCAGAAACCCCATACCTTGTGAGCTGGATGTAGCGCTCGATCATATGCCCTTTGTTTTAAAAATAACACAAGAAGATTGGTTACTAAGCTTACAATTAAATGATACCGAAGTACAGCGTATTCGAAAAATCTTAGAAGACAAAGATTATTCTGAAATCAAGAAAAATTTCGTTATTAAAAACAATAAATTATTTCGAGTCGTAGATGGTGAATTGAAATGGGTGGTACCCAAAAACGCTCGCTTTCAGCTATGCAAATTAAATCATGACGACATTGGTCATTTTAGTGTCGAGAAGACTTTAAACAAAATAAAAAAAGACTTTTGGTTCCCGAAAATGAATCGTTTCATTACTAAGTACGTTCGTCATTGCATAGAATGTGCGTACAGCAAAGAACCAAGTGGACCAAAGGAAGGCCATTTGCATCCAATTCACAAGGTAGACAAACCCTTTAACACAGTACATATAGATCACTTAGGACCGTTTGTCAAAAGTGCCAAAGGAAGTTCCTATCTATTAGTTTTAGTAGACGGATTTACAAAATTTTGTCTGTTAAAACCTCTCCGGAATTTGAAATCGGGACCCACAATACATGCCTTAGAGGACATATTTACGACCTTTGGGTATCCTTCTAGACTTATTTCAGATCAGGGCACGACATTTACATGTAACATGTTTAAAACTTTTTGCGTAGAAGCTAAAATAAGACACGTTCTGAATGCAGTGGCATCCCCTCGCTCCAACGGGCAAGTCGAAAGATACAATAGGACTATACTGGATGCACTTACTGCGTATACGGACAAACTAGGAGAGAAAAATTGGGATAAATTTCTGGGTAAATTACAATGGGGTCTCAATAATACATTGAATAAAGGAATAGGAAAAGCCCCATCTGAAGCGTTATTTGGTATCCAATTGATAAGCAAAGGAGATAATATTTTTGCTCAAATTTTAGAAGAGACTCGAAAACCGAGCTGTATCCAAGAAATAAGAGACGAAATTAATATACATATTGAAAAGGATCAGATAGCTCAAAAGGCTAGGTATGATAAAAATAAACTTGTTGCAAGAGTATATAAAGAAGGAGATCTAGTAAAAATACTTAAACCTACCGCTAATAACGATGGAAAAAGGAAAGAAACTCCTACCAAAATTTAACGGTCCTTTTTTGTAATATTTGGGCAGCAGATCGCATTAAACCTTGGATTACAATGCATAGTGATAATGATGATGATAGCTCAGATTGCCAAATTAGTAATGACGAAAATGATGAATGAGTTGATTCTTTTGTGGAAGGGTTAAAGGTGATTTCATTTAGTCACTTTTGTTATAGGTTATAATGTGTTGTTGAAAATAGAGATATCTTTATCGATTATAATTTAAAATAGACCGTGTTGTAAGTTAATATTTTCAGATTTATAAGCTGTGCTTATCGTGCTTGTGTTAGTTTACTAGAACACAAATTATGTAAATTAAAGAAGATTAATTATTTATGATACTTCAATTGGTTTTTGAGGTTCAAACATTTATAATTTTGTAAGGGTGTTGGTAAATTTAGCAATCTTTGGGATGTTATTGTACCTGTGTTGGTTTATTAAGATACAAATATGTTAATTAAAAGAGATTAATTGTTCATGATTTGAGTTTTTTTAAGGGTTGCCAAGGGCTATGATAATGTCTTGTGAATAGTTGATAGATTCATCAGTTAATGAGAATAGAATAGATGTTGATAGAACCGTCTGTCTTATAGATATTGTGGATGTTGATAGATCCATCCGTTGACTGTAAAGAGAGATGTTGATAGATCCATCAGTTAATGAGAATAGAATAGATGTTGATAGAACCGTCTGTTTTATAGATATTGTGGATGTTGATAGATCCATCCGTTGACTGTAAACAGAGATGTTGATAGATCCATCAGTTAATGAGAATATATAGATGTTGATAGAACCGTCTGTTTTATAGATATTGTTGATGTTGATAGAACCATCTGTTGACTGTAAAGAGAGATGTTGATAGATCCATCAGTTAATGAGAATATATATATGTTGAGAGATCCATCTATTCCCAGGGCATTGTAAATGTATATCCATTGGTTGAATTATAAATTGATGTAGTAAGAATCTGTTAACTTCGTGTTACAATTACATATAGATATAGAAAAATCTATAGGGGACTGTTACTTAGGGTCAGGAAAGGCCGAATATAAGATACGTTATTTTGGTAAATAACATTTGTTAAAGTTGTGATATTTGCTGTTAAAGTTTTTAGTGAAAGTCACAAACGTATTGATTGTGTAACTTCCGCTCTGTTAGTTGATTCAAATAAAATGTTTAAAATATATTTTCACTTTTAAAACATGTGTACAATTAATTTAATTTGTTAACTTAATTTGGATAACATTTTATGCCATTTAATCTATTTTGTGAGTACTTGTATTGATTTTGTAGTTTGTGTCGGAATGATGACTTTAGAGGGAAAAATCTGATATAAATAGGGTTGACCTCGAAAAGACTTCATTCCTTGCTACGACAGTTGTTAGGCAGAAACTCTGCCCGAATAAATTTTGGTATTTAAAAGTTATATTTTCATTTACGTGCCTTCGTCATTTTTATATATGCAGTAATAACAGTTCTTAGAGTGTTATGGCACAGTGATAAATGCAATCCTTGCGTTCATTCATCATCGATGCAGAAAATCGACCCCTCGAGGTTTTGTCAAGTCTAAACTCACCTTGGACTGACAAAAACAAAATCATCTGCAGAAAAGCTCGAAGTAGCTTGTGCAGCGGCGGAAGAACTTTGTGCTGTTCCACTTGGACCTGGTTTGTTCATACTGCTTAAATATTCTGGATAGTGAACTTCTCCACGAGGTTGGTCGAGTTTAGGATACAGAGGTTGACTTTGTGTTTGTGTCTGGAGCTTCTCCACACTGAAACATCATAATATGTAAGATATCTTACCTAACAATACCATTGTATTCGTAATTCATAAAATGGTCTTTTAGAAACACTTCAGGCCAGTACAGATAGCGTGCGTGAAGTTAGTTACAGAAGGCGTCGCAATGTGAGTCATGTAAGTCATTTGAGTTTAAACAGCTTTGTACTCGAAGTTATCTGCGCACGTGGTTGCTTTGTCTTGATATTTCATCAACATCACATTAGTAAAGAGCGAGCGAGCGAGAGGCACGAAATTGCAATGCAAGATTAATCTATTGAAAAAACTTGGGACTGTCATTAAGTTGGTTTTTCCTACGATTTCAGGAGAAATACCCAAAATACAAAATGAAAAAAAAAACTACCCATATTTTGGATTGCTATAAGTGTAAATAGAGTGCGACCATTAAATAAAACCACATATTCTACCGACCCTACTGAACCAATATTCCCAAGAGTCATACCCGCAGACACCCTTAGTTTAGGAAATAATTGAGTTCCAAACAAAAACGCGTGAACCCTAACGCACAGACATACGGGCGAGGTTAGAGAGAGCGTTGACCTCAAACAGCTGGAGATTTCACGGACGACACTCTCTCAACTCGCCCGTATGTCGGTGCGTTAGGGTTCACGCATTTTTGTTTGGAACTCAATTATTTCCTAAACTAAGGTGTCCGCTTTCCCTCTTGGGAAAAGTGATTCAGTAGGGTCGGTAGAATATGTGGTTTCATTTAATGGTCGCACTCTATTTACACCCGGTAAACTAAAATGCTGTGAACCTAAAATTATGTTATTTTTTGTACATAATGACATTTCGGTACACATACCTACATTTATCAAAATAGGTGCAAAATCCAGAACCTTTATGTACAGATATTCTATCTCATGAAGTCAATTTGGCTATGGTGGTTGCAAAGACATTGTATAGAGAACAAGACTGTGCACTGCGATACGAAAAACGAGCCGAGCGAGATAGGTGTTGGCACTCGTTGGTCCCTTTCTATAGGCTGTCCGAGATATCATGATATGGGTGACAGTTCGTAATTTTCCGTTTCACCTATACTACTCACACCATACCACATACACCCAGGCACAAAAGAAAATAATAGGTTTTAGAAATAATGTAAATAATGATTGCAAAAACACAATAAGTAATGCCTCTATAAATCGGAACAAAAATCTCAGTGTATACATTAAATTTAACGAAGAAAAGATTCAGTAAATAAACATGTATATTGCTACGCGATGCGTGGATCGGAACGCTAACCCATAGGTACTGACACAACATAATCGAAAATATATAGATGAATCGGTGCGGCCATCTGTATGCGGTTTGTATTTTCGTTGCGGTTGCTATTTGTTTTGACAGAGTTTAATTTAATTAGTTTAGTAATTAACAAAAAGTAGTTTGGATAATCAAAGATCAATCAAATAAAAAATCGATTTGATAGCCCTTGTTAACTTTCTCGATACTAAAAAAAAAATCGATTAAATTTCATTAGGGTACATCACTGTAACTGTCAATTTTGAACTGCCACCCATATCATGATATCTCGGACAGCCTATAACACGTTAGAAACTCAACAACACTATTTAAGTATATTGTATATATTATATGCACTGGCAACTTGCTAGACAAGGATACACGAGTAGCGACAGCTATCTCGCTCGGCTCGTTTTTCGGTTGAAAATGGTATCATAATAATTACAACCTTATTTCTAAGGAAATAAAATCTAGTTTAGTTGAGCACAGATTGGACAGTGCACACTGCACAGTCTTGTTATTATACAATGTCTTTGGGTGGTTATAGTAGAAGTTGCATTATTTTAACGTTGTTTTGGCTCTGGCTTAAAGACAGTAATACATTCAAGTATTAAATTTAGTCAGATTGTAGTACATACTATAAAGTAAAAAACAAGAAATACATAGGTAACACTAAAAGTTTCCGGAACTGGCCACTTACATAAACAATATTTAAAAATTTATTGCAACATTTGAAAATAGAACTCTTTGGCTGTAGAATGCAGTTTGTTTCATCTGACTGTCTTTTGTTTTTACCTTGTGGCGCCATTTAAAAAATTGTGTGTCTGCATCAACATGGATTTAACTCGGGAAAATTTTCGTAGTATGATTTTCTACGATTTTAAGTGTAATTTGACAGCTCAACAGAGCATCGCTCGGCTTGAAACAGCTTTTGGCAATGAAGCACCATGCAAGACGACTGTTTATAGCTGGTTTGCAGAATTCAAGCGTGGTCGTATCAATCTCAGTGACGAATCTCGCGATGGTCGGCCGTCCACCGCTGTGACCAACAAAAACATCGATGCTGTGCGCCGTATGATTGAAACAGACAGGCATGTGACCTACCATGAAATTCGCGCATCCTTAGAAATAGGCATGAGTCAAATACAATCAATCCTACACAAACATTTGGGTGTGAGAAAGCTGTGCTCGCGGTGGATCCCACACAACTTGACCGAGGCTCAAAAAACGGACCGCGTCACTTGGTGCAGTGCCATGCTTACCAGATTCAACGAAGGTGCGTCAAATTTGGTGTGGGACATAGTAACAGGTGACGAAACATGGATTTATTGCTACGATCCCAAAACAAAGCAGCAATCGAGCGTATGGGTCTTTCAAGATGAGCCGAAACCAACCAAAGTGGCGCGCGTGAAAAGTGCATCTAAGCGGATGATTGCTTCTTTTTTTAATAAAACTGGACACGTGGCTACTGTTGCTTTAGAGAATCGTCGTACCGTGAATAGTGACTGGTACACGACCATTTGTTTGCCGGAAGTTATTGACGAACTCCGTAAAAATAACCGTAAACGCCGTATCATCCTGCACCACGACAATGCTAGTTCTCACACGGCCAGACAGACAAACGACTTTTTGAAGACGAAAAATGTAGAACTCATGAGTCATCCTGCATACAGTCCCGACCTGGCACCTTGTGACTTTTTTCTGTTCCCAAAAATTAAGAACCAATTACGCGGTCAACGATTTTCATCACCAGAAGAGGCTGTCGAGGAGTATGAAAAACACGTTTCAGAGGTCACCACAGGGGAGTGGCACAAAAGTTTTCAAAACTGGTTTGATCGAATGAAAAAGTGCATAGACGCCAAGGGAGATTATTTTGAAAAACAATAAATTAATTTTGTACCTTTAATAGTATTTTTTCATATTCATTCCGGAAACTTATAGTGCGTCCCACGTATTAATAATAATTAGGATTCACTACGCAGACGGTGCCGAATTTTTCGTCAGGCGCTACTATTTTAGCGCATTGTTTTTTGTTGCTTTGGCATGTATAATTATTGTTATTTACCATAATGTTTTCAGGGTTCCGCAGCCGTGTTGTGGGGTGCTACGGAACCCTATGTGCGCGAGTCCGACTCGCACTTGGCCAAATGATTCTATCAATTTTATTTAGCGGTAGTTTTATGGAATTTAGGCAAGTTTTTTTTGCGTTCGCTTGTCGCCCCCAAGGAGGTGGCATCCGGAGCGGGTCGCTCCCTCGCCGATCCTAGCTACGTTACTGACCAGACCTAAAGGAAGACAAACTATTTAGAAGCACTGATGTTTAAGTAAGAAGGCAAGTATTGAAATTACTCATGACTATGATATGACATGGCTACAAAGTTTTGCAGGAGACATTCCAATGAGAAATATTCACTGTCAATGATGGTGGATAATATCAGGGTTTGAAATTATCAAGATAAATATGCCCTCTGATAATTATCACGATAATTATCAAACAGATATAAGCCTAGCAATCCTTTTTTAACATTTACATTAGAAGCAAGTAGTTTAGTAAATAAATTATACACATTTTACAAGGTAATCTGTTATAAATTTTTTGTTAATAATTTTTGAATGTAAAGAAGTTAATCAACTACATACTACTTAGTTAAATTTATTAGTGGAATATCATCCTCATCAACCTCAACTGCGTTAACTTATTGGGGGTTGTCTGTAACTGAAGAATCGAAATTAAAATCTTTATATTATGCTCAGTTTGCTGATTGAGGTAATTAAAAATAATTAAAATTAAAATAAATTTACAAAGATAATAATCACTTTGACTCCTGGATAATATACACCTAGAAAATCATTACTATGACAAAAGCTCAACCTCAATGAAAACATGTTATTAAAAATAACAACTAAACTCTTTTCTCCGATTTCGAATATCAGTATTTAATGAATTACTTCTTGTTTAAAATGTGGGTGAGATGAGTCAACAAACAACGAAGACTTCGATGTATAAGGGTATACTACGAATAAGAATTCTCTAGAAGCGTAACTAAGCCCAAAAAATGGTTCCACTAAATAGATGCCATGGAGGGCGAGGCGCAAAATAAGTACCGCGCGGCGCGCCAGTTCGTCATAACACCTTGAGTCGTGTGTTTGTGCCGCGGAAAGTTTCGATTGTGCATATTATTGTGTTTTCGCGCCAATTGATTTTACAATTGTTCAATTGCCTTCGTGTGTCGTGAAGTGGTGTAGAAGCCATACGGATATGAAAAATACAGGAATTATATTTCATACGTAAGTAAATAAACGTTTAAAAAACTCATAGTCTGTTGCTCGCTGCTAGCTAGCTAGCTAGCTGCTGCTGTGGTCGCCATGTTGACAGAACGCCGCGCCGCGCCGCGCCGGTGACGACACAACCAATCGCGTGCAAGCTGAGTGTTTCGTTGTTATTGGAGTAAGTTTGTCAGCGTACATGGAACCAAAATCGAAGCGGTGATTGTAGGAGTTACTTTTCTAGAGAATTCTTATTCGTAGGGGGTATAATGGTGTCGTTTCGGTTTAACACGACTTAACTTATTTGACAGGAGTAAACTCAGGAGTTAATTTAAGCATTCTGTCTTTTTCTTTCTGTATCGAAAATACAAGGACGGGACACTTAAAATAAGGTAAGTCCTGTCAAATAAGTAAAGTCGTGTTAAACCGAATCGACACCATTATCCACATTGACCTCTTGTGTTTATGAGAGGTCAATGATTATCCACCACAATGACAGTTAATCATTTCTCAATCAATCAATTAAAGCCGTTTTATCTGGCTTCCTATAATGTGTCTCTTTGAATGTTTCCTGCAAAACTTTGTGGTCATGTCATATCATATTGTCTCGCTTACTTGCATAGGATTTGTGGCAACCAGTGCGCAATTTTTCAGTGCAGTACCCCATCTCTATACAGAGACGTCTTGGACAAAGGAAAAAAAAAACCTTTTCATCAACTCGTCATGTGAGCTTGACGAGTTGGCTGTGGGACAAGTTGTTGAAGATTTACTTACTTTGTTGTTGTTGATATTGGTAGCATTGGAGCTGAAGGAACACACTTGGGTGCCATTGGTTCAACTCTGGGGGCTTGTCCTGTGTTTGTTGCTGAAGGAACACACTTGTGTGCCATTGGTTCAACTCTGGGGGCTTGTCCTGTGTATGTTGCTGAAGGAACACACTTGTGTGCCATTTGTTCAACTCTGGGGGCTTGTCCTATGTATGTTGCTGAAGGAGCACACTTGGGTGCCATTGGTTCAACTCTTGGGGCTTGTCCTGTGTTTGTTAAGTGGCTCGTAGTTGTTGCTGAAAGTGTATATGATGACGGTGAAGGTCTGGATGTCTGATGGCATTGTTGCCACTGAGCCTGGGCCCTCTGATTGTGTAACTGTCTCATCTCATCTCTGAAAGATAAATTAATTGATATCCGTATTAGACTATTAGGGTTACCAAATTTTTCTGGATTATAAGGAACTTACGATTTACGTATGACCAAAGAAGCTTACATGGGATTTATCTCCATTTTTGCCTCGGACAAAATTAATAGGTAATTGTTCCTTAAGTCTATCTCTTTCTTTATTCTTAAAACTGTACTTTGGAAGAGCTAACATAATTATAATCATAAACAAACATTGTCAGAAGTAACGCTTTAGTCAAATTTAGATTAAGACCCATCATAGTCCTTTAAATGGGATGGCATTACTAATGAACTTCTAAAAAAGGTTATCATGTTCATATCGGTACCACAATCAATTTAAGCATAACAACTGGAATAGTTCCTAAATGTCTAAAGAGAGGTATTGTTTGCCCTATTCATAAAGCTGGATGCCAAGAAGATATTAAAAACTATCGACCTATAACCCTACTCCCAGCAATTTCTAAAATACTAGAAAAATTAATCAAAAGGCGGCTAACATCCTTTCTTAAGCATAATCTTATTGCCAGAAACCAATATGGTTTTCAGGCAAAAAAATCAGTGAATGATGCCCTTGATGATGTTGTCTGCGAACTTTCAAGTAGGTTGGACAATGGAAAACACTGCATTGGAGTTTTTATTGACTTGGCAAAGGCCTTTGATACCATATCAATCCCACTACTTCTTAAAAAACTGGAATATATTGGTTTCAGAGGCCTTACCCACGATTGGTTCAGGAGCTATCTAGAGAAGCGAATACTCACCATAAGGCAACTCTATATATCAATATCAGTCCTTTCATTGCTAAAAACTTGTCCCTTAGCAATGACTCGAAACTTTTTAACAAGGCGACCTCCTACTATCCCAGTACCTTTGACGAGTACATCTTTTGGTCAAAGGTTTGGTTCATTTCAAAAGCCCAGATTACTGAACACCATTAACAAAGCTGTTAATCTATATCAATATCCAAAATCTAGATTGAAAGCCATCATTAACAACTTTCTAATGGAGAGCGATTATCCTAAAACTGAATCTTTGTTGGGTGTAATATCATAATATAGTTGAGCTAGTTTTCGTGTCACATTGTATTTTGTTATTAATATTGTTATTTTTTATTTTTTTTCATTTGTTTCATGTTTTGTGTTTTTGTATATTTTTTTTATTACATCTTGATTGTATAAAAATAGAAAGTTCTATTAATTAATATAATATGTATGGCTGATATTATCTTTTTGTTATTCAGTGAATAATGACACTGATTTGGTTCAATAATGCATGTTTAGTATTTAAATTTAATTGTGCATGCAAAATTAAGTATATCTATTGTTTTAATCCGATGTATCTCAATTTTAATCCGATTGTTTTATGTGGACCCTTACCCTGAGAGTCGGGGCAATGTCTCAGTTCAGGGTAAATTTCACTCTTAATATTGATACTGTGTGTATTTTTATGTGGAAATAAATGATTTGTATTGTTGTATTGTATTTGTATAAATTTTAGTGTGTTTTCCATATCACTTAGTTGTGATATGTTTCTTCCAAGTCAGTCTGCAGTTAAGATGAAATCTCACATATTTGATAGTACATGCGGGAGCACCGTACCACAAAGACTGAGAGGTGAAAGTACTAGTTTGGGCTTGGGATACTAAATAAATATGAATGAAATGATATTGGAAATATTTTTTAAACTATTTGTATTGGTGAATTACTAGTGTCACTGTTCTTATTTCTGTAAAGAAATATGATGAAATGAAATGAATACTTTATTTCTGCAATATAGGTACATAAATACACTTATCGCACGTTAGGATTTATTAAATAGGTAATTAAAATAATTAAATTTAAGAGGAAATACAATATATTAAAATAGGTTTTGGGTTTGCTTATATTTAATAAGTAAATACACGTACAGTGGAGCCCACATCAAGCGGGAAGGCTATACAATGAGAGGTCAGCTTATATTGAAAGTGTTTAGCTTGATGTGGGCTCCACTGTACATGAACTAAAATAAAGGTATATTTAATGTATACAATTATGTATATACAATATGACAATAATAATAGCTACCCATAAACTAAATACTAATACGTGACATATACAGTGTGTCCCCCGTAAAAGTGCACACCCGAAAGGGGGTGAAACTAGACCCAATTTTATCGACAAAAAAATGGAAAAAATTAGTCTGGCATTTTTTGTTTTTTTTTTTTTATACTAATTTATTTTTTCGAAGTACTTGTGGTAGACCCTGTTTGAAAAAATAATCGTATCTTTTGAAATACCAAGTGTATCTCGCCGAAACAAAATTATTAATGATTAGGAATAATAGACACACAAGATCAAATAATTAAAAAAGATACATTTACTCGTTTAATTAAAAAACAGGTTTTTGTAAAAAAAACATCAAGTTTTTGTTTCGAATTTTTCAGTTATTACTAAATTTCTCGAAAAAACTTCCGCTTTAAGCCAATTTATTATTGCTTATTTTGATTCTACATTTAATTACACGTAAAATAAAAAAAATAGTGGACTTCTATCTTCAAAAGAACTCTTGCTATGAGCGAACAAAACTAGTCAATACGCGTTTTTTAGGAATTACAGATTTGGATTAAAGTCATTAATTTTCCTTACTTTTTACTTGATTTTAAGCTAAGAAGAAAAAAAAATAGGAAATTAAACTTTGCATGAATAAGACGAATCAAACATTTATTTACGAAGAAGTTTACAAAGATTACAATGATAAATAAATAAACCCAAGATTGATTTCACCTAACGCATCAAATGTTTGAAGTGATCGCCTCTTTGTTGCAGACACATTGCTGCACGAACAGCTATTTGTTGTGTAGCTCTGCTAATCATGCCTGGGTCATCATTTATATCTCTGGCACAATTGGTAATCAGATCTTGAAGCTCGGCCTCAGAGTTTATCTGGTTGCTATAAACGCGCTGTTTCATGACTCCCCACAAAAAATAATCTAAAGGCGTCATGTCGGGAGAACGAGCAGGCCAACCCACCGGCCCATGGTTGCCAATCCACCTGTTTCCATATGCTTCGTTTAAAAAATCTCTCACGATGATTGCGCTATGGGGGGGACATCCGTCCATTTGCACAAACATGTGCCTTCGAATATCAAGTGGCACGTCTTCTAGCAAAAGAGGTAAATCTTCACTCAATAAACTTAAATAGGTTATGCTATTTAATGTAGCTGGCAGTATAACTGGGCCAATGAGCTTGTCACCAATAAGGGCTGCCCATACATTGATTGAAAATTGCACCTGAGAGTTGGTCGATCTCTTCAGGTGTGGATTTTCATGTCTCCACTCGTGCAAATTCCTGCAGTTTGTGATCCCATCTCTCGTGAATCTAGCTTCATCCATCCATCGAATCTTTTTAGAAAATTCCGGATCGTTAAAAATTTTTCTTTGAATCCAAATACTCATTACGCACCTGGCACGAAAGTCGATGTCACCATGCAGACGCTGAACTCTCTGGTAGTGGTAAGGATGCAGTCCTTCCTTCTTTAAAATGCGCCACACTGATGTTTTAGAAATGCCATGACGCAAAGCCAAACGTCTAACACTGGTTATAAATCATGGCTTCTTCAATAGCCATGTCAACTATGATGACTCGCTCGCGTTGAGGAGGAGCCAATCCTAGTCCAATGTTAGCAAATCTTCTGTGAATTTCTTGGAAGTTTCTGGCCGATGGAACTGGAACTCTGTTTGGATATGTAGCAATGTAAGCTGCACGGGCAGCACTTGCGACCCCATGTGACATGCCATAAAAGTAATGCATGTCAGCAATTTGTCTTGAGGTGAAGTCGCGCAAACTTGGCATTTTTAACGCAATGAATGAGCAGAAAACACAATAATACATCAGCAGCGACGAAAGTTTCGAAGCAACTACCTGACTTGGACCTTGCCGTTCGTTAGCTGGTATCAACCCCTTCCCTCTACCTCGCCGTCCCTGCACACTATTGTTAGATTATTATTAACAAAAAGATTTCTTGGAAAAAATGTGCCGTTACGACACAGAATACCGTTATGATTGACGTTGCGCTCGGAATGACTAGTTTTGTTCGCTCATAGCAAGAGTTCTTTTGAAGATAGAAATCCACTATTTTTTTTATTTTACGTGTAATTAAATGTAGAATCAAAATAAGCAATCATAAATTTGCTTAAAGGGGAAGTTTTTTCGAGAAATTTAGTAATAACTGAAAAATTCGAATCAAAAACTTGATATTTTTTTTACAAAAACCTGTTTTTTAATTAAACGTGTAAATGTATGGCTTTTTTAATTATTTGATCTTGTGTGTCTATTATTCCTAATCATTAATAATTTTGTTTCGGCGAGATACACTTGGTATTTCAAAAGATACGATTATTTTTTCAAACAGGGTCTACCACAAGTACTTCGAAAAAATAAATTAGTATAAAAAAAACAAAAAATGCCAGACTAATTTTTTCCATTTTTTTGTCGATAATATTGGGTCTAGTTTCACCCCCTTTCGGGTGTGCACTTTTACGGGGGACACACTGTATAAATACATGCCTAACTCCACCCATTCGATTAGTCTTGCTTAGAAGAATGGGCAAGAAACTTAGCAAGATCATGTCTTTTTTTCATGAGTCAATTACTTTAATCAATTACTTTAATGAGTCATTACCTATATAGTCATTAGTTTTTTATAAACTAATTAGGTAGTTGTTATTTAGACTTACTTAACTATTGTTACAGGATGAAAAGATCTTATGGAACACAAGTAAACTGTCCCTGTTTAGCCTAAGAAGTCTGTGCATTTTTAAGGGGGAGGTTTTTACCTCAAGATGCACGTCATAATATTGTTTTCCTTACTTTTAGTATACTATTTAAGTATGCAATGAATGCGCAATTTGCGGAAATTGTTCAATAATCACACTAATATTATAAATGCGAAAGTTTGTGTGTGTGTACGTTTGTTACTCTTTCACGCTGGGACGGCTGGATGGTTTTGGATGAAATTTGGGATGGATATAGCTTATACCCTAAATTAACACAAAGGCTACTTTTTATCCTGGAAAAAAGCATGTGTTTAAAATCGAATAACACGCAGGCAGATCCGCGGGCAAAAGCTGGTATATAATAAAGTCTTCACAAAAAAGTATGTAATTGAATGAATTACATTAACAAATTTTAATGCGTGTTTACAGTTGTAATGTACATAATGCATTCAAAATGTAACGCATGAAATGAAGTAATTTGCAGCTTGCGCAAATTGCCATCCAGCGAATTTTTTGCATACTTTTTATTCAAAAGCAAGGAAAACAATATTATGATGTGCATTTTGCACCAAGATTCTGTTACCGCCTTAAATATAATTATGCTATACTAGCCTTTGCCCACAACTCTGCCTGCATTTGTTCAATATCTGCCCTATGATGATAATTAAAGAAAACTGCATCAAAATTCAGTTGTTCTCAAGTTAAAATGGAACATAATTACATAGATACAGACAAACAAAATCCTAAAAATGGTAGATTTGGCTTCAATTCAACACTAATAAGAACCCATTAAATTAAATTTTGTGGACAAGTACCTACAAGTACAAGTGTCTTATTTAACAAAGAACCCATTACATTTAAAAATATATTCAATGTACATACTTAGAAAAACACAACTTTTTTACTACTTTATTACAGTCAAGTCGTACGCTCCCCCGCGACCGGACGTGCGTGTTATTTGCGTTACGCTATCTGCGATTGTCCTTTGCAACTGCAATGGCACAGTGTAAAAAGTGCAAGCAATTCGTATCTGTTAATAAATTGGACGAAACACTAAAGTGCAAACATTGTGATGCGATGTACCACAAGAAATGTGCTGGTAAACACGGAAAGAAGATAAATGTGTGTGAAGATTGCGCTAAGCAGGAAGCTAGCCCAATGCAGGATTCATCACCTAAAATTACCGTTGAAAAAAATTCCACAATGGAAAGTGTGCTTGAGAAAGTCAACCAAAAAATGGATATCCTGTATAGCCTTCAGAGCAAAATAGACAAGCTGACTGAAGACGTGAGTTTCTATTCTGAGCAGTACCAGAACTTGCTTGAATTCAAGGCGGTAGCTGAAAACAAAATCAAATCCCTAGAAAACAAAAACGTGCATTTGGAAACATGTAACAAAGCGTTAGAGGAGCGGATTTCATGGATAGAATCAAAAGAAAAAGAAAAGAATGTTGAAATATATGGAGTGAATAAATTATACACAAATTCTTGTACTTTTATTCCACATATATTTATTCACCTCTGTTTATTTTATATTTGCTTATTAAAAATGTTTTCTTTTGTTTTCTTTCTGTCATGTTAAATAATTAATAATTTGTTGGCCCGATGATGTGTAATACGAAACCGGTAGCCTAAGTTAGAATAAAAATAAATATATGTGGAATAAAAGTACAAGAATTTGTGTATAATTTATTCAAGATGATATTCCACCAAGAACCATCAATCGAATCCATCCAATATATGGAGTGAAGTGGACGAAGGAAGAAGATGTTACTGATACAGCGAAAAATATTGCAATTAACCTGGGATTAGATCCGAATGCAATTTGTGAAGTGAGGAGGGTAGGCGAGCCATCATCTAGTGGCGGGAGCTCAGACCGGACCGAAAACGGTGAGGCGCCCCCCCCGCGCCTGCGCACCGCCCGTCCCCGCCCGCGATCTCTCATCGTCACGTTGAACACGCGAACCGCGCGTGACCAGTGGATGTCCAAGCTTACAAACGCTGACGTCTACGGCGAAAAAGGAGACGCTACCCCAATGTATATTAACGAAGATCTCACAAAGAATATGAAACAGCTTCTATGGCGCGTCAAGAACGAGCTTAGGCCCGAGCCATTCAAATATGTTTGGGTACAAGATGGCAAAATATTACTTAAGCGAGATGATCCTAATAACAAGAAGATAGCGGCTATCCGCAATGCTGAGGATATCTCGAGAATCAAGGCTGCGATTAAATAAAGCGCGTGTGTCCTTTTTCACCAAGATTATAACTATAAAATGTGCCTAAATATAAGTACATAAGTATATAAAGTATAATAAATATAGGGTGAAATTTAATCAACCGACCAAATTCATACTAGAGACTCGGTTGGTGATCAAGAACTAGGTTCAGTAATCCTTTTGGCCAATTTAGAAAAATATTTTTTTTGCTCCCGTACTGTTTGGACTAGTTTCTAGTACAATTCCTAGTGCAGGTTCAGCGGGAAAAAAATTTTTTTTTTCGAATTTCACCCGGAGGGTCATTAAACCTTGTTTCTGATGACTAACCAAATCTCCAGCATGAATTTGGTCGGTTGATTTAATTTCACCGTATATAGTAAATATAAGTATATAAGTTCGATGATCAACTACAATCGATTCAATCTAACACTATATACAATAAATACATCAGTTCACAGGAATGGTGTAATGTGATGAATGATAGTAAAAGCGACTTTATTGTCATACATTTAAACATACGTTCGTTACGAAAACACTACAACGAACTCCTAGTACTATTAGAAGACTGCCAAGAAAATTTCGATATTATCATATTATCAGAAATAAATATAAAAATGATTGAGTTCCCATTATTTCCATTGGATGGATATAACACCTTCGCTAGTACGAGGGAAGACAAGAGAGGAGGGGGACTTCTTTTCTATGTAAAGAAAGCATATGATTTTACAGTATGCAACATAGCGTGCAGTTCATGATTCATAATTATTATAGTAGTATATAATAACTGATGTGATCACCCACATTTCTGTGCATTTATGCTTCACCCTTCCACATGGTATTTTTTTACTTTACAGGGGACCTACAGGTCAGAGTGTAGCAAAGGGTGTGCAAGGGATCCGATACTTGAATTTTTTTTTCGTGAATTCTGTCACAGCTTTGCGGTCGCCTCGCCCCTCTCTGCTTTGCTCAGCTCCTAATTATGTACTTACATGTCAACCTAGCAGTTCCTCCTTGCTTCGCTCGTTGTTGCAAACTATTTTTTTTGCAAATATATTAATCTAGGAGAAAAAATGAAGTGTATAAAAAAGCTTTATTTTTAGGCGCTCATTAACAGTGCATTAGAAAAAACAAAGATTACATACACGAAAAAAAAATTTTTGGTACCACTACAAAGTGTCGGATCCCTTGCACACTCTTTGCTATACTCCAACTGAACTGAACAGGCACAGATATTAGGGATTAACATTGCTAGAAGCAGATTAAAAAGAAAGATCATAATTAAATATAGTTTATTTTTTTATTGAAACAAACTTGAACGGTAAGAAAAAAGTTCTTTTTTAGAATGGAAATAACAGCGACCATAGAGGGAAATAATGGTGAGAATCCTGTGGCCTGAATTCTATGTACATGTGGCTACGTGGCTACTGTACGTGTGACTAAGCTTTTGGTTTAAATGGTGGTCATAAAAAAAATAACCACGAAGATTACGTATGGCGCGACTCGCCATACCTAACCTAAGCTAGATATCGCCTCTCTTCTGCCTGATTTAACCAAATGCCTGCGACATACATACCTTGATGGCTTATTTTCCTTTGGCTTAGACGACTGATCGTTTCCCATGATGACGTTTTATTGTATTTCCAAAACAATAAACAAGACAATCACAAAGTGGTAAATTTCATTTGCCAATAATTAAGAACATTAGCTGCATGTCGGACACAATTTTGGTCAGAGAGAATGTCGTGTCGTTATCGGTGTAGAAATGAGAAAAATATCAAGGAACTGGAACTGCAAATCTAGTCCCACTACGCCAACCACTAATCGAGGCAACAAACTAACCAAAATTATTTAGTTTTACAAATAACGAACGATAAGATAAAATAAAAATAGGGACGTACTTTTGTTATGTTAGTGCTAATTAATATCGATAAAAATGAATCTAATTTCAAGTATTCATTGAATGCTATCGGTTTATTGTACGGTTTTGTACTTTGTAATTTTTTTCCATCGAGAAAATTTGATGGAATCAAGTTTTCACAACAGTATGGACATAGCATTAGTTCTCAACTTTATCATATATCAATTTCAGAGTGATTGTTGCAGTATTGGTTGGTATAAAACAGTATCATGCGAAGCAAAGTGATGTATTAAACATCCTTAGATAGGTATTCATACTTTTGAAACTTGACATTTCATGTATTTATGTAGGTACAAAGGTCTAGAAACACAACCGTTCGAGTCACTCGACTCGTCTTCGTCAAACGACGAAAGGGAGAAATGTAGCGAGACTTAATTAAAGCATGTACCTATCTTGCTCACTCGCGGAAGTTTGTCTCTGTTGTGGTTTGTCGAGTTTGGAGATGAAAATCCAATAAAAAACAGATTTACGCTAACAAAGTTCACTCAGTCAGCCTATTTAAATTAAGAGATTAGAAATATTTTCTTTTCCGTGAAATTTTTCGATAGCCTATGTGTACAGCACTAGTACTAGCGTAATCGTTGGAGTAAGTGGAAATAAACGGGGAAATCGAGACCATAGACAAGTTTTTTTTTCATACTTTCTACTGTTTTATTTTTCATGTTTCCACAATGTATTAATTTCTACCAACCAAAGCAGAGGCGTTTTATTGTTCGACTGTTTCACTTACACCGTGTTCCGAATAGCGTAGACACGTACGCACGTTAGACGAGTTATATTATAATCGATTATGTTGTAACTTGGAACGCACTGTCAGTGTTTTATGTCTATGGTGTTTTACTATGGTTAGTTAGGTACGCTACTTTATCACAGGTGTCAAATTAAGATATCATATCAGCGGCTCTAGAAGTAAAGCCGTTCGCAGCCGTAGACAGTTTCGCAGCTCACTCGACTCGTCTTCGTCAAACGACAAAAGGGATACAAATGTATACGAGTAAGAAAGACAAATAACAGGTATCCTGCTCACTCGCGTAAGTTTGTTCCTTTTGTTGTTTGTCGAAGACGAGTCGAATGGGCTCCGAACGGCTTTACTTCTAGAGCCGCAGCGCGCATTTTAGTTAGACTATAAGTACAAGTCAACGCACGTAAAAAAAGAGCTCTGTGGAGCCAGTGGAAGGGAGTTGTTTACGAATGGAGTATAGTCACGCACAAAAAATGCTTGACTATAATATTGTTTGATTATGTATGTAAAATGTTTTTTGTAGAATTGTAGCGGATATATCTAATATATTATATTTATTATATAAGTCTATATAAAATATACTAAACTAATAAATAGAAAAGTAATATATGCATAACACATCATACGATATACATAAATAAACAAGTAATTATATTTAATAACCAATATACAAGTATATATAAACATCACTAGACCTACTGGTCTACCCCATCCGCAGAAGACGGCAGCGTGATGTTATCCTCCACTTCACCATCATGCGACATGCAGCCGGCCGGCAACGTGACCTGAGGGGCGCCGCCGCACGGACCGGTTAACAAATATACTTCACAAACCTTCGGCTCCTCCGCCCGCCGGCCGCGCGCGCGCACTCCCCTGCTGCAGAACTCCTGCGCTTGCTGCAGCTGCCTTGCACCGCACGCCGCCGCGCGAGAACTGCAGTCTCGCCTATCGCTTCGCCCGACTATGTAGACGTCGGGACGCCTACCAGCTATCTCTTTGTTTACCGCCGTCGTTATCTATCCGCGCGTAAGGAACGCTTTGTGAAGTGTTGCACCTTCGTATTTGTGTATATGAATAGACTTTTATTAGCGTGCTTGAACAATAATATTGTGGAACGTGAATAGACTTCTTAAATATCCTCTTGGTGGTTTGATTGAGTTTTCTCCCGTGAACCCATCCCTCACGCCACAATTATCATCGCACCGCATAGACCATTCCTACATTAAGTTAAACAACTAACAACATTAGTTTAACATCTATTTTGTAACAGGTTAGAAATAAAATTATACGCAATGTCGATTTGGTCCACAACTTAGTGATCAATGTCTATTATGTTTTTTTTTATTTCTTTTGTTTTTACTGGGAGTTTGAATCACAACAATAAACTCAGAACTTTTCGACTGCTCTACAAACTGTTTCAATGTAGACTGAAGTTTTAGTAGCTTCTGCAGTCCGTTTCATGCGTTGTTTTTTTAAATTACATACTTCGCCTCTATCAGCTTCGTCCCTCATGAAACAATAAACATTGTAAATAACTTTTCTTTCTTTTCTATGAAAAACCATCGTAAGTAACACAAACACATTTTTGCGCGTGGCTGTATTTTGAGATTGAACAAACATGGATACTGCGCCCTGAATAGAGATGGGCGCGGGTAAATTCCCATCGGGAAAATTCCCGGGTAAATTCCCGTTTGGGAAAATTCCCGGTGTTTATCGGGGTAAATTCCCAATTGGTGGGTATTTTCATTTTTCTCCACAAATTCTATGAAACTTAAAATGAAACTTACTGAAGGTGATAGAGGAAGTCACAGCCAACATTTTATTTCCTTACACTTAACTGCGAAAATATGCGCTTTGGAAACTACAGGCACTTGAAAATATTTAATTAAAAGATTGAGTAAAAGAACTATTTTTTTTTAGTGCTAGACTTTTGACGCTATTACAAACACCTTTTACTGATAAAGTTTTTCTGAAACATGCATTTTGTATGGAAAAAACAATGATTTTGTCAATTTCTTGAATAATTCATATTTATTTCAAATGAAACTAACTGCAGGTGATAGAAGAAGTCACAGCCAATATTTTATTTCTGTACACTTAATTGTGAAAATCTACGCTTTGGGAACCACAGGCACTTGAAAATGTTCAATTAGAAGGTAAAAGAATCGACCAATTTTTTTTATTTGACTCAAGTTATCTATAAAATGGAAAACAAAATAACACCCGTGCGCAAGGTTCGAAACCAAAACGACGAATGATTCAAGCTCAAGGTGTATCGATGTATCGTAGCCAGGGGCGCGGGGCTGGGTGGGGTGGCAGCAGGCGTGCCAAAAAAACCGGTTTACCGAGTCAGTGATGAATTATTTGTTCACTCGTCTGATCTGTAGAGTTATGCATAATAATACTAACGTATAGTATAAATTTAAATTACTTCATTTAAATCAGTGATTTAAAACGCGATTAAAATTAAGTGATTTAAAAAAAAACAATGATTTAAATCAATATTTTTTTACTGTGACCAAATCATCCAAAAATGTTTAAGGGACTTCCCCCGACATAAACGTTTTTGTTAATTTTTTTAATAATTAAAATAAATCAATATTATGATCTGCTTTGTTAAATGATAAACTTACTTCCAAATATAAAAATGTCAGTCTTAAAAAAAAAACAAAAAAACGATTTAAATTAAATAAATTTTATTTTGTAATCGTTAGATTTGTGTGTTAAGAAGATTGAAACCTTAGGTGTCGTCTTAAAAGACGACTGTAAGGTTTTTCAAGGATAACATCTATTTCTATTTAATTTTTTTTTTTAAAACCTCAAAATGTAAAGAACTTTCTGTCATTTAGCTACAATACTGCAAATCTACTTATTTACCATGGTGGATAGCTTTTATTTCAAAATTTATTAAAACAAAATGTCAAAATGAAAACACCCGAATATTTACCCAAACGGGTGTTTTCACGGAAACTTTCCGGGAATTTACCCGAAATCGGCAATTTTCCCGGGTGGAAATCCATCTCTAGCCCTGAAGCAAAAGTCACCAATTGCGAGACAGCAAATGCACGCGCCGAGTATTTTCCCGGACGCGGCCACCCGCGCCGCACCTCATACCACCAATTTGGTCGGTAATTCTCTCACTGTGAAGAAACAGCTCGAAAAACATGTTTTTGCTCGTAGTTGCGTTTATGACGTTACGTAGTGTATAGAGACCCAAGAAAACGCCTCAGAATGTCATTCCAATGTTAAGTGAAATATGCAAAAACAGCAAAGAGTTTTGTAAGTTACTCTATGGTACCTACTATGCGCTATGAATAAACGTTATTGTTCTGAGGAATAAACGGAAAAAGATATTAACCCTGGGGTGTTTGTCAGGTGAAGATAATTTCAGTTCAGTCCAGGCTTACCAGATTGGGCGATAAATCTCTACTTGAGAGCCTCCCGCGGCGACCTAAATTCTAATTTTGCGACTCTGACAATTTTGTTGGGCGATAGGGCCGGCCGGCGGCGGCACAAAAGAAGAATTCAATTTTTTTTTTCCAAAAATTCCATGAACCTGTGTGAGTTTTGCTCCAATGGACTTCATCCACATCCCATAACTTTAACTACATAAACTAAAAATTCTATACATATTGATTATAGCCAAGCCAATGGTTACCTATTTCATACAATTACTCGGTGTTGCGACTCAGCCTGTCTAACTTTGTTTGATTTATTTGAGGTCTAACTTCAACAAGACCCTGTGGATCTATTGATATTTCTTTTACGCGCGTTAAACAATCATTATGTCATCCTGCTGTCAGTGTTTAAAAAAACATAATTCTACAGTGCTCTAAACATTATTGAAGGGAATTAAGCGATTTGGGCTAGCTGAGTGCCCCAAAATGGCGACTTGAGGCGTTAAAAATCTGGCACACTTTTGCCAACTTAGCTACTTTATAGCTAGATCTAGCTATTTTTCGGTGTCGGACAGCTACAAATTACAAAAACTTGTAGCTAGATTTTTTAGCTACTTTTTCTAGCTACTTTTAAAGAAACAAACAAAATGTGAGTGAGAGCTCACACTAAATTTCCTTTCAGGGCGTGGGCCATCTAATAATCGCCTCCACCACAAGGTAATAAAGTCTTCGCCATTGTCTAATTAGCTTGGATAATTAATATCTATCGTCGAATCGGTGGCGGCCGCGACCCGGACTGACGACTGACTATAGTAGCATTGTAGCCAAACTTTTCTTTGACTATCTCTCTCTTTCATATCTCTTGTCACCTATTTCTCGTTATCCATCTCGCTCGCCGGACCGGAGCTAACTTCCCTCAGGCGCCATATACACTCAGCGTCAAAAAAATCGCACCTTTTAAAAAATGTGCTTCAAACAAATTTTATTCTTATTTGAAACCAATTTCGCGGGATTTTTTAGGTATCAATTGAAAGGTTAAAAAACAGACTATTTAAATATTGAAAATAAAAAAGTGTTTTTCATTACAAGGGCATAAAAAAATACAGGTTGATTGGGAAAGAAAAATCATCTTTATTTACGCTCTACAACAAAAGAATTAATTATTCAGAAAAAATCACAAAATCATTCTTAAAAGTAATCTAAAACCTAGTGTTACCTCCTCTTGCCCTGATAACAGCTTCCATTCGATCTCTCATAGACCTAACCAATTTCAGGACTTGATCTTGTGGCATGCTGTCCCATTCCGAAATTACGGCCTCTTGCAGGTCCTGGAGGGTGGTAGGAGCAGGATCTCGTGACCTAACTTGCCGTTTCAGTTCATCCCAAAGGTGCTCTATCGGGTTCAGGTCTGGACTTCTCGCCGGCCACTGCATGATAGGGATCCCAACCTCTTGAAGGTTGTCACGTACAATAAACGCGGTGTGGGAGCGAGCGTTGTCGTGCATCAAAGTAAACCCATGGCCGACGAAACCAGCATATGGGACCACATTCTCTTCCAGGACTTCTGTGATGTACCGGTGAGCAGTTAGCGACCCTTGCCCGCGAGCACCTCCAGTCCGGGAAACGCATACAAGGTCAGTTTTGCCGTCGCAAGATATGCCGCGCCAAAACATGCAGGAGCCACCCCCGTATTCCACAGTTTCTTGAATACAGGCTTGTGCGAATCGCTCCCCCTGCCTCCTGTACACTCTTTTTCGCCTGTCATTACAGAAAAGGCACACCCTCGTCTCATCTGAGAAGAGAACTGTTCGCCATTGGTCTAGCGTCCAATCGACGTGATCGCGGGCAAACTGCAAGCGGGATCTACGATGCTCTACAGTCAATCTTGGGCCTGTAGCAGCTCTATGGGCGGCTATTTTCTTCTCTGTTAATCTTCTTCTAATCGTAGAGTCACTTGCAGTTGTCCCGCGAACTGCTTGGAGTTCCTGTCTTATCTCAACAGCATTGGAGAACCGATTTCTCAAGCTCGTCGACACTATGAAGCGGTCATCCCTTTCAGATGTGCAGCGTCGTCTCCCAGATCCATGTCTTCGGACAAAGCCACCAGTCTCCCGGAATCGCTGGACTACTCTTCGAACAGCAAAACGGCTTAGGTTGAGTTGCCGGGCAATATCACACTGCCGCACCCTTCGGCGCAGCAGTGCAAGAACTTGTGCAGCTTCTTCTGGAGTAGTATCCATGTTGAGGGTAGTATTTTTTACTTGTGCGCTTAACGTGTGTCACCTTCAAAGTTTGGATAGTGAATGACCTACATTTGACGTGTAATTACCTTTTTATACCCCTTTTATGTAGCGCAACTAGCGACCGTTTGAACGCGTATTTGAGCAATACTTTTCTTAATACCACGATATTCGAGAGATTTTTATCGTTTATAAAATGAAACGATTGTTTATTTCAAGGTCGTTTAATGCCCTTTCAATTGATACCAAATAGTTCTCTCATATTTGGTTTCAAATAGGAATTAAAATGGTTTGAAGTAAATTTTTCAAAAGGTGCGATTTTTTTGACGCCGAGTGTATTTTGGCATGGGGTTGGTGTTGGTTGACTAAAACAGCATTTGTTTCAGTTGTATTATTCAATTTCTAACTCTGCTCTTAGTGATTTGCCTTAATTCGTGTCGTTGAGTCCATTATTTGTGTTGAAATGGATTTTCCTATGAAAAAAAAAGACTTAGAAACATTTAGCTTCTTCTAGCTACTTTCTGGGGTAGGAAAATCGGGTGATCTAGCAACTTTTCGCGACAAATCTAGCTACTAAATATGGGTAGCAGTTGGCAACACTGCTGGCTGGCAACCCTTCAGTCAGTGATTTACTTACTATGACTTTTTGGCGGGCTTTTGAAAAGTTAGGACGCGATTTCTGATTAAATGTTTTCAAAAGTTATTTTCGAGCTAAAAACTTGCTAGAGAGGAACAAAAATGGATGGAAACGAGGGAGGCGGGGATAACCCGCCTACCTCCAACAAGCGTTCTCGCATTGAGGGTGGTGGAACTGATTTAAACTGCGGCATTGGCGGCGGTGGTGAGCGTATTGACTCTAACTCGTACTTACCATATTTTAAACCTAATTATAAAAGACTTTACCCGGAGAACTCCTCCAAAACAGACTTTAAAGTGTTTGTTGAGCATGTAGACCACAAGGACAGGTTGGGAAATAAAAGTCCCATATACCTAAACCATATATTTTCTAATGAAGTAAAGGGTGTGATGGCAATTCAAAGACTGAACTCAAATAAAGTTGCTGTATTATTTAAACAGTATAACACGGCAAATAACTTCCTAAATAACACGGCTTTTCTACAGAAGTATAATTTAAAAGCATATATACCAGCTGCACAGATTGAAAAAACAGGAATTATTCGGTTTGTCCCAGCAAATATATCAAACAAGGACCTATACACAAAATTGACCTCCATTTATGAAATAATTGCAATAAGAAGATTCACGAAGAAAGTAGGACAGGAACGTGTTCCCTTGCAAACTGTTAGCATTACTTTTTTGTCTAATGTATTACCAGACGATGTGCAATATGACTTATTCTCTTATAGAGTATTTGAATACATCCCACCCCTACAGCAGTGTTTTAAATGTTTTAAATTCAATCACTCAGCTAAGATATGCAATGGCAAGCAAAGGTGTTCAATCTGTTCAGGCGAACACTTATTTAAGGAATGTGACAAGCCAAATGAAATCTGCTGCGTTAGTTGCAGTGGACCTCATCTGGCCATATCCAAACTATGTCTAATTAAGATAAAGAAATTAACGGAAAAGAAAAGTAAAATTACATATGCTAGTGTAGCACAATCAAAAAAACCTGATACTGCCTTCCCCCCTCTGTCATTGCCAAGACAACACCCTCTACAATCTGTAAATAAATATGTAAATAAATCTATAAATAAGCCTGTAAATAGCAAGCCTGATTCACAGGCTCCGAACAAGGATGTCCGCCCTGCAGCTGCGGACATCAAAGCCCAGATCATCTGTAACGATGATGTACTAATGGCCCTAGTACGAACATTAGTAGATTTGGGTAATAAAAAAGATGCAGCTCCACTAACTACAGCAACTATTAAAGATATATTGATCAAAAATCTATCCCCATAATGGATTTAAGTCCCCTCAGAACATCCCAGCTACGCATTGCACAATTTAATATTCAGAGTGCCAATAGTAAAAAGCCATTATTAATAAATTTTTTGCAAAAACAGAATATTGATATTTGTTTACTAAATGAAACTTGGTTTAAGAAACATCACACTTTTAAAATACCAGGTTATAATATCTATAATAAAAATTCCAAAAATGATCATAATGGTGTAGCTATATAAGTTAAACCAGAATTAAAATACAGCATTCTAAACACATCCTTTTATGAGGACATTCAAACTGTAGCGATATCATTATCTACCAATAATGGGAAATTAACTATACTATGTGTGTACTGTCCTCCTTCCGGAGGACACATAAGAATGAATAGGCTGCGCAACATCATTCAAGATCTCCCTAAGCCCATTTTTGTGAGTGGTGACTTTAATGCTCATCATATTGCATTTGGTTGCCTGTCAACGAAAGGTCGAGGTCAGGATTTATATGACGTAATAGATGACTGTGATTTATGCATTTTAAATGATGGCAGTTTCACGACTGTAAACTATCCCACACGTAACCCTTCCGCTATTGATGTAAGTTTTGTCAGTGCATGCTTGGCCCCATTATGTGAATGGTCTGTACATGACGACCCTATGGGTAGTTATCATTATCCCACAATAACAAAAATATCCCTTTGCATTGATAAATACCAAATAAACCCTCCTATTGACAAATTTTTATATAATAGAGCCAACTGGGAAAAATATCATGAACTATCTGAAGCCATATTCAATGACATCACAGTAAATGTGGATGACCCTCTCGCTTCTTATACGGAATTCTGTAACCGTCTTGATACCCTTAAGCAGATGGCTATTCCTAGATTTTCTAAATCTAGTCACTTTGCGAGCAGACCTCCAGCACCTTGGTGGAATGAGGTCTGTGAACAAAGTGTAATAGCATCCTACAATGCACTAAAATTATACAGAAATGATCCTACAATGGACAACTACATAAACTATAAGAGATTAGATGCTTTAAAAAAGAGAACAATTTCAGAGCAAAAGAAAACTGGATGGAATAAGTTGTGCGATAGCTTTAATAGAACTACTCCCATAAGTAAGATCTGGAATATGATTAAAAGGTTTAAGGGTGTTAAAACAGTTAACAGATCTTACAGAGATGAGTTTGTTGAACCTCTTTTAGACAAGCTTTCAAATAATAGTAACTTAGCAGACACAAGTAATTTGAATAATTATTTTGATACTAATAATAATAATCAAAATTCCAAGTTTTTGTTAGATCCATTTACATGGAATGAATTCCAAATAAGTTTAAATTCTAGACGTAACACAAGCCCAGGTTTAGATGATTTTCCTTACATTGTAATCAAAAAACTCCATGAATCTGTTCAAAGACTGTTTCTTGATATTCTTAATGCTCTATGGTATGGTCAATTAATTCCTGAATCTTGGAAAACACAATGTGTTATCCCAATACTTAAACCAGATAAATCACCAGAGAAAGCGAGTTCCTACCGCCCTATATCATTATCTTCATGCTTAGGAAAATTATTTGAAAGCATGATTAAAGTAAGATTGGACTGGTATGTAGAAGCTAATAACATCATTCCGCATGTTCAGTATGGGTTTCATAGAGGGCGTAGTTGCACTGACAGTTTCATATCTCTGATCTCAGACCTGAAAAATGCAAATAATTCAAAGTCAAACACCGTATGTGTATTCTTGGATGTTCAGGGAGCTTTTGATAGTGTCGATCCTGGTATACTAGTCAAAGTTATGTCTGACGTGGGTATACCTGGACAACTGTGTAAGTGGATTTATAATTTTTTAAATAGTAGAACATAGAGGGTTCAAACATAATAACACTTTACACGGACCAAAAACTGCATCAAAAGGAACAATGCAAGGTGCATCACTTTCACCATTGCTATATAATCTATATACTTGTGAAATATGTAAATATGTAAATATAAAGGATGTCAATATTTTACAATTTGCAGATGATATTGTATTATATACTAGTAACAAAAATTTTCAATCTGCCATAGTCAACATAAATAAAGCCCTTAATCAGTTAAGTCTTTACTATGATGGTAGGTTAAATTTAAAGATTAATGCTTCCAAAAGCAGTGATTTTCGGGGAAGATGACTTAACCAGAGATATTGTATATTGCGGAGAATCCATAAAGAGAGTAAGAACAAAAAAGTTCTTAGGAATCATTATTGATGACAGACTGACTTTTGAGAAGCATATCAAATATATTTCAGAGAATGCTTTGAAAGCAATCAACATACTCAGATGTCTTGCTGGTGTATCCTGGGGAGCAGATCCCAAAATACTATCCATTTTATATAAATCTATAGTGAGAAGCCATTTCGATTACAGTGCCTTAGCATATATTAATAGTCCACATGGGAAAAAATTAGATGTTTTGCAGAATAAGGCTTTGAGAATTATTTCTGGTGCTATGTGCTCGACTCCCATTAGGGCCATGGAAGTTGAGACTAAAATAATGCCATTAATATTGAGACGTATCCTACTAGCTAAAAGATATTGCCTAAGATTACTGTACTCTGATAATATACAGATCATTAAAAAAATTTTACGTTACCGAATTAGTATGTCCGGTCCATTAGCAACTGGTGAGTTTCTTCTCATAGGTAACTCTCCAATGTTGTTCCACATTTACCTGGAAACTGAAAAAAAATGTCATACAATTGTAAAACAGCGCCCATGGCCTTGCTATTCCTCTTCGTACCAAAGTATAACACATCCAATTAAAATAGTTGATTCAATCACTAACAATTCCGATATGTTGCAATTTCTTTCAGAAAATGACTATTATACATTATACACAGATGGGAGTAAAGGTGAGGGTTATGTGCGCTGTGCTGTGTATGATCCTCAAATAAAGTTTTCTCAAAGCTTTATTCTACAAGATGTTAGTACAATATTCACTGCAGAAGCTTATGCGGTCTATCAAGCTCTCATGCGAATCAGAAATGTAAATAATTGTAAATACTTTTTAATTGTAACTGATTCTTTAAGTTTAATTCAGGGCATAACAAATTTGAAAATTCACTACAAAACTAATTTTATCTTATATATTATAAAAGAATTGATAATTAATTATTATAAAAAAGAAATAAACGTTTCCTTTATGTGGGTACCTTCTCATAGGGGTATTACTGGAAACGAAATGGCAGATAAAGCTGCATACGAAGGAATAAATGCACTAGATATTTCTAATGTTATGCATGTTCCTTTTACTGATTATCTTTATTCTTTCAAACTAGCTATAAGTACGCTATGGGAAGACTTATGGAAGAAGGACCAAGAGACTAAAGGAAGATGGTATGGGAGCATACAAAACAACTTACCAATAAGACCATGGTATGACGATGTAAAAGAAGCCAGCCGTGACTTTATTACTACCATAAATAGACTTCGTTTTGGCCATAACACGACACCATCACACCTAGCAAGACTTCGAATAATACAAAGTAACGTCTGCACATTTTGTGGAGCTCATGAAGCCAATGCTCAACATTTAATATTTGACTGCCTAAACTTTCTCATTGACAGATTAGTGCTTGCAAGTGAATTAAGTGAAGTGTTGCAAAATGACGGTTTATTATCATCCAGCCCGCCGCCGCCACTTGAACAATTGCTGAAAGTATTTAAATGTTTTAAACCAATATATAAATACATTAAAAATACAATACAAAAAATATAATTACAACTAAACAAGTGTAACAAATAAAGTGAAGTGTACTAAATAAAGATGTGGCCTAAAGGTCGATGTAACCAGGCCATAAAATACAAAAAAAAAAAAAAAAAATTTACTTACTATTTGTGTGCGAGTGAAGTTTAGGAATTACTTTTACTACCAGCCAGTGTTAGATAATATAAATTTTGTACAGAAAGATACTGACGAAGAGTAGGTACTATATTCTTTGATACTGACAGACACCATCGAATACCACGATGCCGCACTTTAGAATCGAGACCAATTTGCCGAAAAGTAAAATACCGCAAGATTTTGTTATAAAAGCTGTGCCGGTGTTGGCCAAAGCACTTGGTAAGCCGGAGCAGGTAATATTCCATTAATATCCGTGTGGTTACTAGTGCCTATTTTTAAAATGAAGACTCCGTGAGGAAGAATATGTCGATTTAAAACTACCTCACATTGGTTTTACAGTACTGTGTGGTATCTGTGATACCTGACACTATTATGAATTTTGGAGGATCTACGGAACCCTGCGCTGTCGCAAATCTCATGTCCATTGGAGCTCTTGGAGTAGAGCAAAACAAGAAACATGCAAAGGCTCTTTTTGATCTGATTGAGAAGGAATTGGGTGTTTCAAATGACAGGTAATGGAATTGCGTTGAATTTAATTTTGTGTGTCACACTGCTGGTAAATACACATGACTGGGTTAGGGTGTAGATAAAAGACACTATAGGAATAAATACTTCACTACTCAGAAATCAGTGCAGAAGTGAGCCATTGGGTTAGGTTTGAAGGTTATGTATGTCGAGTAGGGGAAACTCTGTTGCTTGCAGTTCAAACTCCCTAGGTATTTGTAAATAATTTAATGCCTATGATACCCCAATGACCACCTACTGCCGACGGTCCAACGAAATGGGCTTCTTTTGACTGGTCGTTAAGACAGAAATTTTTTCAAACAGATTGCCTCGTTGTCCTTGGTCCCTTTACAAGGAAGCATTAACAGGATATTTGGTACTTATAAAGCATACCTAGGTAGTAAAATTGCTTTGGGTGTTAACCCCAGGTCGAGCAAGGGTCTTTTTATGATATCTTGGGCTATAGAAGGATATTTCTGTAAAAACTTCTGGGCGTTAGAAGGATAAGAGTTGGTAGCCTGTCATGCTGGGTACTTAGTAGGTTTTGGCAGTGATTTTCATTCTGCTGAAAGTAGGTTGTGCTAGTTATCATTTAACTTATTTATGTCAGACTATCTTTGAAATAACATAGGGTGAGGTCCAGTGGCGGCTGGTGCCTCAGAGAACCGGTGGTGCACTGCATGGTTTTTATTAAAACGATCAAATAAAATGCCGCAATTTAAGGAAACAAATTTTATTTATATTCCGTCCAAATCGCTTCTCCGCCAAAAATAACACAGGGAAAGCAAAAAAAGGCATTTAGTCTCTCACATCCACATAACCATTTCTTTTTAACATACATTTCACTTTTGAACGTTCTCGTGGACGATTTATTTTTTGTTTTGCATTCCTGTTTTATATTATGAATAGGCCGGGTTTTCATAAGTCCTGTTGGTTTTCAACACTTTTCTAATCTTTAGTTTACTTTTTTAGAAAATTATAGTAATTAAATAAACAATTACTCCTCCGCAAGCGCGCGCAAAAAGTGACAAACTGACAACAAGTGCATCGTGCGTAGGTCAAGGCCTCGGGGTAACGCGAGTGAACTACTCGTTTCGTTTCGTATTCTTTCGGCAATTTCCGGTCGCGTGCGGTGCACGAATCTATCCTAAAACTGCCATACATTTTGTACTACGCATCTTCTGTCTCACGCGCCGGGCTGTTTACACCGTGTTTCATAGAAGTTGTATGAGCTGGCTGCGTGCGCTTTTCCGAGCGCACGGTGCCGATTTTGTTCAAGCAAAAATAAGATTTAATTCCTTTGCAGTAGAAATCTATACATTTTTATTTACCCCGTAATGACAAAACATGTATATATGTACTATAATCAGATATTTAATTTCCGTATAGGGCAGTATGGATGGATGGGTAATGATACGTATGGGACATTATTGTGTAAGTTTAATTTAAATGGTAGTGCGGCGCACGGGCGCACTTAAGGTGCAGCCGCCACTGGTGAGGTCATTGTTTATATTGATACATCTTGGCGCTTACCCTTGGCTATTCTAATTTGAACTTTATGACTATAGTCACAGTGATTTGAGCAGTGAGGGTTAATCCTGTTTATTTTACTCATACTAATCTGTTATATATATATAGTTTCCGGTTCCGCTTCTCGTGCACTAAAGACGTGTTGTCAGTCGCTCCCTCAAATAAAAACGAATCGTGTGTCTAATCCCAGTTTACAGTGTTCAAACATACTTATTCCTATACTGCTGGTGCCGGCGAGTGCTACTGACTATAAACTGATACTAAATAATAAGTTTTAAGTGCAGTGCAGTTAGAAACGCGAAACCTTTTTAGGTTATCTTATCTGTCAAACGCTCAAGTACGGACCAAAGACAAGAAGAACCGAACAGGGCTACCAACTACTCAACATATTGAATGACTGGCTGCGTTCACGCACGCGATTGTGTACCTTTTTGTGTTCCTTTTTGCGCATCTGACCTGCATCGAAATCGACATTAATTACGTTTTCGAAATAAATTGCGTTCAGAAATTTTTGTAAGATGACTTCCGAACTAAGTAAAGAAATGTCATTACTTTTCGAAAAAGTAAAAGAAGAGCTTCAGAAGCAAACGAATGAAATTACTGAAAGTATAACCACAAGAGTTCTCAGTAAAATGGACGAAAAAATGCAACCTTTGATAGAAGAAAATGAAAAACTAAAAGTCGAAATAACGCAACTAAACAAAAAAATCGAAAACTTGGATTTGAATGCTAGGAAAAACAACATTTTACTACACGGAATTTCTGAATCGTCCGACGAGAAAGAAGATAACTTGATAAGTCTTGTTTCACAAACTATTAACGATTTAGGTGTCACCTTAGAAAATGGCGAAATAAACAGAATTCAACGTCTAGGCAAAAAGGAAAACAACTCGAAAATCAGACCTATACTTCTCTCAACAACAACACTCCAAAAGAAGATCCAAATATTGAGAAACAAAAAGAAAATGAAACCAAACACATACATAACTCATGACATCCCAAAAAAATTCTTACAAGAACGCAGAGATAAATCAAATCAACAGCGAGAAAGTGTAAAAAGAAAAGGACCTGACTCTGAAACACCAAGCCCAAACAAACCAGACCAAAATGCAAATACCAAACAGGACCCCAAAATTAAAAGAATGGATGCATTTCAAGTCATGCGTGAAAGATCCTACTCCTTATCAGACAAAAACACATGGAGAAACTAAAGAACAACTAACAACCAAAACCGGATTCATACAACAAACAAAGCTACAAATACAACAACGAAAAATAACTCTCCCACCACGGCTGGTCTCCGCGGGAGAAATAGACCACCACCCTCTAACAGAAAACAATAAATTATTAAATATTGCAACACTCAATACAAGATCACTAAGGACATCTGAAGCCTTATTAGAACTAGAAGAATCACTAAAGAACATAAATTGGGATATTTTAGGAATAAGTGAAATGCGAAGAGCAGGGGAAACATCCAGGCTATGTACTATTCAATAAAGGTGAAACTGGAGGACAAAAAGGAGTTGGTTTCTTAATAAAAAGGCACTTGAAAAGCTATATAGAAGATATCACCGGAGTTTCAGACAGAATTGCAATCCTAAACATCAAACTACCCAGCTATAGAAAAACATGGACGATAATACAAGTTTATGCACCAACTGAACAAGCTGAAGAACTGGAAACTAAATCTTTCTACAAACATCTATCCCAAATAATAAGAAAATACTCAAACAACCTGATTATCCTTATGGGTGATTTCAACGCCCAGGTTGGAAATAAAAAGAACAAAGATGAATCTCCACTGGGAAACTTTGGTTATGGTAAACGAAGTGTCAATGGACAACGACTAGTGGATTTCTTATTAGAGCACAATCTGACTCTCCTGAACAGTATCTTCAAGAAAAACAAAACAAATAAGTGGACTTGGATTTCCCCAGATGGAAAATATAAAAACGAAATAGATTACATTATAAGCAACTTTCCAAGATCATTTACAAACACATCAGTGATATCAAAATCAAAACTAAATTTTAACACTAACCATCGTATGGTCAGAGCATCACTTAAAATAGAACCACCCAAAAAGCCCAGAAAACACATAAAACCTTCAAACGCAAACGATGTAAATGAAGAAAATTATAAGGACACCGCTCAGTCTTTGGTGGCAATAACTACGGAGCTATCAGACAACAGCAAAATTGATGTCAAAATTACCTACGCTAAATTAGAAAATCAGCTAGCATGCCACAAAGTCAGGAAAACTGAAAAGCAAAAATACCAATTAAGCGACTCGACACTCCAACTTATAGAAGAAAGAAAACGCATATTAACTAGCCACCTCAAAAAAGAAAACACCAAACTGATAACAGAGTTAAGCAAAAACATCAAAGAAAGCATTAGAAAAGATCGTAAAACTAAAAGACTAAAAACTCTAGAAAAGCACATATTGACAACAGGAGGAACAACAAAGGCTCTGAAAGAGATACGTGAATACAACAAAGATTGGATACCAAACCTTAAAAACAAACAAGACACTATCACAAACAGAAAAGACATGAACACACTAGCAACTAAATTCTACCAAAACCTTTATTCAAACCATATTTACAAACACCCAGAACATGTAAACAGAAGTACCAAAGTAACTAAAACCAACCAAGAACCTGAAATCTTACCGAGTGAAGTAGAGAAAGCCATACTCAGCCAAAAGATGGAAAAAGCACCAGGCCCAGACAAAATCTCAAATGAGATACTAAGAGGAACTTTGAGCGAACTTGTCCCTATACTCACAAAAATTTTCAATGAAGTTTTAATATCTCAACACATACCAGAACAATGGGAAACATCCCACATTACTCTTATACATAAGAAAGGCGCAAAAGATGACATAGGAAACTACAGACCAATAAGCTTGATGTCAAATATTTATAAAGTATTCTCCAAAATCATCTTAGAACGAATTAGCACCACATTAGATGAAAACCAACCAATGGAACAAGCTGGCTTCAGAAAGAATTATGCTACAATAGATCACATACACACCGTGAAGCAAGTTATTGAGAAATACAATGAATATAACAAGACTCTATACATGGCTTTCATTGACTACACCAAAGCCTTCGACAGTATCAGCCATGAGGCTATATGGGAAAGTCTAGAAAAACAGGGTATACACACAACATACATTAAAACAATCAAAACCATATACTGTAACAGCAAAGCAAAAATACAACTTGAAACATTAGGCAATGCCTTTGAAATAAAAAGAGGAGTCCGACAGGGAGATCCTCTGTCTCCCAAATTATTCTCTGCAGTGCTTGAAAACATTTTCCGAAAACTTGATTGGGATCAATTTGGTCTTAACATAAATGGAAGAAAACTTAACCACCTCAGGTTTGCAGATGATATTGTCTTATTTGAAGAAAACCCAGAAACTTTACGGAAAATGATACAAGATCTAAACAAAGAAAGCGAAAAAATAGGACTGACAATGAATATAGACAAAACAAAACTACTGACAAACTCTGTAAACATGGAAATTAAGATCAACAACAAGCCACTTGAGTGTGTAGACGAGTACACTTACCTAGGCCAGCTCATTTCTCATAAAGACCAAACAACTAAGGAAATAAATAGACGAATAGCCAATGGATGGAAAAGGTACTGGTCATTGAAAGAAGTTATGAAGTCTACACATCTAAGTATTGGGGTAAAACGGAAAGTGTTCAATACATGTATACTTCCTTGCATCACATATGGTTGCGAAACGTGGTCACTCACCAAACACCACAGAGAAATGCTCGAACATTGCCAAAGATCCATGGAAAGAAGTCTAATAGGTATCAAAAAACAGGATAGAGTACGAAGTATACATATAAGAGAAAAAACTAAAGTTGTTGACGTGCTCTCCAAAATAGACCAACAGAAATGGAGATGGACAGGTCACATGATAAGATGTACCCAAGATAAATGGAACAAAATTGTCACAGATTGGTACCCTAGAGATGGCAAACGGAGCAAAGGAAGGCAGCAAAAAAGATGGGAAGACGAGTTAAAACTGACAGCCGGTCCTAACTGGAGAAGAGTTGCTCGAGACAGGAAACAATGGAAGATGTTAGAGGAGGCCTTTGCCAAGAGGCACACTGAACTAAGAGATATTCTATAAATACAGAAATAAACTCAAAAATCACAACTCTTAGTTCAGAATAAAGGGCTTATTGATTGATTGATTGATTGATTGAATCTGTTATATAGATAAATCTTGGTGACCAGAAATAAAGTTGGTAATAGTTTATCAGGCATGTAATTAACATTTAACCCTTGTTAGACTATGTTGTTATCTCTGCTTTAGATTACGGTAGACTTTGCCCGTGGCTTCGCTTGCATAAAAGTACCTTTCAATGATTGAGTAGTATGAACAGTTTTCGGCTTGGTGGTTATTTTATCAACATTCCTTATATCCTATTAGTATTTAGACCGGGTTCATATAATAAAGAAAATGCATCCAAATCTATTGAGTGGTTCTCAAGTTGAAATGGAACATACATACATACAGACAAAAAAAAAATTGTTTAGGCCTCAGTATGACCTATTCTCGTGCAGCAAACCTTAAATTTAGAGTTTAAAAACCTAAAATAATACAATCTCATTTAACTTTTATCCATCTGCGTTAAAGCCTATTTTGCAATGAAAAGTTTTAGGTTATGGCAGCTCTAAATTTAATATTTGCTACACGAGAATAGGTACCTACAACACTAATAAGTAATATCCATCCATCCATAAGCCTGTTTCGTCCACTGTTGGACATAGGCCTTTCCAGGATTTCGCCACTCTTGGCGGTCCTCCTGGAAGAAATGCCCATACTCACACACGCTGGGCAGGCGGGTTGGTGAGTGCGGTGCCGAAGCCCTTGCACCAGTGACGCCGCTGCCCGTCACCAGTCTGTTTTATATAAGGCCCGGCAATTGGGGATGGATATACCGCCATCCATCGGTCCCAGGCAATGGTTTGCCGCCTGGTTTTGCCTGAGAGCTGTTCTCTTACTCTCCCCCGAATAACTTCAGGAGGATTTGCGAGTAAGATGGTGGTACCCCCAAAGTCGAGCCCGGCATTAGCTCTACCACCTAACAGTAATAAGTAATATAACCTAATTCAATTAGAATTTCGCGAAAATATTCATTGTATAGAAACAAATTTATTACTATTTTATTATTAGTATAGATTACTAGGTACTTTATTATTAGAATTGATAAGATCAATACATAAAACCACAAAATAATAATTGCAGCTCTATAAGAAGGTGTGAGCTGGCTAGAAAACCCATATTGATTAAGAGAAAGGAAGGAGATAGCTGACGTGTTTCTGCCTACAAAATATTGGAATACATACCTACGTTTTTTATACTTAGAATTCTGTTGCTAATTATTTTATTTATTTCAGAATGTACATAACATTCCAAGATGAGCCTACTGGCAACGTTGGCTTCAAGGGAACCACTTTCCATGCCATTTTTGGATAAACATTGTAAATCATTACTGGGTATTTTGAGTTTCTATATCAGTTCTAATATAAATTGTTTTAATAATTTTTTATCATTTGTGTTTTATCATTATTTTTTTAATTATCAATATTTTATTTACATTAATGTGTAATAATTTAAATGGAAAAGAGAAGCTAGATTGGGATGATATGAGAATATAAGCTTTAATAATATATAAATATTTAATAAAATATATATTTGTTTTATTTAACATCACCTGACCATTATTTTTATACACAAGGAGATTTTCTTCATTTTGTCTACCTACTTGATTTAAATTTAAGGTCTGACCGAACCTGAATTTTCTGTCTCAGCCGAGAATGAGACTAAGGCTGAGATTCAGAGTGCATTCTGAAGCCGAACTCAATCTTACAAACGTCAAAAAGTGACGTGTTCTCATACTAGAGTGACGTTTGTAAGCTTGAGTTCCTCTTGAGTTTGGACTCAAAATGCACTCTGAATCTCAGCCTTAGTCTTGGTCTCATTCTCGGCTGAGACAGAAAATTCAGGTTCGGTCGGACCTTAAATTAAAGGCTGAGATTCAGAGTGTATTTTGAGTCCGAACTCAATCTTACAAACGTCACTCTAGTATGGGATCACGTCGCTTTTTGACGTTTATAAGATCGAGTTCAGAGTGCACTGAGTCCGAACTCAATCTTACAAACGTCAAAAAGCGACGTTATCTCATACTAGAGTGACGTTTGTAAGATTGAGTTCGGTTTCAAAATGCACTCTGAATCTCAGCCTAAGAAATAAATGAATTCTCGGCCGAGACCGAGACTTATAGATATATTTAAAAAACTAATACGAAAGTGCCATCAATCACTTTTACGACATAAAAGTAAAAGAAAAACAAAAAAAAATCTTACAGGTTTTTACCAATATGTAAGTCTTTAAGTATCACAATTTGGAAGGTTTACTATAGTTACTAGTCTCCGTACAAACTGACTGTTATGTCTACAGCCTACTAATTTCTGTTTTTTAGAATTGCTTAGTCCGACAAGGAAAGGAACCCTTATTTATACTTTCGCCATGTCCGTCTGTCTGTCCGCGGCTTAGCTCGGAAACTGTTAGTACTGTAAAGCTCTAATTTCGTACATATGATGGTTGTACATATTAATCACGCCGACAAAACGGTAAAAAAATCTCGAAAAACATATTTATTAATGGTATCTCCCATACACGTAAATTGGGGATGATTTTTTTTTCTCGTCTATCCCATAGTGTAGTGCAGCATAGCTAGCACAGTTAATATTGTATCGACTGTCATCTTTTTCTAAACCTCTATCGTAAACCATGATTGTTTCCACTTAGCTAACATTGTACTTGGGAAAAAACGAGATAGAGATGCCGATACAGTCTGTATCTAGTTTATCGCGTTCACAGAACTGTTTGTCGGTGAATCGAAAGAAAAATCGATTTTTTGAATGAACGAAACCTCTTCCTGATAAACGACTAATTTAAAGAGTCTTTGCTGCCCTTTGGAAGGCATGTAAAAATGAGAGTTTTGGAAATGGCAGGACAGCATCAATAATACGGTGTAATTTTTGTTAGAAGTGACTAAACAGCCGTTAGCGGCTCCCTTAGTTTTAATTATATTCGACCGCTAGGGATAGGTTGCGCGCGTGCGACGACGAGAGAAGCGAGGAGGAGCGGTTAGATTGACATGTTAGTATATATAAGGGAGCTGAGCGAAGCGGAGCGGAGCAAGGCGGCCCCCGTAGTTTTTAACAGAATTCACGACAAGCAGAAAACATCAATTCCCGAGCATTTTCCCATGACTTACGGTTCAATAATTCATTAAATTAAAGGACCACTTCCCTTTCCGAACTCTACATTGCAAATTGAACTGTATTAGTTCGTGCTGAGGAAGATATTCCAACAGCTAAATGATGACTCACGGTCCAATAATTTTAAAAAGGCCGCTAGCGAACCTTTAGTCACTTCCATTCTTGTTTACTTTTCTATTTTCATGCATTATAACCTCTCAAAAAAGTAAATGTGAAATGAAAGATATTTAATGGTAGGTACCATTAAATATCTTTCATTTCACATTCACATTTACGTTATAATGCATGGTAGGTACCATTAAATATCTTTGGTGAAAGTCATTTTAATATTCTTATTATTTGACTATTTCTCAAGTGTAAAGATGAATTTTTCGAATAGGTATATAATATCGAAAACTTAGATTCGAAGATCGAATAATAGCGAGTCGGGTCGGTTTTAGAAAAAGAAATAGGTACATACACGAATTTATTTTATAGATCCAGAAAGAGAATCACGGAGGCCCAACAAAGAATTTTGGTAGATTTACATATAGCTTAAAATAAAAATGAGTTTCTTTAGTCGCACAACATTATAAGGCCTAGCCATTTTGTGGTTTTTGGTCTGTTAATCGGTTAGTCGATCAAAACTCCACAAATGTATGATATAATCCACACATTTTCCACAACAAAACAATATTCACGCTCTATCGAACTCTATCACCACCTCCTTGGGTCGGTGATACAGCTTTCCTCCAAAAACGTCAAAAAGTAGAAAGAAAAGTGTGGCAATGTTAGCTAAAGAAGAAAGAAAAAATTAAAAAAAAAAGGTTTCTTTCGATCTGTCAAAATAGAAAGACTTGCTTATTTCTTGGTACAATGTTAGCTAAATAGAAAGGACGATAAGATTGGCTGCCATCTTGGAATAACTGTCAAAATCGAAGAGATACAGGCTCTATCGAGCTCATATCGACTGCTATGCTAGCTACGCTGGTGTTGTTGGATGGGTCGTTCAGTGTGAAAACCATTTTTCGATGTACAGTCGCCGTCAATAGAAATTGTGGACTATGTAAACAAAGCGCCATGTTGTCTTTGGCTGAGATTCAGAGTGCATTTCGAGTCCGAACTCAATCTTACAAACGTCAAAAAGTGACGTGATTTCATACTAGAGTGACGTTTGTAAGACTGAGTTCCTCTTGAGTTCGGACTCCAAATGCACTCTGAATCTCAGCCTATGAATAGGTGAACTATCTAAAATGCCAGACAGACACAAATAAACCTTCTAGGTTTAGTGTCACTACTTGTTAATTAGAATGTAAGATTTTTATGCAAATAAATAAATAAATAAATAATCTGGAGATGGGTAAGTATGTGATTAAAATATGTTAGGTGCTTAATTAATTTTCTTTATTCGATTCATCGCTATTCTGATGAATCGCTAGTCAAATCGCCCACGTTAATTACAAATGGTTCCGTCACAGCGTCGGTGGCCGTATCTATTATCCCATCCAGTTCTTTAATTTTTTTTTCTACTTTTAGGACATGGGCTACACATTTCGCCCACTGTTCTGGCCCGATCCGCGCCAAACCTTGGTCGAACAAAATCTTCACATCGTCCATTTTGAATGTTTTGTTGTTCCTTTCAACGTAACCTTTTCCTTGCGCCCATATCAACTCTATCGGGTTAAGCTCGCAATGATATGGTGGAAGGGAAGGCGCAAAACTGTTACATTTTTCGATGCCGCCAACTCATCTACATACATTTTTTTATATTTTTGCTTGTCTACTTTAACTATGAGATTCGCTTTGATTTCGGTTTCTTGAAATTTCTTTTTCGCGCAACCAGCTTTGGATAGCCTCCTTCCGCCAACTCATGTTGGGCGCCTTTTCGATTTGACGCGAATGATATGGGGCATTGTCCATTACTATGACGGAACCAATTGTCGTTGTTTCAAGGTAAAACACTATCCAAATCACAAAGAAAGATCAGTAAGAGAAGCCAAGTCGTTAGAATACCGAAAACACAAAAGATTTTAGAGCAACGCTGGAAGATCATACAGCTCTCGATAGAATCACACACACGTTTATGTCAAAGATTATGAAGTAACGCTGTCAAAAAAAAGACGGAATAAAATAGGATTACGAATAAAATAGGTTTATATTCAAATAGATTCCAACATCACTAATTTTCAAAGACAATACACATTCGATGAGAAAAAAATATGACAGCAATCTCGACGCAGTACAGAATTGACTATTGATTCTATGATTTTCCGTAATTAACTGGTGATTATTGAATATTTCACGATGAAATACAGCGAATGGCAGGTAAGACTTGATGCTTCATGATTTAGAATTATGTTCAGTGAGACTCCGTGACAGAACCTTGAGAAAAATTGAGAAAACGGTTTGTTTACATAGTCCACAATTTCTATTGACGGCGACTTTAGTGATCCGTTGGCGAAATATTAAGCTTTAAAGTGCTAATTTTTGTCAGAGTAAAGTATCCCCCCCTGCCGGCTTAACGGTTTTTTATGAATATGTGTAAAACTTCACAGAAGTAGTATACCTACATATATGTACATACATACATATGTATATTGAAATTAAAAGAAAAACTATCACATCTAAGTAGGCTTTACAGGTTTACGAGTACAGGATGCGCCAAACTTTTAGTCCCCTCCAAACATGGCAATGTATGGGCCGTTCTTCAGGAGAGCAACTTCCGAGCGGACTAGAAGTTTGGCGCGATCTGTATTAGTAGAGCAACTTATAAAATACACTGGGCAACTACAGACAGAACCCTTCACTGCGCGTGGCCTGACACTCACTTGGCCGGTTTTTATTTTACTCTAACTAAAGTCTTGTCATGGTCACATATGAAATAAATTAGTAGTAAACTAGCCATGGTGTATTTTTGGGCCTATTTCAAAAAATAGTACTTACCTACCTAATTACTCTGGCTCGGCATGTTTTGGCCAAGACCGAGACAGAGAGGTTCGGCTATATTGCCGAGACCGAGACCGGGATCTCGGTCGGACCTTATTTAAATTACAATTTTCGGGATAGGGGGGAGTCGAACCTACCACGTCTGTGCACACACACGACTTAATCTGGCAGGCAGGCAGGCCGCTCCTTTAAAATGGTAGAAAACATTAATGTTGATGATGATGGTAGAAAATTATCGTCATAATAACAATACCAGCAGAACATAACCGTAGACCAGCCCCCTGATTGTGTATCGTAAACTCAGTTGCCAAACCAAGTGGCTATCGTCTGAAAAATACATATCCGCTTATCTAAGGATAAGTTTGCACTTGAAATGACTTCACAATTCGTAAATAGTTCAATACCCACTAAAGGTTATTTTGGAAGTTCATTTTTTATCTGTTTTTGGTGAATAGCAACTATAGCTAGCAACCGACACTGAGTTACATAATAGCCCCGCTGAGAACATTATGACAGAGTATGGCCATGACGTTCAACACGTTCACCACGCTCAGCTATTGGTGTAAAGTATGTTACTCAAACTCAAATCAATCAAAAATAAAGTACAATCCTGCCAAAAAAGAGTTGAAATGAATATTGAAGGAACTATTTTTCTTTCGCCTGGTTACACCAAAACAAACAAGTACAAAATCTGTTGAATCGAGTTTACCGTGTTGTTATTTCATAAATATATTACCTAAATTATTATTTAATATTTATGATTGTTACTGTACAATAAAGATAATTATTCACAAGAAAGTCCTCTTTTATATTATGGTCTCTTGGTGCGCATTACGGCGATGGCCTCAACAAACAACATTAATATTCAGACCCAGACTGGCTGGCCTATCATTATCATTATCACCACCACGACCATCATAATCAAAATCATCATCATCGTAATCATCATCATCATCATCATCATCATCATCATCGTCATCGTCATCATCATCTTAAAAAAAAATAAGACATATTGTAAATAGTTTAACATTTTTTTAAAATAGGTCACGAATGTCTATTATATCATGTAATGTAAACATGACAAATGTCTATTTGTATTTATACTCAACTGATGCCGGGTCCAGATCGGACCCGAAATATATCTTGTGAATAATTATCTTTATTGTACAGTAACAATTATATATATTAAATAATAAAAGAAAGAAGCTGTCAGCAGTTATTATATTTTATATCATTACCTAAATTATACTACTTGAACGTTTAAAGTTCAATAAAGTTAATTAAAGTTCAATATTCATTTCAACACTTTTTCGACAGACATAAATTACGTACAGACCGTTCACTATTCTATGGTTTCACAAAAAGTTTCATTGAACCTTGTTACTAATCATTTACAATATGTAAAGTAAATAAATTTATCGAGTCTACAGTGAAACTTTGGCTGTATACATAAAAGTCACCTTATATACTCGTATGTCGATGTAGGTAGGACAATACACCAGTCTCTTTCTATCGCTCGTGTTTGATTGAGATGCATTTGTCATATTTTACATGGCGCAGTCGGTAGGATACAAACCTACCTACGCTCTCAAGAGAATCTGATTCCGAATCGGATTGATGACGCAACTGTCTCTAGAGATGGGATTCCACCCGGAATCTTTCCCGATTTCGGAAAGATTCCCATTGAAACCACCCGACGGGTATTTATGCGGGTATTAACGTTTTTCACTACTTTTACGTGGTATATTAGGAGTTATCTCACGGTTTTTATATGAAGCTAGGGACCATCTTTATGTATTACAGTTCATTCGTACTGTACATGCTGAACTATAAATTGGTAATTATAGTCATTTATGTGATTTGTGGTAAAAAAATACTAAGATCAGTTTCTTTCAATCTGTTTATTTGTGATTTGTCAAAAAGTACCTAGGTGTTTATTTTGTTTGTTTATTTCCCTAAAATAACCGAGACGAGCGTAGCTTAACTTGAAGCAACAAAGAACATAAACATTAAAATGAACGCAAATGTTCTACGCATGTGTTCAAAGTTGGATTTGAAGTATTTTAAAATCATTATGTCTTTTTATTTAATAATAATGAGTGTAAATTAAGATTAAATAAAAACTACAAAACTAAATATTTAGAGTATATTATGTATCAAGAACTCATTTTATATTTGTTCATTCATTTAGTCACACTAATTCTGATTTCACCCGCATAAATACCCATTTCGGGTTGCAACCCGGGTCGCTACCCATTTTAGGTTGCAAGTTTGCAACCCGGAAAGATTCCCGCTAGCTGTCTCTCAGCGCAAGGGCAGTACGTCCATCTCACCGATCGGCGGTTGCCAGTAGCCGTGTGACAACATTGGTGTACGCCGCGTCGTCTTCCAAAAAACAAAAAGAAATGAGATGCCATCAAAAACAAAACTTGTACAAAAAACAAATCTCGCAACTTACTTCTTCTACCGTAAAAAGTTGTGAGATCCATGTAAATCCAAGTCGGTTAATTTATTCAGTCCCTACTTAAGGGACCTTCTGTCTTAAGTTATTAGATAATTAGCTAACCTAACAACATCTTATAGTGACCATATCAATATTGAAAAACTTTCATGTTTTAAATAAATAGATTGACTTGGCCATCACATGAAAATACAATGTATCTCACAAGTAATTCATATTATATTAAATTAGATTATTTAGTGCGATTGCCAAGTCAATCTATTTATTTAAAACATAAAAGATTTTTAATATTGATATGGTCACTATAAGATGTTGTTAGGTTAGCTAATTATGTAATAACCTAAGACAGAAGGTCCCATAAGTAGGGACTGAATAAATTAACAGACTCGGATTTACATGGATCTCACAACTTTTTACGGTAGAAAAACTAAGTTGCGAGACTTGTTTTTTTTTTACAAGTTTTGTTTTTGGTGGCATTTCATTTCTTTTTGTAGATAGGTAGTCCTCCTTTTTTTCCTTTCCGGTACTTTCAACCTAAAACTGAAAATGCAACTTTGTAATCCTATATATTTATATGAGATTACAAAGTTATTTATGAAGTTGTGTATCTAGAGCACTGGACCGAAATTGCAAAATATTTTAGTTTTTCCTTGATTTATACACTAAACACTAATTGTATTCCAAATTGCTTGCTTGCCTGCTAAAAGTGCCTTAGAGTTTTGATGATCGGTCAGTCAGTCAGTGAGTGAGTGACAAAATCGAGAAACGGTGACTAGTTATAATTCTTAAACTACTGGTTCAAATTAAATGAAATTAGAAATATACCGTGTTTATATAATGCCTGCTTCTATCTATCTATCTATCAGCCTGTTTCATCTAATGCCCGCTTGGTTACCGAAAATTCAGGCTTCTAGTTTTATCCACAACGAAGTTATAGGGGGTCGAAAATGGCCCGAACTGCTTCGAGAAAAGGATGGTAGGTATGGCGTGCCGCTTTTTAGCTCGACTTGGCGGGGGTACTGCCGTGCCCCCAGATTTGATAGTAGGTAATTTGGGCAACAAATGTCAATATTGTTGAGAAAAATTGGCTGTCAAAAACACGCAACACAATTTAGGCACGAGTTAAAATTTGGGTGCACAGCTAACCTTAGGGCATAACGAACGACCTGCAGGCCTAACATGGTGTCACTTTAACGCCATTTTAAATACGATTTGACAGTAAATTCCATATATTTAGTGTCAAATGGTGTTTAAAATGGTGTTAAAGTGGCAACCATGTTAGGGCTGCTGGTATGGACTGTAGGATTTTGTTTTAGCTTTTCATCATCTGCCGAAAAGTACAGGAAAAAAGAAAGGTAATGAAAATAACGAAGCAGTATGGAACTTGGGGAATGGCAGGTAATAATAAATTCTTTGGCAGAGTGCATTATACTTTTCGATTTCCGAAAAACGTATTCTGTTCGAGTTTTCCACCGATAGAACTAAATTGGCAACTTGACACCTCAATGTTCGTTCACGATGACAACTCGTTTGTTTACGTAATCTACCTCCCTGCATTAAGGTCACGGTTATGAGTCTTGATGTTTGTCACGTCCACCATTTTGTGGCCTGAAGTTAGCTGTTCAACCACGTTATTCCGTTATAACCATAATTTTCCACAAAAACACGATTAGGTCACGATGTTCAACAAACGTCAAAATATCGGTGGGAAAAAATGGCTGTCAAACGTGGTTGCATAATTATGGATGTAAAACCGGCTAGAATCGTTTTTAGCCGGTTGTTCTGGTTAGAAATGGGTTTTTCCATTAATTCAGTAAATTTCTTTAACCTGCTTAAACTTCACGATTGTTTCCCATTTTCTACGGCCTACTTTTCAGACAACTATTTTCAACTGGAGTAGGTGCCAAAAATACCAAATTACAAGCAATAAACTGAGCCACGCTGCTGGCTACAAGTAATTAGTCTGCACTTCGCCTCGGTTACTAATTGTTTTTATGGGTACATTAGGTAGGTTACAATTACTTTTTAGAAAGAAGTATCACCACACTGAAATTATAAGTAGGTAGCATAGTTGCAAGCAAGCATCATGCGACGTTGCCGCTTCGTGCGAACGCACTTTCGCCTCGCGTTTCCCGCCTCGCAACTTGCAATCGCAACGCACTCTTCACTTCATTCATCCATCCCACACCATCAACACATCGCATGCGATGTGCACACCGAATAATATAATAGGCCACTGACCGAGTTATCGTAATTTCAATTTATTTATAAAATTTCTGTTAAATAAAAAATATTTGTCTTAAAAATAAAAACAATTTTAAATGGGTCTCTTTACTTCCAAAAAGAAATGGAAACTAAGAAAAAAACATCAATTATTTCATTGCTCACATCGGATAAATACCCGTATTGTAGCGACGACTTATGTGAAAAAACTGCCTATTTCGTATAAATCCGGTTAAAAACAGCTAGTTTTCAAATATATGCATAGCTAACTGCATGCCACAACAACGGCCATGGTATGAACTGTGGGGGTTTGTTGTTGTTTTTCGTCATCTTTAAAAAAAAGTGCGCATAAAGAGAAAAGGAATAAAATAACGAAGCATAATGGAGCATGCCCTCAGATAAAGAACGAAGCATGCCATTAGGTAGCTAACAATAATTTCTTCAGCAGAGGTCTTATAGAGAGGTCGATGTTCCAAAAAACGTTTTCTGTTCGAGTTTGCCATCAAAAGAACAAAATCAACAATTCGACACATCATCGTGGACACATCAATGTTCGGTCACGAAGTCACGATGTTAAGTCTGGTTTGGTTTGTTAACGCCCGCATTAAGCTAAACACTTTTAGTATAAGCTGACCTCTCATTGTACAGGCTTCCCGTACAATGAGAGGTCAGCTTATACTCAATGTGTATAGATTGATGCGGGCTCCACTGTACCTAACTACTTTACGACCATAACTGAGTACGGTGATCGTGACCATACCCTAGGTCCCAGTCACCAGTCACCACAGACATACTGTATGTATTTAGAGCTCAATGGTGGTGACTGGTGACTGGGACCTAGGGTATGGATTAAATAGCGCTGGCAAGTTTACATAAAAAAAACAAGCGACATTTAAGCTACATGGTACGAAGAAACGTATAAAAATGGTTTGTTTTGGCTGGCTTAAGCTTGAAACATATTTGTTAATACCTAAACTAATCTCTCGTATATAGTTTGTTTGGAAACAAGCAATATTTATATCTAAAAGAGCCCGTAACTCACAGAGAAATTGTTTCAAGTCGACTCTATGCGTTTATTATTAATGTTTGGTCTGTATGTCTACAGACTAGTCTCAGTAGTACAGTCATTCTTCTGAGAGTACAGTATACTAATTAGCCATGCATGATTCTGATATATATTTTTTTAATAATTTAGTTTGAAAATGTAGACTATTTTATGAAACTAATTTCATTATTTTTGGGTTTTATTCATTGCATCTATTTAAAAACAAAAACTTAAATTTTACCCGCCAAAAGTGAACGTGACGTCACTAGAGTCGTGATGGGATAAAATTTTTTGCCCACCACTAGAAAAAAATGTATCAGTCAAGTAAACCAGCGCGTTCCGCATGGCGCTAATAGTGCTAACACTACCATCAAACTTCTCACGCCCATCAAGTCGTTCCGAATGAAAAATGGCGTCCATCACTTATAATCCATTTAGGATTATACTTATAATTCATTTAGGGTTCTTTTGAACGCAACATGAATGATGACAGAATTTGTAGAAATTCATTTAAGTTACGTGAATACAAAGGATATACTACTTTACTAGGTCCAAGAAGTAATTTCTTCTAACTACAATCTTATAATCATGATTTAACTAATGCTCTTATTCTTCGAAAAACCTATTTTTGAAATTGCCACCGGCCAGCTAGCACTTTTCGCTCATAGTGCAAACGCTCTGAAGCATAGGCATATCACAACATGGCGTCGTTAAGGATTTCGTCTATGATAAACAAGGTGAAATTTAATCAATCACCCTTATTCATACTGGAGACTCGGTTAGTGATCAGGAACAAAATTCAATGATCGTTATTTTCGAAATCATAAAAAAAATTGTTTCCATACTGACTGAATAAGCAGTAGGTAGGTACGGGAGCAATTTTTGTTTTCAGTTTTACCTTGAGGTTCATTAAACATTGTTCCTGATCACTAACCGAGTCTCCAATATGAATTCTGGCGGTTGATTAATTATCGGGCTCACAGTGACTCGGAATGATGATAGACGCGATATAATCGATTATGTCGCGACACGGAATGCACTGCATGTCAAATGTCATGTCATGACGTCATAGATAAGTCAATGAAGTTCATTGTGTTTTGTTAAAATATCTTTAAAAGTATAGATTTATTTATTAATCTGATAAGTAGCAACTGTACAGAAAACATATTTCTCGAAATGGTTTTAAGATTTCCGTTCTTGTCTAGAAAGTTAGCACCCCCAATTCCATGGGCCATCTGGGCTGAGTTCAGTTTGATCGCCCGCTTACGCCCGGCGATCATGACATCTCTTTTGCACGCGTTGATATTGTATATGCTATCCTGCTGTCAGTGATGAGCGGGCGATGAAACTGAACGCGGCCCAGAGGGCCATCCCTCTATCTATTCTATGGGCCATCCATAGGTTTTTTTTTCGGAAGTGACTAAAGGACCGCACGGTCCCTTAATTTTTAAAATGATTGAACCGTATGTCATTATCGAGTTGTTGGAATATCTTTCTTAGCACCAACTGATAAAGTTCAATTTGCAATAAACAGTTTGAAAAGGAAAGCGGTCCTTTAATTTTATAAATTATTGAACCGTAAGTCATCGGTAAGTGCTCGGAAAATGATTTTTCTGCATATCGTGAATTCTGTTAAAGCTACGGGGGTCACATCACTCTACTCCGCTTCGCTCGTGGTCGCAACCTATCCCTAGCGGTCGAATAAAATTAAAACTTAGATAGCCGCTAACGGTTATTTAGTCACTTTCTTTTTTTCTCGTTCTCGTGTTTTGGTTTGGTTGGGGATGAATGGATTTTCACATTATTAAAAAAATTACTCTGTTTTGATCAACTTCCAGCAATTAAGCTGGAAATATCGTGCGGTTAAGTTAATTTCTAAGCGGTGCCGGTGACCTAAACAAAATGGATGACCATAGGAGTGTGGAGGAAACTCCTGCGTCCCAAAGACTTACAAATGAGGACTTTCGAAAGCTCCTAATGACGCCAAGATCTACGCCAGCGGGTGGCACTCACCCTGCCGGCTCTGTACGGGAAGCTATGGCCAATTCAGGGTAAGATATTAAGATTATTTGTTAAGACTGCATGTGACCTATTCCAAAAAGTCTTCTAATATTTTCAGTTCTATGGCACCACCGACGGAGAACAAGAGTGAACTCCGCCGTAAGAAGAAGTCGTACTATGCTGCACTGAAGAAACAAGAGGATACTAAGTTAGCAGAGCTTGCAGAGAAGTACCGTGACAGAGCCAGGGAGAGGCGAGATGGTACTAATGAGCTTGGGCCATCAGATCCAACAAGTAATACTAGCAGTGCTTATAGGTTTGTCATTTACTAATATTATTTGTGAATATGTGTCCCAGTTTGCATCTATTTATGATGATGATGTGGTACATACTGCACTAAACTTAATTGTGTCTCTAAAGTTCGTCTCTGTCTATCTCTCTCTATTACCTATCTCTGTCATCTTGTTCTCTCTATATGCCTCTCTGAACTTCACACGGGCATAATAAAGTTTGCCAACGACTATAACATTTTGAAATTTAGTTTTTACTTCTAGGTTTCTTAGTTTTAAATACTGTGGTTTATTTTCATTTCCAGAGCTGTAGCACCAGATGTGAAATCGGGAATGGATGCTAAGGAAAGAAGAAGGCAATTAATTCAGGTAATAACATAGATCAAATTTATAAAAGTTCAGAACCACTTAACGTTTTCTGAAAAATGGTGTCCATCTGTAGTCTGGCTAACTTATCAAGTATCAACTCTTGTCAATGTGGAGCTGTATTTGCTTCTGAGTGTTACAAGAATGTTTTTGTGTACACCTTAAAATTATTGGGGCTGGGTAAGTTGCCAGGTTACTGTTTCTGTGGTGCAGCTGCTGTTGTAAATGTCAGGTCAGGGCTAATACAGGCCAATGGGTAGTTAGGGACTGGCAAGAATCTTGCGAAACTATAATATAAGTTCTTATGTTCCAGGAATCCAAGTATCTTGGTGGTGACATGGAGCATACTCACTTGGTGAAAGGTCTTGACTATGCACTGTTGCAAAAAGTAAGTAATTTCAGAATTTTAATATTTAACAGGGTATTGAGCTAGTGTCCAGGATCTTTTGCTAAAACCATAATCAGTGCCTCTAGGCTTTAATTAAATAATAAGGCCAGCTGTTTTGTCAATCTGATTTACTATTTACCTTTGGTTAGCTACCGCTTACTGATACATACTTAAAAACTATCACAAATATTGAAAACCAATGGAAAAGTAGTTCTCAAGTTGTAAGGCAACATACAGACACAAATTAGATAGATCTTATGGGCAGAATTAACTCTGTTTTACAAAGTTGAAATACTCCTGGCCAATATTACTATAACCCGCTGGGTCCTAATTTAGGAATGTCACTAACCATATTTCATAGTAAATAGTTTCTTTGCACCAGTGTTTGTTATTATACCATATTTACCAAAAGACTTAATGATACACCATTTATACCAAAAGACTTAACCTTCTACAGGCACACCATTTATAAAGACAACCTTCTTTAGACATACCATTTATACCAACAGATTCATCCTTCTTTAGATATACAAAATATTCTTTAGACATACCAATCATACTAACAGACTCATCCTTTTTACGACATGCCTAAATATTCGTCAGACATACTATTTACATATTTACCAACAGACTCATCGTTCTTACGACATGCAAACTACTTGATATTCTTCAGACATACCATTTATATACTTACCAACAGACACATCCTTCTTCAGGCATACAAAATACTAAATATTCTCCAGACATACCATTTACATATTTACCAACAGACACATCCTTCTTCAGACATACAAAATACTAAATATTCTTCAGACATACCATTTAATGGGTCAATCAACTTTTTTACCCACACTACTTTTTGGATCATTGCCAGTAATCAATCACAAAATTGACAATTTCGCTCTTTTATTTCAAGTTCAAGTTCAAGTTCAAGTTCAAGTTCTTTATTGCTATAACGATAAGTCTATGGCCTATTCTTATCTTTAGTTACAACTAGCTGTCCAGTTTACGTAAGACTTGCCATAAGCGTAAATACCCGTGAAACCAGTGTCAAGCAATACTGGACGTTTAAATGTTCACTGCTTCTTAGCTAACTAACACCCGATAGTTTTTATTCAATTTCTATAACTACCTGCATTATATTTGTGTCTGTTATTTTATTTCATCTACTTTTTGGTCGTCGTTTGTCAATCTAACAAAGTATCCTAAAACTTATTATCTTATCGTGTACCCAATACATATAATATATCCTCACAGAAATATCAATTTAGTAATGTACTTATGTAAAGAAATTATGTCTATTTTATACTAGAATAATAATATACTTATGTAATATTTGTGTGTAGTTTATTTAACTATTTTAAAATTATTATCTATTAGTGTATACATTGAGCCATATTTTGTATATTTTGTTTATTTTGTTTATTTTGTCTGTAGATAAAATCAATTTTCTTTGTGTGTAGAATACCTATGTCCGTGTAAAATATTTTAAGTACCCTCGAATTGGAAACACTGTTCCCCAAAGGACAATTATATTAGTTTGGGGTTCAGAGTCTTAGCAATATTTTTTTTTTTGTAAACTAATTGTTCAATAAAGAAATTTGATTTGATTTGATTGCATTTGCCATATACACAGATGTTGGTAGTACAATGACACCCTGTTTGGGTACAGCAACATAGCTTAAAATTACATATACATTCTTAATTAACTTAATATCTATATAAAATACCAACTAGGCCTTAGGTGTAATAACATTAGTTGTACCTATCACTACAAAACAACATTCTAAACTTAGGTTTATATTACACAATCTTGGGGTGTAAATTAACCCTAGGTACCTAGCTTAATAATAATAAAATTAAATTATTTATACTGAAGCTCAGTCAAAGTTTATCATTCTGGTATTCAGTAATGCTATAGTAGCATTTCTTGATAAGGAATTGTTTCAGCTCTTTTACAAATTTTAAATAGTTTGTTTCGGATTTTAAACAGGTCGGTAATTTATTATAAATTTTAATTGACATAACAAACGGACTAGTGGAATGACTGGTGAGGTTGGAGGTAGGTAACATCAATCTGTTTTTATGTCGCAATGAATAGTTTATAGGTATGTCATGCCGTGTTGTGTAAAAATTTGGGTGGTTTTTAACAAATTTACATACCTCTAAGATATATATACAGGGCAGGGTCAAAATTTTAAGATTAGTAAAATGTGGTTTGCAGCTATCTGTATCCTTAATGTTAACTAGTATGCGAATGAGTTTTTTTTGCTTTATAAAGAGAGATGGCGCGTCTGTACTATTTCCCCACATGATTATTCCGTAGGTGAACCACGAGTAAGCGTATGCGTAGTAAGTTGTAAGAGCAGATTGTAAGTCGGTGGATTTTTTTATTTCCATAAGAGCGTATATAAATCTGGCTATTTTATTCCTAATTTTTTGAATGTGTGGTTTCCAGTTTATGTGTGTATCTATTTCTAAGCCAAGTAAGGTAAAATTATTTACTGTTTCCAATTTAATGGAGTTAAATGAAAAATCTATTTTAAGGGGGGTTTTTTGGTGCGGGTGAAAAGTTATTATTTTTGTTTTATTAAAATTTATCTCTAGATTATGTTTATTCATCCAATCGTTTATATTATAGAATAATGAGTTCAGGTTTTGATCCATGTTGATATTGTTATCACATGCCATTAACACCGACATATCATCTGCAAACAGAACACACGTTTTGTTGATAGTTTTTGGCAAATCATTAATATATAGTATAAATAGCAAGCATCCAATAACACTTCCTTGGGGAATAGAGGCATTTATTGTTTCATATTCTGATCGTACGTTTGTTATTTCATTTGTAGTATTGTTATAAGATTCTATTTCTACTATTTGCTGTCTATTTTCTAAGTATGAACTGAACCATTTGTAGCAATTTCCACGTATTCCTATGGAATAAAGTTTATTCAGTAAGAATTTGTGTTGTACTTTATCATAGGCTTTTGTCATATCTAATAATACTCCAACTCCATATTTTTTCTCATTTATAGTATTGAGAACCTCTTGAATATATTTGTACACTGCCAGGATCGTAGACCTTTTTTTTCGAAATCCGTTTTGGCTGTCATGGAAGATGTTATATTTTTCACAAAAATTGTATACTCGATTGCACATAGCTTTTTCGAATATTTTGGATAACGTAGGCAATTGTGAAATCGGCCTATAGTTATCTGGGTCTGTTTTTTCTCCTTTTTTATAAATAGGTTTTATAATTGCAATCTTAAGTAAGTCTGGAAATGTGCCTTCATCAAAAGATTGATTAATTAAAATACATAAGGGTAGAGATAGTTCATCAGAGCACTGTCTAATAAGACTTGGAGGGAATTCGTCAATACCATGACTGGTTTTATTTTTTAGATTTCTAATTAGTTTATTGACTTCTTGATAGTTCACAGGGCGCAAAAACATTGTATTGTCGGTGGAGGAGAGTACTGGTGGGTAGTGAGTCCCTGAACTTGTTGTTCGGTGACCTATTGATGTAAAATAGTTATTGAAAGTGTTTGCTATGATGTCAGGTTTTGAAATGGGGGTATTATTTATCAATAATGTTATATTGCTTTTTTGCTTTTCTTTTTTTTTATTTGTACGTTCATTTATTATATTCCATACAGTTTTCATTTTATTATTAGATTTACTCATTCTGTATTTATAGTTGAGCTTCTTGGCAGTGATTATTGTCTTTTTTAGTATTTTTGCGTAGCTTTTATAATGTTTTTTAAGTATTTTATTCCTTGTTTTTTGAGATATTATTTTGAGCATTCTTTTATGGTGACAAGATTGTTTTATTCCAGTGGTTAGCCAGTATTTCTTATTTTTTGCTTTAATTTTTATTTTTCGTTTAGGCATGCATTTATTTAATATTTGCTGTAGTATATCATTAAAATTCCCGTAGTTTTCATTAACTGAGTTATTTGGTGAAATTACTGTTTGCCATTCAACGTTTTGTAATTCTGTTTTGAATTTTTGTATATTAACGTCATTATATAATCTCCTATGGGTGTGCCAGTTAGTTTTATTTTTTTGGGGTGGTATATTAAGGTGTATAACGGTGCCCTTATGATAAGAAAACCCTAACTCTTCTACAGACGTGTAAAATTTATTTCTATCCATATTTGTAAATATCAGATCTAAGCAAGTAGATGAGGTTGGTGTAATATGTGTAGATTCTTTGATATATTGACTTAATTTATATTCCAACATAAGCTCTATAAATTTATTTGTCTTAACATTATTTTTCAGCACATTTGTATTGAAGTCACCTCCTATGATTATATTTGACTTTAAGTATTTGAGATTAATAAGGTTGAGAATTTTTTCAAGTTGGTTATAAAACACTTCCGATAATACTTAATAATACTTTTGTTCCCCGACTAGATGATTAAGCAATATTTCAAAATAAAAATATATTAAAAAATCTTTGTATTTCTTGAACATTTTATGGTAACTCAGTAGACGAGTTTGTCCCGGAGTAACTATGGAAAAACGGTGTTGTCTATTGAGTTACCTTCTATTTTAAATGAAAATTACAGTATTTTAAAAAACTTATTTGATTAGAAAGACATCTCATTGATCTCTTAAACTAATATTCTTGTTTTTAACAAAAAAACCACGCGTTAAATTTGCTTATTTAAAAGAACTAGCAGTGTCAGTAAAAAAGTTGATTATTCCATATACCAAAATACCATTGTCTGACATACCATTGGGTTAGGTTTTCAGGAGGACACCTGATTTTTTATATAAATGATATTCTAGAGGTTTCTTTGGGTCTTAATTGGACTTTTCATCAACTTTTTATTTGTCGCAAATTGTTTTTAATTTAGTTATTAATTAAAATAATGTCTATAAAGTTAAAACTGTTCAAAAACCGACTCCGAGCACCCCGACTCTATACAGTCTTGTGGTTACTACCGCTAGAGTGTGTATGAAAAGCCGGAGGCGCGAAGGGAGGGCAGCCCCCGCCCGCCGTAATAAAGCGCAGGCAACCGTGCGAGCCGTAGCGGCTTAGGCTGGTCGCCTGTATCGGAGGTGAGCATGGGTACCTGTGCTTTGTTACGCAAGGGCGGAGAGGCTGCATTTCCGATAGCGCCGGAGCCGATGCAGAAGTGAATTTTTGTCATCTGAACTGAAAATATAACCTCAGAATAAGATATAAAAAAGTAGGTATGCATTTCGTAAACGTTCCCTATGCGGGGGGGATCTTTCCCCCATCAAATATACCTACATATTATATGTTTAACTATGTACCCTTATTTTATTAGACCATGGTCTCAAAACAATGTTCTTAGCTTCAAGTGTCTAATTATGTTGGTCAGTAATAAAAAAAAACCGTATCATTTGCGAGATGTAAAACTTTATGGGGGGGGCTAGCTCCTCCTCCCCCCCAACACCCAACCCCTTACCCCCTACGAAGGTGTCTCTTTGTAAGACCTTTACCTACCATTTATACAAACTTTGTCCCAGGTCCGGTCGGAAATCACGAACAGAGAGCAAGAGCAGGAGGCGGAGATGGAGCGGCTGGTCGCTGAGGCTCCAGAGCCTGACAAAGATGAGAAACCGCAGAAGAAGCAAAAAGAGAAGGAGCCAGTTAGTACACAATTCTCTTGTAGAAAGGCTTCAATTTACATATTCATTGAAGAAATTTGTAGACCCTTCCGGCATTTTGTTATTGACCAAATCCTAATTATCCTCTAGACTCTTGTCAGTCAGTGGTTCCCAACCTTTTCGTGACCAGTGGCTTTATTGTTTAACTTTGATATTCATAGCAATCGCCTTAAAACGCGCCGTGATTGGCTAAAAATGACGTCACACATAAATTTTGGCCAATCACGATGCTTTAGAAGGCTCTAGCGTTGGATATTGAAGTTAGACGATAAGAGGGCAGGGACCACTTTGATTTCTTTGTTGTTACCAGGGATCACAATGTACAAGAAAAATAAACTGAATCAATCCGAAAATAAACTTAAGTGAAAAAGTCAATAGTAACATGCATTAACAATAAATAGAAAACACAACATTTTTAGTACCTACATAGTTAAATCAATTTTGATTCAATGTGTCTTTTGAGCTTGCATCTTCTGCACAAATTCGGTAATTCTAGGACTAATAATATTGCTCAAGGCTACACGCAAATCAGGCACGTATCCAGATTTTTTTTTCGGGGGGGACATTCACTGAACTAACAATGTGAATTGTGAAAGAAACCTCTGTAATCACTGTATTAGTAAGTATCAAAAGTACCGCACCTTTTTTTATAACTACGGTATATAGCGTACTTTACAGTGGGTATGAATATACACTCCCGGCCCCGTTTTGTCACGCCAAATTTCAGGGGGGGATAAATCTCACCTATTCCCCCCCCCCCTGGATACGTGCCTGACGTAAATCATCACTTACTTTCAATCGATTCTTGGCCTTGTTTTTAATTACCAACAAAGCAGAAGACTCTTGTTCACATAAATAAAACAAATCTGTAAGATAGCGCAAGCGATTTTTCGAATTTTGATGTAATTTTGTTCACGAAACATATTTTGCCTCCTGCGGACTATTGGTTCTCTATTCCCTAGAGAAATGTTCGATCATGATTCAGCAGAATTAAAGTTTGGTTACATTGTTTTTAGGAGGAAGAACTTCAATTCAAAACTACGATGGGAAAAGAAATCTACAATTTGGTCATGGATCAGAAGTGAGTAAAATGAAAAGCGTAGCTATTTTTGAGTTGCATTTCGCAGTTCACACTCGGGAACACTTCTGACATCCCCTCGGGGATTCGTGTGACGATATGTTAGTGTAGGTTTTGGCTGGCGTAAAATATTGTTTAGTAACTTGAGACGTGACTTTCATCTAACAATGAGGCACCAAGTTTAGGTTTTTCAATTAGGTATCTTGTGTACTCAGATAATTTCCTGCATTGATATAAGAACATTAGAAGAGACTCAAGAAAAAACAGAAAATGTTATATGACATATATGTATATACCTTGACCGCAAGCGCTGTAGCGCGCCTTGGGTGGCGACAGACGTGGCGGGGGGAGTGTTGCCGAATGAAATAACAATAATAACAATAACAATAACTTTATTTGAACCAAAAAGGTGTAACAATAGGTTTAACAATATATCATATTAGTAAGAAGTGACTTGCATATGTACTTATACTCAAAAATAATAATTAACAAGTTGTTCCCAGATTAGGAATATCTGGTAACAGTTAGTCAAATACCACTTCAATAAAAATAACAAAAATTTGTTAAAGGTTCCCTAGCACCCGAGCTAGACCGCGTACGATCTGTATTACGGTTGCCAGTTCCCCAGCTCCTCGGAGAGATGAAAATAAATAAGTAGGCCAGCCATTTTCATGAATCATGTCAGTGACATTTTTTACACAATATTTTAGCGTGTGATACAATAGAAAGTCATTGCAAAAACTTAATTATATTAGTTAAGAGATGTAAGGTCTTTTATTTAGAGATGGAAATGACAAAAATAAAATAAAAATATTACAGAAAAACACTAAACAATGTTATGAACAATTTCTCTTGCAAATTAGATTTAAGGAATGAATGAATGAATAGGCGTGTAAAGGTGAATGAGTAGATGTAAGAGAGTGTACCTCCCAAGTCCTACGACCGCAGTCTTGGCTTCAGTAATGCTACCACAAGGGAGGGTGTGTTTGTATAAAATGTGTGTGTGTGTGTGTGTATGTAGGCTCCCTAGTCCTACGTCCAACCAGGCTCTTGGGTTCAGCATTTGCTGCTAGGGAGGATTTGCTGAAATGACAGCTGTTCGACCTCCTCCCCGCTCAGATACAGCTACTTATAGCAGCTACCTAAGGCGCGGTATAGCGCTTGAGGTCGTCATAACATAACGTACATATTTCAGAAGTGTTTTGGAGTGTAGAATGTCACTGAAACAGTCCCCACTCGTACACTCTTTTCACCGATGATACGTGCTTTTGACCGCATGTAAGTTTGCCGCACACCAAGTGGTAATTATACAAATACTGTAATTTTATATTACACATGGCCTTTTATGTAGAGTTTTCGTTTCGATTACATTTATATTGAAAAATCCAGAATATTGTAATTTGTATACGACATACGCTCTACAGATATGTTTGTTAAATATAGAAGCCTAGAAAGCTTACTTTTTAAACCAAATGTCCTTGCAGGAGTAAAAAGGTGGTCAGGAACGAGTTGTTCGCTCCGGGCCGCATGGCTTACGTGGTAGAGCTAGATGAAGAAGGAGCTATGGACAGCGATATACCCACCACACTCACTAGAAGTACGTTGGACTATTATTTTTTTAAATCTTATATTGTAGTTTGCTTATTAAATACCTATGTTAAAGTAGTTTACTTTTTTATATGATTTATAATAGCGAAATCCATCGCTTTGGAAGTTATAAATATTATTGAAGTGCATCATAGAACGCCCTTGTGAGCGTTTCAAATGTGCATTACTAGATGGGGAATCAAGCAGTTACGAAATTCGGAAGTGTAGATGTTGGTGGACAAACTGGACAAGTCACTGGCTCGCGATAGGCAATGATATGGGTTATAATCCTGTTGATACTATTGTTTATTGTTGGCACTTGGTGGAACTCGGAAAACATTATGAACAGAAACAAATAAATTTGTGGAATGGTAAAAGTGATTTTCTGTTCATTATGGTTATAATCCTGTCTGAGATTTATTTTTGTCAGAGTATTTGTTTTAAAGTTATTTTTATATCTTGTAACGCACTCTTATACTATTTATAGTATGTTCGAGTTAGCATGATATGGGTGACAGTTCGTAATTTTCCGTTTCACCCATACTACTCACATCATACTACATACACCCAGGTACAAAGGAAAATATTAGGTTTTGGAAAGAATGTATATCATTATTGCAAAAATACAATAAATTATTTATCTATAATTCGAAAAAATAATTACAGTGTATTCGTTAAATTTAACAAAAAAAGATTCAGGAAAGAAAAAATTATTTTTGCTACTTGATGCGTGGATCGGAACGTCAACCCATAGGTGCTGACACTACATAATCGAAAATACATCGATGAATCGGTGCGGCCATCTTATAGGATCGCGTCCGCGTCACGTCAGTATGAGTTCATCTTGTATGCGGTTTGTGTTTTCGTTGCGGTTGCATTACGTGCTATTTGTTTTGACGTTTGTTACAGTTTATGTTCATTTTTGTTTTGTTATTGTTTTATTTTTGGTGAAATTCCGAGAAAAACTAAAAAAAACTTTGAACTCTCAAGCTCGGGCGTTATTGGTTCGTTTAATTTAATTAATTTAGGTATTAACAAATGGCAGTTTCCATAATCAAAGATCAATCCAATAAAAATCGATTCGATAGCCCTTGTTAACTTTCTCGATACTAAAAAAAATCGATTCTATTTCGTTAGGGCACATAACTATAACTGTCAATTTTGAACTGCCACACATATCATGATAACTTGAACATACTTTAGTATTTTTTCATTAAAGTATCAGCCGTAGTGCTTTAATGACTAAAAGTGTGTTGGTTGGTTGATTGGTAGCGGTCAACGCTGTAACGCTTTTGGTTAATTTCCAATGCTTATTGCAAAAGCAATGTAACGGTTAATAAATCTTGTGCATTGCTGTTATGAAAGCCTGTAAATCAGAAGTTTTATGCAACGGCTTTGTTTGTCTACCCTATTAACCCATTACGTCACGCGTATTGAAAACACTACACAGGATTGGTGGCGCCATCTTATATTCCTTATATTTCTCTACATTTTCACACAATAACGTTTAAGTAATACAGTTCATTTTTCATTTGAAAAAATCCTGTCTTCTGAGTTTTGAAATATTTTTTTGTTCTTAAATATTTTCACGTTCTCAGTTCAGTGCATCATAATAGGACACGCTAGGCAAGCCCATCGAGTCCATGTACCATATCTGGTACACGAGCAAGAGTTAGCCTAATGGCTTCTAACTTTGTTGGACTTGTGGTTATATTTTCTATAGTAAGGAGGACTTGTGAGTAAGGTATCTAGCTAAACTAAAAAAAAACATTAAAAAATAACAAGTATGTCACTGGGAAAAAATCATAAGTAAGTCACTGGGACTTACAGCCTTGACAAAAACTTTTGTATGGGGACTGTGAACGTGTTAAGTATTTGAAAGAGACAAAGTTAACCCCTGTTTTGTGGGGGTGACATTACCGAGTCGAGTCGGTGGTCATCTCGCCCGATAGAAACTTAAATGGGCAAAAATAGGTTTAATGGCGAGTTTCTTTCGGGCGAGATGACCACTGACAATATCCGTTGTTCAGGTAAAGCGGACGTGCCCGAGGCAGACGAGCGCACGACGGCCGCGAGCGCCAACGACGTCGTCTTGGACAAACTGGCGCAGATCTTCTCTTACCTGCGACACACAAGGCACAAGAAGTTGAAGAAAAATAAGGTCAGTTGGCCGGAAGGCGTTAGAATGGGGACCACGTACAGCAAAGCGTAGCGTAGGCCGACCTCGTGCCTGCTGGACCGACGATCTAAAGGACGTTGCGGGTGGTGGCTGGATGAGGAGGACAGACTAGAATGGCGTAATACTGGAAAGGCCTATGTCCAGCAGTGGACGATGACAGCTTTTTTAGCCGAAGCGGAGTTCAACTTTCGGTCGGTCACAAGGCAAAGTATGGAAAACAAGAAAACATAAAAATAATATACTAGGAATCCGATTTATCTATAGGAGGCAGGCCTACGCCACTCTGCAAAGGCTACAAAAAGCTAAAAGTACATCGGTGACCTGCCCGGCCGGGCAATTCAGTGGGTTAAGCAGGGATAGAGTTATGCGATAGAAAGAGAGGCGCCTCGATGCATTTTATACATAAGTCGTTTATTTCTTCTGTGCTATAGGAGGCAGCGAAACAAACAGAGAAGGGCGGTCGCAACGTCGACTCGATATACGGCGAGATTGGCGAGTACGTGGCGGGCGAACGGCGCGACGAGCGGCGCCGGGAGAAGGAGGACAAGCGAGCTGGCTACTTCGATAAACCGATACTCGCTGAGAAGGAAGAAGGTACACCATTCGGTCAAAAATGCACATCATAATGTTGTTTTCCTTACTTTTGAATAAAAAGGATGCCATAAATGTGCTTTATAGCAATTCGCGCAAATTGCTTGTTAATAGTTAGGTGATCGCATGAAAATTATTCAATTATATGCGTTATATTTTGACTGCATTACAAAGTTTATTAATGTAATGCAAATAAAATATAATGCATTAAATTACATGATTTTTTTGTGAAGACTTTATTATTAGTAAATTGTTTACGCAAATGACTTAAAAAAACGCATTTAGAATAGAATAGAATAGAATAAAGGTTTATTTCCACATAAAAAAAGAAACACAAAATTGTTTACAATAACTCAGACAACACTGAGTGGAAAAAGGAGTCATGCTCAGCATATGCTCATCTGAAAAACAGATTAGCGCTGGTTTTCAGAAAACTCCTAAACTTATTTTTAACAACATAAATTAAGTTTAACACGAGGACACTGATCATCATACATAAATAATTGATCTACGTAAGAAAAAATATTAATCAAAAACAATAAACACATTAAAAAAAAAATATATATATATATATATTTAGCTTGGAAAAAAAAACGTTGTTACCTACTTGCAAAAATTTATATTAGAATTGTAGCTAAAAGCAGCTTTAAGCAGTTTTAACATTAGTGCTTTCTCCACATTTTTAACATTTATTGCATACTTTTATTCAACAGTAAGGAAATAGTAGTTTATGCTACGAGTGCGTAAAGGAGGCAATAGCTTATACGAGGAACGTTACGAGTAAGTTATTGCCCTTACGCACGAGTATCATACTACGTTTTTCAATGCATAGTGTAAGTAAATAAATTAAGCGTAATTAAAGAAACAACCAAACAATAAATACTTACTTCAAATGAACTTTAGGCGGGCATTCTTTTTCTTTGCACGCAAGTTGCCAACTTGACGGAAATAAGCTGCTTTCAGTTAGATGCGTTCGAAAGCTGCTTTCAGTCATACATAACATAATTCGACTCCACCACCTTATTCGAATAATGTAAACAACAATGCCTGCCCGAAATTATTCTTTAGATACAAAGAATGTTGTTATCAAGGCAGACCGATCGATATCGTTGTATTTTTTTTAAATAATGTACAGAGAATGCAAGTGGCCAGTATCATTTCGCGAACTCGCATATAAAAACTTTTTGTCAAAAAGTTCTTATTCATATTACGATTAAATGAGTTTACCTACCAAGAAGTTTATTTTAACCAGATTTCGGTATCCTTCTTGTTACCTATATATTAACCTATACCCAAAAAAAGCGGCGGTAGCTTAGGGGTAGAACGCTGGCCTCTCAATCTTTGAGATCCAGGTTCGATCCCCGGCCGGGGCATGCACCAATGAGTTTTTCGGAATTTATCTGCAGAGTATTTAATACTTAACACTTACTGAACGGTGAAGGAAAACATCGTGAGGAAACCTGCATGCCCTAAAAAGCGTGTATTTGTGCCCGAAGAACGGCGATAGGGCTCACCACCCACGTTGGGACGTAATAACCGTCGGTGAAACGCGGGTGTACCGGGTGTAGACTCTGACTTGCATTTCACAGTTCACACCCGGAACACCTCTGACACCGCTCTCTCTGACCCCCTCAGAGATTCATGTCGTGACAGTATATTTTTATTTTTTATATATTATATCAAAAGATGGGTTGGTTAAGTTTCATTTGAATTTTCAATTTGTAAAGTTACTACCTACTCAAAATGTCGTTTAAACAGTTTTCATTTCATGTCATCAATCAAACTGAACGCAGCCTGTGAACGTATCAAAATGAATCTGTCATGTCTAACTATGGTACACAAGATAAGACTGGCAACTGTTTTCGATAAATTAAAAAAATAAAACATACCTTGGACATGGCTGTATAAGCTAACTTCATTTGATTGATGCTGTATGTTGTCACTTCTTGATGGAAAATTTTCACAATAATAGAAAAATATTAAAATTACTTGTACGTTGTTCCACTAGTATTTAATTAAGGATGATCACGCTACCGGTTTTATCGATTTATCGACATCTTCAGGCGAGAACAATAAGGAGAAACATTAAATACACTTAAATACGTTAATTATAAAATTACATGTTCGATGACTAAAACCAGAAAAAATTATAAGAAAAGAAGGTAGGTAGAATGTCTAGATAACGTTTCGTCTTTGCAAGCAAATTGTAAAAAAAAATTAAAAATTACTATGATGTCACTACTCAAATAAAATTAAACATAAAAAATCATGAAATAAAATAACAATTAAAAATTAGAAGAAATACCAAATGTCAGATGAGAAGATATAAAGTCAAATGCTATAACATTAATAATTATTTATGTCGCAGAATAATTCAATAATTTTTGTTTGATTTCAAGAAATCAGTTACTTAAAAAACAAATTCAGTAGTGGAGAGGAGGACAATAAAGCCTGGTCATTCAAGAGTAAATTTGGGTTCTGAAGTCGACATATGTTAATTTCCAGGGCTTCGAGGGAGTTTAACTTGCGTCCTTTTTTACACTTTTGCAAAATCTTAATTCTTCTATCGGGGTCGAATGTGTGGTCTTCTGTGTTAAGACGGTCTGCAAAAGTTGACCTGGTGTTCTTCTTTTTCCAACTACTGATGTGTTCTTTTATTCTAGTTTTGAATTTTCTGCCTGTTTGGCCCACATAAACTCCCTTACAAGTATTACACGTCAGGCTGTATACTCCGCTTTGGTTTTGCATTTGACTTTACATCTTCTCATCTGACATTTGGTATTTCTTCTAATTTTTAATTGTTATTTTATTTCATGATTTTTTATGTTTAATTTTATTTGAGTCGTGACGTCATAGTAATTTTTACAATTTTTTTACAATTTGCTTGCAAAGACGAAACGTTATCTAGACATTCTACCTACCTTCTTTTCTTATAATTTTTTCTGGTTTTAGTCATCGAACATGTAATTTTATAATTAACGTATTTAAGTGTATTTAATGTTTTTCCTTATTGTTTTCGCCTGAAGATGTCGATAAATCGATGAAACCGGTAGCGTGATCATCCTTAATTAAATACTAGTGGAACAACGTACAAGTAATTTTAATATTTTTCTATTATTAAGTTCATTTGCCTTCCCTCTATGTAGGGAAAACAAAACAAAAAAAAAAAAGGAAAACATTAAACACTCGTGCGGTAAAGTTAACTTTGACAACGTATTAGACGCATATAAAACAGAACTTTACGAGCACTTGCATTGAAAACAATATTATGATGTGTATTTTGCACCTCGGTAAAAAGTTACCCCTTTAACATATTCATGCAAAATCTACAATTTAGGTAGCTTCGTCTTAAGCCCATTGTTTTAACACAACAAATGTCCCCAGGTCCCGGGCCGCTACCGCGTCGACAGCCCCCCCCGGACCCCTCGTCCCGCGAGACCCGGTCCGCGGCGCTGCTGTCCCGGCTCGCGGCCGAGCCCGAGGGGTACGCCGAGTGCTACCCCGGCCTGAGAGAGATGGACGACGCCATCGACGACTCCGACGACGAGGTCGACTACTCCAAGATGGATATCGGCAACAAGAAGGGGCCTATTGGTGAGTACTGATACTGATCCTGATTAAGTTCAAGCACATACTCCATCCTGCTGGATATAGGCCTTTCCAATATTCCGCCACTTTTGGCGGTCCTCCGTCCTCCTCACCCAGCTGCAACGTCCTTCAGATCTTCGGTCACGGCACACAATAAATTGGATTTATTTCTGAGATTTCTTCTAGTAAAGCTAACTGGAGAGAGAAATCTAATGTAAACCAATAATAAAGTGGTAAAAAGTCGTGTCTGCACATGGATTATTTTTACGAAATTTTTATTGAAATGACCTTGAATGGGCCAAAACTAAAATATTTAGAACTAGCCTCTGCCCTCGGCTCCGCCCGCGTTTATTCAATCTTTGCCCCACTTTCGGCTTGGGCATTATTTTGTAGCTGATGTGTTCCGTTGAGTGCTTCTCGAGTTAAACGGAACAAACATACAGACAGACTAAAATTCAAAAGATTGCGGCGGCGGCGGTCTCTAACAAACCATTTAATGTAAAATTTTACAAAAATATTCAATGTACAGACACGAATTTTTTACTACTTCATTATTAGTATAGATTGTAAACACGGAAAAATATTTCAAGCACACAATAAATAAAATTTCTGAAAAGAGATTTCTTCCAGCAAACCTTACTGGGAGAGAGAAATTTTATTATAAGTTAATCTTCCCGATCAGAGTCCAAACCGGCACCAATTAATTCGACATCCGAATCAGCCCCCTCTATTGTCTAACTTCAACATCTTTCACTATCGCTTTCAACTGTGTCGTGATTGGCTTTAAATGGCATCACGGGTCATTTTTAAGGGGCCCTTATGCCTGACAATCAGCACCTCATTGTGCGTCAGGTAGAACTAAACTCTATGACGTTTCATTATTGTTGAAAACAGCGCGCTCTGAGCCGTGGCTGTTACGACCACCGAAACATCGCGTTATTCTCTAAAAAAGGAATTTACGGTAAAATTAAAAAAAAGTAACCGTTGATATACTTAGTAAACTATCTTTTCTTTTAAATTAAATTTATATCATTGCGGTATAGAAATCAGGAAAGTAAATCTGGACGTCAGGAGCTCTGAACCGGGATTTGAACCCGAGACCTCTTGCTTAAGTGTTTAAAATATAGAAATTTATTTTTATCATAGTATTTTTCTTTAATTATCTGCAATTTTCATTCAATTTGGTCATGAATATTTCGTATAAAACGAAAAAAATCTTGCAAAATCGACCTAGCTTCCGATTTTTTTTCTATCGAGCAAAATGTAACATATTGCAAATTGAACCGTTAATAAAACTGTAGAAAAGATCTTACGTCTGAAAAAAATATATGTTTAAGATACATCTATGTTTCTTATACATATTTTTTTCAAACGTATTAGAATATTACAATTTCATGGGCTAAAATGAATTTAAAAAGAGACGAATCCGGGATAAACCCCCCTTATCAAGGGGCCCTTAACCAATCACGATACATTTGAAAGCGATAGATGTAGAAATTATACTATAAGGCCTCTAAATGTATGCAGCGTACAAATGTCCTAATTACGCTTTATATTACTATTTTTGTCTTATATATCGATTCATGACTTACTGTGAAACATTAGTTTTTTATTTATAGTTAAAGGTGGCCGTGTTGTGGTGCGTCGGCAGCTAACCCGTTCAATCCCCGTGGTGCTCATAAACCTGTGCTGGGTTTGCGTGCGACTGGGGAAGGCACGTTGAGCTGTTAGTCCATTTGTGCCCGAAGTACGGCGATAGGGCTCACCGCCCATCATGTTTGGGACGTAATAATCGTAGGTGAAATGCGGGTGTACCAAGTGTGGACTATTAGCATGTCACAGTGCAACATTGGGAATACCTCTGATAACTCCTCGGGGATTCATGTCGTGACGATATGTTTTTAATGGTGGCGTTATGTTTTTTGTATTATTATTGTACGTTTTGAAGTTTTTTTTAGGTTTAGTTATTTAATTTATTATTGTTTTAAGTTTCTTGTTTATCTTGTTTATGTTTTTAATCAAAATAAAGATAAACAGAAAAAAAAACTTACCGAATGTCGTCGCAAAACAATTGATTCATTTGTCTGTCCGTCTGTTTGTTTGCAAAACTCCATATTTATAGTCAATAACAATAAGTTTTGCTCGGAATTGAACAACGTTCGAAAGAACTTGAAATAGCGTTATAAACATAATTTAAGATGACATACCCAAAGATATAAAATACAATACAGAAACGCCATTTTAATCGAAAAAGCTCATTGGCACATCCCGTCCAATCAGATTTAAAACCGGGTACTAACTAATATATTTTTTAAATATTATTTATTACATAAATAATTGTATTTAAATGTAATGTAAATAAAATTTAAATAATATATATTATTGTATAAATTAAAAATACCTTAAATTTTGTTCACGTACGTGTATTAACTTATTAAGTGTAAACAAAACCAAAACCTAATTCAATGTTTTGTATTTTCCTCTTCTAAGTTTAGCGGCGGTAGCTCAGGCAGTAGGACGCTCGCCTCTCAATCTTGAGACCCAGGTTCGATCCCACCGGGGATCACCAATGAGTTTTTTTTTAGGAATTTATGTGCATAGTATTTGTGTTCTCACCTAATACTTGCCTCTTGCCGAACGGTGAAGGAAAACATTGTGAGGGATCCTGCATGCCCTAAAAAGCGTGTAATTGTGCCCGAAGTACGGCGATAGGTCTCACCACCCATCACGTTGGGACGTAATAATCGTCGGTGAAACGCGGATGTACCGGGTGTGGACAGTGACTTTCATTTCACAGTTCGCACTCGGGAACACCTCAGACACCCCATCGGAAATTCATGTCGTGACGATAATAATATGTTAAATTTAATTATTTAATCAATCCTAACGTGCAATTAGTATATTTACGTACTTACATTGCAAAAATAAACTGGTATTTAATTTCACTTTTAAGCTCCCGCTGCTGCTCAAAACAGGTCATCTCAACAATGAGTTTGTCTATCAGGTCGCTGGGACTTTGACACCCAAGAGGAGTACTCGGCGTACATGAGTAGCAAGGAGGCGCTGCCCAAAGCCGCCTTCCAGTACGGAGTGAAGACGCAGGACGGACGCAAGACCAGAAAGACCAAGGACAAGAGCGACAAGGCTGAGCTGGACCGGGAGTGGCAGCAGGTACTGTATGGGCACAGTATAATGTAAACAGTAGGGTAACTTAACTAGAGCCAACGAGAGATGGCACCTATGACGTTTAAATGCCTACCAAGTTTCATAATTGTTTATGGGTAAGTGCCACTAAAATATTCTAATACTTCATTGTTACTGGCAGCGAAAAGTGACGTACTACTCGTTTCGATCATCATTTTTCGATTTTATAAAGACTATAGCAAAAGTTTCTAATTTTTTCAAAACTCAAGGGATCATGAGGAATGTTAGTGGCTAAATTGTAATCAATAAATAGCGGGTTCTATTCTCCTTAATCGTACGGCTCCGACTGTTTACAAACTATATCTTTTTATGATAAAAAAATTGTAAACTTCTAGATTTTATGGCTGCTTTGTTAATATAAGCAAATGCACATTTGCCATTTGTATTATTATGATGCATGTTGTATGACGTGTCAAATAAATCGATATTTTATTTACTCAAGTCGCTAGTCGCACTTGATTTTTATTTTTGTCGAAATTAAAATGCACCCCATCACTAAACGCAGCTGTCATAGGTGCCATCTCTCGTTGGCTCTTCTATAACTCCACGATATTCTCGAGATGAGTCTTCGCTCGATCGGCGCGTTAGGGCTGGCATCGGGCGAAATCTAAAAGCAACCTTATGACACGGTGCAGCGCTCGCGACTACCACCCGACGACGCTAACGTTCCGCGACAATCACCGAGACGGCGTGTAAAAGCACTCGTCTGTGTGTGTGCATCGATTCAGGGCGCTTCCTTTAAGTTTAGGTACTGATTCATATATCTTCTGTGGTATGGGTCTACCATGCTGGGCTGGTGGTTGATAGCATACTGACCAGTTTAGCAGAGATTACATTTAAAAAAATTGCTGATGACGTGAAGGATTTTCGACCGGTTACTTGTGAGCAAGATGCTGCTCTATTGTTGCAGGATGATCTTTGCCTTCGTGATGACTACTGCACAGGAAATAAACTAGATTTAAACCCATATAAATCAGAATAAGTTATTATAATATGAGAAATATCAACACTTTCGCACGTGTATCAAACGACGTTTTTTAATACACCTGCGAAAAATTACAAGAAATAAATAAAATAAAAGCAATTTTGTTGTAAATAGTGTCTACTTGACGCCAATCTATATGTATAATAGAAAGACCAAATGTCACTTTCTAAAATCTCTTCAATAATAAGTTCTAAGATAGATCCAACAAAATATAAATTATGACGTCTAAAATCGTTTTGAATATTTTTTTTACTATTTACAATTTAATGTATATAAGGTGACTTTAATTTATACAGCCAAACTCATACTGGAGGCTTGGTAAGTAATCATTAACACGGATCGATAACACTTTTTGTTAATTGCGCGAAATAAAATTTGACATCCCATAATAATTGACTCGGGCTAGGCTTGCGTTTGTAAGGAACACGAAAAGAATAATTTAAGAATTTCACAAAAAGGGTAATCGATCTGTGTTACTGATCACTTACCTAGCCTCCAGTATGAGTTTGGCTGCATAAATTAAAGTCACCTTATATAATATACAGGGGGTAAATGCTCAAGAATCCCTTTAGGGTATGAAAGTATACTTACACGATTCTGATGTCATTACGAGAAAAAAATTCCATCATTTTTCTAAGCTATGGAATGATATCTTATCAACGAAATGTAATAATCCCGTAGCGGTTATCCGACCTTATACCTAGTTGCACCCCGCACCCCTCATCCGTGACCGCCGCCGGGGTATGCAGTGGCCGCCTGTTGCCAAACCGCTGCGGCCGCACCGTTGCAAATTCTCTTTCATTCTCTCGCTCGATCACACGCTAATACCGATGTTATCAGTCAGTGGCCAGCGAGCAGCGAGGGTGTGTATCCACGCGATTACTGTATTTTAAGTAAAGAATTATTGGGAGGTACTGGTACTTTATTTAGAGATCCCTAATAAAAAACGCTTACTGTCAAGAAGGCAAGACGTTTATATAGAAACACCAAAGCCACGGCTCAGAGTAGTTAGTCACTGCAGCCGCTATCAAGCCGTAAAACTGTTCAACAAATTGCCCACTGATATGAAAAATATTGAGAATTTTAATCTTTTTAAATGTAAATTGGAACAGTATCTGCTGACAAACTGCTTCTACTCAATGGATGAATATTTAAATAAGTGACTTTCTTTATATTACGGTTGAATTTCTCTTTTTTTTGTATGTGACATGTTTATTTATTTGCTAATATCCTTTGATTATCTGAACATTTTCTTTGTGTTTTTAGTTTTTAAGTCTAACATTTTATAATTTTTTTGTAATTTCAAATACAATGTAAAAATTGTTTATGAATAAATAAATGAATGAATGAAATGAATGAATGAATTTAAAAATAAATTTTTACCTATCATAATAACACACCCTGAAAGGATTCTTGCCTTTGCTTTTACATTCTGTATAATAATATAAAAGTTTGAAAATACTCATCCTCAACAGTTTTTAGTGTATCCGGTTACTTCCAGATATACCAACAAAACGACAAGTAAAACAAGGTTTACAAACTGCTTGCGAAATGATGTCGCTGTTTCCCCTAGATGGCGTTAGTAGTAAAAACATAAAGCTAGTGGAAAATATGTATTTTTCGCACGCTAAACAGGCACGTAGTATATCATATTTTGAGCAAGTGTATTAAAAATGTTTTTTTTTTCAGATCCAGAATATAATTTCAAAGCGGAAAGCGCCAAAACATGGAGACGAGCCAGGATTCAAAACGCCAAAATACTAGCGTGATATTTGTTAGTATACAACATTATGCTTTGCCAATTTGGTTAATGTAGACAATTCGTCTCAACTAACACAGCGGGTGTTAATTTAGTAAAAGATGCCACCGCAGTTGCACATTTTCGAAGCACCAACCAAAAAACGGGGTGTGGGGAGATACAGCGTAGCGCACAGCAAAGGAGGATGGGCATCTGAGCCTAATGTAATGAATGACCAATAACGAAAAATACGATAGTCATCGGAAAGGTTTCTGTAAATACTACAACTTCATGTATGACCTTAAATCACAAATCGCTGTAGGAAAAAGTTATGGTTAAAAAGAAACAAGATTTTAATTAATAAGAAAAATTATACATTTTTGATTGAAAAACACTTGTACTTGTCCACTTATTTATATTATTTCCCTTACCGGTTTCGTAGTTATAGCATTATAATATAAATTATTAATATTTTTTGTGCTATGCATTATAATGCTATAACAGCGAAACCGGTAAGGGAAATGATATAAATAAGTGGACAAGTACAAGTGTTTTTCAATCAAAAATGTATCAAAAGTTCTACCAAGTGCCAACAATCACAAGCATCAACTCCAGAAAAATTATATCTTCATTGCATTTTAATGGTTGTGGGGTAATAAACAATGGTTTCTCATCGTGTTATTATACCGGGTGTAAAAAAACACCTTACGTTTACTGAAAAAACATATTCTACCGATCATACTGAACAACTTTTGCGAAAAATTGTCAGCTCAGCGGATTAGCGAGCGTTCTAAAATGGATGTTGCTCGCGTGCGTTAAAATCGTTGGATATCTGTGATCTATAAAAGGTTTGCGTGGGTCCGTTTTTTCCCAAAAGTTGTTCAGTATGATCAGTAGAATATGTGGTTTCAGTTAACGTAAGGTGTTTTTATTATATAAATATAATATTACGATGAATTGTTTGTTTGTTTATTACCCCAGGACCAATAAAATGCCATGAAAATATAATTGTTCTTATTAATAAAATCTTGTTTCTTTTTAATCATAACTTTTTTCCCACAGCAATTTGAGATTTCAGGTCATACAAGAAGTTGTAGTATTTACAGAAACCGTTCCGATGACATCTTGCTTATTGATATTGCTTCCTAGGCTGGGGTCCATACAATTCTGCCCATCCTCCTTTACCCGCTGTTTTAGTTGACCCGAATCGTACAACATTAATCAATTAATCCGGAAATATGAAATATTGTTTTGTCGCTATAATTTCTAAAGGCTATCTGACAGATTAGTGAAATGTGTTAATAAGTTGTAAAATATTATTTTTCATGCGTGTATTTCCAAGATAGCCAAATTGAAGATTGTTTTCATGGTTTCACCTGAGGTGTAGATATAAGTGTAAAATCACTATTGTTCATCGCTGTAAATACTATTGTTTAATTAACAATAAATACATTAGGACTTATGTATAGCAGCTTTTTGTATTTTTTGCACATACAACAATGCCTATTGTACATCGAAAACAAGAACAAAGGTCTTATCACTGAAAGCGGTTTGTTTACCTAATTTCTTGAACCAAACACCTGCATTTTAAAGTTTTATCCCATTTTAGAAGTAGAATTTCTCAATATAGCGCGGATGTACAGTACGCCCAAAGTTATACTGGGCCTAGAAATCTATAGCAGAGCGACTCGACGTGGGTTATCTGTCATTGATTCTAGAGAATGTGTAAGGAAATACGAATTTTGCCGAACAGTGGCGAAGATTTGTATGTGCATTATAACTTTGGGCGTACTGTAGGTGTGTTTGCTTGCAGAAAAAAAAACGCATTAAAAGTCATTTATCAAAATGCGTAATTCATACATAACCGACGTATATCAAATATTTAAACATAGAACGTGGAATGGGAAAAAAGTCAGCCAAAAAGATAAATTCTACATTTTTTGCAAAGGAGGTATTGTTGTTCCACGATTGGATTGGGATTCAACAGTACCGTTTGCATAATAGTATAAATGAATAAATTATTATAAAATAATAATAACATTTTTGCGTTTTAAGTACTAACTGATGTTTATAAAAGTTTATTGATCAATAATATTGTTCCTCGAAATTTTTTTTTTTTTTAATTTTCAATCCGATGTCATCTAAGTATGAAATGATCGCCGATTTAGTTGTCTGAACTGTTTTCTGAATCTATTTTCATGTTTTAAAAATAAAATCTTAAAATTTTATTTGACAAATCTGTCACTATTTGGCATTGATGATGAAGTTGATGAACCCATGAGTGATTGATCATCAAAACAAATGGCGAGCTTACAATTTTTTTTAAGAGTATGATTTTATTGAAATATTATTTTGGTTAAATGTTACATTTTCTCCACATTATAATTTCGCAGTACTGGAAAAGTTTTTACGTATTTTTGCACATCCTACCTTTGATAACTGTCATTTCATACATTCGCGTAAAGTTGACGTTAGAACCTCATTCCCAATCCAAACGTGGAACAATAATACTTACAATGTGTGTAAATTCAATTATATACTTCCTTCGAAGGGCCAAAGTTTTGTCCAAAGGATAAAAATGGAACCGTGAATTGTTTTTCTACTTGTCTATACAAATAGGTTAGCAGATCGGGGCAGTTTATACTGAAGAGTGAAAAAAAAAACGCGTTGGAAATGTTTTTTCGCTACAATGTGTTGAAGGACGTACGTACATAATGAAGAAGCAAGTACGGTCAGAAAAAAAATATAACTAGCCCAAGCGCAAACTTTAATTCTGACCCCCTGATGAACTGCCCATTTATTGTAAAACAGTTTTAAAATTAATACATTTTTGACTAGCAAAAGGGCTCAAGCCAGAAAATATTATGTCATAATATACGCCAGAAACACCAAAATCCCCCATGGAGGAAAATATATCATTTGGTCAGACTATTTCCCCTGAAACGCCTTAAGTGATAAATTTAGACTGGCTGTTTAGATGTAGAATACTTTACCAATAGTGCGTGTTTATGTACATTAGGGTTCCGTTTGGAAACGAGTGAATTTCACTCGGAGTGATGCGAATTTCACCGTAGAGCGTCTTAGGATGAATCATATTATGATTCTGTTCTATTGCCGTCTCTTTTGCATAGGTGAATAAATTCTATCTGTCCTACTTTCATATCGTTTTATGATTCACCTAAGTCGGCCTTTTTAGATGTACTGACAGTTGCACGGAAGTGTTTTGAAACGCTTCCGAGTAATGCGAAAATCACACTGGGCCACCTGATTGGTGCAACCAGATTTTTCTTTCTCTTTCTCCTTTAAAGATCTGTTTCTTTCTAATAAACGCACGTTTTGAAACACTTTCTAAGTATTCTTCATATCTTCTATCACTTTTCTGTGGGTTTTAAAAGGATGCGAAAATCTAAAATTTCCAGCGCATAATTTACCACCTTAAGAACACCATTTAAACATAGGTCAATCTTTCGCATTATGCATTAATGTATCACATTTGAAAATACTACTTTATATTTTTTGTGCTATGCTCCTATACCTCTAATCGCATTGTCAACTTCAACTATATAATTTAAACTTTGATGAAATAAATTGCCAAAATATCAGACCTATAAAGTTGGAACATAATGTACCAGATTTTTTATTAATTATCACATTTATTGTTGAAAAAAATTGTATACTATTTTTGCATTATGTAAAGCATATTTACAATCAAAATGGTATGTAAAAATAACCTATGATCTTAATCAATCTAATTCCGTAATTATATTTACAATCCATTCATTTAATTAGACCGTAAAATATAATTAACATCACTCCAAATTCCAAGAAAATTGCGATCCACAAAGACACACCATACAAAAAGCGCAATTTAGTGAAAACTGCACTACACACCTGGTTATGGTTACTCATCTCTTTTGTTGGCTGTACATAATTAAATTTACAACCTCTATATTTTGCCTGTTCAAAAATTTTCTTAAAAACATTTTTTTTAACGGGTTGCGATTACACCGTATGAGGGTACCAATGCCTATAAAAAACGTTTTAAAGGTTCAGCAGGTAGAAAACTCACAAAACATCGTCAAGAATCCTTTTGAATAATGACTACAAGGAGGCTCGCAATTTCGCGCTCCCTAGAAGGCAGACTTCCAAAAAATACACCTAAAAATACACTTTAATTCATTGCATTACGATTTTAAACTGAGCGCGAACTTTTTGCCTTTTTTTCCAAGTATGTTCTTGAGATTAAAAATGGAACGTATTTTAAAAGCTTTAAGAGTTCAAATTCTTTTGTATTTTCGAGGTGAATCTAAAGTTATTTTCTTGGCAAGAGGAAATCGCAATCAAAGGTTCTAGAGGTATAATCAATGGTAGGAAATAAACAAAAAACTAAAGGTCACCTTCGTGATTTGTTATTCGGACTCCTCTTTATTAAACTACTGGAAATAAGTTAACTAAAAGTTTGGAATTAAATATGTTGTTATTTTTGTTTAAAATTTAACATATTTGTGGTGGGTATATGTATTATATATATAATTAATAGAAAACCTGAACCTGAGGTGTCTAATGTAATGAACCCTAATGAACGCCCGGTAATGCAATTTAACTTAACTGGGAATTTCGAAATAGCTACGTCGTAAAATCATTTAAATCTTAATCATCAATTAAATACCAGTACTCAAATATGTCGATGTTCGGTAAGTTGTCCTATAATTTGTAAAACATGCCGTTTTCAAGCATAAAACCAATAATTTCTTGGCTCGGGACAGGTAATTAACTTGCACACAGGACTGTTATGTGAAAATATTTCTGAGCATCCCATGGCATGGAGTTGACCATCAAATTTCACTGCAGTGAAGCCTCAGCGACATTCCGACACGTAGGTTCGCCGATGACGCGCCTCTAAGAGAAATGCGGCCGAATTCGCGACGAACCATTGACACAATGCCGGTTCATCGCCGCTGGGCGTCTGTCTACATACTTATACCTATCCATTGTAGAGGCGTCTTCACAGGTGCGTAAGCGCAGGTATACCGCCTCCCCCGCCACCCCTCACCTGGGCGACGCCATCTTGAATTCCGTTCACTCAAGCTCAGACCCCGCGCCCGTCTCGCGGCTAGCGCACGCTCCACCACACTCCGTGTTTCCAAACAAAAACGTGTCAGTTTCAGTGTTTCCTAGTGATTCAGTGTCATGTTGTGATAGTGCAGTGCCACAATGGAGTCGACACCGATCTGTCGGTGCCGCGTGCTGTATCTGGGCAGCGCGGTGCCTCAGCAGAGCAAGGACGGCCTACAAGGCATCCAGGAGCCGCTCCGAGAGTTGTACCCGGATAAGGGAGCGACCACCGGCGGCATAGACTCGTGGCTATCCGTCTGGTCCAACGGAATCTTATTGGAGAATGTCGACGAGAGTGGGTCGCGGGTCGCCAGGTTCTTCCCGATATCGAGCCTCCATTACTGCGCGGCCGTGCGTCGGGTCACAGTGGAGGGCGCTCCCAGGTTCCTGCCTCTGGACTCCCCGTTCGCTCGAGCCCCGGCTCCGAGACGGCCCCCTCTGTTCGCCGCCGTGCTGCGTCGAACCCACGGGATAAAGGTTCTGGAATGTCACGCCTTCATCTGCCGCAGGGAAGCGGCAGCGAACGCCCTTGTCCGCTGTTGCTTCCACGCCTACGCTGACAGCTCGTATGCTAAACGACTGGAAGCGGAACGATCACCTCCTCAACTGCCTCCCGAACACGAGGAGGAGCTAGAAGTGTACGACGGGGATGAAAACCACAAAGTGTGGGTCGGGGAGATCGAAAGGGATGACGCTAGCGACGACATTCCCCATCCCGCCCGAGCGCCCCGACCTCGGCAGATCGCGCGACCGGCGTCGGTGCCACCGCCGCCTCCGCCGCCAGAGGAACCCAAAAAGAAAGCAAGCACGAAAAAAACGAAAAAGAAATCTTCCGCCTCAGCCGATGAGTTGTACGCCACCATGCCGGGACCGGCTCCGATGATGAATGGGAGGTCGTTAGGGCGCGCGCCGCCTCAATGGTCGCAAGGGGCACCCATGGTGCTTGTAGCTCACCCCGCAGCCACACTTCCCCACGCGAGAGCGGCGACGATGGCTCACAGAGGTCGCGTCCCGCACCAACAGTTAGCACCGGGCCCTTTTCCGCCTGGCCCCCCTCCTGGGAGGGGCCGTTTGCAATACGCGACAGTAGACCCAAGGCGCTCTAAACCGCAGCAGCCGTCAATGAAAGCAGCACAAAGTATGAACGGGTTAGAAGCAGTAGAGGACGCGGGGGGTATCTACAGGAAGAAAGGGCATTTAAATGAGCGGGCTTTTTCGTACAGCATCAGGCAGGAACATCGAAGCCGGTCGCACGGCTCTCTCGCCAACTTGAAATTCGCCGCTCCACCCGAGGTAAGAAACATTTAACTTTGCCCGAGGCCAAGTTATGTAGCGTTAGCGTTGCAAAAGAACAAATTGTGTTTGGTATTTGTAATTTACAGCTGTGTACAGTTGCCTCCGGTTACAAGTTAGCAAATATTATCCCTAGACTTTCTTTTGCCACTTCGCAGCGATGCCATGACACGATTTTCAAACAAAATAACTCCGTTACGTGACAAAGAAGGCGACGGGCTATCGTTTATTATAATTATCACGATTATCACCATTATATCTTCGAGACGTGCGTAGACTTCGGCTCATTTTTATACCCCTTCGGCTGATTTCTGTACCCAGCAGTAGACAACATAAGGACATCGAGCTAGGGTACGAAAGTATCTGCAATTTTAAATTGAATGCTGAATAATAAAATTAATTAAGCAACAGATGAAAACACGCCATCTTATCCAAAAATAAACAAAGAAATTACAAAAACAAAACGTCCTTTATTCTTTAATGACAATAATAACTCTTCTCGTTACAATGTTATTGACGTACTGAAATTGGAAATAAATTACCAAGACATTTAGGTTCTTATCGGCTGAACAGTTGAAATTGTTAATGAAAAGGCTATCAAGAAGCATCTAAAGAAAATTGGCAGTCTTAGAAGCTTATGTCATCACTATCTTTGCTTTAGGACTCGAGGTCAAAGGTATTGGCTTGGAAAATGCCACGATAAAGAATGTTATTAACAAGTTATACAACCTACGTAATTTTATTACAACAGGACTATATTGTTTAGCTTCTCAAAGGGTCTAGAATAATCTTTCCGTTAATTAAATAAAATTAAAGCAAAAACTGAGCAAGGACGACTGTAGAAATCTGTAATGTAAATATCGCGTGTCTGAAATGTGGCTGAAGGTTGTGAAAACTTGAAGTTTCTTAAAACATACAAATATTCATAATGGATTTAATTCAATGATCTAATTAAAATTATCAAACGTATATAAGAGAATTGATCAAATATCAGTGTTCTTCAAGGGTCAGTGATTGGTCCTCCCTTATTGCTTATGAATGATTTTAATCTTTAATACTCATACTTTTACTTATTGTTATACAGCACAAAGTTCCGAACATTTTGTATTTTTCATTTGGTTGATAGAATAAAGGAATACAGAAACCGAGAAAACCGGGTCAAATTCTTAAAAGTGATGCAACCATCATAATTTGTGTAAAATTGTCATAAACTTCCATTTAACAGCTGGTCATGGTTAACATTTTTCTTTTGAAAAAAATGCAGTATTATAGCCTTTGTTCAGGGTTCGGTTTTTTGGTTCTATTGGGGACCTATCAAGATTCAAGTTGGTTGTGCCACCATAACTTACCGTAAAGGCGTTAAATTTACGATTTTATTAACCTACGTGTTACGTATGTATTTTATATACAAAGTATTATACAGTTTGGTACAGGTTGTTTACCACGATGGTTTTTGGTAGCATGGGTTTTCAAAAAACTAAGTCTGACTATCTAAATTACCACAGTGAAGATAATCACAACCACAGTTTTGATTCGACATACGTAGATATACTCACGCCTGTCTCCTAGAGGGATAGGCAGAGACTTCAGATTTCCTTCTGCTACGATTCTGGTACACCTGCTTTTCGATTCGAGTCAAGACTATTTTAGAAAATATTAAAAGCTTGTACTAAAGCTCCAAATAGTTCCTATCCTATTGACAAAGCATGAATGGCATCAATATCACACGCTGGGCTCATCTCATCTTGAATCCAACAAAAACCCGTTAAGCACCTGCCCAGTGACATAAAGATTCCGCCTTTATCCGAAGAATAAATCTGTGAGCAATAATTTTATCATAGGCCCGAGCCGGGATGCGGTTACAACGATTAGGAAACCAGGCGTCGTCGAGTCAACTAGAACCGACTTAAACAGTGTTTCTTATACTTTTGTGTTTCTGTCTCCAAGATTTAATGTATTATCATTTTCAATTAAATTATTCAAAATAAGTTCTGACTATTTCATGTCTACTGTAAATAAACAGAATAGAGTAGCAGGATTTTTTTTAAACCAGAGTTCTTGCTCGGGTAGTTAGTAAAAATAAAGTGTCAGTACTTTTATTAATGCTGAAAGCTTGTCTTTTTCATTTCTTTTTATGCACAATCTGCATACGCTTGGCCACAGCGCGTTATGAAAACCGTTGGTAGGACCTAAGATGCTCCATCGCCTAGAAAGTAGGAGAATCAAATCAGGTAAGGCGGTAAACAGAGTTTCCAGAGACTTTCGTAAATAGACGGAAGTCGGTAATGTGGGGATGACTGATACGACGCCACTGCTTGCAACCTCTCTCACGGTACGCTATCTCATTACTTCATGCCAGACAAGTCGCTTGGCGACATGGTTTCGTTATGAGGTTGGTTACAAGCCGAACCCTTCCACCAGTAAACATGTACATACGTCATCTCTACAAACGGGGCTAAGATCCGATGACCTTATTACCCTTAATACAACAGATACATAGATTGTTGTTATACTTTTTTATAATTCCTTAGCCGCCTTTTACGACACCTACGAGAAGACATGGGGTGACAATATTCTTTTTACGTAACGTTGCCACACGGCACAAGTCAATGTTTACTTATTTAAAGCTACACACTCAATATTACATAAAATACACACCCTTAGTAATTTGGCGATCGCTCCTGCTACTCCAATAGCCCCGGGGGTCCCGGGCCCGGACACAGACTACAGCTTAAGAACCTATGGACTAAACTAACCAGTTAGAAATGTTGGCGGCTCGCCATACACATAACTTACTGCTATTGCTCCGCTTTTAGCTGCAGGTCATTAGCTCTGGAATTCTCATCCCTTCCTCCTTAATGACTACGAGAAGCATGTTTGGTTTTGACGAAAAAAGTCTGTAAAGTATACGTAAACGGTTTCTGTCAGCGTAGATGGAATCTGTTTGAAATTAGGTACCTCAGAAGAATCACAGAAATTACGTACCATAAGACTTGAATTGTCAAAATAATACATCGAAGTTTTTCGTAATTTTCTCGGGGTCTCAGGTTAACGCATTCCGTATATTTATGCGATTACCTCGACACTGTAGTGCATATATGGGCAACCACCGGCCCGCGGGCCGCATCCGGCCCGTAACGGTTTTTAATACGGCCCGCGGCGAGGAACAATTGAAAATCGGACTAACATGTTTACCAAAAAGTCGCGATTCGTTGTTTTCCTGCAACTTCCATACTTTCAGGGACATAACGAGACGAAAAAGAAAGAACCACATCTAGGGGCGGTCCGTGTTACTGAAAGAGTTAAGTACAGGCTGCGCTTTAATTCTTTGCTGATCTGAGTAAGAAGCGAGTTAGCGAGAGCTTAAATTTAACAAATAATACTATGTACAAAAGCAGGTATGAAAATCAATAAATCTAAGACACGAACCATACCGACCTACAAAAAATTGCAAAATTCTTTGCCTGTATATTAGTGGAATTGATTCTAATATTAATTAGTAGTCTTGCATCTAACAATCAAGCTCAAGGAAAATATTACATTGTAACTTTTCTAGTTTATTATGAAACTTGAATTTCAATGAGTAAAAATTAAACCTACGGTTCATTGATTGCGTCATTGTTTTCGTATACTATACGAGTACGCATCAAGCTATGGCCCGCGAATTCATGAGCATTTGATTGTTTGGCCCGCGACTTCCCAAAAGTTTCCCATACCTGCTGTAGTGCATCGGGTATGTTTGCTTCTACCGGGGTCCCTGACTCTATGCTATTATCAGGTCAAGAGTGATTCGTGTGGGAAGAGACTTCGTAGCTCTAGAATAACATATTACGAGTATCTTGCCTATGTGACAATGTTACAAGTCTGTTGAACAAGCACTGGCGTTCCGTTCAGCGCGACTTCAACCGCAAGTAGTGTTTGTGTAGTTTTATTTTCATTTTGTTATTTCAGTAAATTATTCTCGTATTTTTTTTATTACAATCAATATACCGGGTTTAAATAGACTGCTACCATTAAACGAAATCACATATTCTACCGACAATACTGAACCACTTTTCCCAAGAATCATACTCATAACTCAATTATTTCCCAAACTAAGGGTTTCCGCGGGTATGATTCTTGGGAAAAGTGGTTCAGTAGGGTCGGTAGAATATGTGGTTTCATTTAATCGTAGCAGTTTATTTACAGCCGGTATAGAATCGTCGTTTTCGTAATGTTAATGTTTTTTATGGGTTTTTTGTCTGAAGTTAATAACTTATTAATGGGCCTAGTGATGTTTAATGTTTTACAAATAATTGTAAAAATCGGCGGTCGCTCAGACGGTAGAACGCTGTGGTCATTCAATTCGGGTGATCCCCGATCTCCCCAAGTTCCAAGTCCCCCAAATTGATTTTTCATACATTCATTCCCAATGTCCCCGAAATATAAAATTCAATTATTTGTACAGTTCTCACTTGACCAATCCTCGTACAGACGTGTACAAAAGTGTTAGAATAAAATAAAATCAGTATGCACCTGGTTATAATTAACCTTATTTTGGAAGATATATAAGGTCCTATAATAATAAGTGAAAATAATTCTAGGGTTAAGCTTTAAAGTGCTAATTTTTGTCCCCCTCCCTACCGGCTCAATGGTTGTTTATGGATATGTGAAAAATTTCACAGAAGTAGTATATATAATGAAGTTAAAAGGAAAACTATCACAACGTCGTTTGTTTACCAAAATTAATTATCAATTCTGTACTTAATTACGTAAGCATTGATTCGGCGACTGTACCATTCACAATTTCAGTCAAGACAGAGTCGTGCTTTTAGTTAATAATATAAGCTTTGGGGAACTTGGGGAGATCAGGCATCACCCCTCAATTCGAACCCCGGTCGGGTCGGGCATGCATCAAAGAGTTTTTTTTTGAATTTATTTGCATAGTATTTGTGTTCTTACCTAATACTTACCACTTGTTGAACGGGAAAAAGAAAACTGCGTGAGGAAACTTGCATGCCCTAAAAAGCGTGTATTTGTGTCCGAAGTACGGCGATAGGGCTCACCTCACCACCCATCACGTTAGGACGCAATAATCGTCGGTGAAATGCGGGTGTACGTGTGGATTGTGACTTGCATTTAACATTTTACACTCGGAAACCTTTGACCACCCATCGATGATTCATGTCGTGACGATATGTTTGTATTATTTGACCCGTATTTAGTTATATCCTGTTCTGTATTGCTTGCGCTCTCACGCATATCGCGTTTGTCAATGTGCGAGAGAGCAAGTACGATGGGAAGACACTGTATCGACGGCGCATGCTAGACCCCCTGGTCTTTAATTATTGGTGGATTGAAATCAAATCTTGGGTCGTATTCATGCATGATTGATTTTATTGGCAGCAATATTATTTATTTCTTTGACTCACGATCTGATGATCTAACATTTATAGGTATGATTTCATAGCAATTCAGCTAAAGCGAATACATACTGAAACTGCAATATACCTAATCTATACGTACGGGTAGTCCTAAAACTGAAAAAAAATATAAAGTGACTTTTATTTATGCAGCCAAATTCATACTGAAGACTCGGTAAGTAGACGGTATCAAGGTTCGATAACCCTTTTTGAGAAATTCGAAAATTATTTTTTTGTCTGTCTGTATGTTCCGTTTTAAGAAAACAGAATCTCGGTGCAAAATGCACATCATAATATTGTTTTCTTACCTTTGAATCAAAAGTATGCAAAAATTGCGCTTTAAACCATTTAGCGGAAATTGATTACTAATAAATAGGGTTCTTGCACTAAAATTATGTTTGTTTATGCCTTACATTTTGATTACATTCGATTACAACGTTAAATACGCTTTTAAGATTGTTAATCGAATGCAATCAAAATATATATCATAAAATGATTGAATTTGAATGTGAAACCCTAATTGTTACTGATAAATTTCCGCTAATTGCCTTAAAACACATTCATTGCATACTTTTTATTCAAAAGTAAGGAAAACAATATTATGATGTGCCTTTTGCACCAAGATTCTGCTTTACCATATCGAGAACCACTCGACGGATTAAGATGCGTTTTTTTCATTATCATCGTAGTAACGCTATAAGGGCTGTTCATAAAATAACCCGCAAGCCGAAAACGGTGCAGAGAGTGAAAAAAACGCGGGTGGAGCCAGGCTAGTACAACATAAAGTTGTATGGAGAATCTGTGAAAAGACATGTCGAGATCGTAAGTAGTAGACGAAGGTCTGTAGTTTTTGCTTACTAATCCAGATTACAGGTTTCATTTTATGGTATTTACTTTTATCTTTTCTATGTGGCCTTTTACCAAGGCTCGTGCTTTCGGCCAGTCTTCTCCGACTTGTTTCATTAAAATGGTTCTTGGGCAGCTCCTTTTAGTCACAGCAAAATGAGTCATACCGGATGAACTATTCAAAAAGCCCCTAAGGTAACAGTGAAAATTGAAATCCATTTAGTAAATCTCCGTAAGCAAACATGCAGGAATATGCTGCATTTTGTGTGTATAGGGAAGAAAGAAGATGTCTATAGGTACATTAATCTACGTGTTAACACGGAAAAAGGATGCGTATTTAATTAATGTAATAAATAAAATAAATATGGTAACAAAAACACCAAGGTCAATGTAATAATTTTCACATAGCCTTGAGAATTATAATTATTTCGACAGAGCTACCGGTATCATAATAGAGTTTTAGTTTTTCAGTTAAAACTGTGCTAATTGACTGCGGACATATAATGCGGTTTTGAAATCGTAAATCATTTTGGAAAACAAGATTGTTATCTTTCTGGGTGTTCTCAAGGAAATTATTGCGTGTAGTTTGGGAGCATTCATAAACTACGTAGTTTCAGTTTGTTCTCTTTACCCCCTCCTTCTCCTACGTAGCCTACCGTAGCTTTTTGCTGGAGCCTCCCCCACCCCCTTGTCGCAACGTAGTTTTTTTTACAAAAAACCGATGGTTTGCAGTGTGTCCTTTTCTTTTGCAGAACTCTAAAATGCTCAGGATTCAGGATGACAATAAATTTTAAACTTTGAAACGAGGCGTTTGAGTCTAGGGTGCGTTTAAAAACCGCAACAATGGTTTATTACATACAAAATAAAAAACTACGCAGTTCAAGCTTAGAGCCAGCGCAGCTTTTTATTGGACTCCTCCTCCCCCCTAAGGAAACCATGTGGTTTGTAGACGCTCCCTTAGTTTAAATCAGCGGACGAAAAAGACATACTCGTAGAAATCTGATTTGTACTGAAAATAATCCCACGATAAGTGTTCAGTAAGGCGTGTTTAGTATGGCGACGGCTCCAATAGCGTTCACTATATATATGAGTCGGCTAAGGAACTTGTATAGCTTTTATCATTATAAATATTTAACACAAATTAAAGACGCACAATACTGGTATTTTTTTCTGCTAGGGGAACATAAAGCCTTTATTTTTTACATTGACCTCTCATAAATAATTAGGTATACTCACAATCTCGCTCAAAAAGTGTCCGCGATGCATTTTGTCACCGCTATGGGGTGACAAAATCAAATGACGATTTCGTACAACTGACATTGCATCTTATGTTAACGACATAACGTCTTAATTTGGTTGAAGATTTTTGCTACTTTGCTCGTCGCACGTTCGGACACTTTCTGACGAACTTTTCTTAGAGACTGTGTGTCTTGTTATTTATGAGAGGTCAATGATTTTTTATAAATAATAATATGTTGATGGTTGTGATTGTCGGCACTTGGTGGAACTTCTGACATATCTTTGTTTAAATAAGACAATTTGTACTTATCCACATAATTATTATATATTTCAATACACCCAACCGGTTCGCTTATAAGCATTTTCAAAGGATTTTCTTAGATAAAATAACTTAAATAATTCACAATATTTTTCACATGTTCATTACATATTATATATAAAATTTATCGCACGCATGAAACCCGTAAATAATATTGTGTCATTATACCTACGAAGTTATTTTATGTAAAAAATCCTTTAAAAATGCTTATAAGCGAAACCGGTACAATTTAGGTACAAATTTTATCTCATTTAAACAAAGAAATAATAATATAATGAATAATTAATTAATTTTAATTAAACCGCCCTAATAAAAGTAGAAATATACTTCGTGTAGTAAGCGCGTTGATGTCTTTTCTATGGGTCGTAAATTTAGTCGAAGACAACGATGAAGTAATGGCCCTTTCCTTGTTCATATGCAAAGGATTAATAATAAGTACTATATTTAAATAATTTGAATAGTGTTTCCTTCTTTTAAAATTATATCCCGCAGTACGTGACATGTTTTAATTATTTTCCGAAAAAAATTGAGAATGACCCGAGTGAGCCGGTGTCTGTCGGCAACTCGTCAGTGAAAGCAGACTTTGCATTAGATAAATTGTCTCTAAGAGTAATCTATCACATCTTATAATTTATGAATTCAACTTACAATAGTTACAAATCTAAAATTTACATCTGTTTTACATATTGTAGGTTTGTTAATGGGTCTTCTAGTGTTTCGATCCAAGAATGATCTTAGAATGATTCTAGTTACTATAGAAAAGAAAAAAAGGAATGCTTGCATGGTTTGGGCATATAGAGAGGATGAAATTTATGTTGCGCAAGTGGAAGGTAAAGCTCAGCCGGGACACCCTAAACTAAAAGGACATATTCCGACCAAATTAAAAAGTACCCGGAACAGAAGAGCTTGTATGACTATAGATTGATGGATGTAGAAGAAGCTAAGGTCTGTCAGGATTATAGCAGATGGAAATCTGTAGTCTCTGCTTACCTCTCTGGGAGACAGATGTGAGAACATGTATGTAATGATTTTAATCTGCTTCCGTTTAATAAAATTATCATAATTTAAAATATGTCTGTCTAATGTTTAAAGTCGTTTGCAATAGAATCCAACAATCATGTAAACAAATATGGCGGACTGACATTGACAGCGTATTGTTTATGCCCATAGTGATGTCATAGTGTTCCTGGCTGCGGCTCGCTCATTATAACCTTAAAAACAAATATAATTTTACACACATACATTTCAGTAATTGTGATCTATTCAAATAATTAGTTACGAGGGCAATACAATATTAAAGTGCGTCTAATAGATTTCCGTTGTAGGTAATAGATCTAAATCATTCTTACCTCCTGATTACTCCTTGAGAAAAAATACCAATCGTATGCTATATCAAAGTCCGTGATGCCGTGCAAAGGTCGTCGTTCCAAGAAAAATATGTCCAGCCAAATCGTAAAGCAAAACAAAAGTCCAAAATGAGAATGCAAAGTCGTAGAAATCGGAAACAGAAAACGGAAACAGAAAACACTAATGCACAGCGAACCCACAGAACAGTGAATGACTGTGAATGACAATTCTAACAAAATGGCCACCTGTCAATTTTTAAAAACTAACCATTATTTTTATGGCTTAGGATACAATCCGTTTTGGTTAATTATATTAAGCTCTTGAAAAAAAATTTTTATTGTATTCAAATAATATTAAATTAAAATAATTTATTAAATTAAAAATAAAAGATAACTTCAGATTACGAACAACACTAACTTTTCAATGACTTATAGAGTTCGATGAGTAAAAAACTAAGATGACAGCTTGTCAAATACTTCGAAATTTTTACGTTGCAAATGTTTTAACAAATTTAACTTATAAATACAAGTTAAATCGTGTTGAAGATAATGTGAAAACAATGGTGCGTTCGTTGAAATCAGACTATGTTCATAATTGATCGTCAAATGTATGTGATTACGGAGTAATCGTGACAATTTGGTTTGTTTACATGATTGTTGGATTCTATTGCAAACGACTTTACAGTACTTGTATCTACCGACCGACTACAGTACCGATAACTTGTACGAATATATATTTTTTATGTAAGTTGATATATTTATTTTATTTCGATATAATTAAAACTACAATAAAATCTGTTTTTAGCACATGCACGAGTACATTTTTGGTATGAACTAGAGAAAGAAAGTGGGCAATTGTCTAGCAATTTACGAATTTCACACCTGAATCATCCGAAATAATTTCTTTAGGTACTATTTTCTACACTGATGGCTAGGGTTGTCATTTACTCATCTATTACCAAAAAGTACAAAATTTATTCTTTTGCTTGGAAATGATAACAATATTAATAATAAAATTTATTTCACTATATAGGTAACATTTAGTTTAGATACCTAAACCAAGTTTCTTGGTTAAACCGTAGTCTAGTACTGTATCATAAATACTAATCAAAAATAAAAATTCTGCTAACATTCAATCAATCAAACATTCATTCAATATAATTCAATAATATTATCAATTTATACAAAGTTTATAAGAATTCACGGGTTTATCCCAGATAGTTTATTTTAAGCTCCCAATAATGCAGCGCTTGCACAAAAAGAGTGTTATTGAACACTATACTAGTTTATTTATGCTTTATCAAACTTTTTAAGCACCCATCCTTAAATATTAAATAAATACGTAAAAATATGATGAACAGATAAAACCATAAAGCTCGATTCACGTCTCTATGTTGTACCGTCTATGACTTAGAAAAAAAACTACCGAGTTAATTTAGCAAAAAATTTTTAACCATGTAACTCCATAATTAGAAGAGAACTCCGCGAAAAAGCCCATGTTAGGATCAACACATTGTATACTTCAAATCCTGACTCATGCAGGCAAAGTCTAACCGATTCTAGCGAGCACACTGAACTAGTTTTACCGCCGCGTGCGACCACCATTGTTACCTTCGACCACACCTTCATACTATCCAGCCAAGGTATTCCAAATCCTACAACCAAGGTGCTAAGAGCTGTTTAGACTGTACAGATAATTTGGCAAGTGCATGCGCATCCCACGCGGGGTGACCGGTTGAGACGAACGGTCAATTGAACTCGGTTCACATGGAAGAGTTGAATGTCTGACGTTGTCTCATTCATTATTGAGGCAGTCAGTTGTTGGATTTATATCTATTTTATTTTTTTGATGACAGGTCGTTTCAATATAGCCACTTGATGCCAAAATAGCCACTTAATAATTGATTGTGGTATAATTTGTTGCAAGTATAGGTACGCTTGAGAATTTGAGCTTGAGAAAATTTCAACTGACCGTCCTCTAGTGAGTCTTTCTGCTTAAAACTCGATTTTGGTGTAACTTACGTGCGGCGACACTATGGGTAGGCTACCAGATAAAACGGCTTTGATGGATTGCCTACTATGTCAATGTCAACTGTGATTATATTGAAAATTACAAGAAATGACAAAATTCATTTTCACCGCAAGTTAAAAGAAAACCTCTATGCTGACAAAATTTTCGAGATACTGAATAAGGGCAAAATTAAAAGCACACAGAATTGAAGAGATTGTTTGGAAGTAACGAAACTTCAGATGGAGATTTGTAAACAAGAAATACCATATTATTATTAGAGTGCCTTACAAACCAGAAAAGATAAATTAGAAACAAATGTAAAGACAAGAATTTGAAAAAATTCCTCGGGCCAGATAAAATACCATATTGTTACGACCAAATCTCAGACGCTTTTCCATTTTAAAACTCCGGTTCGAATTTTGCTCAGGCGACCGAGACCACTGAGTCTTTTGGAATTTTTGTACATAGTAGTTACTAATTGTATACTTACTACTTGCTGAAGGTCAAGGAAAACACCAAGGTAAAATAACATTCAGTAAAAAGCGGGTATATGTGCCTGGTGTACGGCGATAAGGCTTCAATAATACGTTGGAACATAAAAATTATCGGAGAAAAGAAAGTATTTCAGTAACCTTACTCTCCCCCTAGAAGAAGTCATTTCATTCATTTTCATTTCATTTATTTAATTCATTTAACAATATATATTGCATTTGAATATCACTTAAAAATATATATAAAACTTTTAACTAAAATACATGTGTAGTACAATTCTATTCACAGTTACAAGTATATCTAAGCATTACAGTAACAAAAATTGAAAAATAAAAAAAGGAGAATAAAGATACACAATTTTTTATATGTACAATACTAAGTTTATAAAACACGGAGATAATTTATCATTATTACAATTCTTCAATGTCATATAAGCACCTCTTTGACAAGAACTGGCGCAGTTTCTTTTTAAACAAAGTATGGCCCGTAACTACCTTCAAGTATACCGTGGCGACATCTTTATTTGTTTTAAATTATATCATGAAATTTTTAGAGTTAATTACTAAAAAATGTAGTAATTGATGGTCGGTAAAAAATTATTCCTAATAAGTGGGTTGATAAACAATGTGAAAGTAAGATAAATGATTAAAGTGACGATGACCACATTCCTTTATAATGAGCGAAGTATAATATTGGTTGCTGATCTCATGTCCAAAAAGATTTCGGTTTTTCATTTTACATCATTGTTTTCTCCTTATTGCTTCACCAATCCGTCTTGTGCCGATCTCATCCAGGCAACTTCACAAATGTTATTGGCCCCCATATGCGGTGATCTGCTGTCACCTCTTGGCCATCATTACATCACCTGTCATTACTTGTCAGAGTCTACCTACTTGTTTGGTAACACAGAGCAAGAAAACAACACTTTCTGAGGTTACTAAGTAACGAGCGGTTTCTACAGGTATAAAACTTTCGCACATACACTCTTTCGTTGCGAAGTCATTATGAACAAAGTGTGAATGAATATCTTTCAGTTGTTGGTTAGTTACGTACCTATTGTGCGTGTAAGTATACGAAATAAATGAGCGGTTTACATAGTGTAGTGCATTCGACACATGCAGCAAAACAAAATAACATTGCTATTGAATAGGCCAAGGCCATCGCACCTTTTATGCTATGCGCGCGCGCTTCAAGATAAATACGTGACACCGAAAATTTTATGTTGCTGACATTGTTACTATACTGTGATTTATTTACCTGTTCGTAAACTTCAATTTGCATGGAAGTTAATTTTAAAAAGTCGTTTTTCTTTTCTTCCTTTTGACGGAATCCCATCTTTCATCTCCGTCCATCTGCCAGTATAAAACAATAAGAGCTCTAATGTGTTTTTGATACATTAATGGAACCTATTATGCACGCACAACATATTATGAACAAATATAATAATATATTTTTTTGTACTTTGTACCCAATTTTTTTTATCATGAACCAATTTTGATGCTAATAACCAAATCCTTTTCATTACAAATTTGTTCATTTTGGTAACAGAGGACGCAATAAATAACACTTTCCTTCCACCTCTTAGCAATCCTTAGCAAACAAAGCGAGGGCTTATCATCTCAGTTACTTCGAAAGCGAACATCTAGATCCATTCATAGAGCAACGTATAATACATCAGTTAATCCCCTGTGTGTACAGACAGACAGACAGACAATGAGACTGTTATTAAGTGGCTATTTAACTACGCTATTGTTTTTCCTTTTCGTTACACTGGAATGGTCGCACGAGTACGTATCATCTACTTATTGTCAGTTATTGGTATAACGTCTCTTTGTACTGGATTTCAAAGCGGTTAAGAGGCGGCTTATATTTTCATGCGAAAATCTAATTCCGGCGCTTATTTACCATCTTTAGACAGATTTGGATACTGTTGAATACATGCTAAACATAGAACCATCTTTCATATTGAGCATTAATAATAATATCACATTTGCAAATACTACTTTGGTTGTTTTTTGTGGTTTTGTTGTGATTAATCTCCTACACCTCGTTTACAGAAAAATAATCACATTTGTCAAATTCAAAGAGCTAAATCTTTAACCCAAGTTTAATAACTTTGCTGAAAAAAATTGCCAAAACATCAGAAATATAAATTTGTTGTAACGTGATGTAGTTACCAGAATTTTCATTATTTATCACAACTGTTGAAAAAAGAACTTCCATAAATTTCTCTTATTAATGTCGCCAGTATACTACGACTTTTTTATTGAATAAAGCGGGTTATTAAAACATAAAAAATTATGTAACAATAACCTATGATCCTTAAACAATATCCATTCATTTAATTAGACCGTAAAACGTAATAAGGAATACTCCAAATTCCAAGAAAATTGCGATTTACGAAAACACGCCATACAAATTCGCCGCCTCTGTGGTCTTGACCTAGGTTCGAAGGTCTGGAGGTCACAGATTTGTGCGAGTGTGGACCACCAGAAACACCTTTGACAACCCCTTCGGGGATTCATGTCTTCATGATATTTTTAATTTTAATATAATTTACCTGTTAGTAAAGAACTATTTAAAACATAAAATGTCAACATTCTTTTCACACATGTGTCGTGAAAAAGCAATGATTTATGTTCGTTGTTGCTCACCTGGAGCCCACAATGTCTGTATTTTGATTTTTAATTTAGTATTTTTGTCACTGTCATTCCAAGGGAAAAAACGCGCTGTGTGAGAGGAAGCATTCAGGGGAAAGGGTGAAAGAGAAACGAATATGTTTTATATTTCTTTACAAAAAAAAACAAAACATCTAGCGAAATTTCCATTAATCGAAAAGCTAGATATTGTTAAAAGCCATCTAACAAAATATGTTCGAGTTCTGGACTTGACCCCTATTTCTCGATAAACGAGGAAAAAAAGTGTGTTTGAAGACCTCATTTCAATAATTATTTATATTGAGAAAAGTTTATCCAAACATGTTTTACAAAAAAAAAACCCACATTAAATGTTGTCAAATTACATCTAAATATACCAGAAATTTATTACCATTACTTATGCATTTCATGAAATACACAGAATAAGAAGGATCCCTATTTTATTTACACAACACAGCCTCTTTATAAAAAACATACAAAAATGAGCAGCTACTTCTTGGAAGACACTCTTCTTACAAAACATGTCTCGGTGTAATTTACAAAATAAAACAAACAAGTAAGTTGCAAAGTAAAATCTCACGTTTAAAATGTAGAGAAGGTCGAAAGTTGCGTAAAGGACGCAAGCGTAACTAAATATGTAGATATATGTTAATGTTTTCATTTACTAAGTACCATTTTGAAAATAAAAGTAATTTTTTTACACAAAATACAACAACAACATGACATAAAAACATCACACGACAGGGGAGTGTCACAGGTGTTCAATGCAAGTGACAGTCCATACTTGGTACACCCGCTTTTCACCGAGGCACAAATGGACCAACAGTCGTGCCTTCCGAAGCACGCAAACTGAACACAAATTAAGGGCTTGCCTTTTGGTCTTTCAATGTTTTTTTGTTTTAGTATGCTGAGTCAACTACTTATCTGATCAATGTAAAACTTGGACATGTGTTTTTTCAGACCTTTGTCAGGTCGGTTACCTAATTGGACATGAATTTCACTGGACAGATTTTATTTTTGAAAAAATGCCTTTTTAAGATATAAATTCGTTTTATGTCTAAACGGCTTGAGTTTTATATCTGAAATTACTGCTATAACAAGAAAACTTGGTTTATTTTCAGTAACTTTTTTTTGAAATTCGTAAATTATTCTTTTTGTGTTCTCTACAAACGGAAGCCCAGCCCCGAGTCAATTACTATGGGACATCAAATTTTATTTTGCGAAATCAGCAAAAAGTGAGCACTTACCAAGCCTCCAGTATGAGTTTGGCTGTAAAATTAAAGTCACCTTATATAACGGATGTTCATGTTCATGGACTGATATATTTTAATTTATCTAGACCCCTTAGGTACATAGAATTTAATGAATCTTCAGTGTCAAGTTAAGTTGGTCATCCGTAACTTCACGGAGAGTAATTTTTTGTTCTAAAAGGCATGTGCGGAACCCTCATGGCACGGGTCCTATTCGCACTTGACCAGTTTATTTTTCATTAATCTTCACTTTCAGTCAATCACCACAAATTGATACACCTAACTAAGCTTGATAATTACTAGATACTGCTCATTAACTATCCTACAGAGCGAGCCATTGCGTCGCTCGCTTAGTTATTTAGGGTACTGTCATCAAATTGAAACCCTGAAGATATTATATACAACTAGCTTTTGCCCGCGGTTTCACCCGCGTTGAATTAGTTTTTGTCTACTCCTATAAAATCAATCATTATTATTCGGACTGTGTTACTATTATGAGTTCCCATTTTGTGTGTCCCTTTTATTGCTTTTACATGGGAACAAAGGGAAAAAGTAATTTTTGTCCTATTCAAAGTCTAGAACTACATTTATGCGAAATTTCAGCCTAATCGGTTTCGTAAGCATGGCGTGAAAGGGTGACACATCACTTTTCTATAGAAATTTGAAAGATCATTTTCATCCCATGGGAATTGATTTATGGGATAAAAAGTAGCCTATGTCCTATTTCAGGTCTAGAACTACATTTATGTAAAATTTCAGCCCGATCGGTTTAGTAGTTACGGCATGAAAGAGTAACAAACATCCATCCATCCATCTATCCATACATCCAAATATTAGTGGGATGGGATTTAACTTTATTGCCAGATATAGGGCTCAGAATATATCTTGCTCCCACGTATTTATGTGTTTGATTTTAATAATATTGTTATATTAATCACTATTATTCATGAAGCTTCTTTCATTTTTAAGAATATATCTAAAAGAAGTCATAAAAATTCTCTAAGAGAAACGACTATACTATACTACAATCTTACTATATTGCAACAACGGCGGCAAATACCTGTAAAAAGATAACTTTCAAAATCACATACTAAAACTGTAAGTGGATCCAAGCCACGATCTGGACTGTGATCTATTGTATCACTATTGCCTTAGCAGTATCGAGAATTGAGAGGGTTAAGCAAGTTTAAAAAGGCCTTTCCTACGTTTGTTCTACATGGTGATTATAAGACGATTACGGAATCCATTTTGATAAAAACACTTGCAATGTTTCACTGACATAATCAGAACGAACAGGTAGGGTTGAACAGATCCCCTTTGTTTTAAAATTTTAAGTAATTGTAATTTATTGACATGTATAACTTAATTTATTCATGATAATTTAATTGACATTTATATCTTAATTTATTCATAATAATTTAATTTTTTGACATTTAATGTTTTATTTGACTGCTCTTGCAATCCTTCATACCTATATTTTTTACTTCGCAGGAATTAAAGAGGAAAATTCCTGCGTCTCGACACTGAAATTTCAAACTGCCCAATTTATAATTTAATGTCATGATTTTAATTCAACCTCATACATTATTCAGGTACCATCTGCAATGTGAACAATCAAATTTATATTATACATAGTTATTAGTTTTATTATACCTTGATAATGTCGTAAGGCGAAACCGGTTGGATTTATCAGTTTATGTCAGTGAAACAGTACAAGTATTTTTATCAAGAAGTTGATGATTTTTACTAAATGCGGACAATCGCAAGTATTAATCATGTTAAGGAATCCGTACACCGTATACGCCGTACACTTCACCGACATTTGACCAATAATTAGCATGGTCAGTTAGTAACGGGATGGACCAGGTAACGCTAGTTGACAATCGAGCGTCTAGCGGTCTTGCGGGCCACGCTTCGACGATTCTGCTGCCGGAGTAGTATTTGACATTCGTTTTGTGACCTTAAAATACTAGTTTGGAAGAGTTGGCATTCTTCGTTTCTTTCTACGGTGTTTGTTGGATGAGAAAACAAATTAATAGAGAATTCGCGAGACAACTGAGTATATGAACATGCCACAAAGATGAAACATTAGGATTAGAATTTTAATTAATGTAAATATAATTTATTTATTACTGCTTTAAGACGATGTCTCCTATAAACGGTCAGGAGGCCTATTCTCAGTCTGCTGAATTAGCCTTCTCGATCATATAAAACCCATTTTATCAGTCGAAATCCATGTATTTTATGATCGAGTTTTAGAAATCTCACTTCGATTGTTTTGCCGGAATTGACCCCCAAGCGCAAGAAGCTCTTCAAGAAATATTTTTACAATCTTGCAACCATTAACCCTTCTAAAATATCTCTACCTGCATGATAATCACACTAATATTATAAATGCGAAAGTTTGTGTGTGTGTGTATGTTTGTTACTCTTTCACGCTGAAACGGCTGAACGGATTCGGATGAAATTTATAATGGATATAGCTTATACCCTAACTAGCACATAGGCTACTTTTTATCCTGGAAAAAGGCACGTCGTTAAACCGAATAACACGCGGGCGGAGCCGCTGGCAAAAGCTGGTAATATATAGGATGTTAAGACTGGCGATAGTAATCGCCAAAATCGAGAAATCGTGAAAATATAATCAGTTGTATTGGTGTATTGGTGCATTTTGGTCGAATAGGTGACTTTTCTGTGGAACACTTGTTTTTTTCTATCGCTATTTGAGGCTCGGTTTCGTAGTAAAAGTTCGTTACGAGAACTATCGCTAGTTTCTGTGCTTCTGCACGATCATCTGAACATCTTGTATATTTTTACTCGCTATGAATTGTATTATTATTTCTCTCACAGCATTTGTAAACAGAGGTAAACATACAGACCTCAAACTATGTGCATTTGTTTCCGAAGGAGGGTGGTGGGTAAGCAGCTAAGCAGTAAGCGCCTTTAGCACGTTGTGAGGAGATACTCGTATCATTCGGTGAAAATTGCGTCTGCGAGTGTCCGACTGTGTAGACAACTCCGTGAATACCTCTGTCACCCCCTCGGGGATACATAACATGAATTTCTGACGACATACTCATATATAGGTAATTTCAATGTTTCGGATAAAACCAAGAAGTGAAATCTCTCTGTATGTCCGTTTCTACTCGAGAACCACTCAACGTATTTGGATACAGTTTTCTTTGAGTTTTTTTATTGGCCCTGGTCGACACATAAGCTACAAGGAGTCTTTATAAAATAACCGTTAAGCTAAAAACTGTCGACAGTACTTAAGGGTCGGCGCTCGTTTAATAAATGTTGTTTTGCACGCAACATCAATCATCTTTGAATGGAACTACTGCGAATACATTTCTTGGAAAATTCGCAGTAGTTCCATCATGGAACTCGGCAATGGAACTAGTGCGAGCGAAGGTTTGAGGTTTTTGCAACATTTTTACGTAGTGCAGAAACTCTATAAATCGTATCGGAAAACTGTTTTCTTTATCATGTTTTTTGAAATATGTTTTGTCTGTAATTAAATCACAATACAAAGTGCGGCAATACTATTCGAGTGTGTCTCTTGAAATCCCATTTTTTTTCTGAATCACTATAAAACTTTACAGCTTTTTTTTTAATGATCTTGTAAGTATTTCATGTTATAGAGTAGCACGTCTAGTATATATTTTGTTTAGTATTTTAATACTATTTTTAATACTAATGGTTAGGCATTATGTATATACAATATTTTTATTCCTATATTTCTATATTTTATGCAAGTGTATAACTTTATTACATTTTAGTAGCCCACCCTTAATATTTTTTGTATGTATTTCCCGTTTTTATTATTTCTTCATTGTATTATGTATATATAATATTTTTATTCCTAGATTCCCCTATTTTATTTATTTTTTATTTATTTAACTTATGACTATCATTTATTAATGCAGGTGTATATTTTATTTCCCGTATTATTATATATATATATTTTTTTATATTCTAAAGACATATTATATTGTGTAAATTAACTTTGACTTGTAGAAAGTATACTTAATGTATCTATTTTGCAAAAATAAATATTTTGATTTGATTTGATTTGATAACTTTCCTCTAAAGTGATAATGCCAAACCCTGTGTTTGCCAGATTTAGGGACTCCGAACCGGCTTAAAGACACGACCACGCGAGCGAAGCTGCGGGCAAAAGCTAGTTCTTAATAAAATGGTATATTCAGATGAACTTTTCGCATCCAACCGTGAGAAAGCTGCAGTTTCGGCATAGAAAAGTACATGTTGTAAATTTTTAATGAGGGTTCTAAGTACCGCTACTAAAAGCTTTGCAAAAAATTCACGTAATGATCATGCATGGATAAGACTAGTCAATTTGAAACGATTTATTCATGAATAAAATACCCCCTTAATAGACTTAGTAGAGTGCGCAATAAAGTTATTATTTTATTGGATATAAATTAAAATGTATGTTTTATTGCAGTACGGCAGGTTGCACGTTCAACTTTTTAAATTAATCGCAACTTTCATTTTCAACGGTTGTGTGAAACAGTTGTGGATTTACTCTTTCATTTTGTTAATGACTTGTTTGGTTTATCGCGAATAAACAATGAATTTCGAAAACAAATCGAACTCACATTTAAAATTCATAACATTTTATATTTTGTTTGACATTACGATACGTGTGACTTAAGTAGTCCATTTTATTTGACGGCGTGAAGTTTGTTAGACAACGGAGGATCTCGGTGCAAAATCCACATCATAATATTGTTTTCCTTACTTTTGAATATAAAGTTTGCAATAAATGTGTTTTATAGCAATTCGCGCAAACTGCTTGTTAATAGTTAGGTGATCACATGAAAATTATTCAATTTTATGCGTTACATTTTAGCTGCATTACATTACAACTGTAAACATGCTTTTAAGTTTGATAATGTAATGCAAACAAAATGTAATACATTAAAGTACGTAATTTTTTCGTGAAGACTTTATCACACTAATATTATAAATGCGAAAGTTTGTGTGTGTGTGTATATGTTTGTTACTCTTTCACACTAAAATGGCTGAACGGATTTGGATGAAATTTAGAATGGATATAGCTTATAACCTAACTTAACACATAGGCTACTTTTTATTCCGGAAAAAAGCGTGTCGTTAAACCAAATAACACCCGAGTGGAGCCGCGGGCAAAAGCTAGTTATTAATAAACTATATCCGCAAGTGGCTTTAAAACACATTTATTGCATAATTTTTATTCAAAAGTGAGGAAAACAATATTACGATGTGCATTTTGTACCGAGGTAAAAAGTTACCCCCTTAAGTCACGAGTGTTGTGTACTATTTTTGTGACATAAACCCGCCATCTTTAAATTTATTGAAACACCAATGATAAACCAGTTCCAATTGAAGTACCAACTGAAAACCAAATCTAGAAGTAGGTAGGTTAGCGTTTCGTCTGAAATTGCGTTGTCACTGTCTACAGCATAAAACTGTTTTTTGCTACGCATTTTTGACATTTGTGTGCTGCGAATTTCTATGTGTCAAAGAACATATACCTAAAACTATCTTCTCCTGTTTATTTGATTATTTATGCATCTGTGAAATTAGTAGATTCGTTTTCGCATGGTTAAAAATGATGTTAAACGTCGTGCAATTATATACTATTATAGCACGTGTGACATAAGTCCACACTTAAGTCACGCTTCTTCGTATAAAATGGACTACTTAAGTCACGGAGAAGTGTTACTCAAATATGGGTTTAGGTCACCCTGTGCTATAAAGAATATAAGTAAACGCTAATTTGTTTAAGTAAACGCCATTGCTATTTCATACTTTCAAAACTATGATAGAAATAAATTTCTGTATTTTTAAACACTTGGCGATTTATCCATCGCGAGGAGATAACAAATTAAATTTATATCACTGCGGTATAGAAAATCAGAAAAGTAAATCTGGACGCGAGGATGCGAATGTTAGAGGAGTCCTCTCATTTTTATTTACTAACTACCGACGTTTTTCTGTATGACTGGAAATGAAGTCAGTAACCAAGCGGAAACACCAATTGACCTTGGGATAGTTTTCAAATCAGGATGTTTTGAATTTTTTAGGATTAAAACAGTTATTCATGAAATCAACATTTTTGCATTTTTTTATAATTATGCAAATTTGTCCCAACTGCAATTAAAACTACATGTTCGCGAAAGGGTTAATGTATTTGTGTACTTGTAATAAATTGTAGCTGTATGGACGAGTATGTGGAGTGTGGACTGACTTGTTCGATAAAATAAGCAAAAAAAAAGCCAATCAACGTTCCGTGTTTAAACGTAACTGTCACTTTCCTTTCAAGATCCAAAACTTTCGTGATTCGAATACATTTACAGAATCGAGTACTCGTTTTTCGATTCAGATGGAGTCGATCGATTGTGAAAATGAGTGCATTTCGCTTACATGCACTCGTTAGTATCGGTATTCAGCATGTTGCAGCAAATTGCTTTTGCAGACCGACAAATCTGCCTGCAGATTTATAAATGGCCCTTTTTCCTTTGAAATAAAACTCATTTTTCCCTGTGTTGATCTTTGCTACTTTGATAACCGTGCACTTATCACGTTTCTCTGCGTTCCAAGATTTACTATGTCTAGTTAAAGTTAGAGCGTTGATAACGGAATGTAGCTTTGGCATGCATTTAGTGATGCTTTGTAAGTTAGTTCTCACGTTTGTTTTGAAGAATTAAGCGCTGTTTCGCTACAGTGCCCAACTAAGTTATTGTTTTCTGCTTGCTACCGCTTGGGAATGTTAAAGTTCATTTAATCTAGACAAAAGCGCTAGCAAATATAAGGCCTCGGAGTGTTTTACTTGAAAGGTTTGTAAGAATACGACTATGTACCGTCGTGCCCCAATACTTCGCCTGGATTTTGACACATTTTGTAACACTGATCTAAAACTATGATGTTTTTTAAATAAGACTGCGTAAAAAACAAACCTATTTCACTGTGGCTTTGAATAAGGAATATTGGTACTTTGAATTTCCCTACGTAAATGACTAAAACATGGTCTTAAATGTGCTAGGCGAAGTTCGGGTATTTTTTCCAATCTTCGCCTACCGATATTTCCAGCGAAAATATAAACGGTTATAGAATAATTTTTAGTCATAGCAATAGATATATGGGGCAAACGAAAGTATCTGGCTCACTAGAGTCTTATTTCTTTGAATAATCTATGCCCGGCGAGGTTTGGTAACAGTATGAAGTGTTTTCCATACATAAGCTGTAATTTTGATAGGGCTGCCAAAAAATGGTTTGTAAATAATGTTGATAACTTTATTAATAAAATTGGATGCAATGATTTTACGAACGAAAAGACGTTTAAAATTAATTGAAATTTATGTATTTCAAAATTGTGGCTTTATTCTTACATTTGTATTCAAAACAAATATTTGACTCACATTCACCGGGGTGCGTAAAAAAAAGATTTTGGACATTTAATGTCTACTACTCTTAAATCAGTCTAACCAGTCTTATCAGTCTCAATTGGTTTAAATACAAGACAAGGAAGTCGATTAAACATATTCATTTACAAAATTATTCCATCCATCCAGCAGCCTGTTTCGTCCACTGCTGGACATAGGCCTTTCCAGGATTTCGCCACTCTTGGCGGTCCTCCTGGAAGAAATGCCCATACTCACACACGCTGGGTAGGCGGGTTGGTGAGTGCGGTGCCGAAACCCTTGCACCAGTGACGCCGTTGCCCATCACCAGTCTGATTTATATAAGGCCCGGCAATTGGGGATGGATATACCGCCATCCATCGGTCCCAGGCAATGGTGGGCCGCCTGGTTTTTTGCCTGAGAGCTGTCCTCTTACTCTCCCCCGAATAACTTCGGGAGGATTTCTGAGTAAGATGGTGGTACCTCCACAGTCAAGCCTGGCATTAGCTCTACCACAAAATTATTAAAACAAAGAAATGTTAAACACTATAAAAATACTTCAACTTCATACATAATACAAAAATCTCATTAAAACTATGTTTTGAGGTGTTTAGTGATGGACTACAATCTAATTAATAAAGTTTGTTCCAATTTCAACTTTTCTTCATCGTGTGTAGGCTCATTTTCATGTTTCCCATGGAATGCGCTTCACGCTGCATGGTCTATCCATAGACAAGTCGAGCATGAGTTCGCGCATGCGTGTTGCATGTTGCGCAACTTTAGCTTGGCATGCGGTTACAAGATGCCGACGATGGATGGTGATTCGATAAGATGCCATTATAAACTGCTGCATGAATGAATGTTGCGGCAACGACAGTTTCTATTTTACTCTCAAAGTTGTAAGTTGCGGTACCAACAATTAGTACGAGAATAATGTGACATAGAAAACGATTTTCTTATGAAAACTGCATAAAGGCCGAAATCGGTGGCAATAAAGCTAATTTTGAAGGTTTTAATTTTAAGCTAAGAAACTTACTAAAAAACGTAATTTTAAGTCACAGCACTATATTTTGCTATCCCAAAGGGCACACCAACTAAAATTAGCAAGTCTTTTAAACGCTCTTAAATCAAACTATTTTTTTTAAATTCAATTAAATGACAGCTCTAAAATGTGCCTTGAAATTACCAAAACAAGTTAAAATCACTAAGTTAAGTAAATTATGGCTGTCAAACTAAAATTTTAGTTCGACGTTTATAAAATGGTGACTTGAAAATGGCTCTTCGTCTCAACCATACCTAAGTTTAATTTTATGTATGTCAAACTAAAACTAAAACCTTCAAAATCGGCTTTATTATCAAAAAATAATACAAACTAAGTTAGGTAAAACTGGCTGTAGTTATACATTAAACTTAATATTAGTGAAAAAGTACACGTGTATTTATCAAGATATACTGAATAATGACATTATTTTATTTACGTGCGTCTCTTAAATGATATTTTTGTAAAGCAAATACTTTATTAGGTTTCTTAAATAAAAAGGAAAAAAAATGAAAATGTAAAGATGGAACTCTTTTAGGATCACTTTGTTATCTGTGTCTGTCTGTCTGTCCGTCTGCCAATACCCTTTTTCTCGGCCTTCGTTACGATACCGACAAAGATGTGTAAAAGATATCAAGTCGAAATTAATACTTCGTACAGAAGTTTACTGCCATAGTGCTGTTAAAAATCAGACTTCTAAACCAACGCAAAAAAAGTTATAGCTCTTTACGTAATGAATTTCATACAAATTGACTCTGAAAACCTCTAGGGTACTTCCAGTTTACTTAGAAAATTGAAATTCCGTCCACAATACCTGGAAAATTCCAGATATAAAAAATAAAAAAAACGAAAATTAAAGATATTATTATCAGTCAAAAATAAATAACCGAACAACTTAATAATAATAAGACCCTTTAGATGACTAGAGCTTAATAAGTGTCCAGTTAAGTTGATCGTTCATAGCTGCTTAGCTGCTCGTGGAATACGTTTGTGTTTTATACCGTATGTACGGAACCCTCAGGGCACGAGTCCTACTCGCACTTGACCAGTTCTTTCAATTAAATCATTGATATTCTTAATAGTATTATTGCATTAATACACTAAGTACCACAAGCAGGGAAGTTCGATTTTTTTGCAGCCTTATGGATGTTACGGTTGCCATGGTCACGCGAAAAGATGTTGTTACGGTTGCCACGTAATGTAAACAAATGTCATCACGGTTACCATGGTAACGTAAATGGCGACTGATCTGCATAATTTTGTTGTTTTAACTGTGAATAGGTCAAATATCGAGAATCTAAGTCTAAGCGAAGGTCCAATTACCAAATCCCACCATATCTTATCTGCCTACAAGGTGACGCAAATGCCACGCAAGTAGTCCATTCATCGGAATGCAAGCCTTCAATTTAAAGCCTACAATATAAACTGACAACTTGAAATAAACTCTGTGGGAAGGCAAAAACGTTCGTTTTGGAATAAATTTAAATTGCTTAGCATCTAAACAGGCAGCGTTCCGAATACCTTAGTTTGCAAACTTTAGGATGCACTTCATGAAGGGATTTTTAACTTTATTGTAAGGAAATAAATGGTATGATAAGTGAAAGATACGGGAGGTAATCTTGATGCTATTATTCTGCTATTATGATAATATTAAAGGGCCTATGGAAGGCCGTTGAGATAAGAAAAAACTTAATAAATAAGGGACAAAAATTACTCTACTTACTTACTTTATTTAAAATTATAACTGAAATAAAAAGTACACGATTTTAAGATCTGCTTATTCAATAATGCAAACAAAATAATTCATTTGAGTTTTAATTATTATATAAAGCACAAATAAACTCAACTAGCACACAAAACAACAACAATATAAGTTTATTTGTACAACACAAAAAACATAAAAATATAAACATATAAACTAATCTACCATATTAGGTAAGTACAAAACTACAAATAGGCAGCCTTATCGCTTCGAGCGATTTCTTTCAGACAATGAGAATGATAGAATGGTAATGAATTATTTATTTTGCAATACGGTAATCACATACACGTATTACACCTAAGTTTTAGTTTAAGAATTAAACTAATTAAATTTAAAACGTTGGAAAATAAACAAATAAACGTTCATGAATTAATTTAGAGGTATACTATTTAGAGGTACCTATATATTAGTTTTGTTTAAATACAAAACGTATCATATACATGATATGATAGTATTCTATAAAAATACTACTCACTAATATGTTACTTATATAATATAAATATAAGCCTAGCTCTGCACAAGAATGGCAAGAAACTTAGCAAGATCATGTCTACCTTTTTTTTCTCTTTGTTTGGAAGAAACTGTTAAAATTATTAATAAAGCGGCTGTTCAAAAGCAACAAAACAGTATTTTTCTTTCAAAATACAAATGTACTTATTAAAAGAATGCATATTGTCTACGAAATAAACGTTTTTCTATGAAATATTCTTTCACATATGATTACGTGAATTAATGAATATTATACTAGTTTTTATTAGTTTTCATTAGGTGGTAGAGCTGATGCCGGGCTCGACTGTGGAGGTACCACCATCTTACTCGGAAATCCTCCCGAAGTTATTCGGGGGAGAGTAAGAGGACAGCTCTCAGGCAAAACCAGGCGGCCCACCATTGCCTGGGACCGATGGATGGCGGTATATTCATCCCCAATTGCCGAGCCTTATATAAATTAGACTGGTGACGGGCAGCGGCGTCACTGGTGCAAGGGTTTCGGCACCGCGCTCACCAACCCGCCTGCCCAGCGTGTGTGAGTATGGGCATTTCTTCCAGGAGGACCGCCAAGAGTGGCGAAATCTTGGAAAGGCCTATGTCCAGCAGTGGACGAAACAAGCTGATGGATGGATGGATGGGTACTAGTTTTTGCCCGCGACTTCGTCCTCGTGGAATTCGGTTCACGCCCTTAGGAGGCAAATTCTCAAAAATCCTTTCTTACCGGTTGCTTACGTCATTACAACTATCTGTATGCCAAATTTCAGCGAAATCCGTTCAGTAGTTTCGGCTGTGCGGTGATAGATGAGTCAGTCAGGTTTGCCTTTTATATATTCGGAAGATACTTCCCAAATTTTCCTATAAAACTCAAATCTTTTAATGATAGCTCGGCGCTTTACGATTTAAAAGGTTAAATAAAACTTATCTTATAATAGAGACTAATACCTTACTCGTATATAACAGCATGCGATCATCAGATATGTCTGTCTGTCACGCAAGTTACAGATCATGTATTAGGTAATATGGGAAACACTCGGTTTTCTTCGGTTGAAGAACTATTTGTTCCGGTTCTTAGCGTCTGCATTTGTATTTTAATTTCGTTATTCTACTTTTATCTCGTTCACTAAGACAAAGTTAGCGAGAGCAGGGGAGAAATGTTATGATGATACACTGATGATTACTGATATTAAAGGCTACTCACGATTTTCTATAGTCAGATTTTCTAGTGTCAAACGGGGAACCGCCGCGCCGCGTAACCATGTTTCAATCAATGAATAAATCAGCCCGCATCCACTCTATGTTGGGCATATGCCTCTTCTTCTCCACGCCATTTCCGTCGGTCTCTCGCCAGTCTTATCCATTGCCCACCGACAGCCTTGACGACATCGTCTCGCCATCGGTCTACCCACTGAACGCTTTCCAGCTAGTCTAGCATAGCAAACCATATCGAGCTCGATAGTTCTTGATACAGTGCTCTGTCTCACTCTGTTGATTTACCTAAAGAGGGACAGACAGTGTAGATCGAGCTGTCAAAGCTCAATATGGTCTACTATGCTAGGTACCCTGGCCTCGGCCGCCAGTAGTAAAATACTGATGACTCTCAAATTTATAATCTAAGTACATATCGTCCGTCACGAGAATATGAATCTCTGAGGGTAGTTTTTATGTGTTTTCTGTTTTCTTTCCCCCTATACTGATGTTTCGGAAACTTTCATTTCTTAGGGTTCTGCGCCCTAAAGAAAGAACCGAGCCCTATTAATGTCGCTCTGCTGTATGTAGGTCTGTCCGTCCGCATGTGACTTGCAGACAGAATGAGAAGGGTGAAATTAAATCAACCGACCAAATTAATACTGGAAACTCGGTTGGTCATCAGAAACAAGGTTTAATGACCCTACAGGTGAAATTCGAAAAAAATAATATTGTTTTGCCCCTGCACTAGGAATTGTACTTAAACTAGTTCAACCAGTAAGGGAGCAAAAAAAATATCTTTCGAAATTGGCCAAAAGAATAACTTAACCTAGTTCTTGATCACTAACCGAGTCTCCAGTATGAATTTGGTCGGTTGTTTTAATTTCACCCCATATAAGGTCCTACAATAATAAGTGAAAATAATTCTAAGGTAGATCATGTATCGTTAACTGATCAAATTCCAGAAGAAGAAAAAATTTCGTTTTCTTCACAAATTTTCACTCCCCAGTACAGTGGTTCAATCAGCTGACAAAATTTCAATGGAAAGGTAAAAAAAAAGTACGCGCAAAAGAAAACTTTTTCATTGGGATGTGGTCTATTAGGGATACTCTATCATCTGTAAAAAAAAAAGTATAGATCTTAAATTTGGACATGTTGTGTAGAGTGTTGACCCAAAACCGGTTTTAAAAATTAAATTCATAATTTTTTTTGAGGTGTCATTTTCTAGGACTGATTAAATAGGGTACAAATTTATTTTTATTTTTTTTTATTTTTAAGGGGAAACGTTTCGAGCTAAGTGTAAAATGCATAACTTATGATTGTTTATTGCATTTTTAAATAAAATGTATAAAATAAAATAGTTTCATCTTATTTTGCGACCATTGTTTAATAATTATTAGGAGTTTTTAGTAGAATTGCGTCATTTTATGGATTATAGTTAGCGTGAATGTCCATACAAACTTAAAAGCGTGTTTTAAGTTGGTGTGGACATTCATTTACAACGCAATGCATAAAATTACAAAATTTTGTTAGAAAAGCCTAATCGCGAAATGCCTTAAATCACATATATTTAGTACTTTTTATTAAATAATAAAAAAAACAATCATAAGTTGTGCATTTTGCACCGAGCTCAAAACGTTCCGCCTTAAAAGTAAAGAAATGGGGTGCCATCAAAGTTGTCAATTTTAGATAATTTTTGTTACGGTGTCAGTCTATGTTAAAAACTAAGCAAAAACTATATTTAACTTGGAATTTTCTGTATATTATGTGCTTTATACTGTACTGAAACAACAAATACTGAAAACGCCGGATTTAAACGGTTAGGGTTACGTACTTAATTACTCGACCAACTTAATTTTGCAGTTTTGTTTCATACATTTTGTAATTATTGAAATCATTTAAGTCTATTAACTAATCTAAATGGTACAGATTCTGTACTACAGAACCCTCAGGGCGCGAGTCCTATCCACACTTGACCGGTTTTTTCTTTTTTGATCCTCGTGAAAAGAAAAAGAGACAAGTAATTTTATTTCAGATCTACACGCACGGCACTAAAAAATACTAACGTTTTCTCGGTAGTGATATGAACATTTACAAATTGCGGATTGCATGCAAGCTGTGTGAAGATTTATGATGAAAAGCACGTAAATATATTGCGCAATTTCACACTTTTCATATACCAGTGATATGTTACACCAATTACACTTTAGGATTCAATTACTAAAACTTAGATCATATAAGATGACTTTCGTTTATAGCAAATTTATACTGGAGTCTCGGTCAGGACCGAGGTTCAATGACCCTGTTTGCGAAATTAGAGATATCTTTTTGTGCCTTTAAACTTGTTCAAGAACAACCTCGATTAAATTAGTATAGGAAGTCCAAATTTTATATTGCGTATTTCACAGAAAGGTTCGTTTAACCTTGCTCCTGATCACTTACCGAGTCTCTAGTATAAGTCCGTCTATACCGGGTGTAAAAGCAAAGTCAAGAATCCTTTAAGGGTGTGTTAGTATGATCGGTAAAGATATTATTTTAAATACTGGGATCTCTAAATAAAGTACCTCACAGTAAGACGATTTTCTTTTCTCAAAATACACTAATCGCGTGGTCACCCTCATGGTTGCTGGCCACTAGGATGAGGGGTGCGGGTTGCGGGGTGCAATTAGGTGTGTGGAGAGGCCGGTGAGCTGCGTAGCCATAGCTTAGAAAAATTATGGAATTTTTGGTGAAAATTCAAGGTATATTTTTTTTCTCGTAATGACATCAGGATCGTGTGTACTTTGATACCCTAAAGGGATTCTTGACTTTGCATTTACACCCTGTATTATACTATGCCCATACAGTACCTGCTGCCACTCCTGGTCCAGCTCAGCCTTGTCGCTCTTGTCCTATGGAGATAGAATACTATTTGTTATTTATACTATGGCAGAAGGAAAAAACTTAGCAAGTTCATGTCTTTTCTTTCCTTTTTTGCCCGTTTTTTATCATATTGGTTCTAAAGTATTAATAAGGAGTTAAAAAAAAAATACACCCACCAGCACTAGGCTGGAAGCTTTCTCGACATACAAAAACCAAGTCGCTAAATAAAGATTTACTCAAGTTAATACGATTTAATATATTACGTAAATCCAAAAAACGTCACCTAGAAAAAGTTAGAGATACACTTTAAAAAGAAAACTTTCAAGCCACATAAGTTTGACAAAAACCTGTATTCTTATTGGATTTTTACATAATTATGTATGTATTATGATTATATTTAAATATGTATGTGGTATTATGTTTATTTTGGTAATTCTGTAGAAATAGAACACGAGTGTTGGAATTCCCATATATTACGTAGTATATTATATTCTCTTTGTTCCCATACAATAAGTATTTCTCTTGATTCTACACCTGTTCAAATGAATTAGCGATTTATTATGCGGGTTATGTTGTGATCGAATTCATTTACATCACTAAATGCAAGTATTCTATAGACATAGAATAAAAATGCAATAAAATACAAATTTTTAGGTTTGTAGATAGATTTATCATTGTTGTCGAGACAATGTTTGAAGTACGAAGGAAAGGTATCAATTACCATAATAGAGTGAATTCCAGAAATTACGTTCCCTATCAAAGTCTTTTGCGAGACTTCTTTGAAAGAAGTTCTTTCGTAGCGTTCACTCTACCACAAAATAAATACATACAGAAGGCCAGCTCCTTACAATAAGAGCGATTCCGGGCGCACGCGCACATAGACCCACCCGTACTTACGACGATCTCGGAAGGATTCGGTTGAATGCCAATGCACGAGTCTACCGAGATCTTCGTGTCTATGAGCGCGTGTGCTCGGAATCGTTGTTTGTATGGAACAGGCCTTCTGTATGTATTTATTCTGTCACTCTACGTATTCTATGCATCACACATTACTTATACAATACCATAGGTATAGATAAACGATATTAGTTATGTTATGACTGGATCGTGAGAAGCAGCACTCTATTGTCTATGGTAATATTCCATAAGTGATACACCAGATTAAATATTGACGGAATAGTTTTTTGTCTTTGCAAAGAGAAATATGACTTGAATTTGTTACAAAGGAAATAATTTGTGTTTAAAGAAGATAAAGTTGTACTATAATGTACTAATGGTAATAGTTTTGTTTTAAGATAATAAAGCTAATTCTGAAAGCTTTAATTTTAGTGCTGTCAAAACTAAATTTTCTTCATTCAAAAATAGTTCTTTAGTGATAATAATATAAGCTATATTACTGTGGAAAAATTTTGACATCACTAAAACTAAAATAAAGCCTTCAGAATTTACTTTAATATTCCTTTAAGAGAAAATTTTTACATGTATTAAACCAAGACGTAAAAGTTCAAAGGTAGGCATTAACCAAAGAAAACATCTGCCGTTACAAAGTCGCTTTCTTCCATCAGGTTTTAAAATCGGTGTATAGCAGAGATGGGCCATCTTACTTGTGTGATTTAATCACGTGCGGGCCTATTACGTTATGTTATATATCTTTGAATCGGTTGCCAACTATGGTTGCTATTCACCAAAAAAACAGATAGAAAATGAACTTCCAAAATAACCTTCAATGGGTATTGAACTATTTACGAATTGTGACGTCATTTCAAGTGCGAACTTATCCTTAGATAAGCGGATATGTATGTTTTCGACGATAGGCACTCGGTTTGGCAACTGATTTTACGATACAGAATCAGGGGGGCTGGACATGAAGGCTAGCGATTGCACCTTTGTAGTTTGCAAGATAAAATAATTGCTGGCTTAAACCTGTGTGAAATATTCGTGGTCTTCGGTTATAATTTTCTATTAAATATCGATACATAATAGTAGTTTATGCTATAAGTGCGGTAAGGAGGCAATAGCTTACGAGGACGATTTGAAACACGAGCGATAACGATAAGCGAGTGTTTTAAACGTCTCGAGTAAGTTATTGCTCTTACCCACGTGTATCATACTACATTTTTTAATCCATAGTGTGAGTAAATAAATGAAACGTAATTAAAGAAACAAAAAAAGAATAAATACTCAAAACGAACTTTAGGCAGGAATTCTTTTTCTTTTTCTTCGCACGCAAGTTGCCAAATTGACGGAAATAAGCTGCTTTCAGTTTCATAATGCGTTTGTAGCTCAATTCTGTTAAATCTATCTATGGTACACAAGAAAAGACTGCTAAGTTTTTATCATTAAATAAAAATAAAACACTAGTGTGGTAAAGTTGACTTTGACAACAGTTTTGAAACAAATGAAATGCGCTAATACAAGCACTTGCATTGAAAAAAAAACAAAGAACACTTGATATTAATTTCATTCTTTTAATGTACCATGTGTTTATTTTTCAATTTAATATATTTTATTACATACGCTTAAATACGGCTTACATAAGATCGCTGCCTGTTTATTAATGAAACTTTGGCCAAACAAAGTTCCACATTATGTCATTCATCATCATCATTATCGTGATTCGCTCATTGGTCGGTGTTACACACTTTCTCTTCGCAGACATTTCATCATTTATGAACTGATGAGATGACAGAAAATTGTCAACCAATTTCTGAAATTTCGTACATTAGTTTTTTGCTTCAAAATCATTGACGTCCTACCAAATGGACCTCGAGTCTAGTATAAAATTTACCAAAAAAGTGTCCTTGGTGAAGTGTCAAAATATTAAGAAACAAAACATTTTCATTTGAATCGTATGTCATTGCTGCACGGCTTGATTTTTATTGACGTGTGATTGTTGCCCTTTTTAAATTTTCTATGGTTTTGGTTCTCTTTTGGTTCGGACACTTTTGAGCACAGACCCGATGTCTATTTGGTAGTATAGTCTGTCAAAAAAGTGTTGAAATAAATATTGAAGAAACTATTTTTCTTTCACCTGGTTACATCAAACAAACAAGTATAAAATCTGTTAAATCGAGTTAACCGCGTTGTTATTTCATAAATATATTACCTAAATTATACTACGTGAACGTTTAAGTCCAATAAAGTTCATTAAAGTTTTTTTCATTTCAACACTTTTTTGACAAACTATACGTCAATGTTCAAAATAGATATAATCTAAGTAAATACTTACTGTTACTCGGGTTATGAGCAATGTACCTATACTTACTAGCGTTTTGTCTGCAGGGTACAAAATGGTAAACTCAACGCCTTCTAGTTATGATTAATACTTGCCATTGTCGGCAGTTGGTGAAACATCATCAACATCCCAATAAATACATTTGTACTGATATTAACTTTGATAATCCCAACCGGTTTCGCCTTACGACATTATCAAGGAATGATAAGAAATTAATCATTTATAACGGTAAAGTTATTTATAGTGTAGCACAATTATGTAATTATATAAGGTGAAATTAAATCAACCGACCAAATTCATAATGGAGACTCGGTTAGTGATCACGAACTAGGTTCAGTCATCCTTTTGGCCAATTTCGGAAAATAAATATTTTTGCTCCCTTACTCAGTTTAAGTACAAATCCTAGTGCAGGCACTACGGGACAAAAAAAATTTTTTTTTCGAATTTCATCTGGAGGATCATTAAACCTTGTTGCTGATGACTAACCGAGTCTCCAGTATGAATTTGGTCCGTTGATTTAATTTCACCTAGTATATACCCTTCATAAAACCCCTCAAAAAATCCAATACAAACAATACGATGGGTTTTAGTGTCCAACTGCCGGGGAAACATTATATTACTACATTACATACTCGGTCCAAGGTTCAATTACCCTTTCTTTGAAAGACAAATTAAAATTTTCCCTGTATTAAATGAGTCGAGGTTGATTTTAAACAAGTATAGACGCACGAAAAAATATTTCTCGTATTTTCTCTCAAGCAGGGTCATAAAACCTTGGCCCTGAACACTTACCGAGTCTCCAGTATGAAATTGGCTGTATAAACGAAAGAAAAAAAGAAAGGTTTGAATCGTGTTCTTTCTTTAGGGAGATTCTTCTAAGAGTAGTTTATAAAACAAAAAGATTTCAAGTGAAGTTTTTTCATCCTGTAATAAATGCCTAGGTCTAAACGTACATAATTTTGTATAGATTTCATAAAATAAATATAAAAAATGCATAAATACATATAAAGAAAATTAATTCGAAATATAAAACTAAAGACCAATTAACGAGCTGTTCATAAGTTCAATGAACCGTGTCGCTGATTTTCAAGATTATTCTCGGGGATCTACTATATTAAAAAAGTGATGAGACACATTATTAAAAAAACAGTTCTTTTTCTCGAAATCTATGCATGCCTTTTTAACAAAAAATAAAGTTTATAAATAAGTTTACAGCCTGTATAGATAACAGTAAAGCAATAACCCAATGAAAAAATTAAACAATTGGATTTCCGTACTTTACAACCGCAGGAAAAAAAATGTATTGTCACCACGGTACACAAAAAGTGCCTCGCTCAAGACTTCTGCCAGCAGCATTCAATTCCATTCTATGGTTTTCAAGTCAAGTAATAAGCGAATACCATTTATAAGATATTTTTTTCCCCTTCTTATGCGGGCAGGTAAACGCAGTTTTAAGCTCGGCTTTACATGGTTCCACATACATACGGATGGATAGACGGACAACGAAGTATCCTATAATGGTTATTTTTGTACCTTTTAGGAAAAAGCAACCTTTGTCCGATACTTAGTTACGGAACCCTAAAAATGTGGTTCATTTTCGCCGAAGTGGTAAATTACAATTGGCGGCATGGATGGCAAACGATCGAATGTCAATCGGTCATTGATCCCAGTTTTGGCGGGAGAAACCTGAAGAGCGACTTTTTTGTGTATTTTACTTTCACGAAGTGCGGCTTGCGCCATTCTGTCGGTTCGGCTAAAAGACAATCTTTTTTTATAAATATTTGGTAGTGGCCCTTAGGAATTCGAAGTTTGAGCTCAAAATTAACATGCACTCATATACCGGGTGTAAATAGACTGCTACCATTATATGAAACCACATATTCTACTGACCCTACTGAATCACTTTTCCTAAGAATCGGGACACCCTTAGTTTGGGAAATAATTGAGTTTCAAACAAAAATGCGTGAACCCTAAAGTACCGACATACGGGCGAGTTTAGAGAGAACATCGTTCGTGAAACAGCTATTACGGTGCAGCGTTCTAAAATAGACCTTCCCCCTACGAGATAAAGTCTTTGAGTTACAGTTGAATATGTTCTCTGAAGATTTTCGCAGTTTTTTTTTTCGAATAGTTGTTCATTATGATCCGTAGAGTATGTAGTTTTATTTAATCGTCACTCTCTATTTATATCCTATAATCACTTGCAGAAGGCAATACAAAGCTTACGCAGGTAAACAAAGAAAGCTCTCTTTATGTTATCAATTATCATATTATCAGGTTAGTTACTGAAAATTTTCATTTCAATAATATGATGCATATAATAATTTATTATTCATTGTTTGTAACTGAAAAATGAACTGCTTATTTCATATTATTATTGCTACCGCCAACTTGGGCTCTGCCGAATTGACGTCGTCGAAATGTCTGGGTTTCTTCGAAAATCGATGACGAATTCGACCAAAACATTTGTAACAATTTACACAAATCTGGCCACGACGAAACCCTATCTATCAATCAATAAAACACCTTATCACTGTGACGGTAAACTTTAAATTTGCGTGTCAAGCTTCGCTCAGCTGATTTGTTAACCCGTGAAAGCACTGCCTTACCAAACATATTTCTTTCGACCACGATCTTATTGTGTGGATAATAAACATCAATATTCAATGAATCATCTGCATCATGTTTTGTCAGTGCAAACTTGCCATGCGGTTACTATAGATTATAATTCAAAGACAATAGAGCTTGAAGTTGATTGTTTAATCGGCATGAACGTGGGTTGTGGTAACCTTGAATGGACGAAGACTGAACGGGCGACCTAGATATGTCAATCGAACTGTTGATTTGGTTCTTACATTTTTCTAGTTCTAGCGGTACTCTTTGGGACAAATATAGGTATAGTTGGAGTCCTAACTTTAGTGATGAAATATAAGGCGACTTTCGTTTATGTAGCCAAATTCATACTGGAGACTCGGTAAGTAATCCGGGCCTTGGTTTAATGACCCTTTCTGTGAAATACGCAATATTAAATTTAGACCTCCCATACTAATTGAGTCGAGGTTGTTCTTGAACAAGTATAGAGGCACAAAAAAATCTTTTCGTATTTCACAAACAGGGTCATTGAACCTTGGTCCTGACGATTTACCGAGTCTTCAGTATGAATTTGGCTATATAAGCGAAAGTCACTTTATATAAGGTATAGTAACAAGGTTCGCTGGTTCGATGACCCTTTTTGTAAAATACGTAAATCATGCTTTTCGTGTTTCTTAAAAACGCAAGTTCAGCCCCGAGTCAACTACTATGGAACGTAAAGATTTAATTTTGCGAAATCAGCAAAAAGTGTTATCGATCCGTGTTATTGATCACTTACCAAGCCTTCAGTATGAGTTTGGCTGTTTATATTAAGGTCACCTTCTATATTTAGTTAAGTACAGACACATTTTCAGCTAGGGATAAAACGTTGTTTTTTTATGAGGGTTTTATGTGCTTTGCTTTGATAGAAGTTGGGGAAAAAAGCTCACCTTGCAAGGAAGACACATCAAAAGTTATAATGGCTTAAATACAACGGTATTTTGATTACTTATAACCATTTTATAGGTATTATCTTATCACACACACAAATTAATTAAACTAATTTAAAAAACTAAATTGTTCTACGAAATAAACTAAACTAAACTAAAACTACCTAGTAAAAATATTTAATTAAATTAGATTTGGTTATTGAAAAGTTTGTATAATTATTTCAAAAATCTAGGGTCTTAGGTTTACTACTTATCGAGAGGACTTGGGTTTTAGCTATGTTTAAATAGTAATATCGCCAGATAGCGATAATACCTACAAGTTAATAAAACCGGTCAAGTGTGAGTACAACTCGCGCTCTAAGAGTACCGTATCATTAATAGACGTAAATGATTTTAATAAATTACAAACTTATCAGTAGGCACCTGCAAAATGTATAAAACAACATTGCTAAATTAAGTTGGTCCAGTGTTCGGGTACGTAAACCTAAAAAGATACGTTGCTGGCGTCAACACAAAGATATTCGTATTAAAATGTGTGCTATCTTAATGTTTTAAAACATGAACCCGATCACAAATAATCACAATGAACCATCACTTAAGGGTGTATAATACCACAATCACTCTGAAATTAATATATGATAAAGTTGAGGACTAATGCTATGTCACCACAGTGGTGAAAACTTGATTCCATTAAATTTTCTCCATAGAAAAAAAATTACAAAGTTACCTCCAAACCGTACAATAAACCGCTAGCATTCAATGAATACTTGAAATTAGATCTGAAACTTTGCATAATATAACTGATATTAGTATAAAGTAGCTGCAGACTGTTCCATAAAAATGAAAAAACCATCAGTGTAGCCGCGATTTCAAAATAACTGATGTTTTAGCGTGCGCGGCATCTGATTAGAGTAGGATAGACAGTTAAAAAGCAGAAGCGTTAGAGCAGGACTGCAAATTGAGGTGCCTTTAATGAAAAAAATCCATTGCAATATGATCTTTACCTCTAATGTTATAGAGTCAAAATTTGATGGCTAGTATTTTTGTAGGCCTGCTGCACTGCGGTGACTACACCGATATCTGCATATGAAAGACATAAACGCGTTAGTTAAGTAGTTCCCAGCGGCCATATTTATTATGATGATTTATTTGATTGAAAGGCAGATTAATTTAAACTTTTGGCCATCTATGGGTGTATATTTTTTCGTTTTGAAGTTCCATATTTTGTTTGAAACAAAACATAGTTTAAACCATTGATTAGGTCAATTGAGCTAAAATGCACTTACATTATGTCATTCTGTATCTATACTGGGTAAATGGACTCCTCTTATCTTAAAATGAAACCACGTGTTCTACTCCATCCATCCATCCATTCAGCCTGTGTTCGCCCACTGCTGGACATAAGCCTTTCCAAAATTTCGCCACTCTTGGCGATCCTCTGCCCTCCTTATCCAGCCGCCAAATCAAATCAAATCAAATCAAAATATTTATTTTTGCAAAATACATACATAAAGTATACTTTCTACAAGTCAAAGTTAATTTTAACAATATAATATATCTTTAGAATATAAAAAAATATATAATAATACGGGAAATAAAATATACACCTGCATAAACAAATGATAGTCGTAAGTTTTTAAATAAATAAATAAATAAAAAATAAATAAAATAGAGGAATCTAGGAATAAAAATATAAAAATATTATGTATACATAATGCAATGAAGAAATAAGTTCATAAATAAAAACGGGAAATACATACAAAAAATATTAAGGTTGGGCTACTAAAACGTAATAAAGTTATACACCTGCATAAAATATCGAAATATAGGAATAAAAATATTATATATACATAATGCCGCACCATTCGATTAGTATTGCTAAGAAGAAGGGCAAGAAACTTAGCAAACATTGCCATCCGCAACAGCGGGCACGAGGTCGGCCTACGCTACGCTTTGCTGTACGTGGTCACCATTCTAACGCCTTTCAGCCCCAACAGCCATCATGTCGGTGACAAATACGGCCTGCCCGCTGCCACTTCAGCTTACTGATTCGACAGGCTATGTCGGTCACCTTCGATCTTCGACGGATGTCCTCGTGTCGGATTCTATCCATCAGAGACATCTCAAGCATAGCCCGCTCCATATGTCGCTGAGCGACCATAAATCGGTGGATCAGGCCCTTTGTAATAGATTATTTCTCAGCGCTGCCTTACGTCATCACAGGAAGGACGCACTAGTTTTACTTCTTAGCCTTTAAGGGGGTAACGGAGGATTTCGGTGCAAAATGCACATAGTAATATTGTTTTCCTTACTTTTGAATAAAAAGTATGCAATAAATGAGTTTTATAACAATTCGCGTAAACTGCTTGTTAATAGTTAGGTGATCACATGAAAGTTATTCAATTTTATGCGTTACATTTTAGCTGCATTACATTAAAACTGTAAACACGCTTGTAAGTTTGTTAATGTAATGCAAACAAAATGTAATACATTAAAGTACGTAATTTTTTTCTGAACACTTTATTATTAATAAACTATTTCCGCAAGTTCTTTAAAACACATTTATTGCATACTTCTTATTCAAAAGTAAGGAAAACATTATTATGATATGCATTTTGTACCGAGGTAAAAAGTTACCCTCTTAAGCACAGTATTGATGACATAAATATGTGACGCAACTTTCCGAATGCTGCCCAACCCAAGAATGTTCTTCTATCTTCTGTTCGTATTCTACTGATTATACTGAATAACTTTCAAATTTAACAAAATGTTGTCCTCTCCATACTAATTTTAAAACCCTTCTAAAAATGTTATATGGGTAAGTGAACTTTGTTTTCTTTTGCGCGTGTATTTTTCTCTGGAAAAGCTATTCAGTCTAAAATACTCTTAAGTTAAAGGTCTGTTTAAACCGCTGCGGGAAACTTGCGCTTATTTCACCTTTCACCCCTAGTACAGATATTCTGTCACGAAGTCCAATTGGCTAATGGTTGTATTAGTGCGTGTCTTAGAGGAGAAATCCAACTGGAGTGGAGCCGCGCACTAATTTATATTCAAAAAAGTCTGTCATTTTCGGTGGGGGACGAGGCAGCGTCGCGATGCACGCACACTACAAAATACTCAAACACTAGCTTAAACTATACGCACACAATTACGTTCATACACAGGGACATCTATCGTTTTTATAGAAGCGGTATGCCCGCGGGACTTATACCTTTGGCAGAGGGGTTCGCCTGTTGGTTTGTTCGTCCGAGGTGCGTGCACACGAACTTTTTTGTAGGGTGCGTAACTTCGGGAGCGCCACACACACAAAACGCGCTTGTCGTACACGTCACTACACAATCATATCCAAACGGACTTCCTGAGATAGAATATCTGTACGACTTTACAAGAGAAAAGTGGGTCAGCGCAAGTTTCCCCGCTTTGACAAACACATGACAAACTTTTCAACTAAGGTTAAAAACCTATAGTAAAACTAGTCATGTACAAGAGAACCTCCATTTAGCACGACCTGTTCCCGGAAAGCCTAGTCGTGACGAAAATAAGCACGATCCTTTTAATTAGCTATGTTGGTATGAGAACTCCGGTTGTGTATTGGTCACGCTTTTATTTTCTATTCATTTATTTGCATGTAAAAGCGCATGCTTTCTAGGGTTTCATTAAACTCTGAAACCATCAAGCTGAGGTTCGTTCCTTTTCGTTCCGTAGTCCTACAAGGAACCCTTATAGTTGCGCCATGTCCGTCTGTCCGCGGTTTAGCGCAGAGACTATTAGTACTAGAAAGCTATAATTTGGCATGGATATAAATATTAATCACACCGATAAAATGGTAAAATAAAATCTTCAAAAAAATTTTTTTTGAGGGTACCCCTCAGATATGTAAACTGGGGATGATTTTTTTTTCTGGTCTATCCCATAGTGTGGGGTATCGTTGGATAGGCCGTTCAAAAACATTGTGGGTGTGTCAAAACCATTTTTCGATTTAGGGATCCGTTGGTGAAATATTAAGCTTTAAAGTGAAAATTTTAGTTAGAGTGGAGCGTCCCCCCCCCCGTGCTGGCCAAAAGGTTGTTTATAGAAATGTGAAAAAATTCACAGAAGTAGTTTATATAATGAATTTAAAAGGAAAACTATCACAGCTAAGTAGGCTTTACAGGTTTACGAGTACAGGTTGCGCCAAACTTTTGGCCCCCTATAATGTATGGGACCAGAAGTTTAGCGCGGTCTGTATTAGTAGACCAACTTATATGTACCGGGCAACTACGGAACCCTACATTGGGCGTAGCCCGACACGCACTTGGCCGGTTATTATTTTAAAACAAACATGTATTGTTATAGTGTTACATACGAAAATAATGTATTTGGATATTTTAGATTAGAAATATATATTGGAAAATATATACCTATTAATGGATTTATATTTGAAATATGCATTTAACAAAGGTATGCTACATTCATTAAAATTAGAGTGAGTTGACATCATAAATATTTAAAAACGGATTGGACTCACTTTTTTAACTGTGCGAGGAGGCACAGGTCGAGCTTTTGATGAGATTATGACTCATCATCATCAGGACTCTTCGGGAGTACTTTTGCCCACGGCGGTCAGTCGAGTACTAAGCTTCCTCCCCTCTCTCGTCGCCGCTTGCCGAAAGTTCGACCTGTGCCTCCTCGCACAGTTAAAAAAGTGAGTCCTATCCGTTTTTAGATATTTATGGTATGCCACATCTTTCCTGTCAGAAATACCGATTGGTACTGAAATTTTCCCGTTTCATTTTGCTTTTAGGGATTGCCTACTCTAAATGAAAAAGAAAATCGTTTCATGTGAAAAAGAAGTGAGATCCGGTAGCTATTATAAGGTTTTATTTATACACGTATCGTACAACTTGATACAACAATATCTAATGAATTAATTATTGCCGATATCTTTATTCTCCAAAGGTCTGCCTTTTTCACACTCCTTTCTTCTAACATAATCGGAATCACACAGCAATCATTGCCTAGCACCAAACGGCAATGGAACTACTGCGAATGAAGGAGAGTCTTAACATCTTCTCGTAATACCATATGTATCCATATTTTACCCCTGGACTTACTCCTAAATTTCGAAACCCTGGGGCCGTGGGGTCCGAGCACGCGACGTCTGTTCAAAGAACTGTCGGCGCGTTTGGTCGACGTCTCTGGTGACCCAAGAGCTGGGGCTTACCTCCGCCAGAGGATCAGTCTGGCGGTCCAAAGAGGTAATGCTGCTAGTCTCTTGGGCATCCTACCCGACGGCAACGGTTTAGAAAATATTTTTTATTTAGTTTAATGATTTATTTATTTATTTGATATCATTACATTTATTTTAGATTTAATTTCTTAGATAGGTTTTATGTTTATATAATAAGTCTTTTTAGTAAAATGTTATAATAATTTAATTTGTTTAATTATGATTTACCTAAAATTTCATGTAAATTTTCTTTCTTAAGCTCCATTAATACGGCTTATTATGTCTTAAAACTTGTATTTTTATTGTTTTGGACGGAAATTCAACAAACCTATGCTACTACTACTACTACGAGCTAATTTACCAAGTATTTTAGCTTCACATAGCTCTCTAATAGTATTGATACGCTATAAAGCACAGCCCTACATCCTTTTGGCGCCTTTCGCTATAAAAATGCAGTGCGCTCTACGTTTTCCTTCCTTATTTGCTTACTGTCCCACCACTATTTGTAGACGGGTTTACTGATCGAAAATCACCTTTATGTCTTGTAAATAGAAGTTAAGACGTGAGTATCAAAGCCTTAGTCTTGTGGTATTCCATTAACATTCCGCTGCAAGTATCGTTACCTCATATGCGGCAGTGTTTACCATTATGCTTAGGTTTGTTTTATGCAGAACAAATAATTAATTTCTATTGATTTAAAAAGAAAACCGTAGAAGCTAACTAGGAGAAACAGTAACAGCTTTTCATCACGATTGGGAATTAGGAGAAAAAAACTAAAAGTATTTTTGTTTGTCCTTTTATTTATATGAACAAGTATGCATCTTAAATTATTGTATTTAATTATTACGTAAAAGAATGTTATTCATAAAGTATAAAATATCTCTTTTAAATAAGGTGACTTTTATTTATGCAGCCAAACTCATACTATAGGCTTGGTAAGTGAACAGTAACACGGATCGATAACACTTTTTGCTAATTTCCCAAAATAAAATGTTGACGTCCCATAGTAATTGACTCGGGGCTGGGGTTGGGTTCGGAAGGAACACGAAAAGAATAATTTACGAATTCCACAAAAAGGGTCATCAAACCTTGTTACTGAGCACTTACCGAGTCTTCAGTACGAATTTGACTAAATAAATTAAAGTCACCTTATATACTTTAGTTTATACAACTGATTTCGCTTTTAAAGCTTTATCAAGATGTCTCTTGGACTTTATTACTTTTTAGGGTTCCACGCCCAAAGGGCAAAACGAATCCCTATTTATGTAGCTCTGTTGTCTGTCCGTCCGTCCGTATGGCACGCGTCTCTAGCATTCAGACAGAATGAGGTACAGATCTGAAATTTGAATATGTTATGTAAAATGTTACCTCAAAACTGAATATTTAATTAAACATTAAATTTTATTAAATTTTCAGGGTGGTTCAATACATGAAATATGAGACGATTTTGTTTTCTTGCATGTATTAGCATGTGTTTATTATCTAGAACTCATTAAGTCGAGTATGAATACATTTTTATGTTTTTTGTCTCTAAAAATAAAGGAATCAAAGATGACAATTTTAGACCATTTTTACTATGAAGTCTATCTCAAAAACTAAACTAGTTAGGAATTTGTGATTTTTTGTATATTATGTGCTATTTATGTGCTTGCTTCTCTTTTGAAACAGCAAATACTTAAAAAACTTATTCTTTTTGTTTTTTTTTTATTTGATAATTTTAATTTTTGATTTTTAATGAAAGTTTAGGGTTACGTACCCGAATATTCGACCAACTTAATTTTGCAGGTTTGTTCCATACATTTTCTAGGTGGTTAGGTACCTACTGAGAAGTTTGTAATTTTTATTCAAATAATTTAAGTCTTAACTTATTTAAATGGTAGGGAACCCTCAAGGCCCGAGTCCTTCTCAAACTTGACAGTTTTTTTACAGTATAGATTAGATAGTATAGATAAGAGTGGGATGATCTTTATGTCTAATTTATGGGGTGTTGGTACTTCTGAAAATAAATATTTCTTACAGCGTTTCTTCTTCTTCTTCTCGGCAGGCTCGGTTTCCGCACCTAGTCTCTCATTAACCTTCTTTATTCCTACATCGTTACCGAGTGCGTTGTTTATCCACAGAAATCTGTCCTGCTCCAACGCTTTCATTTTGCACTTTTCTATCCTGCTCAATGGGAGCGAGCCGTTTAAAAACGAGGTGTTTTTTTTATTATTTTGGAATTCAGACGATGGATTTTTAATATGATGGCCGTTTTATATCACATTTCTTAAGACGTTTATTTTGATATAAGTTTTATTATCTAAAACTAAATATAACTCGAATGAAATTGTATTTATATCATTATTGTCTTGGACCTGTCTTTGCGATTTTATTGGATGCAATAAACGCAAGCATTCGTATGTCAAACGGCCGAAATATCAAGCTCAGAAAGTAAATTACGATTGAATTACGATTTTTCAAATGTAATTATTACAAATTCGCGGTGTAAAATTAAATGTAAGGAATTTACTAAGGTCAAGAACCTTGAGGTAAACCAGCAAAGGCCGATAGAGCTGGTCTATAATGGTGTCTTATGGGTATGAGGCTACTCTATATTTAAATATAATCATGATTACATTGGTCCGGTTGACTATCTGTAAGTTTGCTATCAAAGATTTTATCAACAATTTAAAATAATACATATAAAAGGCGCGTCAGCATAAAAAGCGGCAGTATATCAGTCTGTTGGACTTTTAATATTGAGGCGTATTATTTATTTATGATCACATCGTACCAATGAGTTTTTCGGTATTTGTACTTTGAGTGGTTCGTAATAAATAAGGGCATAAACATACATATACCGGTGTAAATAGACTGCTACCATTAAATGAAACCACATATTCTACCGACCCTGCTGAACCACTTTTCCCAAGAATCATACCCGCGGACACCCTTAGTTTGGGAAATTATTGAGTTCCAAACAAAAATGCATGAACCCTAACGCACCGACATACAGGCGAGTTTAGAGTGAGCGTCGTCCGTGAAAGCTGAGTCTGTCCGCGGGTGTGATTCTCGGGAAAAGTGGTTCAGTAGGGTCGGTAGAATATGTCCATCCATCCATCCATCAGCCTGTTTCGTCCACTGCTGGACATAGGCCTTTCCAGGATTTAACCACTCTTTGCGATCCCCCTGGAAGGAATGCCCATACTCACACACGCTGGGCAGGCGGGTTGGTGAGCACGGTGCCGAAACCCTTGCACCAGTGACGCCGCTGCCCGTCACTAGTCTGTTTTAAGGCCTGGCAATTAGGGATGGATATACCGCCATCCATCGGTCCCAAGCAATGGTGGGCCGCCTGGTTTTGCCTGAGAGCTGTTCTCTTATTCTCCCCCGAATAACTTCGGGAGGATTTGCGAGTAAGATGGTGGTACTTCCACAGTCGAGCTCGGCATCAGCTCTACGCACCTACAAATGTAGAATATGTGGTTTCATTTAATGGTAGCAGTCTATTTACACCCAATATACCGACACTCAGACAGGTAAAATTCTAAAAATCTTAGTTTGGCTTCAATACTAATAAACATTTGAAATTTTGAAAAATATTTATTCATTAATAATTCATTCATTCAATGTACAGACACGACTTTTACTCCTTTATTATATAAAATTTAATCAACCATGTTACCTTTATAAAAAATTATTAGTTCCGCTGGTATTATTAATGAATGTTTTAGAAGGAATCTCATGACATGACGTATTGATCCTAATGTTTCATTGAGTTTTAATCGGTAATTTTCGCGTCAATCAGTCGACGATCAGTCAGTCGCGGTATTGATTGAGTTTAACCCGGAAATAACGGGAGACAAGTCAAAGTCATTTCCGGATTCTGATCTACCTACTTTTCAAGCGAATTTTTTGTTGGAGTTATTATCTTATTTCTTAGGGTTCTGTGCCAAAAAAATTAGAAAATGAAATCCTTATAATATGAATCGTGTGTCCATCCATCTGTCTGTCATAGCGAGTTTTCTCAATTGCATCGCAATTTAAACTTTATAACTTTTCCAAATTACAATTGCAATTTGGAGAAGTTATAAAGCTTAAATTTTGACCGAAAGTTTCACAAAGTGCCAATAAGTGGACAAGTACAAGTGTTTTTCAATCAAAAATGTATAAAAAGTTCCACCAAGTGCCAACAATCACAATCATCAACTCCAATTATTACAAGCATCAATTTTATAAAGGAAGTTAAGGAACTATTGCTCAAATATTTTTTTCTCTTTTTAAGGGGGAGCAAAGGGAAAGGCTTTTTTTATAAACCCAGTTTATTTTACAGAACCTAACTTACACAACTATCTTTTGAAAAGGCATAAAAAGTGGAGGCTTATACCCAGCAGTAGGCGAAAACAAGCTGTTAATGAAGTATTACTTGTATAACAAACAAAAACTTCTTTTATTTTTCTTAGAACGAATTTTCTCGGAGATAAGAACAAACAAATCCCCCGTGCCTTGGGTCCTCCACTAATAAATATTGTAGTGTTCTATTCTATCAGGTCCTCAACCAGTTGAAATATTATTGACATTTCACGGACAATGGCCTGAGTAGGAGCACACTCTCCCACCAGCACGTCGTTCTATCTGACACGTCTACCCTTGAATACAGTCTGAAGAATGAGGAAGGGGCCGCTTTGTGTCTGCGCTACCAGATATGTGGATAGGCGGAGCTTTTGTTTGCGAATTGTCTGAATGTTTGCGTTATTTGGGTTCTTTTTATCACATAGAGTTCATAATGTATTTGTTTATGGAGTATAGTGGTTCGAACGTCTCGATCAGTAATCTGGAGGAACCGAGATCAAATCCTGTAGGCTTAAAAAACATGATTCAATGAAAGTGGGCTCCGTTAAAGACCATATTTTTTTGATATAATTACAAATGTATAGGTTTCAGATTTTTCCTATACTTGTAGTATAAGACGGTATTACTTGCCAAATTTTATAGTTCTAGGTCAACGGGAAATACCCTATGAATTTTGATTCCCTTGAGAGTGTTGAAATGTACGTTTTTTGTGGCATAAACGGCCGTATCTTTTTTTCACGTTAACTTAGAGGTTTAACTTAGAGGTCCCAAGATCAGGGTCTTGACAGACAGACGAACGGACAAACGAACAACAAAGTGATCCTATAAGGGCTCCGTTTTTTTCTATTGAGGTACGGAGTCCTAAAAAGGGGTTAGTTCAGCATATCTATATTTCACTTATATCACCATCGCAATAAAGACAAACAGTGCGTCTGCGCCATTTTCCCTACGAACTTTCCCCTATATTTATAGTCTAGGTAAAAAATTCAGTGCAATTTCAAATTTAATGAAAGTTTGTTTGGTCCCAAGAAGAATGGTTTGATAGACAGACGGACAATAAAGTGTTAGTACGTTAAATGTAGTAGAAAAGTTTCAGTTTCAGTGGTTTCTTAAATTTCTTTCAATTACTATTGTAGACAGTTTATGCAGAAATCGTTGAATAACCTAATTACTTTTCAAAACAAATTACACTTTTAATGACAAAATTTCGCTCAAATTCAAGGCACAATTACAAAGTATTAGGTTACATGCAATGCCTTGTTATGCTCACGCGAAGTTAATCATGCAAACGTAAATTGCGCATAATGCCAATTGTTGACCTAAATAATACATAATGGAATTACTTGTTACTATACACAGAGAATTTTCTATGAAACTCGGTCTTCTGGTATACGCAGTAAACATTCGGAGATTTCAACCTCAACCATTGTCCGCGCAGGGTGGCTTTTTAGGGTTCTGTAGTCCGACAAGGAACCCTTATAGTTTCGCCATGTCCGTCTGTCCGTCTGTCCGCGGCCTAGCGCAGAGACTATTAGTACTATAAAGCTGTAATTTGACATGGATATAAATATTAATTACGCAGACAAAATGGTAAAATAAAATCTTGAAATTTTTTTTAAGGGTACCACTCATACACATAAACTGGGGATGATTTTTTTTTCTCGTCTATCCCATAGTGTGGGGTATCGTTGGATAGGCCGTTTAAAAACATTGTGGGTGTGTGAAAACCATTTTTCGATTTAGGGATCCGTTGGCGAAATATTAAGCTTTAAAGTGAAAATTTTAGTTAGAGTGGAGCGTCCCCCCCCTGCTGGCCAAACGGTTGTTTATAGAAATGTGAAAAAATTCACAGAAGTAGTATATATAATGAATTTAAAAGGAAAACTATCACAGTTAAGTAGGCTTCACAGGTTTACGAGTACAGGTCGCGCCAAACTTTTGGCCCCTATAATGTATGGGAGCAGAAGTTTGGCGCAGTCTGTATTAGTAGACCAACTTATCTGTACCGGGCAACTACGGAACCTTACATTGCACGTGGCCCGACACGCACTTGGCCAATTTTTTTTACAACTTTTTACCGCGAATTTGAATACTCTTTTATTGCTATCCTTTACATACCAATACGACGGCATTTTTCAAACAATTATCAGCTGTCATGCTGTTAATAAGAGTCACAACTTTTTTTTGTCTAAATTGGACGTTTTGAATTTTAAATCACAAGATTTCTCAGTACTTAGTTTTATTTTTTTATCATGATTATAGGATGGGCGAATAGACAAAGTAATTTTATTTTTATTCGAATAAGACGACAAATCTTTTTGTATGGCATCAAAAGCTGTCCTCTTCCCTTAACCAATCAGAGAGCCAGATTTCAAGATCACACCAATCATCTCGTAGCCCTTCCGTAGCAATTTTGCAAAATGTATTGTCTTGCCCTGTTCACCTTCGGGTTCTATCACAAAAAAAATGTCATGACACTTTTTTACTATCAAGTTAGATATTCGTCTGACAGGTACGTAATAATTTAGTAAGTTTCCGGGGTTGAATCAGTACTCAAAAGTTTAGTTCAAGAGAATTTTTTGTAAGGCTGTTCACAATTTGACTTTATAGCTTTTTGGTGGGTATATTTTTCTGTTATTAATTTCTTTATTTTATATGCAACCTTAATTTTCTTCAAAAGTTTCTATAACGGGTATAAAAACAAGCAGCGTACAGAGCGACCTATAAGTAAACAATTCTGATCGTCAACAAGAATGTTTCCGAAGTCGATGACAATGACGCCTACAGCAGCGCAGGCGCATAATATGAAGCTGAACACTTGAGAAATGTCAACAGATCGATGAAATGTGACGACAGATTCTAAATTCAAATCGATGCGTGGGAAACACGCCTTTGTAAATTTGAATTGGAATCTGAGACTCCTATGTACTATCGAAGCGAAACCCGCCGGCCCTCTTTTCGCATATCTGGCAGTAAGGGTGAAGTATTGGGTCACTACTGGCAATTTTTTAAATGTTTCAAGATTGTACTTTAAAAATATTCTAGGTCAAACAGTAATACTGATACCACATTTTTGTAAGATTTGTTCTGCTGACTTATTTTTTACCTTTTGTATATTATTAAATTTTTTGATTGTATATAAGGTAACTTTAATTTATGCAGCCAAATTCTTACTGAAAACTGGGTAATTACTCAGTAACAAGATTCAATGACCCATTTTGTGAAATTTGTAAATTATTCTTTTCGTGTTACTTACAAACGCAAGCCCACAGCCCCGAGTCAATTACTATGAGATGTCAAGATTTAATTTTGCGAAATCAGCATAAAGTGTTATCGCCCCGTGTTACTGATCACTTACCAAGCCTCTAGTATGAGTTTGGCTGCATAAATTAAGGTCACCTTATACATATATTTAAAGTTCCTGATTGTATACGAGTACACCTAAAATTTTACTTACCCTATACCCATTATGAAAAGTTGTATCGCTCCACAGACGTATAATATAGTAGCACACCTAACATTAATAATAAACGCATAGAGTCGACGCGTAGCAATTTTAGCTCCGTGAACTACGGCTCTTTTAAATATAAGTATTGCTTGTTTCCAAACAAAATATATACCAGAGATTAGTTTAGGAATTACCAAATATGTTCCAAGCATAAGCCAGTCAAAACAACCCATTTTTATACGTTTCTTCGTACCATACAGCCTAAATGTAGCTTATTTTTAGTATGGAAACTTGCCACGCTATTTAATCCCTATGTGTGGTCTGCTACTTAGTAATAATTATGTCTGTGTATCACTGTCACACTTTCTATCAACACAAGAAAACTTGCCGAGTGATTGATTGGAATACAAAACAAATTACACATAATTGTATGCTTTTAATATAATTAACACCCTTGCAGAAACGAATATATGTTTAAGTATGGCTCCGTCTAATTGACGTTCGCTGGACCGTCGCGTCGGTCCGTCATTGCAAGTATTGATTAACGGCTCTTACCTTTCCTATTGTCCATCACTTTCTTCGGCACACTGTGCGCGATTTTCTATTTATGTACGCACAGTGTGAAAGTTGGAAAATATTTACTTTTAGTGTTTGAGTTTGCGGTTTTTAATGCGTCTTTGGTAATTGTCGCCGAGGTTAGGTATAGGAATGTACGAGGGGTGGCTGATATAAAATCTCCTTTGTTAAAGAAAGTTTAAAAAATGTTACTGGCCACTATATTCTCGTATTCTTTGTTTATTCCTTTTTTAAAAATTATGACACTTATTTGTTTCTACGAGTTCAATTTTTTTTGGCGCGTCTTCGTTTTTATCAAGTTGCAATAAAATTAAAAATGGATAAAATTGAGTATCGCGCTGTGATTAAATTCCTCGGTAAAGAAGGGAATACGCCGACGCAGATCCGAGAGCGCATGTTTAAGGTGTTCGGAGATTCATGTCCTTCCGAATTTGTAATAAAGTTTTGGTCAAAGCAGTTTAAACAAGGCCGTGTGAGCTTAGAAGACGATCCCCGTAGTGGAAGGCCCATTTCTGCAGTTACCGCAGATAATGTGGAAAAAGTGAAGAAACTGATCCTTGCCGATCGGCGAATTAAGCAGTGGGAAATAGCTAGAGATGTTGGCATTAGCAAGGAACGAGTTCATGAAATAATTCATGAACATTTGGGAATGTCCAAGGTGAGCGCACGTTGGGTGCCTAAAATGTTGACCCCGTTTGATAAGCAAAGGCGTGTGGAATGTTGTCAGTCATTTTTAGACTTGGTAAAGGATAAAGAGGAAGAAACTATCTTGCGAATAGTGACCTGTGATGAAACTTGGATTCGTCAGTGGGATCCCGAAAGCAAACAAGAATCGATGCAATGGAAATTTAAAGGGGAAAAACCACCAAGGAAGTTTAAGGTCCGGCTGTCAGCGGGCAAACTAATGGCAACCATTTTTTGGGATGTTGAGGGGATTCTTATGATAGATTACCTGCCAAAAAACACCACGATGAATGCTGAATACTATGCGAACTTACTTGACCAGCTACGCAAAAAAATAAAAGAAGACAGGAGGGGCAAACTTAGCAAAGGCGTTTTGATTTTGCATGATAATGCACCCGCGCACACGGCCTTTAAGGCGCGGTCATCTCTGACAAAAAACGGCTTTACAGAGATCAACCACCCACCCTATAGTCCAGACCTGGCTCCCTCTGACTACTTCTTATTTAAAAATTTAAAGAAAAATTTGAGAGGGCGCAGATTTTCAACAGACGAAGAGATGAAGGACGCTGTGAATGACTATTTTGACGAACAAAATAATAATTATTATTTTAATGGTATGCTGTCACTTATTGACAAATGTCGTAAGTGCATTTCAGTTGCAGGGGACTATATTGAAAAATAAAAAATAAATTATTAATCCATGTATTTTCTTTCATAGTCAGGTAGATTACTTTTCAGCCACCCCTCGTAGGTAGGTAATTACATGACAAAGTAAGGGCAGGTAAGAATATTAAGTTTTATAATATTAGGTAGAATACTTTTATTTTATCGAAGAATCCTAGTAGTAGGTACACTAAATATTTTTATTTGTTTTTCAAAATCAGTAAGCAAAGCAATCAAATGCATTTGAAATATATGGTGACTTTGGTTGATATAGCCAAATTCACACTGGAGACTCGGTAAATGGTCAGGATTATGGTTCAAATAACTATTTTGTAAAATACGAACAATATGATTTGTGTCGCTAAACGAGTTCAAGAATAACCCCGAGTCAATAAGTAAAGCAAGTCTAAATTTCATTTTGCGATTTTCACAGAAAGGGTCATTGAAACTTGTAACTAAACACTTACAAAGTCTCCAGAATAAATTTGTTTATATCAATCAAAATCACTTTCAACACCTGAGTGCATAGAACCAAAAAATCAAATGGATTTTTATATTGATATTTATGCAGCTTGTGTTTTATTAATCATGAGGCCCCGAGAACACGCATTTCCCCAAAGCGTCCGCTTTGCATAAAAATTCAATTCAACGAAGGAAATAAAAAACGCAACGTAAACCGTTTCGTTACAAAACTCGGTTAAAACAGGTATCGGAGTGGCAATCTCGTAGAATCGATATCTTGTCCAGTGTGCGGTACCCGTAACGGTCGTATACTTATGTAACGTGTTATATCGCACCTCGTTTATATAAAAATCGTACGATTTTATACATTTTCGATTCGATCAGACTTTCTTTTCTTATTCGTATGTATAAATATCGTGGTTTTGTACGTTGACGAGAGAAGTTCTCCGGGACGTTCTCAATGATTTGACTAATGATAGTCATGGGGTATTAATATCTGCTTTGTGTAATGTTATAATTTAAATTTTAAAGGTTTAGTCTGGTTTTTAGCAACGCGCTTACCGAGCTGTGTCATGTCATAATGTTATGACGATTTTGATTTACTTTTACTGAAAAACATCTTTTTATTTTTGATACATCAAAAGCGATGGAAGTACAAAAAAAAGCGGGAGGAATTTTGCAAATCAAAAATTGAAGCACCTATTGTAAGCGTACTCGCGTGTACGGGTCCGGCACGCACACATACCTATATACGAGGGGTGGCTGATATAAAATCTCCTTTGTTAAAGAAAGTTTAAAAAATGTTACTGGCCACTATATTCTCGTATTCTTTGTTTATTCCTTTTTTAAAAATTATGACACTTATTTGTTTCTACGAGTTCATTTTTTTTTGTCGCGTCTTCGTTTTCATCAAGTTGCAATAAAATTAAAAATGGATAAAATTGAGTATCGCGCTGTGATTAAATTCCTCGGTAAAGAAGGGATTACGCCGACGCAGGTCCGAGAGCGCGTGTTTAAGGTGTTCGGAGATTCATGTCCTTCCGAATTTGTAATAAAGTTTTTGTCAAAGCAGTTTAAACAAAACCGTGTGAGCTTAGAAGACGATCCCCGTAGTGGAAGGCCCATTTCTGCAGTTACCGCAGATAATGTGGAAAAAGTGAAGAAACTGATCCTTGCCGATCGGCTAATTAAGCAGTGGGAAATAGCTAGAGATGTTGGCATTAGCAAGGAACGAGTTCATGAAATAATTCATGAACATTTGGGAATGTCCAAGGTGAGCGCGCGTTGGGTGCCTAAAATGTTGATCCCGTTTGATTAGCAAAAGCGTGTGGAATGTTGTCAGTCATTTTTAGACTTGGTAAAGGATAAAGAGGAAGAAATTATCTTGCGAATAGTGACCTGTGATGAAACTTGGATTCGTCAGTGGGATCCCGAAAGCAAACAAGAATCGATGCAATGGAAATTTAAAGGGGAAAAACCACCAAGGAAGTTTTAGGTCCGGCTGTCAGCGGGCAAACTAATGGCAACCATTTTTTGGGATGTTGAGGGGATTCTTATGATATATTACCTGCCAAAAAACACCACGATAAATGCTGAATACTATGCGAACTTACTTGACCAGCTATGCAAAAAAATAAAAGAAGACAGGAGGGGCAAACTTAGCAAAGGCGTTTTGATTTTGCATGATAATGCACCCGCGCACACGGCCTTTAAGGCGCGGTCATCTCTGACAAAAAACGGCTTTACAGAGATCAACCACCCACCCTATAGTCCAGACCTGGCTCCCTCTGACTACTTCTTATTTAAAAATTTAAAGAAAAATTTGAGAGGGCGCAGATTTTCAACAGACGAAGAGATGAAGGACGCTGTGAATGACTATTTTGACGATCAAAATAATAATTATTATTTTATTGGTATGATGTCACTTATTGACAAATGTCGTAAGTGCATTTCAGTTGCAGGGGACTATATTGAAAAATAAAAAATAAATCATTAATCCATGTATTTTTTTTCATAGTCAGGTAGATTACTTTTCAGCCACCCCTCGTACATCATTGTAAGCCTATTTTTTAAAAGTAAGTCCACTCATACATTCTTAACCCACGCCATTGCTATGCTACAGTTATTTATTAGCGGCAAATCTGTCCGCATTTTATTACGTTTATGCGAAAACCGTTCTGTTCAAAAGTTGTCATGATAGCTTGTTTAGATTGAGGATTCAAAACTTGATTTTCTGCCTGGATTTTTGAGCTCTTGGGCCTCAATGTTCGTGACCTGCCGGTCAGTACTTAGTTCAGTCTTTAGTCGGTGCCTCCTTCATTAATTCATGTGTTTGTATCTCATACCTCGCGATAAACGTCCTGGATTGACATTCAGGTTGTTTATAGTCTTCAACGAAAATACTTTATTAAGACTCATTGTTAGCTCCAAATAAATACTAGGCCTAACCAATTGTATTTTCTCTTTTTCCAGGTGGAGTCAGGTCGCGAGGAATTGAAGAAGGAGCGAGAGATCATGCAGCTAGTGGCAGGTCTACAGCTGGGACCTGACGAGGTTGAGCGTCGCGAGGTGCCGCCGCACATGCTGCGTGCCAGGCACGCACCCAGGTCTGTGTCCTTCATACATCATACATACAGTGAAGGAGCGAGAGATCATGCAGCTAGTGGCGGGTCTACAGATGGGATCCGACAAGGTGGAGCGTCACGAGGTGCCGCCGCACATGCTGCGTACGAGGCACGCACCCAGGTCTGTGTCCTTCATACATCATACATACAGTGAAGGAGCGAGAGATCATACAGCTAGTGGCGGGTCTACAGATGGGATCCGACGAGGTGGAGCGTCACGAGGTGCCGCCGCACATGCTGCGTGCGAGGCACGCACCCAGGTCTGTGTCCTTCATACATCATACATACAGTGAAGGAGCGAGAAATCATGCAGCTAGTGGCGGGTCTACAGCTGGAACCCGACGAGGTGGAGCGCCATAAGGTGCCGCCGCACATGCTGCGTGCGAGGCATGCACCCAGGTCTGTGTCCTACCCTACATACGTCAGTAATGAGTAAGAGATCGTGCAGCTAATATATTGGTGAAACAAAGTACCAAGGATTTATCCCCATTTTACATTTATATGTATGTAACTATTTTATCCCGTTCATGATCCGATTAAGAAATGTTACGTGAAATCTACATTTAAGTGGCCAGTAAATAAAACCTCTGTTTCCCAATTTCCAGATAACAGCACGCCACGGCGACACCCCTCACCTGGCACACCAAGAACTTATGAAGAAGACTTACTACCAGTCTGCGCGACCCAACCCAACACACCTCAGTACTAGAGTCGTCTAAGGCTTACAGTTGCCAAGATACTGGCCGGTCTGGCACAAATGATTCAACGAAAACAAACTTACCCTTAGTGTTCGTCCACGGTCAGAATCTACATGAATGTCAGTTTCGATTGTTGGGACCATCTGCTTTGCTTTGTGGACAAACGCAGTTATGTTATTTTACCTAAGTGACCGGTTTACTACAATTCTGTTTAGCAGCTTTGATTTACTTACATTTCTTACATTCAAGAAGATAGAGCTTAGATTTGTTTACAAAAGTACCTAATTCTCACAACTGCCCAACCAAAAAGGTTATCTAAAACAAAAATAGTGTATTATAGGTGTTTTGTTCATAGAAATGAAGTAACGAAATATATTTTTCTAAAAATATATAGGATAACTGTACATGTATTGGGGATTATTCCAAAATCAGGGGATCAGATTTTATCTACCGTTTCAAACTTACCCAAGTTACGGATTTAAGGCAAATATTACGTATAAAGCTTTGTAAGTTGTTTTTCATACAAACTACGTTTAAATTTTAAACAAATATCCGAATAAATACTAAGTACAGCTAAAATAAAAGAGATTCTAATATAACCAAAATATTAAATAAGGGCATCATATCTCTAAATGAACCCCAATGTTAGATCCAAATATTTAAATATGATCACCCAAAGGGAGATAATTAATTTTGCTTCAAATAACGTAGGTACCTTTTGGGTTGTTTTTAGGCAGCCACAGTAGCAGGTAGGAAACAATATTTACTTATATAAAATTACTGTACTTACCATCTATGTCAAAGTCGGTATATTTAAATGACAGTACATATTTCCACGTTATGTTATATACAGGGTATTTCGATTTTAAAACTAAACTAAATTCTGTCCTTGAAAGTTATTTGAACCATGCTGAAATAAATAAAATCAATAGCTTTAAAAACTAGATACGGAAAAATATCGCAAAGGTTTGTGAAAAGGTCATAAAATTAAAAATATACTGTAGTACCTGTATATTTGTCTACTTATATCTCGTGGGCAGAAAAACGAAATATGAAACTAGAAATATGATGCGACTAATTAGTCCCTTAGTCAAATATTGCTGCAGTTTCAATAGTGGTGATTGAACTACCAGAAATTTGCTTCGAATTATTCATTTTTCAATATCCACCAACTGTACAAGTATATTGCGACATGTAGTATACTTAAATTTAACGTTTAAGCAAACTGTTCAGAAAAAAAATAAGAAAAAAACGTTAGTCCACAATGTACTAAGTCTAAATAACTGCATCAAGTTGAGGCTTAGACCGTGTTATATGGTCTAAGAGTTGAGATGTTTACAATGAAATCTAGTTAAGTGAAGAAACAAGATAAGGTGCACCAGACACATTTCTGAGTATCACATTTTTTTCAGGTGTGTAAACATTTTGTACGATATTTTATACAAGATGGTCAAAACATTGTATTTTTGCGGAAATTCAAGTATCTCATTCATATAAAACAATATTAAAGAGATTTCTTGAAAACGCCGTTGATGTAAAAATATTTTTATAATGATGTAGTTAATTTTAAGAATAGGGCAAGAACGTGTTTAGTCAATAATTAATTTGTATTTTAAATGTGCCTTAATAAGTATATTATGAAAATAACGGGGAAAAAGGGCAGAGTAGTTTTTTTATCTATCATAAAATCTTTTTTTTTAACTTAGTGCTTCTACAATTTTACCAGATTGTTGATATTTTAGGTAAAAATATGTGCACATTACATAATTAAATTACGTTGTATGATTATTTTGATTGAAACTGAGATACAATAAGATTTAACAGCCGAGAAAGCCATTTGGCCACTGCGGGATAATTTATTTTTATATTTTGTCAAAAAAAGTATCGTTTTATTGTTTCATTATATTTACATCGTGGAACGAAATGCTAGAGCGATTAGATTAAAAAATATTTTTTAAACGGCCTATATGTCGTATGAGAACTGGATTTTATGATAGATAAGTAAAATTTTCTGCCTATTAGTGTAAAAACAAATTGTACAAAAATAGGAGGTTAGTCATACTAGAAATCTTATAGTATTGTCCAGTACTATGTATGTTGTACCTTAGGATATTAAAACGTTTATTTTCGTTGTTATAAATGCATTTGTTACACTGTGTCACACAACGAAACTACGGATTTTATGTTATTTTGTTACTAATAATAATAAAACTTATGGAAATTTGAATATTTACCCGAGATGAGTACATATTATTCTTTTGTATTAAAAAAATCTAATAAGTATTTAAATTTCTTCATCTAGGCTATGAGTGCCATCATGTTTTTTTCTAAATTAAATATGAACGATTTATTTTTGTTAAATTTTCTTAAATTGTATTGTATAATGAAATGTCATGGGGTGAAAGAGATATGTATTATTTTTAGAGGAAGAATGAGTTCTTAAACAACGATGTATCCAATTCTTATTGTCATAATTATTTTAATAAACATAGTCTGTAATATACTCAATCTGCTTTGTTTAATTAACAACTTTTCCCACCAAGTGTCTGTAACAATCAGCGCCTCAGATGCTATAAAAACTACTCAATATTTTATCTAAGGGGCTCCACAATACTAAACTTCAGTCCTGCTCTAACGCTTTAGTTTTTTAATTGTCTATCCTGCTCTAATCAACTGCCGCGCACACACAAACAAAGTTGAGATGCTGTGAAAAAAGAATCAGTTATTTAATACATTCTGGTCGAGTAGGTGTATAACTTTTCTCTGAAACAGCTGATTTTGTTGCAGGCAATTGTTGTTGTTCTTATGGACGAGTACTTCCGCCAGTTTCAGGCTTCCACAACATCATCCTAACACCCAGTTAAGAACAAACCTATATATAAATAATAAATATACCTACAAAAATAAATCAGTATAAGTATCAGATAGAAATACAAAAATAATACGATCATGGTATAAAGAAAATTAATGTTTGACCAGAATTTTGAATATTTGTACGGATGGAGCTCATCTTAATGCGAGAGGAAGGAGATTTCATAGACGTACAGCTTCCATAGTAAACGAACTTGGACTCTGACCACTTACCGAGTCTCCGGTATGAATTTGGCTATATAAACGAAAGTCACCTTATATGTATGTACAGGTTTTGATGGTGAGCTATTTTGAATGAAATTGATTACGTAAAGGCATTCGAATATCTACTTACAAAAACATAAGAACAGGTTTTGAATGCTTCTGTATGTGGTGCAAGAGTATTAGAGTCCAAAATAACAGTACCTTTAAATCATTGTTCTACCCACATGAAAAAAAAACAGCCGCCTATGGCCGCGTAATGTACGATATTTATTTTTCTCATTTACCTTTTTCGCCTATTTTGCGAAATGTTAATGTAAACAGAATTACACCGCAAATTGAAGCACTCTAAAAAAATTACACTCATCAAATAAAGAAAACTAAAAAGCTTCTATGCGCCATCTAGTGTCATTTTGCTACAATAACAAGTTACATCCTTTGGAGAACGGTTTATGAAAGTTGCAGTTGCACGTTCACGTAGCTAAGCTGCTAGGTACTTACGTAAATGTTAACAAGTTTTAACTATAGATGACGCTATCATCAAATACATAAAACAAAATGTAATGTATCGACCACAGAGCACGTGGTATCGACGGTTAAGAATCAATAACTAATAATAAAATATATAAAATATAATACAGGGGGCGAAAAAAACGTTTCAAAATTTGAAGCGATAACTTTTTGGAAGTTTGTATATTCAACATATAAGAAGCTTTAATACTGTATTGGAATATTTAAAAAAAATGGTATTAGGAGGTCACGCAAAATTTAATTTTAAATCTAGCTGTAAACCGAAAAAAATGTTAGATATACGTTATTGATTTTTAACCATCGGTATGCAACGGTAGTTTTGAACTCCTTCAGCACGGGTGGAGCAGTGTGCAAAAGTCTAGCAGTCTTATAAATGTAAAATAAAATCCTATATTTTTTAGGAAGTTGTGATTGCTCCGTTGTAATATAATCACGGCTGCCAAAAAAGCAGTGGTGTGCATTGAACTTTCTGCTGGAAATGCAATGAGAAGGTCAAGTTTGACAATAAAAAATTTGAAAAAATTTAAATGTCACTTTGAAAAATCATTATTTGTATGACGCCAGGGTAGGCACTGCCTGCCTACCCTAGAGTAGATGATTTCATATATTTAAAAAAACAAATTGTTTTTTAATACTTTTTATGTTATTTTGATCGTCAAACTTGACCTTCTCATTGCATTTCCAACAAAAAGTTCTATTCACGCCACTGAAAAAAAAGTTGTAATATTGCACTTGGCAGGCACCTTGAGAGAAGAGAAGCCTATGTCCAGGAATGGGCTGGTTAATAGGCTGAAGATCCTGAAGGGATTCATCGAATGAAGAAAATGTATTTTATTTTAATTCCTTGAACATTATTTATTTTCGGCGAAACTTTGCAGTGTAATAAATTATGTATAGTTGAACAATAATCGAATGGTTTGGTTTTTATTGCATTTTTTGCTGCTTACTGTTGCATACCAACAGGAAAATTTTGATTGATATAAAACCTTGTTCAAAAACGTTATCCTGTTTAGATTAAGGTATAGCCAAATTACGTAACAGAGTTCAATACAACACACATATATATTGATTTATACAATAATCTAAAACTTAAATATAATTGGTCTATTCAATATTAATTACATTCGTAAATATCAATGAGCTTTGGGCTAAGTGAGTGAGAGTAAGCGTGACAAGAGTTTCTATGAAACAAGAGCTATCGAGCGATATCGAGTCGATAGAATGTTCATACTTGGTACTTATATGAAAACTTCAATTTGGTATAAAAGAATATTATATTTTTTAACATTTTACACAACGTTAAAAAAATAGATATTTTTGTTGTTGTTGTTGTTTATTTTTAAAATATCTTTATTATCTGTTATGGTATTTTCGGAAGTTGTTTTTTAATGTTTAAAAATGCTTTAAAGTGGTGGAAAAAAACTGATAAAATGCGTTAACTTTTTTAATTCAAAAGAGGCTAGTCTATAACACATACGAGCAATACAAAAATCTAATATAATGATGTTTGAAACTTATAGATATAATTTTTATCTTATATAAGGTGACTTTTATTTATACAGCAAAACTCATACTGGAGCCTTGGTAAGTGATCAGTAACACGGATCGATACCACATTTTGCTAATTTTGCAAAATAAAATCTTGATGTCCCATAGTAATTGACTCGGGGCTGGGCTTGCGTTTGTAAGGAACACGAAAAGAATAATATACGAATTTCACAAAAAGGGTCACCTAACCTTGTTACTGAGCACTAACTGATTCTTCAGTAAGAATTTGGCTATATAAATTAAAGTCGCTACATATATGAAAAGTATTATTTTCTCTATTTTGCGCTCTCCGGCGACGCAGCGATCGTCGTAACAGCCACTTTGCAATGCACGCTGATATGAACGTTATTTCAATGACGTTTCTGTCGATATTTGCACCGACACACATCGAGCTACCAATTAAGCTTACTGAAGCCTCTTAGGTGGTAACAGAGGATCTAGGTGGAAAATGCACATCATAATATTGTTTTCCTTACTTTTGGATAAAAAGTTTGCAATAAATGCGTTTTATAGCAATTCGCGTAAACTGCTTACCTATTAATAGTTCGGTGATCACATGAAAATTATTCAACTTTATGCGTTACATTTTAGCTGCATTACATTACAACTGTAAACACGCTTTTAGGTTTGTTAATGTAATGCAAACAAAATGTAATACCTTAAATTACGTATTTTTTTGTGAAGACTTTATTATTAATAAACTATTTCCGCAAATTGCTTTAAAACACATTTGTTGCATACTTTTAATTCGAAAGTAAGGAAAACAATATTATGATGTGCATTTTGTACGGAGGTAAAATTTACTCCCTTAAAAACTGCCTTCAGTGTAGACGTGTCGGGACTCGAGAACATTCATAATGGGTATTATGAACGGTCAACGCTGTTTTACCGATTAAAATCGTATGAAAATGGTAAGAGCGCATACAAAAGACATCGACGGGCTGCCCTGTTGGAAGTTCGTACCATTTTCTTAGCTTCGATGTCCGTTAATTCTTATTTAGTTAGTCCAAGGAACAACTCAAAAACAGCTTCCATCCATCCATCAGCCTGTTTCGTCCACTGCTGGACATAAGCCTTTTCAGGATTTCGCCACTCTTGGCGGTCCTCCTGGAAGAAATGCCCATACTCTCATACGCTGGGCAGACGGGTCGGTGAGCGCGGTGCCGAAACCCTTGCACCAGTGACGCCGCTGCCCGTCACCAGTCTGATTTATATAAGGCCCGGCAATTGGGTATGGATAAACCGCCATCCCTCGGTCTCAGGCAATGGTGGGCCGCCTGGTTTTGCCTGAGAGCTGTTCTCTTACTCTCCCCCGAATAACTTCGGGAGGATTTCCGAGTTAACAGCTTAGCTAGCAAAAATTGTATGTCGTGTCGTGTATAATAACATCGAAGCTAAAAAAATGGTACGCACTTGCAGCAGGGCAGCGCGTTGATGTCTTTTGTATGCGCTCTTACCATTTTCATACGATATTACACTGGGACCCGGAAAATGTAAGGAATAGTTATTTAAGATACACGTGCGGAAAGTAAGGTTGGCACGCATTCGGATAAAAACCTTTTACGCTCAAGTATCTTACAATATTTTTCAATGCATTTTGCGAGGAAATACAACAAAAAAATAGGTATAATAAAGAACATTTATTATAAATAACAAATTAATTGTTGAAATTGAAAGTAATGTTTGAACAATTGTTAAAATTGAATGTGCAGGTCTTGTCCGCTAATTTAATGGTTTGGCTTAGGTTACTGTTATTGTTACATACTTCGTGATGTTTTACTGTAGACGAGAGTGATTAACTCGTTAAAGTATGGCCAGTTGAAGTAGAGGGTTGCGGTTCTGTCCAGTCAGTATGAAATGAGGCAGAATGGCGCTGCAATTTATTCGGGATCATATTTTCATCTGAAGTAGACGGTCTGTGTTCAGTTAAATTCACTGATTGAGTTATTTTGCAACATATGTTTTTTTATTCTCGAAAGAATCTTCAATGTAATTTTCAGCTACCGTATTCGACTTCCACCCTCCATCCCGTTTAGAGTGGTTATATCTGCCCCCGAATCAGCAAGTAAGGTAGCGGATGTCCTTCTGAAACTGTGACCTGTGTATGATTCCGGCTCTGGTAATCGAAGATAGCGATTTCTTTCGGCATTCCACCAAACTTATTTACGCCTATGCATTGAGCAATACATTTTCCATTTTGAAAGTTTTGAAAGAATCTTTGGCTTTTTGATTTTGATGAACGCAAAGACTCATATTTTGTAACAATTTTGTAAAATTGCCCATGAATTGTGAAGGATCTGGATATTTTGGTCTTTGTATTTGGAATTTTCACTAGTAACGTTTCGCCGTGATTTTCAATATCATCCACATTTATGTTCACAAGTTCCTCTCGTCTACATGCTCCAGTTATTCCAAAAATTAAAGCAACCTGTAACAAATTAATTTAGAATTAACTTGTAAGCTAATGAATAAGCAGTATGAATACTGACCGTCGTTGTTAGTAAAAAATATACCTACCTTTGTTGCTAAGTACTTGCTATCTGGCGCTTCATTTAGGAATTTTTCTATATCGCTTGCAGAAAGCATTTATGACTTTTTAGATTTAAATCCATCATTTTGTCGTTTCAAGAAGGCAATTAGTTTGTGGTAATTTTGTAGGTTTATGTCATTTTTACAGCTGATGATGCTCTTCAACATTGAATATTTAGACCATAATGAAGATGCTTTATATCTTGATGCCAGTTCATTGAAGTATGCTAAAAGAACGTTCTCAGAAAACGAGGAACAGTTTTTGTCCATTTTCCACTGTAGAAATCTTTGGTATTCTTCTAAGTATTTATCTCTCGATTTTTGCGGCAAAGAATTTTCATTTGCTATTTGGGCTTCTTCGACGGTATTTGTAGGAGTTAAATCTATAACTTCTTCATTAGAACTCATTTTACGAGATTACTAGAGGTATAACCACAAAATTAAAGTAATTTTATTTCACCAAAGCCTATTTACAACAAAATGGCGTGCTTTCTTTGCAGAGCGCGCGTTTCATACAGTTTTTTTTTCTTGAGGCAATTGTACAGTATACATACAGCCAATAACGTGAAAAATATTTTTGTTTGCGGAAACAAAACAGGTATTTTTAAATGAGCTAATCAAGAATCTTATGTGTTATGGTGTTTATCATCATTTAATTATTGCTAGAGCATACTTATAAAAAATTGTATTTTTTCGGACAGCAAAACCTCCTTGCATCTTTGTAATTTTTTAAATTTTATGACTTGCACCATGCACCATCGAGTCCAAAAACTAAAAAAATTACTTTATTTCACGCGTGAAATAAAGGATTTCAGTACTGTTTTATTTTACGCGTAAAATAAAGAGTCGGTTTCCGCATAATTTTGTTACACAAAAAAGAAAACTTTACGAGCAACTGCATTGAAAAACCTATTATAATATATAATATCTTCTTATCTTACAAATATTAAAGTAGCAAGTAGTAGTAGTAATTTTTTCATGAAGTGGGTTAAGTATTGTTCCGAAGCCGAAACCACAATTTTTAGAAGTCTTGTCTGTCTGTCTGTATGTATGTTCCGTTTTAACTCGAGAATTACTCAACGGATTTGGATACGGATTTTTTCATTACCATCGTAGTGACCCCGGTCAATACATGCCATAAGAAATCGTTAATAAAATAACGCCCAAGCCGAAAACGGGGCCAAGATCTAATAAACGCAGGCGGAGCCGCGGGCAAAGGCTAGTAAAATAATAATACAATACACTATCACGACATTAATCGTGAGTGGGTGTCAGAATATTTTTCGTGTATGAACTGTGAAATGTAAGTTACAGTCCACACTCACACACCCGCGTTTCACTGACGATTATTACGTCCCGAACGTGATGGGTGGTGAGCTCTATCGCCATACTTCGGGCACAAATAGACCAACAGCTTAACGTACCTTCCGAAGCACGCAGAGCCTTAAGTGTATTAGGACCTTGTGTCCGTATTAGTAGTCAAGTATTTCAATATGACTTTAGTTTTTACAGCCAAATTCATACTGGAGACTCAGTAAGTGTTCAGAACCAAGGTTAATATGAAATGTATTTTTTGTGCCTCTGTACTTGTTTAAGAACCCTCGACTCAATTAGTGTAGGAGTTCTAAATTTTATTTTTGGTATTTCAAAGAAAGGGTCATTGAACCTTGGTCCTGACCACTTACCGAGTCTCCAGTATCAATTTGGCTATAAAAACGAAAGTTACTTATATAAGGTGACTACTTTTATACAGCCAAACTTAGTAAGTGGTCGATCACGATCAGTAACACGGATCGATAACACTTTTAGCTAATTTCGCAAAATAAAATCTTGACGTCCCATAGTAACTGAATCGGGGCTGGGCTTACTCGTACGTTCGTAAGTAACACGAAAAGAATAATTTACGAATTTCACAAAAAGAGCCATCAAACCTTGTTACTGAGTACTTACCGAGTCTTCTGTAAGAATTAGGCTGCATAAATTAAAGTTACCTTATTTAGTAAGAACAGTAAAACGTATTAAAAATTGTTCTCGAAATAATGAAGGTGCCAAATGAAGAGTGCGAAGATTTACGGGCAGATTACATTGTTTATTAATTAATTAAATTATTTAAATAATATTTATTGCCGTTACATAAAAGTATTAGGTGGTAGAGCTAATGCCGGGCTCGACTGTGTAAGTACCACCATCTTACTCGGAAACCCCCCCGAAGTTATTCGGGGAAGAGTAAGAGAACAGCTCTCAGGTAAAACCAGGCGGCCCACCATTGCCTGGGACCGATGGATGGCGGTATATCCATCCCCAATTGCCGAGCCTTAATAAAACAGACCGGTGACGGGCAGCGGCGTCACTGGTGCGAGGGTATCGGCACCGCGCTCACCAACCCACCTGCCCAGCGTGTGTGAGTATAGGCATTTCTTCCAGGAGGATCGCCAGCAGTGGACGAAACAAGCTGATGGATGGATTACATAAAAGTGTGAGTAAATTTAATAATAAACAAAAACTTCCAAAACAAGTATTTATAGAACAAATAAGTAATCGAAATTTCAAACGACGAGGTGTTATTTTTAGACTAGACTTAGTATTAATAAAGATAATAAATTAAAAAAATAGCCGACTAAATCTGAATTGATGTGTTAATTTCTCTGTCAAAATATCTCAACGAAATGCACTTGGGAGCCACGTGAGCGTCTCCATATGCATGTTTTAACCATCACCAGTAGAAATAAAAATCATAAATTTTTACTGCCTTCAAAGCAACCAGCGGCTGATGACCTCAGCTTACTCTCATATCGGGTGTAAACAGACAGAAAACAATAAATAAAACTACATATTCTACTGGTCCTACTTAACGAATTTCACAAAAAATATCAGAAGAAAATTCCTATCCTAAAACTTCCTATTTTCATACTATTGTATTCAACAATATGATTCTTTTAATGGATAATACCGTAATTTACTTTTATTCAATGTTATTTGTCTATTGATACCTTGTATATGTAAGGTGACTTTCATTTATATAGCCAAATTCATACTGGAGACTCGGTAAGTGGTTAGGGCCAAGGTTCAATGACCCTGATTGCGAAATAAGTTTTTTTTTGATTCTCAATACTTGTTTATGTACAACCTCGACTCAGTTAGCATTGGAAGTTTAAATTTTATTTTTCATTATTCACAGGTAAGCTTATTTAACCTTGGTCTTGACCACTTACCGCGCCTCTCATATGAATTTGACCAAAACAAAAAAACACATCCAAATCCGTAAAGTGGTTACAGAGTTAAAAGCGTTTATTAAATCTATGCCCCGTTTTCAGCTTGGGCGTTATTTTATGAACTCCCCTTATGTTGAGCAAGGTCACTACAATAATAATAAAAAAAATCGCATCCAAATCCGTTGAGTTGTTCTACAGACAGAGAGACAGACAAAAATTCTTAAAGTTGTAGTTTCGGTCTCAGTACAATACCAATAACATTGAAAATTTCGCGAAAATATTCAATGTACAGACACGACTTTCTTACTACTTATTATTATTAGTATAGATGAAACACAGCTCATCACCCGCTGGTTAATATTTAAACTAGATTATGTCCGATCTAGTTACGGACATAATCAATAGTTGGCGGCTTCTGGGTCTGATTCTTCAACGCCCAGTTAATGTTCGTATGTCCAGTTCGAGCTGTGTAGCTATTAATTTTAATATACTGAACTTGTACCATGGTAGCTCTTAACTCTTAAACAAATATGAGAATCGCAAGGGAATGTATATGTAAGACTGCATGTTGAATATTTGTAAAATATCAAACATTTTTGTATTTTTGTCCAACTGACCATATTAATATAGATTGGGTTCTCTTTGTTGCACAGCTCAATAAAGTTTCCTTATGTAGCTATACAACGTGAAATTGAAGTAAGTATATATAATCTGGTAAGTATAAATAATGCTTCAAAATTATAAATTCTGTGAATTAGCACAGTTTTCATAAAATTTTTGACATTTTAAGTGACCCATATTTTTATGGCTTTAACCAAAAACACAATACGAAAAAAAAGAAGAAAAATAAAAATATATACCACCTGATATTTAAGTCATTTTGTTAACAAAAACTGGTGATAGTATTCGTCCATATGAACAACTTTTACTATGGAGCCAACCTTGAAATCGTGAAAAAAATATCAGCTGTTCCATAGAAAAGTTAAATATCTACTCGACCCAATAATGTATGAAACAGATGATATTTTTTTCACGATACATCTATACTTGACGAGACATCTATACTTGTTCAAGAATAACCTATACTCAGTTAGTATAGAAAGTCTAAATTTCATTTTGCATATTTTAATACAAAGGTGACCCTTTCAATGACTTGAATCTTGGTCCTAACCACTTACAGAGTCTCCAGTATGAATTTGCCTGTATAAACGAAAGTCACTTTATATAAGGGCGGAGCCCGACCTTTGTGCAACCTCTCAACTTTTTGTATTATGAATGGTTGGATTTTGAAAATAGTGGTATACACCAAGGACACATTATTTCACGTAAGCTGTTTTATAATTGTTTTAAAAGGCGTGGTAAAGAGAAGATTGGCATGAAAAGAGAAAAAAGTGGCTTTTATTGTCTCATCTAAGATTCGCTGACGATCTGATTATAACTGAAGATGTTGATGAACTTCAAAGAATGCTCGCAGCACTGCAAGAAGCATCCCATCCACAAGATCGATTTGTATAAAGTTGAACATGTCCGTGAATAAAGAAAAGGGGACTATGCCGGACTTAGGAGAGGGCCTGAAACATATTTCGCACTCAATTAATTGTTATTTTATTAAGTAACAGCTTTTGCCCGCGACCTCGTCCGCGTGGGTTTCGGATATAAATTCGAATCAGATTTCCCATACATTTATATAACAATAGTCTTTGCCGTTTGCGTTTATTAAATCATTGCCCCGTTTTCGGCTTGAGCGTTATTTTATAAACACCGCTTGTAGTCTATGTGTTGACCAGGGTAACTACGATGATAATAAAGAAAACTACATCCAAATCCGTTCAGTGGTTCTCGAGTTATAAAAGCGTTTATTTAATCTTTGCCCCATTTACAGCTTGGGCGTCATTTTATGAACACCCCTATAGCCTATGTGTTCACCAGGGTCACTACGGTGATAATAAAAAAAACCGCATCCAAATACGTTGAGTGGTTCTCGAGTTAAAACGGAACATACAGACAGACAGACCCCCAAAAATTTTAAAAATTGTGGTTTCGGCCTCATTTAAAATTTCGCGAAAATATTCAATGTACAGACACGACTTTTTTACTACTTTATTATTAGTATATTGATATCTTATGTATGAAAAACTTTTGAAAAAACGCGAAATAAAAATTCACTTCCTCATACAAATTTTTAATACCTGCTTGTCATTTTCTATGGGAACCTTTTTATTTTATTTTTGCGTTTTTACAGTTTTTCTACGGAAGTGGTTCAGGATGATCAGTAGAGCATGTGGTTTAATTTAATGAGCATGTCATTATTACATCCTGTATAAACTCTGAATCAAGAAAATTCACACTTTACCAACTTAAATATTTATGTTTGTTATATTGGGATGGTTGAGAGTTGAATTTAACATAATTATTATTTATCGTAATATTATAACTTTGTATCGGTTGCCATCTGGCTGACATTAAAAACATACATAAAAATTTAACTTTCAAAATTGCTTTCAGTGTAACTTTACGTACGAACGAACGTATCCTCAGATAATAGGATTATGTTTTCAACGTTTGGCAATCAGTTGGCAACCGACTCAACGATACATAATCTAGGGGCTGATTCTCAGCGGTTAAACAGTACAAAAACTTGAAATTTGTTTCTTATTTACATAGGATTTGTAATTCAATATTGCAAACAATGAAATAAAATATGTACTGAAATAATTTACGCCCAACACAAGCAAGTTTTTGGTACTGTATCTAATTAAAATTTTCTATTTTTTTGTAGTTGCTGTAGATTTTAAGGATTTAACCAAACTTATTTTGTCATAACTTAAAACTTATTTGTCGAATATAAACCGACTACTAATATTTCTATTTGACTAACAAATTAGTAATTCACCACTAATAGCGTAATTCCAATGATGACGAATGATATTAGTAACAAATCAAAATAGTGAGAAAGTTATGTCGTCATTTTGTTATGTCCACAAACTCAATTTTGACCGTTTTTTCGACTAGTCGACACTATAGGGACTAGATTAGCAGACAGATTTTTTTTCATTTTAAATGAATGAAATTACATTTTTAAGTATTACCGCGATCCACCGTTTACATACCCCTGATCCAAAGAGAAGATACCTATTTAAATATATATAAACACTTAAAGAGATAGAGAAGACAACAGCTGGTGGTCGACTGACGAGTACACACGTATATAGAGAAGGTACTGTACACAATGCCTCCAACCACTTGATGCCACAACCTTCAGGATCAGGACTGATGGTTGGCAGACGGCCAAACAAGAGCGTAACTACATTATATATAACTAGCTTTTGTCCGCGTCTTCGCCCGTGTTGATTAGTTTACCCAAAAGCTAAACAACGCGGGCTTCTATCGAATTTGACTTTTGACTGTCATAAAAATAATATTATATGGCTAACCCTATGTATATATCTCCAGGGAGCTACCCGATCTCAGGGAACATACTATAACCTATATCCAGATTATCCAGGTGAAGAGACTAACCATTAACAGTTAAATAATTTTCAAAATCGGTTTAGTAGTTTCAGAAATAAACCGAACTAATTTTTTTAATCACTATGTCCCTAGGAAACTGCCCTTACTCAGGGAACAAACTAAAGACCCTGTCTAAGTGAAGATCTAGCCATCACAACAGGGAAATAATTTTCAAAATTATATATTTAGGACTATATCCCTAAGGTACAGTTTTATACCCATCTGTCCCCAGGGAAAAAAACAACAGCCTATGTCCAAGTAAAGAATCTAAGGGGTACAAAAATGAAATAATTTTCAAAATCTTTTCAGTAGTTCCAAATATTACTCGCTTGAATTTAATTGATCGCTGTATTGGAACGGAATTGCTTGTTTCTAGGGAAAAAACTTTAACCTTTGTCCAAGTGAAAAGTCCAACTATTACAACAGTGAAAGAATTTTCAAAATCGTTTCAGTAGTTCCGAAAATTACTCACTTGAATTTAATTTATGACTATGTCCCTAGAAAACTGCTTGTTCCTAGGAAACAAACTATAGCCTATGTCCAAGATAAGAGTGTAATCATTACTTATAATAGGGGAAGAATTTTTAAAATCGATTCAGTAGTTCCAGTGATTACCCGTTGTACAAGTTACATCATTCTGGGGACCCGCCAATGGCTGCCGGCCGTCGTTTGAAGGGCCGGGGGGCGCCGCGGGCCGCGCGTCATGTGGTTTAGTATAATGGTTTTTATGGCTTTCCTGGAAGGAAATACCACACATATGGCATACCGTTGTATTTCTAGATAAATTATCTACAATCTAATAGTACTTTCATTAAAATATATTGTAGTATGATTGAACTGAATGCGAGTAAATCGAGTAAATAAACAAACGGGTGACATCTGACTTTCCTACGGGATATAAAAAATATTAAACAACATATAGTTTTCTTTCTGTACTTTATTTATCCTCTTACTATATAGTAATAGAAATATATAAAAATATTTACATCATTTCTTAGTAAAATGTCAAGAAAAACAACAATTTCTGCACTGAGCGTCCATGCGAAAGAGAGATGTTATTTTTTGTTTTTTTACACTCAGTGTTGGTTGTAGTGACCGAACTGCTTCAATGCACAAAAATGTTCAATGTCAGCTCTCAAATCAAACCACAGACTCCAACAAACTCCAACGATTCCATTCGGAACGTTACATCGACCTAACAAAATACTCTGCGGGCGGGCGCGATTTGACCAACCATCAAATTAGGCCGGCGAAAAGCGGGCACAATTTGACCACCCATCAGGATAGGGGGAGTTCATATTTTATCTTAAGCTTTACTGTCATGTGTATTATTTAAGAAGTTTATATATTTTTTAATATTCTTACATAGTTTTTTAATAGTAAATTGCGAAGAATGTATACATTTATAAGGAACGTACATCAGAACTATACCTATAATATCTCCCACCATCAATGTTTTATGTGTCTTCTGCAAATGTATCTAAATAAATAAATAAATTAATGCCTATTTCCTACGGAACTGTCCATCCCCAGGGAACTAACTATAACCTATATTACTCACCGATAGTTTTTATTAGTGAAAGAATTGGTTCAGTAGTTCTAGAGATTACCCCTTACATATAAACAAACAAATTTTACCTCTTTATATACGGTGACTTTAATTTATCCACTCAAATTCTTACTGAAGACTCTGTAAGTGCTCAGTAACAAGGTTCGATGACCCTTTTTGTGGAATTCGTATATTATTCCTTTCGTGTTCCTTACAAACGCAAACCCAGCCCCGAGTCAATTACTATGGGACGTGAAGATGTTATATTGCGAAATTAGCAAAAAGTGTTATCAATCCTTATTATTGATCACTTACCTAGGCTTCAGTATGAGTCTGGCTGCATAAATAAAAGTTACCTTGTATATTAGTGTATATAATAAACGAAAGAGTTTTGTCAGGATCATAGCATATGGAGATCTAGGTGTCTGCCTACCCCTCTGGGAAACAGGCGTTAGAATTATGTATGCTATAGGATAATATGATTATAATATAATAATATGAAATAAGATAAGATCTCGGGTGATTTCATGCATCATTTTGTGTGCGTTTATCAATTATTGAATAAACCGTGTACATACTTTAGGTGGTAGAGCTGATGCCGGGCTCGACTGTGGAGGTACCACCATCTTACTCGCAAATCCTCCCGATGTTATTCGGGGGAGAGTAAGAGGACAGCTCTCAGGCAAAAAAACCAGGAGGCCCACCATTGCCTGGGACCGATGGATGGCGGTATATCCATCCCCAATTGCCGGGCCTTATATAAAACAGACTGGTGACGGGCAGCGGCGTCACTGGTGCGAGGGTTTTGGCACCGCGCTCACCAACCCGCCTGCCCAGCGTGTGTGAGTATGGGCATTTCTTCCAGGAGGACCACCAAGAGTGGCAAAATCCTGGAAAGGCCTATGTCCAGCAGTGGACGCAACAGGCTGTTGGATGGATACTTTACATAAATTGTGTTTTATTTTCAAATCTATCCACTGCAGAGCATTTATCTGAAGCTGGATAGCCGGGGCCTTATATTTTGAACAATTTTTTATTAAATTACAATCTATGTGCAAACGAAAAGCATTTTGCTCATCATTTTACTTGCGCCGAAACAAACACGTGTATGTATCAGTATGTAGATAAAGAAAAGCAGGTGTTTCAGGATCGTAGCTTATAGATAGTTGTAGTCTTTATCTATCCCTCTGAAAGACTGGCGTAAGTAAAACAGCAAGACTGGAATCTATTTATACAATTAATATAATTGATTTCTGTAACTAGGATGTAGTTATAGAAATCAATCCAATAAATACAACTTTATCTATTATATATCTATTCATTTTATGCCTAAAATACAGGCTACTTTTCGTAGTATAGTTTAGGCAAAATATGTTTACTAGCCGTTTCTTTTACCCAAAATAAATAAATATTATTATTATTATTATTCTGTAAGACAATTACAGTGTTACTGTTTGAAAATGTAATCATATTTCTATTAGTTAGGCTTTCGTACATTTTACTGATAGAGTAATATAAGCCATGCTACGAGTCATAAGCCAAGGTGCAGTACTTTCAGTATTTACGAGTAGATCCAACTAGCCAGTGACTCTGGTGTTTTTGCAGAGATAGTGGTTGACGGGTTTCTGCTCTGACCACTTTGTGTAAGCTACGAGATCAAAGTTATAATATATATACATATTATAGGCATCTAAGCATATATTTATAAATATGCTAAATGGGAGATATAATGTACTGAAAAAAAAAACCATTTCATAATGATAAGGCTGAAATTGTTTCAACTTATGTCTGAATTTAGTAAGTAGGTATCGCAAATAGTAACTGGATGAAGATACGAGTACATAATGGCGGAGAAAATACTGAAGTCTGTATTTTTTCTCAATTCACGACTTTCGAGAGCTTGGCGAATAATGACCTGAAAATATGTTTCAGGAATGCGTCAACAATGTAGAGCCAATCTTCATCTATCAATTTCAACTCTAGAAAACTAATGCCTAAGCGTCAAATCAAAAGTGAAATTCCTGAGTAGTCTCGAGAGCTCGCACGTCGCATCTCCTGCTCACTGTAGCATTCAGCTGCGCCCGCGCGCCGCAGTTGACCACCGTCCGGCGCGTCCACAGCACGCACCACCAACACACACTTCCGAACACACTGGCCATTAATAACACGCGAAGCAAATAAAAAAAAACAGCCGCTAATTAGACGAAAAAATTAGAAGAAAAAAGTTTCGCGCGCAAACCGAATTTCGAATTTAGGAATTCGAACAGTGAATTCTAAGTGACGCTTCTTCTTGCTGCAGTGATTTTTTTAAACGTGGTGTTCTTCTGTTTGTTCATAAAAGACGAGTTTTAACTGTTGTTTTTATGTTCAACAAACTTGTATGAGGATTACTTACGACTTTATTTGCGCACGGATTTTGCATCGCTGCTTCTACTCTTTTATTATGGTAAGTTTTTGTTTTTAAATAACGGTATTAATGTATTTTTTATCTGTTCATCGGGGACTTAGGTAATGAAGTAACCTCGTAAAGTTTTCGAGGCCATAATTGCTTCAATTACCTAGTTTTTAAGGAAATATTTTCATCATAAGTGTACGAATGGAAAGTGGCGCAAGTAAGCAATCTTGCCGGGGGGTAATTCGCATTAGGCGCATATTTTTCCGGAGTGTAACGACTTTGGCGTAATATTTATTTCTGCATATTGCTCCGATCTCTTATGCAACGGAATACAGGTTTAAGTTATACGACTTATCACTAAATGTAACAAAATCTAGAGGCTGCTTAACCAACACTTATAGCTTATACTTACAAAGATTTCACTAAGCAGAGGTATCTAATTGAAAGTCTTACTGCGCTAGTTGAAAGTTTTAATCCTAATGATATGCAGTTATCTCTATACCACCATTTTATTTCATAGACTACCTAATCACGACTTGGTTAACAGGTAACAAAACTTTTTGTTTCATACTCTATAAGTAGTAAGTACTATACTTTATTTTGTAATGAAAGGAAATCTCTTAGCCGCCCGCCCTCGGTTCAAATAAAGGTGAGCGGGAGTTTTCACAACTGAAGTAATTTCGTGTCTTGGGTAAATCCTAAATCTTCTTGCATTACAGTAAGATTGATAAACGACTGACCAGAGGTGCAATTGTGTAAGCCAATCGTATTCAAATTCGATTGTCATATGGCTATTCGACTTAGCAAATAAGCCCGTTGAACAATTGAAATCGTACGTTTTTTGTAGTCAACACTAAAACAAGAGAATAATAATACATAATAATAATCTGTGATTTGACAGCCAAAAACGTACGACTTCAATTATCAAACGAGCTAATTTGCTTAGCCGAATAGCCATATGACAATCAATTTGAATACCATTGTCTTACACAATTGCACCTCTGAATAATCTCATGAACAAGATTAAGGTACAGTGCAAAGCAATCGAAACATTAGACACGTGTATATTACGATTAAACTGTGTATCTTAAATATGTAAAATCCGTCGAAATAATGAAAGCTTATTAATAGAAAGATTGAAAAATATTTCAAAATACCGGAAGATTCCGGCAGATTTTCGTGAAGTATTCATGCTAATTCTGTATCAACGACAGTTTCATAACATGATACAAGAGACTAAAGACGTATAAATTTTAATATTAAACATTTTTACTGACACACAAATGTGTTCATTAGGAAATATTTTGCAAAACTATTTTTTTTTATTACAAATAAGCAACTTCTGAACATCTCGTTTTAAAGTAAAAGCTTAGCGTTTTCTAATAGCAAATGTGTTTTTTTTGCTTACGCTTTGCCAATGTTGCACCTGTAGGTAAGTAACAATGAAAGGATGAAGTGCGCTCGCCCAGATAAAATCTAATAATTTGGCCAAGTGTGAGTCGGACTCGCACTCAAAGGGTTCCGCCCCACCTCACAATACGGAAAGAGAACCCTAAACCATAGTTATAGTATGTTCGATTTATCATGATATGGGTGACAGATCGTAATTTTCCGTTTCACCTATACTACTCACACCATACTACATACACCCAGGTGCAAAAGAAAATATTAGGTTTTAGAAATAATGTATATCATCATTGCAAAAATACAATAAATTATTTATCTATAAATCGAAACAATAACCACAATGTATTCGTTAAATTTAACAAAAAAAGATTCAGAAAAGAATAATGTCTTTTTGATACATGATGCGTGGATCGGAACGCTAACCCATAGGTACGGACACTACATAATTGAAAATACATCGATGAATCGGTGCGGCCATCATATAGGATTGCGTCGGTATGAGTGCATCTTGTATGCGGTTTGTGTTTTCGTTGCGGTTGGTTTACGTGCTATATGTTTTGACGTTTGTTACAGTTTTTGTTGATTTTTGTTTTGTTTTTGTTGTTTGTTTTTGGTAAAAAACCAAGAAAAACAAAAAATAATCCTTGATCTCTCAAGCTCGGGAGTTATTGGTTCGTTTAATTTAATTAATTTAGAAATTAACAAAAAGTAGTTTGGATAATAAAAGATCAATCAAATAAAAAATCGATTTGACAGCCCTTGTTAACGTTTTCGATACTTAAAAAAATCGATTCTATTTCGTTAGGGCACATAACTATAACTGCCAACTTTGAACTGCCACCCATATCATGATAAATCGAATATACTATTAGTAATAACATTTTATAGATGCCAAAACAACAAAAAACATGGCGCTAATATTGTAACGCTTGACAAACAATTCGGCACACTCTGAGTACCAAACTCAAATTTTGATTATTTGTTGTCTTATTTTGGAGTATATACAACAATCTGACAAAAATTTAAACTTGTATGTATTTAAGATCGTCATCCTTAGGATAGAGCTGAAACAAATGAAGTAAAAACAATCCTCCTCTTTAAGGGTGTATAATACCACACCTCGCTTCGCATGATCCTGCTTTATACCAACAAATACTGCAACAATCACTCTGAAATTAATATATGATAAAGTTGACGAATCATTTTATGTCAATGCTGTTGTAAAAACTTGATTGCAAGAAATTTACTCGATAGAAACAAATTACAAAGTTACCTCCAAACCATACAATAAACCGATAGCAAACTGTACCATAAAAATGAAAAAACCATCAGTGTAGCCACGATTTCAAAATAACTGAAGTTTGCGTGCGCGGCAACTGATTAGAGTAGGATAGACAGTTAAAAAGCAGAAACGTTAGAGCAGGACTGCGAATTGAGGTATCATGTGCTCTTAAGGTTTTTGTATGGAAACCTCCCCTTAGGCTTCGTTTTTTTATTATTTGCGTGTGAGTAGTTATAGTAACACGTATTCTGTGAAAATTTCAACGGCTGAAGCAATAGGCCTCTGTGGCAGACGGACAGTGGAGGTTTAGTAATAGGGTCCCATTTCGCTCCTTTCGGGTACGGAAGCCTCAAAAGCGGAGTAACACTCACCTGGATACATCTTCTCATGGAGTCATGATGACGAGTCTCTTGATGGGGTATCGTCATGAGGGTGGTGAAGTCATGGCCAAGGCCTTCCACAGTTGAAGTGAAATGACTTGTCAGTTAGTAGTTGTGTCTTGGTTTAAGTGTCCAAATCAACCTGGAAAGAGATGGGGGAGGCCTTTGCCCAACAGTGGGATGATTTATAGCCTACCAACATCGTTCACTAACCTGAAAATTAAAGTAACAAAATAAAAGACACTAAGTTAAGTAGGTAATGAAAACTTTAATAGTGTATATAATTATAACAATTTTTATCAATATGAAACAGTCATTAATATTATAATTACAATTCAATTGACATGTCATTAATAATTGTACTTTAAAAGCTGCTTTTAAGTTTTAAAGAGATAATTGTGCATGTGTAATATTAACTATTTGTTTGTTTAAATTTTAAGTTGCATGTTTCTGGATTGGATTGTTCAATAATAATAATATAATAATTAAGCGTCCAGAGTGCATCGGCGTATTTGTAGTAAACAGTGACTTTTATGCACCCCCCGGTATATTCTGAATTATTGCAAAAACTCCGAGACCAATTTTTACCGTGGGCAATCCGCTTGCATACGGATAGTATAATGATATGTAGTAAATAATACATATTTGAGGTGTTGTAAATAGGCAGTGTTTTATGTTGCAATTAATTTTAGCTAATAAAATTATAGTGAATACCTAGCCATGTTTGAGTTCAATATTTTATACTCATAATATTTATCACAGTATAAACACATTTTGCGGAATTTGCGTAGCGGGTAATTTAATCTTGATCATAGCCGTACTAGGTAGGGGTCAGGGGGCACAGCCCCCCAGAGTACTGTCTGCCCCCCCCCTGGATAGCCCAGTTGGTAGGACAACCACCCGATAAGTGAGAGGTTCCGGATTCGAATACCGGTTCAGAGCTCCTCACGTCCAGATTCATTTTTCTGATTTTCCATACCACAATGATATAAATTTAATTAAGGTGTTATTTGTTTTGTATGTAATCTCGTAGTACGGACGGTTATCTCTTTTTATCTTATTATGATCTCATAATTGAGAAGGGATACTTGTTGAAGGCTCCATGAGTTGGAGCCGGGGGCCGGCCCCACCCATCCATCCACCAGCCTGTTTCGTCCACTGCTGGACACAGGCCTTTCTAAGATTTCAGCACTTTTAGCGGTCCTCCTGGAAGAAGTACCCTTACTCACACACGCTGGGCAGGCGGGCACCAGTGACACCGCTGCCCGTCACCAGTCTGTTTAATATAAGGCCCGGCAATGTGGGATGGATATACCGCCATCAATCTGTCCCAGGCAATGTTCAGCCACCTGGTTGTGCCTGTTTGAGAGCTGTCCTCTTATTCTCCTTAGAATAACTTCGGAGGGGTTTGCTAGTAAGATGGTGGTACCTCTACAGTTGAGCTCGGCACCAGCTATACCACCTGAGTAGCCACTCCAGCTCCAAATCTCAGTTACGGCAATGATCTTGATATTGTTATTTACAGAGTCTCCAGCATGATTTTAATGGCATTTGTGAAATTCACGTTATATGGCATACTATAGTAAAATATTGGTTTAAAACTTTCCTATTATTTATTCATGTTTATGACCAATAAAACCTCCTCCAATTAAGTTATTGTATAACTTTGCAAATAATTTATTGATACGAGGTCCTCCTTTCTGTCCTATGTTGAATTATAAATTAATTTTTATATATATTTGATTTTTAGAAAGCAATAAAAAATTAATCATGTACTTTGTGTTGATTAGCTCAAGTGAGTTGTTTAAAATTCTTCGACATATATTTTAACGGCCTACTAAAAAAGTGAATTATGAACACTAAGGTCGCAAAAAGCTTTTATATTTGTGATAGATTAATTAGATAAACTTATTTGTTTAGGTCGCGGCGTTGCTAGTAGTGAATTTATCAGGAAATAGGAAAGTTAAAATGTGCAAAACACATTGCGAGCGTAACTCAGTATTTTTTTAATATTTCGGTGTAATTAGCTTCACTAAGTGCTTCTCAGCACTCTTAAACATACATTCTTCTTTAGTTCAAATTTTGTTCATTTAAACCAACGACCTATAGATCGTTGATCTAAACAGATAATATATTCGTATAGGCTTTCTAGGTTCGTGTGAAGCGATGCGATATGTCAATATATATGTAATATGTATTTTGGTGGAATGCTATCCTATAAAATAACGCTAATCCAAATAACCCGATTCGAAACGGTCATGCTCCATGGACCCATATCTGTATAGTGTCAGATCTGTTATGAGCGTCAATTGTAGATTTCCGTCGGTCCAACAGATAACCACTATCACCATCAGCAACCGTCGAATGAGTCTTCTAATTAAATTTCCAGGAAAGATTTTCTATTTATTAGAAATCATAATTTCCTAACGAGTTAGGTGTAATAGTCAATGTAAATAAATATATAGTTTATTTTTTACCAGTCCTTTAATTTATTTTAATGATATGGATAATATTATACTTTTGAGTACAAAAGTTTTTGTGTTTCTGTAATATGTATAGCGAAAGTAACAAAAAAGAAAGAAAAGATATATATCGACTTCTTCAATGGAATCGTCATCAATTGAATAAAGGAACATTAAATAAATGACACTAAAAAAATACCAAAATTAAAAAATGATAAAATACTTTATCTACTGAAGAAGTACGGTAAAAAAATTCTCAATTATCATTATTTAAATTTTTAAACTTTATATCATTGTTTTATTTAAAAACTACAGAATTGTTTTCTTCAGTCTATAGCCGAATTTAATTTGCTCCTTAGCAATTATATGATCAAAACGAGTGCGGAATTATGAAGAGAAGAATTATCCAAGTGATCGCTTTCCACATAATTCTCATGGGGCTAGATACGTCGCCACACACTCACATTTTCTATCGATGCGTGCGATACTCGCCCTTACGTCATGAATAATTTAAATAAACTCGAAAAGTGAAAGTGTAGAATTAAGATTTTCAACTTTTTCTGTCGGAGACGAGCGATGAGTATGTTTTACATAAAAAGTTAACGTAACTGCGCTTACGATGATTTAATTTAAGGGAAACGACCATTTTTGGACCTTTTAACAAGTCGTTATCGTTATTTGCACGCGGTAATTAGACATTTTAATGCGTGTTTTTCGTTTTTGCAGTCATAACAACGATTAACAGTACATATTCGTAAAGTGCGCATTTCCTTTTTGAGTGAATCGTCTCTTGTTGCAAGAGTATTAGTTAACTTGGGTATTTATCTTGTTTGATGGGATGTATACTGGCTTATTTAGTCACCTGTTACATTAAACAAATACCTACATGATGAAAATGGAGCACGTGATTTTTTTTTCATAATTTTGGTGCTGCAGGAATTAATGAATTTTACACTTGTTTTAGAAGAAAGTTTGTTAGGTTTTATGCTACTGACTATGTAGAACTTGGCAAGTTTTCGTAGTCAATGTAACCTTTGGAAACTTAGCTGTGAAAATTTGGATTTGTATAAGTACTACCAAGTGGACATCGGGTCTGTGCTCAAGTGTCCGAACCAAAAGAGAGTCAAAACAATTGAAAATTAAAAAAGGATGTCTATCACAAGCCGTACAGCAATGACATACGATCCAAATTAAAATGTTTTGTTTCTTAAACTATTTACTTCACTAAGGGCACTTTTTTAGACCCGATGTCCATGGTTTGGTATGTCAATGATAGCAAGGAACAAAACAAATGCTATTTTAAAACAAGTAACGAACGTTGTACATTCCAGCAGCTTTGATTTGTGGAACATCTCTAGAACTTGGCACCCATTTAAATTGATGAAAACCATTACAACAGTAAAGGAATTTTCAAAATTTGTGTAGACATTCCAGAGATTACCCACGCAGATATAAAATTAATGGCTAATAATGTCCCTAGGAAACTGCCCGTCCCCAGGGAATAAACTATAGCCATATATGTCCAAGTAAAAAGTCTAACCATTATACAAGTGAAAGAATTTTGAAATGCTTGGCATTCTATCATAGTGTAGTAGGTATATGTATATCTGTCTATATATGTATATATGTCCATTGTGATGGATCCGCGATAAAAAAAATACTGGTGGAATTAAATGCGAATTAATTTTGAATTTTGCATTGTAACCCTTTTTTGTATGGACATTTATTGCGGCGTCATAAATGTTAAAATCGTTTATAAATAGAAAGCTTGAAATTTGGGCGACTTGTACCTACACTTCACAAATTATCAAACTGTAACTCAAAAGATGTGAGTATTTGACGGCTTAAAACGACTATTTGGCTTAACAAATTAGCGCATTTGACAATTGAAATCGTACGTTTTTTGGCTATCAAATGAATACAATTTTCTTACACAATTACACTTTTATTCTGATTTGTTAACAGCTTAGATTGTTATTGTTGGTGTAATGGCTCTTATATGAAAACGAAAACTCAATACACTATGTAGCATCCATCCATCCATCCATCAGCCTGTGTCGTCCATTGCTGGACATAGGCCTTTCCAGGATTTCGCTACTCTTGGCGGTCCTCCTGGAAGAAATGCCCATACTCACACACGCTGGGCAGGCGGATTGGAGAGCGCGGTGCCGAAACCCTTGCACCGATGACGCCGCTGCCCGTCACCAGTCTAATTTATCTAAGGCCCGGCAATAGGGGATGGATATACCGCCATCCATCGGTCCCAGGCAATGGTGGGCCGCCTGGTTTTATTGCCTGAGAGCTGTCCTCTTACTCTCCCCCGAATAACTTCGGGAGGATTTCCGAGTAAGATGGTGGTACCTCCACAGTCGAGCCCGGCATTAGCTCTACCACCTTTGTAGCTTATGTAGCATGATATTTATTATTTATATTAGTTCGCCTACCCCTGAGACATATATGTATGTATCATAATTAAAATCAATAACACCTGGAATATTAATAAATCCTCAAACATCAAAACAAATTAAGTATGAATCATACATAAACCATGTATAAAATGTTCATATACTTACTGATAACCACTATTATAGTTCTTGTATCTCAAGACATACGAGTTATATTCAAATGATTTAAAGTAATACAGTATGTTTAATTCTAAAACACTTTCTCTGACTTAGCAAAAGTTTCGAACGTTCCGTACAAAAGTCGAAAATTAAAATTCCTATTGACGTATTGAAAGGCTTTCACGGGTTTCAATATGTTATTGACAATTCAACTGACAAGAGACGCCTTGACGGTAGTCATTGTCGAAACGTATAACTTTGGTACAGATATTCTATGTCACGAAGACCGTTCGGCTACGGTTGAATTAGTGACGTATACAGGTAAGCACGTTTTGTGTGTATGTGTGGCACACTACAAAAATGTGCGTCTGGACGCACTACTACAATCATAGCCAAACGGACTTCGTAAAATAGAATATCTATAGAGTTGATGCTCGTGATTGTTGGCACTTGGTGGAACTTTTGATACATTTTTGATTGAAAAACACTTGTACTTGTCCACTTATTTATATTATTTCCCTTACTGGGGAAACAACCAAAAAACCTTTGATAATGCTATAACAGCGAAACCGGTAAGAGAAATAATATAAATAAGTAGACAAGTACAAGTGTTTTTCAATCAAAAATGAATATCTATAGTATTATATTATCTGTACAGTCGTTTCTCAGTTGAGACGATCAATTATATTAATATATAGAGTTATAAAAAACGGCCAAGTGCGAGTCGGACTCACGCGTGAAGGGTTCCGTAATTGTATTAATAAAAACGGCAAAAAATCATGTATGTTGTAAGGGAGTGCGCGGGTCCGACTCGCACTTGGCCGGTTTTAGTATTTATTGTTATAGCGGCAACAGAAATACATCTGTGAAAATTTCAACTGTCTAACTATCACGATTCATGAGATACAGCCTGGTGACAGACGGACGGACGGACGGACGGACGGACAGCGGAGTCTTAGTAATAGGGTCCCGTTGGTTACCCTTTGGGTACAGAACCCTAAAAACTGCCATTTGAATAGGTCGATGTAACGCAACCGTACATTTAACTTTGTTTAAAACTAAAATTAATATACTTGTTACTATGATATAATTATTTGTTGCTTGCTATATACTTAGATCCAACTATTGATTTATGAATAAATATTACTATAATATTCTTACGAATTCAAACATAAAAGGCAACTTTCGAATAGATAGATCGACTGTGCAGCGATACGCCTATAAATAAGTGATCCATTGCAAAGATTTAATAAATGAGAATTTTCCTGGTATTTTCACATTTTTTGGTCACATTTCACCCAAAAAATTAATCTCAGTTGATAACAATAAATGCAACAAAACTAAAAGTGATATCAGATAACAACAAAAAATTATCTAAGAAATTGAAAATTCACCTCTATATAACACGTCCAATTGTTTTAACCCGTAGAATTACAGTCGTGACGATCGTCACGCCTAGGCCGAATTGTAAATAAAAAATTATTATTGTTAGATAATATATTATAAACCTAGTGATATGGGTATTTTTCGAAAGCTATTAAGATGAGCAATAAAATAAAAAACAGTTGTGGATTGTTATTCTAGGCCCAAATCTTCTTTTTTTTTATTACCTATATATGAATAGAGTGATATATTTTTTCATTTTTTTTTATTATTCTTTATATTTTTTTACAATATTATAAAATTTGAAAAGACATATATATATAGTATACATACATATATATTCATATATATAACTAAGATTTTTTCAAGGAGAAAGCCCCCCCCCAACTTTCCCCAAGAAAAAAAAATGTTTTCTTGTAGGGAATTTTATCTAGTTTTAGAAAAACAAAACTGCATTAGAATTGGACAACTAGTTCCGGAGATATAGCCAAAAACAAAATTGGCGGGAAAATTTACAAACTTGCAAAAATGCACGTTAATCGGACAGGTAGTTGATATGTTTTAATAGTGAGAGTTGTACCCGGAGGGTCCATACCGTTATATTAAGTATGTTGAACAAATAATACAAATGCACAACAAGTATTTAAGAGGTATATTTGTTTTAAGATAAGCTGAGTGCTACACTTATTTCTTGTAATTTGATTACGATTCTACAGAATCGGTCCTGAAGTGAAAATGTTACATCCATCAAATCCAATTCCACAGCCACTCTGTAAATTACTTTAGATTTCCAATAAGCGAAACGGCTACGAGTCATCTTCGTCCATCTTCGGCTACACACGCCATCGCAGTACGTCACGATAGCGGAGACTTACTGAAAGTGTGTCTTCTTTTCATTCGGAAGTGGGACAATATCACCGGTAAATGTTGGTACTGGTACTTGCCATTGTGGTTATCGGTTACCGATGTGGCGTCGACAATGTTTTGTGTTGGGTTCGGAGTAATCGCCCTGCGCCTCATTTAAAATCTGTATTGTGGACCTGTAAGTACGCTCGTTTGTTCGTCTGTGGCACACATTGTAGCTTCATTAGGCCAGCTATAAATCTTTTATGGCTTTATCAGACGTGTGTGTGTACCTTTTACGAAAAGACCAAAAATATTGTCATTTGAAATAAAATAAATTGCCAACTTATTAAGAGAGAGAATTACGTAGAAAATTTGACTGATTAGTGAATAAGACTATCACCCATAAATTGTCTTTATTATTGTGAAATAATCATTTTATTACATTTTAAAAAATGTTGAACAAATTTTTATAGACCTAATTATAATTATTATTTACTTTATAAATCATTATTATGATTATTTTACAATAGTAAAGACAATTTATAGGTCTAATTTTTTTTTCCGTCTGTCAATTTTTATCATAGTATTTATTATTTTCTCCAGGCATTCGGAAAAAGTAAGAGAATTCTTACGTAAATCGTAAGAAACTTTCGATAATTTTTGAATTGTTTTTGTGAAAATTAAAGACAAAAAATTATTTATTTTTGATCATGATATCATGTACATGATTTAAGTATTTGGACTTGGACCACCCGTATAGGAAGAGTCCGCCTTCTGAGACAGGCCTAATATTGCAGTTTAAGTATGTATTCACCTTAATAAGAACGCTAGACTTAGTTCTGAATGAGAGAGGTCTCTAAATATTTAATAGCTGAAGTGGTAAGACTTGTTACCATTTTTACTTGAAAATTTGGATAGCTGCAGTTGACACTTGGACACTTCTGGCACCCCCTTGAAGATTACATGTCGTGACAATACCTTTAAATTTTGTAATTTATTGATACATAATAACTCTGTAAACACTTATTATGTAGTTATGATTTGTGCGTAAAAAATAAAGAAACAGTAATGATCATTACAGCACCTTTACGATTCATTAATCACGTCGAAATGCGTGAAACACGATGGATTACATTGACGTTGCTGTCGAAAACACGTCATAACGTGCGAGGATATCTATCCATTATGCTACACACATGCTTCTATAGTAGCATGTTTAGAGAAAGAGGGCGCTATAGGGAGGAAAGAGAAGTAGTCAGTTCTTTTTGTCCATTTTATAGCTCCCTCTAAGCGTGCTATTTACTAATGAGTACGTGGCTGTAGCTTTCAGGAAGAAAGTGACGCAAAAAAATAAAATGACAGACATTGGTCGATTTTGTTGCAATAATTAGGGTACTCACAGTAATAAAAAATAACTATGTTCTTCTAATGTTTATGAAGTAAGTTTGAACAAATTCGTCAATTGATTTATTTTTTTAAAGTTAATAAAATCCTTTGTAACCCTCTATTTTACTCTGTTGACTTGTTATTGATTTTCTTTCGGGTATCGATTTTGGAATTTAGTTGGTTTGTTCTTTATAAAATTTGTTTGAATGATATCCAGCGAATTTGGAAAACAACGTATTTTTATTCCAACTCGAAGCCGGGAAACGTTTTTTGAGGGAGTATTACGGTTGTCAAAATAGGCCACGGCTCAGAGAGCGCTGTTTTAAGCAGAAATGTCATTAAGTTCAGTTTTACTTGATGTAAAATGCGGTGCTCAATTTCAGGTCGTAGGGTTTTATACAACATTTCGTGACGGTATTTTATACGGTTTTTTCGAAAATACCTCGAATGGCATGAAACTTACGTTGAAATAATAGGTCAAAAACGTATTTCATTTATAAGTTTGTAATGTAACTGTACATTTTTTATAATGCATTGAAGAACAAGCGACATTTAGGTGTAATGGTATTTACTCGTAATTACAGGCTTTACCGGACCTACACGCCCCAAGAAGCTGCAAAAACCCGTTATAAACAAACCGTCATACATTCCTTCAATGTGAGCGGACAAAAAGAAAGAATATAGAAATTATCAGTAACCACATGTGTTCAAGGTGCAGGTCAGCTTGTCAATAATATATAATGACTGACATTGAAAAACACCTCATTACAGAGAGCCGAGCGTATATATATCGACCAAAAACTCGACCGCGGATTCTTGTTCGATTTTGAACTCTATCTCAACGAAAAAACGACTGTAACATGTAACCTTTTTGTATGGTCTAAGTAATTGAATATAATAGAGAACATTAACACGTTTGACCTACAACATGGAAATTTTGCGATCGGTTAAGAGGAGTGACTCTAAGATTTTTTCAAAGAAAAGAAGTCGTTATTTTTGGCTTTCTTAGAAGTCTTAATTTGATGGCCAGCGGAGTTTAAATTACTTATCATGTAAAGGCGGCAGCGGAATTACTTATAGACAAATTTTCGAAGCGAAGGTGGCTTTAAGTACCTTAGTTTAGAATCACGATGTAAAAGCTAATTACACTGTAAGATGCAATTTGCCATAACTTTAAACCGTACTTAAATCATAGTTTCCATTAACTTATATGCACAATAAACACTTTGATCTCTACATTGTAACTTACTTTAGCTAAAGTAATGCCACAGCAAAGTAAAAATATTTCGTTCCTCTTAACAAAAGTTTTTTTCACCCAATCTCTAGGTCAGTGTGCAACGAATTCTGAGCGTAACAATTAATTACCGTTTAAATTGACTCTCAATTAGAACAAGACAACAGAGTTGGAACGTTAAAACAAGAATTTTCTATTATGAACTTTATTATATTACTAGCCTTTTGCCCGCAGCTCCGCCCGTGTTTATTCAATCTCTGTCCCGTTTTCGGCTTGGACATAATTTTATGAATATCAAATATATATATGTTGAGTAGGGTTACTACGATTATAATGAAAAAAAAAACCGCATCCATTCAAACGAAACATACATAGATACACACAGAAAGAAAAAAGTTCTAAAAATTGTAGTTTTGGGTCCAGTACCATTTAATATAATAACCGATACCATTTAACATCTTGAAAGAATATTCCATATATAGACACGACTTTTTTACTGCTTTATTATTTGTAGATTAATATTAACGGTCGGCACTTCATCATTAGCAAATTGGTAAAAACTTTTGTAGTTTTTTACTACAATATTTATTCATAATTTGGTGAAAAAGTTAAAATATTTTATCAAGATGTCTTCTTGCATAATCCGATTAAACTGCACAAGGCACACCAATCGGGGATAACGTTTTTTTGTACGATCAGTTGCTTTTCATTTTCTATTATGAAATTGTGAAGATTGTGAATGAAATGTTTATTTTTATTTTATTTTTAAATTCAAGAATTGTATTTCCACATTCATCATTTTACATTGTTGTTTATTTTTTTTCTTCCAACTGCTTTATTTATGTCGTAATTTTAATTCTAATGGGGAAACATAGTTGTTTTTTTATTATTTATTGTTTTATAATTATTTCCAGTTCAGATTTTTTTTGTAGCTTTTGCCCAAAGACTTGCAAATTATTTCATATTATATTTATAAAGACAAAAGAAAAGAGTTCATTTACTCTAGATTTACAACACATGGACGGTAAATTGACAGTCAAATTTAATTGAAAATGTAATCAAATTGTCGGCATCAGCACACTAGCTCGAGCATGCGTCTCCGCTCGCGATACAAGTGATTTTAATCATTGTAATTATCGCCAGCTGCGTCACTTTCTAGACGAATAAACGTTGATTTAGAAACATTGCAGCTCAGTTCGTTTATTGCCTTTAGTCAGGTTTGTTATTCCAGAGGAATCGTAGACACGAAGCGAGTTGTTAGTTTAAGACTTATGATGCTGCAGATTTTAATAAAGAAACGTCTTACATCATCACATCTCAGCAGATGTTAGAGCTACATTTGTCTCGCTCAGCGCACATTCTACACGTCGAACGCTCGAAGTTAAAGGGGCCTCACAAGCTGAACTGCGTTTAAAGACCCTTTTTGAATTGCTGTAAACTTTCTAATTAATAATACAAAATTTTGAAATAATATACATATGACATTTATTGTCTTATTATTGATATTTTAAAACCTTTAAAGCTTTAACTTACAACAGGTAAATAAATACATTTCAAATTCTTTAAAGTAGTTTAAAAAGCTAAACTGCCTAAATTTTTCATTTCAAAAGAGAATAAGTTAAAACTTGTACACACACGAGCAATATAAAATCTAACATACTGATGTTTAAAACTTGAAAATTAATTTTTATCAATACACTAGCTTTTGCCCCCGGCCCCACCCGCGTGTTATTCGGTTTAACGCCATGCTTTTTCCGGGATAAAAAAGCTATATCCACTCTAAATTTCATCCAAATCCGTCCAGCCGTTTCAGCGTGAAAGAGTAACAAACACACACACACACACACAAACTTTCGCATTTATAATATTAGTATGATGAAAAGTATTATTTTCTCTATTTTGTGCTATCCGGTGACTCAGTAATTGTGGTAACAGCCACTGAATAATGTTATTTTAATGTTGTTTCTGTATAATATTATTACCGACAAAAGTAGAGCTGCAAATTTAGCTCACTGTAGCCTCATAGGGCGATAACACTCTGGTGACCACGGGTGCATGCATCTCACTCTCTTGCAAGACTTGCCCCCATCGATTTCTCCATTGCTTGAGGTGAAATCAAGTTGCGAACGCGCTGAAATATGCCTAAATAATTAATTTCAATATTGTAACTAAAGTTCTTCAAAAATAATCAAGGGAAACCATTTGTTGTTGTAATTTTTCACTAACCATAGGAGACGCCTAAATCAGATGCCTATGTATTTAGGAGTTACCAAGAGTAAAAACACGTTTAAGTCATGACTAACGACGTTAGGAATCACCTAAAGTTACGACACCGATTCGGGGGTGCGTAATGCGTAGGCGCCCCTAAACTGACACATGTGACAGTCTCGATCGAAACGTCAAAAAAACCGCAAACAGACAACTTAACAAACAAAACCAAAGACAAGTATCAAAAACTTAGGCTACTCTTGGGTTAAGAATCACATAGTAAAAATAGTTTGGTGAAATAGAACTTTATGGTAAGCATGGACCTAAATTAGGAGTTACTTAGTTAAGCGTCGCCTTGTTCGTCGTTAGTGAAAACGGGCAAGTTTTGTTTCTTTGCATACTTAATTAACTAAATCAGATCATAATTGGATTTATATTTATTTTGTTAAAGTTTTCGATAAAAATTCAAAATGTTAATCAAGCCAACCATAAGCTGATTAAATTCGAAACAAAAATGGATCACAACATAATAGTTAACCTTCAAATCGACCGTATGCGTTAGTTTTAAAATCATTAATCAACTTTCTGTAGATCTTCGTGCAAAGAAGCAATATCTAAACGTGAACGCGTGGACACGCTTATCATCGTTTATATCAAACTCTCAATTTGCCGTTACAAGAGCAAATACCAATCTCCTATAAAAGCTCCTATTGCTTTGATATAAGCACTAAAATACACTAACCTTTAAGAGAACTTCACTGACGTGTCTAGAGGTCTCTCGGTCAAGGATCGACTGCGTCCGTTTCCTCAAGTTCAGCAGACAATGGCTTACGGAACTGTTATTGTTGTCATTTCTTCGAATAACTCGACAATATTCAGCGAAAGTGGGGGCGAGGGGTCAAGCAGAGATAAAGGAATCGAGAGTGTATGCTGTGTCTCGGTAGATAGTGAAATGTTGCCATTGTGGTTGATAGTCTCTCAATTAACAGAATAATTGCCATCAAGATAGCAGTATTTTTTATTAAGATGGTAATCAGAAAACTGTTTTGTAAATAACTACAAAGAAACCTGATGTAATTTCAGATAGTAAGTTAGTCTGTGATTTGTTGATAGAATCTAGTGGAGAAATACCTACTCTTAACTAGATTTCTTTCTCAGTCTTGTAGAAACCTATATTGGTTTTTGGTTTAGGACGATTTTCAGTACTGCATCAGGAATGTTGAGTTGAAAATAGAATCAACGAGAGATGGCACCTATAACGTTTAAATGCGTACCAAGTGCTTCGTCTGTGATTTGTTGATAGAAGCTAGTGGAGAAATACCTACTCTTAAATAGATTTCTTTCTCAGTCTTGTAGAAACCTATATTGGTTTTTGGTTTAGGACGATTTTCAGTACTGCATCAGGAATGTTGAGTTGAAAATAGAATCAACGAGAGATGGCACCTATAACGTTTAAATGCGTACCAAGTGCTTCGTCTGTGATTTGTTGATAGAAGCTAGTGGAGAAATACCTACTCTTAAATAGATTTCTTTCTCAGTCTTGTAGAAACCTATATTGGTTTTTGGTTTAGGACGATTTTCAGTACTGCATCAGGAATGTTGAGTTGAAACTAGAATCAACGAGAGATGGCACCTATAACGTTTAAATGCGTACCAAGTGCTTCGTCTGTGATTTGTTGATCGAAGCTAGTGGAGAAATACCTACTCTTAAATAGATTTCTTTCTCAGTCTTGTAGAAACCTATATTGGTTTTTGGTTTAGGACGATTTTCAGTACTGCTTCAGGAATGTTGAGTTGAAAATAGAATCAACGAGAGATGGCACCTATAACATTTAAATGCGTACCAAGTACTTCTAGACCAAGTGCAATTAGCCAAGCACTTTTCAAGCAATGCCGCTGTCGGCAAAACAGATAATAATCGTCTGTAATCCAATTTCAGCCCGCTATTTACATCAAAGCACTCAAAAGACACTCAATCAAAGATGCTTACACTTCAGTTGTTCTAGACTAGACACGGTGCTAGATTAATTTCCTGCCACCAGTACAGAGAAAGTTGTACTCCATCTGGAAAGCCTAGCTGATGTTGCCGATACAGTAGACGCCGAGTGGGTGTAGTGAGTGTTTCCACGTTTGATTGGGACAAATGGCCCATAATTTGTTTTGATGTCAGACTTTAGAGCAGTGATTTTGTTCCATTAATTTGTAATTAATGGAACAAAATCACTGCTCTAAAGAGCGGAAGAGATTTCATAATGAAAAGTGTTCAATTTGTGCTCAAAAGGGCGTCTAGCTGGATAGTTGTGGGGTAATTTTCATTATGTATGTTTTTTGGGGTGCTGAATCCGAATTCAAGGTTTTCTAAAAGAATTGTGTGACAAAACATTTAAAAAATGCAAAAAAAAAAGTAAAAATTTCCATTTTTCTGGCGGAGTTTTGCATGTTACTTGGATACTATTAACTGTTTGTCAATAACCTTCTTACACAAAACGAAATTTTCAACTGGCGCTTTAGCCCTGTTGGAGAAATAAACCCATGTGATGAAATTTTAAGGAAATTTTATGAACATTCGTTTTACACGGAAGATTATTTACGAAAAGTTGATAGTTTCCGACGTATAAGCAAACTACTGCCAAAAAAGAGTTTTATATGTTTTTTGAAACTTTTCTAATGTTCCGTCACGAAATATTGTTAACAAACCTCAGTTTTGAATTCAGCACCCCAAAGAACATATACAATGAAAGAAATCAAAGCTAACCCACAACTTTCCGGGTAAAAACACAACGTGACTGAAGTATGAACAAGAATGAACTGAAGTATGAAGTTTATTGCGGTCGATGAATGATAGTAGAGGACGACGACGACGTTATACTTGCCGACATTTTTCCCACGTAATTATTATTATTATTATTATGTAGGTACACTTTTCAGTCACGGGCCCATAGGGACCCGGTCATTTGAAAGGCATTCATGGGGCCGAAGCCAACATTGAAGAGGCCTTAGTACCATTTAATCTAAATGTGAGATGGCCGCATCCATGGAGGTCTCTCCCTCAATGTACCAGATACATTAACAGAAAGTCCCCCATAGTTGCCAAACTATTGCCAGGAAGGAAGACTTGGAGTGGGCTATGAGGATGGGATGCTAGATGGGCCGGATAACAGGGCTATGGAGTGAGATAACGGACATCTGTCTCAAAAATCTCTCACAAATTTAAGTCTGGCAGATGGTGACTTGCTGCTTGATGACTACCCAGAAGGATAGCCGTTGTGGGCCCCCTATCTAGCCACCATGGGTTATTATTATTATTATTAATTAATTATTATTATTCGATTATTACACGAAGAGGAAAGGAATGAATCATTATCAAGTGTTCGGAAATAATAAATAACATCTCACGAGGTTGAAAATCTGCTTTTCTTTCAACTGCTATGAAGATAAATAAAGGTAAAGATTCTTGCTTTTTTCAAGTTGCGAGTATAGATGCCGACCTTAAGTGGTATCCAAATATTTGATTTTTAATAAAAATTTTATGTCATTTGTTTTCATGAATTTCTTAACCGTTATATTATTTCTGTTATTTTGACATGTTTACGTGTTTTTTTATACTTTTCAGTTTTCTCGTTTAGGGGAGAACTTATTTACTATGCAAAGATTACAGAAAAATATAGCTGTCAAGAAATCCACGAAAACAATCGAAATAAAAAATAGATTAAAGAAGTAAAGACAAAAATTAAACGGGAAAATATTTGGCCACAAACAATCAATACATAATTTTGTGGTTTTTTAAATATTTTTGGAAATCAGTGCATGTGCAGTAGTTAAACTGTTTGCTTTCCAATAAGCTACAATCTGGTGCCCATATTGTATTTTTACAAAATATTCTTTTTTACCTTCAAGCTTTTTCATTTGGGTACCTACATCCATCCATCAGCCTGTCATCGTCCACTGCTGGACATAGGCCTTCCCAATATTACGCCACTCTTCGCGGACCTCCTCATTCAGCCGCCACCCGCAACATCCTTCAGGTCGTCGGTCCTGCGGGCACGAGGTTGGCCTCTGCGTTGCTGTACGTGGTCTCCATTCAAACGTTTTTCAGTCCCAACTGTTTAAAAAAAATTGGTTTCTTTATAACTGGCTATTTATTACTCAAAAAAGCTACTAAAGATATTTTTTTTTGCTTTGCCTTGCATAAGGAATTCAGCGCTTCAGTCTGTTTATAAGCTTCCTGGTCACTTTTTAGGGTTCCATACCCAACGGGTAACCAACGAAACCCTATTACTAAGGCTCCGCTGTCCGTCTGTCTGTCTGTCCGCCGTCTGTCCGTCTGTCACCACCAGGCTTTATCTCATAAACGGTGATAGTTAGACAGTTGAAATTTTCACAGATGATGTATTTTCTGTTGCCGCTATAACAACAAATACTAAAACCGGCCAAGTGTGAGTCGGACCTGCGCACTCCTATATAACAGTCATGATTTTTTGCCGTTGTTATGTATAATGGTACGGAACCCTTAGTGCGCGAGTCCGACTCGCACTTGGCCGGTTTTTTTTACTACTAAAAGATTCGTGGTTTAGATTCATACTGATATTGAAACGGCTACTCACGATTTAATAGTCAGATTTCCCCTGACTAGTTTCACTCGTTTTATCAAACGGGGAACCGCCGCGTAACCATGCTTGCCTCCGAAGAAACTGTACGAATACAGTGAAACTAGTCAGGCGAAACCTGACTATCAAATCGTAAGTAGCCGTTTCAATACCAGTATATTCTTTGCATGGACATCATCAAAAGCCACAGCATCCTCACAGATGACTGTTACACCGATCGTGACTGAAGAGACCAAAGCGATCGCGACACTGCTTGCCGCGTCTGTCGCAGGTGAAGCAGTGATCTTGCGGTATTGTGTTGGAGTCTTTTCAACTTTAGCTTGTTTAGCTATTTTCTGTCGTGACTCTATTTCCCATGAAACAAGATTCGTCTCCCCACCAGGTCTATTCAGTGCATTAATTCCCCACCATTCGGGTAGATTTCAAAAGCCGTATCGCGTTTGCACGTATCTTTAAATTCCAGCATCGTCCGTCCAAATGGCCTCTTGACATGAGTTACTGTTCTAGCATTACTCTTCGGAGCAGCCTATCTGGACTCATTCTCACCAAATGGCTCAACCAACGTAATCTTTTGGCCTTTAAAATGGCGGTAGTTCTTGTAGTGCTTGTTAATGTGGGCACTCTCATATTTGACATATTGTCTTTTCAAGTGACACCCAAAATTGTATACGTAGACACCAAATATGAAAGACATTGAACCGATGTTCCTGCTTTGCGTATGGTATTAAATCACTCAATCAATAAACAAGTCGTATGACAGAAATAACTAATGACGGAATACTCTAAACATTATTATTAGAGTGCATTACAAACTAGATTAGAAATAAATGTAATAATGAGTAATGACAGAATAGCCGTCCTGTACTGAAATTTACTACCATTGCCTGTCATTACAGTTAACAGATGAAGGTCTTCTATTATTGTTCCACGGTTGGATTGGGAATGAGGTGCGATCGTCAACTTTACGCGAATGTATGAAATGACAGTTACCAAAGGTAGGATGTGCAAAAATACGTAAAAAAAAAATTCAGTACTGCAAAATTATAATGTGAAGAAAATGTAACATTTTACCAAAATAATAATTCGTGGAATTAAAATAAAATTATATTCTTAAAAAAAATGTCAGCTCGCCATTTGTTTCGATGATCAATCACTCATGGGTTCATTAACTTCATCATCAATGCCGAATAGTGACAGATTTGTCAAATAAAATTTAAAGATTTCATTTATAAAACAGTTGAAAATCGATTTAGCAAACAGTTCAGACAACTAAATCAGCGATCATTTAATTTTTTGGAGAAGCAATATCATTGATCAATAAACTTTTATAAACATCAATAAGTACGTAAAACGCAAAAATTTTATAATTAATTTACTTGATGTACTACCTAAGTAGTCAATTCTTTTGTACTATTATTATGCAAACAGTACTTTTGAATCCCAATCCAATCGTTGAACAATAATACAATATAATTACCAATTAATTTGCACGTCAAACTAAAGGATCTAAACTTGTGTCAGCAAGTCTGTAAGTAGATAACTATCGCGCGAGAGATGTCGTACCTTACGCTGTTTACATTTACTTTCAAGTTTCTCAAGTGGTCGTAACTTCGTATGGCCGCCAGTGCTACTATAAACAAACAATGACCGACTGACTGACTATAAAATTAAATATTTTATCGACACACATATCGTACAACCTTGATTGTTAACTCAAAAATAATACGCAAATTACGCTTTTTGTATGGAATGACTTTGTGGGTCATATTTTTTTTGGAATTTGGAGTGATGTTAATTTTGTTTTATGGTCTAATTAAATGAATAGATTGTCAATATAATTGCAGAATTCGATTGGTTAAGGATCATTAGTTAAAGAAATTACGGAAGTCTTTTTTTCAACAGGTAATGTGATAAATAATAAATATTCTGGTAGATTATGTTCCAACAAATTTATATGTCGTATGTTTTGGTAATATTTTTAGCAAAGTTACTGCACTTGAATGAAAGATTTAGCTCTTTGAAATTAACAATGTGATAAATTTTCTGCAAACGAGGTGTAGGAGATTAATCACTACAAAAATATAAAGTAGTATTTGCAAATATGAATATAATGTTTAATGCGAAAGATTTTGATACCTATTTTTTTTCAATAGTTTGACATTAACACAGTTTTTCATGAGTAATAAATCAAAATCGTACTACAATTCACTTTGAGTAATATTTAATAATAACTTTTCATTTTTAGTAAAATTTTATAAGAGTGATACATAACTTTTGGAGGTCATATGGAGATGTAGTTTTAAATTCAAAGCGATATTTTGAAAACCTTTTGATGTAGGTACTATTCGAAACGGCCTTGTGGCAATCGCCTTTGCCGAAGGCTGACCGAGTAAAATACTTATAATATATTACTTATAATATTTACAATGCAAAGAAAGATGATTACTCATAATTCTGGTGAATTTATAATACGAACAAAACATGCACATACACAATTGTACTCGTAATATGGCACATTCAGTTAAATATAATCGTTAGGTGGACTTTTAAATATTGAGACTCGGTAAACGAAAACTCTCTTCACAAGATATTTATTTATTTACTAGGTGGTAGAGCTGATGCCGGGCTCGACTGTGGAGGTACCACCATCTTACTCGCAAATCCTCCCGAAGTTATTCGGGGGAGAGTAAGAGGATAGCTCTCAAACAGGCAAAACCAGGCCGATGGATGGCGGTTTATCCATCCTCAATTGCCGAGCCTTATATGAACCAAACTGGTGACGGGCAGCGGCGTCACTGGTGCAAGGGTTTCGGCACCGCGCTCATCAACCCACCTGCCCAGCGTGTGTGAGTGTGGGCATTTCTTCCAGGAGGATCGCCAAGAGTGGTGAAATCCTGGAAAGGCCTATGTCCAGCAGTGGACGAAACAGGCTGATAGATGGATGGATGGAATGAAATCATAATCATCTTCTTAATAATTCGTCCTTGATAATGCCATAACGCGAAACCGGTTGGAGCTAATAGAGTGATATAGTGAAACAGAACCTACAAGTTTTTATTGAGATAATAATAAAAATCACTTTGTATTTAACATTATATTTAGTGACTTATTTAAGCAATAATATTGGATGGGTGTGTATGACGGGCTTTTTAACTTTTATTGTCATCTTTCCTTTTTAGGTCAGCTCGCAATTAGCAAAGATAACTCGAATAGTAGATATCATTCAGAAGAGCAGATCGCGTGTGAAATGTACGTTTTAAAACTGATTAGATATTCGCACGAATGGTCGCCGTGAACCACATTCATTAGAACTTATTTGGATTATCCACTTTTTTCTTAGTTAACTTCTCATATCAAATCGATTTGATGCACTATAAACTCAACTATTTCTCTACAAATGGATGTGGAGTCGAACAATTTATTGCGTTTTATTAGATTTATTTATTACAAGTTGGACTACGATCTATTATTTTGGCGGTAATAGGAGTCAAGAGCATTCTAGGCACACGGCCGCGGCAAAACGGATGAAAAAAACATTTTATAGGTAAATTTCCATATTTGAAACGCTTGGCGATTTATCCATCGTAAGGATATAAAAATTATAGATAAAAGAAACAAAAAAAATTACGCTATAGTCACAAAAATTAGAAATAATGTAATTTACACTCGTCACTTGCCAAAAAGCGTGAGGCGCTTCTAAAAGAAAGGTAACAAAAAGCGCCCACGCTTTTTGGGATTAAGAACTGACGAGTATAAATTACATTATTTTATACTTTTTTTTGAACCTCTAATTTATACTTAAACTTAATACTGTTGCAGAGAAATATGTATAATAAACACGCGCTGGAAACCCGGCTTAACTCGATTTAGGCGGTAGCAAAGTTATTGGATAGGCAACTCGCACTTAGCTCTCAGTAAAGATATTAGTTTACAGATATAATGATAAATGTGTAATATTCCGATCTAATTTCAAGAATCTATGTTTAAATATTTATTTCATAAATTTTGAAAATAGATGTTATCTAATCAAAACTAATTAATTTGGATATTCTGATTTAAATCTGATGCACTCTGTCTCACACTAAACAAATGCAGATTTCACTTTCATTATAGAAACTCATATCCGTTTTATTCAAATATATCTCTTGTATGACTATTATAATCATTTATATCACTCTAGTATTGACTTGATTATGTCGCCCATTAAGAATTATTATAATATTTATTTAATTATTCACCGTGAAGGTCGCCAATCAGAGCGATTTTTAAGACAAACTCCCTCATTTGCATCTTACATCATGTTGTATTTTACTAAAATACTAACTTTTGCCTGCGAATTTGCTCGCGTGGGAGTGTCTTTCCATTAATGTATCTTTTAAAACTATTATCGACAGTTTTTGGCTTGCTGTTTATTTTATCAACACCCCACCCGCTCTTAATCAATCTTTGCCCAGTTTTCGGCTTGGACGTTATTTTATGAACACCTCGTATAGCATATGTGTTGACTAAGGCCACTACGATGATAATAAAAAAACCGCATCCAAATCAGTTGAGTGGTTCTCGAGTTAAAACAGAACATACAGACAGACAGATAGACAGATAGAGAGATAAACATTACAAAAAATGTGTTTTTTGCCTTAGTACAATAGTAATGACCCATGTCACATAAAATTTCGCAAAAATATGAAATTTACAGACACGCCTTTTTTACTACTATAGATATTTAAAAGTTTTGCTAGCCTCTTAAGGATTTACAGCATTCGGAACATTTACTAAAGTAATAATTTTAATATGTAATGCTTTTAGACTAAATAAGTTGTAAATAAATGCCATGGAAATGTCGTATAGTGAAAAAAAATATTAAAATACCCTTTACAGAATATAGATGTTTAAAATACAAAGAAGTGGAAAGTTAACACTATTTAAGCTGTAAAAGCATAAAATTAAAATAATGTAACCAGCTCGTTTATTGTGAATCAGATGTTTCGGGATAATATAATTCTTAGAGAGTTAAAATGTATTTCCTTAGTAAACACAAATAAACAGGTTCTACAAAATGTAACATCCAGTTTCATTACACAGCCCTATAAGCCTCTAATCAGCTCTTTTAAACTATTCAACTGCGGCTCTACTACCAAAGGCTGAAGAGCCGCGGAAACGGTGTGCTTACACTCAGCGGGTCCCATGTCCTATGACGATATTAGTAGTTGAGGGATTTAGTTCCTGATTAATTCTATCGAATGCAGTTTTAATTTGTTCCGTCAAAATGGATGAAGGACACGATTTTACAGGCGACCTCCAGTCAGCGGGACACTTCCCATTTATAAGCCTCAGGAACTCCAAATGGGTGTAAAACTTTTGTTCTACTTCCCTGGATTATGTATGTTCTTAGTGAAAACAATTTTCTAACATATTACGATGATAATTGGGTTTGAAAAAATCTCCAGCCAGCGGACAACTTTCTTTTCATGATTTTGTCGAAAATTGTTTTCATCGCACTAATATTCTAAATGCGAAAGTTTGTGTCCGAGTGAGTGTGTGTGTTTGTGTGTGTGTTTGTTTGTTACTCTTTCACGTCAAAACGGCTGGACGGATTTCGATGAAATTTAGAATGGATATAGCTTATACCCTAACTTAACACATAGGCTACATTATATCTCGGAAAAAAGCATGTCGTTAAACCGAATAACACGCGGGCGGAGCCGCGGGCAAAAGCTAGTTTATAACATAACATAACATAACAGGGAAGTAAAACTAATGACACCCATTTGGGGTTTCTGAGGCTTATAAATAGGAAGTGTCCCGCTGGCTGGATGTCGCATGTAAAATCGTGTCCTTCATACATTTTGACGGAGCAAATTAAACATTTGATTATATTCGATAGAACTAATCTGGAACTAAATCCTTCAACTACTAACAATTTCGTGGTAGCTACGAGTACTAACATCGTCATAGGACATGGGTCCCGCTGAGTGCAGGCACACGCGGAAACGAACTCCGTAATAGCTCCGTTTTGCTCGGTCACCAGTTGTAAATGGGTTAATAAGGGGACGTAATGGGTGATTCCCCCGTGTTCTTGAATCGTGGTTGATGAATCATGGAAGGAAACGTCTAAAGCATGTGACAAAGAGCTTGTACCGCGTCGAGGTTATGGAAGCAGCCTTTGTACTACACTTGCAAATAATCAGGTGTGGTTCGTTCCTAGTGCTTTGTGCGGAAATGTTGCGCTCGCGCATATTGACGGTATGCTCACATTGAAAAATGTTATTGAAAATTAATTGTTTTTGTAGATTAATCTGGACCCTTACTCAGTTTTTTAACAAGAACTAAGCAAAAATACTGATATTTAGGCAATTAAACATTTAAACAGTAATACTGTTTTCGAGATAATACTATTTTGAAAGCTACGGGTCTGGTAACAGTTGAAATATATTTCGAAATCAAAAAGCGTCTTAAACGATAATTATGTTACCGATCAAACCCGAGTTAAAGACAAACTAGTTTTACCTAGACCTATAGGGCTCCTTTTGCCCTGAAAATTCCAGAAATTATCTCAAGGATCAGTGATTTCGAAAAAAATGCGTATGAATTTCCATGGGGACACATATGCATAAACATATGGTATAATACATTCCTAAATTACAGTCGACAATACGTATACAAAAGATATCCTTTTAAAAATTAAGAAAAAGTAACAAATAAGTACAAAATAAAGATCCTTTGATGTATGAAAATAAAATAATCATCAGTTTTTTACTCGCCAGTACTTTAAGGCCTAGTTGAGCGTATTCATTGGTGCTTACACTTTACTAGTATGTACGAACATGCTCACTCATTAAGAAGGCGTAAAACAGTATCCATAAAACAACCATTAATTACAAGGCAGTAAAGTTTATGTTTGCGCTATTTACGACTCTGTGGTAGAGTCCTCTATGCAGTCGCAAACTTAAAATTATGTAAATATACAAAGGGAGTTTTTCCATTACATTATGATTTGCTTACGATACAAAATAGACTTTGTGGAGTATTCATAGTGGTAAAGGAAAAGAGAAGTCTGCTTAAAATCACAGAAAACAGAAGAAAAGATACACCACTTGTCAATCTTATGTAAAAAATCATAGAAGAAAATGTTAAAGGGAAAAGAGGAAGACAAAGATCTTAGCAAAATTATTTAAGAAAAACGTTCGATGATTAAGAGGAAAAAGGTGTGGCAGTTTCACCACCGATAAAAGCGCAGCTCTTAAATTTTGTATGGGTGGATTGTTTGTTTTAGTTTTTACCACATTCGTATCAATTTTTACGTTAAGATTTAAATTTAACTAAAATATTTCTTTTTGTCATAATCAAGTATGTGAAGATTGATGCGAATAGTTTTATTGGGAACAAATATGTGTTCGGGATTTCTTTTCTCTTCAGCTCTTCCGAAATCAAGTGTATTTCCATTTGAAATGTACGAGAAAGTTATTGAAAGTGTACAGAGAAGAACAGTGATCGGGTAGTTAATTTATTTATCAAAATAATCAAATGCAATAAGAAATAATTGGATATGCAGATGAATATGGTGAAAATGTGATAGAATAATACGTGCAAATTGTTTATACACAGCGTATTAAGGAAATTGAAAACCTTTTCTGCAATCAGCTTAAGTGTGGTGGTGGTAATAAGATTTGATATTGATTTTGACCAAAAAATATGTTTTTTCGTAGAAAGTCTACTGGTATTCTAATTGTTCACATAAGAGCAGAAAATAAATGTATCAGTGCATAATTTAGTGTAATATTTTAAATTTGTTTATAATAATTGCTCTACGTATGTCGTGTGCTCCAAAAAGGCATATTATAGGTATGTTCGGAAGGGCCAATCTACTCACTATATATAATTTTGATTTAAATATAAATGAAGATAGTAATTGGTATGATTAAGCTTTTTATTTCGTAATATTTGTTCAGGACTATTATACTATATATATACACAGTTTTTTTCGATATATTTCGGCCTCTTGAATGAGGTCAACTAAATGGCATTAGGTAAAAATTAAATTTATTTTATTTAAATATCAACCTCAATTACCTCAGTCAAACATTTTGCCTATCTAAGTATCTATGTAGGCATCAATCAATTTGTTTGTTTCATAAATGTAATTTTCTTACAAAAGCATTCAAAAAAGCAACTCCTTGAATCGATCTGGATTCGATAATTATGTGTAACGTTATGTTAACATCGGTAACACATTATCACACGAGAAGTTATTTCACTTTCACCAAAATATTATAATATCTACTATCCATAGGCCACTTTCCATAAATATGTTACCACCACAATCGACCACATAATTTCTATTCCATTTTGGCTCTTATGTGAACGCAATAGATACTGCCGTTATTTACCGTGAAGTACTGAGACACAGATCGAATGTGGTGACCGAATCTATTAATCAATGATGAAATGCTAGAAATTTGCATTGTGTAACCAGTTTTGTTAGATTTTGTATACGATAGGCTTTTGCCACGTGATGATATTCCATTCTTGTAAAGGACATCATGAAATTTAGAAGATTAGAAACGTTGGTTATGTATGGGATTAAAATTTGCTTAATTTTGGGAAATAAATAGAATATATGTCAGAACTTGAATCAAGCTTTTTCTCTTAGAGAACAAAATACTTACGAGTACTTTAATAACATAACAGTCACAAAGGTAACTGGTTTCAAACTACACGATTCATAAATAACAAACAAATATAAATTCAGATTTTATGTTTTTATTTATCTGTAGACTTCGTAGATCTTGGGGCTTCGATTCTGTCGTTAGGAAAAGTGTTTGTGTTAAATAATAAGAATCGATAAATTATTTATAGAATTGATAGAGATTTTTTGTAATAAAACATGATTTATTGATGAATGTCGGATCCTGGCGTTTATTGGCGTTATATCTTAGAAATAAAAATGGACCGACTTCAAAGCGCGTTCTGTGGCGTTTTTTGGTTCCCTTAAAAATGTTCACGATTTTGACATGTCAAACGCAACCACGAGCAATATATGTTTTTTGGACTGTTTCTGTTTGTTTACAACAGAAAATATAAATATAAATGCATTGAAAATGATGGATATAAAGCAGAAATTAAAAAAAAATAATTTAATATAATTATAAAGAAAAAAAAAATTCTTAAAACAATAAATTCTAAACTTAATAAAACAATTAATAAATGCTTATGTTTAGAAACAAAAACTATATATAAAGCAGAAATTAAGACTGGCAATCATAAAAAATTATAGAGACGAGGATTTTACTCACATCATGTAGGTATGTATGAAAACGCCCTAACTACAATTTTATTTCAAGTGTGTACAGATTGAGCCAAAAATATTTTTTCAATAAATTAGTAATTCAGTTTGCTGCAAGTACGTCCCTTGCTAAACAGCGCAAATGGTTTCGAGCTCAGTGCAAAATGCATAACTTATTCCATCCATCCATCAGCCTGTTTCGTCCACTGCTGGACATAGGCCTTTCCAGGATTTCGCCAATCTTGGTGGTCCTCCTGGAAGAAATGCCCATACTCACACACGCTGGGCAGGTGGGTTGGTGAGCGCGGTGCCGAAACCCTTGCACAAGTGACGCCGCTGCCCGTCACCAGTCTGTTTTACATAAGGCTCAGCAATGGGGATGGATATACCGCAATCCATCGGTCCCAGGCCGCTGGTTTTGCCTGAGAGCTGTCCTCTTACTCTCCCCGGAATAACTTCGGGAGGATTTTCTCTACCACCTATAACTATAACTTATTATGATTGTTTATTTAATTTTCAAATAAAATGTATGAAATAAAATAGTTTTATCTTATTTTGTGAGTATTGTTTAATAATTAACCGACTTGGTATCACATATGGATCTCACAACTTTTTACGGTAGAAGAACTAAGTTGGTTCTTTTTACAAGTATTGTTTTTGATGGCATATATAGGTACACACCACATAATATAGGTGTATGAGGTGATTCTCGTTTATAAAGCCAAATTATTACTGGATACTTGATAAGTGGTCAAGCAAGACCTATAGGTTCAATGACGTGGTTTGTGAAATACGAAAAATACTTTTTGTGCCTCTATGTTGTTTAAGAACAACCCCGACTCAATTAGTATAGGAAGTCAACATTTTATTTTGTGTATTTCACTGTAAAGCAGTTTCAGAAGCAGAGCAGAAAAGTTTTCAACATTCCATTCATTCGAACGCACTATTTCAAATCTGGAATGTGGAACTCTGTACCTCCCTCCGTTTATCCGGCTATTTATTTCCCAGATTTCTTCAGAAGAATGAACAGTATACATTCGGGGCGAATTCCCTTCAGCCCTTCAGTTCTTTGTGGCCAAAAAAGTTAAGGGAATTACGCCACATTTTTAGCCATAAACTTCGATTATATCGATCGACTAAAAAGATTACGTATTTAGTTCATACATTTTAACTGTTTTTTTATTGCCAAGGATCTTTTAATTAAATTGTTTTTAACTGTTCATAGATCAGTTAAATATACAGATAAATTAAATAATTTAAAGAGTCATTAAAAGACATATTTATAATCTCTATTTTATCTCTACGATTTATATATTAATATGAGATAAAAGTTAAAACTAAACTCACGTTAAACTGTCAAGTTTGCGAATTTTATCGTATCATAAATGGCCTAGGTTTTCTTTTAAAATTTATAGGTATAGTTTTATAGGTACTCGTAACTATTGTGTCATTTGTTTTTTATTTGGCTAAAATTAATTTAACGTCATTTTAACTTATATGTGACATTTGTGTATTTCCCCCAGTTGCACGAAACCAATAGAAGGCTAACGGTTACTTTAAACTGATGCTGTTACTTTCTATTTCATACGAAATGCAAGGTATGGCATGAATTTAGAGTCATCGTTGAACTAATCTTACTCCAGTCAAACTAAGAATGTTTCTATGTAGCAAGTTAAATTAAAGGACACTGGTCAAATATTGGAAATATATATATCAAAAAACTGAAAAAAAAAATCACAAGAATCTCTGATAAATATTTGATAAAAACGAAGCAGCTTAAATAGACCATGCCTAAGAAGAATCTTAGTAAAATCAAGGAGTCTAATTATTTTCGTCGATAATTTAAAAGAATACGCACGGAAAATGCTCGCGTGGAAACAACCAGGTAACAAAAACACCCGAGCAAGTGAAATATATATTGATATGTAGTACATATTTGCTAGGAAATCTAAAAGTATATTTTGAAATCATGTCTGTTTTTCATTTTCATTAATTGTTCTAAGTAACGTTATTTGCGAATTTCTACGACCCATGGCGGAAAATCATATAAAACTTATTTATGAAACCAAGAAAACGTGTTTTAATCTCTTTCAAAATCTTAATATTCATTAACTGCTCGATAATCACCGGTCAACAAGTTTTCTGCATAGAAACGATATTTTTAATTTCTTGCAAAAAACTGTGTGCTGAATCCAAATCTGGACTCGGACTTTTTCTATCAGATCCCAGTTTTTGTGAAATCAACTTTAAGTATTGAAATTTTACGTTTCTTTAATGCTTCTGAACAATTTTTTTACTTATCACAAAATGTATTTTATATATTTCTTTTTCACAATACAAATCCTTAATCAATACTTATCAAGGTAAAAATAACTGAATTCGCGATTGAACCTTATTTTTCAAAATAAATAATATTTTGTGAGAGCTTGTTCTGTCCATAGATTTAATACCAATTTTATACTATGAAAAATTGGGTGTGATTGCTTTGAGACATTAAGTCAAAAACTAAGTTTGGTTACGTGAATCTTTTTATCATATTATTAAAAAGAACTATTGAGAAGAAGTATTACTGAAAATTAAAGCCGAAAAACTAATTGTGCTAAGCGTAAATCCCCACCAGAAGTAGTAACTATACGCGATTTTTCAAAATTCAGTCTGTCTTTGACAAATAATACGACGTGATAGAGAAAATCTGAGTTCATATTCGGATTCAGCACACAAATTTCTAAAATAATTTCAATATATCGTTTCTGTGACAGAAAATTTCTACAATTTTGTTGACCACTGTAATCGATTTTAGATAACAATGGAGCGCTATTGCACCTTGTGATGGGTTAAATAAGAATAAATCAATGTCACACAGGTGTATCGATCGGTTAATGTAACTAATGAATTTCGCACCATAAATCAAGACCATATTTTCTCCGAGCCTCCATTTTACATTACCCATACATCCGAGTCTAACGGTCCATGTTATGCATAAGTGCACCAGCTAGGTGAATTATTCGATCATTCCCACTACTTGTGGATGAGTATGTATCTCTCACGGACGGACAGATGGTTCGTCTTGCTTCGTTATTTACTCATGATGAGATATTTGCATCGTGTTGAGATAATCACTGTTAATTTGGTATGGAGGTAACATTTTTGTTGTGGACGGACACGGGCAAACAAAATTTAGACTGATCTTATTATTATTACTAGTATTCTGTCAAATTATATCAATATTATATATTATATTATTTCTTATGGTCGGATGAACTGAATTTTGATCGACTGAAAATCCTTTTCATAATCATTAATTGTCAATTGAAAAAAAATCATTCACCTAAATACAGGTAAACAATTTATCTGTATTAACATATACACGATTTTTTTTCTGTTATTATATTTTAGGGTGATGTTATTTTGTTGCTTCTTGCAGACAGTAACGTTTATATTTTTTCGAAGTTTTTTGGTTTATGACTTCTTTAATGAGTCTGCGAAAAAACATATTTTCCTGTATTAAAACATTGTGCCCGAAGTATGGCGATTGGACTCACCACCCATCAATCAGCCTTACCAAAATTATGTCATAATGGCGTATCTATATATTCAGGAAATATATTATATATCAATAAACAATTGGTTTATCTCGAAACGATTTTTGGATCAGCGTAAGAGTATGGGCAAAATATAAATTGAAGGTTAAAAAACACTTGAACTGTCCATGTCTTGTCACTCGGCTCGTTCCTCAACTCGTCCCACTATGTTTTTCTTAAAATTTTATGTTGGTTAAGTACAGACGCAAACAAAACATTCATCAGTGGTAAAATGTTTAATTAAAAGACAAAAATATTCTTGAAAGATAATTTTCTAAATGAACATTTTTAATATACTAAGGTGATTGCAATAATGACTTTCAAAGTTATACAATAAAAGAATCTGTGTTATTTACTAACACCTACCAACAATCGAGTATTTCGCTTTCCCAAACGCAAAAATTATGATTGCTCTTCCTATTTTTGAATAAAACGTATTAAATAAATGTAATTTACGCGACAAAAGTTTAATGTCAATTAAACTATATGAGAAAGAATATAATCTTTGTGAGAGAGAAAGAAAACAGGCTATCCTTTCATGTTTTAAGAAAACAAAATTGTTACTTTGTAGTTGCTTGTAAAATTGAAACAAGCATAAAAAAGACAATCCGTATCTGATTACTCGAAAAACATAAACACTTTTCTCCCTGGTATTACTTCACGCTTATTTTATTGTAAAAAATATGGTGGCACGAGTTGAGGAACGAGTCTGTCACTCCCTCATGACGAAGGAATCTGGAAGAAATCGCTATAAGCATCCACAAATTAATGAAATAAATATATTTTATAAAATATATACAAAATATTTTCTGTAGCGCGCTCCAACCTATCTCATCCACGATTACATCATGCGGGGCAGTGGCCAAGTATAAGGGCATTGCGAAAAAAAAACATTTATTGTTTTGTGTTTTGTTTGACGATTCGTTTAAAAAGGTTGCGTGTCCAGTAGGTCAGAGAATTTTGGAACTATTTGCCGCAATCGTACATATCCATTAAAAGATAATTAATTAAGTATTAATATATTTATCTAGTCTAGAATAAACTAGATATCTTACGTTGTTTAAATTATTACTCCCATTTAAATTGAGTTCATACGGATGATATAATATTCCAATTAGTGAAAGGCTAACCATTTGATAAACAAAATGGGGTGTATATGTTACAGCCAAAGTGATTAATCTAGATAATATTTATACTAACTACCCATTATTATAATATCTATTCAATTTGGTCACAGTGATTATTGGGACAGAATTAATAAAATATTCTAGCTATTTTATATAATGTCTAGTAAAACTTAGATAAGTAGGTAATAAAACACAATAAATTTTAGTTTATTGTGTATTGCACGGGTACTTACCTACTAATAAACGTTAAGTTATGTGGATATAAAGTTATATTGCAAGACATCATCGCAAATAAGTGATAATTGTGAATCAAACTCTATGTGGGGCAATAATAAAGTTAATTTTAATAATAAACCAACTAGCAAAGATATGGTATAAGCGATTACTCATAGAACTATTTGGTCGAAACACAATCGAAATAAAGATTCCAGGATACGAAATCGTCGTATAAAAGAAATTTTCTCGATTCTAAGCATTCAACACTTTTTTGTTATGTACCGGGATAAGATATTCAGATCGATATATACCTAAAGTTGGAAAAACTGAGAAAATTTGTCGGTTTGGAGTCGGCTTCTTATAATATTATTTTGATAGGCAAATTCCCGAAATTATGGAATTGCTTGAAACGTTACGATAATTTAATATGTTTAATGATATGTTAACATAAATGTAAATAATAAATAAATAAATTCAAGGATTAGATACAATTCCTAGAACAAAAATAAAATGCCAAGCTGACTTAGGCCGAATAGAGCAAAAGTCAAAAGAGAAAACCGAAAATTAATTAGATTTTTTTTTATTTTTTATTTATTTAACCAAAATATCATAGGTAGTTACAAATAATAATCTTCGCCAAACTACTGAGTAGTTTGTTGGCGACCACGCTCTTCCAATTTCACTATTCTACCTTAATATAATACATATTTTCTCTAAAACCTACCACAATATCTTACATTTTATATCTCTTATCTATCTATTACTCTAACATGCATCGCTTAAGTTTTTCTTTTAGAAGTGGCAAACATTTCACCTTTTTTGAATCCAACAGCATCGCGTACTTATTACATATTTTTGGGATTGAGTATTTTCTAGTTCTTTGGCCGTAGTAATTATTAACTCCTCTCTGTATCAACTTTTCTTGCTTTTTCGACCTAGTACAGTATTTATAACAGATTTTGTCTTTGAACTCTTCACTATAGTATGTTTCTAATGCTAATAAATAATTCACTTTCTTATCCACTGGTAAGATTTTACATATCGTAAAAAGTTTGTTGTAATCATCTTTGTTTTCTTTTTTTATCTTTTTACAGACAAGGTTCTTAATAAATCTAATTTGAATTTTCAGTAATAATAATAATAGATCAGTTAAGTATTAGGTACATCATCCTAACGTTTTAAGAAATTTTGTAATTTTTACCGTCAAAATAAATATTTTACGAAGCCGACTCCACACCTACAAACTTTTTCAAGGATTTTTCCAACTTTAGGTATATATCGATCCGATTATCCCATCCCATCGAGTAGACGTTTACTCTACGAATTTATAGCGCGTTCATTGGATAAATTCTATAAATAGCTCTATGAAATTAACTGAATTGCTAATTTATCGTCTTACGAGCATGTCTAAAAACTCTCAGTCTTAAACAACTTATTTTTACTAGATTATTACAATGTGATTAAATTTAAATACGTACTTTTAATTTTTCGTTTTACAACCATTATATGTACGTTACGGCTAATGTTAGGTTTGATGATAAACTACGGATTAGCCGTTTAATCGTAAATTTGATTTTGAGCATTAAAGCTGACATTTGATATGATGTCCAGTTTCAAAGACAATTGTTGTGTTCGTTTTGGCACATAGTTTGATGAGATTGCGTATACAATATAGTAGGTGAGGAACGCTCGAAATCACTTTCCGTAGATATCTATTAAAACATAATTAATTAATTACATATTAAAATATTTATCTAGTCTAGAATAAACTAGATATTTATTTCACTTAAATTATTTTTTTATTTAAATTGAGTTCATAAAGATGATATAATATTCCAATTATAGAAAGGCCTACCATTTGATAAACAAAATGGCGTGAATTAATCTTGCGCTAGGTAATATATTAAATCAATATGATTAAAAACTTTCAGACTGATACAATTTATTTTTACTTGAATTGCCGTTAGGTTCAGGCTAATGGCTAAGGCGGCTAAAAATTAATGTTTCATTGAAAATGAACATGATTTCGAACATTAGCCAATGCTTACAACTAACTTCAAATTAGCCGGCTAATCTTAACACAATTTTTTTAACGTTTAATGTTAATAATGTATGGTAACGTTTAATCTTATCCATCACAAATTATGTTTCTTTCAATAAATTCAACATCAAATTCAAATAAAAAATTTAACTTGTTACATTATTTTGAATACTTTGGTACATTCTCTCCGACCACTTTTAATTTTCATCCTATTTAAATGTAATCTGCTTCTATAATATCTTTTGATACTAATTTCAATATATTTTTTTGTGTTTTTGGGTTACTAGCATTTTATGATATCAATATGCTAAAGTTTTAGATCAATTAGCCGTTATAATGTTATGCCATGGACGGACACGGAGGCCACGAAATATATACCGGGTGTAAATAGAGTGCGACCATTAACGGACGTCGCTTCACGGATGACGCTCTCTCTAAACTTGCCCGTATGTCGGTGCGTTAGGGTTCACGCATTTTCGTCTGGAACTCAATTATTTCCTAAACTAAGGGTGTCCGCGGGTATGACTCTTGGGAAAAGTGGTTCAGTAGGGTCGGTAGAATATGTGGTTTCATTTAATGGTCGCACTCTATTTACACCCGGTATTTGAAAATAGACAATATTTATTTTTGTTACTGATAGATTCGCCTTTATTTTACTTATAATTTTTATCAGTTTTTTCTCGTATTTTTTATTTAGTCTCAGTTTCACTACAAACTATTGAACAGCGAATGCCAATTGACGGTTTTTTTATGGGTATATTACGTAAGTTTTTGGCGGCATATCTAGGCTGAGCGTAGTAAAAGGTTCAGAGATTCCGTTCCGTACAAAACTCTAATGAACTATTTCATTCAAACAGACCAGATTCTTGTGCTAACCGTACATGGAAGCTTTACACATAAACGTAAGCGTATCAAAAATCATACTTGGTATAACCACTCAGTAACCATTAATTTGCCCACTAATAACCTCTAGATTAAACCGAAGGCTAGCACATAAACCCAGTTTTATCTAGACCCAGTTTAAGCTAGATTTTACTGCGTGAGCGTAGCGCGTTCTATTTCGTTATAACGGCGAAGCTCGCGTTTTATAGAACAGCTGTTCGGTTGAGTGGTTGAAGGCTTCTCATAATTTGCCGATAGACGTACAGATGTAGCTACACTAGTTCTGTTATCTAATCCTTGTGGTATACATTTTAGATTACAGTAAATTGTACGGACGCAAACACGACGGGCTCTCTGTTGGCAGTTGTTATTGCGGCGTCATATAGCCATTTAAATCGTTTACAAATAGCGTTATCTGCGGGCGACTGTGCATTGCAGGATGTTATGTTTCCACAACAACGTATTTTGTAGGGTTCCGTACCTCAAGAGGAAAAAACAGAGCCCTTATAGGATCACTTTGTTGTCTATCTGTCTGTCCGTCCGTCGACGTAATGACCCTTTATCTCAAGAATGCGTGAAGGTATCGAGTTGAAATCAAAACCATATACTCAAGTCTACAGTTTTTTGAAGCTCTGAAAAACTCAAACATCAAGTTAACGTAAAAAATAGATACGGCCGTTTATACCACAAAAAACGTATATTTTGACACTCAAGGGAATCAAAATTTATAGGTTATTTTCCGTTGACCTAGAACTATTAAATTTGGCAAGCAACACCGTCTTAAACTACAAGTACAGTAAAAAATCTGAAAATGAAACATTTGTAATTAAATCATTAAAAAAATATAGTTTTTAACGGAACCGTCGGTGGGCGAGTTTGACTCGCATTTGTCCGATTTTTTCAATCGGTTATATACGAATAGGACTCGTGTCTCAATGGTCCCGTACACGCCGTCTTATTCCACGTGCAGTTTTGTCTGGCCAACTTAACTTGAGACTTACGATCCATGACACTTATGTAGGTATCCAATGGTCGAATTCATTAATTACTTCTTGAATACTTAATAGAAATATGGGGCTCAGCATGCAAAACATATCTCAAACAAATACAACTAGCACAAAATAAAATTGAAAAGGTCCTATTTATGATTATTTAGAATCAACATCAAAAATTTATAAATAAACTAATTTAATGCACATTAATCATATATTTACATTTCGAACCTGTATCTTAATATATAAAATTAAAAATTAAAATATTCATTCCAACTTAACTCTGAAAAGACGTCAACACAAGAAGTGCAAATTTCTTAACTCTAATCAAAACTCGAACAAATTACGGTCTGGTGTTTCAGGGAGCGCAGATGTTTAATAAGCTGCCAAAAACAATAACAGAATCTAAATCCTTGCCCAAATTTTAAAAACTATTGAAGAATTACGTCACTACCAATATTAATACAATTATTAAATAAACAAAAAAATAATAATTAAATCTGAATGCCTAAGTAAAACATTAATTATTATGCTTAATAGGTATTGTTATAAAATTGGCGGGACAACTAGCTTAGTTTACCTTGTAACTGTTTACTTGTTTTATTAGTTTCAGACTTTAGGATACATATCTGATGTGATAACTGTTGTGTTTGAGCACAACAATATGCCAGCTTGCACCCGACCCACTGGTCGTGTAAAATAAAATATATTTAACTTTAATTAGAATTTATTAAGTTCTCATTTTAAGTGAATGCGTAAATGTTCTTATGAGAAATAAAGAATGTTAAGCCCTTAATAATTAGAGCCACGGGAGTAAGGCTAGTCTTCCTCTAAAATTAATCAATCTTTGGTTTGAACTTTTTAATAAAGCGTTGCCCTTTACTGCTAATAGAGTAATTTTCAACGTTATTGGGGCACACGGATTGTGTGTTTGTCACATATCGTGCGAGTGAATAACAAATAGCGTCGTCGTGACTAGCGACAATACTGAGAACGGAATTAATGATACGAATTAACATAGGTATGCGGTGATAATACTTGATTTATTAATATTTTTCCTAATTAATTTTGCCGTCAGATAATGGTGACACTGGATACATTTCTTTTTGTTTAATCCGCATCTGCTTACCTTGAGATTTTAGAAATATGCTTAGCCTTATTTTTGATTACTAACCCAGTCTCCAGTATCAATTTCTGAGTAAACTTTACATTAAACATTGATTAGTGATATACCGGGCGTACTGTGACGTGCTTAGGAGCTCTACTGATTTTACTGAAACTTCTAAAGAAACTCTTTTGAAACAAAGCGAAAAAAAAACACTTGCCCATAGAAAATGAGAAGTAGGTTATGGGTTTAATTATGAAATTGCCGTTTAAACGTACTGGCCACTTTGAATTTAAATTGAACCTGCATGATTAAAGTGTAACTATAATATTCTAAATTTGGAAAATGCACAACATTCGATTGTTTGACTTTCAATTGTTTTTCATTCGGCTTTTAAAGTAAAGATGGATACATTTAAATTAAGATTAATTTTTGGATACGAGTTCCGACGTCGAATTAACGCAGTAGGAACAGCTCGCAATATCATGCTGTTTCGAGAGGGTACGGCTAATGAACGCACCCGTGCGCTTTCGTAATAGAAACTTCGACTTGAAGAATGAACTCCGTGGAAGACCAGCCACTAAGGTAAATAGCTAGCCACTCACACACGGATTCACCCGACAGATCTGCCTGACAGTCATGGCTGACGGGCGCAATCTGCTCATGTATGGGAAGAACAGGCACAGATATACCTGACAGACATGCCCGTCTCCGTGCTCAAATCGACCGGATCGGACACGGGGAAGACATATCCGATCCAACTGTGCGAATGTGCGTAGGAAAAGATGGTGCCGGATTTTACTTTATTTAGTACGTATAGAAAAACCGATTGATCTATTCTTAAAAAATTGAACAAATCAACAGGTTCATGTATTGATAAATTATTGTCTGAGCAGATTATTCATATGGCTATATCGCTGTCGTTTTTCTAGCCATTGCTTCGCCCAAACTCTTCTACGTTTTCTTTCTTCGATACATATAAAACCGCCAAATATTATAGATAGATTTTGCTTTGAGACACACATTTCAGACAACCGTTTCTGATAAAATCAGGATCACAGCACAGATGCTCGTGTCAGATCTGAGACGTATCCGACTAAGCATCCGACTGGTAAATCTGTGCATGTATGAGATGTAAAGGATCAGATCAGATGCGTCCGACGGGTAACTGTCGGGTAAATCCATGCGTGTATGGCTGGCTAATAACGATAAATTTAATACGATGGTGGAAGCCAATTCGTATCAAACTACCAAGGAATTAGCAGTATTGTTTGATGTTAGCATAGCAATAATGATTGACCTGTTGGCATCAAATCGATAAGATAAAGAAGCTTGAAAATGGGTGCCCCATCATTTAACTGATCTGCAGAGAGGAGCACGCTTTGAAGCTTGCCTTATCTTGTTTAACCGGTCAAGAAATGAACAGATTGTGGGATGAATTATGACGTGTGATAAAAAGTGGATTCTTTGCGATAATTGCAAGCGAACAACGCAATGTCTGACTCCACATCAAACGCCGCAACATACGCTAAAGCGACTCTGTGAAAATTTCAACTTTCTACCTATTACGGTTGAAGTTGTAGACCCCCCTGACCAACGAACAGACAGACAAACAGCGGAGGCTTAGTTACGATCCCGTTTGGCACCTTTAAAAGGGTACGGAACCTGGGTAAGTGATATTTTTTGCGTGAACTCAATAGCCGTGGAACGGAAGTTACATAACATATTGTCACGACATAAATGGAGTGTCAAAGTTGTTCCGAAGTATGAAATGCAAGTCACAGTCTACAGCTGGTATACCCGCTTTTCACCGACGATTTTTACGTTCTAAACGTGATGGGTGGTGAGCCCTATCGCCGTACTTCGGGCACAAATGAACCAACGTACCTTCCGAAGCACCCAGACTGAAACAAATTAAAGTTCACCGTGGGAATTGAAACCCATGACCTCTGGGTTAGCAGGTGATCGCTCTACCACTCGGTTGCAGAGGCGGTCAAACAACGGTGCAAACTGCAAACAACAGCAGTTTTTTGTTGTAGAACATGTAGTTTTGTAGCACCAGACGTGTCAAAAACCGTTGAATCGCAGCAGCTAAATTATTTAACCATGATTCAATTCATTTTTAGTTAATTATTCTCGGGTAGATTATGTTATCTCCACATAACTTGCGCAATAAACGCTGCATTAATTCTAAAACAGGTGTAAAATTGCTGTAGAAAGCAGAAAGTTTGGAGAAAAGACTTGAATTTCGACTCGATTCGAAACAGTTGCATGGCATGATACAACTCGGTCTAGATTGTCTCAAAACCAGTCTAATAAAACTAGAAACCAGAGACAAACTTAAGGCTAGACTTTCCGTGTAAAAGCTTATTAATAAAATCAGAACTAATACAATGCTTGTGTGCCTTCTTTTGTTTGGCTGAACATACAAGAAGCTAAGTTTTTGTATTTACTACTTTTTATACCCATGTATTTTCCACAAATAAATATAAGATAAAAATGTATTTATTGGTCCATAAATTATAACAAATATTATCCTTACCTGTATAAATAGTTACACAGAACAGAAATATTTGTTAAAAAATAACTTAACTTATAAGGATAGTCGGTTGGTACCTATGCTAGTTTTTAACACTGTACTATACCGGGTGTAAATAGACTGCTACCATTAAATGAAATCACATATTCTACCGACCCTACTGAACCACTTTTCCCAAGAATCATACCCGCGGACACCCTTAGTTTAGGAAATAGTTGAGTTCCAACCAAACATGCGTGAACCCTAACGCACCGACATACGGACGAGTTTAGAGAGAGCGTCATCCGTGAAACCTGAAGATGTTTAACGGACGACTGAAAAGTGGTTCAGTAGGGTCGGTAGAATATGTGGTTTCATTTAATGGTAGTAGTCTATTTATACCCGGTAGATACCAGCGTCTGCTGCTCACATATTTTCTTTAAATACATCTTTATTTCGAGACTTCGCTTATCAGGATAAATAAAAACAGATTTGGTACAAGTACCTGAGAATATGATGCTTGATTGAGTGGCCCTGAAAAGGGCCTTTTTTGCGAGCAAAAGCAAGCGTGACTTAAGCACGCTCGCCACGGATTCGGCGCGCCAGTTGGATGTCCTTGGGCATGATGGTGACACGTTTTGCGTGGATGGCGCAAAGGTTCGTGTCCTCGAAGAGACCGACGAGGTACGCCTCGCTAGCCTCCTGGAGGGCCATCACGTCGGAGCTCCGGAAACGCAGATCGGTCTTGAAGTCCTGAGACATTACGTTACGACGGAAAATAATACATCCTCACATCATGAATTACGGAAAGGGTGTCAGAGGTGGTTGCAAGTCACAGCCTCGTTCACACACGTACACCCACGTTTCACCGATGACCTAATTACAGATATTTAATTATTTAAAAAGAAAATTTATAACCAACTAGCTTTTGCCCGCGGCCGCCCGCGTGCTATTCGGTTTAACGACATGCTTTTTTCCGGGATAAAAAGTAGCCTATGTGTTAAGTTAGGGTATAAGCTATATCGATTCTTAATTTCATTCAAATCCGTTCAGCCATTTCATCGTGAAAGAGTAACAAACATACACACACACGCACACACACACACAAACTTTCGCATTTATAATATTAGTGTGATTTAAAGAGACCCTTTGGATATATGGAGTCTAATAGATTGTAGGTGTCAAGTTAGTTTGGCAATTTATAACTGCTCGTGGAATACGTTTGTGTTTTAAACGGTGAATACCCTCAGGGCACGATTCCTACTCGCAATTGACCAGTTTTTTTTATTTTGATTCAAGATTGGGTGTCCAAGGTCATGGGAGTATCCGATGCTATTAAATATTCATTGCTATTGCCTAGCAGAAAGACTGCAAGACTCCTTTTAAGGCTTCAAGATAGTGAAGACACTTTTAGTAGATTTAATGGATTTTGAAAGTAAAAGTATTGAAATAATGAAATTAGTTTTCGACTTCCGTAATAGCTACAGATATCTGTTTGTTTGTAATTGAATATTACCTATATTTAAATGTAATATATGCGAGTGAAAAGAGTTACACCAAATCGTAAATGTTAATAGTAATTTAAATTGTTAACACTTTATGTAATTGCATAATAGATAGCTTCGGTATTTGTCTTGCTTTCTAAATAAATAAATAAAATAAATTACTTTTAATCTATGTTTGACTTGATAAAACTCCGAACTTAGTTCACTCAACAAAGGTTTAATAATATAAATGTCGGTGAAACTTTGCTTTTAATTAATCGAAAGTAAAAAAAAAACTATTTCATTCCTTACTCTACCCACGTAACGAAAACGTAGATTGTTGCAGTGTATTTGTTTGTATATGTCGCAGGGTTATTGTGGTATAATAATAATAAAAATACGTACTGTAATTTCACTAATGATATGCACGGACTTTTGTCAAAGTTTCTACCTAGAAATTAAGACGATAGGTCATGCTTGCATCAATCACTCACTGTTACTCCATGCGGAAAGACACGAAGTACGCGAAGGACGGATTCTGAAAAAAAAAAAGAAGTTTTAGAGTTTAATAATGTACATATATAGGTGACAATAATAGGTGAAAATAATTCTGGGGTAGACAATGTATCGTTCACTGATCATCACAATCGAAAAGAAAAAAAATATGTTCAAATATTTTTTCACTTTCCAGTACAAAGTGGTTCAATCAGCTGACTACATTTCCATGAAAAGATGAAGAAAACGTTGGTTTTAGCTCAAATACTCTTAACCCTCAACATAAAAACTTTTAGAGCCTTTTTTTTCTCAATATTGAAATGACTTCTGAAGATTGTGTTTCGATAAGAGTGCGTTATTATACTCTGGGCAGAAATAATTCTTTTTTTATTTTTTTGCCAGATTCTTCAAACAAGGGACCATCCTCTTAACTTTTTGTTTAGAACTACAGGTGTAGCCTCGCTCCGTTCGGCTTGCTCGGCTCCCAAATTTATGATCATAAATAACGAATGTAACACCCTTCTCCTCACTTCGCTCTGCTTTGCTCCTGTTTTACACTTTACAGTTATTTTATTGATTATCTGTATGCAATTACGAGTAAAATGTTAATAGTGAAATTATGATATTTGACAATTTACCTGCAACATATACAATGTCACTATTTTAGAAATGGAGGTATACAGTCAATGACACGGTAGCGTACGGTCTATAACTTCGAAATTAAACATCTAGGTAAGGCAAGGGTACTATTTTCGTATTCAGTGACGAAGATTCTATAGTGCATAGGGGTCAGATGCATTTCCGAAAATTTTGACTTTTTTCGTATGTGCCGCCTCTAAAGTGATATGAGTATGGGTCAAAGCAGCAGGTAACATGAATTGCTGGGGCCGCAGCATCAGCATCCAAGCTGGGGCCGAATTGCCAGAAACCTACAGCTCACGTTCTCACGGAACGATACCTAGAACGCCTAGAATAAACATACTTCTTGTAGAATTATCTGCTTTGTTGCCATGCAGCGGTCACCCGCATCTCATAGGCCATGCACCGCTTTGCCACTTTTGCATAATGTAAGCATGACGCTGGACTTGCAGCGCAGCATTCATAGCGGGCACTCACAAGATCCACTAGTGCTATAATTGTAGTTCTTTTTCAAACAGGAGTACTAAAGTGGGATGATACCTAAGTGCGACGTGTATCTAAATATCGGCTGACGTGGTCTCAGCATTGCTTTTACACGAGTTAAATACCTTATCACTAAGTCGCCCGATAACCTAACAGTTTCTCGTTTTGGAGAAACCCAGTCTATTTTGTTTATATCTTCTGTGTTATCAGTATTCGGTCAAGAGTCACATACTAGTTGTTTCACCCTACTAAAACTGCATCCGATCTGCATCATTGTCGTTGTTAAGACACGCTCTTATCGCGCACACAATGCCGTATGTGCTTAATAGGTATGTTTTACCTGTATACTAAAGGTACAAACTTTCGAACTGGTTTTCCCTGTGAATGCCCGGCATTTATATTATGGTGTTGCGAGCTAAGACAATGCATCGAGTACAGCAATTAAACGTTGTTATCGATGTCCCAAATTGGTAGCGTAATTTTTATCGTAGGTATGAGATACGATCTATAGTGACTATGTGAACACGTGAGTGACTCCCGGGGCCCCAGTATGGGAGCGCGGGATGAATTGTAAATCGTCTATTTTCATAAGGATGAAAGTTTGACTGACGTGGTCCAAGAATATTTTAATATATTCACTCGTTTATTTTAGGAATGATCCAATCCAATTACCGCGCCCAACGATAACCCGCACGCGAGGTTGTGGGAATTCCAAATTGATATTATCCCTATATTGTTTTCTTTATTCGGTACGATAAACAACTGGAGTGGTATAAATTGCTATGCGGGCAGTCAGTGGCTAGACACTACACGGTCAACATTGCTGAAAGAACATCGTATAGACTTAGGAGTCCCGTGACATCCATCCAGAACTCAAGATGCAGTCCCAAGACAGAATACTCAGTTTCCCGGTGGACACCTTCACGAGGCGCGGGCCTTCTATACCCGAGGAGGCCCCTTTCAGCCCCGGCGAAATTCTGCAATTCAATAAAGCATACAAACAGTTTCTTCAGGCGGAACGACAGCTGGACGACCTGACTTTCCTTAACGGGAAGCCATGCCCCGTCCGCTACAACTTTGATCCGACGAGGCCAGAAGAAGATCGTCTGATGGTGAACTGGGACTGGCTCATGCCCTTATTTTGGGGGCCGCCGCCAGGTGAGAGGGATCTCGTGAGGGTGCCCACTATACTGGAGTTTGTTGAAAAGAAGATTCGCTTTTCGAAGTGCAAGGCGGTCGCCGGGGACACCTGTTCCTGCGGCAAGAGGCCTAATGTAGTGGTACCACCGGGACGTGAGTGCAGGATCCCACAGCACTTTCATCATTTCTGCACGGCGCACGTCTCTGCGTGGATAACCAAGTACATGGTCCCGGCGATTCTGCTGAAAGAATCCCAAGAAATCTTCAGAGAGGTCATCCAGAAAGTGCATGAAGGTGATCCGCAAATCTTACTATATTATTCGACGGGTGACCGGACGGACACAGAAATGTTGCTGCAGTCGGCTCGCAACATCAGTGATAAAAGTGCTAAATAGTGCAGCAATGCTGCTGCAATGTGACGTTCGCTTATTAAAATAAATATTTGTGTTTATAATATGTTTGCAAAGCTCCGTTATCACAAACTATGCTTGGCATATGCTTATCATATGTCTTGAGCAAGGCCTGAGTGTGCATTCGCCTCTGAGTACGTGTATCTGCGACGTTTAGGTATGGAGCCGACCATACAGGAATATGAGACGTCTAAATAAGGTTTTTCTTAACTTTATATCCATGAATAACTGCATGTAAGCCGCAAACAGTATTATGACAAAGACTGGCGGCAATTGGCGTTACATCTATAACTCCTTATGAACCGATAATACGTATGACCACATGGCACGCTATCGTTTAAATATGGAACAAACTATGTGTCACTACTCAAAAGATAGGTAAATATGATCAGACGACGGGACCTTCATCGAAATATTATTACAGGCTGCCGGCCGAACGTAAGTAGCTCCAGCGTATTACGGCAACCCACGTTTAGTTGGCACTGTCTTGAAATATTCGGGAAAACCCGTGCTATATTCATTTTATGATCTGTATCCGACTGGCGGCGTGTATTTCAAAACGAAATCAAAACTGATGAGTGACCATAGAAAATTACCGGGACATACACGTGTGCTTCATACATGTATACACCTCACTTATACTTAAGATTTGTCATTGTATAGCTTACAGGTTTGGTTAGACTATAACGATGTACAAAACATCATTCTAAATATGTATACTTTTCATGATTCCTGTAATGTTAGGACTATGGTATGACAGATACCTTACCTAAACACTGCACCGTACCTACCTATCGCTGCATAGCATGTCGCGGTGCCCCTCTATCGTGTTACAAAGTGTAGTGACCACGGTTATCTATGCATGGATGTAGATTGTACAACATCTTAGTGGATAGAACTAGTACAATATATTATTATCATTATTAAACTAACTACCTAAATATCTAGTATCATGAAGGAAACTGGTATGTCGTGACATTTGTAAGTCGGCATGCATTTTGAAATGAAATAAATATGTATCGGGAACAAGTTTTTTTTTTATTTTCAAAAACAAACACTCACATACACAATATACTTAATACTGATGTACACAAATACCTAATACTTATTATATAAACAAATGATCATATCTATGACTAGCACTATTTCGGCCGGTTGAGAGTTCCACGCCACGATGCCTGCTGACGCAAAGCTTCTGCATACTGCATCAAGTGCCTGTCCAGTCGCCGCTGCTCTGCCTTCTGACGTTTTCTCTCCTCACGCTCCAAGTCTTGTCTGCGCTTTTCTGCTTCTTCTTCCGCCCGCTCTTGCTCCTTCCGAGATTTTTCCCCGTTGTCTCGATGAACGGCTTCTCCAGAGTTTCCGCTCATGGTGGATGATGATTTTGTGAATGATGACATGGTGATTTTGTTAAGACTGATCGATTGTACACAGCCTTGTGATTATGGCGAGTGTATATGTGCTAATGATTGATTGTATATGTACTTTCCTCCATTTATACTAACCCGAAAACTACCTAACAAGGACTCGTTGTTCCATAATTATCGCGAATTTTTTCCCACTTGAATAAGCTCGTTATAATGAGGGATAATTCAAATACCGTGACATCATGGTGTACCGCAGTAACGACAGAATTGATAAGCAAATTAGGTAGAGAAACGTATTTTGTGGTAAAATGGCGCAATATCGATGATGTCAACGGGTAATACATGCATATATCGGCAATACCCAGTTATTTTCAGCTGAAAAGGAAAAAATTGATAAGGATAATGCATACAGTTTTACATTTTATTACGGGAGTCATATCATACACTGTGTTAACTTCTGTTAGCTAGCACAATCATGCTCCGTATGGAAAAAAGTATAGGTAAGCTTCAGTACGTGCTCGTTACGGTACAAATGCAACCAACGATTGTTTCAACTCTAACTGCAAGCACCCCGGCATGCTGAGTATGCACGCAGTCTTGCTACGTGACCTGCAGTCTTACTTGACTATGTCGTATGTTCTTTGGATGTTCGGCTCCGACAAGCTATTCCACTACAGCGTTGCAGCGTGCACTCATGTCCGCAAAGCAGTTTACCAAGCGAACCCGAGAGACTTGGGTTTTTGTTGAATCGTCCATGCACACCATCGTTAGGTGATGAACACTTAATTACCTCGGCAGGTGTACCTGTACACCTTACCGTAGGTATGCCTTACCATAGGTATGCCTTACCGTAGGTATGACGTCAAACCTTATCGAACAATGGTGTATTGTTTCATTTTTCCGAACTATTAATATTTCAATAAACCCCACGGACAGGATGAGATCGGTTAATTAAGCCCGATAACATATTTAATTGAATGAGAGGAAATTAATATAAATACCATTTAAGTTCAGCGATAAGAGCGTTATCGCCGTCGCGGGTGGCCGTTCTAATGCTGTAACAATTTACTGATATGGATGTTGCTACCTACAACCAATGCTACAACAAGGTGCACTTACAGGTTAACAGTCAAGAGTTTTTGCGCTCATATTCACAGAGACCTAAGGTTAGGCTTGAGACTAGGTCTCACTTTTACATAGCAAAACCTAGATAGAACTCAACAATCATATTTTTCCCGAGACCATGCACTGTGCATCAGAGTCGTTGCTCCGCTGTATACATTAGTAGCATCCCCCCTTTCCCCTGGTCCACCATTTTTTATTTTCACCCCGTACGCTCTTGTGTCACTGACTGTAATGAAGCAATAAAGATATTTACGGATAGCAGTATATTTATTATGTGTTGTATATGTATTGTAAAATTGTCTATTGAAATATCAGGCATAGTCAACGCCACTCGGTGTAAATGTCTTTTTGTACTATTCACGCAAGGCCTGATTTGTAACATATTTCTCAAAGAGAAGGAGCTCTACAGTTATGAGCCGAGTAATTTTATCGATTTTTATTAATCAATTCGTTAAATTATCATCTGCCAGTTTTTTCAGTTTTTTTTCTTGGCATTTTAAGATTTTGTAGAAAATATTTGTATGAAAATATATTCTTGAGACAGCGTCTTTAATTTGACAAATGTATTTCGAATCAGACCTTACTTAGATGGATTTAATATTGTAATGTATGTACGTATTTTAATTTCAAGTATTCTATGGCGCGCGGCGTTCCTCACCTAGCAACGGGACATGGTGTAAGAAATATACTGCGGTTTTTTATTGTTGCGTTTGTAAAAATTAAAACAAATGAGCCAGTTTCATACCCACATATATGTAATTTAGATTATAATGATTAAACTGGTTTAAACAGCATGCCTTCATAGCGCAATGAGTACATCTCATTTTAGTTGGCGTGAAATTGACATGGAATTGCGAAGAAAGTTGCGGCTAACATGGGTTGTCTTGGATCGGTACCCTGATACCATCAAAACAGAATTACATTACTGGAACACAAAATTAACCGTACTATGGTTTCTTGAACAAGGAAACACTTGTATGTGACTTATGAAGTTATTTTCTTAACAATAACCTAAAATAAACTAAATGTTAAAGCTCAAAACCTCATATTGTTGAATTTTCAAACATAAATGTTGTGTTAATATATACATTTCTAAATCGTAACTTTTAAGTTAAATACATACATTTCAACGCGGCATCTTCCGGAAATTACTACCTCTTCTCTCGTAAAGCTACAGGGGTCAGCAGTCGTGCTTAATCGTTTACAGAGAGTAAAGCTCTCACCACCAAGAATTTACAGCCTACTAGTGTCGTGATTTGGACAGGCTTCATACATCTTCAGCCTGGATTACAACCTACAAAGACAGGCCTCGAAAATTTGCGGTTATTACGGCCCAAAGACAAAGGTAGAAGCGTTTTCACTCAATTGTTTATTACGAGAAAAACGTTTATGATCGGTGGGAAGTGTCCATAACTATGACAGAGGTAAAACTGTTGAGTACTAAGGTGCCTATGAACATGAAGATAGGTAGGTCTTTTTAGAACTATTGTTAGTTGAATTCATAATTAAAATATGTGATGGATTACATTTACGTAGAATTTTATCTCGCGATACGCGTCTGTCGTCAAAGGATGCAGATTTTGCAGACTCATTCTATGCAAGTGGACTCCGTCACATATTTTAATTATAAGTTTAGTCTGTTAGGTGTCGTTGGACGTAATTAACAGGTTCCTTCAATTTTAAGGTGGAAAATAGATAACATCTCATGGCGTCACATTTTAAAAAGATTTTGATTATACATGCGACGTGTAATTTGAAGATTATTTATGTAGGTACATAGCATCTATTGTCCGCACGTGAGCACAGAGGAATCTTTAAAATTTTTTTATTTTATTTATAATTTGCCATCGCTTTATTCCCCGCACGCTCCCAGTGGGTCGAGAACTCGAGAAATATATTTATAATAAATTATAAACAACAATATTAATTATTACTTAACTAGAAACGACCATTTAATATTTTTAAAGATAGACGCCATGCACAAAATTAATCGTAAAGTTATATTTCGCATGAAAACTCAAAATATTTTTTAAATGTGAGGCTCTATATTTTACTATAAATCCAAACTAGTTATATGTTATAAATTTTTTGATAAATAAATGGTTAGAAGCTGACCAAATTTTGAAATACATCTTCAAAAGCTGAATGTACCACTGGAGTATTGCGATATAATTCATAAAATTAGTCAGTTTTGTGACCAAAAAGTTTTCTAACTCCTGAACTGACTGACCGTTTTTATAACCTCTTTTCTAACTCCTAACGTACAGTAACTAAAGTCCACAAAGCAAAACCTAGCTTAAAATTTATTCAGAGCAGTGGGGTAGTTGGCAAGTTAATGCAAGTAAGAAGTAAGACAGCACAACATTCGACAAGACTGGATAGCGGTGTGCGAAGCTTACCATACCAGTCCTTGAGACATTTGAAAATAAACTTTATGTATGAGAAATAAAGTTCAAAATGGAGGAAAGAGTACGTTGGCTAGTCCGTTATAATATGTGTCCAACGTTAGCTCAATTGAATTAGAGGCATCGCCGATTTAGATCAAATGATAGAGTACGGTGAAAATGTTACTAGAAAATACACATAATATTCTTACAGTTACGATCTTGCTGTAGGTAAGTGGATGTTTTTGTAACTGCACACGCAAAGACGAATGCAATGAGCGGATGAGATTGAAAGAAAATAGTTTATTGCTACTAAATTCATTTTAGTATTTCAATTTCGGTTCCGTACCCGAGGGTGCCAAACGGGACCCTATTACTATGTGTCTGTCTATCCGTCGTACAGCTACAACCGTAATAGGTTGAAAGTTGAAATTTTCACAAAATACGTGTTACTATGGCTTCTATCAGTTCAAATAATGTTATATAAAAAAATTAAATTCATGGGTGGTCCCTACCCAAGAAACCTCGAAAAAGTTGCATTATTTTAACGTTTATTTGTTTTGGCTCTTACTTAAAGACGGTAATACATACAAGTTTTAAATTTGGTATGGTTGTAGTACATACTCTAAAGTAAAATAAAAAATTATAAAAAGTCGGGTTCCGTACGCAAACACTTTGGCATGTATATTATTGTTATTTACCATAATGTTTTAGGGTTACGTACCCGTATTGTGTAGTGGCACGGAACCCTTTGTGTGCAAGTCCGACTTGCACTTGGCTAAATTATTTTTCTTATTTCATTTTCATCTGAAGTGTAGACATTAGTATTGTAGTATTCTTACTTGTTGTGAAAATAAAGTTCACGATTTCATAATTTAACTAATTTGTTAGCAGAAGTTTAGTTGGTGTGTAATAGGAGATTTGTAAGTTATAGGTATTTGCATAGCGAAAATATTTGAACAGCGTTCAATGAACTTACTCGTGATTATATTAATTTATCTTCTGGCACAAGTTTTTCTTTTGACAAGTTTTAGTGATCGTATATATAGTATCGCGAATAATTTACGTACAAAAAGCGTTCCATTTTCAAACTCATTCGCTGAATAAATAATTATAGTCATGCTAAAATTTCAAATTCATAAGTAAAGACCTATAAAATATTATTATACTAGGTTGCCCAGAAGGTATTTGCTGTCAGTTCGTGTATAAGCTAGGTGTAAGCGGACTAAAACTACTTTTTATGTTCTAGGGCAGGAAAGTGTTTAGTTCTTCTAAGACTATGGCAATAGGTCTTACAGCCAAATACACAGTAAGTACAACTTCGTTAACAAACTTATTCAAACTCAATAGTGTTCGCGCTAAGATTCTATCATTTTAGCGCGAACTGACAGGACGGCGATGAACACGGACTCTTCAGACGATGCTCAGAAGGGTATAGTGACTTAAACAAATATGATACAAAATAAATAAACCTCAGACATGCATGCCTAATTATTTATTTATGTTATTTAGACATGGCTGTGTAGGCTAAGTTACCTTTGCCTTCCCATTCGGTGGCAGAATAAAAAAAATGTATTGGCGGGAAAGAGGTGTTGTTTTTTCTCAGCAGTACATATTTCCTTGTTTGATTATTTAAATTTGCAATAAATATTACTGAAAGTTAAATATGTCATCAAGTGATGATGAAAGATGAAAGAAACGCAAAGAAAGTTGTTCAGCAGATATTGCCGCCAAAATCTAAGAATACCTATATCTTAAAAGTTATGAGAATTTCATGTATTGGAGAAGCGGAAAACTAGTAAATACGTTCTCGGAAAATGTTTTTTTAACGTATTTTGATGAATTGTCAAATAAATTACAGCCGTCTACACTATGGAGTGTATATTATATGCTAAAGACTATAGTAACAATGAAACACGACATTAATATTATAAATATTTGCCAACAATATCACAGTTTCATTTCCTCGCAATTGAAGTAAAAAGTAGAGTGTTGAACTCGGCTACAAACGAGCCATATTACTTCGAACTATAGCTGCCTTCGCCAAGGCTCAGGCAGCTAAATATTTCGGTAATATGGCTCGTTTTATGCACTCGTTTATATGTAAAAATCTACTATTAGGCACTACGTAAAATTTGAAATGTTTCCATTTCCAAAAAAACTGCGTTTCAGTTGAGCGAATTAGTTTTAGTATTGGTATATATAGGTACTAATAATGATTTTTTATCTGCCTGTTGCAACTCAAGAACCATTTAACGGATTTGGATGCGGTTTTATTTATTATCTAGATAGTGACCCTAATCAACATATAAGCATAAGGGGTGATAAAATTACCAACAAAAAATAGTTTTTATCTTTCTTGACTTTTAATCACCTATTTGCGATTGAAGCCGCGGGCAAAAGCTAGTACAAAATATATACGATGTAGCAATTTGATGTAGCATTTTGAAATCCTGTATATGGAAGTAAGCATTATGCATACAATATATAGGTACAATACCGCACGAGCTTAGACATACGAAGAAATGCGGTAAGCCAACACTTGTTTAACGAAAACTGTAGATATTAAATTTTAAATCTTATTACGTTCATATAAGAGCGAAAAGAAGATTAATAGACCTGGTAATACTGGTCATAAATGGAACCGTTAGTGTATTTGCATTTACATAAAGCATACTTAGAATGATGTTTACCAGAGTTTAAAATTAAACCCAAGAGAAGTAAATTCAAATAAAATGTCTGAAAAGTTTAAGTTGTACGCAGTACACGAGTTTTTTTGGTTCTCCACATGGTAGGGATGGTGAGAAAAGTTTCAGCCGGCGTACTATCACATTTTTTTTACCACTTTCGCAACCTCTTTCTCCCAAACCCACCGCTACTTGAGCAGCTGACGGTCGATTCACATATCAGTCATGTGAGATCTACGATCGATGTCAATATCAGCCGGCTTACTATGACTTTTGTATTTGTAACGGAACCTCCCGGACTAATAGCGAGTAAACCTACCAAAAGACGTATGTCTATCCAACTCAAAACTACTTCAACAGACATTCCTGAAAAAAAACGTCCCTTTGCAAACTTCCCTCAACCATAGCTAGCTGTAAATTGTAAAACTAAAATTTTATTACAGAACCGAAAAACGCGACCTCGAAAACAAATCTGTTCTACTTTTTTACAAACTAAGTAAGAGAATAAGTGAAATACTCATATACATCCTCAAGTTTACGAGGATCCTGATTGTAAAAATATTATTCAGACATTTATACGAACATCGCATTTTTTCCGAACATAAAACGCCTAATTTACGGCATAACCCGAGCCACTGCGTTACGCTGAGTCACAAAGTAATGTTTCTATAGTTCTTTCTTTTAGAAAAAGTGACAACAACTTTCTCGTATTACTTACAAGTTGGTTTTGACCTTTTTATTGGCAAGAAAGCGTCTGATTGCCCATATATTTTTTTTAACTTGGCATAAAGGGATTTGGGCCACTTTGGAATGATAATATCGTGAATTTTCAAGCTGAGGTAGCAGTGGGTTAATCCATGACATATTTGCAGACGAACGAACCGACAATCATCGTATCATTATCTGAGTAAACATTTATCCTGGAATTTAAATTATAAATTATTTTCTAGTCATAAATATTATGAATGTAGAACTCTCGCACCGTTATTTGTGTTCGTGCGTCACCACTATTAGGCTCTGGTAGAATAACAGCGCTGCAGTTTGTACTGTGTACATTGCAGCATATGCTGAGTCTTGGGCCCTTTTTTTTGCCACGACACATGATACATTATGTTACATGGCTGTGTGTGTGTCATTAATTAAGTTTAAATGTTAAGTCCTTTTATTTTGTCATGTCATGTGTTTTGTGTTGTGATGATAAATAAATGCTTATCTTATCTTATCTTATCAAAATCAAAAGTAGAGACTACATATACGCACAGGGGAGACATTAAAAAGTCATATTTTATTTTTATATAATTAGTCAAAACAATATTTCCCGATCTCACGCCTAAAAATTGTAACTGACTTCAAATGTTACACACATTCACTAAAACATTCACTAAAAACTTTAAAAAACTAATTATATACTGACCTATGGTACCGGGATCACACTTTTGCCGTCTTCGTTCTTCCTAAAAAATGTCCTCTAAAAGAAGAAAGAAGTCTGCAAAAGTGTTATTTCGGCGCCCTTTATCAGTATGAAATTTTAAAACTTTTTAGTGATTGTGTAACTGTGCTAAGAGTTTCTGGGCACGAAGGAACAAGACCGGTCGTGTAGTAAGGTGACCTGATAGCCAGGTTGACATATGACCTAATTAAAGGTCAGGGTTGCGTGGGTGTTGAGGATGGCTTAAGGGCACTCTATTCGCCCCAACTCCCATACTAGCGCAGTTCGCTGATAATATCCTTATTTATAAGTAGTACTTGCTTATTATTTTTTCTTTTTCAACATATCCCATACAATATCCATGACATGAACCTAAAACATTTATCAAAATCAAATAAATACAAAGTTACAAGCGTATAAAAGTCCTGGATTTTACACATATTTTGATGATTGTTTATGTACCGTAATGTCCCAGAAGCGATATAACAAATTAAATAATTTCAAGTTCACAGCATAGTATATTTTATACTATTCAAAAATATTTTCGTTTTATTTATATTTTTGGGATATTTCTCCTGAAATCATAGGAAGACCCAAAACCATTCTTGAGTTTTTTCAAGACATGAAATTTGTTTCGCGTTAGCTTGCCTGTCACAGCGTGTTCGGTTAGTTCCGTACGAGCTCGGGAAATGAACGTTCGGGTCAACCAATAACAGGCAGTCAGTGCTCTATAACCCGAACTTGAATGTAGAATAAAATAGCAAGCATAGGGACCACGTAGGCAACTGACTTCAAGCATTCGGCTACAGGCCCTTAAGATTCAAGATTCAAAGATTCTAAATGTTTATTTGTAAAATTGATACATAAAGTATACGTTTTACATGTCAAATCTAATCTGTTTAAAAATAATATTTTATAATGAAACAAATAGGATACTTACGGGAAATATATATAAAGAAAAAACTTTATTTAAGTTGGGCCACTAAAGTTATACACATGCATAAAATAAAGACTTATTGGAATAATAATATTGTTATACATAATGCAATTAATAAATAAGTTGATAAATAAACTGAATAGACCATAAATAAATATAATGCCTAACCAAATATATACTAACTTAAGTAAAAAATTAAAATATTGTGTATACATACATAATGCAATGAATAAATAAGTTAATAGATAGATTTAATGCCTAAATCCGCCCATTCGATTAATCTTGCTAAGAAGAAGGGCAAGAAACTTAGCAAGATCATGTCTTTTTTTATCAGTATTTTTTTTTTCAATATGGCTTAATACTATTACAGTCTTTTTAACTTACACAAAATTATACAAAATAATGTATTTAACTTTAATAACTAAAGGATAAAAATATAAAAGACAGAAGGAAATTGTGTCACGAGGGGAAAAAAAATACATCTTAGTCTACCTGTCTAATGAGGTAGTAAGTTAAAATACTAAGCAAAACATCATCTACCTGTCTCATATAGTTTATCTTTTTTTTATGGTCAGATTATCAACTAATAAATGCTAAGTTTAAGTTATAAAATGTTCATGTCAATAAAAATAAATGTCAAAATAATAACAAAAAAACAAAATAAAAAATATTAGTCCACATAAAAACAAACGATTTGAAAAACACAAATCAGTTAGAAAATTAACGGACAGTAGTATTATGGCTAGAATCAATATTCTCATGACACCAAGCATCATTACCGTCTAAATAGTCATTGATTTTATAATATGGTTTTCTCAAGAGTCCCTGCTTAAGTCAAAGTGTTGTACGTTTTGAATGAGGTTTATTCAGTACCGGATTAGCCACGTAGCAAAAGTAGCAAATGCTACGGGCCCGGCGCCGATCGATGTTACTGAAACAACAATTTTGAGTTTTCCTTCAGAAAAATCGCGCGAAAAATACATAAAAGCGTACGTTTTTCTTGTACCTAACATTTTTCTCGCTTCAGTGAGGTGAACAGTTGTATGTTTCGCTCAGCAGCAAAGTTATTTAGCGTCTCGTACCTTTGAAACCCTCGCTACGCTCAGGATTCAATATTTGAACCACTCGCTTCGCTCGTAATTCATATATTATAGAGAATGCGCCGCCGACTGCTAGATAACATTATATTATTATGTTTCAGGAAGAAAGAACTAGTAGGTACGAACATTATTCTATGCCGAAGGCCCCTTTTTCACTTTTGCTACGGGCCCCGCGTTGGATTAATCCGGCACTAGCGGATTACTGAGCATGTCTTCATTATTAACTACATTTTCTAATTACATTTCTTAATTTATGTTTTCTGTCTTCAGTTTCATCTTAGCTCCAATAATAAAATTTTTGCAATGGTTCTTTTTGCAAAATACGAAAAATATGATTGGTGCCCCTATACTGGCTTATACAACCCGTTCCGGATTGATAGAAACTACGCTCTTATGATTAAGTCCGCGTAATTTATGATTATGAATTGTCTTATTGTGAGATAATTTTAATTTAGAATTATTGTAGATTTGTATCGTTATTTATTATGAAATGTCAATATTTCGCTACTTCTACGGTATAAGCTTAGAAAAAGCTGCGAACACACAGAACAACGCGGATTGTGGCTTTGTTTAGTACGTACTATGTATTTAGATAGAAGATTAAGATAAGAAGAAGAATACAGGAGAGATATATTAAAATAGACTCTCTCATAGCAAAGCTTCGCCGTCTTTTAATCGGTCTATTTATTTTGTACATTTCATTTTATTTATTTATTTCAAATTTGTAAGGAAAAGAGTTAAAAAAAAACTTTCAAGAGTTTATTCTTTTGAAAAGTTTGTTACAGAAGCAAGTAGAGCAGGTGGTGCATTTTATGTTATCTGTATAGTATTACCCTAGTATTTTGAAGATTATGTAAATATGTACGTAGGGTACATTTTGAAAAGAAATCCAGTGTACCACTTTTAATATTAGATTATTATTACATTTTACGTATCATTATATACCTACGAGTATATTCTGAACTGTACATATAATGTATATTATTGCAGGTAGTGTTAGCTGGCAAACCGGCGTAAGCATTGAATAAGACCATAACCAAAACAAATATGAAATACCAAGAATTGAATGGAAAGTGAAAACCACAAGTGCCCCATACAAAGAATTTCTAGTGGACGAGAAACGTTCAAATAAATTATACTACTTACATACTAAAGGCATTATTGGCATATTGAACTTTACCATAAACTTTATGGTGCTAGGTACTATAAAATATCATTGTTAGGTGCACGTATGAACCCGATAACAAATTTCATAACACGGGATGAAATACTTACATATATGTTGGGTAATATAATAACATATTCTGAGAATGAAGTTAAAAAACAGCATAATTTATTTAAGAACCATTAATCAATCTATCATAGGAGATGTAACATCTAGCTACTGTCTTACGCGCTGCCAAGTCTATGCACACTGCCAATCAAAAAACTTGACATTGAGATTGTTCATACGAGTTCTGTGGTAAGTGAACATTCGTGGCTTGTGTTCTTTGCATGTTGTATTTCTCTATAACTCTATAAATTTGTTTAAAAAACAAACAGTGAAACTCTAAATATAGTTATAGCTAGAGATTTACGGCTAAGGCGTCATCTCGGCCACGTAAAACTCGGCCGCGCGGCCGAGTTGACACCGATCGATTAAATCAATTTTATTGGGGGTCAACTCAGCCTCACATACAAAGTACAGTCAATCTAAGAAAGGATTGGATCCAAATAGCCAGATTTACAGTCAATATGTACAGTAGAGCCCACATCGAGCTAAACACTTTCAGTATAAGCTGACCTCTCATTGTATAGGCTTCCCGTACAATGAGAGGTCAGCTTATACTCAATGTGTAAAGCTTGATGTGGGCTCCACTGTAGAATAGGTCGTTGTCAAATATTATACATGTGTTTTAAAAGGGAAAGCAGATGCTACAATTTTTAACCTGTGCCTTCTTCAGGAGTCTGTCGATAGACAAATGAACAAATATCAGAGTGTAAGTATGAAAAGGTTCGTTTATGTACTGTATGTAACTTTTTACTATGATTGATTAAAATGGTCAGGTTGCATAAACAATTTTTCGAGATAACGTTCTTTTTTCAGATGCATATTTTTTAACGGGGGTGCCATACTTCTTTGTACAATGGTGACATTACTTATACACACTTGAATACTTATCCGGCCTTTTTTGCGAACTTGGTTGATACCCCGCCGTGTGTCTAGCTTTATTTTTAAATCAGTAGACTTCCTTTTAAATGAAAAAATGTATTTTATGATATGTATACCATAGTATTTTGTAAAGAATATTTATAAAAATTAATTGATGTATGATTATGAATGCATGTTGGAAGGTCTAGTCCGCATATCTTACGTCATTCTTATTCATTCAATGTTAGAACTCGAATGGATTTGTAATAAATCATTATTAAATACATATTACAATTGATGACCTTATTTGACGATGATGTATTTCTGTGCAAATTAGTCATTACATACCTACAATGTTTGTGTAATATTTTCTGCATCAAAACACAATTTGATCCATCTTCAACGAAAAGTACGGATGAATTCATGTCAAGGCAACTATTTCATGTTATATGTAAGCGAAGTAATCTTTTGTAATATAACAAATGTTCATTTTAAAATTTTTAAGTCCTTGCTTAGTGGTATTAATTATTTCGTCACGTTTTGTTGTTTATTGGGTGCGTCGTCGTTGAAATTTTCATAAAATCTTCTCTTAAAACTTCTTTCATACAAGTGATAGAATCGTATACATAAGAATTTGATTTGAAGACTCGGTATCTGAATCCAGGATTTGTCAAATTCTCAATGTACAATTCTTCAGTATGAATTTGGTTACTTCAATCATAGTCACATGTTGCGTCGCGTAGTTTGGCCAACCATTCAAAATTTGGGATCCAAAAAAAAAATCTTTTTTTACGGTTTTGTGTTTTATGAATGAGTGATTCTGATTTCAATGTAGAGTGGCAGACTTTTCTCTCTTCTCCACCATCGATTCAATCTCTGTACTATCGGCCTCAGCTCAGAGATAGTGTAGATTCATTAATACATAATAATATATAATAAAAATAATATTTTTTATTTGGTTATACCTGCTCCCATTCTACCTCCTCACATAAATAAAATTTAAATGGTAATTGTTATTTATTAGTTAGTAAACGACGTTTCCCATGGGCTGTTTACACTATCTCTAATGCCGACAGACGAAGCAATGTACTGTAAACTTTTTCCTTCACCTGACCAAAGAAATTAATTCCTTCTTCCTCTTTTTATTTTCCTTTTAAAGTTTCCTTCTGTTTTGTTTTTTCTTGAAATTGTCGTGTCGGGAAAAGGCAAGAAAATTAATAATTTCGAAACATAAAATCTAAGCAGAATTATGAAATTAGACCAGCATTATTTACAAATGTTGTCGGCAGTTCGTTGGTTTATAGTCGATACGGTCCGCTTGGTTTCGGCCTTCGATGGAGCTCGTGAAACCAGCTGGTACGGTTCGCAAGCACGTGTTTTTTTCTAATCTCTCATCTACTTACGTCTACCTAATTAAATGTTGGATTGGAGCTTTCACAAAATTTTCTGTGTCGTTTTTAAGAAGAATCATATTTTGCGAACTTTTGATAATTATTTGTAAGTTCCTCGTAAGTTCACAATAACCAATTCAAAGGCTTTAATTTTAGTTTTAGTGCTGTCAAAGCTAAATTCTCTTCATGCCAAAATACTTCTTTAGTGTTAACAATAGAAGCTGTATTACTTTGGAAAAAAATAAGTTTTGACAGTACTAAAACTAAAATTAAAGCCTTCAGAATCGGCTTTAAAGCACTCATTAATCACTCAGTTCCATGTTAATAAATATTTTTGTTTGTGTTAACTTGTATTATTTGTTTTTGTGTAAATATTCATACATACATATATTATCCCATTTGGGGTCATAGTTATAAAGACAAAAATATCGCCTCAAACTACATGTACATACTTACTACCTTTATGTATGTATATCTAAAGATCGTCGACGAAATTATAAGATCTATCCATTACAACAGTGAAAAAAAAAATTCGTTCCAGTAGTTCCAAAGATTACCCGCGCCAATTTAAGTAATAGCTATGCCCCTACGGAACTGACCGTCCCTAGCGAAAATCTAAAGCCCATGTCCAATTGAAGAGTCTAACCAATACCACACCACAGTGAGAGAATTTTCAAAATTGGTTCGGTAGTTCCAGAGACTTCCCGCGCGAACTCTAATTAATTACTCTGTCCCTAGGGTACTGCCCACACTATAACCTATGTTACTTAGGGATAAGTTAGCTTTTTATTAGTGAGAGAATTTTCAGAATCGGATCAGTAGTTCCGGAGATTACTTACATCTAAACTCACGAACATCTCTTTATAATATTTGTGTAGTGGACGAGTATGTAGCATGGCCAAAAAAACAAGGCCTTCTCCTTAGGTTTTCATTCCAAAACTTACGCTTACTTCAATTTGAACACTGACAACAGGATAGCATTAGAATTTTTGCATGAGTGTGAATGAGTGAGGAAGAGAGCTCGTATGGCTACGCTGAGATTTTTCAATATTTAGAACGCGCTTCGCGCATCGAGACGTCATTTTTATGAGCTTGTGTTGTCATTTCACACACACATACACATAAACACAGTGATTGGCTGATATTTCCAAAGTAAATACATGATGACGTCGTCTTGTGCTCTCGAAGAGCATACCTGATATTCTTCAAACCATGTTTAAGTGTCACAATGTCGATTCATTTGACAAGACTAACCTTATTTTAAACGTCCTGTCCTTGTCTTTTCGATACAGAAAGAAAAAGACAGAATGCTTAAATTAAGTTTATTCCTGCCAATTAAATAGTGTTACACCGAATCGACACCATTGTTGAAATAGGTTCGTTTTAATAAAAACACTAAACTCTAAAGTTAGTTAACTCTGTTAGAAGAGTTATGGGTATATAATAATGGAACTGATGGGTAATAATCCTTGAAAGAAAGCATTGTATTTACAGATTTCACCCGGAAGCGTTCAATTAGGCAATTTTCTTTTTTGCATACAATAACCTCCTACGAGTATACAGTCCAATACTTCGTGGTACAATACGTAGCGGGTCTTATTTTGCTTACGTAAAGTTTATTATTGATCAAACATGTGTAATAATTAATGTGGTTGACCGTACTTACGAAGGTGAGTTTGACACACCAATTTCATGTTTGGCTCAACGTTTGTTGATCTTTGATTCCTACAAGCTTACAAAAGAGAGAAACAAATCTGATAAAGTGCATGTCCGGGTAGTGGTGAACCAAGATAGGAGAAGGATATGTTTGTTTGTTTTGTCAAATAAAATCTATAGGTACTAATTATAAAGTAGTAAATCTTGTCTGTATATTGAATATTTTTGTGAATTTTTCAATGTATTGGTTATTTATTGGTATTGAACTCAAACCAAAACTATTTCTTTATCTCTTTAATTTATCTCTATCTGTTACGTTTTAACTCGTGAACCACTTAATGGGTTTTGATGCCGTTTTTTTATTATCATCCTAGTAGCCTTGGTCGACATGCAGACTACAAGGGTTTTTGATTAAATAAACGCCAAGTCGAAAACTGATTAACTTTTAAGATACATTGATTGAAAGATACTTCCATGAAAGCGAAGTCGCGGGCAAAAGCTAGTTTATTATAAATTCACATTAAGCGTTTTGGAAAAACACGTTTTTATGCCTGAAACAGTAATGATTGAATTTTTGTTTTTTTGGATGGTCTTGTTTGAACTGAAAAACCGGCCTACACTTTGTATTTATTTTCGAAGCAGAGATCTTTTTCAAAATCTGGGAATTGCGTTGTCTTCGAAAAGGCCATCTTTTTTAGAACCGACTTATTGTAGTTCTAACTTGATTTTTACTACCTGTATCGTCTTAAAGGAAGTTTTTATACTGCGTTGCGGGTTCCGTCATCCCCTTCTCATGCATGACGTACATACATACATTTGATAGACTTTTGTGGGATTCCGTACCCAGAAGATTAAAAATATAGAGTGATTATTTGCGACGGATACATACTAAGACTCAAAGGCTCGAAATAAGATTAAAAAAAAATACAGCATTGATTGCAAAAATTAAAAAAATATTTATGTACAGTACAGTCACACACAGCTCAAGCTACAGAAAATTTACGATTTTAATCAAAGAAGACATTTATGACAACAAGAAAAGACATTCTAGTAGGTGTGTTTATGTTTCTAATTCGGGTATGGCCCCAAATAATATCCTAATATACAAATTTACAGTCAATAATATTCGACCTTTCTGAATTTATTTAGCAAGAAACTTATATAACATTATAGAAATTATAACAATATTAAAATTATCTTAGCCTTATAACCTACTTATAAATGACTACTTATGATATAATTAATTACATTTAAATTGTATAAATAGAAAACCAGCCCCTAGATTATGTGTCTTTGAGTCAGTTGCCAACTGGTTGTCAAACATAGATATACTATCGAATTCCGATTATCTAAGGAGACGTTCGTGCTTTAAGTGACGTCACAGTTCAATACACACTGAAGGCAATTATAAAAGTTTAGTTTTTAACTATGTTTTCAGTGTTTAGCAACTAGATGGCAGCTGACATTAAGTTACATAATAGGCCCGCTGGTCCTGATCACTGTCCCTAGGTAGGGTGCTCAGAAAGATGCATTGACTGGATTCTCTGCCCAAGGTATGCGACAGCCTTCTGATCACCCTATAAAATTTCATGTGTTTATAAGAAAATCCTTTCATCCGCGGCTCCGCCCGCTTTTATTAAATCTTTGCTCCATTTTCGGTTAGGACATTATTTTATTAAAAACCCTTTAAAACCGATATGTTGACCAGGGTCACTACGATGGTATTAAAAAAAACCGGACAAGTGCGAGTCAGACACGCCCACCGAGGGCCCCGTTAAAGACTATTGTTTATGGTATTTCATTACAAATGTATAGTTTTCAGAATTTTCCCTATACTTGCAAAATTTCATAATTATAGGTCAACGGACACTCTATAAATTTTGATTCCCTTGAGAGTGTCCTAATGTTATCTTACCTTAATACAGTTTGAGAAAAAAAATCTGAAAAAAAAAATCTTTTTTCGGCTCTCCTGTAAAGTTGGGTTTTATATTATGGTATATTTTTTAATTTCACCGGAGGCACAGAGATAAAACCTCCCCTCCATAAAAAAAATTACCATAGAATTTTATATCATATGCGAGTAATGTTACTTTACTGGACGTAGCAGCAGTTACATAAGTTTTTGAAATAGTAACTAATGGTAGAAATAGTAACTAAAAATAACAGTAGAAATCATACCGCTCGCCATTTGCTATTCAATTACCAGATGTACCTCACTGACTGGCAGACACTGATTGATTGGGACCAGGTCACGAAGAAACAACTTGACCATCAGGATCCGGGGTGTCGAGGCCAATTGCTTCGAGATTTAGCTTTTACGGGTGCAATCGGGGAAAGTTGAGCTAAACCATTTTTCGCCAACGGTGAACCCTTTACTTGTGTTGTTAACAGCCTTGACAGTGTGTAGGTTTAAAAAGTGATGTTGCAGGATTAAAGTATTTTCGAGATTTGAAAATAAAAATAGTTCTTTTTCCAATAGCGACTTGGTTTAGTCAAGTTGCATTGATAACTCTACATTTGTGGGGTAAGTAATAAATAGTAACATTTTGTACTTTTTAAAATTAACATTGATGACATAAAACAGAATTTTAATGAACGTTTGTTAAGTGTGATGGATAATATGTCGTGGTCATATCGTAGAATTGATCATTTCATGGTCTGCTCAAATATTGTGAAATCTGTAAAAACTTAAGAGGTCGCCTCACTCCGCTCCGCTACGCTCGGCTCCCAAATTTATCATCGCAAGCAACCTAACATGCTCCTCCTCGCTTCACTCGTCGTCGCACTTTTTTTTTTACTTTTTTGGAAGTCTATCCTAAATTTCTTACGTTACGATATTGTCCAATGACCAATTCTAACGTTATGGACTCAAGATCAATCCCACCAAAACACAGGGGATTATGGTTGGTAGTCCATATTTTATAGCACGAGTTGACTTGGGACAGTTATCTCCAATAACATTTAATGGGATACAAATAGTAAGGTGAAAAACTTGGGTATCCTTATCGATACAAGTTCATCATAGGGTTCCCAAATTGAAGATGTCAGCCGGAAGATGTTTGCTTCTGCAGGGTCACTGAGAAGACTCAAGAATTTCCTTCCAACAACTACCAAAATTGCACTCGCTACATCTCTCCTTTTACACATCCTTCACTATGCGGACGCTTGCTATCTTGATATAACTTCAGAACAGTTGGATAATCTTGTGCGCCTCCAAAATTTTGCCATTAGGTTTATTTTCGGTCTTCGCAAATTCGATCACGTATCTGAATTTAGATCACAGTTAGAGTGGCTGCCAATTCGCTTTCGTCGGAATGCCCACATTCTCTCTCTTCTTTATAGTATACTGTTCAATCCTTCAACTCCTAAATATCTTAAGGATTCTTTCAAATTTCTGGACGATACTCACGATCGTACACTACGTTCCTCTAAAAATTTGTTATTAGCAACTCCATTTCACACTACAATTTTTTATGGTAATTCCTTTGTTGTTAAATCGGTCAGGCTGTGGAATAACCTGCCCATAGCTATTAGGCGTGCTCCCTCGTTACCTGTCTTCAAAATATTAGTAAAGGATCATTTTCTTTCTTTGTAATGTTTTCTATAATACATCTACCTCTGGTACTGTTGTTATTTTATTACTTATGACTCTCTACGAATCTTTATATTTATAATATATTTATGGATATACATGTACAAGTACATATAATATAATATTAGTTTATTATGTATTTCTTCGTATTTAAGCATTAGTACATTATTAAATTAAATTGTTATTTATTTTATGTACACTACCATCATGTTTTGTCTTCTTGACCTCATTTCCACGCAAAGGTTGTCTGGAAGAAATCGCTTTAAGCGATAAGGTCGCCAATTGTAAACTACTGTGTATTGTTTTTTACTGTAAGTTTTCTTTTCAAATGGTGCACAATAAAGAGTATTTGTCTTGTCTTGTCTTGTCTTCGATATGGCCACCTCAGTTATTTAGTACATCATAATATCTTTTTGAGAAGTTTCGGCCCTCTGCTTCTATCCATTTTTGTGACTCTGCCCAAAAAAATCTAAATAAAACAACAGTCACTCATTAAATTAATATAATAACTAACTTTCCGTGGAATTTTTCACTAAATGAGATACGAAGTCGGTATAGACATTCACTCTGCAACTTGGAATCTTTAAATAGTATAAACAAGCGAGATTTTGATTTGTGTTTTTTTCTTACTTTAGTATTTCTATTTTTGTAGTCATTATTATTATTAGTTCAGATTTGTTAATAATTACTAAAATAAACTTACATAATTTTAGTTAGTTGTTCTTGTTGATGTAGGATTTTTTTCTAGAAGATAGTTTTAGTTTAATTTTCTGTATGTTATTTCAGTTTTCGTGAAAACGATTTACCTTTTTGAGATACAATAATATTTCAAAGTGGCTTTACAATTCAAAAGGCCGATTCAGCCTAACGGTTTTCTTCATTTAGTTCAGGGGTTCTCAACTTTTTACCAGTGGCTCCTACTGAATTTATGTTTATTATTCCGCGTCCCTCGTGATTTTACGGGTAACTTCATTTTACCGTGTGTAACTTTGTTATGTACGCTGATATAGGCGAATATCTTCTACACAGGATACAGTCCATGTTTTTGTTTTGACTTGGTCAAAATATATGGGCTATAAGGGGTGTTAATAAAATTACCACCAAGCCGAAAACTGTGGATGTTATCTTACGCGCCAATAAAATATACATTGATTGAAAGATACATCCACGCGAGCGAAGCGGCGGGCAACAGCTAGTCTACATCTACATCTACACTTCTACATCTATCTACATCTACATCTACAACAGCAGACCCTTCGAGTTTGGGCTCTTTTGATTGGTCTTTATTTGCACTTTGTTAAAATATGGAGACCAGGGTCTGATGATGGGACTGGAAGATGGGTACGGGATCTCCTCAACGGACAACAGCAGACCCTTCGAGTTCGGGCTTATTTGATTGGTCTTTATTAGCACTTTGGTAAAACATGGTGACCAGGGTCTGATGATGGGACTGGAAGATGGGTACGGGATCTCCTCAACGGACAACAGCAGACCCTTCGAGTTTGGGCTTATTTGATTGGTCTTAGCACTTTGATAAAACATGGTGACCAGGGTCTGATGATGGGTCTGGAAGATGGGTACAGGATCTCCTCAGCGGACAACAGCAGACTCTTCGAGTTTGTGCTTATTTAATTGGTTATTATTAGCACTTTGGTAAAACATGGTGACCAGGGTCTGATGATGGGTCTGGAAGATGGGTACAGGATCTCCTCAACGGACAACAGCAGACCCTTTGAGTTTGGACTTATTTGATTGGTCTTTATTATCACTTTGGTAAAACATGGTGACCAGGGTCTGATGATGGGTCTGGAAGATGGGAAAAGGATCTCCTCAACGGACAACAGCAGACCCTTCGAGTTTGGGCTTATTTGATTGGTCTTAGCACTTTGATAAAACATGGTGACCAGGGTCTGATGATGGGTCTGGAAGATGGGTACAGGATCTCCTCAACGGACAACAGCAGACTCTTTGAGTTTGTGCTTATTTAATTGGTTATTATTAGCACTTTGGTAAAACATGGTGACCAGGGTCTGATGATGGGTCTGGAAGATGGGTACAGGATCTCCCCAACGGAAAACAGCAGACCCTTTGAGTTTGGACTTATTTGATTGGTCTTTATTAGCACTTTGGTAAAACATGGAGACCAGGGTCTGATGATGGGACTGGAAGATGAGTATGGGATCTCCTCAACATCAGACCCTTCGAGTTTGGGCTTATTTGATTGGTCTCTATTATCACTTTGGTAAAACATGGTGACCAGGGTCTGATGATGGGACTGGAAGGTGGGTACGAGATCTCCTCAACAGACAACAGCAGACCCTTCGAGTTTGGGCTCATTTGATTGGTCTTTATTAGCGCTTTGCTTAAACATGGTGTCCGTTGCATATAGTCGTTCAAAAAATCAAATTATTTTGTTTTCCTTATTTCCAAGAAAATCTATTCGACGCGGGCGGAGCCGCGGGCAAAAACTAGTTAACAATAAAATACAGTGTATACTAGGTGAAATTAAATCAACCGACCAAATAAATACTGGAGACTCGGTCAGTCGTCAGGAACAAGGTTTAATGACCCTCCAAGTAAAATTTGCAAAAAAACACTAGGAGCACTAGGCCTGCACTAGGAATTGTACTTAAACTAGTCCAACCAGTACGGGAGCAAATAAATTTATTTTTCGAAATTGCCCAAAAGGATTACTGAACCTAGTTCTTGATCACTAACCAAGTCTCTAGTATGAATTTGCTCGGTTGATTAAATTTCAACCTATATACACATATATTATGTGTATAATATAATAAAGTTGATTGTGAAGACTTTAATTTTAGTTTTAGTGCTGTCCGAACTAAAATTTTTCAAAGTAGTATAGCTTCTGTGGTTAACACTAATGCACCATTTTGGAATGAAGAAATTTTTTTTTGACAGCAGCACTGAAACGAAAATTAAAGCCTTCATAATCGGCTTTAATATATAGTTAAAACAGTTGTAAATTAAGCGCGCCCCAATGGTTGGGAAATCCTGATTTACATGGTGCAGTATTTGTTTTTGCGATCGTACGATCAGCCGACAGAGTTACAAATTTTGTCTGATTATAAACCTTACGTAGACGAAACAAGAACTGCCACGGTGTACCATGACGTGTTGCGCTGTACCGCTGCGCGTGCGCCGTCCACTGACTAAGAACGGCCATTAATCTGGTGATTGTTCTGCCTATCTACCATCTTAAACGGCCAGCGTAATACTAATTGTTCCAACACAAAGTGGCCATTTATAGAGGTTCATGCTCTGTGGTTCAGGCTAAGGGAAACTAATTGTTATTAGTATTATCAAATTACATAAATATATACTGACGACGCCTGTCTCAAAGAGGAATAAGCAGAGAATACAGATTTATATCTGGTATGATACTGACACACCTCAGTATCAGTATCATAAAGTCCGGACAAATTCGGACGAATGGTAACCATATATGTACAAGTATACAAAGTGACCATCCCTACGGTCTAGAGGTTTGAACATCTCGAACGTTAATCCAGACGTTTCAGGTTTAAATCCTTAGCCAGGGGCATGATTTTGTTCGGTCTGCGTGCTTTGGAAGGTATGTCCATGTTTGCACCATTACGGCGATAAGGCTTACCCCATCACGCTGGGACGTAATAATCATCGGTGAAACGTGGGTGTATTAATGTGAACGTGACTTACATTTCACAGTTTATAGTCGTAAACACCTCTGACGCACCCTCGGGGATTCGGTCGTGACGGTATTAAAAATAGCTATATGTAACTAGGTAAATGTAAATTATCGTATGAATAAAAATTCTTTGACGAAAGGCAATGACCTCTGTTGTGTAATTAAGATAATATTCATTGAATTTGATAATATCATGATACCACACCTCTCGTAGCATAGGAATTATTGAATTTTACATCCAATTAAGAGAAAGTTTGCAGTGAATAATAAAAATACGACTCTATGGTTACCCAGACGCAGAAACTATTAGCCAACCACCTCATAATTACTTATGTTATTGAAAATATTTACATTTCTTCATGTGCTTCTCTAATAAAAGATATGCCTTTTAGAGTTCCGTGCTCATAAATGAGAAAAGGAACCTATTGTGTATCTATTCATCTGTTTGTCACACCACTTTTTTCCGAGATAAAGCTATCGATTTGAAATTTGAAATGGATTTAAAGTCTACAGAAGTCTATGATTTATATTTATTTTTAAAGGAAGCCAAAGTGTAAGGCTGCAAAAATAAAAGTTTTTAAAAAGGATTGTTCTCTGGCGTGTCAGAGATGTTGCCAAGTGTGATTTCTTGTGAAATGCAAGTCCACAATTGGCCTGTTCTTTATTTCATCAATATTTACGATTCGAAACAGTTTCGAGGAATAGCTTTCCTTAACTGTTTTTAATTTACAGATTTTGAAATAAGTGTGCGTATCCATTATTAATTGAAAAAAAAGCGATGTCTTTTATTTGACCTCAGTGACGTCATCACAACACATTTCCATACGAAAAACAACTTTTCTTGAACGCATCCTAAAGTTTGGCAAGGATCTGACATTAATCCTAATATGATGACGTAATTTCCTGTAAAAAGTAAGTGCTTATAAAATAGGTTTAAACGGACGAAAAATTTTTATATTGAAATTACATTGCTAAATTGATCTATTATTTATTCCGAAAAGCAGACAAAAATAGCACATCGATGTTTAAAAAACAACCGAATTGGCACACCCGCTTTTTACCAACAAATATTAAGCCTCAATAATTGAAAAATTACGGAATAAAAAAAAAATACGACGAGGAAATTCAAGCTGGAGTGCTTTTCCATCACGATAATGCACCAGCACATCGGTCTGACGTTGCAGGCGCTGCTATCAGTAGATATGTCACTTCAGAATAAGATAGACCATTATACGTAGATTACAATGCGATTCCTCAAAAAAAACTTCTCATAGGGAAAAAAAGTTCAGGTGGAAATAGTTAATGACCTCTCCAATTTCGTGTTTCTCCATTTATCACGCGAAATGAATCACCGACAAACAAACTTACGAAAAAAACACTTTCTTTTTTAAATTTCGTATTTGGCTGTGACAACTATTGAGTTTGAGCTGCGAAAGAAAAATAAACATATCGATCAATCTCTCGATTGATTGTATTGATAATGTGATGAAGCGCAACAGATTTGAATTGTGAGAGTACAAGATGAAGAATTATTTACTAAATTCTTAACCGGTTAAAGGTGGGGGCCGACAGGCAGCGCAGCCGTAGACAGATTCCTGATAGTAGGAAATGATTGGTATTCGTTTAAATAAGGATGTATTACGTAAAATTGGGTAACATTCGCTCATTATAAACATAAACACAAGCCCACTGATGTAACGATGTCCATAAATCTCTTTGAGATACGGCACTTGACAACCAGAGCACTTTCGTTTTTGTAGCTCTATCAGTTCTGATTAACATAGATCCTATAATAGGAGCGTTTGCCAAGAGTTTAATATAATAGTATGGTATTCTTTAATTCTGATGACACGAAAATTAGACGTGAGTATATATTGAAAAATTAGATTCATGTTAAAACAGCAAGAATGATACGAAAAGTAATGAAATTTCCGCAAACCCATTAATATTTGATTCTTTGTCTGTCTGAATATTTTGGGCCATAGCAAAATTCAAAATCCAATTTATAATTTTTCACCATTACTATTCGAAAAGGGGTTATTGGTTCACCAAAAACAGTGAATAAAACGCTCTTTTCCTCACTGAGTGAGAACAAGTAACTTTTTAAACTTTTTGGATAGGCAAAGGCATGGCAAAGGTATCTGTGACCATACAGCCATCTTAAAACATAATCACCCGAGAAGTTATAAACTATATCTTGCAATCACTACATTTTACGTTCCACAGAAATGCCCGAATAAAGCATTTTAAATTTGGAACAAGCGTCAATGCACAATAAAAAAAAATATCTTACCAAACGTACTGGCTGGCCGCTTGGAAAAAAGACAAAAAAAAAACAAAAGAACCGCCATTTTTATGTTTTGTTCTCTTATTAATTTACTATGTACCGATTGGTTGTAAGTAAAATAAAATTTGATTCAAATAGTTAATATGGTACTGTTTATTTTCTCATAGTCAATGGTGAAAAGTAGAGTACATAACTCGTGAAAAAAAAATTCCATCTCGGCTCTTGGATCTCTCGCTCCGCTCAGGATTCTATTCTAGAATCCTTCGCTCCTCTCGAGATCCACCTTTGAGCCTCGAAAGAAATTCCCTTTTTTTTCACTTGTTGTGTAATCTACTATTTTTCACAAAAATAGGAGAAGAACAAGAGAAAGTGTTTGAAAAGATCTCAAATTATGAGTTATTTTCATATTCATTCTTTTTATGAAACATAAACGCCTTAAAGTTGCAAGGAAATCGGACTATCACGCCAAAATTATAATATCTCTTCCGAGCAAGTAAGTAATATGCTTAACTATTTAGATGGTATAATTTGCAGTAAATGCAACACTTTTCGTAACATTTCACTCCCGGCTGACGGTCTACAATCTGGGTACTGTTTCTGGCACTTGCGATGAAATATTGAAGGCAGGTTAGGCAGGTCGATCTTGTACTTTGTAGCTGTGGCCAAGTGTACATTTTGTACAAGAGTCCAACCAACACCTACCGTCACGCACTAAAGAAAAAAAACATTAATAAGGGACCCAGTTTCCGATCTTATTCCCATTGCAGCAAAGGCCGAAAGTTGATCTTCGTAATTTTTCCAGATAGTACACGTCCGTCTCCTGTCATTTTATTTTTTCATAGTCACTTTAGCTGGAAAAAAGGGAATTTTTGCCATTTTGTGGTCTCTATTATCGTATCACAGGATATGAATAGTGTAGGACGACAATTTGCCTATGTTTAGGGATCGTTCAACTTTTTTATACTAGACTGAAATAATGACAATCGCATAAATGGTTATTGTGTGGTTGCACACACCACAACTTTTTTCTGATAGAAGACGCATCATCAACGTTCTCGGTGAAGGTCCTTCTACTCCAAACAAATGTATTTAGTTAAATAGGAAAGCGGGAGCGAGCGGAGCGTAGCGGGGAGAGCCCCCTAGTTTTAACAGATATACGATCTGTCTAGGCAGATTATGGTATGCCGACGACATTAAAGACATTAAAATAGGCGAGATCATGAGTGGAGCGAGTAGTTGCATGTTAGATTTACATGTAAATAAAAGGGAGCCGAGCGGAGCGTAGCGGGGAAAGCCCCCTAGTTTTAACACATATACGATCTGTCTAGGCAGATTATGGTATGCCGACGACTTTAAAGACATTAAAATAGACGAGATCATGAGTGGAGCGAAGTGGAGCGAGAAGTTGCATGTTAGATTTACATGTAAATAAAAGGGAGCCAAGCGGAGCGTAGTGGGGAGAGCCCCCTAGTTTTAACAGATATACGATCTGTCTAGGCAGATTATGGTATGCCGACGACTTTAAAGACATTAAAATAGACGAGATCATGAGTGGAGCGAGAAGTTGCATGTTAGATTTACATGTAAATAAAAGGGAGCCGAGCGGAGCGTAGCGGGGAGAGCCCCCTAGTTTTAACAGATATACGATCTGTCTAGGCAGATTATGGTATGCCGACGACTTTAAAGACATTAAAATAGACGAGATCATGAGTGGAGCGAAGTGGAGCGAGAAGTTGCATGTTAGATTTACATGTAAATAAAAGGGAGCCGAGCGGAGCGTAGCGGAGAGAGCCCCCTAGTTTTAACAGATATACGATCTGTCTAGGCAGATTATGGTATGCCGACGACATTAAAGACATTAAAATAGGCGAGATCATGAGTGGAGCGAGAAGTTGCATGTTAGATTTACATGTAAATAAAAGGGAGCCGAGCGGAGCGTAGCGGGGAGAGCCCCCTAGTTTTAACAGAAATACGATCTGTCTAGGCAGATTATGGTATGCCGACGACATTAAAGACATTAAAATAGGCGAGATCATGAGTGGAGCGAGAAGTTGCATGTTAGATTTACATGTAAATAAAAGGGAGCCGAGTGGAGCGTAGCGGGGAGAGCCCCCTAGTTTTAACAGATATACGATCTGTCTAGGCAGATTATGGTATGCCGACGACTTTAAAGACATTAAAATAGACGAGATCATGAGTGGAGCGAGAAGTTGCATGTTAGATTTACATGTAAATAAAAGGGAGCCGAGCGGAGCGTAGCGGGGAGAGCCCCCTAGTTTTAACAGATATACGATCTGTCTAGGCAGATTATGGTATGCCGACGACATATATACACCATTATTACCTTTAAGTACTTAAAGTAAAACACAGGCTGTACAATATAGGCACAAAAAACGGTTATTACTCATCAGGGTAAATACGTATATATTTTTGTTTGTAAAATTGAAAAACGTAATAAAAGGTTAGTTTTTCAAGAGGGCGTGAATGGTCGAATTCGAAACTGTAAGGAATAGCGAAAAATTAACAAATAAGTCTCGGGGTGACACTATTTTAATGGTGGAGTAATGTAAAAGGTGTGTGTTTTTTAAATCGGCCTGTTCGCCTAGGGAATTTAGTTTCTCAAAAACCAAATGATGCAGTTTTGGTCTTCATTAAAATCAGCCCTGAGACTCTTTTGAGCATTTTTCGCTTTAGCCTATACTTTTGGATTTTGCCATCCACGCCCACGCAAGAAACTGACCCTGTGTAGTCTTTTTTATATTTATTTACTTGTTTTAACTGTAACATAATTGGCGTGTAATAAAGTAGTGTAGAGGATGTAAAAAAATTTTACATTAACCGAAACTTTTGGAAAAAATTGTCGCTTACATATTTAATTTATAAGGATTACTGCTTGATTGTTCGTTTAAATTATTTGTAAGATCTAGAAGTGATATTGACAGGTTTATTTTGTTGTTCCAGGTTGAATGTGTAGACGGTGCAAGTCTGGCAACATGTTAATCGTGATTGGGCCGAGAGCCCAAAAACGACAGAAGACGTAAGTTTCATAGTTTATTTATTAACCCAAACTACAATAATAAAAAAACACAAAAATATATTACATATAAAGTGAAAAGGGTATTTCAGTATAACATGAAAATACTAAAAACAAATTAATTAATGTCACTGAATGTCACAATCACAATAAAATAAAATTATGCACGAATAAGAAATAAATTAAATTAATATTTATTATTTACGAGTTCGCCGTTGTAGTAGTTACCGATGCATATATTTTTGCGTTTAGTTTACTTTTGAAATTTAAATTTTTTTATGTTTATATTTTTTCTCTTTCATTATACACCTTAAATCTTATATCATAGTCATTTTTAGTACTCCTAATAATGTTGGTAGTGACCGTGTGAACCCTTATTTTATAATTTCCAAAGTTATTTCCATTTAGGTGGTAGAGCTAATGCCGGGCCCGACTGTGGAGGTACCACCATCTTACTTGGAAATCCTCCCGAAGTTATTCGGGGGAGAGTAAGAGGACAGCTCTCAGGCAAAAAAACCAGGCGGCCCACCATTGCCTGGGACCGATGGATGGCGGTATATCCATCCCCAAATGCCGGGCCTTATATAAATCAGACTGGTGACGGGCAGCGGCGTCACTGGTACAAGGGTTTCGGCACCGCGCTCACCAACCCGCCTGCCCAGCGTGCGTGAGTATGGGCATTTCTTCCAGGAGGATCGCCAAGAGTGGCGAAATCCTGGAAAGGCCTATGTCCAGCAGTGGACGAAACAGGCTGATGGATGGATGGATGGATTTCCCTTCAATCTTTTTGTTTCTAGAGTAGCAGTGTTGGAGTTCAGACTAAACGACTAAAAAAGTAATTAAATAGCTGCATTTTATTTCTGTGTCGTCTTAACCATTACTCTAGTTTAAGAAGACCATAAATGTTTTGAAATGTTGTAAGTATGATAAACTGTACTGGCTACCAACAACTTACTTTATCACCATACAAAATAGTTAACACTTTCACCCTGGTATTGCTTGTGATCCTTTGGTAAGGATATGAAAATAAAATTAGAGGAGACGTGAGACGTCTTAATTTTGACAAGAAAAATGTTTTCGCATTTTTGCGTGACTTCATTTTTGGTTTAACATATTTAAAACTTACTAAAAAATACTGGCCCTTTAGTTTGGACTACACGTTGCGGACAGACATATCTACCTATATTTTTGTTTTGTTTTGGGCTAAAGGCCCAAAGAATCAGTTTTTTACACGATATCAATACATCCTTAGTTATCTCCTACCGTTGCTTAAAAGTAATAAATTATTATGCTTGTTGAATAACTTAATTGCCAAAATTTGGTTACCAAATAGGTACTTACCAAAAGTGACTTTAATTAATCACATAACACATAAATGTGTATTAATAGGTAATTTATTTTAAATTGAATGAAACGAGGACACAGGGTGTTAGATTTTTACAACATGCAATAAATATAACAAGTTAACCCAAAATCCCTATAACTGAGTTAAATAACTCTGATTAGTGATTAAATACCGCTGATGGATAAATTACCTCAAAATAAATAATTACCCGCACTCTTATTGTAAAATCATGATTTTGAACTCAAAAATTCTGCATAAACACAAATTTTATTTACGGACATCTCTAATATGGAAAAAAATAGTATAGTTTTCTTTACAATATATAAATATAAATATATAAGGTGAAATTTATTTATACAGCTAAATTCATATACTGGAGGCTTGGTGAGTGATCGGTATCATGGATCGATAACGCACCTTTTGCTAATTTCGCAAAATAAAATGTTGACATTCCATAGTAATTGACTCGGACCTGAGCTTGCACTGACTGAGCCCTCAGTATAAAGCCTGCAGCATCAGTAAGTTGAAGTGGCAGTGGGAGGCCATATTTGTCGTCGACACGATGTCCGTTGGGGCCGAAAGGTTTTAGAATGGAGACCACGTACGGCGTAACGTACGCCAACCTTGTGCCCGCTAGACCGACGACCTGAAGGACGTTGAGGGTGGTGGCTGGATGAGGACGACGACGGAGGACCGACATGAGTGGCGAAATTCAGCAGTGGACGAACACGGCCTGATGGATGGATGAATAGGTTTTTTTACGGGCACCGTCTTATTAAAAAAATGATTATAGACAGGTATGCCAACAATCTATGTCTCCGTAGGTCGTAAGAGTCTGCAGAGACGATGACGTACGCACCTCTTTACTGGTGGTAGGCTTCGACCATGGCTTGTTACCACCCACATGACGTCACCATGCCGCCAAGCGACTTGTTGTGTCCCGGCATGACGTCACGAGTAGCCGTACCGGGAGAGTGGTTACCTAGTATCAGTTATTATTCCGTTACCGACTTCCGTAGATTTCTGGGGAAGTCCCTGGTTAGACTGATAACGTTTCGCCTGCTGTTACGAGTAAAATAGAAAAATTGTGAAGTGATATTTTAAAATATGAAAACCTGATATCTTGTTATAAGGAAATAAAAAATTATCAAATGCTCTAGAAAACGTATAAAATGCTTAAACTTCAAAAATTCAAAAGAGACCACTTACTCTTTAACTTAGTATACACAGATATGAGCAATAAAAAAATATAACATAATAATTTTTAAAACATTTATATATCTGATTTATCATACTTCTCCCATTTTGCGATATGTTACCGTTACAATGCTAGTTATAAGTACTGAGGCGTTATTATGTCTTCAAATCCAAAAAAAAAACTTTTTATTCAAAAAGATCTATGTGGAAATGGGACGTTTTGGGGTCGAAAACACATGATTTCTGAGCACTTTTACAAATGAGATGTCAAATCTTAAAATCTGACCGTTCTTATTTGGAGCGTTACAGCTTATAGCGTCAGGTAAAACAAAAGAAAATGTGTCAAAATAATAATAAAAATAAAAATTCATAGTAACAATGAGAATTGTGAAATATCAAGAAAGATCGTATATTGATTGATAACAATTAAAAGATACTTTGAAGAACAACAATATTATAAACTTCCAGGTTTACACACATTTTAATAATCATTCTTAGAATCATATATCTTAGTGTTTCCACTTTGCTCACCTCAATCACGATGCAATGACTATGTCACGTAGTTCTTCTGCAATTTTTTGAGGTGCCATGCCTAATTGTGATATCTATTTTGGTTGTGGGGTTAAAATGTTAAAACAAAATAGATTTTTAAGCCCTCAATTACTCAAATCGTATCTAAAATTTCATTTTATTTCATTCAATATTGTATGAGCATTCCAATAGCCAAATACCACATTTGTATTTCATCTTTATTGTATTGTATTGTGTGCATATTTTCTTTATTCTGTGCCTATAGTTGAATATCTTAGTTCCTTTGTTAGTGAATAGGAAATTGGGAATGAATTAAATCCTGCCACATTGAATGTTTAGCCAGGGCTGAAAGTGTAGATTGTGAATAGATAGGAACTAATAATAAATTAGGTAGAGGAAATTTAATTATTAACTGGTTTAATAATATAAAATTAGAGCAATGAAGTATCCACTTTATTACTGCCCGACTGTATATTGCATAGGATTATTTTAATTATGTTTTAGTTACATATTTATTTCGTATATGAATAAAACTAAGAAAACAAATTAAAATTAATTATTGTGAGATATGTTTCACAACAATTAATTTTAATGTGTTTTATTAGTTTTATTAATATATATATCACTTTTCTTCAATGTACAGACACAGCGGTTTCTACTATTTTAAGTATTATAGGTATATGAATTGATTGTGGTCTTCTATGAAAGGGCGGAGTCTCCTTATTATTTCTTTTACTTAAAACGAGACTCCAACCGACCATTTGTAAAAACAAGATATGAGAAACAGAGATTAACACTTTTGTATTAGTATTAGTATCAAACTGTATTCGAATTACTAGTACTATCGATCATAATTGAAAGAATTGGGTAAGTGCGAATTCAGCTTGCGTAACGCTGGTTCCGTACACGTGCACGGTAATTATCATTCCCTTTTTAAAAGGATTTGAATCTTGAATGATAAAAACTATTATCGACACTTTTCGGCTTGTCGCTTATCTTATCAACAGTCCTTATATCTTGTATGTTAACCACATGGTAGACCATATCGACCTTTGACAGCTCGATGTAACCCTGTCTGTCCCTCTTTAGAGTGAAACAGAGCACTGTATTGAGTGTTCTCTTTGGTGAAATAAATTATTTTGGATTTTGTATTTGTATTATCTTTAGTTTTTTTTGTTTCTTTTACATTTATATAAAACTATTATTTTTGTTATTATTCTCAATCCCAATGTAACCCTAGTCTTATTTGTTTTGTAATTTTCCTATATGTGATGTGAGGGTAATTAAACATAATTTCTCCCTTTTCTCAAAATACCCCCAGATTGACAACTGAGCAAATTTGGTCCCCCCCCCTTTATTTTGTTAGGTTAAGTTTTTGTGTATTTGTTTTGTTAATCTTACTGTTTAAGAACTCATATATGTATAATTTATTCAAAATTGAAATCTGTTATTGGCCTTGATATTAAGTAATTTGTTATCTATTTTATATCTGCTATGTATAAGCGCTATCGAGCTCGATGTGGTCCTCCATGGAGGTGCAGGCTCACTACGATGATAATAAAGAAAACCGCACCCAAATAAATTTTTGAATTTAGGTATATTTTTATATCGTGATATTATTAGTCACGATAAATCTGGTAACGATAAGGGGAATGGCTGAATCTGGGTTCACAGGATAAAGGGCACCTATCTAATGTCAAATATGTCTGTCTGGCTGCGCGAAGTGTTTGCGTAGTCTCTACAACCAAAATAAGTTGTAGCTGAATATGGCAAAGAAAGTGAGTGCTAGTTCCATTATGTCAAATATGTAAAAAATTACCAAATATTTGGTTTTGTTATGGAGCAACGCCTATTCAGAGTTTGTTTTTTTAATTTATTATTTACTTAATACGCTATGTACTAGTTGACCTAATCTATTACACCATATCTGATCATAAATACTGTCGACACTTTAATCACTATGTATATGTTGATGATATTATATTGTCACGGCATAATATTTTGAACGGGCGTTCCTCCAAAACGCAACTGAATATTTGGTCCGTTTTTACAAAATTGACATGAGTACAATTAGCTCCTTTTTTGCCACCATTACTAGTTTTACAGGCGGCATAAATAGATAACGCAACCATTTCGCGCTGTCAGACCGACATAATATATATACGAGTATGTATGTATATAAAAAAACTGCCCTTTATGCTGCAAACCTAGATTTACCCATTTCCCTTGATTTGTCGTAATCTTTACTTTATGACTGTATGCTCCTAAAGGTTGCCTGGAAGATAAAACGTGCAAAAACTGTTATAAACTGAATATTAATAAAATAAACTTTTTAAATTCACTGACAGGAAAAGTAATAAAAATTTTAGGTTCCACAGGGACATTCTTTTAAATGATACCCCACTTGCCGTGGTTACAAAATATTTCTTTTTAGCATTAATATATAATCTATACTAGCAATAAAGCACGTAGTTAAAATGTCGTGTCCGTACATTCAACATTTTTGAAAAATTTTAAATTAAATTTTTAAGATTATTAGAATTGAGTTGCCAAAAATAAAATTTTTAGATTACTTTTCTTTCTGTATGTTTCCATTTAACCCGAGAACGACTCAACGGATTTGGATGCATTTTCCTTTATTATCATCGTAGTGACCCTAGTCAGCATATAGCCTATAAGGACTGTTGATAAAATAACTACCAAGTCAAAAATTTACGGTAATAATTTTTGATTGAAAGACACTCCCAAGCTAGTCCCCTATGAAAGATTTAAAATAGTTTTGAGATAAACACTTATTGACTAAATGTGGACAAGTAAGCTTTAAGAATGTCTCAACTTTATGTAAGTGTAAAAGAAAATGTGATAGATATACATACGAAGTGAGTTACGGAACCCTAAACCCATTAATAAGCATCACTAAACCATCCCGTTCGATATAAATGGTACCAGTGACCTCCTTACAAGATTCATGATCACAGGGCAAGCTTCTGTGGGCTAATCTATAACTAATTGCCACTTTATAAACCTGTCAGTTGTGAGGATGATTTACTATTAATACCTGATTAATACTCGTTACGCCTTGCTATACTAGTAGGTAGGACTCTCTCAAAATAATACATACATCGTTACGCCATGAATCACAGAGGAATGTAAGATCAGTGTTGCCTCTTTGATGGCTTCAGTTCCCTACGCCTTGACCCTTATATTAAACATATATTAAACATATATTATACAACTAGATTTTCGTGGAAATAAGGAAAACAAAAGAGTATGATTTTTTTAACGACAATATGCAACGGTCGCTATGTTTTTACCAAAGTGCTAATAAATACCAATGAAATAAGTCCAAACTCGAAGGGTCTGCTGTTTTCCATTGTGGAGATCCCGTACCCATTTTCCAGTCCCAACATCAGACCCTGGTCACCATGTTTTATCAAAGTGCTAATAAAGACCAATCAAATAAGCCCCAACTCGAAGGGTCTGCCGTTGTCCGTTGAGGAGATCCCGTACCCACCTTCTAGTCCCATCAGCAGACCCTGGTCATCATGTTTTACCAAAGTGCTAATAAATACCAATCAAATAAGCCCAAACTCGAAGGATCTACTGTTTTCCGTTGAGGAGATCCCGTACCCACCTTCCAGTCCCATCAGCAGACCCTGGCCACCATGTTTTATCAAAGTGCTAATAAAGACCAATCAAATAAGCCCAAACTCGAACTCTGTATCCGTTGAAGAGATCCCGTACCATAACTTCTAATTACTACCAGCATAGACGAAATAATATTTAGTCTATGCTACCAGTAGAAAAGTAAATTCCAAAAATCTTTAAACGACGATCACTTTTTTTTCCGAGATCCGATTTTAATGAAATAAAGCCTATATTCTATTCCAAATTTAGCTCTGTACAGCTGTGAAAACTATATGAAAATCAGTGCATTCGTTTTAGAGATGTGCGTGAACAAACAGACAGAGAGACAGAAAAGAATTCTAAAAATCGTTGATTTGTGTTCTATTACTCTTCTTTAGTCACCCTCTTTCTATTTCTATTATTTTTGCTCAATGTACAGACACAGCGGTTTCTACTGTTTTATTATAAGTATTGATTGATTGATGAATGATAATGTAACACGGTTCGTACTATGATTATCCCTCTCTAGCTCTTTTCCCCTTTTCTTCCCCTCTGGCTGTAATCTGAATTTCCCTCAAAATGGGAACTTCCCCTTTTTGTGTAAGATCCGTATGAATAATGCAAGTCACAGTACACACTCGTACACCTACGTTTTACCGACGACTATTACACTATTACGTCCTAACGTGATGGGCGGCAGGCGCTCTTGCTATACCTCGCCAACCCCGCCACCTCTTCTACATCAATGGTTTTTCTTTGTTCAATCTGAAAATTTTGCAGTTATTTAGTATTTAATTGAAAAGTACCTAATTGTTTAACTGTGTAAATAGAGAACTGTTTTCATGTCTGTTTTTATTTATTTGCCTATAATTAAACACTTTCTCGGTCCTTCTAATGTTGGTTGATGTTACATTAAAATTAAAATTATACGAAGTAAATGGGCAATAAATAACGAACACAAGTTTAATGAGTACTATTTGCCAAAAATCAAAAAATCTGTTATTTTTAAGTGTCCGCAGTGATATTCACTTTCTTTCAAATTATCTAAAGGTGAAAATGACATTGATCGTGCGTTGAACCCGCGAGCAACTCCGGCGCCGATTTTTCGAAATCACTATAGGACCATAGCTCGAAAATTGTATTTTGCTAAAACCACCACTATTGCCAACTAATAGAGTCTACCTAGTTGTCTTATTGACCTGGTGGTCTCCCAATGTATTGCATCTGTTCGTAATCTGTATGCATCTGATTAGCAATATTTAACGTCTAAAAGCGGTTTTAAACGATCTAAAATCGTTCACTTCCGCTGGACCAGTTTTTTTGGAGATCTGCAAGATACTTTAAGTTCTGTAATAGAAATTGAAATAGGTAATGGAAACTGTTTTTTTTTGTAATGTTAAAAGTGATAATAATTCTAGGGTAGATTGTGTATTGTTAACTGATTGATTACATCAAATAAGAAAACATTGTCATTTTTTTTTACTTCATTGTACAAAGTGGTTCAACTAGCTAAATAAATTCTATGGAAAAGTGAAAAAAGATCGCGCAAATAATTATTCTTTTCAGCTGAAAGTTGTCTACTCGTATTAGCGATACTGAATAATCTAAAATTTTTTCACTTTGAATTTTATATACACTTTATTAAAAGTCAGTGTATATTTTTGTTTTAATTGCAAAAATAAAATATAGGAGTAACTAATGAATGTAATTCAATAAACACAACAAAGTTGATATAAAAATAAACTAAATGGAAGTAAATACAAATTCGTTCAACAAATACTTAAATATTATGCCTAACTCCGCCCATTCGTTTAGTCTTGCTAAGAAGGGCAAGAAACTTAGCAACATCATGTCTTATGTAACCTCACGAGTTAGAAACACCATTCTGTACTTTTTGAGTGAATGGCTCTTTTAGAAACTGTAATAACTGAACGGTCACAAAGATTAGTAGATATTTATTGCACGCTGGACCCTGCTCGGGGTAAAAAACGACATGATCTTTATACTTTACTTTTAATGAATTAATTTAATTGATTTATTAAGTGTTTTATTTACTAAAAATAATGCAGAGTAACTTTCATCAGCATAACAATGTTTAAGTGCATCATGCATGCATGTAAAATATTATTAACCTGTTTTGTGACAATGCTTTTGATAGTCAAACATATTTATGGTAGTCCACGTTTATAGTATTTTCTTACAATTTATTGCATAATTTACATATACTCGAACCGCGTTCAAACAAAATAACTAAAATAAATAAAACATTATTACACGGGTCAAAAAGTGGATAAAACCCAAGAGAGATCAAGAAAGGATAGGCCAGTCAAACAATCACGACATCAGCAGAACTGCTGGAAAAATCATGTACTGCAGGAGACTAAAGCCAACATTGATAGCTTTTTTTATTGTATGTAAATATATCGTGATAATTTATAGTTTGGATACTAAACAATATACTCGTTACACTGAATCCCAGTTTCGGTCTGTAGTTTCTACGTAAATTTCGACCATAAAGACAAAAATATAAACAAGCAGGCCAAAAGATTTTACAAAACTGTTTTATTCTATTATTTATCTGATTTACAATGTCTAACTTAGATTGATCTTTGACGGTTTTATTTAATCTTCGAAATTAGGTGACATCAAAAACTATCTAAGAAGCAATAATCGAAAAAAAAACTCAATGGTTAAAAAAAGATAATTTAAAATTTTATTGCTAAAAAACACACACTAAGCGTCAATGACAACCCAGCCAGGTATTTCGATAATTTCCCTATATAACTTGAGTAAATTGTAACTGGTTATATGACATAACATTTGTAAAAAAATATTATAATATTTTTACTGCAGCGTTTTCTGCGTGTAAAAGTCTTGAAAACAAGTTTCTATCTCGAATGTACTGCGTAATCAACACTTTACACTCTATAGGCAATAATTGAAGTGTTGTTACTCTTGCACACTTGACGTATAGAGGAGATATCAAGCGTTAGAAATCCGATGTTTCTCGCTCTTGATTTATTGTAGGAATTAATTCAGTAAATGTAAAGGAATTTGATCGCAAATTCGATCAAAATTATTATTGATATGGTAATGAGTGAATAATTTTAAACGATCTTTAAGAAATGATTCTTATAATAGATACCGATTATGCTCAAAGTTTTTTATGAAGCTTTTGATGTTGTTTTTAAACTTTGTCTTGTATTTACAATTATCCTATCACTGTGAACATAAGGGCTGTTCATTTATTACACACGATGTTTTAGAAGGGGAGAGTTTTCTCTTTGTATTGTTTTGTACGCCTAGTGCCTACCAATAAATAAATCAACAAATTTAGGTTTTTATTGACATTTCCTTTAACATTTGGATTTAGATAGGTGATGAGAGTATATCTTACACGGTGTAAAAAAAAGCCAAAACTGACTTATGTAATTTATTAATTATTTAATTAATGTTATAAATATATTTTGCGAGCACAGGCTTTTCAACTGACACCTTGTTCAGCGGAAGTGTTGCGTGGCTTATCTTTCGCGTCTCGCCCTGTGATGTTTTTTTTGCGCTTGGTCTATGCTGACGGTACAACCATACATTTTTAAACTCCAGGTCTACTGATACGGTTATACATTTTTTCAAGAGTTTGTTAATTCCCCAGATGGTGACGTGCGAGAGTGAGAGCGCGCGGTACAGCGGCTTCCACCTGGGCTCGCGCGAGGAGGACCCTCGCCCGCGCGCTCCCAGCGTCTCCTCTCTGTCCATGTACAAGTCGAAGATCGACGCGCTGTTTGACGACAGCCGCTCCGTGGCCAGCCTGCCGCAATGTGGCCTGCATGTGAGTGACACTGGCAGGAGGGATAGCAAGGTACGCACATAGAGCGATACTGGCAGATCTGACAAGAAACAGTTGCCTTATTGTCTAACTTCGACATCCATCGCAACCGTCTCTAACGCACCGTGATTGGCTAGAAATGACATCACATATCATTTTTAGCCAATCCGGCCAATTCAAAAATAATGCACCCCCCCTATCATTGACAGATGGAAAAATAAATAAGTGTTGATTAAGTTTAAATTTCCCTTCTAAATTTAATACATTCTAAGGTTCATACAATTTTTTGTATATAATGCTATTTGTTTTCATTATATGTATTTTTATTTTTACCTGTAGTTTTGTAACAAAAAAGACGTAACAAAATCCGGCCGTGGAATTTAGATAGAAATTTCCAATTATTTTAAAATTTCTCACAGATTTAACTATAAACAGTACATGTTTCCCGTTATAGATAAATCATTTTTCATTTTCAGTTATTACAAAAGAGATAAAATATAAAAAACCTAGTAAATTTCGTAACAAAATAAGACAATTTTTTGCAACAAAAAGTGAGAGAATTCTTCCGATGCTCAGCACGGCACTTTCTCGACTAATCTCAAAGCTGCCGCTCAGTGAACGTGACATGTTCCTGAGTAGTATTGTTCCAGCCTAAATTATGTCAAATTTTTCGGCAAGTTGTTTTAGTAATGACCGTTACAAAAGTAGACATGTCTCAAAGATGTGAAATCGTGGGATAAGCTGTAAAATTGATTTTTTTTCGAGAATTATTCATTATTTAAATAAATCATTCAAATAAAATAAAACTCAAGATATTATTTTATTTAACAACAAAAAAATAATAACTTATGCAGAAGAAAACTGTTTTAAAACGCAGTCAGAAGTTACAAATTTCGCCGTTGGGACAGTATGAAACCGTAATTTGCAGTATTTTCAATAAGTGATCGATAGATCTATTAAATATTTTATGTATTAAAAGTGCAACTATTGTAATTGGTGGTCAGATACTTCTTATTTAAGTAAACAATAAGAAACTTCCGTGGCTAATAGCTTGGAAATTGAAAAAATATATATACATGGGACACCCAAAAACGGCAACGAGTGCATTATTTTTGAAATTACCCAATCAGTCCTTTGATGCTACTGCGATAGATAATGAAGTTAACCAATAAGAGGGTAGATCATTTCAATACAAATAACACGACCTAATTCTATCTACGGCATAGTCAGTGCACAGCAGAGTTTCATCCTGATTTTATTAGGTAGTACAGTGGAGCCCACATCTCATGTAGGAGAATGTAGGGGAAGCCTATACAATGAGAGGTCAGCTTATACTGAAAATGTTTAGCTTGATGTGGACTCCACTGTACCTGCATCGCTCGTTCAAAAGCTTCAAATCAAAATATTTATCATCCTTACTAGATGTGGAACTAGTCGTACAACAGTGGCTGTTTTGCGGATCTGTGTAACCAAGATTCCTTTAAAAAACCGGCCAAGTGCGTGTAGAGTTCCGTAGTTGCCCAGTACATTTTATAAGTTGATCTACTACAGATCGCATTAAACCTCTAGCCCCCTCGGAAGTTGCTCTACCGAAGAACGGCCCATACATTGTCGTGTTTAGAGGGGACTAAAAGTTTGGCGCGACCTGTACTCGTAAACCTGTAAAGCCTACTTAGCTGGGATAGCTTTTCTTTTAATTTCATTATATATACAACTTTTGTGACTTTTTTCACATATTCGTATATATACCTATATATACCCAGGGGGGGACACTTGACTCTAACAAAAATTAGCACTTCAAAGCTTAATATTTCGCCAACGGATCCCTAAATCGAAAAATGGTTCTCACATAACAACAATGTTTTTGAACGACCTATCCAACGATACCCCACACTATGGGATAGACGAGAAAAAAAATTCATCCCCAATTTACGTGTATGGGAGATAACCTCAAAAAAAATATTTTTAGATTTTATTTACCATTTTATCGGTGTGATTAATACATAACATATTAATGTATACCCATGCCAAATTAAAGCTTTCTAGTACTAATAATCTCTGAGCCGCGGACAGACGGACAGATGGACAGACGGATAGACGGGCATAGCGAAACCTTGTCGGACTACGCGGAACCCTAAAAAAGAGCAAATAGGTATCATCTTGATAAATACACTTGTATTGTTTATCTAAAATTTTATTATTCACCTACATTTAATATCAAGATTCAAAATGTTTACTTGTAAAATAAATACATAAAGTATACGTTTTACATGTCCAATCTAATCTTTATAAAATAGTATATTATGCAATTAGTGAATAAAGGACAGATTTAAAGCGAGGGCCATAGATGAATCACGAGCAAGTAAAGAAAATGATTCATGATGGTTGAAACACGAGCGTAGCGAGTGATTCAAGTGTTAGAATCCTGAGCGACGTGAGTGATTCATGGCCCTCAATATAAATCCGTACTTTATTCAAGAGTTGCATACTATACTTTATACCATGACTACGAGAAAAAGAAATAATTTAAGCGAAAATAGACATTTAATGAAGAAAAAAGGAAAGTTAAATTAATTAAAATGCCCATTAAAATTGGAACATTGTGTCCAAAGCTTGATTTTCATTTTTCCATTTGCAAAACTCATCGTAGGCTTTGATGTAAACGAGCCGTGATTTGTCGGGTAGCAAGTTTTTTACTATATCGGCCGCCCTCTCTTTCATAAACTCGGGTGTTAACACATCTTCTTCATCACTTGAATGCATAATCAATCGATTTATTATAAAGTAACACTAAACTTTGTGTTCGTACAACTGAATTACAGTAGCTATTGAAAATGGCGCCAATTTACCAATATATATTTTTTCTGTAATGGCAGCCAAGAACACAAAATAGTTTTATTCTAATGCTAAACACCTTGTCGCAAATATCGACGAATCAAATTTCGAGGAGCTATTTACACAAAGAGTTTGTATGTCGAGTATTCTTTGCACAAGGAGTTTGTATCGAGTATTTTTTGCGCAAGGAGGTTGTATAAGCATTGAGATGGAGTTCGAATATATTGGCGTGTTCCAAATTCAGACACCAAAATAGTGATTAAAATAAGCTTTTTAGAGTGGGAATGGTATAAATAATATTATATGATTAAACTAATATAATACGGGAAATACTTAAAAAAAACTGGGCTTAAGTTGAGCTAACAAAGTTATACATACCTATGCATAAAATAAAGACTTATTGGAATAAGAATATTATTATACATAATGCAATTAATTAATAATTTGATAAATAAACTGAAAAAAACATAAATAAATATAATGCCTAACCAAATATATACTTAAATAAGTGAAAAATTTAAATATTGTATATACCTACATAATGCAATGAATAAATAAGTTAATAGATAAACTAAACTTTAAATAGATATAATGCCTAAATCCGCCCATTCGATTAATCTTGCTAAGAAGAAGGGCAAGAAACTTAGCAAGATATCTGATATTTTTACTCTTTTTTTCAAATATCAAGTGGTAATCATAGTAAATAGGCACTTTCTCATCGACCCTTACCATCAGGTGCAATAGTGAACAATCGTAGGCTTAATATTAATAAAAACCGGTCAAGTGCGTGTCCGGCCTCACGCAGTGTAAGGTACACGCACAATATTCATACTTGGAAGGGGATTGTAAATTTTAAATAGAATTTGTTAGACATTTTCCTTTTTACTTCCTCAAGTACATTCTATAAGTTGGTGGACTATTACTCGTTAACTTGTAAAGCCTACTAGGCTGTCCAGTACTAAGAGTCTCTGAGCTAAGCCACGAATAGACAGACAGACGGACGGACGGACGGACATGGCGAAACTGTAAGGGTTAAGTTAACATTACATACATTTGCCGAAAAAAATTGATCCTAAATATAAGTTATTAAACTCTATCGAAACGAATTTTCTTGTCAATTTACAGGTCAGTTCTACGCGTGAAAGCAAGGCGACAACAATATACGAAGATGAGAACAGCTATAGCCAAAACAACCTCAATAAGATTAACAATTCGGTTCAGGATCGCATAGAAAGAATGTTCGCGGATATATCGGGCGAGGCCCGCCCTTTAGTTGATAGTATAGGAGTCCATGTTTTCAGCGTCCATTACCTAGGCTCTACACCTCTTCAAAGCAAAGTAACCAGTCTTGGTGGACTCCAAACTCCTCTTAAAGACCTGTATTTTTCATACAGAAGAAACCTTCGCCATAAAAGCATCCTGACCGGTCGACTAGAAATCTCTAAAAGTGGACTGAAGGTCCGATACAAAGGAGAAAAGGGGGAATTAGAACAATTAAACCCTTTCCCTACAATAGCTGTCTGGTCTGCTGTGAAATTCGTGGTCCAGCCATCAGAAAGGCAAAACAGCGACTTAAGCTTCGCGTTCCTGCCTCTGATCACTGATCCCGATAACATAGACCGACATGCTTTATTCCAGACATTGGAACAGCCCGACAAAAAATATATCCTCTCCAACAATGAAAACTCACATTCGCCAGTTTTCGCTGTCGTGATGAGGAAGGTCGGCGTCGCTAAGCAACTGGAGTGTCATGGGTTTGTATGTCAGACTTCGGAGGACGCTATTGTCATAGCGGCCACGCTATACAAATCCCTCATGTCACACATGAGTCGGCAGAGTCACACCGACAAAAAGAAGCTAAAGAACCGAAACGGTGTGAGCTGCATGAGCATCACAAGTAGTATATCACCAAATGAAGCCCCCATGAGACCACCTCGGAAGAAAAAAAGCTCGTCATCGCTAAGCGGGGATAGCGATAGGGCAGACGGATTTTCTGCTAGTGAATCTTTCCACGAAAAACCAAAACTAGAAAGAACGAAAAAGATCTCATCGGAGAGTTTGCCACCTCCTCCGCCACCCCCTTCCTACCCCCCCGCCGAACATAAACGAATAACTGTCGAAGAAGTTAAAGCAAAACTCGATTCAATAACACACAATGATACAAGCGGCAGTGACACACAGAAATCCAAAAAATCCATCGCAAAAAGTTCTTTACACATAAACCATGATTTGCTACGTTTAAAAAAGAATTCCCAAAGCAGTGGAGAATCCTCCTGCAGAAGTAAAGTTTCTGAAAAGATAGAGCTCTTTAGAGAATTGGAAAGACGAAGGAGTTTACAGAGGCCACCAACTTTGCCTCCTCCTATACCTATGAAGCCACCTTCAGAGCCACCACCAGACCCACCAACTAAAGACCCCTTGAGACGAAACCACAGTGGACGAAAATCTCTTAATGACTCTGGAGACATTCTGACCAAAGTGGCGATACCAAGATCGGGCAGTTTCTTGAACGCAGGAGGTCTTACTCGTTACAAATCTCTTGGACACAGGTATGCTAATTTCTAGATTATTAATTAGTCAGAGAATGAGTAGCCCAAATATTTTTTTCATATACATGTAGCATGTATCATTTCCTTTTATCAGCTGGTTACCGTGCATCTCACTTAATTTACGGTTGCTTTAATTTTCCACATCATTTCACATCTTACACGGTATTGAAGATCTAAAATAGCTAACTAACGAGAGAAGCATACAGCGCGTTTACTTGGCTAGCTGTCTCGAATCGTTGCATGCACATAATCATACCACATTCCTGGGCTCTAGTAAAACACCCGTCCTATTTTTTGCTCATCTTTTAAAACCACATTATCGTACATCAAACTAGTCAGGCTACCTATCAGTCAATTGGATAATATATTACTCGGGAAATCATCAGCCATTGCGTATGCGATGAGTAATTTTATAACTAGGGGTGGAGCTGCTGCTATAATTATTCTTAGGCATTCTGATTACTTCTCGTCGTGGACTAATGGTTTCTGTATTTTAATAGCATCTCCACGTTTTTCAGAAACAACGGGAAGAAAGGAGGTGGCTCTCCCCTTGGCTTCAACGAACTTTTCAACGAATTCAAAGTTCAAGAGAATTTGCACTCTATGGACGATATCCTCAATGCCATTATAGACGCCGAAGGAATGTCCTTCAACGATCTCAAACCGATTTACAAAGAATTCCTTCTAAAATTAGCCGTAACTTTAACGAAAGACGAAATATTCCAACACAGCAAAGCAATAATGAAGAAGCAAAAAAAGAAAATTCTTAGAAGAAACAGTACCTTCCAAAACAAAAGAAGAAAAATTTTCAAGGGTGCCAGTGGTTTGCGGATGGTTTTTCGAATGCCCTTTGGAAAAGAAATGCGAAAAAAAGAAAAGAAGAAACATCTCGCTTCATTAGATTTTCACACTATCACTAAGGCTAAAGAGCATGTTTCGGAAAGTACTGTTTCCACGTCCAGTTACGATTTGCGACAGTTCAGGCCAAAAGAACCACCATTACCTCCTCCAAAACGTCAGACAATGAAACAAAGAAATTCAAAGCGGTCTGATAAAGTAGTCCACGTTTCAAAAAGTAATGGGAAGATTACAAGGCCAGGAGAGAGAACGTCAACATCGGAAGACTCCGATTTCTTGACCCTCAGTAATCGATTAGGATGTCAGAATAGAAATAGCTCAAGTGGATACGTTTCATGTTCTGAATGCGAATCTGATGGGTGTGTTGACAGGTGCTATTGTTCCTTGAAAGGAGATTGTAAAAATAAATGCTACTGCTCTGCAACAGAGCTCAAAAGGCCGCAATCGAAAACTGGGCTCTTGAGCAAGAGTAAAAGCTGTAAGGATTGTTCTAATAGGTAAGTCCTATTGCAAAAATATCGAGATTTAATACCGAATATTCTTAATTCGTTTTGTACCTTTGATATCTGGTTAAAATTATCTACTTTCCTATACTACTTCTTTTTATATTTCATTTAACTCAAATAGAAGATTCTCATCTGCAAAGTGATTGTGTGGTTTTAATTGCTTCTACAAAGCTGATCTAATAGTCTACAAAGGAATTTATTCCTTGTTTATATTTGTTTACGGTTCTTTATTACTTGTTGGCATGTGTCTTGTAGAAATTAAATGTGTGTGGTGGTAATCAGAGCATGGCACGTCCGCAGCTTGAGACGCGGGATGAGTAACTGAGTCAAATTAAAAAATATTTACAGTTGACTCTGATTCCATAATTTCACTATTAGTAGCGCAAACTTATTGATTTATTTCTATTTACCTGGTAACCCGGGAGGACATTCACGTGTCTTGATGTTAGATTTTATCATGTCTAGTTATCTTTTGAAAAACGTTTCTTTTGTTTTTTCAATTAATCAAATACCGTATCTTCCACGTATTTATTTAAATTAAAATTATAACTTTCTTCTTGAGCGTAAACATGCCAAGTATTTACGCTACGTTCATGTAATTATCACTAAAGAATTTTGATGAATAGTGTTAAGCAGTTTTTAACGCCCCGAATTTATTACATTACAATATTAGTTCTAGGACTTTTCTAATCGTTCTTTTTTTAATTCTTTTGTATTGCTTATTTTCCTTCTAGGGAGATGTACGATGGAGACTTCAGCTACTGCTCATGTGACTCTGAGAGTTGCGCTGACAGTAATAAGTGCTACTGCGCCGGTCCTCGAAGGATGACGGTCCAGAGCTCACAAAGTCTCGAGTACCTGAGGAGTCCCACTCAGCAGATGTACTCGGAGCGCCTGAGAAGGGCGTTTGATGATCAGTATGACGGATACAAAGGACAAAGGACGAGGTAAGGGTGGTTTTGTTTATTTGCGATATATTCCAAAGGAATCGGAAGTCTAGGTTAGGTTAAGAAGTTTGTTAGAGTTTGGAGTCTTACCCAGAAGTTGTACAGAGCGCGGTTGACTGATATTCTTATTGTCGTGTCGATGGCTAATGAAATGACCAAAAGAATGATTAAAAATAAAAACAGAAATAGAAAGGGATCATATTTTCATGAATCTGTTGGGTTCTCATTAATTCTAAAACTATAGGTTAACAATAGATAGCAGGCAAGATCGTGCGTCAATTCTATTTTACAAGTTTATTTAATTTTTATAAGTGCATTAATCATTCCATATGATTTTCCCATTCGTCACTCACCTTTTCCTCACTGTTCTGTAGAAAGCATCATCTATCAATCACACATTAAAACTTTTCCTTATCTAGCTGCTTTAACTGTTGTTAAAAAACCTCTTCATAAAAGTGATGGTGTTGGTGACAATGGTTGTAATTAAAATTTTTGAATTCCAGATCAAGCTCTGTGAACGGACGTCGTAAGAGCGAGGAACGGTCGCGGCGCACGCGCAGCACCGATAACCTCGCCCTGGACTACGAGCTGCTGCTGCAGAACAAGGCTCGGGACGCCAGGACCAGGAACATGAAGAGGCTTACCGGTGAGACTGTTCATTGTGTCTTCTACTGTTGTCATTGTAAGAGCGAGGAACGGTCGCAGCGCACGCGCAGCACCGACAACCTCGCTCTGGACTACGAGCTGCTGCTGCAAAACAAGGCTCGGGACGCCAGGACCAGGAACATGAAGAGGCTTTCATTGTTTAGCCTAACATCATCTACGTGTTTTAGAATTATTTCAATGCAGTGAACTTAAATTGCTTAAAAGTCCCATAACAATTTGGATAAAGACACGAAGCAGCACATTATTATGTCTAATATTTTTAGAAATCTTTTAATGACCTTATAGTTGATTTATAGACGAGCATTTTTGGGTAAAACACGAATTCCTCAAATTAGCTGACCTTTTAGTGGTTCAAAAGTCTCGACTTACGAAACGGAATTCACGGTTTCAAATCCTGTAGGCCACATTTGTAGTCTGCGTGCTTCGGAATGCACGTTCCTTTGTGCATCAATATCTGTGCCAAAATTACGGTGATGGGCTCTCCACCTTTCATGCTGGGACATAATATTTGTCAGTGAAACGTTGTGTGTACGAGTGTAGGTAGACGTAAGTTGCATTGTTTACAATCAGTACTCGGAATCATCTGTGAGACCCCCTTGGGCATTTATATCATGACGATGTGTATGTATTTTAATCTATATGCCAATCATTGCCTTTTTTACACTCAATAAGCCCATTGCTTGGCCTTTGCTTATCATACAATTTAAAATTATTTTCATGACTGTTGGTCCAGTTCTTTGTGATGTTGTTGGTGACGGGCAGCGGCGTCACTGGTGCGAGGGTTTCGGCACCGCGCTCACCAACCCGTCTGCCCAGCGTGTGTGAGTATGGGCATTTCTTCCAGGAGGACCGCAGAGAGTGGCGAAATCCTGGAAAGGCCTATGTCCAGCAGTGGACGAAACAGGCTGATGGATGGATGGATGGTCCAGTTCTTTAGAAAGAATTTGGTAACAAATGTCTGGTTGTGTTCAAGAGACTGCCAGCGCACATAGGATGATAACGTGCGAATTCATTTACCCCGCGATCTGTTAAAATTGGTTACGAGAATATCAACTTCCATCTCAGTCGCTAAAAAAAGACCAAGTGGCGTCTACGAACATGCTACAGCCACAGACCTCTTCAAAATGATTTGTTGTAGGACTTTTATCTGTAGCTATAATCCTTTTTCTTTTCATATTTCAGTCCGAAGCACCGGCGCCGGGTCCCAGGACGCCCTTAGCGTGAAGAAGTCAGCAGAAATGGCGGCGCTCTTCGCTGACGTCCGTCTTTCCCAGCGTACGGACGTCAGGTCGCTGGCGGGGGGACGCCGGCCGAGGCCTCCCCCGCTGCCTCCCGCACCGCCCCGCGGTGTCCCCCCGCTCGCCCGCATGTTCGACCATCGCCCCTTGAGTAGGAACGCTAGTTTGGAAGACACGCTTGGTTATCTGCCTTAGGCGCGCGTTGCTTTTGTTGATCTTTTCATACTTTTACACAAAAGTAACGAATTGCAATTTTTTTTACAGTTTCAAAATTATAGCCTTTACTGATCAAATCAATATCTGAGAGGATGCTAGAATTTTATAATTTTGAGCTGTCTTTTTATGATTTAATCATGTTAGAGGCTAGACGATACTTACATTTGAAAGCATGGAAAAGCGCTCTATCTAAGATCTTGTATCGAAAAAAAAATTATATGTATGTATGTAGCTTTCTTATACATGAATTCAAGGACTAAGATAACAACCTACTAGTATATTCCTAGGACATTGAAAACTTTTAGCAAGGTTTATCATGTATGTAAATGTAAACTCATTTATTGGTATTTTCTTAAATTTTGTAAATATGCTGCTGGCTTATTACCGTATACATAAGGATGGATCTTAATCTACTTACTTATTATTAATATTCCTATGCGTTTGTATTTTTCGATTAATTTTATTTAACTAACGAAATCTCATGTAAGACAAGTTTGTCACACCTGTCTTCATGAGATATAATCTGTGTATGGAACCACCTTATTATATTGATAAGGATTATAAATATCATACTTATTACGATATAACGTAATATACATATAGGTATTTATCGTAAACGTAACCGCAATACTTAGGTGCAATATTCTCTCAAGTCATCTTACTTATATGTTATTTACTTTTAATATTTGTAGACTATTTATTTTTAATTTATATGACACGGAACGGTGTTTAGAAATAAATAATCTGAATTAAACTTCTGTATGAATTTTTTTTAAATTACCAGATTATTTATTATAAATAAACAAACACATGTACCTCCGTCTCAAAGAACGGTAAGCTGAGACTACTCCGGATGTTTTTCTGCTACGATCCTAAGACGTCTCTTTCGATTTAAAACTAGCTCTTCTATTTCGGCTACATTTGAAGAGGCCCTAACTGTTTTTTTTTAATATGAACTAGAAAGTTTTGTTTAATTCACTCATTTACAACCATCTTTTTTTTTAAATATTAATTAATTTTTTGCTCTAATCCTCTAGTATTGATGTCGTTACAATTTTAAACGTCGTTTCGGAGTTATTTTGTATAGAAACTTAAAATGTTAACTAATTACTTATCTTATTGTTAGTATAACTTACCATGCATTTTTAATTTACCTTATTTTACTGTGCAATCTAAAGTGCAATATTTTTTAGTTTTTATGATAGCTTGTATGTCTATGTTTTGTGGTGTTTTGTATGTAAATGTTGGACATACATTTGTAAGTGAGTTTTTATGTATAAAATAAAAATGGATTTGTATGTTTGATGTTTTCTTGTAAAATCTTCTCTGAGATATGTGAACTACTATTATAAACTTGAACACTATTGTAGGCCAATCACGAATTTGGGTCTCGACACTTTATTAGCGACTATGTGAAATATTTTTGTTAGAAATTTTGGTTTCTCTGGTAAGCCACTAGAGGTACTGAACAGTGTCTCATAGAAATAAAAAATATACGCAGTCGCTAGTGAGTATTGGGGCCTAAAATCATAGTACTTATGCCTACTGAACGGTGAAGATGAACGCAAAAGATTTGAAATAATGTTCACTGATTATAAAAGCTCATTTTTAGATGCGGAAAGCCTAAAACTAAAGATTTGCTGTTATACGAACAAGTTTTAATATGAACCCGAAACTGCAGTCGCGGGAAAAATAGCTATTCCATAAATTTTAGTCAATGTACTATGTACCATCGAAGAAAGTGGCGCAGGCTTAAGCCAAAACTGAAAAGAAAATATATACAATTATACATCAGCTGTTTCATAGACAAGGTATCATCAACGAAAGTGGCGTAAGTCTGTATCACCGTTATCACAAATTGCAATAAGAACCGACAGTTTTCTAGTCAGATTTTGCTCTATATTAAAAGTTGTTCATATATACGAGTACTATGACTTGTTTCAAAGTCAAAGTACGGCCATACGGCTGGAAAAAATGGGCGTATTGAGTGTTGAACCATTTAGTTAATACTCGGAATACCTCTGATATCTGTTTTTGCTTAGACGTTACAATTTGTATGAAATTACATTCACAATTCGCAAGACTTTATTTTGCAAACATGTTATAGAAACATACAATATAAATACTAACACTTTTAACACTATCTATTTTTTACCTATGTTTTTCTTTCAAAAAACGTATTTACGTAAAAATGAAAAAAATATCCGTCGATGTACTTATTAAAGTAGTTTTTCTTTAAATATGTGCAATTTTCATTTTTCATTTACGTCGTCAATACCGCAGTGCTTAAAGGCTAAGACGTACAACCAGTGCGTCCTTTCTGTGATGACGTAGGACGCTGAGACGTGGTCTCTTACAAAGGGCCTGATCCACCGATTTAAGATCGCTCAGCGAGCTATGGAGCGGGCTATGCTTGGGCTAACTCTGATGAATAGAATCCGAAATGAGGAGATCCGTCGGAGATCGAAAGTAACCGACGTAGCCTGCAGAATCAGCAAGTTTAAGTGGCAGTGGGCAGGTCATATTTGTCGCCAACATGATGGCCGTTGGGGCTGAAAGGCTTTAGAATGGAGACCACGCACAGCAAAGCGTAGTGTAGGCCGACCTCGTGCCCGCTGGACCGACGACCTGAAGGACGTTGCGGGGGGCGGCTGGATGAGGAGGACGCAGGACCGACATGAGTGGCGTTTGGGAAAGGCCTATGTCCAGCAGTGGATGAACACGGGCTGATGCATAGATGGATGGAATTTCATGTGCTTGGTTATGAACTCGTCAATTTCAAATAAAACGAAAAAATCTTCCTAACTCAACTAACCTTCCGATTTTTTTTGTGAAAGTGTAACGTATCGCAAATCGAACCGTTAATAAATCTGCAAAAAAGGTGTATCTAAAACATATATCTTTTCAGACAAAAAATATAAAAATTTTGTGGTCTAAATTAATTTGAAAAGGGACAAAGCCGAAATAACTCCCCCTTAATAGAATAAAACTAAGAATTCTCTGGTAGAGATTCATTTTGTTTTCCATGAAAAAATTGATTTCAAACAAATTGGCGTTTAAAATGTCCAAGATGGCGTATCGTACCGCGTAGCGTGCAGTCGAAGTACTAGGCTCCAATAAATTGCGTCCACATGCTACGTTTACAACCCGCGCGTTGGTTGCCTAGTAGCCTAGTACTTCGACTACGCGCGAGTGCTTACGCGCGAGGTCTCGCGCTGGTAAAACGCTGCATGTGGACAAGGGCTTACAGCGCGGTGTAGCACAGCGTAGTATCATACAGGCTTACAGCGCGGCTTAGCACAGCGTAGTATCATAAAGTCTTACACCTCGGCGTAGCACAGCGTAGGTAATCCCTGAGGAAGTGGCTAACTTCTTCGGATTAAAACTATAGGCTTTGTGTTCCGGGTCACATCAGGTACCCATTGCAAAAGCTGCATTGCTCGCAGACTTTTATAGCCACGAACGAACAAATTCTCTGGTTTGTATAAGAAAATGCCCGTAAGTAGAAACATAGTTTTCAACCTATTGTGAAACAAAATCATTTCTTTGAAGCATTTAAGGGCGAGTCCTTAATCAGGCAAAACAGGGTTTAGCATTTTTACATAGATAATTTTAAATATTAATTTATCTAAACAAAATAAAGACCACTTGCTACTCTATCAGATTAAACAGGTACAAGATAAAAAAATCTCTAAGACTTTAAGTGACTTTAGAAAAAAAACAGGAGTCTTAAGAAAAACTGTTGTAATTAATCTAATAATATATTCTTATTATAAGAAAACCTATGGCAGTACATATGTAAAAAAACATTGTAATAAATGTCAGCATGAACGTCATTCATTACATTAGAACAAGAAAAAAAGCGTTGGAGTAGGCCTTATTCCAGGAATTCGAATGGTCCAGAATACCATAATAGCACCTAATTATCATTTTTTTTGAAAGGAATAGACTTTTTTAAGCTCATAAAAGTATACATTTTTTTCTCCTTGAAATACAAAAGATATACTTGAAAATATGCAGGAACTGAATAAATAGCTTTGATGACGTAATAGTCATGTCATTTAGGAATTACAGGAAATAGGCCATTGACCACAAGAAAAAAAAAGTGATGTTAAAACCGACGTCTGTTTTTTTATTTTCAGTAATCCCATCTTCGAGTTTTACCCCAATTTTTTTTTTCATCCTTTATTTTCGTCAAGGAACTCTCTCTCTTGAGCCTAATAAACGGTATAACTTCACATTCCAATTTCTCCAAAACTGATTTTCAAAAAATAATTTCGTTCTAAAAAATCACACCCGAAAGTTAAAGAACAGTATGTATCTTCATGATTTAGCCTATATTTTCACGAAAAATATACAAAAGGGCCTGTTACAATATATGGTTGGTTCGAATTACTTAAATAATTATATACTGTGTCTAGCTAGGGCATTGGGTGTGGGTGGGGGATATAGTAAATGACTTGGGCCTGTAGGACTATTCTCAGTCTGTCGATTTAGTAAGAACCCATTTTATTAGTCACACTCCGTACATTTTTAACTCGAGTTTTTGAAATCTCACTTCGACGTGTCTCCGGAATTGCCCCCCTGGGCTTGCGTTGGAACGGAACAAGAAAACAAAAAGAAATACGAATTTCACGACAAAGGTCGAATTTCACGATCAAATCTGAATATTTTTCCGCGTATGCTAAGGGCCAGACCCCCCTAACTCCCCATTATATAAGATGACCTACGTTTATTTAGCCAAATTAATACTGGAGCTTCGGTAAGTGGTCAGTACCAAGGTTAAATTACCCTTTTTGTGAAAATTGCAAACAAAATTTAAACTGGCCAATTTCGAAAAATTTTTGTTTTGCTCCCTTACTGGTTGGACTAGTTTAAGTACAATTCCTAGTGCATGCAAAATGGGGGCAAAAAATTTTTTTTTTCCTTTTTTCATCTTAAGGTTTATTAAACCTTGTTCTTGATGACGAAACGAGTCTCCAGTATGAACTTGATCGGTTGATTTAATTTCACCTAGTATACGCCCATGATCTATGGAGAACGCTGACTCTGCCTGTGCGTTCTAGAAATAATGTAACTTACGACATCTACCGGTAGCTTCAAGAACTTAAGTTATAGTTGGTCATGCGGACAAAATGAAAGTATCCGTCCGTTTACTCGTAGGGAGCGGATTTTGACTGGAAACTGGGTTCATAATAAAGTTCGTGGTAACAACAACAGGTGTCGCTAGTTTATAAATATTAATTGTTTTCCAGGGTCGAGTTCTAAAAGTTCAAAGAATTGAGATCAAATTGTGTCCCGAGGTTCATGTAGGTTCCTTTGTTGAACAATTTTTTGTAGAATCTTACAAAAATAAAAACATAATTAAAACATACGCACGAGGCACAGGTTTTTTCACTTGCGTTACATTTATAGACTAAGCTACCGCTGTACAGTTGACACCCGAAATACTTCTGCCGTCCGTCCCATCGTACATACCGTAACGATTTTTACTGAAGTGGGTGTTTTGAAATTTAACTTCCATTCACTAACATTGCGCAGTTTAAATCTATTCACAAACGCATACTTATGTAGGAATTTGTACTTGGTTTCATGCTTTTCCTTATCCGACACCCGCTTAAAAGGATGTATGCCTAGTTTTTTGCCTAATACTTCTAACTAACTAGTTGATTACTGCAGGATAACGGGTGTAATTAGAAGCTAAATACTTGTGATTTCACTGATGTATATAGATAGATAGGTAAAGATTTTTAATTAAACACGGTATTCGTTTATATAAAGTGCTCTAAAAATATCTGCCACGGCTGTAATGGGAGAGTGTATGGTGTATATAGAAAAGAATAGTAACGATATTTTATTGATCTAACATCATAAATTTTTTCATACAAAAAAATGTGCGTATAGGTTAGAATTGATTTACTTGCATGAAACCGTCCTGTAATAACACAAAACGGTTGGAAAGAGATGGAAATTATTTTCATTGATGAAACGACATGTCGCTCGTAGTTTGTGAATCACTTAAAGCCGAATAAAGTCAATATTTATTTATTTACTTTATTTTCTCAAACATAAATAACTATTCCGGGGTACTAAGTAAGTTTCTTCACTTTTGTAATCTACTTACACAATACACTAAGATCCCATTGCAGCCGTGGCAGATATTTTTAGAGCACCTTATATGTAAGGTGAAATTGATTCATGCAGCCAAACTCATACTGGAGGCTTGGTAAGTGATCAGTATCAGTATTACGGATCGATAACACTTTTTGCTAATATCGCAAAATAAAACATTGACGCCCCATAGTAAATGACTCCCGGCTGGGCTTGCGTTTGTAATAATAATTTACGAATTTCACAAAAAGGGTCATCTAACCTTGATACTAAGCACTTACCGAGTTTACAGTATTAATTTGCCTGTATCAATAAGTGTCATCTTTATATAATTGAGGGCTGTTCTGTTCATATGTTACGTAAGACGTTTTATGGGGAGACGGTCACACTAAAACTTATTTTTCCTGAGTAGGGGAGGGGGAGAGTCTAGAAAGTTTGTACGTAAGATTACCTTTTTTTTCTCCTCACAATAAATCTTGTTTTATAAGTCTAGTACATAAATCAATAAATTCAGGTTTTTATACTCATACATACGTAGGTACATACTTCCCAAGATTGATTTTATTTGTTTTAGAAATCTCATTATTTCTTACAGAGGGGATCAAACACGGCCAAAACAGTCATACGTCATAAATAAACAGCTCCTTGTATTGATTTGGTCCACACCCTCCGTCAAAGGGACACCCCATTAACACTAATCTACCGTAGATATATTTTAATATTTTTTGTATGTATTTCCCTTATTTATTTATCAACTTATTTGTTCATTGCATTATGTATATATAATATTTTTATTTCTAGATTCCTTTATTTTATGCAGGTGTATATTTTGTTTCCCGTATAGTATATATATATATATATTATATTCTAAAGATATATATTGTTAAGATTAACTTTGACTAGTAGAAAGTATGCTTTATGTACCTATTTTGCAGAATAAATATTTTGATTCTTTTGATTTGATTCTTTTAGGTGTCAAAGAAATTTAAATCATTTTACAAAAACCAACATAGGTAGTTTAAAAAAAGTACTTATTGTTGCATGATCTCAGTTGTCGTTAATCGGGGGATGGGAAGGCAGGGGGCAGGTCGGGTGGAAGGTAGGTTCGGTACACCCTCACAGCTACTGGCTCTTAGCAGACCTGGTGTTCATATATTTTAAAAAATAGGAAAAATGAATCAAGACAACTTTTAATTTGAAATTTATGAAAAAAATAAAATATTATGGCATTTGGATAATATCATACTGTTTCTTGTTTAAACGGCAAAACGTCCTATTTCTATCTTTATAGAAAAAAATGAAGTTTATGTATCCTGTGAGTTAAAATATAATGTTTTAAGTTTTTTGTGGCTACAGACATTTCTTTTACTTGTAGTTAGTTATTTGTAAATTTTTAGGACTTTATCTAGTATCTACTATATATACTTAGTCAAAAGTTGAGCCGCCTGAACCGATTTAGATGCGGGTTTTTGTTTATTGGTTTATATTGTTAGTGTTCTAAACACTGGGCATGTCAGTTAAACAAGCCGAAGAATAAATAGGATGAGGTCAGAAATTCTCCTCTTAGAAGAAGCCGGAGCTGCGAGCGAAATGTTAGTTTGGACACAGCATATTATACCGTGGTTTGGATTAAAAACTACTGATTAGTGGTTATAGGTTGTTTATCTCACGATGACACGCAAATCAAGCCGTCAGGGTCTCCAGATTGGGGGTTTTTTTTCGCAATTTTGGGGAAATATTTAAGTTCTGGGGAACTTTTGGGGAAGAAAATTCAGAAATAAATGAGGTTAAAATCCATGGCTAGGATTGACGGCCTCATCAGTTTTTTACTTTTAATTTTTTTACTAAGTGTGGTGTGTTAAAATTTTAATAATTTCGGTTAAGTTATTGTTTATGGTCTTTCATTATAAAGAACGCAAAATTTTATAATTTTTTATATAAAGGAATATATAGTTATAAGATATTTGGGGAAAAGTTGAAGAAATTGTAGCTTTTTGGGGATTTTTTTCTCATTCGTAGAAACTTCAAAAACTCTATCTGGAGACCCTGAAAGCCGTTATAAGTCTTAAGACGTTGCAATAATGATTTCGATATAGATGTCTCGCTGAGTAAGTCTTTATTTATTTGGGTATATAACAAAACAGTGTAGCTTTGATTTTTTGTTTATATTTCACATCCAAGTTTGTATGAGACACAGTTTGCTCAGTTTAATAAAACAGGTTAAGAACGAGACTGGACCCACGTTACGATATGATTGCGTATTTATCCTAATTAGACGATTTGAATGCTGTTTTAGTAAGAAATCATTGCGTGCGAGTGTGGACATTCCTTGCTATGTAAGCTCGTTGCGAAATACCGTCGTTGTGGGCATAAAGAATTTCCTCATTTACTTAATAGATTTTCCAATTTATAACGTGACTGGCCTTTGTCCGCGGCTTCGCTCGCGTCGAAGTTTCTTTCAATCTTTGAGTAGTGTTGATAGTTTTCGGCTTAATAGTTATTTTATTAACACCCCTTATTATTATTTAGTGTCATCAAGAATCAGTTCCCAGTTACCTTTATGAAAAACTAACTTGGCACTCTTCTGTACACAATCGTGCTATGTAGCAAGTATCGTATGGTAATTCCTATACACAAAACAAGTGGGTTTGAAAGCTGTCTCCGGTATAGGGCTGCCAAAATATGGAATGATTTTCCACCACCTATGCAACTGTGTCAGTTTAAATTAAAATATAGAGATTTTTGTATTTTTCAACAAATAAAAAATATAATAATAAATAGTAAGGAAACGTTACAATGTAAAATTTTAGTTTTTTATAATATTTTCGTATAATACCTACTAGATTATTATTCTTATTTATTTATTTTTTTTATTTTTTTCTAAATAAATCTGCTGCTATCTGTAATAAATTCTTTTGTACCAATTGTTTTATTTTTAATTTGTTTTTCTTGTGTTGGGTCGGCTGTTGAAATGGGTCTCAACTGAAAATCAGCGCAGTGGCTTGCCTCTGCAATATGTTGAGCTGTGGACCCTTTCCACTACCACAGCACTTACATAGTTTATATGGTTTTATTTGTGTTATGTTTTGTTATATTTTTATAATTTTTATGATGTAATGTGTTATTTCTAAGTTGTGTGTAATGCTGTGGAACTGGAATAAAGAAGTTATCTATTTATCTATCTTATAGCCAGCCAGTTGACCAGGGTCACTATGATGATAATGGAAAAACCGTATCGAAATCTGTTGAGTGGTCCTCGAGTTAAAAATAAACATACATATAGACAGACCGATAGACAAACATTCTATAAATGTTAGTTGTGGCTTCAATACGTCACTAATACTAATAACCCATTTCATTTAAAATTTTGAGAAGATACTCAATAACAGACACGACATTTTAGCTTCTTTATTATTAGTATAGATGTAATCTAATTTGAAATTGCGATTTTAAATTTGCTTACATAAATAAATTGGGCTATAATTTAGGCCAAACAAGGAACTGTACATGGTTATTGCTGACCCTCTTCCTTGAATTGTAAAAGAAAATCGGCAGGGCAAATAATTCTAGCGCACACGAATAAATTGCTAAAGCTAATTTCTCGTAATTTAAAAAGGATTTTTGCATGTAAATATATTGTTAATCTCGATTAAAAACATATAGTGAGTATTCTTTACATTTCAATTTCTTATTTCATGCGACTACATAAGTCATTTGATTTTAGAACGTCGCATGGTAAAGACGAATGGTTGCCAATGCATTATTTTTCACTTCCAATATCAGTCGTTCAACTTTTGTTTAAAATATGATGAATTCCTTGCGATGTAAAGTGAAGTGACAGAGCTTCTTCAAATAAAAACTACGGAATAAAAGAAAAATACAATGAATATAGAATGCTCACTATAAGTTTCCAATAAAAAAATACATACGTAAACATCATTTTAAAAGTCATCCCAAATCTGCCTTAGAAATTATTCCGCAAATGCCAGAATAGCAGTCTGTTTGACAAAATTTTATCGATGTTTGTTAGGTAAACTGTCAACGCAGGCGTAGCTTTATATGCCCGTAATCGTAATAAATACGCTTGCTGTACGTTTGCTTGCTGCTTACATACAAAACTACGAAGCCCTGCTGACACGACGGAGCTGGATGCGGCGATGTTGGCAGGTGTACGTATAATGACGATTACACGTATATGACATATAACATGGACGAAAGTAATAGAGAAGTTTTGTCTCTCGAAGAAACTAACCAATTGAAACGCAGGTAAGCTTTATTTATCACGTGCTCACTAGCTTTTTCTCTACAAAACGACTCTTCCTGCGTGTCCATTGGTAAAGCGTTTCTTCGAGAGACAAAAATCTATTCGTGTCATATGCTATACTTTGTTTCATTATAACATTAGAAAGAAGGAAAAATGAGTTCTTCATGGCGCACACTTCGACGAAATGGTGACAAAAAAACGTTAAACATTAATGTATGGCATATCCATCTAAACGATTATTAAATACCTGACTTAAAATAAAGATTTATGTTTAACTTATTGTAATGAAAAGGACCTTCCAATCTACTAAATATTATTTGAAACAACAAAATTACAAAATGTTCCTGTTGAAAGACCTAACAAGCAGGGTTCTCTAATCTTTTTACGGAAGCATAATGCAATCAATTAAAATTCGTGGCATTAGACGTGGCAATCGGCAAAAGTACCTATAACGTTTTAATTTTTTCCGATTATCATGACGCAGTCTTACATGAAATGCGTTGCTAAGCAACACGGTTTGTTGTTAATTTATGTTGACTTTTTAGTGAGTTACTCAAAATGCTCTCTTTGTACTAAGTACGTCTTATAATTGGGCTTGTCTATAAATTTGTGCACATGAATACTACAATATATAGCATTCTGCATAAAGTAGTACCTATGTGAGCAAAATTATAGATTTTCCGTAGTATTTTCTAGTCAATTAAATAATGTGCATAGTATGAAATAGTTTCAAATCCCTGCTTCTGTTATCTTCTTTTTCTAATGTTATATGAAATAGAGTATAGTTGTACTGAAGTAGAAAGTTTTCTTTTTGTCTATGTGCGTCTCGTTAAACACTTGATACAGACTGGGGTATGATTTATACTAAAATGCAATTTAATGATTAAACGTTTATTGATATTTAAAGAAACAAATACATACATTTTGTAATTTTATAGTAATTTTTCGGACGGATTTCATTAATGATGCCACTGGTTGGTACTCATTTAGAATTATGCAGACACCTAGAAAACAATATTCCGTAAAGGTTAAAGAATTTCAACAAATCAACGCATCGATTTAAACATAATTAATTGATAGTTTTAGTAATCATAAACAAAAATCTCTATAATTTTAACAATCTACCTAGCTACATGTATACTTACTCAATTTGTGTAGCAAAAACTACAAATTTATAAATCTTACACCTCGAATATAATTCCGAAGTAATTATTTACCTGGTGCAAAAATTATTTTACTCGATTTTTTTCATAACCGCGGTAAGACTTAGGACTTATTTAAAAAAAGACGAGGTAAAAAAATATGATTAGCACCTCAGAAATAATTACTTATTAATTTTAAAAGTTAATTTGGCAACTTAATAACATTACATTCTGCATATTCATATAATTTCTTCATGTAACTACTGAATTACTTACAGGTAAATAGTTACTAAATTATTTACAACTTTATTTTTTAAAGATTATATAAAACATTTTAGCCCTCTATGAAAATTGAGTATTTTTATATCTAGATAACGAATATAGTATATCGCCTACTTATAAATAAATGTTACTTTTAAGTACACAAAATACCTACGGTACATTTCACTACACGTAAAAGAATATCGTTACCAAAATAATAAGAGCGTTCCAAATTTATTTAATCCTTTAAAAATCCTTTAATCCCTTCCCTTAAATTTTCAAATTTTAACTAAAACAATAATTCATAAACTACAAAATAGTAATCCTTTTACGTGTGGTCCAAAGCACCTTATAGTGCATAGAGGTATTTCGTATGAAAAGTTGTACAATAAAGGTACCAAAACAGAAGCTGACTGCGAACAATTTACTTTATCCCGTGGCCATTGAGAACTTTCTCACGAACAAATAATGACACAACAGCGAAGTAAGGCCTCACAAAATGATGACATATAAACCTTAATGTAATCTCTCCCGTGTTCTTTCACAACGTCATAAATATTTCTCCACAAATTTATGTGGAAGTCAATGGCTGACGACCAAACTAAGGACTATCAAATATGGCATTTCAATTTTCAGTAAGGTCTGACGGTACCGAGGCGTCCTCTAGGGATCGGTTCAGCGTAACTGTGTCGGAATTTAGCTTGCTGTCTGTCAGCCAGGTCACGGAAGTCTCTGTAGTCCCTTTCATAGTACCTGTCCCTTTCTGGTTCTGCATACGATTGCCTCTGATCGTCAAGTAAACGAGAGCGGCTGAACGCTCTCTGTCTATCATTCCAGTCTCTTTTACGCTCTTCTATGACTGGCTCTATAATTTCATCTTCATCTATACGTCTGTCCAACTCCCTTCTTCGGTCAAAGCGATCGAAATCTTCTCTATGAGGTTTAGGTTCAACCCTGTCCAAGTAGTCTTCAGATCCATATTCGTAGCGCTTCACATCGTCACGTTTGCGACCAACGCGTGGAAGTCTCTCTATTTCTCTGTGTCCCAAATCCCGAGGATGATCTAAATCCCGATGGGACCGTTCCAAGTCTCGGTGGGACCTTTCTAGTTCTCTAGGAGCACGTTCAGCTTCCCTGCCACGGTCTAAATCTCTCAAAGAACGATCTGGGTCTCTTCGGGAACTTAACTCTCTCCTCTCCTGACGCTCGTCCCGTCTTTCTTCCTCTGGGGAAGAAGTAGAGCGACTGTTCCTCTCTAGCATACTTCTCCTCATCGCCATGTGCTGTTCCAACTCCTTGTTGAATCTCTCTCTTTCTAAGTTCATAAACTTCTCTTTTGCTACATTGAATCGGTCTTTTGGTGATCTGTTAGATATCGTATCCGCTACCTTCAAGCTACCTTCACTGGCGCCTCTTTGCAGCTTTCCGAATCTTCGCTCTTCAACTCTTTCTATACTTCTGTGTGACTGCTTCGTATCAGCTTGGTACCGCCTTCTATAAGCAGGTACTTCTTCAGAAAACTTCTCGGGTTTGTCAACAACTTTGTTGATACGTTCTAGCGACTCGTGTCGGAAGCGGCGATCGAAGGCGGCTTGTTCCCTGAAGGGTGCTAGTTGGTCGCGGAATTGATCATCGAAGTTGTCGTGGCCATTGTAGTCTGGTCGGTCGAAGCGACGTGGTGAGAGGGCCCGGCGAGGGGGTGAGGTGTGACGGGGCGGTGAAACACGACGAGGGGATGGGGCTCTACGTGGCGAGGTCTCGAAAGCTTCATGCATCATATAGGCCGTACTCTCCGCCCAGTCCTCCTCTGTAAATACAGAAAACATATTCAAATTTAGTATATGCTTAGTTGGATAAACTTGGCTTAACACACTAGTATCAACAGCCAATCTGTCCTAGTTTTATTGGCAAAATTTATTCATGACGACACTTTTGCAAAACATTCTTGACATTCAACTTGACCTATTGTCACTTTAACTAGCTTTATGCATACATAACGGCATCCTATCTCATCTTAAGAACACGTCTGAGACACCTAACTAGTTTCCAAGACAATTTGACATAGAATAGAACCTGCCGCGATCCCACGCACGTGCGGCCATTTCGCGCTATCAGCCTGCCGCCATCTTGAAAAGCGAATGCGCTCGCGCACTTAATTGTAATCTATGACCACGCTAAGTGTGAACTGTTATGAATATTAAAATAAAATCTGTTTTTGTCTGTTCTGGGAATACGAGTAGATTGGTTGGTCTGTATGAGATTTGGGTTGGTCGGTAAGTTTCATTTTATTGTTGTGCCACGATTCTTGGTCTATTTCTCTTTGCACAATACTCTTTTAATAACAATGATTAAGATTTCGTTAAGCTTTGCATCTCAATAAAGATCGGTGTGAAAACCCCAAACAAAAGGCTGTTTATTTTATTTTTGACATTTCAAGGTTCAAGTTTATTAACGAAATTTTAAATTAAACAAAGAATGCTTGCTATCTTTATTAATCCGTGAAACTTTACCGTGCAGTGTTTTCTTCAAGTGATGATCACAGTTCAGGTATCTCAGTGTAAAACATACACTAAGTATAGACAGAGTTAAGGTGTATGCAGGAACCTACCTTTTTGTTAAGGGTCCATGCCACCTAAACGTGCCCCACCGTATTGCTGATTCATGACAGAAAATATTTGTTTAATGAGAAATAAATAATCACACAAGTTCTCGAAGAGTTGTATTACAACCTAATTAATTTAATTTTTGCATAGAACTCATAGCAAGCTAGAAAAAAATCTAAAGTTGCTGAAAATCACGTAAAACTGCTCTTCGCGTATTTCTCATTGGCGATCTCTCAGATAATTTTGGAAACTGAAATTCAGGCTCCCGTAAGTTAAAAGTGTACAGAATGTATTTTATGAATGTTATTTTTGCCAAACAAAAATTGTTACTTGGTGTATTTATCCATTAAACATCACCAACTTTTGCGTGCGATTTCCCCATACAAATTACTATGGAGGGCGGCATCGAAACGTGATTCTTTAGAGCGCGCGATGTTTCAGTTGTCGTAACTAGTCGTAACAGGCACGGCTCATAGCGCGCTATTTTAAACAATAATGAAACGTCATAGAGTTCAGTTCTGCCTGACGCAACATGAGGTGCTCAATGTCAGGGAGAACGGGTCCTTAACAGTATTTCTCTTGGGCCTAATGGTTTTCCACATATCTTTGGCATCATGAAAGAAATTCCGGTAATATTCCACATAAACAAAGTGGCAAGGCAATCAAAATCAAATTAGGTTCATAATAGTACATAGCGGTGTTTGACTACGATTCAAAGATTAAGTAAACTGTACCTTTATCTATTTAGCCTTTAAGTCATTTTACGACTTGATTGTGATGGAAATTGAAAAAACTTTATGCAGCATAGCAGAATTTTTAGTTATGGCCACAAAAAACTGAATGTAAATAGACATTTGTTATACTCGTATTTTATATAGTGCACCCATTCTTATTTGCACTGGGTATGGATAAACCATTTCGGCCCCTTTTCACGTCGTCCTCCTCTCAATATATTAATATTATTGTATAATATGTCGTAAATATAGGAGCGTCATACGTTAATCAACAACATGACGACCATGCAACAACACTGAAAGCAGATTCACTCGTGTTTGAATCCATGGCCAGTGCGACAAACTGAAAATTGATGTGGTGGCCATATCATAGAATTGATAATTTGATAGACAACATCGTTAAGGACCCGTTCTCCCTAACATTAAGCACCTCATTTAGCGTCAAGTAGAACTGAACTCTGTGACGTTTCATTATTGTTTAAAATAGCGCGCTCTGAGCCGTGGCTGTTACGACAACCGAAACATCGCGCGCTCTAAAGAATCACGTTTCGATGCCGAATTATTATGTTCGATGGATAAATAGACCAAGTTACAATTTTTGTTTGGCAAAATTAAACCAATGACACCATTCTGTATACTCTTAACTTACGGGTGACTGAATTTCAGTTTCCAAAATCATCTGGGAAACCGTCAATGGGAAATACGCGAAGAGCAGTTTTACGTGATTTTTAGTGACTTTAGATTTTTTTTTCTAGCTTGCTATGAATTCTATGCAAAAATCAAATTAATCAAGTTGTAATACAACTCTTCGACAACTTGTGTGATTATTTATTTCTCATTAAACTAATATTTTCTGTCATGAATCAGCAATACGGTGGGGCACGTTTAGGTGGCATGGACCCTTAAGTATGAAGTAAGAAATGTACGATAGACTTCCAACAAAATGTCTAAAATATGGTTGACGGTGTGCGAAGCGAGGAGGAGCGTGTCAGATTGTTTCAGATCATAAATTCGGGACTTAATTGAAGCGACCCGTTTAGTATTTACAGATTTTATCATACTTGGGCAGATCATGAAATGATCAATTCTAAGGTATGTCCACGACATCGACACGACTATGCTGCGACATCCTTAAAAAAATGTTAACGTGTAACCTTAATCATTAAGTAACAAATAGTATTCTATCTCCATACAAGCGGGCCGAAACGAACCACCGCCAAAACTCGGTACAACTCGGTTTACGACAGTCGCGGTTGCACCGCAGGTACGTACGCACGTTGTCTCTGTGACGTTCCCGCGCATTTCCGTATGGCATGAAATTACAGAGTATGTTGTGCATTGTATGGTTGCTTAAATACAGCTTTTATGATAATAATATAGCATTATCAAATACGTAAGCAGTCAGTTGGCAGCCCTATGGCATGTTTAGGCGCCGAGCGGCCGTAGGTATTGATTTTAAGGACACCGCCTAGTTAAACTACTGTTGTTACCTATACTGTGCCTTAATGAAACCACGAAGTTTAACGATGTGATAATAACAAGATCACCTTTTCTACTGATTATATGGTACCTCAATTTTAGCGGATCCTTGACGATAAACATCAAAGTACTACTTAAATTAGTACAAAAAATCCCTTTAGATGGATCCATTGTTTTATCCTACAAAGGTCGAACCTACAGCTTTTCCGAACAATCGACAGTTTCCCGTAAGGCTGGGAAAATTCTTGCATCCTTGTCTTTTTTGCTAGAGCCATCGACTTTCTCCCTCGCACGGCATTGTGTTTTCAAGCTCGGAAGGCTTGGGAAAGAACCTAAATTGCCGTTTTGTAGGAATATTACGCAAAAAGTTTGTAGCCGCCATCTTATTGTTTGCAGCGGTTGTTTAGGGTTCCGTATCTTTAATGTTATCGTCATCGTCCTCAGTAGTCTAATTTAGGCTATTTTTGATAACCAATAAAGTTAGGAAAAGGTAGGTACAGGAAATATACACAGCAATAGTTATCTTCGTTTGCGTTTCAGTCAGAACTTTTAAGATCCCGCCGAGGACGCTTAAATATAACTAGAGTAATGAAAAGGCAGAAAAAATGTAAATATGGACGTAAGGAGTATATTTTGGATTTACTTTTCATCTGCGTTTCTCTACTGCTATCATGTTATGATAATTTGTGTCAAAAATGTAGTTTTGGAAATTTCGTAAATCATCATTAGCGAAGACCAGTCCATTGTAATGATGGCCATTGAGGTTCACACCATGAAGGTTGGCATCGTGATCTTGAACTATTTGCTCCCAAATTAAGAGATGAATGTGGTAATGATAATTTACACTCAAATTGTGTTGATGATGATGGTTTAACTTTGTTGACCCGATTTCATTTAAACTTGAAAGTAGCTGCTGCTGTTGGAGTATTCTGTTGATGTAATTGTTGAAAAAAAAACCAATGCAATGCTTTGTTAATCTGTTTGTCAAGATAAAGATAAAGTAAAGCTTTTAACTTTGTGTAAGGAGGTATTTAGATGGTATTCAATGTTTAAAAATAACGTATAAATTTTGGTTGTATTTTTTGACAAAAACGATGCAGTATATACGGTGATACAGTATATAAAATGATTTTCGTTCATATAGCCAAATTCATACTGGAGACTCGGTAAGTAGTCAGGACTTGGATTCAATGAGCCTGTTTGCGAAATACGAAAAATATTTTTTTGTGCGAATACTTGTTCAAGAACAACCTCGACTCAATTAGTAACTCTGAATTTAATCTAGCGTATTTCACAAAAAGGGTCATTGCACCTTGGTCCTGACCACTTACCGGGTCTTTAGTATGAATCGGGCTATATAAACGAAAGTCACTTTAAATACATCGTCACACTTTTAATAACTAAGGGAGTGTCAGAGGCAGAGCAGACCATGAAGATTTGCGTAGACCGAATAAAAAATGCGCCTGGATAGGATGTGAACCCGCGGCCTTCGGATTGGCGGTCGGGACGTAGGAACCAAGAGACCACAGAGATGGTCTCTAGAATAATCTAAGATGACTTTCGTTTATACAGCCGTATTCATTCTGGAGACTTGGCACGTGGTCAGGACCAAGGTTTTGTGAACTTTTCTGTGTAATACATAGATACAATTTACACTGCTTCTACCAATTAAGTCGAGGTTGTTCTTAAACTAGTATAAAGGCATAAAAAGTAAAAAGTTTTTCGTATTTCGCAAACAGGGTCATTGAGCCTTGGTCCTGACTACCTACTGCGTCTCCAGTACGAATTTGGCTATATAAACATAAATCAAAGTCACCTTGTATATTGTCTACAATTCTTAGAACGTGATTAATTACAATTAAAATTTTACTTGATGTTACTACTTAGATGCTCGAATCTATGCGGTAAAGGCTAAATTTCGGCTTGCTGATGCAGAGGTCATGGGTTCAAGTCCCATCAAATACATTGGCATTGGCAACACAATAAACAACTACGTAAATCGTGTTTTTCCAATAAGTCCTGTTGAAGCTTTGCCATAATACATCTAGTCTGAGTTTGCGTTCAAATTTAAAATGAAAAAGATTTTGGTCTGTGGCAATTCACGCAAAGCTAGTTTATAAAGTTACAGTTTGAAAGTGAATACAAATTTAGTAATGATTTGGTCAAAGTAGACTAAAGCCAGCATTAAGTTGTATATTTTATAAAGAGCAGCTAAAGCTCAGTGAAAAAACGAAAATTGAATCTGTTTCCTATAACGGATAAGCAAAATCATTTAAGAGCTTTCACCTCATTTCCATGCTATCACTTCCTAAACTTTTTAAACACTACCTAGACCTCTAATAACACAATGCTCTTTCCCGTACATGGTCTATATAATTTGTTCACAATAAGCAAGGCGTATAATACATAGTATACAACTTCCTTATACAGCAAGAAATGGATTCCCATCATTCATCTCATCTAATACAGGCTGTTCATAAAACCACCAAGATGTGAATTTGTGTTGGCACACCTACAATTTTATCTATGGTCTTAGCGGGAAATTACTTTAAAAAACAAAGAATACAAAACGAGAATTTTTATCTGTTTCTATATACGGTTTCGAAACCAATATGTTTAGGAGTTCAAAATTGGTAATTTGTCAACCAAAATGGCGACATTAAAAGGATCAAACCAAAAGCACCCGGAATAGAAAAGGTTACTAATACATGTGGGATAACAGAAAGAGGTATTTTAGGATCGCAGCTAATGGATCTATTGTCCCTGCTTCTCCTCTGATTGAATAGTGTGAGAAATGCTCATGCCTACCACAGCTCTTGCCCTCATCTTCACTATTTACATATACTAGGTGAAATTAAATCAACCGACCAAATTCATACTGGAGACTCGGTTAGTCATCAGGAACAAGGTTTAATAACCATCCAGGTGAAATTCGAAAAAAAACACTTTTTTTTCCGTAGAACCTGCACTAGGAATTGTACTTAAACTAGTCCAACCAGTGCGGGAGCAAAAAAAAACATTTTTCGAAATTGGCCAAAAGGATTACTGAACCTAGTTCTTGATCACCAACCGAGTCTCTTGTATGAATTTGGTCGGTTGATTAAATTTCACCCTATATACATTATTAATTAATAAATTATTAATTTAACAATAATTTATTAATTATTATATATTTATAATAATAAATTGTTGATTAAGTATAATAATAAATTACTAATGGGTAGTACGCATTGGCACAGGTGTATGTCAAACACCGACGTGATGACAACAATTCCAGTTTCCAGCTCCAATGTTACTTTATAACACCCAGTATATTCGTAATTACAAATTAATTGTTTTTATGGAGCGTTTAATCGCTGGGCGGTATTTTTTCCGAGAGGCGTGTGGGTATGGCATGTTATACGGTTTTTTTTTCATGTTTTTGGATAATTAGGAAAGGTTTTTGAAATGTTTTAATTCATACACGTGTTGGAAATAAAATTTAATCATGGCTTTGGTGTATGTGTAGTGTTGTGGGAATTTAAATATTAAGTAATACTTTGACCTTTAAGTTTGTATTATGTAGTTGTAGGTATATTAATAGGAAGAAATACGATTGTACTTTAAGTCGTCATACTTTTTCTCAGTTTATTTGCTTGTTAAGTACCAGCATGTATAAGTAATAGTATTGAACTTGCTAAAGGTATTACAACTAATGAAAAAATCTCGTAATTTTCTTTTACTACCTTATATTACAATATAATTAAGCTTTCTACAAAACTAGTCCAATAGTAATGGGCTTGCAATAACTTTTATTTCGTGATGTGAGTCGCTTTTCCCGTTTAATAGATTTAACAATTTTGAAGAAGACTAATGTTTTATAACAGATCTTGTTCGAGTGCTACGTGTTTGAGTATGATACGAATAACTCATAAGGAATAGAAACTCTTGCAAACACTTCTGATTATGTTTAAAGACAGCATGCTTTATAATTTTATAACAATATAAATAAGTTATAATCTAGTAAATAATCTAGGTGGTAGAGCAGATACCGGGCTCGACTGTGGAGGTACCACCATCTTACTCGCAAATTCTCCCGAAGTTATTCGGGGGAGAGTAAGAGAACAGCTCTCAGGCAAAACCAGGCGGCCCACCATTGCCTGGGACCTACGGTATATCCATCCCCAATTGCCGGGCCTTATATAAAACAGGCTGGTGACGGGCAGCGGCGTCACTGGTGCAAGGGTTTCGGTACCGCGCTCACCAACCCGCCTGCCCAGCGTGTGTGAGTATGGGCATTTCTTCCAGGAGGACCACCAAGAGTGGCAAAATCCTGGAAAGGCCTATGTCCAGCAGTGGATGAAACAGGCTGATGGATGGATGGATAAATGAGTTTTATTAAATTACGAAGATTCCATATGCTTTTCAGTTTTTTTTCGTAACATTTATTTTTAATAAAATTAATGTACGTGTGGGAAATTCTGATGATGGGTATAGGGGATATGTGTGCTCTGTCTGTCTGTTGGTCAGTGTTGTTTGTTCAGTCCTGCGCCCGTACAATAATAACGTGGGATTTCGTGTTTCTGTTAAAATAAGCGATATCACTCCCACCTCCGTCATAAACACAAAGGCCAAGTGAAGCCGCGGGATGTACCACTTGCGCGCGATAAGAGAAAGCCCTGCCGCTCGTCCGCAGTGAGCACCAAGTGACCAAATGTATGAGCATTTCAATGTTCTCATTTCGATATCAGTCAGCGGAGGACAAAATGATCTGGGGTGCAATTGTATTCAAATTGATTGTCATATGGTTATTCGGCTAAGCCAATTAGCCCGTTTGACAATTGAAATTACATTTTTGGCTGTCAAATGAATACAATTGTCTTGTTTTGTTGTTGACAACCAAAAAGGTACGATTTCAATTGTCAAACGGGCTAATTTGGGTAGCGTTCCAAATCACTTTTTCGAGATTAAAATATTGCTCGCTGTCAGACAAAAGTAGCTCGATGCTGGTTCCAAAACCTAAAAGTAGATGTTTTGGAACCAGCATCGAGCTACTTTTCTCCGACAGCGAGCAATATTTTAATCTTGAAAAATTATTTGGAACGCTACCTTGCTTAGTCATATGACAATCGAATTCGATGACGATTGGCTTACGCAATTGCACCCCTGATGTGATGACAATAATGAGAAAGCAGTTGAAGGTTTGGTTATGGGATCTGAAGTGTGTGTGTTTATATCTATCACAAAACCGAATAGTAAAATATATATTTCTTACAATATACTACATGTAACATGCAAATCGATATAATTAAAATGAATCAACACAGCAAAAAAGCTAAACACGATTAGTTTCGTATCTGGCGTTTCTGTGTCAAAATTAATTGACGAGTAATTTACCTGTAACCGTGTTGAATTTTGACGCCCCTATGTGATTTTATTATTGATTAAGAATGTCGGTCAACAAAGCAACGTGGGCTTATTTGGTTTCCCCTTTTGACCTCTCCGGTGTCTATGGTACAGTGGTACAAGGCTGACCTGACATTAACAGATTCACGTTCGATACCCATACCCATACGAGCCTGTTTAGTTGTAATCATTAGCATCTTCGTGAGGTATCAATTTCGAGGCCTAATGGTTTGTTCGTAACAGGTACTAACAAATGTAGTCTTTGGTGTAACTAGGGTTTTTAGCTTCTGGCCCCTATACCTAGTTACGCCCATGAATGTCGTTTATAACGTAATCACGAATACCTTGCTTCTTGACTGTAAATATATTACTGGATCGTATTTAACTAAAATTTTAGTTTTTGGTTACTTTTATTCGACATTGTGCCTGATGAAAAGATTTCATAGGTATTTATGGGGCCGAAGCCAACATTGAAGAGGCCTATGTACCATTTAATCTAAATGTGAGATGGCCGCATCCATGGAGGCCTCTCCCTCAATGTACCATTGGGATACACTAACAGACAGTCCGCCATAGTTGCCAAACTATTGCCAGGAAGGAAGTGACTTGGAGGATTGGATGCTAAATGGACCGGATAACAGGGCTATGGAGTGAGATAACAGACATCGGCCTCAAAAATCTCTCACAAATGTATGTATGGCGATGACTTGCTGCTTGATGATCCAGAAGGATAACTATTATTATTATTTATTACGCGGATTAAATACCATTGACGTCTTTAAACATACCTGCATTCTTTTCGGTCTTTGAGTCTTCTTGTATGTAACAAAAAGTTCAGTCATGCGTAGTGCGCATATTTCTATTAGAAATCTAATGATCAATTATATTTCTACTCATGTCTACACGGAAGGATTTTTTGTACCAATGAACTCATCAGCAAGATTATTTAAATATTTGGCGAGAAACAAATGGTTCTATAACGTGTTCTCCTAAACGATGATGGTGTCGGAAAAAATACCCTTGACTTGAGCTACCTGTTTTGTTCCATTATATTTAATGGAGTATGGTATTAGGATTTTACCTACTTAAGTATAATGCGAATTCCGTTTAAGAGGAATCGTGTTATTTTCCAAATGACTATACTTAATACGAACTTACTAATTTTGGTAGTAAATATGTCAATAGAGTCGTAATCTGCGTAATCTTTTTTGGAATGTAACGTTTTCGCTGTAAAATATATCCACACTATTATTTGGCCTCTTCGTTTCTTCGTCAAGATTTACGATTTGAATACCGTTTCGAGGAAAAGCTTTCCTTAGCTGTTTTCAGTAGACATGTTTTAAAATAAGCTTGCTTATCCTTTATGAAATGAAAAAAAGCCATGTCATTCATTTGACCTTCAGTGACGTCATAATCCCACATTTCTATAGGCTATATATTCTTTTTCTTGAACGCATCATAAAGCCTAAAGGAGTCGACCATTCGACCTAATATGATACGTCGTTATATTCAAATACTGATAAAATCGGTTTAAGAGCACGAACAAATTAACTATTAAAATTAAATATCTAAATTGATCTAATTATTCCAAAAAGCAGAAAAAAAAATTATGCAGAAGAATAAAAACCAACCGAATTCTATACCTGAATTCAATAATTAGACAAGTAATATCTGAACGGACAGACTGATCGACGAGCAGATAATAAATACAGGGCTGCACTTGTTCTTAACTAGAGTTGGTGGAAAACGAATGGTGCCAAACGGGACCCTAGAGCTATTACTATGCCTCCGCTGTCTGTTTGTCCGTCTGACACAGGAGTCTACAACTTAAACCATGGAGTAAGGAGGTAGGCAGTTTAAATTTTCACAGAATACGTGTTACAATGGCCTCTATCACGGCAAATAATAAGTAAAAAAAACATTTTGTACGGCATTTGTTTGGCTCTATCTTAAAGACAAAGAAACATACAAGTTTCAAATTTGGTCAGATTATTGTAAATACTCTAAAGTAAAACAAAAATTAATAAAAATGAGAGTTCCATTCTCAGAGAGTGCCGAATTGTTTTTCAGATGCTACCATTATAGCGCCTTATTTTTCGTCACCTTAATGTTGATATGGCTTCTTTGTTGTTGTTATGTACCATAATGTTTTTAGGTTTCCGTACCCATATTGTAGTGTACCACTACGGAACCCTTTGTGTGCGAGTCCAACTCGCACTTGGCCAAATTTTATATAATACCATATCTAATTCCCATAATACAACTATCAGAAATATAAAAATTTCTGAACTCACCACTAGTGCTATGGTTATCTGGCTGCCTGACGTACTCGTTGCGCTCCGGTGAAGGCGCCAGATCGCTGCCGATCCCAGAGCTTCCACCCGAAGACTCCAACTTGCGCCTCGCGTTCACACCGACTATGTTCTGGTTGAGACACCGCCTGGTGTCAATGTTGTTCAGGTTTCCTTTCTGACGGTGCACGGTGTCATAGTCCCGTGGTGGGAGAAGGATGGGACTCTTGCCTGTGGAGTGTAGTGGTGTTTATTTGCCGTGATGGTGAGGTTCCTAGCTGGCAAGCTTGGTGTTTGAGCGTTAGGGGTGGAAAGGTTCAAGCATGAGGATTGGTAGAAGCATAGAAATAAGATAAAGCAGAGTTTGGCATTTTTTGAGGATATTGAGTGAAGTTTTCTAAAGTTAAGGTGGAAGCGACAGGTTTTATTTCTTAACCCAAAATTTATGATTGCTTTTCTTGTGTTTGAAAAAAAAAGAGATTTATGGCATTACGCGACCTCAATTTATTGAATAGTTCATATTAAAAATTATATATTTAAAAATAAAAAAACTCATTAGGAATTTCGACCAATTTGTGGTCGCCGTCAGGCGAATGAAGACAAATAAAAGAATGACTAGGTATATGAAGTCATTTAAATAATATTTATTCAGTTTTTTTTTACTCAAAAACAATGGATGCAAGTTTTGCGTTTAGGAACCTAAACAGTTGCTTCCGCTTTAAAATTTAATTGAACCTCGAAATGGAAGATACAGTTAATCAAACAGTTGAAGAAAAGATAAAAAGGGTTGGATTGAAGGAATGGGCACTAATAATATTGTAAAACTGTGCTGTACCTAAACGTACAAAAATATTACCAACCCTTTACAGAAGATGCTGCTGATGTTAGTATTGATAAAGACAAGTTTAACGAAATGCGTACAATATACCTGTATGGGGAAATAAATATAGAAACAAACAGAATTACATAACTTTTTCGAAATCTGCATAAAGCATAACTTCTTTTGAATAAATACAAATATACGTATGTATGGTTTAATAATAAGTCGATAGATGACGAGTAAAAACCAAACTAAAAGCCGGTGCACGCATTCAAGCATCTAAGGTACCTACAAATCAAAGGAAACCAACTGACCTAAACCCTTTTTACCTGTCGACAACTTCTGCTTCAATTCTGCAGCCAAACTGTCATACAGATTGGCCACGCATCGCTCTTCGTTGCTCCCTGTATCAGATTCCCTGGAGACCTCGCTACCAAGGGAAGAGTCTGGAGGTTTCTTGGTAGGAGGGAGGGCGCCTCTCATTTGAAGTTTGCGTTCGATGTCAGCGAACTTCTTCTGGTTCTCTGGTCGGTCGATGAGAGCTTGGAGATGGGTGTAGAGCATCTCTGCTGTGTGGTCTGAGTCGCATCTGGAGACAAAGTAAAGATATATTTAAAAAAGTTTCTCTTTTGGTTAATACTAGCGTAAGTTACACCGTTGGAAGTCGTTACGGGTTATTATTGTACTGAGATCAAATTTATATCAACGGATTTCGATGCGGTTTTCTTGGTTGAAAGGCACTTCCACGAGTGCAAAGCAAATATAAACTTTTAATATTTATGTATTTATTATCTATCCATCTAGCAGCCGAACCCCTACTTACAGTTTTAAGAAATTGTCATCAGATGACACTTTTACTTTTTTATTTTATACATTTATATTTTCCTATTCGTCAAATATTTTCCACTATTCGACCGATAACGGCCCCATTCCGATGGACCGAAATGTATCGAGTTCTATTATTTGTTGTAATCATTAACTATTCCAAATAAAGAAATAAAGCTCAAAAAGAGTAAAATATATCTTTACCGCTATTGGGACAATAATTCCCTGTCACCTCAAGTTACAAGCGTAGTAAAGGTTGGGGGACAGCTGGTAACTTCATTTTTCAAGTTATGTGCAGTGTACCCTTTCCTGTTTTATATATTGTAACTTATTATTTTTCCAACACACTTATTTTCTTTTCTTTTTTTTTCAGATGTTTTTCAAAAGGAATTAATATAAACCTACTTAGAAGTTTTTCCATCTATACTGTATTGTGTCCCATTTAAGAAAAGCTCATTATAATATTGCATTGTCTTGCGCTTAAAAATGTCACAATTCTAAGCACCGATTGCATCCACTGCCAGTCATAATAGCACTAGGTTAATAGTTGAATGCCACAAGAGAGATATCCATAAAGATTAGGTAATAACTGAGTAAGGATTATGGTAAAATTATGCAGCTATCCGATCTGATCTACCGATAAGGGGCCACCATCTGTCTTTGGGTCGCTACTAAACATTTGTCTCAAGAGTGATTTATCTTAAATTGGTTTTGATTAATGTGCCAAGAGTAGAGCAGTATCACGGATATGAAATATTGGTTTATAAACTGGCTGATCAATCTTTGCTAATTTATCTTAGCTAGGGTGCCTCTACTCTCAAATTACTTTTCCGATATAAAAAATATAACAACTTGCAAGAGCTTCTCTCTTTTATTTTTATATAAATATATCTTGAGATTATTATAATTTGTCAGTGTCATTTAGGTATATGTTTCATTTTGTTAATTCTGAATGGATTTAAATAAAGTTAATAAACAGAGTACATAAGTTCTATCGTTCGTTTATTTTTTTGTAGGAATCTGGAGAAATAAGTTGTTTTGAACCCTAGAGGAATTATGTTTTGAACTAGGAGAGTAAATAATTTTATTGTGAAAGGTTTGTTAACTTTGTAGAATTTTTGTGATGTTAGTTTATTTCTTTTATTTAGTTTAGATTCAATTTAATTTATTTGTTGTCGTTTAAATGAAAATAAATATAACGAGCGTTCTAAGTTGTAACTCCTTTTAGACTTTGTATGCACAGTACCGTCTCTTCCCACACTTTGGGAAATGCTGGTTTACTCCATCATACGGCACAAATGCTTAAAATTATGAGTATTGTGTAATTAGTTAGTCACGTATACTCAATAAATTATTATATGTGTGAATGTAGGTATTCATTATTTAAATTATTTCAAACGTTGCTCTTTTTATTTTCCCCGAAAAATCCCTGCTTGCTTATTTCTTGTACCTTCTGTCGGATAAAGCATAAAATACACCTATTGTACGTATTTTTTGCAATAACAAATAAAATAAGCTGCCAAATCTCTAGCTAAGATTTTGAAATCCAAAGTTCTCACTAAGCTGAGTAAAGTCTACTATTCGACAATAATCTAGGCCTAACATGCCAGCTAGCGACTAACAGTCTTCTCACTCGGAGAGCCACGCACGAGGTATTCAGCTGCGCGTGCGCAATGCAAATGTCAGAGTTGAGTGGTTATTGACAAGACCTCGACGTGTCACTTGTTGTACCGCTTCGTTAACTCAAATATATACTTAGTGATGGGAAAGCACTAGCATATTCACAGATGTACAACAAAAGTTTCACGAGTACATTTATTATTTTAGTTCGAAAAACGAAAGGACAAAGGTACGAGGCAAAGAGTTTCTAAACGAACTACAGGGAAAAATTCCGTTGGCCTGATTCTTTCTAAATTCAAAATGAAATGGGATAAAATATATTGTACTACCCCGAAAATTACCGGTAACCCAATTTGATTATAGAATTGCCAAGTGTATATAATATCAGACTGATAAAAATAATAGGTACAACCCAGGTACAACGCTATATTTTCACGAATTGTTTGTTTTGATGAGAAAACAAATGAGTTCAAAAGAAACTTCGCCGATGATGTCTGAAGAACTCAGATAAGATATTCGTAGCTATCCCTCCCTATAGGTGGGTATGTTTCAGAGGTACCTTAAAATTCAAAAAATCAAAAAAAAAAACAAAATGTTTATTGTGGTAACCAAATATTCTCATAATTACAATTACAACTTGAGCCTTCTTTTAAGTAATAAATACCTGTAACAGAAGACTCCGCTCCTTCAGTCCACAGCTTTGGTTTTAAAATACTGTTTCAAATAATTTACAAAAATTGATTTTAGTACATAATAAAAGAGAAATAACATGCAGCATGCGTCAGTGCTATGAAAGGGTGTGTGAGAGGGTGTATGTGTGTATGTGATGGTGTGTTTAAGGGTGAGAGGGAGAGGGTGTGTGTGTGTTTGTTTGTATGTTTTATTTTTATATTTATTTATCTACATACTACATACTAGTTAATTTTATTTCTAAGTAATTTGGTAAATTAGGTTTTCAGCCTCTTCGTAGCTCTTTGTTTTTAATAATAATGTTGTTTGCTTTTTGCATTCAAAGTTATTTTTTGTACATATATCTAGACTTCTGTTTATCTCGTTGTATATATAAGCTGACTGATAATTAAATTAGATTTGTAAAATGGAAGTTTAATAATGTTGCCTCTTTTTCTCTTTTTTGAAAAATGTGGGTCGAAAACAGAATTTTCATGCTTTTTTAGCACTGTATTTGCAATATACAGTTTTCTTACGGACAAGAGATCGCAAAAAGAATATAAATTATCTGTTGGGTTTCTGTAGGGTTTAAAATATATAACCTTTAACAATGCTCTTTGGGCTCTCTCCAATTCGATAAATTTAGATTTTACAGCTCCTCCCCAAGTTGGTATGCAATAGTTAAGTACAGATTGCACAAGGGCTATGTATATTTGATTGAGGAGTGAAGGGGTAGCTATATGTCTAAGCATTTTGAAGATCCAAATTAACCTTCTTACTCGAGAACTCAGTATTTCAATTTGTGGGAACCAGGATAGTTGCGCTATCCCATTCATTACGCCTCCCGATCATTACGCCTAAGTATTTAGTTTTGGTAATCTTAACAATAGCAGGCAATTACAGTTTAGATGGTCATTTGTACAGTTATGAATTTTGATTTTAGTGTTATCGGGGGTTTGGGTTCGATTATATTTAGTAAAACAGATAAAGTTGGTCTTCAGCGCGTTAAGAGTGAGCAAGTTTAAGTTTAGCCAATGTGACATTTTTGAAAGTCCAGATTCTGCACTCTTTAGAGTTGAGTCCCAGATTGTGTTTAAAAATACGACTGCTGTATCATGAGCGCAGGAGATAACTTTTGCGTGCTTAATGTTCATACTGCACAATTGATTTATATACACAAGGAATAATGTAGGGCCCAACACGCTCCCTTGCGGGACGCCGTAAGTTATTTCTGCAACTTTGCTGATAGATTGACCTACTTTGACTTTTTGTCTCCTGTCACTTAGGTAGTCTTTAAATAGTTTTAGTGCAGTGTGACTTATGCCAATTTTCTCCAAAATAAATTAATATTTATAAAAGTAAAAGGGTTCACTAGTAATCACAACCGCTTAATATCGAGCCCTTTTTACAACACTACCAATCAATATGCCTATCGATAGCCCAAATACTGGTCCACATTCCGATCTCGACATGACGAGTTTGACGGATGTGGCGCAAGCGCAGGTCGTGGCGCAACGCGAGACACATGGGCGGGGCAGCCCTACATCACATTAACAAGGACCTAAGCAAAGAATATAAACTATTACTACGTAAAGAAGCGACACTCGCCTCTCCGGGTCAGTTACCGACGTCCAAAAATTTGTATACAACTGGGGTTGGGGCACTTCTACTTATAGGTGCACGCACGCACACTGGTACTAATTAAATATGTTCGCTTTTATGGATTTTCGGGGGCACAGGTGGGGGTTTGACCTAAGTACGGGCTTTCGAATAAGTAGCTTTGGTCAGCACCAGGCATGTAACCAAGATTTTAGCAAGACTTTAGAAGGGGTCCACCAAAAAACTCCATAAATTGACGCACAATCTCAAAGCTTTCACGTCCTGTATGGGTTGCCATTTTTTGTCATGGTTATCTTCTGTAGAATAGTAATATAAAGGGCCGCCCTGACCTGCTGGCCCCTGGATACAAGCCTTGGCAGCACATCAGAAGAAATGATAAAGAGGCAAGAGGTACCACAAGCATCCAAAGCTCTTAGTCTGTTTGCCTGTTGTTTATAGTCCAACGTATAGAAGTAGATAACAGCTTAGTGGAGATACGCAGGAAACTTGGCTAGACGTGACGACGGAAAAAAGACGAATGTTACCACAGAATGGTAACCTAAAGAGGGATGGCGGTCTGTTGGTAGACCATAAGCTACTAATAGATGGTCGGACGATATTATTATCACCAAAGAAATATCTTAGTACTAAAGCTAATATTTGGATCTGTTGCATTTATGATGGCCATTGGGGCCCAAAGGTGTAAGAATGGGAACCACGTACAGCAAAGCGTACCGTAGACCAACCTCGTGCCCGCTGGACTGACGACCTGAAGGACGTTATTGCTGCAGCTGGATGAGGAGAACGGAGGACCGCCAATTAAGGATGGCAAAATCTTGGAAAGACATATTTTTAGCACAGGGTCTGACGAACACAGGGTGATAGATAGATGGATGAATATTTAATAAGGTGTTGCCATTTGCACAAAAGTCCATCTTTTAGCACTACTACTATTTCCTGTTTGATATAAAATACATAATATATTTTCTGTTTCTCATTCATTCTCATTCTCTTTGTAAGTTATCAAAATATTGCGTAAAGGAGCTGTCATGATAACTAAAAATATGACTATTTATGGACACCTGAGCCTGACTCACAAAAATATTACATGTATGTATATATTAAGACCAGGGTGCCATAAACAGCAGTGTCTTCTTGCGGTCTTCGGTACGTATCGAAGATATTCCAAGTAAATGTCGAGATGTCGGGATGTTACGGCCGGAAACCGCAATATGGCTCTTCTACCGAAATAATTTTTATTTTTGGTATTTAATATATATATTTTTTATTTTTTTTCCATAATTAATGTTAAAAGTAGGTTAGTAGATTCGTAGGTTAATTAGTCCTAAGGTTGTATATATCATCATGTCATTTTTACATTATGTCTTTTAAGTATTCGACTGATGCCGGCCCCATAGTGGGCCGAAATATATTTCGAAAATCAATATATTTTTTTTCATTATTAATACAAGTTAAAAGAAACTAAACACGAAAACACGAAAAACATTTCCTACGTTATTACGATTTCCAGTTGACTCAGAAGACGAGTCTAATTGATTAGTTAATAATGTCGAAGAAGCTCGTAGTACTTAGATGTAGGTCTGCAGTCTCTACCTACCATCTGGGATATTGGCGTGACGTGAGTATATTTATTTAGGCATATTGATTCTGCTGAAAGTGAACAGATAACCTTTACCTATGGTCTACTTACTAGCATGTCATCATTTCTGCTCAACATAACAGAACGTGTAAGCAACTAGCATTTAGTATAACACTTACTATAACAATGCGTTATAGTGGATTAAGTAATAGTTGTGACGTACTTGTACAAGCTTGTCTTGTTATTCTTTTATTGTTATGGAAATAACCATCATCGACTCGTTTAAATGGTATTTAGTTAACTAGTTCTACAATCATACAAGGTATTGTATGGGTATTGGTTGGTTCAAGTTTTATTTAAACATTATTCACGCCTGTTTCGTAGAGGTGTAGGCAGATACTACAAATGTTGGTTTGGTTTATAAATAAAGAATGTGGATCAAAAAGTTGGATCAATAGAAGACCTATTATTTTTATTTATGGTAAAATTATTTTGAAAATACAAGTTTATGGGTGTTAGAAGTAAACGCTTTCGAATATCGGCATTTTCTTGACAAATAGCGAAGTGGAACAAACTAATATTTTATTCATACAGTGTTGGGATATCCCTATAAAGATAACTGGTTTCACATGTTTCGAGTGTCATTATCACTTTTATTATTTTCACTAATCTGCATTTTGTTTATTGTGACGTAGGCACGGCGAAAAAATAATATTGGAGAAAATGAGGGCGCTGTATCACACGGGTGTGGTCACTGTATCACACCATATACTGCGACCAAAACGGCACAAATATTTAATTCCACCTGTCACCCTGTCAAACTCCTGTGATCTTAACAAGCTGTAGTTAACTTTTTCTTCATACATTATGTCTTGGTTAAAACAACCTATTTAGAAGGATCTAGTCTCCATGTTACTAGGGAATCCTAGTAAATAATTTTGTAAGGTGTAATTTTTTATTAAATATATTTTCATTTTTAATAATATTGCTTTGAGGGTGATTTTCCCGTGAAAGTTATGCTAAGCACCCGAACAATACTGCTCCTATTATTTACGATGAATCTGGTGCTAAAGTAAGATTATTTATGCCATGTGTACACTGTACAGTCGTCGCACTTCATATTTGTAAATGATTTTGACGGTTATTACGTCGCAATAAGAACTACCAATAAGTAGCCTGTCATACTGGCGTTAGTACAAGACCCCGCTGTAGTTATTATCTTTTCAACACACTTGCTTATAAAGTGGCCATTATTGCAGCGTTCGGTCATAACATAATGCAGCATATTAAACACACGTGCTTTTTATTTTACATTATCACACCAGTTTTTTTATATCTTAGCAAAGAGTTTTGATGTCTTGAGAAATAGTAAAGTTTTTGCGAATAAATAAACTTGGTCAAAATATAATAAATAATAATTAAATTTTATCAAATTATTTATTTTTATCAACAAACTCACCCAAATGTTTGTTGTAAATACAAAAAATATTCAGTTTGTTAATATTTAGTATTTGGCTGTTTGTCAATATTTGGCTGTTTGGCGGATGGTCAGTGCCTCTATTTTCGCATAAACAAAATCTCTGCCACCATTTTTCAAAGAAAATTGACAATTCAAAGCTGTGGTTTCAATTATTTGGAAAAATAAAATGAAATTTTATTATTTTTCCTCGCAAGTGTGTTGAGAAACGTCGTATGAAACGCGTGAGCATTAGATATTACACTCTCGGCTCCTTTACGCCCTCGCTGTTCGGCTCGGGCTGCAATCCCGCCTCGACTGTAATGTCCATCCAACGCTGTTAAATTGTATCATAATGTAATATTACGGTAAAATAACTGAAATGACAATTAATTGTCCAAAAACCTTTAGTAGAATTGTTATTTATCGACGACATATGACACAGAACAAAGTTCATCGAGTCGTTACAGACGTTTCACAGTTTATTTACCTCCAGGCTAAAATGTTCCTTATGTATTGGACATAGAACAACTGTCAAAGTTAAATAAACCGTGAACGATGTGTAGGGAAGTTTATTTGCTAATGTAACCTTTAATCTACAATCAACAATAGTCAAGATGTTTTCAAATACCACGGGAGGTGATGATACGTACTTCAACAATATAAATAAATGTTAAATACTGTTGTCTATCTACAAAGTTGTGCTGTACAAGTCGGAAGTTAATAAGTATTGCGAACAGTGTTAAAGAAAAACAAATGAAGGCTAAAACGATGAAGGTGCAAAGTAACGATGTTTCTTGTTTCATTTATTTTGATTGCCCTTTCCGTATGTTTTAATAACATTTACAAGTTTCTACAAAAGGAAAGGTTTTTCATAAAAATTATAATAGCGGAGATATTTTAGAAACAAATATTCCCATCCTATAGCTCCTATGATAAGATTAATTTTTAAATAAATAAATACCAAAATGTAAAAAAACGTGACTCAACTTTTCAAGTTTTCAATTACTAATATGTAAACATAAAAAGAGGCAGAACATATCGTTTAAATCATCATAATTAAATTCACTTGTACTTGTTTCACTGGTTTTAATTAAGTATAAATTATGTATAAAATATCGTTTACATTTAGGGCATATGCTATGTTTGTGAAACCATTTATTGTTGACAATAACAAATGATTTTCCAGGTTATAAAGTTGTCTATATCAAGTATCTAATCTAAACTAAACTTATAATTTTTCGACATAGTTTCTGCTTCTAAAAATCATGATAAAAACTTTTTTTAATGTTTTGCTGTAAAAATTAGCTACGACATAACAATAGCATGATATTTTTAAAATAAACAAACACCTATTCAGATTTTTATCTCGGTAAAGCTGAATGACATTGCGTGACAGAAACAGACGCAAGCCGCATCGTACTTGTGCACAAGCGAATCTTCACAAACACCACGACTTTAATACTGACTATACTGTGGAATGCCGCCTAAAAGTCAAGGATGGCAGGTCGCACGGCTGTACGTTAATAAAGTTCACCACGAGAAGAGGCATCTGTCTTATTGGTAGTTCACATGAAAACTAAACTGAAGCCAGAACAACTATATTGCAGCCAAGATGTCTAGTACATCTGCAGCTAAATTATAGCAGTTAGAATGCCAACTGAATACCTCAACGGTCTACCAATTATATAATTACATTGTACATACATATCCTCACGCCTGTCTGTCACAGGGGTTGGCAAAGACTACACTTCCATCTGTTACGATTGTAACACTTCTCGCTTCCTCCACATCACAGTAGTTTTTATTGCATTATGTATCCATCCATCAGTCTGTTTCGTCTACTGCTGGACATAGGCTTTCCAAGATTTCGCCACTCTTGGTGGTCGTCCTGGAAGAAATGTCTATATTCACACTTGCTGGGCAGGCGGGTTTGTGAGCCCGGTGGAAAAAACCGTCGCATCAGTGACGCCGCTGTTTTTTATAAGGCCTGGCATCGGTCCCAGGTAATGGTGGGCCGCCTGGTTGTGCCTGTCTGCGAGCTGTCCTCTTACTCTTTCCCAAATAATACCACCTTTGCATTATGTATAATGTATACCTACATATACGTATAATATTTTTACACACATCTCACGTCTTTCTCCCAGAGGACTACGTAGGCAGTGACTACAGATTTCCATCTGCTATGATCCTGATACACCTCTTTTGTTCCTTCTACATTTATAATAAGTACTGAGTATTTTTCCTTAGAAAAGGAAACTCAGAAAAATAATTTCTTCGCCCTTGGGCGTTGTAACTTGGAAGTTGTAATTCAAGCCATCTTAAGGCCAATAGATTGGGAATTAAGGAGATTTTTTTTTCTCAGGATAATTTTAACAAACAGCAAAAGCTTTTGGAACGAGATATTGCAGGCTTGGTCATCTCACATAGCTTTAGGCGAATCAGGTGTTAAATACTTAGAATTATTATAAATCAATGCTTGAATGTCAAGGTATGTTTGCATTTTAATCAATAAGATAAGATCGCTCTTCTATTTGCCTAATATTCATCTGAGGACTCCAAATAAATTAAAATAATTATGACTTTTATGACAGAATTTTTAATGAAGCCATTCGGAGAATAACAGGTTATTTCTAATTAACAGATGCAAGTTCGATTGTTAACTTCGTTTTGATGGTTCCCTGCTTGTTACCATAAAATATTACAATATCTACTAGCGACCCGCTTCGACTTTACACGCACCGTTTTTTGATCGAAACTAAATGCTTAACCCTCCTAATTACAATAGATCGCAGTCCAGATCTATACAGTCGCAGTAATACATTTTTGGGTTAAGGATTTTTATGCTTTACGCAGCGCTACAGTGTTATTTATTTTGTACGACTTGATTGTGAAACATCTATAGGGTGAAATTAAATCAACCGACCAAATTCATACTGGAGACTCGGTAAGTGATGAAGCACAAGGTTCAGTAATTCTTTTGGCCAATTTCGAAAAATACATTTTTTTGCTCCTCTACTGGTTGAACTAGTTATATTTTATATATTATATTTGGATTATTTCAGAAGTTTATCTTTGTTTTCTTTCATATAGTTTTTAAATATTTTAATTGCGAAGGATGTACACATTTATAAGAAACTTACATCAGAACTGTACCCATAATATCTCCCACCATCAATTTTTATGTATTTTCTGCAAATGTATCTAATTAAATAAATAAATAAACTAGTTTAAGTACAATTCGTAGTGCAGGCACAAAGGGGAAAAATTTTTTTTTTAAATTTCTCCTGGAGGTTCATAAAACCTTGTTCCTGATGAATAACTGAGTCTCTTGTATGAATTTGGTCGGTTGATTTAATTTCACCTAGTATATTCTCTTCTCCTATAGGCTAACTGGGAATACGTAAGAGAAATCTTCCTCCTGATATGTTTTTTAATGATGAAAACTGCATTGAATTCCATTTACAAGTTTAAAAGTTATAAGCAAATACACCGAACGAGGATTAAAACTTTATTATATAACTTTATACTTTTTAGAGGAGATAGAGATGAGTATTCGTTATATTATGGACGAAATTTAGCGAAATTTTTGTAATTTTGGAAAGCAAGGCTAAGGAGGACAACAGGACAATGCGGCCCCACTCGAAAAGGCTACATTTGAATAGAATTATAAAAGTGATTGGTTTTATCACGATATTTTATAATGTCGCACATATTTTTAGATGAAACGATATTCCAACATTTGTTTTACATTTTTTTTACAAAAGTAAAAATTGAGTTGAATATGTTGCGAAGGTAAAAATTATGATATTCTTTGTGGTTCGAGCGCTTAATATTTATGTTCAGACCACGTATGTGCTAATGGAAAACAGTATTTACCTATTCAGTTGAGAATGATTTATTTAGTGATACATGACATGATATGTTCAATTGTTCATCAACTTTACGCTTATTACTTACGGTACATCAACGATTTCACTAAATATAACCCTAAAAAGCAAAATACCCTAAAATAAGATATGAATAAAAAGTATAAATATGAATGTTTTGTTTCTGTGTATTTCATTAAGTGCAAAGAAAACTGTAATAAATTTCTGGTATATGCATTTTGAGTATAATAATCTAGGGTTTCGTTTTTTAAAAACACATTTTTCTCAATAGAAATAATCATTGAAATGGGGTTTCACACCTTTTCTCCTCGTTTGAAGAACAGGAATCATGAACAGAACTCAAACATATTTTATTAGATGGATTTTAACTACACCTATCCAGATTTTTTTATATTTTGGAAATTTTGCTAGCTATTTCAGATTTTATAGTAAAATTAAAAACATGTTTTTGTCTATTTTGTATAGTAGTGTAATTTTAAATATAATTTGTAGAAAAGTACAAGTGTTTTTGTCACAACAATATCTGATAAATTCCACCAAGTGCCGACAATCTCAACAATCAACTTCCGACAAAAATAAAACTTACAATGACTTTAAGTAAGCATTATTAAGACAGATCATCATTTTACTTCGTGAATATAAACGTTTTTATTAGTTTTGGACAGCAAATATCATTTCCCTAACATGTTCATTGGTATTCGTAACAAACAAGCAGTTATAATATTCACAAACTTGTATCGTCTAATAAATTATTCCGCCTATAAACTGGCCTTGATCTTGTTTAGGATATTTTGTGTATAGAAAATTCAAATAAGCGTATGCATATTTACATATACAGGGTGTTAACTTGATTACCTTTTTCCCGAAAAATGTGGATAGTACTAATGTGAATTAACAACATGCGCAAAAAAAAACAATCAAATGTCACGAAATAATCTAAAAAGTTCAAAAAATTTTTAACAGTTTCGTACTGGGCGTAAACTTGGTCAACCTACGTTTCCTACACAAATACAAATGATAAACATACCTAGCCTAGGTAACTCCGGGATTCTTGTGATGCCAAGGCCAAGCGCGTGAGAAAAGGCTTGTCATTGGTCAAAACGCTCAAACCATGCAAATTTTGCGAACCACCCCATTTCACTCGCACGCACCTATTCTTTACTTTTGTTTCACGCGCGGCGCCTCCGCCGCCGTCTAGCTAGTTAATTAGGTCAGTCAGTCGCAGGCGTCACACTTCCGGTTCGTGACGTATTTGAGAGAGCAGTTTACGCACCCCGCTTGGTCTGCGCCCGCGCGACGGCGCCGCCACCGTAATGGCTTATCGATATAGTGACATCGAATATGGTGAAATGGTTCGCGTGTACAACGATTTGGCGGGTCATAATATGGCAGCAGCTCGTCGGATATATCAGGAACAAAGTTTAGATGGCTTGCGAGCACGAGGCATATTGAATCCAAGAGTGCCTTCCCCTGGAGTGATTCTCCAGGCTGTTTACAGGGAAAGAGGGCGTCATTTTAATGTAAGCCACGTAAGCGTGTGGAACGTTTTAAGAAATGCTGGCCAACACCCGTTCCATTTTCAAAAAGTCCAGGCACTGCATGAAGTGGATGCGCCAAATAGGATGGAATTTTGTCAGTGGTACCTACAAAACCGAAATCAAAATATCCTATTCACAGACGAAGCCATGTTCACGAGAGTTGGCTTGTACAATGTACATAACGAACATTGGTGGACTTACCGAAACCCACATGTGATAAAAGAACACGCACATCAGTCACGATTTAGCGTGAATTGCTGGGCCGGTATTATTCGGAATACCATTATTGGTCCCCACTTCATTGAAGGGCATCTAACAGGAGGTACTTACCTAAATATGTTGCAAAGTGTTATACCAGATTTATGTGATGACATCCCGCTGGCCATGTTGAACGAAGGTTTCTTCTATCAACACGACGGTGCACCAGCTCATTATGCGAGAAGTGTGCGAGAACACCTCGATATGATGTATCCAAATGCGTGGATTGGACGTAGAGGCCTAGTGGCATGGCCAGCTAGGTCACCAGATCTCACTCCCTTGGACTTTTTTTTATGGGGTGAGGTCAAAAACTTAGTTTACAAGGAAGAAACTCAGAACGTAGGCGGTCTATTCCCTGTATACGAGTATTAAACTAAAGTCTGTTTCAAAAGCGGAAAAACGCATCAAGAGAGCGAGAGAGAATTTAATAAATAATAGATACATAATAAACTTATCAAATATTACAAAGTAAAAGAGTTTATGACTAGGGTTATACTAACATTTGTATATATTACTACCTAAGCTTTATGTACATATGCCTTGGAATTTTAAAACAAGGGCAAAGACTATTCGCCGTGCTAATTATGTGAAGAAAACTGTCTGACTGATCAAAAGAAAACAACACGGATTGATCTTTATACACTTATACTTTATCGTTTACACTTCTTAACGCATTTTTATAATTCACCTTTTCCTTCTTTGCAACTTTTTATTCAAAGAATCTACGAAAATATAAACTTGGTGTTGCGCAGTAACATTCACTGAATTTTTCAACTTATCGCGCTTACGTCATTTGATAAAAATGTATTACGAAACTGTTTTCAATATACCGTAAAACAATCAATGTAAAGTCAGTAAAGTGTCAGTCACACGAACTCTGTAAGTTTTTTCGAATTCTAATGGAAATATTTAGTAAGTACCCTAATTATGCCGAGTTGGATTAGGAGGTCACAAAAAATCTGGTAACAATAAGCGAAATGGCTGAATCTAGGTTCACAGGATAAAGGGCACCTCGCTGATGCCGAATATGTCGGTCTGGCTACGCAAATCTATTTGTGCCACCTGAAAAACTAGTTACGGCGACCAAAAAAAATATTAGGCTGAATATAGTACGATTACACAAAGTAAGTGCTATTATACTCATGCCAATTATAGGTGGTAGAGCTGATGCCGGGCTCGACTGTGGAGGTACCACCATCTTACTCGAAAATCCTCCCGAAGTTATTCGGGGGAGAGTAAGAGGACAGCTCTCAGGAAAAACCAGGCGGCCCACCATTGCCTGCGGGACCGATGGATGGCGGTATATCCATCCCCAATTGCCGGGCCTTATATAAAACAGAAGACTGGTGACGGGCAGCAGCGTCACTAGTGCAAAGGTTTCGGCACCGCGCTCACCAACCCGTCTGCCCAGCGTGTCTAAGTATGGTAATTTCTTCCAGGAGGACCGCCAATATGGCGGAATCTTGGAAAGGCCTATGTCCGGGACATATGGAGGAACCAGGCGGAATGATGGGTGGATGAGATTATGTTTTTATTGCAAATCCATCGCTTTGTGATACTCTAAAAACTATTATAAGAGTGCATTACAAACTAGAAACGATCAATTAGAAACAAATAAAAAGACAACAATTCAAAAAAATTACATGGCAGGATTCGAATCTGCGAATCTAGAACGAATATTTTTGTAATTATTTAATCTAACCAGCTTGCAAGGCACATACTGAACGCTCACGAGGGCGCTAAGTGATTTCACGCTTTGTTATTAAGAAACAGATGGCGCTGTCGTCGCTATCATATGTGTTTGTCATTATATTATTAATAATATATAGATGGATGGATGATTTACGGTTATAAAACTAATTCGTAAGGGGATCATAGTGTCATTTCTTTGATATTCCTAATGGCCGATTTCTGTTATGTCCTTTAAGTAAATGTGTTTATTACTCCTACAATATGTGATATATGAAAAAAAATTATACCATTATATTTCAATGTTATTTAAGTTTCATTCAATTATAAAGCTTTTATATACAAAATGAAAGAGGGATTAGAAAAAAAAAACAAATTTGCTTAGAACCGTAATTACCATTGGATAAATAGATTTTTTTTACTGCGCTCTGACGTAACAGATTCAAAAACATTAATTCGCAGCCACAAAACTGTGACAATATCACGTTTCGCGACATTTTTTATTAATTTTCTCTTCTCGCCTGGTGATTAAATCCGCTGTGGCAATTTTTTCTCCCAAAAACGTGCCCGATTGTTCAGAACAAAAGCGCTGTTTTTAGTCAAAACTGGCTCCCGGCGGCGGCAGGTGAAAGTGCTATTGCAAAACGCCCCGTCTGTATGTCACGTCAAAATGTTTGTACAAGTGCCAAGAAGTGCTACTGCCGAATATGTCAGCCTTCTAAACAATTATTACGTTTTTTTGTGTAAGAAAGTGTGCCGGCTGCGCGTGAAGCTTTTGTTTAGTTGACACAAAAGGAAGGGTTATAATGACATAGTTATATCTATTTACTAAACAAACTATGTAACTATCTCAGTTTGGGTTACACCGACTAGGTCATAAAAGAAAGACATAAAATTCGGCACATTAAGAGGATAGTCCTTGTTTGAAGAATCTAATAAAACGACATTTTCTTCTGCCAAGACTATAATTTACACTCATAACGAAAGAGAATCTTTAGATGACTTAAATAAAGTCTTTAATTTAATTTAATTAAAATTCTTAGTTTCACTTTTATTGTATTTTTTTATTGTACTGTTTCGTTTCAAGTTCTTTAGAATGTAAATATAGCAGTAAAAATTTACTGATATAAAAAACGTTTAATACGCAAAAACATACCTATATTATATAGGTATAATCAATAAATAATAATCACAAATTTTACTTCCCGAAAACATTTCAATATTGAAACGTAAAATCTCAAAGATGGCTCAAAAAAGTTTTCATGTCGAGGTTAAAGATTATTTGAGCAAAAACAAAATCCATACATATATTATATTTGGATTTAAATCTGTAAACTTCATTAAATTCTGAAATACATGGATATTTCGTACAGCCTTTAATTTCTTTTTGAATAATAAAATTGGTGATAAAAGTCGTTGTTTTATCTTTTTCTGTCCCTCTCGAGCTGCGGGTCTTTCCGCATGGAGAAAATGCGATCGCGACCAATTTTCGTAAAAAAACAGTACTTTTGGTTGAAAGTTTCACTATAACCGGCCTGGGATCGTACTCGGAGGCACCAATCTTACGTACAAACAAAAAAAACGGAATGAATTGCAACTATAACATAAATTAATCAACATAAGTACTTAATAGGTAAGTATTATAGTATAATTGGTTACGATCTTTGCGTTTGATTATGAAGCCTCATTATATAACATTAACGTGGTTGAAAAAATTACCTGCCGTATTATTCCGTTAAGTATTTATAGTCTGTCAATTAACGCCGAACAGCACAGAACATATAAAAACAAATAATACCAACTCTAGTGAAAGGAAAACGCCAATTTTCGCAAGAAAGGAACCGTTATCGTACAGATTTGTAATAGAAATATTCGCAGAAGCAGACGATATCTAGAGCGTAGGTCACCCTAGTCACCTTTGAGCCACAAAATAGAAGATAATAGCTACTCTGTGGACACACCACACCTGATTAGAAAGCACGTGTCCGTGGGGTTTTTTATATTTTCTAATCTTAATTTGTACAGGATTTCTAATCCAATATGTTTATTTTAAATAACTGTATAATTTGTTAGTTTTCAAAGATTTTTGTAGTTTTTACTAAGCAAAACCTTAAGGGCTGCTTGCACCAAAATCTTAAACCTCGATTTTATCGCTAAATCAGGTTTACAATCTGTCAGTCAATACATTTCTGTCAAATCAAACTCAGCTTAAGTCCTAAATCTAGATTTAAATTTTGGTGCAAGTCAGCCTAAATTTTTTATGATTTAAAAACCTTGTGTGTCTTTAACCATTAGAATTATTGATTCTCGATTACAATTGATCTACTTCCTTCCGGCCTTCCGGTTCGATCGTGCCTCCGGCCACTTTACGGTTAAGACAAAATATAAGGTGACTTTCGTTTATATAGCCAAATTTATACTAGGGAGTCGGTAAGTGATCAATATCAGGACCAAGGTTCAATGTTTTTTTTTATTAAGGTTGATTTAAGAACTAACCTGAGTTAATTAGTATAGAAGCATAAATTTTATTTTGCATTTTTCACACAAAGTGAATAGCATTATAATGATCATGCAAAGTCACCTTATATTATTAATTATTTGATTTTGATTTAATTTCCAGCGTTGTGTAGCTGCTGGAGTTCAAAAATAAGATCAAGATACCCTATCAACTGGGATACCCTACAATCTAGAAGAACATAACTAAGAAGGATTAAGTTAAAAGCCCGCGGACTAAATGAGCTTGTATGACTTGATTTAGGAAAGTGAAAGAACCGAAGAATGTATTAGTATATGTATTTAAGTATTAATTCATAATATTTCTTCCTACGAGTATCTGCATATTTTCTGCATATGGCCATAAAGGTCCGGATAATCCGCAGTGCCGCGGGTAACAATTTAGCGCAGTCAATAAACCTAGAAGTAATTAAAGCGTGCGCGCGCGCAGGTTTCCTTAAACGGTCAGATCCTATCTCTGCGAGGAAGATAGTGCGGGCTAGATCCAGTGCAGGACACTTCAGGGTAGGGAGATGTGTAGTGAGACCACGGATGAGTGTCATTGGGTTTGATGATGTTTGGTATTATCAATGGTAAATTACTATTATAAAGTATTTAGGGTTTCGTACCTCATCTATCATGGAAAAACGGGAACAATAAGATTACTTTTTTTCTCGGTCTGTCTATGTGTTAAGGCCTTTTTCTCAGATAAATTAATATCAAGTACTTATACCCATAGCTTTACACTGATTTAAAAGATTCAAGTTTCTAGTATAACGCAATCAAGAGATACGCTCCGTATTTGTCTGTGTTTGATGCGAAGCATTATTTTAATTATTTTTCTTGTCATTGCTGCTATTTTTTTGTAAAGTCAGGGACATACACCAGTCCATATTGGCCATATAAATGAACACCTAAAATTCATTTGATCCAATTGTTTCTTCTTTGCGCGTTATATTGATACTTAGATATTATGAATAACGATTCGGAGCGGGCTAATAAAATAACTCGCAAAAGAGAAACAATTCAATCGAATAAATTTTAGGCCTTTATTTAGACGGCCAATATGAAGTGAAGTTTTTCCAAAAACACCGCGATAAAGGCCAGAAAAATATTTAACATATTGTTTTTCATCAAAGTTCTCGTCGTCGCGTACCGGGCTCTTAACAGTTGCTATTAGAGTTTATGTCTAGTTATACGTGGAAGAGTGGAGTCTTCTGGCACAGGCTGTTCTTAGCTTAAAAGAAGACTCCAGTCACCACTTTTCTAATTTTTAAGGGCTTTTAAACCAATTAATAGACTATTTCTATACTAAAAATCAAACACACTGATCATTAAAACCTATAGGGTACTTCTCAGTGATCTAAAATTTTGAAATATGTCTTAAGAAGGGAGGTCTTTTGTCACAAGTAAAAGGAATAAATCCGAAATGACTTGACTAACTTTAATTTGCAATTTCTTTCGTACATTTTGTACATAACTATATGTTTGTATTTTTCATTCAGACTCAATTCTACTAACTTGTTTAATATAATTCAAGATTTCATGATTCCTATCCGCACCTGACCAGCTATTTTTCGAGTCAGAAAGAATTTTCTACTTAGTATTTTAAGTGCTTATTATGGCGTATTATTTTAGATTCTTTATCTACTAAATTGAGCTCAATAAGTTTCATATCATAAGCTAAAGATGTGGATATTTACATAATCTTGAATCGGTAAAACTGAAAGAGTAAAATCTTTTTTAAATATTGAAATTGTGTACATACTTTTAAATTGTCACCATAATCTGACATTGTAGTCACCACTATAATGATAAGTACTCTGTGCCACAGGTTATCGTCTATAACCACTGGTATTTCTAGTCTTTTTGTATCTACTTACTGGTTTAGTTCTAGACCGACAAGTTTAGAGCTATCTCTGCTTTAGGAAATATGTAAATTCCATTAAAAGGGTATGATATTAACTTAATGGAAGCAATTTTCATACCCACGCGTTTTACATAGTACGAGTAGATATATGAGGTTGAAATTGGTAATGTTGTAATGGCCAGGTATGTTGAAGATTTATGGATAAGTGTAAGGTAAAAAAAAATGGTTTCTCGACGAGTAACAACAGAATTTAACTAGTAATCATAAAACTGTACGTACGTAATATAGAAATTTAATTTGCTTTATATATTGCCTATTAAAAACTTCATAGTGCTTATTTGCTATTACTTTTTATCAAGCTAGATTTCAGGGAACGTTTATAGAAGCAAGCATATACCTATATATGTTAGAATAATAATTATATAGAAAATCCATACAAGTGCATATTTTAATTATGAGTTTTCTCAACCAATAAACTCTCGAGTATATCTGATCACTATATATAGGAAATGTATCTATAGTATATATATGAAGAATTAGTCGAGAACACCGAAAAAAAATATGTTAATTTAAAAGATCTTGTTAACCGTAAACAACATCTTAACTCCATATGAGCGCAACAAAATGTCAGTTTCGTGTACTAACTAAACTAGTTTATTTGATCATAAAAACATTGGAAATAACTTAACATAGCCAAAATTGACAAACAAGCCTCTTGAAAATACTTATCCCTGAAACCACAAACGCCGGATATTATTTCCCACTTTAAAGAACTCTCAGGGATTTAAGCCTTCAAAACGGAATGGTAAAATAATACCAAGCTAAAAAACTCCATATAAAAGACATCGACGCGCGCTTCAAAACCTTCACTTTTAGATAAATGTATTGAATACCTGCAAATATCCAAACAATGCAAGAACATCGCAAACAAAAGCTGGCATTTAGTTTTAAGCTCCTCAGCATTAACGTCACTGGGTGTCATTGCATACCACTTCGACAGGCAGTGGCACAAGATTCAGTTAGATTAAGTTAAATTAATTACACCATTATTGTAATACTAATATAGTTTTTAAGACCTTGCTACTAACACTATGGGCACTGCCTGAAATAAAGATTACATTATTATTATTATTAAGGCTGAGGGGGGGGGGGGGGGGCTGTCGCAACTCCTGGTAGGGTTAGTAGTTGCCTGCCTGCGGCTCCACCCGCGTTTAATCAATCTTTGCCCCATTTTTGGCTTGGGCGTTATTTTATGAGCATTAATAGCCTAATAGCCTATGTGTTGACCAGATATGATGATAATAAAAAAACCAGACAAGTGCGAGTCGGATGTGTTTAGTTTTCAGATTTTTCCCTATACTTGTAGTATAAGACGGTATTACTTGCCAAATTTCACAGTTCAAGGTCAATGGAAAATATCCTATAAATTTTGATTCCCTTGAGAGTGTCGAAATATACTTTTTTGCGGCATTTTCAAGTTAACTAAAAGTTTGATTTTTTCACAGCTTCAAATTACTATAGTTTTGATCGAGTATATGGTTTTGATTTCAACTCGATACCTTCACGCGTTCCCGGAATAAAGGGTCTTGACAGACCTAAACTGGATCTAAATCCGTTGAGTGGTTCTCGAGATAAAAGTGAATATACATAGATAAATAAAGACAGACAAACAGACAATAATTCAAAAGTTGTGGTTTTGACCTCAGTACAATACCAATAACCTATTTCATTTAAAATTTCGCAAAAATAATTTAATGTAGAGACATGACTTTTTTACTACGTTATTATTGTATAGAGATAGATATTCACGCTCATCCTTGCCTAGTACAGGCAACCCCACTTCACGATATTCCATGGCAGTCTTTATTACCTCCACAGAAAGGTAACAATCAAACAAAAAGGTAAAGCTTTGCGTGGCGTTGATATTACAATAATACAGCTTTGTGGGAATGTTACAAAATGGTATTGAGTAGCTCTTTCAGTGGCTTGTTTAAAGATAATGGCCCCTAAGCGGCGCGTCTTTGCTAATATTAAATTGTTATTTACAAATATTTCATTTCTCAATCAGCAACGAAATCTTTTTTTATTTTGTTGACTTTTCCAGCGTAGGGTATAAATAAAAAATGTAAACCTACTATTGGTGAGCAAACTAAACAATTTGACAAACGAGTATTTTTTACTGGATGACGCCATTTTTTATTCGGGCATGTTTATTTGTAGTTTTTTTCAATATGCTCAAATTAATGTGAACCATCTCATCCTTCTGTACTGTATGTTTATATAAATATACAAAATTATGTGCCTAAGAAATTGAGATCTTAGTATATCGTCCATAGTCCAAAAGTTTAATATAATTTGTCAAAATCTACAAAGCGCGATTACCATAGATTTGTTGTTTGAGAAATCTCTCGAAAAAATCGGCATAAATTATTTTATATCTATTGAAATTTAGACTAATGATCCTTTTATTCCAACACATTTTCACAATTTCACTTTAGAAATAAACTTAACCTACTTTAAACGATTTGTAAATAACAAAGAAATCTATAAGAATGTTCTTGTTAAGTTTGTAATAATTTAGAGAAGCAAAACAGCATGATTTCTGCTTTTTAGGATTCTTTTTTGTTTAACTGTGGGTCAATGTTTGTGCCCAAAGTACGACGATAAGGCTAACTATAGCCAGTGTAACGTGGGTGTACAAGAGCGAACTGTGATTTGGATTTCACAGTCCATACTCGGCAAAATCTCTAAAACAAGCCCTCGGGGATTCACTTTGAGACAATGTAATTGCTTATTCCTTTTTTAGGGAAGACACAAAAAGTAGTTTTTTTTGCAAAAAAAGCTATTGCTTTTATAAGTGACTTTTATTTATGTAGCCAAATTAATACTGGACACTCGGTAAGTGGTTAGGACCAAGGTTAAATGACCCTTTTCGTGAATGACGCAAAATAAAGTTTGGACTTCCTACACTAATTGGGTAGAGGCTGTTCTTGAACAAGTATTTGTATAGAGGCACAAATACATTGTTTTTCGTACTTCACAAACAGGGTCACTGAACCTTTACCTGAACCACTTACCGAGCCTCCAGTTTGAATTCGTCTACAAATAAGAAAGTCACCTTATATAATTGCACAAGCTTTTATTGAACGATCAAGTGGCGTCTTCTGAAGCTAAAATAGCTGCTTGACAAATATCGTATAAATCTTCAGGGACATATCACGAGAGGAACGGTCCCAAGATGGGTTCAACCAAGCCCAGAGGTCACAGGTACTATCGCAGAAGAAGGCCCTCAGCATACTTCGATCTACACGCCGCGGTATGAAGGGTGAAAAATTGATGGGTGGAACCTTCCGAGATGGTACGTCAGATACGTGGAGCCTTAGTGATGTTTGCTTGATGCTTGCAAAATAGTTTTGACTTGAGAAGCTTTATTGCTATAATAAAGCCGATTTTAAAGGCTTTAATTTCAGTTTTAGTGCTGTCGAAACTTAAATTTTTCCATAGTACTATTTTGACATGAATAAAATTTAGTTTGCAAAATTTAGTTTCAAATTTTTTTGCCTTCGGATTCGGCATTTTCGGTTCCTTAAAAATCTAACAGTAAACTCTTAAACCAAAGGTAGGATTTGTGCTCTGTCTGTTGCATAATTCAATTATTATCTGGTTAAATTGAGGTAAGGTAATAGTTTTCAAGTTTAATGTATTTAATTGTTGTTAAAAGAATTTTTCCAGATAAAACTGTTGATTTATTATTAAACCATAAAAAATATTAAAGATTCTACTAAATTGATACATTTTAAAAACGAAGTCTTTATTGTACTTTCAGCTACAGTGATAAAAAACTGAAATAAACTTAACAATAATATTGAATTCATACGTAGAACAATTCATCATTGCGATTATGTCAAGGGGTTTATATTGAATTCATACGTAGAACAATTCATCATTGCGATTATGTCAAGCGGTTTATATTTCTACAAATTACTGAAAGTAATAACTAAAAGGGATATAGAAATAATAAAAAAATATTCCGATTGTTTTGATAAATTTCGTCCTTTTGGTGAGGACGCCATCAGTTCCTAATAATTTTGCTCGCAACATAACATACACGCAATGAATAGTTAGGCTTCGAATTTCATATATACGACCTAATTCTTACTGGAGACTCGGTAAGTGCTCAGACCAGGGTTCAAGAACCCTTGAAATACGCAAAACAAAATTTTGATTTTCTATACTGAGAAGTGGTTGTTCTTATACAAATATAGACGCATTAAAAAAATCGTATTTCGCAAATGAGGTCATTGAACCTTGTTCCTGACCACTCACCGAGTCTCCAGTATGAATTTAGCTATAAAATGTGAAATTAAATTAACCGACCAAATTCATACTGGAGACTCGTTTAGTGATCAGAAAGAAGCTTTAATTACCTTTTTGGTGAAATACGAAAAATATTTTTTTTTGCTTCCTTACTGCCTGGGCTAGGAGTTGTACTCTACGGGTATCCTCTTAATAGAGTCAATCAGTTTAAATACCTTGGACATGTTGTAACCTCGGACCTGAGAGACGATGCAGACATAGAGAGGGAGCGTAGGGCGTTGTCTGTTCGTGCTAATATGATAGCCCGCAGATTTGCTCGCTGCTCAATAAACGTCAAAATCACCCTGTTCAGGGCATTTTGTACGTCCTTCTACACGAGCAGTCTGTGGGTGAGTTATACGCAAAGACAGTACAGCGCGCTACGAGTCCAATACAACAATGCGTTTAGGATGATTTTGGGGCTGCCTCGCTTCTGTAGTGCGTCGGGGATGTTCGCGGACGCGCATGTGGATTGCTTTTATGCAACGATGCGCGGGCGGTGCACATCCCTGTTGCGCAGGGTGCGGGCCAGCCGCAACTGTATCCTGAACGCATTTGCGGAACGGTTTGACTGTCAGTACCTGAATCATTGCAGCATGATTCATGTGCTGACAGCAGCCAAAATATTGTTTTAATTTTATATATATTTTATTGTACTAATTGATAATTGATTTTTTTGTGTATATGTGTATTAATAATTATGATCTTAATCGATCGAAATAAACGTCATTCTATTCTATTCTATTCTAAACTAGTCCAACCAGTAAGAGAGCAAAAAAATAGCCAACCTAGTTCCTGTTCAATGACCGAGTCTCCAGTATGAATTTGATCGGTTGATTTAATATATATTTCCCGTATCATATTTGTTTCATCATAAAATATTATTTTTATACAGATTAGATTTGACATGTAAAACGTATACTTTATGTATCTATTTTACAAATAAACAATTTGAATCTTGAATCTTTGAATACCCTATATCAAGAAAAGTCCCCTTACCTATTTTATACTCAAACATTTTCAGACTGCCTCGGTAGGTTTTGTTTGAAATCATCAGTTATTTGGCTTTTCTACTTTATATGACAACGATTATATTCTTGAATGGATGGCATATTGCACGAGCCCACAGTTTCAAGGTGAAAGGTTGCAAAGACGTCGTGAAGAATTTGTGACAGTGCCTGCAATAGCGCCGCCATCTTGCAAAATACTTGAGAATACTGCCACAGAGACATGCTCAGCTCACCCTATACTTTGTTGAGGATTAGATCATTTTAAGTCGAAAACCGAATTTGACATCAAAACATTAAATAATTACGTCCATCCATCCATCAGCCTGTTTCGTCCACTGCTGGACATAGGCCTTTCCAGGATTTCTCCACTCTTGGCAGTCCTCCTGAAAGAAATGCACACACGCTGGCAGGCGAGCTTGGTGAGCGCGGTGCCGAAACCCTTGCACCAATGACGCCGCTGCCCGTCACCAGTCTGTTTTACATAAGGCCCGGCAATTGGGGATGGATAAACCGCCATAATAATAATTAAATAGTAAGCTTTAGTTTTAGAAGAATACCACGTAATTATATATATATATAATAATTTGGCTAAGTGCGAGTCGGACTCGCGCACAAAGGGTTCCGAACCGCCACACAACACGGGTACGGAATTGTATAGATAAATATGTAGATATATGACAGCTGTCACAGGGCTCAAGCTATATTAACGGACTGTACCATTTTGTCTATGGACTGTACATAGTTGAGAATTTAGTGAAGTGAAGACAATGGCGTTTGGATGCATTCAATGTTGCAACTGATTGCACAAGCCAATGGATACCTAGTTCGCCTATACTGTATCTGAAATGACGATAGAATTTTGGCAAAATGTAGCAAAATAAATCTAATAAATGAACTAATGTTGATAAAAAAAAAACAAAAACTGGTCCTCGTGGTATGTCTTCGATAGTACGGTCAGCAAAAGATATAAGTTACCAGGGGCCTTATTGTCTAACTTCAACAGCCATCGCTATCACTTTCAAATGTGTCGTGATTGGCTGATAGTGATGTGTGATGTCATACCTAGCCAATCCCGATACATTTGAAAGGGATAGCAATAGATGTAAGTTAGACAATAAGGTCCAATACCAATACACACTTTGTTTCCAAGATCCACTAACGAGTGATAAATGAGATGAGGACTGTGATTGTGTATGTATAAATACCTATAGTACGCGACACGGTGGGAGTGCGGGCGAGTACATACATGTCAGTATGAAATGGCCCGCACTCCCGCCTGTCGCGAAATATATATGTATTGATCAAGTTTTCTTTATATGATACATCACTCGTCTATGGGTTTTAGGGTAATATAGTGTCTGAACTAGGCCTGGTTACTTATCACTTTTGCTGACCGTAGATACCTAATTTAAGAAGCTAAAATGTTTACCTATAAAGCAACTCATAGAAAGGTGTCTATCACCGTTTTTTAAATAATAAATAATTTGAATATGGTTCAATTATGAAACCGCCGAAATGGAATTGTTACGATAATAATGAAATTTTAATTTCCAGGACCAGTCTGTCATTATTTCTCACTCGCAATATCAATCATTAGATATTTGTTTAAAGCTTGATATATGCCATGCGATGGAAATTAGAATAATTAAACGATATCAAATAGAAGAGGATATAAGGAATGCTTACTATAAGTTTTCAATCAAAAAGATCAATACATATCTGTACAATATCCCTTTTAAGATCGCCCGCAATCTGCCTTTGCAATTTTATCGCACGTGACAGAATTGAGAGCCAGGGCGGCTATTCCGGCAATATTTTTCACTCGCAATATCTATCATTAGTTAGATAAATGCCATGCTACGAAAATTAGGGTGACAAAACTACATCAAATAAAAACTATAAAATGAAAGGAATGCTTATTAAAAGATTTCAATAAAAAAAATGCCTTCGCAATTTTTGCACGCGTGCTAGAATTGAGGGCCAGATCTAAAATTTGTTTAGAATAGGAGAAATTATGGGAAGCGCTAGGTCAAACAATTTAATACCGAATGCCAAGAATTTGAATAACTGGCTTAGCATTTAATTGTTATTACCTCTTTATTTATTCAAGAAAGTAGTTAAACAATAACAAAATAGCGATTTTAGGAAATAATATATAAAATACAACAATGATGAGATTATTTTCACGAGAAAGTTAGTTTCAAGTTCAGGTGCAATTGTTCTGATGATAATTAAAAAGTTACTAAAAGTGTCAAAATAATTACAACTTTATATTGTTTACATTTCATAGTACAATAAAGCTGCAAATTTTAGTAATTACGTTTGTGTTTAAGCACAAGAAAACTTACTTAGACGCCATATTAATGAAAGTAAAATTTCTGTGGCGAATCAAAGGTAACCTGCTGCCTGTACTTTTAAGTATTTGCAATATAACTTAAAGATGTGCTCTAAATTAATATTCATAAAAAGTGATAATTTTATCTTATAATATAAGGTGACTTTCGTTTATATACCCAAATTCATACTGGAGACTCGGTAAGTGGTGAGGACCAAGGTTCAATGACCCTGTTTGCGAAATACAAAAAATTTTTATTTATTTCAAGAACAACCTCGACTCAATTAGTATGGGAAGTCTAAATTTTATTTTGCTTATATCACAGAAAGGGTGATTGAATCTTGATCTTCACCACTTACCGAGTCTTTAGTATGAATTAGGCTATATGAACGAAAGTCATCTTATTCATGTATTATAGTATAGATTTATTTCGATGGTAAGCTGTACCATTAATTTTTGAACAAAATAAAAAGGATATGAAAATCAGTTTAGCTAATATTGTTTAATGTATGTTATAAATAACTGAATCTTACTTTGCTCGCCACGTTTGTATTAAACTGTGCATTTTGACTGCAATAATTTAGCGAGCTTGACTTAAAAGGTAACGGAGAATGAAGTCCTCATTCCACGCTCATATCACATACCCATTCTTGAATGTATTGAAATAAAATCAGCTTTCGTTACGTGACATAAAAATTTAGCACACGATTATTGGCGCAGGAAAATTACGCCGTGAAGAAAATCGTAATAGCATACCGTTAATCTGTCAGGGTCAAGCTGTCAAGTTGTTGTCAAGTGATTTATTTATGCCGTAAACAATTGATTATTTTTTGTAATTAAATTAATCTGGAACTGTACTATTGGTTATGCCAAGTGTCAAGTGGTGCCGTATACGAGTAGGTACTTATATAAAGTTACTCTATGTCATTTAAGGACAGTGTCACGCACAAAATGCGCAAAACGTCAATACAAACGCGAACACAAAATTGTGAGTTGTCTATGGAATGTTATCATACTATTTTAGGCTGAGTTCATTGACATTATCTAGATCTATTACAAATTGTGAAATTTTAACCATATCGTACCTAACCCCTAAAACGTAAATTAAACTTTTTTTTTAACCAAAAGTGTATCCAAGTGGGTTTTTATTGTTTTGGGAAAAGTACCGAAAATGTAATCTAGATTGATATTTAACTTATAATATATTTGAAAACCTCCACAGTATAGCTAAAATCGGTGCGATTGTATTGTCTTCGCAAGTTTCATCGAGCGTGCACGTAATAGCAAAATGAAATAGCATTACATTTGGTCACTTCCACAACTGAGCTGCTGCGCTCATGATGACCGTCCTTAAGCAGCAACTGTGGCAAACTCGATAAAGTAACTTTTACAACATGAAACCCTAGTACTTGTTGCCTGTCGCTGGCCCTTCGCCGTCACATTCACTGTTGATTCAAAAACAACAACAAAATCTATACTTAATCTATTAAATCTATTACCATCGATATACCTAGTACTTGCTGACTACTCGTAGATAAAATAATTCACTTATAGAAAATATATCTATAAAATCTTGTCTCAAGTTTGCTGAACATAATCGCAGCTGCCAGCTATCAAAAACAGTCCGCTGACTATTCTTTTGTATCAAATTTCAACTTTATACAAATGAGTAAATCTGTAAGACTTAACAAGGCATCGTCTCAGCGATACTACGACTAAGAGGATTAAGATTGAAAACTGAAATGTTTGAAGGTATGCTTAGAATGTATTCAACGGGTTTGCCGCGGTCGGTGAATCCAGGTGTTATACAATCGAAGACACTTACCTATAAGCATGCACATGCACGGGGCAGCCAGTGAGTGGGTTGTACAGGAGCAGCACACACGCCACCACGTCTCCCTGGACCACGGCGCTGGTGATGCTGCCGTGAGGGATGAAGTGCTTGATGGTCTGCTGCTTGCCTTTCGCCGTCACATTCTGGATTATCTTCAGCCCTTTGTGGGAAACCTGGAAAGAGATCCCTGGTTGCATTTGCTGTATTGCTAGATATCATACCCGGAATTTTCTGTTTATTTACAATATGGTTTAAATGCCGATGTTAATTTGTATCTTCTCTCGATGAAAAAATCGACAAGTGTCAAAAAAGTGCCATGGTATATGACGGTTATTTCTATCGTCGACGATAGGGTTTCTTTCTACGTAGGATTAGTCAACAATATTTATTTGTAATGCGCAAATCATATGGCTTATACCTATATTCTTATAACCTCCCGTCCATAGCTATGCCTGCGTTTAATCAATCTCTGCCCGGTTTCGGCTTAGGATTTATTTTATCATCACCCCTTATATCCTATAATATGTTGACCTGGGTCCCTACGATGATACTAAAAAATCCGCATCCAAATTTGTTGAGTGGTTCTAGAGTTAAACATACAGACAGACAGACACACAGACAGTTAAAAATTATAAAAATTGTAGTTTTGACTTAAGTACAATACAAATAATAATACCTAATATCATATCATTTAAAATCTTGCAAAATATTCTATAAGTATTTTTACTACTTTATTATTGGTACGACGTTAGTTTGTCGAATTAAATTAGACGCGTATTTCTTTTTACCTATGAATCAAACACGATAACACCGATTTTACAGATTTATTACGCAATATGTTCACGACGTTAGAATTAGGCGCCAATTCTTCCACAACTAACCATGCATTGACTGACTTTGAATGACAGAAAAACGACCCACCAAGGTTTACGATTAACGTCTGATTATGTCCATCAATTCGTTAGTCAACACGCAAAATTGCCCAATTTGGTCAACGATAAACGTAATTTCATATCACAACAACATTTGGCAATAATTGCCTTACATAATCCTCTTGGTGTGAACTCAGCCTCTTTTCTAATATCTTCTAACCTTGGGGGTTATTGCTTGGTCGTAAAATAGAACTCATTTGGTGGCAATCTTGACTAACACTCATGTGATAGTATTGTCTGTCTGCACAATGAAGCTAATCTTTAACTGTTTGCTAAATTAACATGAACATGTCTCGAAATACGAGTAATAAAGATAATTAGCTCTTGGTACACAGAAAAATTGCTTGCTTCTCGGTTTTTTAATAGGCTATATTTCGAATTAGCCTTTCGCCCGCGGCTCTGCCCCGTTTTCGGCTTGGACGTTATTTTATCAACAACCCTTATAGCTTATATGTTGACCAGAGTTACTACGATGATAATAAAGAAAACCGCACCAAATTTCGTTGAGTTTTCGAGTTAAGACGGAATTTACATACATACAGATAGAGAGAAAAATTCTAAAAATGCTAGTTTTGGCACTAATAACTAGTTTTGATTATTTCTTCCTATATACTCGTACTTTTGAATGTAGGTATCAATCAACAAATCCCGTAAAACAATCTGAAATCTTTATATGGAGAGTTATTTAAAAATTTTCAAAGCTGAGTGACGTCCATCAAAACTAACCTGTAAAGTAACCTTAAAAGGTTCCAAATCCCTTGCCCGTTGCTCCAGATGCCTTATCGCCGGGAGAGCAAACTCCTCACCACGCAGCCCTCTGGACTCCTGGGCTCCCAGGAACCATACGTAGTAGGAAGCCTTCTTTATATCCTTCTTTAGACGGAGCGCCATTGTGTTGTCTTGTTGCATGTGTTGGGTTTATGTCATTATCTGTAACAATTGAAACGAATATTTGAGTTAATTCATTTTCAGTCTTATAAAGCCTAGTTTTGACAAATCGGTCTCTTCTTTTTGGTCTTGAGATAATCTATTTGGTAATGGGAAACCTTATTTTTTTAGGAGCTTCTTTGCCACGTAAACGAGGATTACGTTAAGCGTGAGTTTCGTTTATATAGCCAAATTCATACTGGAGACTCGGTAAGTTATCAGGGCTAAAGTTCAATGATGTTTTTGTGAAATACGCAAAGTTAAATTTAGACTTCCTATACGAACTGAGTCGAGGTTGTTCTTGAACAAGTATAGAGGCACAAGAGTTATTTTTCGTGTTTCGCAAACAGTGTAATTGAACCTTACTGAGTCTCCAATATGAATTTGTCTGTATAAAGGAAAGTCACTTTAAATTTACGTCGTTGGAAAATATCAAAACGACATTAAGTTACCATAGCACTTCTAACTAATATGTAGTTTTTTTTTTAATGAGCCGGTCTCTATTTTTCTTGACCTAAAATATTCCTGATCCTTAAAAACTGCTCAGATACAAAACACCGCAGGCAATGCCAAGAGTAATAAGCCAATTTAAATATATTTAAGTGCAAAGAAAACAGCTCAAGTTCATATTCAAATTAAGATCAGCTTTGTCTGCAGGGCACATCGTGAAAACGTTAAGGCTTTCACAGTCTCAACACACGATATTCCACACGCGTGAGTTTCCAATTCATTTGAATTCAACATTCGTTGTGTTGATACATTACTCCATAATGTCTGTAACACATTGTACATTTGTATAACAGAAACAGAAAGTTCCCTGGTCCCAGGATGAGTTTGACTTGACAATCATCTTAGCACGTAACCCTAACGCTTACCGTCCATGTTTAAATGTTACTTTTGCTAATAATCCATTACAAATAAACTTAGCAAAATGAAGATAAAGGCACTAAAACGGAAGTTACTCATTATGGTTATTTTCATCAAATCTAGAATGAAGTATAGTCCGATTAAGCTACTTGGTTATTTTTCAAATTAGATAATTGTTATAGATTTCGAAATTCGCGGTGCCGAAACCCTCCCACTAATAACGCCGCTGCCCGTCACCAGTCTGTTATTTTATAAGGCCCGTCATTTTGGGATGGATATACCGCCATCAAACGGTCTCAGGCAATGGTGGGCCGCCTGGTTTTGCCTGAGAGCTGCTCTCTTACTCTCCCCCGAATAACTTCGGGAGGATTTCCGAGTAAGATGGTGGTACCTCCACAGTCGAGCTCGGCATCAGCTCTACCATAAAGGAGTTTTTGTAAATAAACAGTAAAACGCGTCCACAAAATTATAGGAAATTAAATATTCTTTACGACATAATCAAATCATTACCATTTTAGACTTTAATAGCTTAGGGTGTGTACACACATTAATTAGAAGCAAAGCTTATAGTTTTAGAAAGCTAGTTGATACTTTAAAGCGAAGTATAAAACAATTCTAAATGCTATGTGAATATTTTCTGGTATTAATTGGCTTATAGTTAAGTGAAAGCTCCAATTTAAAGTAAAAGTTCAATCAATTAAATCGGAGTGGAGTGCTCTAGCATTTGGTGGTTATTTATTATGTCATTTTCTTTTATGAACTTGGCGATGATCTACGATATAAGCCGCGATTACATCATCCGATTTATCGGCATCCTAACTAGGATCCCAATTAGGACGCGCGAAGAAACAGACCGTCCTATACGCGATTACACTGTCCTAAGTCCTTTCCAATCCTAGTTTGGTTAGCAATAAATCGGGTGATGTAATCGCGGCTTTAGGCCCATCTGTATTCAGAAGGGTTAAGTTAGTCACAGATGTTGAATTCTTGGAGCATCGACGAGGAAGGAGGGTGTGCGTGGGGTGTGGAGGGGGGGTACTGCGCAGGTTCACACGCGCCTTCTATGCTGACTCGAACTGCACTTCTAAGAACATACTAAATACTCGTCAAATAACTTTGCTGTTGTGTATATTCCGTCACAGTTACGCATTCAAGCATCAAGGAGAAAAGGCGTACTGGGAGAGGAGACAGCGATACGTGGGTTGCCATAACTTACAGTGACCAATACGGGATGATTAATACTTTTGATGCCTAAGACACATCTACACATTCAAAGGCGAAACGGCAACTACACCATAGTATAAACTGTGACTACAACAAACCACGTATTTCGTTAACAACTACCCTCTAAACTTAATCTTAGTGGGCACCAAAAGTATTGAATAAAATTAAGAAAAAAATCTAAAGGACCCAAAACAATCCTTTTTGAAGTTACTATCGATACACGCAAAGATTTCGGACGAATATGGTTTTCTACAATCCGCCTGCAATACAGCTCCTACACATAAATAAATTAATCAAGTCATTATGAAAAACTTACCACAACTTTGTTCCTTTTGTAAAGATTATATGAAGCAAAATGAACACTAATTAACGATATATTTCAATCCCTTCAGTGAAGTCATCATCAGTTGGACCAAGCATCTGCAGTTTCAGCATCTACACTGACCGCAACTTGCGTTTCCTGGATCTCTGTCTCTGTGTATGTCTAACGTAATATAATACACAAAACAAAGTGTAATGATTTGAAAAGCGAACCGAATGGGCAGTCAGCGTTCATCATCTCGGTATATGATTTGTTTGAGAACCGAGAACGAATTTGTAATTTAAACTTGCTATTGCAATTTAGACGTAGATTAAACGCTAACTCTAAGTACGTGAAGGCGTTGGAGATTGCAGTAGAAACATTCGTGGATTAAATCGTCTATCTACGGCGTTGGCTGTTGCAGGGTACCTAGCATAGTAGACCATATCGCGCTTTGACAGCTCGATATGCACTGTCTGTCCCTCTCTAAGTAGATAGTACTATCGAGCTCGATATGGTTTGCTATACTAGACTAGCTGGACGATAAATAAATCGAGTCGACATTAGACTCAATTTATCTCTTTTTGTTTAAAAAGAAAGAAGAAAGAAACCCTCATGTTCACATAAACAAAAGTCACCTTATGTGACCAAAATCATACTCGAAACTCGGCAAGTGGTCAGGACCAATGTTAAATGACACTGTTTGCGAAGTACGAAAAATATGTTTTTGATATTTTGCGTATTTCACAGAAAGGGTCATTGAGCTTTGGTCCTGACCACTTACCGAGTCTTAAGTATGAATAAAACAAAACTCATCTTGTAAAAAGATGACATTAATTTAAACAGGCAAATTCACACTGGGGGCTAAGTATGCGATCAGTATTACGGGTCAATAACATTTTCACCAAAATCCGAATACAATTTTGACTTTCCATTGAATTTCCATATTGACTCGGGTCTGGGCTAAGTAGGAAACAGGAAAGAAATCATTTTTAAATTTCCCAAAAACGGTCATCGAACAATGATAGCAACAACTGACCGAATCTTTACTATGAATTTGGCTGCATAAATTAATATCACCTTATTAATGTATATCAGACAGAATAGATGGATTAGACAAATTTTCGAAGGTCTCACGTTTTCAAATCTAGGAACATACTCCCTACTAAGCTGAAAGGCGGTATCTCAACTCAATATTAAGCTTTTTCGAAATGAATATAAGGATGAAAATAAAACAACGTATTTTTTGAGATGTTGCCTTTTAGCTTAGTAGGGCAGCATGAGGCGATTGACACCAGAGTGGCCTCTCTCTTCCAGACACAATCGATTTTTTATTGTATTTGAAAATATATTTTAATTGATATCATACAAATGCCTACACATTGTACAAATAATAAAGTAGTAATAAATTTGTTCTGTACATTGAATATTTTATGTCGAATTTTAAATTAAATGTGTTCTTATTATTAGTATTGTACGGAAGCCAAAACTACTACAGTGTATCTATGTTCCGTTTTAACTCGAGAACCACTCAACCGATTTGAATGCGGTTTTCTTTATTAATTATCATCATAGTGACCCTGCTCAGCATAAAGGCTAACAGGTGTTGATAAAATAATCGCCAAGCCGTAAACTGTACTACTCAAAGATTGAAAGACACTTCCACGCTAGTTATAATTTAAAATTATTAATCGGATCACTTATTATTATTGTTGACTAAATGTCAACTAGGTACTTCACCGATACAATTTCGGCAATTTCAAGTCGAGTGTCGTTCTTAATTGCCAAAACCACATACGCTAAAACAACAAAAAATACACAGTTACCTAAAGCTAAAGCATCTCTCTACCTACTTTTTTAATAGGTACTTACTTCATTTTATTTTTTACTACCTCCATGTCCGCGGGCGCTTGACCGATTATTATATTATTAACGGTATAATAAAAAGAAATACGTATAAAAGTACTTAGCTATAAAAAAGTCTGTATTAGTGAAAGAAATTAAAATTATACAAAAGCAGGATCGTAGCAGATGAAAATATGTAGTATCTGCTTACCCCTCTGGGAGACAGGCGTGAGTAATTAGGGGTGTGAGTGTATGTACGTTCAATGGTTATATTAAAAATAATTTGGCCAAGTGCGAGTCGGACTCGCGCACAAAGCGTTCAGTACCATCACACAATACTGATACGGAACCCTAATTTTCTAATTTGCTGTTTTACTGGACTATGTACCTACAACAAGGTGACCAAATTTGAAACTTGTATGTATTACCGTCTTTAAGACAGACTTTTATTTTTCATTTTTATTATTTGTCGTGGTAGTGACCATAGTAAGACCAAAGTCCTGTGAAAATTTCAACTTTCTACCAATTACGGCTGACGCTGTAGACCTCTGTTACAGACGGACGGACTGACAGACAGCGGAGGCTTAGTAATAGGGTCCCGTTTGGCACCCTTCGGGTACGGAACCCTAAAAACGACAACAGACAGTGAACGATGGCTAAGTACATACATGTCTTTTGTTCTATCATCCTTGAATGATACCAATTACGAAAAGTCCCAGACAAACGAACAATGATCAATTCTCTAATATGTGATAAAACGTTTTTTTTTTCCAAGAAGATTAGCGTTTGCTCTTTCCACACTCGGTCAATGACCTAGGTTATACTAATCACTAAAACAAAAGATCGCAGAATAGGAGGGCTATTCTGGCACGTGCGGAAGGCTGATTTCGGGTGGTTTTAAAAAGGATTTTCTGTGGATATATATTGTTTTTTTTAAGCGTTCCTTACATTCTTAAGTCTTGTCTATAGTGGCTATTCTGGCATTATTTTTTAACTCGCAATTCGACGTTCGATTTCTTTTTACGATTCGACAAATGCCAAGCAAAGCCTCATCAAATAAAAACTATGGGATATAAAGAACGATCACTACAGGTTTTTTATTATCCATACAATACCCCTTTTAAAATCACTCGAATTCTACCTTGGAAATTTTCGGAGGGTTTTTAGCTAATACTGAAATATTTTTTGGGGAAAAAAATACTGGATTTAAGTAGAAAACCTTTATATTTCTATTACCGATTTTATGAAAAAAAAAATCCAGTTAATCTCTTAAACGCGTTCTTGAAACAAACGTTTGAAAACCAAAAAACAAAGGGTGGAAAACATTATTTTTTTGAACTAACCTTCGTACATTGTTTATAAGTAGATCACCAAGATAAAAGATCAATAAATCAAATGTATTTCTCCAATATTAAGGTAGTTCTACTTTCGTCAAAAGAACCCTCGAAAATCTGTCTTTTTTCATATTCTGGGGTCAGGTACAGCCTTAACGGCCACACAAGAGTTAAATTGATAATTTTAAATTGTTAAAATGTTTAGTTTTAGATTACCATCGATCAAAAGTAAAATATAAGTCAGACTCGTTCCTAGGAATTTTATACAGCTATTTTGTGGTCCATTGAAATAACTCAAAGATAATTACATAGTTTAGACATGTAGTGTAGGTACAATTTACGATTCTGTTATACCGGGCATAATTTAGATTTAATGTGGTTACATACGCGAATAATATTAGCTAGACATGAGATGAAAGGAATATACATCAAAATTCTAAAGCAAAATTTTAAACGATAAAATTAAATATACCTTAAATACAACAAAAACAAATCATGTCCATATGAAATGAAAATAAATTAACATAACTTTATTTTGATATTAATTGATTTTACAGTATTTTTTCCGATTCTACTATTAGTTTATTTATTTTTGGACGCTTTTCTTTTCACTTCCTTGTTAAGTAGTTGTGGAATAGGTCATTTCAAAATTCTTCGAATTATGTAAATATTACTCTACTGCCATTTATAATAAGGTGACTTTCGTTTTGTATAGCCAAATTTATACCAGAGACTCGGTAAGTAGTCAGGACCAAGGTTCAATGACGTTTTCTGTGAAATACGCAGAATAAAATTTACACTTCCTATACTAATCAAGTCGAGGTTGTTAATAAACCAGTTAACGATCCCCAGTATGAATTTGGCTGTGTAAATAAAAGTCACCTTATATATTTAGATTATAAAATAAATTTGATTGCCACATAAGATAATTTACCTAAGTTTATGCATATATACATGATATCATGTCTAATTGTCATTACCTTGCACTATCTGCCCAAATTACAAACACGGTAACTGACTGTGTATTTAATAAATTAGGAACTACCTCCGCATTCTATGCAAAATTATGATAATTACTGTCTACATGACAATATGTCATTGTTCCTTTTCTTACGCAACCCCGGCTTTCTTGCACAAAGTATGTATTTACAATGAATAATGATTTTTTGCGAGTTGTCATCAAGAAGTAATCATAAATAATTATTACTAGTAAATGTAAATGAATTGTTTTGTTTACACCTCAGGATAAACGTGCCTTCATGAAATTTTCTTGGATTTTGTAGATGGCTATCATATCTCTTGGAGCGGCAAAAGTGCCTTTTAATTTCAAAAGGTAGAGTACATTTTAAATAATTATGATGATATATTATTAATATGATAAATACTTGCGATACATTTATCTTGGTAATTTTACTTTTAGTTTCTAATTGTTGTATCCACGAAGCAGAGTTAACTATTGTGTTTAGTTTAGAGTACCTAATGTGGCTTTTGCACTGGTATTTTTTATAGTGCAACCTATTCTGAATTTTTTTTAACGAAATAACTTTGTTTGTGAAAATGTAATTTACTGCTTACTGAGATGGGTCTATAGAACAAGCCTAAAGGAAACACGTGACATATTGCATATTTTCATCAATTGAAATTGAAATATGATTTAATTGACCTTCAAGAAGAGTATTAAGAGTTATTTTAAGGTGAATATTATGAAGGTAGACGACTTATTAATATGTTTTAAATATTACTATTAAAAATAGAAATCACCCAAAATGACGATAAAGCTAATCACGAAATACACGAAAAGGCCTCTATATGGCAATGTGTTATAAATATTGCCACTAATTGAAGTCTTGATGGCAATGATAATGTTTTGATTGCCAAATCTAAAGTATTTATGTCTAGTTATAAATTATTTTGTGGAAAAAAGACGTAATTCTAGTACATTACTGCTAAGACCAGGAAATAAGCAATCCTGGACGAGTAAGTTAAAAGTCCGAGCCCGTAGGCCGAGGAGTTTTATATACGAGACCAGGATTGCTAATTCATGGTCGAAGCGAGTAAAGTTCTATTCTCAAAAATAAAATGAGATATTTTCATGTTTTTCATGGTAATGAGTTATATCAAACATAATTAACTGACTAGGAAATATTAAAAGTTACTTACTTGCTCATATTTGGGCAATTAGTCATGTTAATTGTTATTAATTTCTTCAGCAAAGCATTAGTGGAGTATTATCTATATCAGAGCCCGCTTCTGAACTCATTTTGTAATATATTTGCACAAAAAATAATTTCAACTAAAATTTATAGCAACTTAAATTCCCGCTCTTAAGCAATTTTTTTTTATTATCGCCTTCTGGGCAACGGTATTTACCGCCATACAGCCTTCATGGACAACGCCATCTAGAAGAACGCTAAGTACTAAGAAAAAAACAACGAGAAAAACCTCCTTAGTCTCTTAAAAACATAGACACGGATAGTTTTAAAAAGGAAACATATGAAATATACTCTGTGAACATATGGTATTTTATTATTTTCATACGAATTTCCTGGACAGTTATCACATTCCCTGGACACTTTTAATATCTCGCCAGGATGAAGTATTTTCTGGTAGGTCTTTACAGTATGTAATGGTAATATTACAATGTATTTTTGAGAAAACTTTATGGCTTATATGTCAATGCATCGCGATTTAGATATAAGGTGACTTTCGTTTATACTAGGTGAAATTAAATCAACCGACCAAATTCATACAGGAGACTCGGTTAGTCATCAGGAACAAGGTATAATGACCCCCCGGGTGAAATTAAAAAAAAAATTTTTTTTCTCTTGGAACCTGCACTAGTATTGTACTTAAACTAGTCCAACAAGTACGGGAGCAAAAAAAATTATTTTTCGAAATTGGCCAAAAGGATTACTGAACCTAGTTCTTGATCACTAACCGAGTCTCTAGTATGAATTTGGTCGGTTGATTAAATTTCACCCTATATAGCTAAATTCATACTGGAGACTCGGTGAGTAGCAGTACCAAGGCTCAATTACCGTTTTTGTTTTTATTATATACCTTATACCGGTTGAAAATTAACCCCTGAGCTAAAACAAAAGAAACTGTTCATGTTTGAAATAAAGAATACATGTCTTGTTACTTTTGTCCAGTAATTCATAATTTAATAAAGACATCTACCGCCAAAGAAGCACTTACTCTGGTGACAAAGACGACGCTCTACAAAACCTATGTGTATATAACCTATGTGCATTATTTACTGCCAGGAATTTGTACGGTCTATTGCCAGTCACATAAAAAAAAAAAAAACTTTTATTTGGATTTGTATTCTATTAGTGATTCTGATTTCAATATAGTTCAAGGGTTCATTTTCAACCTGTATAAAGGTGACTTTCGTTTATTTATAGCATCTTTCTGGAGTTTAAAATTCACAGTTTTTCAGGTTCTCAACTTTGACAGCAGGATCGCAATATACATATTTTCACGCGTGCAAACGAGAAGTGTCGTTTATGAACGCAGCCCTGGGAAACATCATAACCTCATGCCCTGGATATTTGACAAGATCACATTTTTATTTTGTACTTGAAAACTTATTCCGAAAATCAATTTAACTGAAAGTGGGCCTTAATACAATACCATAAGGTTGTTTTTTACTCTACTGCAAGATGCTATTGTTGAACCAGTGAACTTCTAATGCATTGTTGCTTATAATTGTGCGGTGTAGGATTACGAGCGGAAATGTCTAAGTGTGACTATGTGAGACATTGTCTATGGTGGTGTGGTGATTCAAAGAGTATGTGGAGAAAGTTTTTTGCTGGTTTACAAAGATTACACATTTTTTTTATAAATAAACAGATGAGGTTAATATCACGTTCGTGGGACTTGGATATACGGTATGCGTTATTTGTGAGTGTCTCGAGTATCACACAGAAAAACCGTAACACAACCGAGGTTGTTTGTCTGCAATTTCTCGGGGTGCCATTAATTTCAGGCCTGATTTATTTGGATTTTTTAAATTTCTAACTTACCTAACCAGTTTGAACAGGTCTAGAAGTATTTGGCATTTTACTTTGACTATAATATTTCTGAATACCTACTCATTTAATATATAAGCTGACTTAATTTATGCAGCCAAATCTTTACTGAAGACTTGGTAAGTGCTCAGTAACAAGGTTCGATGAGCCTTTTTGTGAAATTCATAAATTATTATGTTTGTGTTCCTTACAAACGCAAGCCCAGCCCCGAGTCAATTACTATGGGACGTCAAGATTTTATTTCGCAAAATTAGCAAAAAGTGTTATCGATCCGTGTTGTTGATCACTTACCAAGCCCCCCAGTATGAGTTTAGCTGTATAAATAAAAGTCACCTTACATAAACTATCTATAGATAAATTTAAATTATTAATCAATTAATATTCTTTTAATACCATAAAATTAAATCTTAGCTTTTTTTTTCATTTTATTTAATATTATAAATTATTGTTCTTTAATTTAATAAAATATAAATAAATCTCGTGAATAAATTCAAAATACATCGCTTAAACTGAGCAATTTTATTAATATGTCATATTTATACATCTGCCTACGGCGACGTAGCGGGTCTAAAAATTGGCAATGCCTACGGCGTAGCAAAATGAGGACGCGAGCTTCTTATCGTCCCGACAATTTAAACCTAATAACGAAACCTCTTTGTTTGACAGTCAATCAACATCTGTGCCGATTGTTTTTGGACCATGGTTAAAAATGGGATAACCTCTTCATGAAGCCTAATAAAACAACAGATACGTTGTAACCTTTAACAGATTACATCTTCATTCGCGAGACCTGTACATTCGCTAGGACTTAAACTTGGTAGTTTATGTATTAGTTTTAGATACATGCATCTTCACGACATGAATCCCTGAGGGTGTGTCAGAGGTGTTTCCGATTATAGACTGTAAAAGAATGTATTTTGAAAAATTATTTCTTAGATTCTTTCCTTTCTCTATAAGGAACATTATGTTCTAAATTGTATGTTTTTATCTTCAGTGGTATAAGCTGTGTGCTGTTTCAGTCAGTCACGGATCGCTTTTTTATAGGTTTTATTTCTAAGTATAGTACTGCTTGAAATCGTGACTATTAGAATGTGTGCAATGTAATTTCATTTTGTTTGCTATATCAAAAGCACGGACATTTTATTTCCCTGCTTGTTATTGTAGTTATATATACATTTTAGTTCATAGATATTATATTGCCAAACAAATCTGTATTAATTTTATAGATGTTTAATACTGAATAAAGGTAAGGTTATCTAAATGCTAGAAATATACGAGTAGGTTCGGGAGATAAAATTACCAGAAAATTCATCTGTGAAACTATTTCTTTCTTAGACAAACCGTATTTCTTTCTAAGCTCTTTTGTTTTCTTGAACCCGATCAATAAACAAAAGTACACTCACAAAGAAAACGAACAATAACTTGTCCTAGTACATTCTGAAACAAAAATGGCCACTAGCGGTTTTGTTACCGTTACGACATGTGGGGGGGGAGGGTCAGCCAGAACAATGAAATTACATCGAACTGGCTGGCTAATGAGCCGATTGTCAGGTGGAAATGAGACGCTTCGCTTAGACAACTGTTTAATAATATACCGACTTCAAAACATTTGTAAAGTAACTTTTCAGCTTAGTGTAAAGAAGGCTGGGCTTTGCATCTAATTTGTACAATCTTATTTGTATATGAATCATGATTGCTTCAGATTATGATTCCAAAAAAGATATTTAATTTATTTCAATAACCCAAATAAAAAAAAATTAAAAATATAACAATAAAAAGCATTTTTTTATCTTAACAATGCACATAAAAGCACATTTAATTGGATAAATAATACTATGTCAGCAAACTATAGTTTCCTCGGTGTTAGTATTGTAAGCACCCCAAAGGCAAATTTTTGTCTTACCATCCTAGTAAAATGTTAAAAAGATGGTTAAAACCGCATTAAAATATACTAAGAAGGTTAGACGAATACACAGATTAGATAATAATATCCAAGCAGTTTTTTATTTTACTGGTCATCTTACCACTTTTACCATGTAAAAGATTAATATAGGTAGTCTGTATAAAACCTTTACCTAGAAAACTGTTTAGCTGGCTCATTGACAGAGGTTTTTACACTGTCAAAGAATTTATGAATTATAATAATTATAAGCATTAGGATAAAACTTAAATTGAAAAATGTATATAATAATACTATCCTGACATTAGTTCAATGAAATTGTTATGACATGCATGCCGAGATTATTAATAATTGTAAAGACATTGTAATTTAATTGTATTAAAGTATTTGTATACCTCCTGCAGGTGAAACATGCTGAACTGTTATTATATTTAACATCTTTTGTGAACCATGTTTGGAACAAATAAATATTTCTATTTCTATTTCTATTTCTATTTATTAGATGTTCAATAAAGCAAAATGAAAAATATACGTATACATACATAGATAAGGAAAACGTTGGAAGAATGCTCACGCTTTACCTTTAAAAATCCTAAAGATACATTTTATCGTAAAGCAAACATGAAATTCAATCACAATAAAACACAAAAACCTCAGACCTTAAATTGAATCAAAAATTAAACGTACATACAAAATTAAATCAGAATTCTCCATACAAACTGACAGACGTAAATAGCGCGTAGAAAATTATAAAATTCGACACGCCACTTAAAACTTTGTTACTTAAGGCCCCAAGTGAAAGTATAAAATTCTTACGGCGATTGTCAATTAATTACACAATAGACAGACAGAGGGCCAACGATGTTCCAGGGTTCCTTAGAAACATAGGTCAATTTAATTGATAAATTAAAACTAGATACAACTGGCGTGAAAATATATAAAGTATTTCTATTATTTCTATTCAGTTTAAAACAAATACAAGGTGACATTACCAAAACAGCTGCCCAGTTTGTACAACACCTAAAAGATTTATGAATTGCTAAATGTTACTACACCATTCAAGAATATTTGAACGATAATAGTCTTTTATAAAATAATAATTTTGTTTATTTATGTCTATTATTACTATATTACATAACCAAATAATAGTAAAAATGTCGTGTCGATACATACTTATAGAATATTTTGCAAAATTTTAAATGATATGGTATATAGTTATTATTCTTTGTATTGTACTTAAGCCAAAACTACAATTTTTATAATTTTTGTCTGTCTGTATGTGTGTCTGTCTGTATGTACTATATGTTCCGTTTTAACTCAAGAACCACTCAATGAATTTTGATGCGGATTTTTTATTATGATCGTAGTGACCCTGGTCAACATATTAAAGGCTATAAAGGGCGATGATAAAATAAAGCCTAAGCTGAAACCGGGCATAGATTGATTAAACGCAGGCGTAGCTATGGACGAAAGGTAAGTATACGAATATAGGTATATATAAGCTATATGATTTGCCCATTACAAATAAATATTGTTGACCAATCCCAGCTTGTATTATTTACAATATTTCGAAATAAACCGCCTTTTCTCGTACAGTGCAGTGCCCAACAGGGTGCATAATGATCTAAAATTTACTGTTAAACCTCCATATACTTTACATTATGCTTGCAATAATTATATTGAGTATTGAGTATTCATTTTCCCAGTAAAATTCATAAATTATTTTTTTCGTGTCCCTACAATACGCAAGCTAAAGCGAAATTAGCTAAATGTTTTTTCGATCCATGAAATTGATCTTTTATCAAGCCTCCAGCGTGAATTTGGCTGCATAAATTAATGTCAACTTATAAAGGGCCGCCTAATAAATTTTAACTAAATAGAAAATTTCGTTCACTCACTTTTCACGGATGATATGCCCATCACCTATTGTCTACATATCCATTAAGAAATCTTTATCCTTGAAAAAATATTTGGTGAAAACAAACACAAAATAAATCAATGTTATCAGCGGTTTAAGTTTGCGCACTGAAACAATTTACAAACATTTTTTTTTACCGTAGCCAGAAAAAAGCAAAAGTCTTAAAAGTTGGCCTTCGGGCTTTTACGTCTATCACAATAATACGCTATCGGAGTATTAGCAAAAAGAGACGTTTAATGAAAAATTTATGAAATTCTTGTGTTTTTGTTTCATATTTGTTTCATTATGTGTTTTATATTTTTCTACAGAACCTTTTGACAGTCTTTTATGTACACTGGGCCACAAAATTCTACCATTCAACAGTTACTTTGACACAATAGTTAATTATATCAGCATATTGTTGGCCAACTGACAGAACCTGGCCACATACAAACATGGACATTGAATTTTAATGGTTTCCATGGCACGCGACGAATGGACGGCGGTCTTGACCAAATTGTTAGCAGCATTCACTACGCCATGCATTTGGCTTGTGCCACTAATAGTAATGACAGATTTCGTTGTAAATAGAACGGTCATCAAAATTGAATACTTGCGATTGTCGGCTTGAAACATCATCATGGCTGAATACACATGTACTGTTTCACAAACTTTATAATTCCAAACTAGTTTCGCCTTAAAATTAGAGTGAGTTGACATCATGAATATTTAAAAACGGATAGGACTCACTTTTTTAACTGTGCGAGGAGGCACAGGTCGAGCTTTCGATGAGATTATGACTCATCATCATCAGGACTCTTCGGGAGTACGTTCGCGCACGGCGGTCAGTCGAATACTAAGCTCATGATGATGCATCATAATCTCATCGAAAGCCCGACCTGTGCCTCCTTGCACAGTTCAAAAGTGAGTCCTGTCCGTTTTTAAATATTCATAGTTTCACCTTATTGCCATTCTGAAGCATTTTAATGGATAAGATGTAGTTAATATTACACAAATGCATCCGTTTATTTCCAATTAACTATTGAGAATAAGGCGAAGCTACTCATAGTTCGGAATTATAAAATTTGTGAAACAGTACACGTTTATTTCAGCCATTATGATGTTTCAGTAAGTGCCGACAATCGCAAGTATAACATTTTGATGACCGTTTTATTTACGACTAAATCTGTTCAGGTGGTAGAGCTGATGCCGGGCTCGACGAGGAGGTACCACCATCTTACTCGCAAATGCTGCCAAAGTTATTCGGGGGAGAGTAAGAGAACAGCTCTCAGGCAAAACCAGGCGGCCCACCATTGTCTGGGACCGATGGGTGGCGGTATATCCATCCCTAATTGCCGGGCCGTATATAAAACAGACTGGTGACGGGCAGCGGCGTCACTGGTGCAAGGGTTTCGGCACCGCGCTCACCGACTCACCTGCCTAGCGTGTGTGAGTATGGGCATTTCTTCCAGTCCAGCAGTGGACGAAACAGGCTGATGGATGGAAATCTGTTCAGACAGAATAGTCATCAATCAACCTGCAGTGCTTCTCAGTCATTTCACTTGAGGGAGGACCCTTCAAGGAAATCAACCCTTATTCCTTCTCTGTGTATACATAATTTAGCTTATGCTATGGCTTATGATGACTCAACATCAAGTAGCTATAAAAAAAAAGTTACATTTTTTAAGCAATTTTAATTTGAATAATTGGTTCTTCATCGCACATTTCGAAATTTCCTAATACAATTTATTGGTGGTCAGGTGTGAAGAAACTCGATCGTCTGATACAATTTCTCAACATAAGAAGAAACGTGTAATAGAGAAGGCTTTATTGCCAATATGGGTATCGTTTCAATAGATTTCATAACCTAATTACAGGTGTCTCTAGAAACTGAAAATAAAAATATTACAAAATTATATGCGTAACTGACAATAACCGGTATTATTGTGAATCATTATATATACGTACGCGTAGATATATTATGTGTATGCCAGTAAAATGTGTATTTACATATAGGTCCATGTATCAACCCACCCAATGGTAGATGATCTTTTATTTTTATGGCCTAACTCATACTGGAGACGCGGTAAATGGTCATGACCAAGGTTCAATGACTACGTTTGCAAAATATGAAAGAATAAAAATATTAAGCCCCCGTACTTGCGACTCATTTAGTACAGAAAATCTAAATTTTAGAGTAATACCTTTTTGTTTCGTGTTGTACATGAGTATTGTTAATTAATTTCTGTTTCTTGTGTGGTTAAACCGAATCCCGGTGCAAAATGCACATCATAATATTGTTTTCCTTAGTTTTGAATAAATTGACAGACGAACACGAAGGATTCGTTATAGCAATATATGACTATTTGGATGAAATATGTGTCATGAGAATATTGATTGATACTACTGTTCGTTTATTTTCCAACTGATTTTTGTTTCAAATCGTCTGTTTTTATGTAGACTAATATTATTATATTGTTTTTTTATTATTATTTTGACATTTCATTTTACATATTGACATGAACATTGTATAACTTAAACTTAACATTTATTCTTAGTTGATAATCTGACTATAAAAAAAGTGATAAACTATATGAGACAGGTGGATGATGTTTTGCTTAGTATTTTAACTTACTACCTCATTAGACAGGTAGACTAAGATATATATTTTTTTCCTCATGACACAATTTCCTTCTGTCTTTTATATTTTTATCCTTTTTTAATACATTGTTTAGTATTATTTTATATAAGTTAAAAAAAACTGTAATAGTATTAAGGCATATTCAGAAAAAATAACTGATAAAAAAGACATGATCTTGCTAAGTTTCTTGCCTTTCTTCTTAGCAAGATTAATCGAATGGGCGGATTTAGGCATTATATCTATTTATAGTTTATTTATCTATTAACTTATTTATTCATTGAATTATGTAGGTATGTATACACAATATTTTAATTTCTTACTTATATTAGTATATATTTGGCTAGGCATTATATTTATTTAGGGTCTATTCAGTTTATTTATGAACTTATATATTAATTGCATTGTGTAGTCATAATAATATTCGTATTCCAATAAGTCTTTATTTTATGCATTTCACTTTTGTAGCCCAACTTAAATATAGTTTTTTTATATATTTCCCGTATCATATTTGTTAATCATAAAATATTATTTTTATACAGATTAGATTTGACATGTAAAACGTATACTTTATGTATCTATTTTACAAATAAACAATTTTAATTTGAATTTGAATTTGCAATTTCCCATTTTTTATGGATTCCTAAATGTCATCTAACTTATTACGAAAGATATTGTATCTCTATCTATCTACTAAGCGTCTACTTAGTTATTGCTTTTCTATTACTTTAAAACATCGATTTAGAGCGTTTTTCCGCCGCGCTAACCGACATCAACGAGAAACACACACGGCCATAGTAATATGTATGTACCAGTAATTCGGCAAAGTGATCTCGATTTCGTCGACGTCGGCGGTGGACAACCGCTCTTACTCAGTACTTTTCTCGACGTTTTTTTTCTCACTGGTCAACTGAATTTATAAAAAGGCTAAAAGTGAAATTGTATTAAGACAATCTCGTTTGTAATTTTTATATTTTTCACATCGTACTCTCTCAAGAAGGAAATCACATTTAGGTTTAATAAACAAAGGTACGCGTTGCGCCAAACTTTGATCCTGCTCTGAAGTAGCTTCTGCGAAGATCGTCCCATACATTTTGTTTCTGCCGATGCGAATCGCCTCGTGTTCCGAGGGGACGAGAAATTTGTCGCGATCTATACTGCTACTGATAGAGAAACCCTCTCTCACTTTGGTCACTTTCTTACATAAAATGAAGTAATAAAGCTATCACTGTCAATTTAAGTGATGCCATAACCTAATAACACTAATCTTCACGCGAATCTAACAGTCTGTCAATTGAACACATTAATTTAATATGAGTTCCGGCCATCAAAGCCTTTGTAACTTGGGGCGACCGTGAAGTTTCTAAAGTCGAGAATTACTCTGTGACGAAATTTTAAGCTTTTTCGTTTGGCGCTATAAGGGAGCTTAGTGTTAAAAAAATTTTTTTTGTAGTGGCATTTTTATTGACAGATACAGAAAAAAAAATAACATTTCTTAAATTAAATTAAATCTTACTAAAATGATAGCAATCTACAATCTTAAAATTACCTAAAACATACAAACAAAAACCTAAAAAAAAAAGAAAAAATTATACTAAATAAAATATTTTCTCTGAATCACCGCCATCGATCGGCCGGGTCCCCAAAAGGCTGGAGGTTGAATGGGAAGCTACTACGCTGCCCGGGGTATACCCCACCCCTTGGGTCGCCCGAAACGTCGACTAGCCGCGAAGATATTTGGACCCCATGGCCCTAAGGTTTCTACTCCAAAAGGCGCAAATATATAGTCCGAGCTTAGATCTGCATACTTGCGCCTCTTGGAGCTTTCGGCAGTGGCTGCCGCAGCGCCAGCTTTAGCAGCGGTCGCTTGAATATGGGACGCCGCCAATGTGTCGACACAAGTGGCGTCCCATACCAGCGACCTACCATTTTTCCATTTTTTCAAATCAATCAAATCAAAATATTTATTTTGTAAAATAGATACATACAGTGTACTTTCTACAAGTCAAAGTTAATGTTTACAATAAATATTTTTAGAACAAAAAAAATAAAAAAATATATGTATATACTAATAAGGGAAATACATACAAAAAATATTTAGGTTGGGCTACAAAAATTTAATTATACACCTACATAAAATAGAGAAATCTAGGAATAAAAATATTATGTTTAAATGATGCAACGAACAAACAAGTTGATAAATAAATACGGGAAATACATCCAAAAAATATTAAGGTTGGGTTACTAAAATGTAATAAAGTTATAAACCTGCATAAAATAAAGAAATATAGGAATAAAATTATTATATATACATAATGCCTAACCATCCGCACCATTCGATTAGTATTGCTAAGAAGAAGGGCAAGAAACTTAGCAAACATTCATTGTTAAATCGTTCATTTTTTCTGTTGTTCAATGAAGGAATTAATAAATTGTACATATGATTTTAATTCCGATTTTGAAGTGTCTTTGGTCGTTTCAAAATTAAGATAAATTTCATGGACCTTTGTTCAGGTTTCTTAAATCCAATATTCTCTAAAACCCATATGTGTTTTGGTTTTGTTTTACAAATGTTCATACTTTATTTCATTTTCCATGTATAATTTCTTGTGTAACGATGCGGACGGAAATGAACAACTAGAGTTTTTGACGAAGCCTTCAAAATAATGGCTCAATTATGCGTAATTCAAGTATGAAAATGGCACGTTAGAATTTAGAAGAGCTATTACGTTTTACGTAACGTTCACATGTGGAGTTTTTCTTCTTCAAATAATCTGACGTAACACCTAAAAATATCAAGATATTACAATAAAATTTATATTTTCACACGCTGTTTGTTCTGCACCGGTGCATAAATGACTTACTTTACTATTTATTTAATATCTTACTTAGCTTTCTTTTTGTTGCTGCTAATTCTAGATCGCTTGCGTGACCTTAATGATTTTCTTACGGTCTTTGTAAGAAGCTGGTACTAGACTCAGCCTACGACGAAGTAGCTAATGAAAATAAACTTTAAAAATATTTGGAATGTTAAAAAGCTAAGGAAACGAATCAAAATCTTTGCAGAAAAATATGTGTTGGCTATGCCTAACTATCCTCTGATAGATTAGCATGACTTTTATATTATTTTACGTAAAGTTTACTCATTTGCAATATAGAGAGTTGTATTTTTTGGTGCAACTCAATACGCAATAAAATTCGTCCTTATGAAAAACAGTTTCTATTTCTACTACATATTGTAAATTCCCAACATTTATTCGCCTTCTCATAGAGGACCAGTTGGCCGATCGATATATATTTTTTTACGATAGGTAGGAAAAATAGTAGCCAGTTTAACTTAATATTTAAAACAATAGCTGTTTCAAGGTGATTATATATTGAGTTATACTGACTATTTATATATTGAGTTTCGCCAATAATTCTTTAATAATTTATGAACAAATTATGTGTTAGCATTATTTTACAGGTGATCAAAAAGATTAAGGTTTCATTACATAAAACATAAAGTTGTTTAATAAACAACGTTAAAATGTTTTATTAAAGAGAACACAGAGAACAGGGTTTTCATAAAACAGTCGCAATATCTATTGTTCAGCGGCAGATATTTGCTTTTCGTCTGAATATATGCTTTTTTTCGAGAAAACGGTCATCTTAAAGGCTTAAATTAAGGCTTTTATTTGGCAAAGTTCACCTTAAACATGAATTTGGGCCGTGAAACTTGACTATAGAGTCACCAACACTCAACATTAGTCTCAGTTTAAACCCAACAATTCACCTATTAACCACGCTGATACAGTCGCAGACTAGACAACTCCGTCGCGACCTTAGCAACGGAGTAACTGTTACTTAGCGTTGACGCTTTATAACGGTATCGGACACATAACAGTTTAATTCTGTTACATTATTACGTAACGATGCGATAGCTACTGGATGCAATTATGCGATTGTGTGCAGGTGTGTTGGAAAAATGATGGATCGCTTGACGGTGTGGCATTGTCTCTTCGTGATTGAAAACAGCTCTGTATTCGAGCGGGTGATCGGACTGACGTACGATGTAAAGCATGATAAAGTTTTACTTTGTAATAAAGTAAGTGATTGTTGGGGCTATATACTCGTACATGAGATGGGTTTAATAATGTGTGTCCATATACACGTTTTTTTTTTTGGTTTTTTAATTGGTAGCTACTACATACTAATTATCATTTTTCCGCTTAAATTGTATTTGGTCGTCTTTTTTGTAAAAGTTATTATCAGACGAGAATGAGTTGATAGATAGGTGGTAGAGTTGATGCTGGGCTCGACTGTGGAGGGAGGTACCACCATTTTACTCGCAATCTCTGCCGAAGTTATTCGAAGGAGAGTGAGAGGACATTCTCAATCAGAAACAACCAGGTGGCCCCCATGCCCAGGACCGATAGATAGCGGTATACCCATCCCCGATTGCCGGCCCTTACAAAAGAGACTGGTGACGCGGGTAGCGGCGTCACTGGTGCGAGGGTTTCGGCACCACGCTCACCAATTTTTAATTTTAATTTTAAAATATTATTATTTTTTCAAAATATTTTTCTAAAAACGCTATATAAACTTTTAAATTAAGTAAATTTATTCGTGGATTATCAATTAATAAACAAATTCCTCTAAGCTACAGCATTTATAGGGTATGTACTCCCATGAGACCAAATATCATTTTGGGGAGCTACAGTGATTACAAATTTACTCTCAGCAATTCCTTATCAGAGTGATCAGAAGTGGCGAAATCTTGTAAAGGCATGTGCTATGTCCATTGTCCAGCAATAGATGAACTATGCTCATAAAAGGATGGATGAATGAGTTGACAAAAAATATAGTCACGTCGGCGTCGTTGATGTTTATCCCGTAAAACGAGAGCACATTCATTATATACGTCATTATATGACATTACATACAAATACAAATACAAAATACAAAATATCTTTATTGGTAAAACATAAATAGTTTACAATAATCGAGTTGTTGAAATCACCTTTTAAGCATACAATGCCTGTACCAGGTGACTCCGCTCTTCTATATCTTCACATAATTCACTGATTTTGAAAACCAGAATTTTTAAAAAGAAGTTTAATAAAGATAGCTATTGTTAGATATTATAAATATGTTATGTAGGTATATTTGTGTGTGAGAAGTGTATATTTTTAAATATACATATATGTAATATTTGTTTAGTTTTTATATGAAATGTAGAACAAAATAAATAAGATTCTATTTTTAATTTATATTATTTCAACGATAAAAGTAAAGGTATATAGGTATTATATAATATTAATATATTCATGTGTATGTTGACTATTTTGTTATTGTATGCGGGTCAATAAACACTCTGTCTGTTCGTAGTTTAGCGGTTGTAACCAATTTGTGATTGCTTTCTTACATTCGTAATAAGGATTACTATAAATGTCTAATTCAGTGTTCAACTTATTGTACAGGTATGCTGATCGTTTTGAGTACTGTTTGCTTGCAAATTCGGTTTTAGTTGTTGGAATTTTAGCTACATTGTATTTTTTTCTCTTCATAATTACTCTTGCATCATAATCAATATCTTTGTGTTTTTTTAGAACAGTTTGAAGTATATACAGTTTCCTCACGGATAAACAGTTGCATAATTCGTAAAGGCTACTAGTAGGGAATCTTCTTTTTTTAAAATGCATTATCTTCAAAAGTCCACGCTGGGCTCTTTCTAGATCTAAGAATTTGGTCTTTCCTGCACCTCCCCAGACTGGAATACAGTAAACTAAGATAGACTGCACCAAAGCCAAATATATTGTGCTTAGTAAGTCTTTATTTTTGTGATTTGGGTGGTTGTCAACGTCCGTCTATATGCTTCATTCAAAGTTAAACATTATTTTGGGATTGCTTAAAACGTAAAGTGCCGAATTATAAATACTATTCACATAAACGGAATTAATAACACATGCATGTACTTAATAACCTTCAGACTTGTAGCATGCGACTCGTGTGAAGAATTCGAGATTGTGACATGCGTCTCATTAAAAATTTTGCATTTTTTTGGTTGATTGTCAGAAATAATTGATTTGGTTTATGTTTTTGGCAATTACGATACATAGTTTTTCTCTAAAACATTTGATTTTTCTGGTCTACTCAAACAATATGGTCTGACAGTATAATTTTGATAAGTTAAGTTTTATTAAATGTTTCACATCTGGGGGGCAATTCCGGGGAAACAATCCAAGTGAGATTTCTATAACTCGATCTAAAAAAGTATGGAGTTCGCTGGATAAAACGGGTTTTTACGGTTGAAAATGCTAATTCGACCGACTGAGAACTAACCTTCTGCGGGCCTATTATTATGTAACTCAGTGTCGGTTGCCATCTATGGTTGCTATTCACCAAAAACAGATAAGAAATGAATTTCCAAAATAACCTTCAATGGGTATTGAACTATATACGAATTGTGACGTCGTTCCAAGTGCCAACGTGTCCTTAGATAAGCGGATATGTATGTTTTCGACGATAGACACCTGGTTTGGCAACTGATTTTACGATACAGAATCGGGGGGCTGATGTCTAATCGCCTCTGTGGTCTGATGTTTCAAGTATTGACCGCTAAACGGGAAGACGCGACTTCAAATCCCGCATAGGCATATTCGTGAGCGGTATGCGTTGACCATAAAGCTGTTGGTCTATTTTTGTACCCAAAGTACGGCAATAACAACAATAACACAACCCATCAGGCAAGGAAATCACAATCGTCAGTGTAACGTGGGTGTACGAATATGGATTGTTTCTTGCATTTCTCGGAAACACCTCTTATAGCGACTCATGTCGTAACGGTGTAGTTTGGTATTAAACTGGTGCCAGCAATCTTTTTAATTTCCATGAAATTGAATCTAAATTTTCTCCCATTTGCAGCGCAATAATCCAAATATTTATTGCAAGTAGAAATTGCTTTCACCCTGACTAACCAACTAACAGAACCGGCAGAAATAAATTCCGAACAGCAAAAGCAAATTTATTAGCATACTCGATTCCGTCGTCGCGACTCGCTATTAATCACAAATGGTTACAAAAACACGTTGTGATAACCGGTTATAATTAACGCGTTTTTCGCTCAGTTTCCGACTTTCGTTGGACAATAAAAAATTCACCGCTTCAATAACTTCAGCTGGAGATTAGTAAAAGATTTTATTTTACATAATTACTATTGAATTAAACATGCGTTTTATTGTGTTGTTAGTTGCTCTAGTCAATTGATTTTAGAGTTTTTATACAAAACTGGAAAGGACTGGATAGATACAATTTAAATAATAAACTGGACATAAAGAATTCCAAATAAATATTTTAGGTAAGGATTGGAACAGAAAAGAGATACTTAATACTACCAGTAAATATGAATACAAAAGGAAAACATGGGCGGATTCATACAAGCAGACAACTTTATCACAAACATTTAAAAGAACGGAAAATAGAAGTGAGAAGAAAACGAGTAAGAGCAGTCTATTTACACCCGGTAAATAAAATGAAAAATAAATATATCATCACGAGATGAATCCCCAAGGGGGTGTCAGAGGTGTTCCGTGTGTGAACTGTGAAATACAAGTCACAGTTCACACTCGGCACTCCCGCGTTTCACCAACGATTATTACGTCCCAACGTGATGAGGGGTGAGCACTATCGCCGTTCTTCGGACACAAATTCACGCTTTGTAGGGCATGCAAGTATCTTCACGATGTATTCCTTCACCGTTAAACAAGTGGTATACTCTGCACATAAATTCCGAAAAACTCATCGGTGCATGCCCGGCCGGGGATCGAACCTGGTGGATCTCATAGATTGAGAGGCCAGCGTTCTGCCCCTGAGCTACCGCCGCTATGCGATCATAATATACTTACATAAGCTTGCTTTTTGAATCAAAATCTCTATCTACGACGATTCTGGCACACTTCTTTTACTTCTTTAACATTTTCAATCGAGACATTCAGATTTTCTATTTCAGATGGTTTCTTGGCCCTTCCCCAGTCAGTGACCAAGTGGAATGAATTTTTTTCTTCAGCATAGCTAACATGGACGACAAGAATAGAGAAGCTTTGTCTCTCGAAGAAACGTTTGACCAATGGAAACGCAGGTAAGCTTTATCACGTGATCACTGACTCGATAAAACGACTCGTCCTGCGTGTCCATTGGTCAAATGTTTCTTCGAGAGACAAAATTTATCTATTCGTGTCACCTATGCTAGCTATACTGGTTATGCTTTTTTAAGCTAAGTGCGACGACACTGCATGACAAAACTCGGAAACTATGCATGACATATAAATATGTCTGTGAAGAAAATGCATATGCATGTTATTATTTGCATAATTCATACATTTTGTGCTGCATGTAATTTATTTGACTAATTGTGCAGTTTAGAAAATAATTACTTTATTATTTTGCTGTTTAGTTGCAAAGCGAGTGAAAAGATATAATTTTAATTTATTAATGTGCTAAATACTTTTCTTGCATTTCGTAAACATAAGTAAAGGAGTATTTACTATTAGCACCATGGTGTTGTCTCTGCTTTTATTGAAGAAGAATAATACAGACATAAAGGGATACTTGCCAAATTTCATAGTTCTAGGTCAACGGAAAACACCCTATAAATTTTGATTCCCCTGAGAGTGTCTAAATATACGTTTTTTGCGGCATAAACGGCCGTATCTTTTTTACGTTAATTTAGAAGTTTGATTTTTTCACAGCTTGAAGGAACTGTAAACTTGAGTATATGGTTTTAATTTCAACTTGATACACCCACGCGTTTCCGAGATAAAAGGTCTCGACAGACAGACAGACGGACGAACGGACGGACGGCCGGACTGACAGACGCTATAAGGGCTCCGTTTTTTTACTTTTGATGCACGGAACCCCAACAAGATATTGAAACATAATTGAAATGAAACTTTGAAAAACTTGAATGTTTTAAACATTTTTTCTTTCTATTCTATCTTAAAAACGGTACCTTATATAGGTTATATAAAACGTACAAGTTTTGTAATTTAAAAGTAAAACAACAAATAATAAATTTTAGGTTCTGTTCTCAAACGGGCCGAACTGTTTGTCAGGCGCTACCATTTTAGCACTTTGTTTTTTGTTGCCCTGATTTTGTTATGGCATCTATGTACATATATTGTAGTAATTTAACACAATATTTTTAGGGTACCGTAACCCAATTGTATCGTGGTACGAAATCCTTTGAGCGCGATTCAAACTCGCATTTTGCTAGTTTTTTTAGGTAGCCAAAGATTTTACAGATGATTTTATGGTTTTTAAGCTGAACAAAATATTGCTAAGACGAACAAAATATGTCTTTTGTGGCCTTATCAGTATAGTTAAGAAAGTTCAAACTTAATCCCAAAGAAAGCAATCACTCAATAGCTTCTCGCAACATTGTAACAACCAACAGCTTACAGCCTTCATTGAATAATATTACATCACTTCCGGTCAACGAAGAAACTGTGACGTCACTTCCTTTCGTGCGCGGGCGCCGAGCTTTGAACAATCGACCAACAATCCTCTACGACCCGGCAGGCAATTATGACCTCAATTTCTAAAGGAATACGGATCTAGTGATAAGAAGTATAAGTGTGTCTGTATGTAACTTTCGTCTCATAAAGCTGGCGAAAGCTCTTTCATAAACAGGTGTTTAAATAGTTAAGTATAAACCAGTTGCTGATGAAAATACTTGATTAAAATAATCGAGAAAATTATCAGAACACTACCTGAGAATATAGGTAACAAGCGATATGAAAGCTTCTGAAGATATGAGGGATACCTCTACCAGAGCCTAAGTAATTATGCTTTCAAATTTATTTTATTTCAACTATTATTTGATGGAGAAACTTCTAAGCAGAGTTATAATAAAAACTTGAATTACCTTCAAAGCTAAGTTTCTCCCTTGTGTGTATCCTGAAACAAAATGAAAGGCATTAAACATAAGTAGATATTTATATAATTTTTCATGAAATATTATCAACCTATCTTGTAGTTCGAAGAAACTTTTCAGATAGTTCTATCTCAGTATTATTCATATGTAGTTTAAATGGTCGAGGAAATTTTACTCACAGTTTTCCATATATATAAGGTGACTTTCGTTTATATAGCCAAATTCATACTGGGGACTCGGTAAGTGGTCTGGTCTAAGGCTCAATATTCCTGTTTGCGAAATAAGAAAATATTTTTTGTGGCACTTTGTACCTGTACAAGAACAACCCGAGTCAATTAGCATAGGGTGTCTAAATTTAATTTTGCGTATTTCACAGAAAGGGTACCTAATTAAACCTTGGTCCTGACTACGTACTGAGTCTCCAGAATGAATTTGCCTGTATATGCAACATAAATCCCCGAGAGGGTGTCAGTCGTATTCCAAAACAAGCCTATTGACAGTGAAATGTAAGTCACAGTGTACTCTCGTGCACCCGCGTTTCAGCGACGATTATTACATCCCAGCGAGATGGGTGGTGACCCCTATCGCCGTACTTCGGGCATAAATATGAACCCACCCAAAGCACGCATACCGGACACAAACGTGCCCCTACGGAAATGGAATCTGCGACCTCCAAATTAGTGTTAGATTACTCGGAACCACTTGACCACAGAGGCGCTCCATAAATAGTCTCTATATCTTTACTGACTCTCTATAACTTTTCTTGCATGAAAGTACAAAGAACTTTTTTGGTAGACGTGAAGTTGTAAATTAGAACCTTATCAAAGTTTTTATTTGTTGTATGTAAACCGGCAGTTGGCGTTATCTAATCAGGGTTCAATGAACTGAGATAAGAACCTGTATGTACACCGACATATGAGTCTACATCTTTACAGCCCTAGCTTGTATTATAGCGGGACATTAGCATGAAGTTAATTATGCGTGAAACTGAACCACTTTTGAGGTTGGCCTCTAGCACAGTGTAAGAAACATAAGGTTGATGCGACCATGATAGGACAAAACCAAGTCGCTTAAATGCCTTATTTGTAATGCGATCTAAGTGAAGATTAAAATCTATTTTAGAATCAAGAATTACGCCAAGGTCTCTTATTCTATCTACTCGATTTAAAGGAGTGCTTGAAAAATTATAGTCATTTCCAACTGTTTGTAACTTCCTAGTATCACTAGCAACGCAACATTTGTCAACATTTAAAAATAAAGAGTTAAAGTTACGGTAAGATATCAACCTATTCAGCAGTTCTTGTAGAGCAATCCAGTCACTTTGATAATCTACAATACGATACATTTTATATCATCTGCATTTAACGGAAAGTATGTAGATGCACCAAATATATGGCTGATGTCGATTTACGTTATGTCTTTACAATAATTCAAAATTTAATTTAATTCAAATTGTTATATATTGTAAATTATGGCTGCCTTAGCTGGAATAAAAATCATTTATTTATTATTTATTTCTTTATTTATGGTACAAATAAACAGTAGTGGTCCTAAGTGGGACCCCTGGGGGATGCCAGAACATACCTGGAGGAAGTCAAATCAAATTAAAATCGAAAGGAAGTTTGAAACAAAACATTTAAGCGCTACTGAGAATGTAGGATTGTATCTACCTCAGTAGGTTAATATATGTTTTGCGAAAATTCATCATCAACTAAAAATGTAGCTTAAAATGCTTATGCAATTTAAGATGTCGAATCAAACACTTGCGCCATCTCACAGCATATCATATAATGTTTCATAAAGTTTTAAATAATTTGGTGTTACTTATTATTATTACTTTAAATTTACATTTATTTTTAAAACCTACAGAAAAAAAACCTATCCAAAAAAGAAGTTAAGAAATATCCGCTGTTTTGTCAGTTTCTTCCAACGATATTTTTGTAAAAAATAATTGTGTGACTCCTTGCATTTCGTTGTTAATTGGTAAATTGTAATCACAAAGTAAGGTCGGTTTCACAACGTTGCGTCTCTCACGTTAGCCGTTACACTAGTAAAGAATACTGGTTGATAGTACGTAGTAAAGAACGTGATATTTTTATTGTTGCTGCCCACGACCCAGGCCATTAGCACTGTTGAGAAATTCACACTACCATCTACAGACGGAGAATACGTTCTTTTGGTAATAGAAAAATGACAAATTAACATTGATTCTGATGATTTTTAGAACATATTTTAATAATTTGTATTTTATAGTAATGTATTTATAATAAGGGTATCCCATTTTGTCAATAAATAGAAACCAATAAATAGAGGCGATTAAATTTTGTAAGAAATATGTGTCATATTACTCTTTGATCTTAATATTTCGGCCGTTCGATTCACGATTACTTACATTTTGCTCGATCCAATTAAATCGCAAAGATATGTCAAAACTATGATCTAAATATCAATTCATTTGAGCTATATTATATTTCGGACAAGAAAAGTTACACAAAAATAAACGTCGTGAAAAATGTGATATAAAACGGCCGTCATATTAAAAACCCATCACTCTAATTCCAAAATCCTATCCTACTAATATTATAAATGCGAAAGTTTGTGCGTGTGTGTGTGAGTGTGTGTGTATGTTTGTTACTCTTTCACGCTGAAACGGCTGAACGGATTTGGATGAAATTTAGAATGGATATAGCTTATACCCTAACTTAACACATAAGCTACTTGGAAAAATGCATGGTTCCTGTAAGATAGATCAATATCATTGAAAAATCAGGTATCTAATTAGCGCGGTCCTCATCGTTTGTGGTGAAATAACACAAGGCTTTGCTACTTCATACATCAGGTGTCTAATTAGCCGGTCCATAATCGTTTGTGGGGAAATAAGACAAGGCTATGTTATCTCATCACACTTCACACTAATATTATAAATGCGAAAGTTTGTGTGTGTGTGTGTGTGTGTATGTTTGTCACTCTTTCACGCTGAAACGGCTGGACGGATTTGGTTGAAATTTAGAATGGATATAGCCTATACCCCAACTTAACAAATAGGTTACTTTTTATCCCGGAAAAAAGCATGTCGTTAAACCGAATAACACGCGAGCGGAGGCGCGGGCAAAAGCTAAATAAAAACACCTCGAGACCGCGAGTTTTCTGAGCGGCCTGCTCACACTAAGCAGGATAAACATGTGTAAAATGAAAGCGTTGGATCAGGACAGATTTCTCTGGATAACCATGTGATGCTTGTTCTTTTTATTTCATAACATAAATCATCGTTTGTAGATTTTTTGTCACTCGATTGAAAACGCACTGTATAACTGGTAATGATCAATCGGCACTCTTGTGTCCGGAAACCCTGATGGTATCAATACACCATCGTGGCCGTGTCGTGTCTACTGAACGTTTCCCTAGCCACTTTGTTACTGTGTTTTTGTATCTGTCCGTAGACAGCTGGACCGTAAAGTACTACATGAAGTACATGAAGATGTAAAATAAGATAACTACTTATTCTTTATGTGACGTTACATTTTAAAAATGGAATTGATGCATTCATAAGCTATAATTTTAAACAAATTACTATACAATTTTATTGGGATTGGAACCCTTGCGTACATTGTACCTAGGGCGTGCACTTGACAGATATTTTCAACATCGGACGTATTTCTCTACTGTACTATACTTTGTGTTTGGCGATACCACAGCAAGTACTTATCAAAGGTTTTTATGATTTTTTTACTGCCTCTACGTGCGTAAAAGATTTTTTATTCAATAGGTTGTTACATATTTAAAATTCAATATGTAGGTCAAGAGTAAGGTTATTGATAAATACGTGTTTTTTTATTTCCTTGTAACTCACTTCTGAGTAAATTACCAACAAGCAATTCATAATTGTAGATTTGTAACAATAATTGTTATTTTGATGTATGTTACAATTTTGTATGCGGACCGTACTTTGAAACAATTTTTGTGGAGTCGCTTGGAGTTCAAACTACATAGTTTTATTCGATTTTAACCATTATGACAGCGTAATAAGAGCTGCTTTTAACTAGATTGATGTTCGGGTGACCGTACAAATGACTCGTGATTGCACACGCGGCTTAATTTGCTCACAACTGGACCAAGGTTCAGTTCTCGACTGAGATAAAAACTAATTAATTATAAACTTATTTGTAAATTTAAACAATATAAATAAAGTGTGTTCACATTTTCAAACTAAGGTACTCGCGGGTTCTTTGTCTTTTGTTTTTGTCCTTTGATTATTCGAACAAACTTTGAGGCAACCTCATCTAAAAATAATATTGTCACTCCATGTTGTCCCGATATCGAAAAAAAAAATTCTTGCTTACCAGAGTAATTGTTGAAAGTTTGCTCAATTAAGTGCCTAGAAATAGCAAAGAACTATTTTGAAATAGCATAGTTTTCAAAGACAACGTCTTCGACAAGCTAAAATTTCAACTTCTGCTGAAACTAAAATTTTAGCTATATTAGATGACTTTAATTTATGCAGCCAAACTCATACTGGAGGCTTGTTAAGCTCTTTAAAGGCTTATTTCTCGACATTAAATTAAGCAGACTTTCAATATTAATTCTGGTATGTAAGTAATGATTTTTTTATAAAGTTACAGCACTTTCGGAGTCTGAAGGCCTTAATGTTGAATATCCGCGTAATTTAAACATTGTAATGCACAGAAATTAAGGAAACAATATTCATATATGCTTAAGCTGATGACTTCATTAGAAAGCATCGGCAAATAAGATGCTGCATCATTTCACACACGTTATAAATACGCGATTATTTACATAAAACCGCCATTAACATTCCAATGCTCGATTACTGCGGAACATTTACAAGGTGATTGGTTATAAACAGGTATTGTATATCGAAGAGTTAAGCGTTGTCGCCGCCGATTCGAATGAAATTTACTTTTAGTTTGCGGATGTTGGTGAAGAAAGTAGCTTTTTGCAAACTGTGAACCGATTTCAAATTTATTGATGTATTTATCGTAATGGATTGTAAAATGACGGCCCCATACCGTGGGCCGAAATATATCGAAAATTGTAAATATATATATATTTTTGTGTTATTCCATATAAATATTGAAAATAAAATAGACAAATTCAGTCAATATGAGTATAAGGTGACTTTCGTTTATATAGCCAAATTCATACTGGAGACTCAGTGAGTGATAATGCACCAAGGTTTTATGACTCTAATTGGCGAAATACGTAAAATATTTTTTTGTTTCTCTAAACTTGTTCAAGAACAACCTCGACTTGGAAGTCAACAAACTCGAATAGGAAGTCTAATTTTTATTTTGCTTATTTCACAGAAAGGGTCAGTGAACCTTGGTCCTGACCACTGACCAAGTCTCCAGTATGAATTTGGCTATATAAACGAAAATCACTTTATATAATCTAATCTATTCAACCAAAGTTTTATATAGACACTTTGTAAAAATCAAAATTGACTCCAACAACACAGTAACAATGGGAGTCCAAAAATATTTTTGCATGTTTCGTGCTTTGTATAGCTTGTTTTTGACAGCTAAGCAAGCCTCCAGTATGTATTTGGCTGTGTCAATCAAAACTTATGCAGCGTGGCAGCTCAGTCAGTAAGACGAAAAACCTTTTTTAATAGAGGGTTTGATTCCTGCAACTCTAATATGGAGGACCACATCGAGCTGGATAACGCTTGTTACAGTGCTCTGTCTCACTCTGTTGATCTACCTAAAGAGGGACAGACAGTGGTATATCGAGCTGTCAAAGTCTACCATGCTAAAGATGCAGCTGTTTAAATCTAAATCTTCCATGTTTTCGCTTTTCACCAGATAAATGTGTTGAGACCTAACAAAATAAGCAGAACAGGTTTCAACATTTAAATTTTGAAATTTTTTCAAGCTTTTATTGCCTCCTAAAAACTATATAACAATGCATAAATGCTTAGTTTTGTTTTGCTAAAATTTCTTAACTGCAAAATATCTTGTGGTTAACGAAATTACTTTGCAAAAAATAAGTCATGACAACAGTTTATTTAAGTAAACGCAAAACATAAAAACTTGACTACCTAAGCATCCAGCAGCTACATAACTTAATACATACATTCTTAAGTATGTATTTGTACAAAATGACAATAAGATAAAGCAATCACGACCCAACAACGCTTATCTAATTCAAGGTTCCAGTCCGGTTTGTGAACACTTCCTACCAATAAATCTAGCACCTACCCAGACTAGGCTGAGAGCTAGCGAAGAAATGTAACTAAAATTGATAACAGCACATAACTCGTTCTTTCATAATAAATAACCATAATAGTAGAAAAAGAAATTCTGCTGTTGTACCCAATACAATGGTATATATGAGTTTATTCAAAATTAATGAAATACAAGTTAAATTTTAATTTTGTTGTTGCACAGTAGATACGAATCTGAATTATTTTAACAAAAGCCAGAAGTATTTTCTTTTTGTAAAAGAAATTTTCAAAGCTATACGTAGTCTCGTTAGCTGGAGTTTATTATTGATTCTTTTATTGAAAAATATATAAATAAATATGATACCTACCTGATCATAATTTTTTTTGTACAAAAGCCTTATTATCTATAAGGTTATAGGAGTGAAATCACAAGAGTTTTGTTGCCTACACTAAGTACCTAGATAGTTTGTTTCAAAATCATAACAATATAGAAGAAAAGAAAAATATTTCATGTAGGAAGCAATCTTTTTTTTTCCATAAGTTAATGCATTAACAAAATATGGGCACAGGGAGTTGCAATAAATAGAGAGTGGCTAATGTAGCTGTTATTATTTTCAAATACACACACTTACTCAGGTTAGCACACACATTTTTTTAATTGTTAAATCTGTTAATTTATTTTAAATTTAATCTATTTAATTAAATTCTAATAATTTTAATCTCTTTTTTCAGAAGAAGAAAAAAGTGGTCTTAAAACGTTGCTAACTCTTGAGCTATTCTAGTCTAGGGCTAGGTAACGGCAAGACTGGTTTCAGGTTTAAAGACCTAGGTCTTAAACAGTTAGTTATGGTGATTTCATACAATTTATCTGTCAGAGTAATATACTCTTCATAATCTGAACTTGGTACAAGATTGCTCGGATTTCTACCAAGATCTTGACCAGCCAGACGCTTGAATTTAGATCTTTCCAAGTGAACTAACGACGACCACAAGTTGGTCTAAATATATTTCGAAATATCTAAATATTTTTTTTATTTATAATATATAAGGTGAAATTAAATCAACCGACCAAATTCATACTGGAGACTCGGTTAGTGATAAAGAAGAAAGTTCAGTAATCCTTTTGGCCAATTTCGAAAAATAAATTATTTTGCTCCCGTACTGGTTGGACTAGTTAAAGTACCATTCCTAGTGCAGGCACTACGGGCCAAAAAAAATTTTTTTCGAATTTCATCTGGAGGGTCATTAAACCTTGTTGCTGCTGACTAACCGAGTCTCCAGTATGAATTTGGTCGGTTGATTTAATTTCACCTAGTATATATAATAATAATCCATCAAACTATTTTGAAAGGCTCAAGAAGTCATTCAAATAATATTTATTGAGAGATATTTTCAAGCGTTATTATTAAGTAAAATTACTTGGATTTACATAATTCTCTTAAAAAACCCATAAATCTTTTTTTTAAAAATAAGTATTAAATTTTTATGGGAATAGAACAATCCAGGCCTTCTTTCAGCAAACTTTTTTTTTTCATTATATCTATTTTGTAAACATAGGCACATCTATAGTTGATGTGGGTAAGGATTAAAAATTAATAAAATACTTACTTGAATTTATTCAGTCTTTATACTACAGAAGAATAAGTAAGTAATTAAAAAAGACAACAAAACAATTTCCTTTTTATAAAAATATTTATTTTCCTACCTTCTTTGTCCTTTTCTCGACACCGTTTATTGGTCCGTATATTTATTTTGCACAAAAACCTTCTTTGTACTCACCACGTTTTCAAAATTCATTTGGCTGCTTATAGGAACCTGACATTTTCGTCAGGTTTAAAAAGCAGGATTCATTAAAAACAGGAAGTATATAACTTATAATTGGTGAGCGTAAACGTGTGGATTTCATTACACAGACCAAAGGGAAGTAATCTCTTCCATCTCACCCAGTTCTAAACCACAAACCCTCAAGCTGTGTGAATGCAAAACCGAGCAGATCTCAAAACAAGTTATTACGATGGTAATTTTTCAAAACGTCTCTTTCAGTTAACACATAAGCTTGAGACTGCCTTAACTTGTGAGACAATTCTTATGGCGCACAGAAAACTTACTAGATGGCGCTATTTCTAAAACGTCTCTATTTTTATTAAAATAAGTACGAGATTGGTACTACTTAAGAGATAATTCATACGGTGCGTGGTGAGTTAAGTGGTAAACAGCTGTCATCGACCTAGCACCCGTTACTTCGGAGAGGTGTCGGCAAAGAGTGTTTGTCTACATTTGTGTGGATAGGACTCTTGTTTGGTTTAGGGATTGAGATGTCAAGTTAACAAGTCGGATGTATAATGGACCTATGATAATTACAGTTGGTTGCTCTCATTTGAAATATTTACTAGGACAACTATTCATTAAATTCATCATACTTTGTTAGATTTTATCAACTTCAATTCGCTCCTTCTCTTGTTTTCCAAAAACTTCCACGCATCATTAATAGGTTAACAAAATAAATATTACAATATAATTATGATTTATAGTGATATCCATCGCTTTGGATACTCTAAACATTATTTAGATTACATTACAAACTGGAAAAGGTCAATTGACACTTTCAAATGAGAATGTTTTTAATACTTTGAGCTTCGGGCCGTGAAACCAAGTGCAGGTTCAAATCGTGGCCCGATATATTTTTTCAAAATAGTTTTCTCACTTGAAAATTGTTTCAGTTGATCTTTTCTAGTCTGTAATGCACTCTAAATAATGTTAAGATAAATACAATTAATAAATAGATTGTTATCTATCATAGGAGCTAACATATCTACGGATAATATTCATAGGATAAATCTTGTCCTTAGTATAAGAGTATTTAAGAAGTAACGTTCAGTGAAATACGGGTACGAATTATTGACGATACTGAGGAGTGATTTTTTTACGCGTTGTTTCTTTGTCAATAAATGTATAACCTCCTGAGACCCTGACACATCACAGGATGACATAGACTTTGAAAAAATCATTAACACCTACGCACATTACATGATTTTTCCGCGGACAACAGTTTTATAAACTTTCAGAAAATATTAGTTTGTTTTGACATTTTTGAAATTAATTAGTCTGGGACTCAGGAGGTTAATACCCCCGATTTGTAGCGCAAGGGGATATCAGAGGTGTATAGTATAGTAAGTATTATACTTAGTGCGATCCCAGATAGGGAATGTTCTCAATCGGCATGTCTATGTCGTCGGCAGATCGTAGAATGGGCAGATCGTGAAGTATAATGGTACGACGACAACCGGACCGTAGCGGAGCAAGGAGTAGCGTGTTAGGTTACATTTGGGGAGCCGAGCGAAGCGGAGCGGAGCAAGGCGACCCCCTAGTTTCAACAGAAATACGATATGCCTGGGCAGATCATGATATGCCCAATTCTAGGATCGAGTATTATTAATGTATAGATACTATTTTGCAATAAGTACTGTATTTTTTACTCTTTGCCACACTACAGTCGGTCCCGTGAACCCCAACAAAGACGTGATTCAATTTTAATAGTTTTTTGTTGAGCGCGCAACAAAAACACGATTAGTGGCGTAACTTTACGTTATTTTGGTCACTCTTCAACTCCATCACCAATTTTCAAATTTGGAATAAATCGCATCTCTAATTCCTTAACTATAGCAAAACTATCGAGTAATATGTCTTAAGTTCTAACTGACTCGGCCTTTGTTTCTGACATTGGTTAAAAAAACTTGTATTGCAAATAATGGCGAAAAAAAAATTGTTTTTATTTTTTTTATTTGTATTGCAAAATTAAGTAATACCGGAAAAAAAATTGTTTTTAACTCTTCTTATTTACAGCTAATTATTGATCCATCCATCCAACAGCCTGTTTCTTCCACTGCTGGACATAGGCCTTTCCAGGATTTCGCCACTCTTGGCGGTCCTCCTGGAAGAAATACTCATACTCACACACGCTGGGCAGGCGGGTTGGTGAGCGCGGTGCCTTGCACTAGTGACACCCGTCACCAGTCTGTTTTATATAAGGCCCGGCAATTGGGGATGAATATATCCATCGGTCCCAGGCAATGGTGGGCCGCCTGGTTTTGCCTGAGAGCTGTCCTCTTACTCTCCCCCGAATAACTTCGGGAGGATTTGCGAGTAAGATGGTGGTACCTCCACAGTCGAGCCCGGCATCAGCTCTACCACCTAGATTATTGATATTGTCATTCAATTCCAACTTTCTGTGTTACACTTCTCGTTACCGGTAAAACAATAGATCGCAGTTCAGATAGCGGGTCGGATCCATCTTACTGATCAATTGTTTATTTCTTATCTTTCAAGAAACCGGGAGCTATTATAGTGCGATATAAATTGTTCATTAAAAGTTGACAATCTATGGTTTGTCTTTATCTTTCAATTAGCAATACTCTGCTTCAATGCCTCTAGCTCTTATTTGTGCGGTACAAAGAGAGGTATATTCTTAGGGAAATAGCAGTTCTACTGCTGTCCCTCTCTTTGTCTGTATCGCACGAAGGCTTATTTACATCATAAATATTTAAAAACGGATTACTCGACTGAAGAGTCCTGATGATGATGAGTCATAACCTAATTGAAAGCTCGACCTGTGCCTCCTTGCACAGATAAAAAAGTGAGTCCAATCCGTTTTTAAATATTTATATACAAGGTGACTTTTGTTTATGTAGCCAAATTCATACTGGAGACTCGGTAAGTGGTCAGGACCAAGGGTCAATGATGGTCCTACAATCTGACTAAATTTAAAACCTGTATGTTTTACCGTCGGTGGAGGCCATAGTAACACGTATTATATGAAAAATTTCAACTTTCTATCTATTACTGTTGAGCCTACCCTATGAAAGACGGACAGACAGACACAGACAGACAGCGGAAGCTTAGTAATAGGCTCCGTAGTGCTCTTTGGGCGCGGCAGTGGCGTGCATTGAACTTTTTGCCGGAAAAGCAATGAGAAGGTCAGGAATGGAATGGAATGAAAGGAAGGAAGGAAGGTTTGACGATAATAAAAAACATGAAATACATTAAAAACGAACAGGCAGTGCCTGCCTTGTCGTCACAAAAATAATGATTTTTCAAAGTGAAATTTAAATTTTTTCCATATTTTTTTTATTGTAAAACTTTACTTTCTTATTACATTTCCAGCAAAAAGTTATATGCACGCCACGGGGGCGCGGAACCCCAAAAAAGAAGTAGTAGTATACAGGTTGATATTAAATTATCCATGTTACATTAAACTGTTATGTAAGAATGCGCTAAAGCATGTGTTGCAACATTGGCTAATCGTTCGTAAAATGTTCGCTAAGCACTCCTAAGTAAGAAAGTGGAAGCAAGATGAATTAGCATGGTTGTGATGTGATTGCAATAAGTTAAATAAACCAACCCAAACTGTACCAATCTTCGGTTATTTTCGTGAAGGTTTTAGGTAATTTAAATGTGTAAAGTGTCCTCCTACCTATCTGTATTACAATTTATCTAACCTAATAGTGAAGCAGTAAAAAAGTTGTATTTGTACATTGAAAGAAACAAAAGAGCTTTATTTCGAAAACCACAGTAATTATAACAAAAAAATATATATATTAACAAATTAAGCATATTTTATGGTTCAGAATAAGGAGTCCAGCTCAGCTTAATGCCACAGCCAAAGCCTCAGCGCTGGTTTTCTGCTGGATCCTACAGAAATAAAATAACATTTTACATTGAATATTAAATAATAAAATGAAATATAAAATGAAATGGGTTATTAGTACTGTACCTACGGAAGCCAAATCTTTTGTTTTTAATTAGATTTTATCAATAGTGCGTATTCCCATGGATTGATAAGGTAAGAATATTTTATCTACACTAATATTATAAAGATGTAAAATTCATCTGTTTGTATGTAGAGGATAGTCTCCGAAACTAATGATCCTAATTTAAAATTCCTTAACTGTCGTAATGGTTATACTCTGTACTTGGACATAGGCTATAGTTTTTTCCCCGGGGAAAAGCAGTTCCCTAGGGACATAGTCAATAATTAGATTCTTTTAACTCGTCAATGGGTTTCGGGATGCACGTTTCTGCGCTGCGTGGTTGTTTATATTTCTTGCTGACTGTACATTATGTTGTCACTAGTTCAAGGTTCCATTGTAGAAATTTCTAACGTTGGTTGTTTATCTGTCCGTATATCTATCTGCTGGGCCGTTTAAACTTCTGGCATGTACTGTACCGAACTCATAGAAAATAACCTAAACTGTAGGTGGGTCATAGAAAAATAAGTAATTTTTCCTATACACCACCTATATAGTATGAAATTAAATCAACCGACCAAATTCATACTGGAGTCAAGAACTAGATTCAGTAATCCTTTTGGCCAATATCGAAAAATATTTTTTTGCTCCCTTACTGGTTGGACTAGTTTATGTACAATTCTTAGTGCAGGCACAACGGGGCAAAAAAAATATGTTTTTTCGAATTTCACCTGGAGGGTCATTAAACCTTGTTCTGATCACTAACCGAGTCTCCAGTATGAATTTGGTCGGTTGATTTAATTTCACTTAGTATGTATCTATACTAATAATAAAGTAGTAAAAACTAATTTCTGTGTCGTACATTGAATATTTTTAGGAAATTTTTAATAAATTGGGTTATGGCTGAAGAAAGCACTTTTACTTTTTGTGAAACAGTACAAGTGTTTTCTTCAGCCATGATGATGTTTCACTAAGTAATCGCAAGTATTAACCCATGAGGGCAAAACTTATTTTTTCGAAATTTTGTCCGTCTGTCTGTATGTTCCGTTTTAATTCGAGAACCAACGGATTTGGATGCGGTTTTCTTTATTACCATCTTAGTGAATCTGATCAGCATATAGGCTAGGGGTGTTGATAAAATTACCACCAAGGCTAAAACGTATGATACTACTCAAAATTGAAAGACACTTCCACGCGAACAAATCCGCGGGCAAAAGCTAGTTCTTACATTTATATGTTGATTGAAATGAAAGGTTTCTCAGATTAGTTGTGGTTTTAAGTTCCAACGATGTCTGTCATTCTAATCAAGCTGTAATGTATGAAGTATTGTGTTAATTATTATATTATTGCTTAAATACCTACCTATGTTTGCAATATTGTAATAAGATTGTTGGTTCGTCACGCTTTTAGCAGTAAATGGTTTAATACCCACCATGAGAATTCCATTACAATTCATTACCGAATTCCACCTTCAGTTCGAATTGACGCACAATCATTGAAACACGCTTCAACGTCTCAATCCTCCAGTCCAAGAGACAACAAACATGCACCTGATGTGACTCTTATTGCTTTGTGATAAGAATCAGTATTACCTAGTTCGAGGGATCAAACACATGTCTATTATCGCATTCTTCTGTTGATTGATCAGTGTCCGCCTACTGACGCTTTCCTTGATCGCGAGGAGGTAGCTAACAGTCTTTCATGTTCGTTCTTATCTGATGTGATGACGCATATGTGACATGATGACGCATATGTGACATGATGACGCATATGTGACATGATGACGCATATGTGACATGATGACGCCGCCGCCACCAATATTCCCATTTTATATCGTACTAGCTTTTGTCTTGTTATTCGGTTTAACGACATGCTTTTTTCCGGGATAAAAAGTAGCCTATGTGTTAAGTTAGGGTATAAGCTATATCCATTCTAAATTTCACCCAAATCCGTCCAGCCGTTTCAGCGTGAAAGAGTAACAAACATACACACACCCACACACACAAACTTTCGCATTTATAATATTAGTGTGATTATTTTTTTAAAGAAATGTTTTGTTATACTTGTAATAATATTTAGGGATAAGTTTCAATATTCATAAATCCTCGAAATATAATTCGACCCTATCGACCTCAGGATCGAAACATGTTTCAAGTTTTTACGTAAAAACTTTTCCCTTAAGCTAAGGTCATCGTCAGTTGAGCAAGCATTGTCAAGAAAATAATGGCCAACGCCAGACTGGCCCATATTTTCCAGACACACAATTGAAAATCGATTACGCCTGGAAAAGGTAGACGCAGAACGCCCCATATTATAATTTAAAAAAATCTCTTTTAGTTTAATAGGTAAAATACAAAATGCTAATACGTTTTTACATTACTTTGCTAAGTTTTTAAATTCCGAGTGACTTGTGAAATCGCATCCGTATTTGTGCCAGTATTGTGTATAATTAATAACAAGAGTTAGTTCTAAGATACGTCACTAACAGTGAGTTTACCACGCTAAGAGTGAGTGTAGAATTAATTATAATTATTTATCTATCGAGGTTGCGGTTAATTGGATAGCTTGAAGGTTTTTATTTGTTCTTTCGATACGTCAAATTCCTTTTAGGGGATAAGTTGTTAAGTTATGTTTTGTCTATGAATAGATATGAATCTCGTAAAAAAATATAAATAATAAAGTTTGCCTACATTTGTTATAACATTACTTCGATTTAGGGTTCCGTACCGAAAGGGTAAACAACAGGACTCTATTACTAAGACTCCGCTGTCCGTCTGTCTGGCTGTATCTCATGAACCGTGATAGTTAGACAGTTGAAATTTTCACAGATGATGTATTTCTGTTGCCGCTATAACAACAAATACTAAAGCCGGCCAAGTGCGAGTCGGACCCGCGCACTCTTATACAACAGACATGATTTTTTTGCCGTTTTTATAGAATCCGGAATCCTTCGTGCGCGAGTCCGACTCGCACTTGGCCGGTTTTTTACATCCTAAAAAATTACATTATTCGGTATAATAAAGTTATCTTTATAAATCAAGAATGTAAGAAAATAATAGAAACAGGAGTAAGTAGTAAGATCCAGGAATCGAAGAAACGTTTTTCGGTTGTGCCTGCATTCTATCCAAATTAGTTTTCTGTTCTTGTCTCGCATAATGAACTTTACCACCATTAAATAACCGTAGAATATGAATAATTTCTGAGATTGTGGTCTAGCACCCTATGGGCCAGTTAACAGTGATAAACATACCTTTCAAATCTCTACATAATTACTAGTTTATCAATATGTACTTAAACTTAATCGCTTTCACGATTTTCCGCTAATGTAACCGTGCCAAACTGTGTTTCACTTTAATTGACTATAAACTAGACACACTGATAGGTGATTTGTATAAACTTACCTGTCACTTAGAGAGCCTTTCGACAAAATCTTGCTACCATTCAGGCCCTGGCTTTACCTGATTTAAAACCCTTTCCCCTTTTTTTCCTGTAAGTACAATGTTATATTCGTCGCAAGTTGCCACTTTTTCATATTTAAATTTTTTGTTATTTGTTTTTTCGAATACATAAGAATGACTGAGTGAAAATATTATTTTGCAATTTCGAAGGGTGTATAAATCTATAAATTAAATGAAATTGTACATTTAATGAAAACAAAACATCATGATATCTTATCCTGTAAATTTTTATAAGCGGTGAAATTAAAGTTGTTTTGGAAACGAAGGCTGGTGATAAGTACTCATCTATAAAAACAACTTTCAGTACTATCAGGCAAACCCTTAAAATCACGAACAAAACTTCTACTATTTCATAAACAAGTGCGATACCTATTCGACTAAGAAGTATGAAACAGCCAATTTTTTATATGGACGAGTTCTATCACCAGTTTTCAAAGGAGAAACAAAAAGATATAAATGTTTTTAAACTTTTTATACGCTGCCAAACTATATTGATCGATTCTATGAACCCAACTTTCAATTTCCAAAACTAAAATTCTATAACACACATTATAAATAACCGTTATAAATATAACCGTTACGATATTCAGTTCGTATTAACGGTTATCGGTTAATATCGACGGGTTTATTTTTAACACGTACCGATGCTTATCAGCCGAGGTATTTTGACCTAGATTTGATCAATGTTTATGGTAAACAATGCTATGGATTTGGAATAAGAAAGTAATAAAGTAAAATAAAATGTAATAAAAAACCGGTGTAAAATTATTCACAAAAACACAAACAAAATTGACTCAAAAATGCTACGAATTTGGAATACAAAAGTAATATAAAATGTTATAGCCAATTTACAATTCTTTACAAAAGCACAAACAAAATTGACTTCCAATGTCATGAATTTGGAATACAAAAGTAATAAAGTAATATAAAAAAAAACAATATGCAAGCTAAAATACTTTTTTATTGTTCTAAATTATTTAATGAATATATAACATCCAGATTAAATAAAACTGCTTCGTTGTCTGTTATCAAAATGGATTTAAAAATTCGTTTTGGCACAATCCAAACAATACCAGATAAAGCATCAGGTAAGTTTTTCGTCTATCTTGTTTATAACTTTACCATATTTTAAAGAACTAAAATGTTAAAAATTTATAGAAAACAGAAAAGCAACAAAACATAATTCTTCCTAAGTCGAAACCATAAAAACATATAATCACAAAAAAGAGATTTTCCATGTAGGGTAAACATTTGCATAACATTATTTACCCGGTATAACAAATTAGGACAATTTTTAAATTATATAATACCTTATGTAATGAATGTTATGTATGTATGACATTAATTAATGAAGGCTATGGGAGTAAATAAAATATGTCGACAATACCTAATGCTCTGAGCCAAGTACCTACACGAAGGTTGTATTCTATTGTTTGTATGACTAAGTAACATTTTCTCTTCAACGAATGCAGAGGTATGCAAATTTTAGTGTCAATGAGTTATTTGTGCCAAGCAATGCAGCAAAATACCCGTGAACTTGTTCGGTTATAAAACAAATGTAAGAAAGGGATATTGGTTGGAGTATTTATTTTTTCAAAGTCGCTTGTAATGCAATGACATTAAGGAGGTTGCACTGCAAGACACCTTTAATTTTATTCTGCATACCAACTATTTATTAATTTGGCTGAGGGGGTTTATGTGATATTGAACTTTATAAATCATAAATCTTTATTGCTGAATATGAGTATCAGTGGTTTTAATAAATAGTAGGCACATACATATTCGACCTTGTCGGTATTGCAAAATATAGAACATGGATGACATTAAATTAATTCTTCACTTCTATAATTATATATACACTTAAATGTAATGCCAATTATGTCAGTACTAAAGCAAATGACATATACAAATTAAATTAAAATGATAGAACAAAACATAATAAAGTTAACAACTTAAACAATTAATTAAACGACAAAGTAATAACTTTTCTCAGACAAAACATTTTAATTTTGTTTATATACACACTATCACTATTTATTTTCTTGGCAGCTTGTTATATACCTTTATTGTCATCTGTTGGGTATTATCGCTGAGAGCCTTATGCCGTGAAGTTGGAAGCACCAAGTGATCCTTATACCTATAGGAGCGGCTTATTGTTTCTGATTTTTTAGTAAAAAGGTAAGCATGCTTACGTGCAAATATACACAATTCCAGTATGTACAGTGGAGCCCACAACAAGCTATACACATTGAGTATAAGCTGACCTCTCATTGTACGGGAAGCCTATTCAATGAGAGGTCAGCTTATACTGAAACTGTTTAGCTTGATGTGGGCTCCACTGTACAATGATGGCAGGGCTTATATTTTAAATTTTTTGAAAAATGGTTTACATCTGTGTCTCCGTGCTATTTTTGCTATTATTCTTATGCAGCTTTTTTTGGATATGAAGAGCTTTTCAAATTCCGTACTATTTCCTCACAGTATTATACCATACTTCAGCCAAGCGTGGGCGTAGCCGTAGTAGGCAGTTATCACAGTCACCGAGTCTGTTGACTTTTTTATTTCATTTTATTTGTTTAAGTTGGTTAATTTTTTTATGAATTTTTTTTCTATTTTTTCATTTTTTCTCTTCAAGCAAATTGTTCCAGGTTAAATTAAATTACCTGATTTGATAACCAAGTTATGACCTTAATAAAACCTGCCATTATATGTACGGTCTGTTTTGTCTTTTTCTTCTCTATCTTCACTATGTATTTTACCCAAATTTCCCGAGTAGGGGTAACCCTATTACTATAGTCAGTATATTAGATACAGACCTTTTTAGTAATTTCACAATGATCCATATTCAAAACAAATGCTTTTACAAGCTCATTTTTACAAGTAAAAAGGTCTGAGCAGTGATAATTTTAGTCTGTATCCAATTCTGTTTATAACTTAAGATCAGCAGTTTTCATTGTTAGCTTCTTAAAAAAGGTTTGAAGTTATCACCTTAAGACTTTAAAATCCGATAGTTTATAATTTTACTAGTGTGATTATAATTTCACGGCAGATTTTTGTGAGGTTGTTTAAAAACTAACCCAATAACTAACCGAACTCATCCGAGTCACTGCATCACGGGCCCAAATGGAGATAAAGTATAAGAGATGGTACTCAAAGGACCATAAAATGTAGGAGCTAATAGTTAAGGATCCGTACATTTGAATGAAGTTGTAGTTATTTGGTTGTGGAGCACGAAGAGAAAGAATAGAAGAAACCTCAGTTAAGGTACTATATTGACGTAATTACAGAGTTCAGTTTGACGTCTCTTTCTCTATATGTGTCGGTATCGACAGTTGGATTCGTACTAAGTTAAAAACAGTAAAAATGTATAAATTGTCGCTAAGTAAATAAAGTAGGTTGCAACGTGAGCAAAACAATGTGCGGTTGCTAAACCATACAGAAGAAGATAAACTAAGCCTTAGTAAAATTACAAAATTATATATTTTCGGTATGTATACGAAAGCTGATTTTTAACAATTATTATTACAACATCGAAAAAGGGGTTGAGCACAGAGATTCTAATAAGTGTGGGCGTAGTCGTGGGCTAAAGGTTGGTTACGTACCTATAACCTTTGCCTTAAAACACAGAGCAGCCAAAATAATAATTCTAGTGTTGAATGAAGGTCCCTAAAGTTAGTCCTCAGATATTTTCACTAAGTAGTTCACTCGCCATACACGCGGACGCAAGGACGCTTCAAAACATGTGATTAACATACATTCAAGTGATGTACATAGCTATATTTAGGTATGTTAAGTAATTTTCAGAGTCGTATACTATAGGTATAAAAACGACAAAAGGCGGGAAGAGATTCTTGGTTTATTTTTTATTTTATTGTAATTCTGTTTGATTCTACACAAACAACAATAAAAACCGGCCAAGTGCGTGTCGGGCCACGCACAATGTAGGGTTCCGTAGTTGCCGGGTACATATAAGTTGGTCTACTAATACAGACCGCGCCAAACTTCTGGTCCCATACATTATAGGGGGCCAAAAGTTAGGCGCGACCTGTACTCGTATACCTGTAAAGCCTACTTAGCTGTGATAGTTTTCATTTTAAATTCATTATATATATTACTTCTGTGAATTTTTTCACATTTCTATAAACCACCGTTATCCAACGATACCACACACTATGGGATAGACGAGAAAAAAAAATCATCCCCAGTTAACGTGTATGAGAGGTACCCTTAAAATTTGTTTTTGTCAAGATTTTATTTTACCATTTTGTTGGCGTGATTAATATTTATATCCGTACAATTACAGCTTTCTAGTACTAATAGTCTCTGCGCTAAGCCGCGGATAGACGGACATGGCGAAACTATAAGGTTTCCTTGTCGGACTACGGAACCCTAAAAACTAAACCAAGCTATATCTATACTAATAACAAAGTTGTGAAAAGTCGTGTCTTTCTGTTCTTTCTAGTCCTCGGGTAAAATTTAATTTAAAGTAATCACGTAACAAAATATCCCCAACTTGGCCTCTCGCAGTTCTTGGCGCAAATACTTTTTTAATTTTTTAGAACCTCGACGCTGTCCATAGTATAAATCACTCGACCGGCAATAACGCCAACTGACGGGAGATCGCAGCATTGCATCGAAGAGTGCTGCCACAGTATTGGTATAGTGGGAATTTTTTTAAATGTCCGAATCGGCTTAAGAGCTTATCTTCCAATGAATGGCATTGTTATCTATTGTTAAATTCGACCGCTAAATAAGCAGTGCACAACGAAACGCATAAGCAACAAAATATTTTATGTTAATAGCAACTTCATCATCTAAACAAAAAGGTTCAAATCCAGCAGGCACGAGGTCAGCCTACAGCCTAGAGCTTTACATACATTTGACTCACTTGAGATGGTCGTCATTCAGATACCACGTTTTAATTTAACTATTGTAGAAATTGTTGCCCCTAAGGCATTTCTTAGTACCAAGAATCCAGGTTTAAATCATCAAGGTTTACAGAATATTTAGACAGACGTATTATTTAGAGAAGCACAAATCACTGCATATTGCATTGTTGACAGCAATACAGAAAATGAACATTGCATAAATTGTATACATGTATAAATTGCTTTACTATGTAAGTTAAACAACGTCTAAACTTAAAGAAAATTCTTATAAATGCAGTATAAAATGTATGAAAACAATAAAAGGTTCCTTCTTCACGTAACGAAAAGTTGTTTTTTCTAGAGTTTTATTGCATTGCACGGCAACGTTTAGACGTTTTAGCGGATGTACGTGAATTTTGTTAGGTGCTCCCAGTTAGCATCAAATCACTAAAATGTTTACGTTTTGTTACATCAGAGTTTTCTTACAATAATCATGATACTAAACAAATACCTATTAGGTAATCTGTAATCAACGGCAAATAGTGGTACTCTACTCAAAAACGTTTTCTTTGGAAGTGTACTATAATTATTTAAGAGTATGGCATACCCTAAGAAAAAGTGTTATTACCCGTCCAACATAAAAAGGCCAATATCAAATACTTTATTAGCTTTTGATAGAGGCGGTTTTTGGTTAACTAATTAACCTATTTGTCTAGAACGCGTAATACTAATAATTACGCGCGAAACAGCAGATCGGAGGGTTTTTAGCTAATACCGAAATATTTTGTAAGGAAAAAAATATTGGATTTAAGTAGAAAACCTTCATATTTCTATTACCTATTTTATGAAAAATAAAATCAAGTTGATCTCTTAAACGTGTTCTTGAAACGAACGTTTGAAAACAAAAAAAATAGAGTGGAAACCATTTTTTTTTTTGACAGAAGTATAAATCTTAGTACATTGTTTATACTCGTAAGTACCTATAGATCACCTAGATAAGAGATCAATAAATCAAATATGTTTTTTCCAATATTAAGATAGTCCTACTTTCGTCAAAAGCTCCCTCGAAAATCTTGCTTTTTTCATACTCTAGGGTCAGGTATACAGCCTTAAGTTCTAAATAGACTAGGAGCCATTGTAAAACATCTAACTGCTTATAGGGGGTGCGTGGCATATGTTCAATCGATGGTGCGTAGGGGGTATATAATGTTATTTAGAAGCAGATAGATAGACATTTGGACTTATTTGTCGTGTAGCTCCCATTTGATGCGCATGACTTTTTTTAGAATTTTACCTTTTTTGTAGTGTTTGAAGAGTTTTGCGTTGTTATTATTTAGTTTTATTATCTCCCCGATAATCACTAAGTCAAAGTTATTCGAAGGCACGTATATGGCCTCATTAACACTTCTTTAGAAAAAATGGCGGTTCGCCATACCTGCCACACAATTGCAAGCCTAGGCCCGAGTCAATTACTATGGCAGTTGAAAGTTTCATTTCGCATTTTTGGATTCTTGGACTCCCCCATGAGAAACTATAGCTACGCTAGCTAGCATTATAAATAATCGAGCTACGAAAAATACAAGATTCACCTGGTTACAGTCAAACAGACAAAATTAGTAGAAGCTTATAATGTGCAGTCGCTTGGACACATTAATATTCATGTTTTTTTTTTGAAAAAAGGAATGTTTGCTGAGTTTCTTGCCCTTCTTCTTAAAGCAATACTAATCGAATGGTGCGGATGGTTAGGCATTATTTTTACTTATGGTTTATTTAATTTTTCAACACATTGTTCATTGCATTATGTATAAATAATATTTTTATTCCTAGATTCCTCTATTTTATGCAGGTGTATGTTTTATGTCTCGTATTATTACATATTTTTTTATATTCTAAAGATATATGTTGTTACAATTAATCTTTACTTGTAGAAAGAATACTCTATGTATCTATTTTGCAAAATAAATATTTTGATTTGATTTGATATAAAATTTCGATCGGAGGATACCCCGACAAAGAAAAGCAAAGTCTGATATTGAAGCCTCCATTCAGGCGAATACTGATAAAACATTAACGGAACCCTTATTTTGAAACAAGAAAACGAACACGATAATTATTGACTTCATTCTCTCTCACACATACACAAATGTACGTATACACATACAATCTAAAATAAAACTGCATACCATAAACTGACCCAACCTTGTTAGACCAATCAACTCCAAAACAATCGTACGTAAGAAATCTCAAATAATAGCTCGAGTCGTTTGGAATGTGCGTGCGCCGGTCAAGCAACTAAAGACGGCTTTATTTGAAATGCTCCTGAATGTAGTCTCAATAAAATTGATATAAGGACTATAATTGCTAAATTTATGAGACAACTTTTCTGACGAACTCGTCGCTTTTGCATTTTTCGTGATCCTTATTTCTTTGGAATAAGTGTGAAAATGTATTGAACTATGAGATGACTTATGTGACAATGTCTAGCATCACCTTGGAGCTTCGAGGGCGACCACTCGCTCTACAACTTGAACCAGTATGAAGTCTGTAAAGTCGTGACGAAGGGGAATTATGATAAATTAATTATTGAAATTCTAGTCAAGGAACATTTTACAAAATCCATATTAGGCATTTTTTTATTAATAAAACGAAAATTTTGTTTAGTTTACGGACCAGTATAAAATAATTACAACCTAAAAATCATTTATAATAATCACACTAATGATGCTTTAGTTGTTAACGTGCGTAATTATGTGCTAGAAGATAATAAATAATATAATTATTTGTTAATATTTTAAGCTTCGTTACCACAGAGTTCAAACCGCCATTTTATTTATCATTTCGGCCTCAGAAAAAGCAGGGTAAATTTAAACGTAAGCTGGTAGTGCTTTGGAATAACTTAACTCAGCACTGTATTTCCTGATGTGTAAATAAGGGCTTTAAATAGATTTTACAGTGCATAATCAGATATAATATAATCTATAAATTGAAGGGCGGATTGGGGCCCTATTAATGTCACTCTGCTCTAGTCTATCCTTCCATATGTAACAGGTATTTAGCTCGCAGACAGAATGAGTTACAAACCTGAAATTTTAACATTTTGTGTAGAATGTTGCCCAAAAACTGAACATTGAATTAGAAATTCAATCAAATAAATTTCCAAGGGTGTCTCGTAAATGAGAAAAAAAAATTACTACGCACTTGACCGGGTTTATTTTTTTAATGGACACTATTACCGACCTACAAAAGCTCTGTTAAAATAAAAAATCTGCCTTATAAACAGTTAGCATTTAACAGATATCATGACTTATCGAACAGACAAAACTGGAATAATACAATACACTTGTTTTTGTATTGAACTATGAAACAAGCTGAAATAGTGTACAGCTATCAGTTGAAAATTATTCACTAAACTTGTTTAAAATGTTCAACGAAAAGCAAACAAAGCTAAAGTTTTATACAAAGCGATTATTATACATACTTTCAAGTTATAGGGAGACTCAGACTGACTCAGTCATAAGTATAAATCATAATAAATAACACAATTTGTAATTTATCGACTTCTGAAAATCAACAACCTTAGTACATTAGTCGATATTTTTACAACATTTTTAATTTTTGCTCTAGGAGGTTGTGACAAATCCTTATTACAATTACAGTTAAGAGGACAGATCGCACTTGCATAAATCACTGCCACTCCAGTGCAAGACGGACGTTTTTGCTCAAATAATCTTAAAATTCGATGTGAAAACTTTTTTTAACCATCTCTGGTTTTTATATCTCAGTACTGGAATGACTTTGATAAGACACTATATTCATGACAAAAGTTTTATTATTTATTATTTTTTTTATTTAATTTATTATAGGCCTCCTATAAATATAATTTATTACAGTATATTATGCTTAAATAGGTACACAAAGACACCTATTCTTGTATAGCAAATATTAGATTTAGAGCTGCCATAACCTAAAACTTTTCATTGCAAAATAGGCTTTAACACAGATGGATAAAAGTGAAATGAGCTTATATTATTTTAGGTCTTTCAACTCTAAATTTAAGGTTTGCTGCACGAGAATAGGTCACAATATTAAATTCTTAACCTAAAACATACACATATCCATTTAAAAATCATTTATATTAATTGTATTATTTTATTTAAAGTATAAGCATGCGTATTTATTATTGTATAAATTAAATTATCATGCATGCATTATTACGTTTTTATAGGTCACCCCATTGCTGGGCAAAGGCCTCCCCCAATCTCCTCCAGCCAGGTAAGTTTGTTGGCGGTGCATCGGGTCCAGCACTCACCAGCTCCAGTGAAGTCCACCAGCTCGTCACGCCAGCGCGTGGCCGGTCGGCCCACGCCTCTCTTTTGACAGAAGTACTACTTTTTTATTATGTGGTATCGCTAGATTCTTCAAACAAGGAAGAATAACTTATGGTTTTGCGGGGACTATCCCCTTAATGCTACTTCACTGTGTATCGCTTTATCTCATATACAAACGGGTCTAACAAAATATGTTAAAAACAAATGTTAAACTCACGTATTTATAGAAGACGACGCGACGGCTACGCATACTGTGAAGCCATTCCAGTTTTTTTTACCGACTTCAAAAAAGGAGGAGATTTTTCGACTGACCGATGCGATGATACCAAAATAACACTTGTGCCGACTTCTTTCTTCCTCAAACATTATGTTATCTAGAATTCGGCGCATTCCCTATAGTATAGAACACAAAAATCAATATGAGAGCGTTGACTTCTAGAGAACAAGTCGGCAAAAGTGTTATTTTGGTACCATCAGCCAGCATGTTAATTATTTTAAACTTTTTAGTGAATGTCTGCTATAATATTTGAAGTCGGTTATTATTTTTTGTAAAAGTTTATTTTTTAATATAACTTTAATTAGGGAACGCTGAGAACGCTCAACTTCACATTGTGCCTTGATTGGCTGGTCAGACTATAGTAATATATAGTGTACCATTGTAAAAAGAAATCTATGGTAATGCCATAAGGTTCAAGGGAAGGATGAGTGATTTCTCCAATAGTACATACATACGTATTGCGTGTTTCAAAGCCGATAAATTCGCTTTCTTTCCATTCTATGTTTGGGAGATTATAAATTGTTTTAACGAGTGTTAATACTTTTTAGGTTCTCGTAAAATTTCCTCGAGTTTGTGCTTGAACAATTATGAGGGTGCAATTATGAATATTTGTTTTTTTTCTGTCCCGAATGAATTCTGGTCCTGACATGACGTTCACCATTATGCCTTGAAGGTAGCTAGCAACCACGTTTTTCCCTACGATTTTTGACATTTGTTGAATATTCATGGCATGAGTGTTTTTGTGGAAAATTGTAGTTTATTATCGATTCATAACCGCACTTTCTGTATAATATCTTTAATTGGCTTAAAAATGTCAAAAAGTGACGATTATTTTCTGTATTTTTGACAGTTATTCCTTGTCTTCAAATACATTCCTGTTTTAAGGCTTGGCCCGTGGTGCACGATAATCTTACTGAGTGGTTTTGAATTTTGAACTTCACTATCCACATTCGAACGCTCGCTTCGCGCGCTGCCAGCACGCACAATCAGTGAATTTTCGAGGATTTCTGGATTTTACGAAAAAGTATTTGATGTAGGACGACACCTGACATCGGAAAATAAACCATGTTTGCTTGTTATAGCAGTAAATTCAGACATAAAACTCAAGCCGTTTAGACATGAAATGAGTTAAAGTAAACGAGACAAAAGGGATCATTTACAAAAATGAAATATATCGAGTGAAATATGTCGAATTATAGGTAACCGACCTGACAACGGAAAGACAAGGGTCTGAAAAAACACGTGTCTAAGTTTTACATTGATCAGATAAGTAGTTGACTCAGCATATTAAAGCAAAAACCGTTGAAAGACCAAAGGCAAGCCCTTAATAGATTCCTAGTTTTTGGGCGAAGATAAAACGTTTCCTCTCTGTTTTTGGGATACAATTTAGACGGAGACAGACAAAACTAAACTATTAGAGTTAGAAAAACCTACATCCGGTATTTTTTACTACAGGAATGTAGTTCCTTATCTTGTTACCGAACAGATTAATAAAACCTCAACTGTAGGTACAAACAAACACAATCAATATGTGAGTACTTGTAACAATAGAACATTACATTTCTATTGTTTGAGGTTATGGGCTACTGCTCCATCTATATTGCACATTTATGTGCTAGTTGTCGTTGGAAAATTACTTTTATTTCGTATAATATCAGAGCTTTAAATAAGTCTACAGTAAACTCTAAATTGAATTAAAAACCTAATAATGTCTTAACTACGGGTGCATATTGTAACAAAAAACAGATCAAGTTCGATTAGACACAAGCCCCAGTTCTGTACCATGTAAATAATTTAATAGATTTAATTAATTTGAACAATTAATTCCATCCATCCATCAGCCTGTTTCGTCCACTGTTGGACATAGGCCTTTCCAGGATTTCGCCACTCTTGGCGGTCCTCCTGGACTAAATGCCCATACTCGCACACGCTGGGCAGAGGGGTTGGTGAGCGCGGTGCCAAAGCCCTTGCACCAGTGACGCCGCTGCCCGTCACCAGTCTGTTTTATATAAGGCCCGGCAATTGGGGATGGATATACCGCCATCCATCGGTCCCAGGCAATGGTGGACCACCTGGTTTTGCCTGAGAGCTGTTCTCTTACTCTCCCCCGAATAACTTCGGGAGGACAAACTTAATTATCTAAGAAAAAAAAAATACTTTCGGCTACTTTATCCTCTGAAAACATATCTAATTGAATTCTTAATTCAATATTCGGTTTTGGATCATTATTCTACACAAAGTACCCGAATTTCAGGTTTGTAACTCATTCCATCTCCAAGCTAGAGACTCGTGGCGTACTGACGGACCGACAAAGAGAGTGCAATTAATAGGGCTCAGAACCAAAAAAACTGATACATGTATGTAACATACTATGCTTGTTGATTTGTTGCTAAGTGATCAATCATATTGATTCTTCGTTCTCAAAGTAACATAAGGCTTTTTATGGATAAATAGGTCGTGTATATCCACATTAATTAGGCACTTTTATGGATAAACTAGCTTTTGCCCGCTGCTCAACCCGCGTGTTATTCGGTTTACCGACATGCTTTTTTCCGGGATAAAAAGTAGCATATGTGTTAAGTTAGGGTATATGCTATATCCATTTTAAATATCATCCAAATCCGTTCAGCCGTTTCAGCGTGAAAGAGTAACAAACATCCACACCCACACACACACACACACAAACACAAATTTTCGCATTTATAATATTAGTGTGATTACAAGTAGATTATGTAGTAGATTGAACCTTCCATACTGTATATGCAGTTTTGTCGTACCCGCGTTTGTATGTGAAGTAATATTATGAATATTTTCTCATTATGTATGTATGTAAGGTACAGACGGCTGCAGTTCAAGTTACCTATTATCCCGGAAAAAAAGCATACCGTTAAACCGAATAACACGCGGGTGGAGCCGCGGGCAAAAGCTAGTAATCTTATAAACCAAACTAAAACTAACACACCTAGCCTTTAGCAGGGATAATCTTCTGTGTACCCGACCCGCACACATTCTCTTCATGTATCCTGACATGTAATAAAGCAAGCTAACATTTTGTGGTATCCTTTTTAGCAGCAAATACACGAGATTAACCACTAAACCTACCCACAGAGTCACGAAAATCTAGTAAAATTAACCTTACGATAGCCTTTCTAAAACACATCTGAATATCAAGGCAAAGAGCAAATGTAGGGCAAAGTAGGTCTTATTTAGCACCGGTTATGTTGTTACTATTTCCCACCGTTTATTCTAAAAAAATAATCTAATATCAACTTTATTACAACCTCACAAGATGTAAATTCTATTAATGGTAAATTAATATACATAAAGACAGTATGACCTTTTCACCCGGGTAGCGACTGGCGAAAGCCATGCAAGGCCAGCTTTTGACATCGTGCCACATAAACTGTCCCAGGAGTTAGGTAATTTTAGCGTTTATTGCGTTGCAACAGGGTCTTCTATGAAGGTGTTCTCTTTAGGACGTGATTGGGATTGGTTCTTAGGTAGGCCGTTAGAGGTTAACGCCGATGACCAACGTGTGGCTATGTATGGTCAGGCAGGAACTATAAATTGTGAAGCTGGTAACTGATAGAGGTAATTGAAAAGAGAAGAAAACGTGACTTTCGTTTATATGGCATAATTCAGACTGGACAATCAGTGAGTGGTCTGGACCAAGGCTTAATGACCCTTTTTGTGAAAAATGCAAAACATAATTTGTGCCCCTATACTAATTTACGAACAACTCCGAGTCCATTTGTACACTAAACCTAAATTTAATTTGCGTTTTTCACAGAAAGGGTCTTTGAACCTGACCACTTACCGAGTCTCCAGTATGAATTTGGCTATATAAACGAAAGTAACCTTGAATAGAGTGGAGTTAAAAATAATTACCTGAGATTCAGATATCTTGCGCTTCTACTCGGAGTTCTATACCAATTAAATTTTGCTTAGCAAATAAAACCGAGATCTAACGGAGACGCTATTGGATCAAAAGAAAAAACAGAAAAAATGGGACAAGAAAGTAAAAAAAATATCGATAGAAATTATTCTAGATTTCACGTTATCGTCGCCAACTTTAGTTTTTCTTTTAAATTTAAGTGAACGATTTCGGTATCCATTAGTATGTAACATGATAAAGAAGCTACTAATTAAATTTCTAAAGCACACAATGAAGCGGAAGTTTGGTATGCAATGTAATTTGTTGAACCAACAGCATGCCTGTGTATGTATTTTTAAATACTATGAGTATGCTTCGAGTTCTTAAAAATATATACAGTACACCAAACAAAAATATACCTCTGTATTATAAGTTGTCAATTTATACAGTTAAATATAAACGTATTATCCAAAATAAAACAATGCGTTAAACGAAACACCAAAAATTTGGTTTTAAATGAATTATCTGGTTCAAAAATCCTTCGCGCAAATGCTTTTTCCGAATCTTCGCAACCGTTAATTCCGAAGTAGTTGACCCAATACAAACAAAAACTTCGTCCGATTAGTTAAGCAAGCACTTGGCCGACATTACATTGGCATCGATGTTACTGCGAATCGATTTTCCGGAGAATCGAGACTCATTAATGTCTGGTGATTCGATTGCGTAACTTTCTGAAGTTGATTGTACAAAGCGTGACGTCAACGCGTCATCGTGGTATATTTTTAATTGTATTTTCTTTTACGATTTTACTCCCATACTAGCGCTGTTCGCTGACAATATCCTTATTGATAGGTACTTGCTTATTATTTTTTCTTTTTCAACATATGCCATACAATTTCCATGACTTGAACCTAAAACATTTATCAAAATCAAATGCATACAAAAGTTACAAGCGTATAAAGTTCTGGATTTTACACATATTTTGATGGATGTTTATGTACCGTAGTGTTCTAGAAGCGATACAACAAATCCAATAATGTTAGGTTCACAGCATAGTATATTTTATACTATTCAAAAATATTTTTGTTTTATTTCAGAATTTTGTCTCGCGTTAGCTTAGTGTTCGGGTAGTTCCGTACGAGCTCGGGAAATGAACGTTCGGGCCAACCAATAACAGTCAGTCAGTGCTTTATAATCCGAAGTTGAATGTTGAATGTTGAATGAAATAGCAAGCATAGGGAGCCCGTGCGCGACTGATTTCAAGCCGCCGGCTACAGGCCTCTTAACTAGCCTTTCGCCCTCAGGTACTGCTTGTGCTTGTAAAAAATACAAACATGCATTGATACAAAAGCCTTTTTAGCGGGTGTCTAAATACGATATATGACCATAACCTGCCATGTATGCCGACAGGCTTCTTAGTTTTAGAGATTTAATTATGATTAGATTATTTTACATCTATCAACATCTATTAGAGTTTTAAAAGATTATAAATCTTCATGTATTTTACGCTACTGCTTTATTTTTCCTTAAATTCGATAAGATAATTATCATAAAGCATGACTTCTTTCATAATCTTTGGCCCATTAGTAAAGCTTTTTAAAAATTTCTCGAAAGTTTTGCAAGTAAATGTAACATGACTGAGTGTTATTTCTCCTTAAAAAAAAGAAATTATATATTTTAAGCAAGCAATGTTTATCTATATCAAGTATTTTGTTCTTGTTTGAACTGAAAACATATTTAAGCCACAAATTAATAAATTACATACAATCCAAATTTTGTAGGTGGTAGAGCTGATGCCGGGCTCAACTGTGGAGGTACCACCATCTTACTCGCAAATCCTCCCGAAGTTATTCGGGGGAGAGTAAGAGAACAGCTCTCAGGCAAAACCAGGCGGCCCACCATTGCCTGGGACCGATGGATGGCGGTATATCCATCCCTAATTGCCAGGCCTTAAAACAGACTAGTGACGGGCAGCGGCGTCACTGGTGCAAGGGTTTCGGCACCGCGCTCACCAACCCGCCTGCCCAGCGTGTGTGAGTATGGGCATTTCTTCCAGGAGGACCGCCAAGAGTGGTGAAATCCTGGAAAGGCCTATGTCCAGCAGTGGGCGAAACAGGCTGATGGATGGATGGATACAATCCAAATAACTCTGTGGCCGAGGGGAAGAGCGCGCATAATTACCCAGAGGTCGTGGGTTCAATCCCCCCTGTGCACAATAATTTGTGTTCAGTCTGCGTTGGTCCATTTGTACCTCAAGTATAGGTCTTCCCACCGATCACATTTGGGACGTAATAATCGTCAGTGAACAGCAATAACAAGTGCGAATGAGACTTGTATTGTCAGGTCCCCACTTGAGAACACCTCTGAGATCCCCGGGATTCAAGTCGTGACGATATGTTTCTTAAAATCGATTCAAAATTACTCAAAATGACATAATAACTGATACGGTTGGCTAACATAGAAAAAAAAACCAAGCGAGTTTAGGACAACTCAAATAAATATTTTTTGACTCATCTAGAAGCCTTTTTTAATCTAATCTAATGCTTTAAAAATTCTTAAAAACTGCCCCCAAAAGAAGATTAAAACGTTACAAAAAGTGATGTTCACAAAAGGGGCATTAAAATTCCGAAACACGAAGCACGCGCGGTCGATCCCGTATCCATTAGCGAGCCGTGCGGCCACACCTTCCTACCTGCCCGAAAAAAATGTTACTACCCGCAGGATGGACCGTCGTCCGGAAAAATGTAGTCAAACATTTTCTTTAAATTTGTTTTTAATTGATTAAAAGCGATGGATTTTGCAATAAAAACATGAAAACTATGAATTTCTTTCTTATTGCTGATAAGAGCAAGATAGTTACAAAAAATCCATACATTATAGGGGACCAAAAGTTTGGCGCGACCTGTACTCATAAACCTGTAATGCTTACTTAGCTGTGATAGTTTTCCTTTTAAATCCATTATATATACTACTTCTGTGAATTTTTTCACATTTCTATAAACAACCGTTTAGCCAGCAAGGGGGGGGGGGGGACGCTCCACTCTAACTAAAATTTTCACTTTAAAGCTTAATATTTCGCCAACGGATCCCTAAATCGACAAATGGTTCTCACACACCCACAATGTTTTTTGACGACCTATCCAACGATCCAAACATGGGATAGACGAGAAAAAAAAATCATCCCCAGTTTACGTGTATGAGAGGTATCATAAAAAATTTTTTTTTTCAAGATTTTATTTTTCTAATTTGTCGGCGTGTTTAATATTTATATTCATGGCAATTGACAGCTTTCTAGTACATATAGTCTCTGAGCTAAGCCGTGGACAGACGGACAGACGGACATGGCGAAACTATAAAGGTTCCTTGTCAGACTACGTAACCCTAAAAAAGTTGTTTTTGCTCTCGTCTGTTCCGTTTTACTGACGCAGTTACGTCACCGTTGCGTGCGACGACGACGTGCAATAAATCAACCGACGAATTTATCCGCTTTCAAACTTGTGTACGAGACTGTACAAAATATTTTGAGTCAAACTTGTTTAGGGCCTCGCTCTACGCTCGTGTTCTACGCTGGGGTTTAAGGATTATCTTTTTTTTAATGAAAATAATGGTGCTTTTATCGGCAAAGGATATGGGAAGCCATTGTGCATTCCAACAAGTAATGCATTCTTATTTTACTTTGCGTAGATTTGTTTGACTTTTATTTGGGAAATACTTTGAACACGACAATCTGTGCAGCTGTCAATCAATAAAATCTTATAGCTTGTCAACAATACCGGACGGAATAAATACCAAGGTAACGTGTTTACTATTCAGTTAAATGATACTCGTATATATACTAATAATAAAGTAGTAAAAAAGTGGTGTCTTTAGTACACTGAATATTTTTTTTTACAAAATTTTGAATGACTACCATTTTTAGAATTATTTTCTGTCTGTCTGAATGTATGTCTGTGTGCATGTACTTACGTACGTATGTTTCCGTTTTGATTCGAGCAACACTAGCGGATTTAGATTCGTTTTTTAGGGCTCCGTAGTCCGACAAGGAACCCTCATAGTTTTACCACGTCCGTCTGTCCGTCCGCGGCTTAGCGCAGAGACTATTAGTACTATAAAGCTGTAATTTGGCGTGGATATAAATATGGATCACGCCGACAAAACTGAAAAATAAATCTTTAAAAAAAAATTTTAGGTTACCACGGTACACGTAAACTGGGGATGAATTTTTTTTCTCATCTATCCCATAGTGTGGGGTGTCGTTGGATAGGCCGTTTAAAAACATTGTAGGTGTGTGAAAACCATTTTTCGATTTAGGGATCCGTTGGCGCAATATTAAGGTTTAAAGTGAAAATTTTAGTTAGAGTGGGGCGACACCCCCCCCTCCCCTGCCGGTCAAACGGTTGTTTATGTGAAATGAACATGAATGAAACATGAAATGTGAAAAAATTCACAGAAGTAGTATATATAATGAATTTAAAGGAAAACTATCACAGTTAAGTAGACTTTACAGGTTTACGAGTACAGGTCGCGCCAAACTTTTGGCCCCTATAATGTATGGGACCAGAAGTTTGGCGCGGTCTGTATTAGTAGACCAACTTATATGTACCGGGCAACTACGGAACCCTACATTGCGCGTGGCCCGACACGCACTTGGCCGGTTTTTTGTTATCTTTTTAGTGACTCTAGTCAACGTATGGGAGATAAGGGATGTTCATAAAATAATGCCCAAGCCGAAAACAACAACGGCATCTTAAAGATGATTGCGGACCGAATGGATTGTCCCATCCAAAAGTTCTGGATGGAACAATCCATTGGGTTATTTAAATAATAAATTTGTTTCATGTTCCCTTTCTTTACTAACCTAGTTTTAAGCCTAACACTAACCTACTTATGGATTTTTAATCTGAAAATAAAAAGTCATTTATTTATTATTATTTTAAAACGGGGCAGAGATTGAATTAACCCGGGCGAAACCGCGGGCCATTATTGCCTACTTTCTACCTAAAACGCATCTAGGGCTTAAGAAAGTATGTATTAGTATTCGCGAAAGTCAATAAAATACGTACAGATTTACATAAATAGGTAAACAACAAGAAATCGATTGTCTTCGCGTGATTGCGTGAATGACAAACAGTAAAAGTTGAATCTTTTACTTGATTTCCTTGTGTCATTTGAATGACTACTTTTGTTTTCTCTTTCTTTTTATCACCTATTTCCATCCGCGGTATCGATAAAAGATACATATTTGGGGTATCTATTATTATCATGGGCGTGTAATAACGAATGGCTATTCCGACATTATTTTTCACTCACAATTACAGTCGTTTGACTTTTGCTTAAAGTATGATAAATGTCAAATGGAGTGACAAAATCTCATCAAATTAAAACTATGCAATATAAGGAACGCTTCCGACAGGTTTTAAATTAGAAAAATTAATACATATATATAGAAAATCCCTTTAGAATACACTCGAAAAGTGACTTAAATTTTTTACCACACCTGCCAGAATAGCCATCCTGGTGAGTCCTTATTAGATATTAGATTTTAGACCCTAAAAATGTTTTTGTTCTTTTTTGTTTTAGGCTTAGGTTAAAATAAGTTTAAGGTTTTAGATCCTAATCACCTTATTCACAAATAACACTGTCCAAATATACAAACATATAAACACATATATATATAGGTATATAAGGTACAAACTTAACTAGACTGACTTGCACGTTTATAATTCTTACTCATACGACATAGAGTCCATTTTGTATTATGAAATATGAATTATTAGGTTTGTTAAATAAATTCTCATCATAGAGAGTTGCTATGCTTGCCCAATGCAAAAAATAATTTACATATTTTGTTATGAAGATACCCTAAATATTGTTGTAGCTTTTTTATGATATAGCGATATCAAAGTTTTTGTTTAGTTTAAGTTACGTGACGCCACAAATGAAACCTTCACAAAAGGTTCATATATTAATGTATTGTGATTTTTGTATGTAGTTAATTATGTGTAAAATTCTATTATACTCATGTTATAAGCTTTAAGAGGCGTATAAGCCTACGGAGTAACTCCTAAATTAGTTTAAGTACCTACTTGACAGTGTCTTGTTGTGTGCTACTTTTTGTTTTTATTGAATAAAGAATTCTGAAAAACAAATAACACTGTCCAAATATAAGACAAAACTTTTGATTAACCAACCTACCAGCACCCACGGAGCAGACTACCCATCGTCTAGTCTGGGACCTACTGAATTTTTTGTAAATGTTACCATGTGTGTGTGTGTAATAAATATTTTTGTATTTTTTTTTTTTGGTACACAAGCTTTAATTCCGAAATTAGGCTAGGCCCTAGAAAACCTTAAACTATCAATATAACGAGCCATTATAGATGTATATAATGATCATGTCGAAACGAAAATATTAACATTGGTTGGTAGGTAAGTCGAAAGAACTTCAGTGATGTCATAGCAAAATAAATTCCCGGAAATGGGGATTTTTTTTGTCACACAAGTCTATTCTTATTAAATTAGAATAATTACAGAGATATTCCCTAGATATTCCGTAATCCGATCGGAATAAACACACCCTACCACAAGAATAAGTTTAATTATTTATTTTGGTATTTCGTTTGCATGAAATATGCATGTTCCGCCTGTTTAAATGTGTAAGCACGGATCCGTGTTTCCGCGCAATTGCGGATCCGTGCTAAGAGAAACTGGCCTTTTTATATTCGACTTTAGAATATAATGCTGAAGAAATAATATTTAAAATGATTTGTCAAGCAAATTGCACCCTCTCCACAGACTAGAGGTAAATAATCTAACTTGTGTGAAGGCGTGTTCGTGCAATTACGGTAGCAGCGCAGTACATCACAGGAACAGAAAGAATTGCTTGTTACTAGTTTACATTTACATACCTGCATTCCGATATCACACAGTATGACAACTCCGAATTATTATTTCTACATTTAGTTCCGGTTTGCAAGTGGAGTTGTGGCATTATAAATGATACTTACCATTGGACTTTTTGAACGTCTAGAAATAGGCATGCCTCTATAGATAGAAGAGTGTTGAACACTTACCTGAAAAAAAAAATGTATTTAATTCACTACAAACTTCAGATTGAGATTTCCTCAATTATTTGGACAACTTTTTGTTGTACATAGGTAACACTAAAAGTTTCCGGAACTGGCCACTTACATAAACAATATTTAAAAATTTATTGCAACATTTGAAAATAGAACTCTTTGGCTGTAGAATGCAGTTTGTTTCATCTGACTGTCTTTTGTTTTTACCTTGTGGCGCCATTTAAAAAATTGTGTGTCTGCATCAACATGGATTTAACTCGGGAAAATTTTCGTAGTATGATTTTCTACGATTTTAAGTGTAATTTGACAGCTCAACAGAGCATCGCTCGGCTTGAAACAGCTTTTGGCAATGAAGCACCATGCAAGACGACTGTTTATAGCTGGTTTGCAGAATTCAAGCGTGGTCGTATCAATCTCAGTGACGAATCTCGCGATGGTCGGCCGTCCACCGCTGTGACCAACAAAAACATCGATGCTGTGCGCCGTATGATTGAAACAGACAGGCATGTGACCTACCATGAAATTCGCGCATCCTTAGAAATAGGCATGAGTCAAATACAATCAATGCTACATAAACATTTGGGTGTGAGAAAGCTGTGCTCGCGGTGGATCCCACACAACTTGACCGAGGCTCAAAAAACGGACCGCGTCACTTGGTGCAGTGCCATGCTTACCAGATTCAACGAAGGTGCGTCAAATTTGGTGTGGGACATAGTAACAGGTGACGAAACATGGATTTATTGCTACGATCCCAAAACAAAGCAGCAATCGAGCGTATGGGTCTTTCAAGATGAGCCGAAACCAACCAAAGTGGCGCGCGTGAAAAGTGCATCTAAGCGGATGATTGCTTCTTTTTTTAATAAAACTGGACACGTGGCTACTGTTGCTTTAGAGAATCGTCGTACCGTGAATAGTGACTGGTACACGACCATTTGTTTGCCGGAAGTTATTGACGAACTCCGTAAAAATAACCGTAAACGCCGTATCATCCTGCACCACGACAATGCTAGTTCTCACACGGCCAGACAGACAAACGACTTTTTGAAGACGAAAAATGTAGAACTCATGAGTCATCCTGCATACAGTCCCGACCTGGCACCTTGTGACTTTTTTCTGTTCTCAAAAATTAAGAACCAATTACGCGGTCAACGATTTTCATCACCAGAAGAGGCTGTCGAGGAGTATGAAAAACACGTTTCAGAGGTCACCACAGGGGAGTGGCACAAAAGTTTTCAAAACTGGTTTCATCGAATGAAAAAGTGCATAGACGCCAAGGGAGATTATTTTGAAAAACAATAAATTAATTTTGTACCTTTAATAGTATTTTTTCATATTCATTCCGGAAACTTATAGTGCGTCCCACGTATACGGTTTGAAGAGGTAAAAAAACAATAACAGGTCAGTCTCAAGCTTAGGTCAAAGAAAGTTAACGCCGCATTTGCAGCAATTTTATTATACAAAGGCACATTCGAACTGTAAATTAATAAAAAAATGTGTATCGTTATACAAATAATTTGCAGTTTAATTTTTCTCTGCGAATTGTAAAATTAAAAACTTGAAATTATTTTACTTTCCTACGGCTTAACGCGCGTATATTTTTGCAACTGATACATTTCTTAAAAATAAAATACTCGTATGTGGTATTTATTGGCCCAAATCGCAATATATCCTGGAATAGAATACACTGATTAGAATCTTTAATAATAATAGTCTATTATTTGGCTTAAAACATTAGGACGAAAAAACAGAACTTCTTCTATCAAAAGATACTTCCACATTTAACCATCTTCGCTGAAGTTAATTTAAAACACGCACTCACACACCCCTAGCAGTTATTAAACACTGATCCAAAGACTTGTCGTAGGGCTAGGGAACCACCACCGATAAACACAAATACAAACACATCCCATCACTACACCACACCCTCACGTACATTTTTGTCACACCTTTCATACAGAAAGCTAGTGGTTTCATCCAAAGCTACTATGTTTTTATATTGAATAATAAATTAAGTTTATTCTTGTATAAGAGTTAGAAATAACATTTACAAAGTGTAAAGATAAATCCATTGAAAGAGCGGGTCTCTCCTAATAGGTCAATAAGACTTAATAGGAGAGTCCCAACCCCCATAATGTGTAAAGAATTTGTTTGTTTGTTTATTATTTGATTCTACAACTACCTACCTATATAGTTTAATGAGGTAATAAATAATGATTAAGATTTTCATGTTTCATGCAAGTAAATATTTTCATTGTTCAGCTAAACGAAATGGAAAGTTGTCTCACGATTGGCTGATTTGAATGTGCATAAAAAACTAATTAATTAGACTTAACCGTGTATGATTTATCGTTAGTATTACACAGACAATTAAACAATTATATGAGTCGGTATACTATTACATAGCATGTTCGGCGTTATCTTGTACATCTTTGAATTTTAATGGACGTCAAAATCATCCATGTAAACTGCCACTTATCGCTAAAATCTGATGTTTTAGTCTAAAATATTAAAGAATACACGTTTTGGCAAGTAAATTTTAGGTGTTCTAATAAAATCTTGAAATCCAAATGTGTTTATTTTTTTGCATGACAGGTTTTTAACAGAGCAAATAAAAAGTGCTATTTTCTGCTCTATAGGTAATTTTACGGATCATGTATAATAAAAGATTTTATAACGAAATAGCTGTTATACTATAACTTTGATTAATACAAGCAAATTCATACTGGAGATTTGGTAAGTGATCAGACATATTTACGTATTGTATTAAACAATAGCACGTATTAAATAATTTGACCTCATTTGTGACCAATTGCAAAGCTTGCATAAAAATTTAATTGTATGTAATATAGTCAAATATACAATAATAAACAGATATATAAAATATATATATAGGTAGTAGAGCTGATGCCGGGCTCGACTGTGGAGGTACCACCATCTTACTCGAAAATCCTCCCGAAGTTATTCGGGGGAGAGTAGGAGAACAGCTCTCAGGCAAAACCAGGCGGCTCACCATTGCCTGGGACCGATGGATGGCGGTTTATCCATCCCCAATTGCCGAGCCTTATATAAAACAGACTGGTGACGGGCAGTGGCGTCTCTGGTGCAAGGGTTACGGCACCGCGCTCACCAACTCGCCTGCCCAGCGTGTGTGAGTACGGGCATTTCTTCCAGGAGGACCGCCAGAGTGGCAAAATCCTGGAAAGGCCTATGTCCAGCAGTGGACGAAACAGGCCGATGGATGGATACAAAATATACAAAAACACAGGCGTAGCTATGGAATGAAAGCATTTCACGACGAATGATTTTAGAAGGAACTTTGGGGAGAATACATACTCTAAAAATATGACGAACACAACAGGTTTCAAATTACTCAAATTCAAGTAAATTTGAGATAATATTTGACCTTGAAGGGATCTAGCTGAAGACGCTACATGAATCTAATCAAACAAATGTATGTAAGCACTAAAACTAGTGCTTACGCCATACTAAAACTAACATTAAAAGATTTGGGTGTTTAGCTCTAGGTTTATCACTATGATCTCACTAAATACATACCTTATACATGGTGTCAACTTAATTATGCATTGAAATATTACACTTTCTTAATAAATATACTTCCTTTCAAAGAGTTGTTCATAAACTCGTCACACAGCCAGCTTGACGAATTACAAAATAAGTATTTTTCCCAACGGAACGTGAAATAAACATATTTATGTTGCAATTCGTCCCCTCGTCCCATTTGGGGTATTGGGACGAGCTGGCTGTAGGACGAGTTGATGAAGGACCCCTTTCAAAAGCTTCATTTGCGTTTTAAACGAGCAGAATCCAATGAGAAAAGCTTTTGTAGTTAATAACTTTTTTTTACTTTTAACAAGTCAAGTGAGCTGAAAACCACAAAATAAATTTACTACATTATGTTTAGGACACAGAAATAAGCCCTTAGGAGGAAGTACATATTTAAGTTTACATACAGCCTTTATTAATGGTAAGCTAAGAATAAAGATTAGTTGAACCGGTAATTATGCGAGAATAATGGAAAAAGTCAGGTTTCTTCCTGTTATTTACAAGTAAACGTGACTGAAGTAGTTGTTATTTATGCTGATGACTTCATTCTGTCTTCGCATGATACAAGAAAAACGTTTCACCTTTACAAAGAACGTGTAAACCGCTTTGAAGTAGGTATTGCTGGTAAACCATTCGACTTGTCTTTTATTTGGGGCTTCAAAATAGTTTCGTATGCGGTAATCATCGATAATAAATTTGCTAATGCGACCCAAAGTCGAGAGGTTTACTTTTTTTTAATGACTAAAACACATAAAATACTATCTATACTAATTACAAAGTACTAAAAAAGTTGTATCTGTAAATTGAATATTTTTTTCAAAATTTTAAACGACGTGGTTTTTAAGTCTGTACTGAAGCCAAAACTACCATTTTTACAATTTTGTCCGTCTGTCTGTATGTATGTTCCGTTTTAGCTTGAGAACCACTAAACGGATTTAGATACTGATTTTTATTATCATCATAGTCACCCTGGTCAACATACCGGGTGTAAATAGAGTGCGACCATTAAATGAAACCACATATTCTACCGACCCTACTGAACCACTTTTCCCAATAATCATACCCACGGACACCCTTGGTTTGGGAAATAATTGACTTCCAAACAAAAATGCGTGAACCCTAACGCACCGACATACGGGTGAGTTTAGAGAGAGCGTCGTCCGTACAACAGCTTCAGGTTTCACGGACGACGCTCTCTCCGACGTAGAATATGTGGTTTCATTTAATGGTAGCAGTATATTTACTCCAGGTATAGTCGATAAGGGGTGTTCATAAAATAACGCCCAAGCCGAAAACGGGGCAGAGATTGAATAAACACAGGCGGAGCCCCGGGCGAAATGCTAGTTACGAATAAATACTCCTAATTTTTATTTTATTTTACATAATTTTATTTTAAGTATCAAAGTTAATGCTACTGGCCGCAAATAAGTTCGAGCGCGTTGTCTGTCCGGTATAGCTTGTGACCGGACGTTCGTCTCCGTGAGCAGTTAGCATTCCCTAGTAGCGGCGCTTGGGCGGCCACCAATGTGAACGGGTTATGCGGGGCACGTGAGTTGTCCTCAAGTTGTCCGATGAACACTGCTGGCGTATGGACGCGTGCATTCGTGTGCGCGACCGTGCGGTTTCAGTGGGAGGACTTCATCTCCGGTACTCCATCTAGAGATTGGAGTAGACAACCCGACGCTAGAGGTGTTTGTTCGGGTCACCCGTCCGCATAGGAGTTATCGAAAGCCGCAAGGTGAAGATAGCGAGTGAAACAAGGGTTTGGCGTAATTAAGTTTCGTGCATATTTATTCCAAGAGGTGAGCGTGGATGAAGCTCCGTGTACCTCCTTGGATAATGAGGGAGCCAGCTTCTCTGGCGGGGCACATAGTTGAGTCATTCATGTCGTATATTGTTTGGCGGCGGATGAGCAGCGCTTGGTTCTGCTCGGGGCTATCCTGTCTTGACCCTTGATTAAGGCGTCATTGTTGCTTACACAGATAGGCAAAGTGCGGATGAGGTGGGTGCAATGTCGATGTCAGGTGACCAGTGCCTGTTGCGGTAAAACGTGACGATCGTAGGTACTGGTGTTAGTTGACAATGGTCGATAACATCAGCGGTGCGATACGCTGCCCTTAAGTAATGAACTTGAATTCATTCTTGAGTCAAATTTGAGTTGAAGTTACAGAGGACCTCCTTTCATAACCTCGAGTTGGTATTGGCGGTCCACTATAACCTAAACTAAGTAGAAACGTAGCGATTGAGATTGGCCGCAAATAATTTGAAACTTATTGTTGCCAAAAGAAGTTTTTTTTTTAATGTATGTATGACAAAATATTCGATATTTAAGTCCTGCATTAAATTTTCCATCATTTTCACAAAACTATTATCATTAAAGAAAGCATACAATACGCTATCATGTGTGTGAGTCATGTCAAACATCTTGACAACCTTTGGATTGATGCCAAGGCGGACCTGCACCGTTTCTCATACTAATGTTAACGAAACCAAGGTGTTACTATATACTCTATTAACGTATATACACAACAGTACATCACAGACGTATAATAATTATATGTCTGTGCAGTACATTGAACATTCACGGAAAAAATATCGGAATTAAATCTGAAGAGAATTGCTACAAATTTACCGTCGGTTCGTAAACCACCATATCACACATTTTTGAGAATTTTCGTCGCTTGTATTATAGGAGGTCACAACAATTCTGGTAACGATAAGGGGAATGGCTGAATCTGGCTTCACAGGATAAAGGGCAACTCTCTGATGCCAAATATGTTGGTCTGGCTGCGCGAACTGGTTGCGTAATCTGTTTATGCCGACTGAAACATTAGTTATGGTGACCAACAAAAAAAAAAGAGAAAGAGAAGTTCTGAATATGGTACACAAAGTAAGAGCTAGTTCTACTCATGTCAATTAGGTAAAAACTGACCAAATATTCGGTTGCGTTATGGAGCAACGACCGTTCAAAGCTGCTATATATATATATATCTATTGTATATAAAAATCGGTAAACTCAAACTCAACTCATTTTTATATACACAGTGTTTTTTCTATGCTATATTAAAACTAAAAATATCAGAAGGAAATTATATTCAGCTACTAAATAACTGATAACTATATGCAGTGCAATACAGCTTAAAGAAAACGGAAAATAGATCACTCAGTTAGCATTAGGCATTTCAATACAAAAAATTAATACCCAAATTATGGTAAAAACTATTATATATGTTTGCAGCTTTCAGCGGTCTTGGATTCTTTTAATTGAATAGCATTTTATTTGAAAGTTCCGCTCATGATTAATGTCAAGCTACAAAAAAGAAAATTAGTGTAATACATGATTATTGAACTTGCATAATAGTTTTATTTCAAAAAGTATTAAATACAGCATTTGGTTATTTGTAACCTTTTATACCATTACCATTGGTTTCAAAATCAACAATTTCAAGATTTTCAAGTCAAGCGGTGCCTACTCCTAAGCGTAACTATGAAATGCAGCGCTGTGATTGTCTGGTTCGTCCAAGGTTCGTCGGCTAAATTTTCTTAATTCAGAAACATTTTGTATACTTTTATCTGACTTATGGTTGGCTTGGGCGTCTTATACCGTACTGGCTTTATTTTTATCCCAGTAAAAGATCCCCATAAAATGATATGGTAATAAGTTAAGAGGGTACGTACATTTTATTTTTGTCAATGTCACTCCAAGCGAAAAAACGCAAAGTGCGAGAGAGGGATAGAAACAAAAAGATTTTTTTTTCAATACACAATATAAAAAAATTGCTAGCAAAATTTCCAAAATCAAAATATGAAGTAAAAACTTATCTAATCAAATATATTATACATGTTTCCTATTCCCTAAACGAGGAGAAAAAGTGTGTTTGAAGACCTCATTTCAATAATTACTTCTATCTAGGAAAATTTATCCAAACATGTTTTCCAAAAACAAAACTCTAGATTTATATAGTCAAAATGCATATACTAGAAATCTCTTTAAACTTTCTGTGTATTTCATGAAATACACTCCCATTTTATTTGTATAGCTTCTTAATAACATATTGTTTCACGCCATTAGAAACTCGGTAAAAAGCCTACAGAGAAATACTGACAATAAATGATGATGATACCTTTCATGGTTCCAGCCAGATGTCAATTAAGACAACATACACAACACTACATGCGCTAAGCAAAAACATTAGTGAAAACTATTGCTGATCGGTAAAGTGTTGTAACGTCGGCGAAAGAATGTTGTGCTGCATATGCAGCAGTATTTACAAATATAACAATTAATCTTTGGTTAGTTTTTTTATTTGAGCTGACACAAATTAAATAATAACAGAAAAATCATTATGTCTGCAAAACATTCTCAATTAAATTCTTTGAAAATAACTTGACGATTGCTTAAAAAACTTTCCCCCAACTTTACCAGCCTATATAAATATAACGTAATAAACTTATAGCAATAAATGCATCTTCTTTTTAATTTAAGACAATAAAAATTCAGATAATTTCTGAGAATTTCAAGTATTTTTCGGATTCTTTACCAAAGTAGTAAAATTAGAAACTTGTGCCCCACTGTGCCAAAATGGTGATATGAAAACAATGAATGCTGTACAACATTCACCCATCATTTAGACCTTAATGGAGTATTATTTAGTAAAAGTGATAGTTATCGACGCTGCACGGTCAATCTGTCCGTCTGTCTGTTCTATCTTCTCGGATGGAGACAGCTAACAATGTAGACGTAGATTTTATATAGTGATCATAATTCTATGTATGTTACGTGCAGGCAGTGTTGCAAGATCAATGATTAAGTCATAAAACAGGCAAGTGCCAGCTTTATTATGTCTATTCCCTGTATACGAGTATTAAACTAAAGTCTGTTTCAAAAGCGGAAAAACGCATCAAGAGAGCGAGAGAGAATTTAATAAATAATAGATACATAATAAACTTATCAAATATTACAAAGTAAAAGAGTTTATGACTAGGGTTATACTAACATTTGTATATATTACTACCTAAGCTTTATGTACATATGCCTTGGAATTTTAAAACAAGGGCAAAGACTATTCGCCGTGCTAACTATGTGAAGAAAACTGTCTGACTGATCAAAAGAAAACAACACGGATTGATCTTTATACACTTATACTTTATCGTTTACACTTCTTAACGCATTTTTATAATTCACCTTTTCCTTCTTTGCAACTTTTTATTCAAAGAATCTACGAAAATATAAACTTGGTGTTGCGCAGTAACATTCACTGAATTTTTCAACTTATCGCGCTTACGTCATTTGATAAAAATGTATTACGAAACTGTTTTCAATATACCGTAAAACAATCAATGTAAAGTCAGTAAAGTGTCAGTCACACGAACTCTGTAAGTTTTTTCGAATTCTAATGGAAATATTTAGTAAGTACCCTAATTATGCCGAGTTGGATTAGGAGGTCACAAAAAATCTGGTAACAATAAGCGAAATGGCTGAATCTAGGTTCACAGGATAAAGGGCACCTCGCTGATGCCGAATATGTCGGTCTGGCTACGCAAATCTATTTGTGCCACCTGAAAAACTAGTTATGGCGACCAAAAAAAATATTAGGTTAATGGCTGAATATAGTACGATTACACAAAGTAAGTGCTATTATACTCATGCCAATTATAGGTGGTAGAGCTGATGCCGGGCTCGACTGTGGAGGTACCACCATCTTACTCGAAAATCCTCCCGAAGTTATTCGGGGGAGAGTAAGAGGACAGCTCTCAGGCAAAACCAGGCGGCCCACCATTGCCTGGGACCGATGGATGGCGGTATATCCATCCCCAATTGCCGGGCCTTATATAAAACAGAAGACTGGTGACGGGCAGCAGCGTCACTAGTGCAAAGGTTTCGGCACCGCGCTCACCAACCCACCTGCCCAGCGTGTGTGAGTATGGGCATTTCTTCCAGGAGGACCGTCAAAGGTGACGAAATCCTGGAAAGGCCAATGTCCAGCAGTGGACGGAACAGGCTGATGGATGGATGGATGGATTATGTAAAAACTGACTAAATATTCGGTTGCGTTATGGAGCAACGCCCGCTTAAAGATGCTGTATCGTGACAATATATCAACGTAGTAATATTGTGATTAGAGTGTTGATTCGGATTAATCATAAATGACAGCATTTGTGATCAGATAATCAGTTAATTATCAATCATTCAATATTCAAGCGCATTAATAAAATAATAAATAAAAAACTTCACTCGGACGTTGCACCATAAATAACGCAACAAAATATTTAAGTACCACTCACTTCTATACCATTTCGTTTTTAGAGCTCCGTACCTCAATAGAAAAAAACGGGGCCCTTATAGGATCACTTTGTTGTCCGTCTGTCTGTCAAGACCCGTTATCTCGGGGACGCGTTAAGGTATCGAGTTTAAATTAAATCCATATACTCAGTTCCTTGAAGCTGTGAAAATATCAAACTTCTAAGTTAACGTCAAAAAAAGATACGGCCGTTTATGCCGCATCGACACTCTCAAGGGAATCAAAATTAATCCGTTGACCTAGAACTATGAAATTTGGCAATTAATACCGTCTTATACCACAAGTATAGGGAAAAATCAGAAAACTATACATTTGTAATTAAATCATAAAAAATATAGTCTTCGAGTCCGACTCGCACTTGTCCGGTTTTTTTGGTCGTCATCACTAATTTTTTAGGCGCCATACGCAACCAACTCAGCCAGACTGACATATTTAACATCATACCCTTTATCCTGTGAACTCAGATTCAGCCACTTCCCTTACCGTTACCAGATTTATCGTGACCTCCTATAACATGAACAGGTATAAAACCAAATAATGATATTGGACACCAAATTATTTAAAATTAAATAATTTGAAATTTGACTTATTTTCTCTTATTTATCTTTAAATCACAAAGTACTTTTAAATGTCCTGTACGCCACAACAAAGGCAAAGAAAAGCAAAACCTTTATATTTTTAAGAAACTCTAAAAGTATCGTCCAGAAATGGAAAGTGGATGCATTCGTAAGAACCCATTTGCGTCTTTAATTCATCATCTTCCAATGCTTTACTGAGATTACTTTCTTTCACAATGTTATTTATTATTTAACGCCTTTGAGAACGCATGTTTGTTGCGTGTTTGGGGATAATAATGATTTGCTTAGAACCCGCTCCGTATTTTTCGTCTGTTTGATGCGAAGCATAATTTTTATTATTTTTCTTGTCATTACCGCGATGTTTTTGTAAAAATCAGGGACATACACCAGTCCATATTGGCCATCTAAATGAAGACCAAAGTTTTATTTGATTTAATTGTTTCTCCTTTGCGCGTTATTTTGATACTTAGATATTATGAATAACGATTCGGAGCGGGCTCGTAAGTAATAAAATAACTCGCAAAAGAGAAACAATTCAATCAAATACTTAAATTCTAGGCCTTTATTTAGACGGCCAATATGAGGTGGTGTATGATCCCACTTTTTCCAAAAACATCGCGTTAAAGGCCAGAAAAATATTAAACTTATTGTTTTTAGTCAAAGTTGTCGTCGTCGTAGACTGATGGGCTCTTAAAGTGTGTAATTGAATGCTGTTTATTCGGTGTCTTGTTTTACGCATTTTCGATTCTCATCGTAATTGTTTGACATAAAGAGCGAACATTGATTGGGTCAAATCAAATCAAACAAAGCTTTAGGACTTTGGGCGGTGATTCACCTCTGTTTACTTTACACATTAGGCTTTATATTTGCTTGAGATGTTTTCTTTTACTTTAAATAGTTATTCAAATTAATAATTTGTTGGCCTGATGATGTGTGATACGAAGCCGGTAGACAAAGCTGAAATAAAAATAAATAGTTGTGGAATATAAAGCAAAATCATTTGTGTATAGTAGTTTATTGGAGTTATAATATAAGTTTCTTCTTATATTTTAAGATTTATGTATTTTTAGGTTAATTTGGTTGTACCTATACAGGTACATTTGAAATTTTATTAAATACAATATTAATTTAAAATAATGTACATAGATAAATGAATGTAGCAGAAGCACTGAAGAGAGTTAGAATCTTCGCAGATGCGGGTAGCAAATAGAATGAAACGGAAAAAAAGTATCTGGAAAACGGGTAAAAGTAGATAAGGTGGCCTTAATTTATCCAGCCAAATTCTTACTGAAGACTCGGTAAGAGCTCAGTAACAAGGTTCAATGACCCTTTTTGTGAAATTCGTAAAGTTATTCTTTTCGTGTTCCTTACATACGCAAGCCCAGCCCCGAGTCAATTACTACGGGACGTCAAGATTTTATTTTTCGTAATCAGCAAAAAGTGGTATCGATCTGTGTTAATGATCACTTACCAAGCCTCCAGTATGAGTTTGGCTGCATAAACAAAAGTTACCTTATATAATATCATGGAAGATTATGAAGAGTAAATGAAGGTATCTATTTACCTAGATAAAACTTTTAGCAGTAGTAAAATATCGTTATCACCGTAATAACTAATACCTAATGATAACGACAGCTGTCTTCAACGATGTGATGATGGGGTGTCATCGTGTTGAGCAGGACATGGTAATTATCATTGTATGATGATGCTGCTTATCGTTTTATCTTCATTACTGTCAGTTCTGTACTGAAATTGTATTATGCAACCTGATGATGCTGTTACATGGTCATTTCAATAGCCAACAAAGCCTCCATATCATGCTTAGCTTGCGACTTGGTTTCACATCATGTTTATATTGTGGTAATATTGTGTGATGTTACTTAGAAGCGGTACCGGTTGAGTGGATACAGGCATAGTACCCGTAAATTTTGCGGAAGTCACTGAATATGCAGATAAACATGTTTCTCTCTCATTTTCTGGGCGAGCGCACCTCATCCTAGGTCTCGTTAAATCTTTCTATAGGCCGGTAGTAGCCAAAACGAAAACTCACTATGTATTTAAAAAAATGCAAATAAATCTCTCGTTAGAAGTAACGGACTTTCCATCCCATTATTTAATCTCCGCCCACTTTTATTCAATCTCTGCCCCGTTTTCAACTTGAACGCTATTTTATCAACATCCCTTATAGCCTATGTGTTGACCAAGGTCACTACTTTGATAATAATAAAAACCCCATCCAAATCCGTTAAGTGGTTATTGAATTAAAACGGAACATATATACATACATTTCAAACATTTATTTAATTTTTAAGCTTACAATTTGTTATTTTAAGTCTTCTTTATGTTCTGTCCATTTTGTGCCTAAAATACAGGCTACTTACGTAGTTTAGTTTGGGCAAAAAAATATACTAGCCGAAAGATCCCATTTTTGATTGTATTAATTCTAAGTTCTTTTTACGCAAATAAATAAATATTATTATTATTATTATACAACATACAGACAGACAAATAAAATTTCTAAAATGGTGGTTTTGGCCTACGTACAATACTAAACACAAATTTCATTTAAAATATTCAGTGTTGTATTGACACGGTTTCTTTACTACTTTATTATTAGAATAGATTTCTTCAAAACCCTGGATGGAAATCCCGAAGCCACAGTGCTTGTCTCATCTGTATGGTTTAGTATAAGTAGACTCGGTAGATTGTGCTGATATTTGGCATGTAGGTGAATAGCAGCCTTACAAAATACTAGCTTTTCCCCGCGGCTCCAACCGCGTGTTAATTGGTTTAACGACATACTTTTTTCCGGGATAAAAAGTAGCCTTTGTGTTAAGTTAGGTTATAAGCTATATCCATTCTAAATTTCATCCAAATCCATCCAGCCGTTTCAGCGTGAAAGAGTAACAAACATACACACACACACACACACAACATTCGCATTTATAATATTAGTGTGATTCTGAAGGCTTTAATTTAAATTTTAGTGCTGTAAAAACTATTTTTTTTTCGAAGTAATATAGCTTCCGTTGTTAACACAAAAGAACAATTTTGGAATGAAAAAAATTTTGTTTTGACAATGCCTTCAGAATCAGCTTTAATACCTTACACTAGTTTCTTTCACCGTTCAGCAAATGTACACAAATACATTCCGAAATCTCCAATGATGCATTCGAACCTGGGTTTGAAGTTTGATGTCCTACTGACTGAACCGCAGCGTTTTCGTTAGGTAACTGTAGTAAAAGCACACGAGTTTTAACTCAACTTCCAAATAAGGCGCAATATAACTTTAAATTAATAAGGTAATTTGGTATGCCGGAAAGTATGTGACCCGCTGTTGAAATGAGCAACTGTAATAAAAGTGTCAAAATCACCCAGTTGACTCTCTCGGCAAAAAATGCCCTCATACAAGTTTCTTAATAAATCTGCTGATTAATGTAGTTTAATGTATAAAATGCTCTTTTATTATTTGTGCAAATGGAGCAGGATAACTCGATACAGAATCAAAAATAAGAAAAGTGTCAGAATCACCCAGTTGACTCTCTCGGCAAAAAATGCCCTCATACAAGTTTCTTAATAAATCTGCTGATTAATGTAGTTTAATGTATAAAATGCTCTTTTATTATTTGTGCAAATGGAGCAGGATAACTCGATACAGAATCAAAAATAAGAAAAGTGTCAGAATCACCCAGTTGACTCTCTCGGCAAAAAATGCCCTCATACAAGTTTCTTAATAAATCTGCTGATTAATGTAGTTTAATGTATAAAATGCTCTTTTATTATTTGTGCAAATGGAGCAGGATAACTCGATACAGAATCAAAAATAAGAAAAGTGTCAGAATCACCCAGTTGACTCTCTCGGCAAAAAATGCCCTCATACAAGTTTCTTAATAAATCTGCTGATTAATGTAGTTTAATGTATAAAATGCTCTTTTATTATTTGTGCAAATGGAGCAGGATAACTCGATACAGAATCAAAAATAAGAAAAGTGTCAGAATCACCCAGTTGACTCTCTCGGCAAAAAATGCCCTCATACAAGTTTCTTAATAAATCTGCTGATTAATGTAGTTTAATGTATAAAATGCTCTTTTATTATTTGTGCAAATGGAGCAGGATAACTCGATACAGAATCAAAAATAAGAAAAGTGTCAGAATCACCCAGTTGACTCTCTCGGCAAAAAATGCCCTCATACAAGTTTCTTAATAAATCTGCTGATTAATGTAGTTTAATGTATAAAATGCTCTTTTATTATTTGTGCAAATGGAGCAGGATAACTCGATACAGAATCAAAAATAAGAAAAGTGTCAGAATCACCCAGTTGACTCTCTCGGCAAAAAATGCCCTCATACAAGTTTCTTAATAAATCTGCTGATTAATGTAGTTTAATGTATAAAATGCTCTTTTATTATTTGTGCAAATGGAGCAGGATAACTCGATATAGAATCAAAAATATGAAAAGTACATTGATTTAGAAAGTCTGTAAAGTATATAGAAGTTACGTCAGTTCAGGTAGATCCGTCTGCTTTGAATAAGCTTCTTTTGGCACCTTACATGTTTTTTTTATATATTTGTAATATTATTATAATCAATATTAATACTTTTTATTTTCCTTTATTGAAGAATTAAACAGACAATGTATACGGCTTATTAATAAGACACAATTAAGACAAAGTCCAATAAAGTTTCCACTGATGTACAATAATTTCAGTTTATAAAAAAATAACAGTCGAATCTAAGATATCACAACATACTAATTGAATTGAATTTAATGTAATGCACACTAACGAAAAAATTTTACTAAGATAATAATTAGCTAATACTGACTAGCTGCTGAGCTGTCGGGCGAACAACATCAATTGCTGCGGAGCGGCTGGGCGAGCAACACATCAGTTGCTGCGGAGCGGCTGGGCGAGCAACACACATCAGTTGCTGCGGAGAAGCCGGGCTAGCAACACTTCCCGAGGATGCCTCGTTCAGAGGCGAAACACGTGTCGATAAGTTTTCTTGCTTGTTATTTAAGATTGCTTTGCTTGTATTGCTTGCTTGTTGCATGTTTTTATGCGGGCGGGCGGGCGGTGCACGAGTCTGCATTTTGAATAGCACGACAAGAATTGTTTAGCGGAATATTGTAAATTATATTCATATATCCTTTACTTAATAATTATAAACCCATTTTAAAGAAGAACTATCAAATTCAATTATAGGTTCATGTGCTTAGCACCGATGCCCCAGAAAGGCTTTTTAGCAAATTTTTATAACAATTAACATTCAGGGAGAAGGGGTCCACATTTGCAGAAAGCCTATTGAAAAAAATCCTTTTCTCAAAGCCCTATTGTACATAATACATCCATATGATAAGGTTCATCTGAATCAGGCGACCTTTCTTTGTTTATGCAAGGATATGATCAAGGATTCGCTCTAAGCTATAATTTTGATGGAATTCTAAAAACTATTTTGTTTTGTTAGTCAATCCATACAGAGCAACTACAAACAGCCACAGTCATACCGATAAGGGGACGGCAGCCTTAAAACAGCAGGTTTCCAAAATAAATCTGCCAGCAACATGTTTTCCGAAGACGAATAGACATCTCATTTCATACTCTGCATTATACGTAAACTTGACCGCACATTATAGCTCACTAGAATTGTTCTTATTACAATCCAATAAAGGTGAAAATCTTATAAAGCGGCATCATTTCGTGCGAGCACTTGCATGATTATTGCGAACGTAAAAGGCGAAGTGGCTTTCTCTCTCCACTTGAGATCTTATAGACCTACAAAGTAATCTGACTTTTTCCAATCAAAAACATCTTTTATTACCAAGGCCTTAGAAGTTTTATGGTAATGGAACGCAGACCTATATTGACCTATTGAGTTGAAGGAGCTACAATCATCACGATGGACCAAAGGCTCTGGTATTGCCGGTCGTTAATTTGAAATTGTAATTTTTTGAGAAATTTCTGTGCTTATCTTGAAACGACATTTTATTTAGGGTTACATCTTAACTAATAATAAAGTAATATAAAAGTTGTGTCTGTACATAGAATATTTTGTAAAAAAAATTAAATGTAATATTTTTTTATATTTAGTATTGTACAGAAGCCAAAACTTAATATTTGTCTGTATGTATGTTCCGTTTTAACTCGAGAACCACTTAACGGATTCGGATGCGGTTTTCTTTATTAATCGTAGTAATCAACATATAGGCTATAAGGGAAGTTAATAAAATAACGCCAAAGCCAAAAACAGGGTAGAGATTGAATGAACGTGGGGGTAAGGCTAGTCAAGAAATACATTTAAGGGCGCGTAAACTGTCCGTTTTCTCTGTATTTGGGCAAAATGTTGTGTAACTCCTACTCATACGTACATCTGATAAAGTACAGAAAACCTCATATATAGAAAAGCAAATAAAGCCAATTTAAGTTCAACTTGCAGTTGTATACAACGTACAAAAACTCGGGTGTTCGAAAAACGTGCAAATTCATAATAACATTTATTTAGATAAATCGAAAGATCTTTAAATGACTCACATCGTTTATCTATATATTACTCGCATCGTGGGAAAGTATTCCGTGAGATTTTTCTTATTTCATGCCTCATTCAATATGTAAGTAAATATTTGCTCCTTATGTTTTATGTTGACATTTTACTGTGAACAAGAGTGTAAATAAATATAGCTTTCTTACCTACTAAAATAACGCAAATATTTACATACATAAATCGCAAAGTTATCAAATACAACCTCAATAATTCAAAATTAAAATAATATATCGAATACCTAATAATGTCCTGCAATAAGCCCATAAAGACATTGGCAGATTGCTGAAGGTTATAATGAAACACCCAGTGGCAACATGCTATCACCTTGCCCCGACAGCGCCACGCTTTTCTCTGCCGGGGCTTTAACACTAAGTATAGCTAACAACATTTCTGCTAAAAAGAATGCTAAGTTAGATGTCTTATGTCCTTCTATCCTCTTTATAATAACCTTATATAACATAGGTTCAAAAAATTGCTGGTTATAAATTATGATAACTGACCTCTAGACTTTTTCTCTCTGTTCCACCCGCGTAGAGAGACGATTTTGAAACATTTATTAACGAGTGCCTAGGTCGTATAAGAGATGCCAAATTTTTACTTTCTGGGTTCTGTAGCTCCGGAGATTTTCAGTAATATATACATTTTAATAAATAAATAATATATGCTTTTTTAAACGCTTTTTGTGTGTATTTTATAAACGTAATGAAAGTAATAAATAGGAAAAAAAGAAAAAAATATTACTCAAGATACATTTCGGGCCCTACTGGGCCCGGCTTCAGTTGAGATGTACATATGTCAATTACATAGTATATAGATAAGGTACGTATTTACAGAGAGAAGAAAGAAAAAAGGTGACTTTAATTTATACAGCAAAACTCATACTGGAGGCTTGGTAAGTGATCAGTAACATGGATCGATAACACTTTTTGCAAATTTCGCAAAATAAAATCTTGATGTCCCATAGTAATTGACTCGGAGCTAATCTTGCGTTTGTAAGGAACACAAAAAGATGAATTTAGGAATTTCACAAAAAGGGTCATCGAACCTTGTTACTGAGCACTTACCGAGCCTTCAGTAAGAGTTTGGCTGTATAAATTAAAGTCACCTTATATACAGATTTATAGTCTTCGAGTATAACCCTGCAAAAGAAAACCACTTCTGCATCACATGTCTTTCTTTGACGCAATTAAATCCTAAGCAAAACATGTATGATAAATTGATTTAAGCATTTACAATGTGGACGGAGCTACAAAGAGAGAATCACCCTTCAACAGCCATGGAGAACAAACGCAATAAGCAAGGAGGTCAAGTTAAGTCACTGATCTAGCAACAATCCCGACAGACTAGCATTATCATCCGGTTTCGCTCCACATAGTTCCAAGTCTAGAATAAATTGCTTACAATTTGTGTTCAGAACCAGCTCGTAGATTCAACTGATCTGAGGAGGGTTATTTACTGATGTTTGTACCTTTTAGGACTTTTGCCTGCGGTTTCTTTTCACGTAGATATAGATTTTTGCTGTCCCCAGTTCCTACACAAATAACTTAACGAGACAAATATGCTGAAATTTTAATTATTATAATGAAATATTTATCACTTAAAAACTATCCTGTTGTTATGAAATTAATTAAAAATAAATTATAGTGACGTTGTCTGTGTGAAGGGAGCCTATTGTCGATATGGACTTATTAATGTTTCCATAATCTACATACATTTATCTAACGAAACGTGTTATAATATCTCGGTAACAACAATAAGGTCTCTTTTCATGAATATCCATCCATCATACCATTCGGTAGGTTGCAAAAGTCACAGAAATCTATTTTTGTTGTCGGTCCTAAGATCTACAATTCAATCCCTAGTGATATAAAATTATGTAATAAATCACTTCATTTGAAAACAAACTTAAAAACCATCTTTATGAACAGGCATTTTATAATGTCCAAGACTTTATAGAACAATTATGTAGCAATAATACAATGTAATGTAATAATAATAACGATGTAAGAATAGTTAAGTTTTTAAGTTTGACCCGTAAATGTTTTATTGAACAAAGAGTATGAGCATCCATCAGCCTGTTTCGTTCACTGCTGGACATAGCACTTTCCAACATTTCGCCAATCTTGGCGGTCCTCCTGAAAGAAATGCCCATACTCACAGACGATGGGCAGGCGGGTTGGTGAGCGCGGTGCCGAAACCCTCGCACCAGTGACGCCGCTGCCCGTCACCAGTCTTTTCTTTTACAAGACCCGGTAATTTGGGATGGATCCGATATACCGCCATCAAAAGTCCCAGGCAATGGTGGGCCACCTGGTTGTGCCTCTCTGCGAGCTGCCCGAATAACTTCGGGAGGATTTACGAGTAAGATGGTGGTACCTCCACAGTCGAGCCCGGCTTCAGCTCCACCACCTCCAACAAAACATAGATAAGGTCACATATATTATTTAATAGGTTAATAAATATATATATTTTTTAAACCAAATATTGGCTTTTAATTTAATGAAAATTGTGTTTTTTATTTGTAAAAGCAAAGATGTTCAGTAAAATGCGCTATATTTCGACCGCTCAGTGGGATCGTAATGTAGCGCATTTTACTGCACATCTATACATTTAATAGATTGGATTGATGGTTCTTGATGGAGCTTCGTTAAAGTAATGAAATATCATATTTGTTCTATAAGTTCTACAGTGTTTATTTGTTACTCAGCGACCGGTTTTGTTTAACACATCGTCCGGCACTAGGTCTTAAGGATAAGAGAAGTTATAGCCTTTATGCAAAGGAAAGTTTAATGCCATGGAACTCGTCTTAGACCATTCTATAGAAGTGACTTTCTTTAGGAAACCCGAAGTAATAAATTGCATGTAAAAACAGTGTTATACCTTATAACAATTTCATTAAAAAATGGTTTAATAGTCATATGTGTAAACTAGTGTAATACAAACCTTTATACAAGAACCACCAGATAATGTGTGAAAAAAATCGACATACATTACCGGTTGAAAAGGGCAAGCTTTACATAACAAGTGTGGAAATAATAAATAAATTACGTAAACGTAAAAATGTTTACGCTTTTTTATTGTGACATGCCAGTTAATTAGTTGCGACATTTTGTCACAACGGTTTCGTGTAATTTTATTAGGGGTTGCGTCGCGTCCGTGAGAGATGCACATAAAACTTCAAATTTAAGAGTATGATGGTGGTATATAAATAATTGCACACATACGTAATATAAGAGGCTCTTTTGGTGCATGGATTGGTCGTGGCTGAAATCAGAACTAACGCCGCTATGATAACCCTTGTTTCACAACCGCGCCCTCCTTTCAGTGTCATCCACGCGGCAAAAGAGCCTTGTCGCACTTTAACCAGTAGAATTTCATCGTGCCAAGATCTTGACGAACCTTAAAGTGTGTTGACTAATATTATTTGTGAGTAGTTATTATAATATATATAGTAATATGGGTATCGTTGGAAAGCTAGAAAGTTGGGCAACAAAAAATAAATAATAAAAACATTAATTAAAAAAAAAGTTGTGGGTTGTTATTTGTATATAATTCGCTTTTTTATAATACATATAGAGTTATAGTTTTTTACATTTTTATTTTTCTGTATATTTTTCTACAATATTATAAAATTTTAATAGACATATATATGTAGTATTCATATATATAACTAAAACTTTCTCTAGGAGAAAGTCCCACCCCACTTTCTTTAAAAAAACGTTTTTTTGTGTCGGAAATTTAATTGAATTTTATAAAAAGAAAACCGCATTAGAACCTTTCATTTACTTCCGGAGATATAGCCAAAAACAAAATTGGCGGGAAAAATTGGGGAAAATGCAAAAAATCGCAATAATTCTACAGGTTTAAGTACGCTCAAGGAAAACAGAAACGTCACACTGCTGTGTAACTTTATTTTGACTGAGTTGAATTCCCATTATGGACTAGAAGTCAGTTTTCATGATTCTAGATATTAAATTAAATATTGATTTGTAGGAAACCGTCAAAATTACTTAATCTGCCATTTTATACGGATAATGGATTAAGAAGATCTCGTATTTAAATTTGAAATGTATTTTTTTGATTATGTCAATCATCAGCTATCCATGTTATCCAAATAAAAATAATTACCCCGACACATCTCATAATAAGTAAATATATGGTTATGTTTGACCTAATTTGGTAATAAATGCGACTGTTATTGAAATCATCTACTATACAAGCATGTGTTAATAAATTATTCCAATTACTAAATATTGATTTAATTTATGTATTTCTTTTATGTTTTTGATCGAAAATAAAATTAGGAAACCACTTAGTTGAATTTTAATAGAACTTTACGAAAGGAAAACAGCTTATTTTGTGAAATAAGTGGCAAAAACAAGCTTTTTGTTGATATGACCCCATATTTATGCACCGAAGATGCCATATTATGTCATTCCTGTCGAAATTAAAAACGTTACAAATAAATCTGTTTTATTTCGTAAAATGCTATTACGTTCCATTTAGGCGAGAGGTTTCATAATCATTACTGGGTCCATAAAATCTTTCGGCAGCGCGTTTAAGTCTTTTATATGAAAATTTTCCAAGGTTCTATAAAGTAGACTACAGTGTATAAGCACAATTTAGATGTTCCGTCAATGAGTATTTTCCTAGAGTCATCATCTAAATCAGCACGTAAAACACAAATTTGAGGCCCAAAGATTTGCTTTCGAGGTATGCGGAATCCTACTCATTAGTATCATGATAACTCTGCACCCAATTACTAGAGGTGAAATTGTGTAGGCCAATGGTATTAAAATTAATTGTCATGTGGCTATTCCACTAAGCAAATTAGCCCGTTTGACGATTGAAATCGTACATTTTTGGATGTCAAATGAATTCGATTGTCTTGTTTTGTTGTTGTCAACCAAAAACGTACGATTTCAATTGTCAAACGGGCTAATTTGCTAAGCCGAATAGCTATATGACAATCGAATTTGAATACCATTGTCTTACACAATTGCACTTCTGGATAAAACTTCTGTAATTGAAACTTCTAAATAAAAATTAAAATAAAAAAAATTAAAAATTTAAAAATTCTAACTTCTAGTAAAACTTCTTATTCTAACCCGGGCTAAGATATATACTCCTTTTTATACCGGAAAATCATTAAGTTCCCTAGGCACTACATAAAAACAAAAAGAAGCGAAGCCCATAACATGTTACCATAGATATTCATGATCACGAGCTCAACGTTTCACTATAACTTCGCCTCTTTCCGATGACAATTCCTAGAAAGGAAATAAAGTAACAGTTAATTATACATTCTACGACTCGCTGTCACCATTGCAACTCACGCGCAGTGTTACTGTCGTTTTAAGAGACCAAGCAAGGCTCTTGTTGGGTTGAAATAGGGATTATTTATTAAAAACTTGGTTGTTTTATTATGTTGGTTGGTTTGTGTCGTACCGGATGCGCACGCGTCGGAATCATAATCGCATTTGATGACTATACCTCGGGATATCGAGAGATTCATAGCTAAGACAATTTAATCTATATACTTGTATAATAAAAACAGAACTACCGTTTTTTTGTCTAAAAGAAAAAAGTCTAAAGCTTTATTTTCCGGGCATCTTCAGATCAGTAACAAAACATAAAATTGTCTTCCTGTCCTTCTATACTCGGGATTCACTTAAGAACTACTGAATGAATTTGGACAGGGTTTTAATTATTAATGTCCCGGGAGTCAGCTTCCATAGTCTGTTCTAATAAATTTTAATTTTTATAAAATACTCAAGTAATACTATACGTTAGCTGTTACTTTAAATACATATATACTATTATAAGTCCATATTATTATTATAAAAAATAAACATGAAATATTTTCACTGAGAATGCTTGGGATCGTCTTCAGTCAAATATATATATATATATATTATACAAGATAATAATATATCTAGTATTATATTTGTCAACTTCGACGACCCCAAATGGGTTGAAAAAATATTTCATGTTTATTTTTTCTATTCCATCCATCCATCCATCAGCCTGTTTCGTCCACTGCTGGACATAGGCCTTTCCAGGATTTCGCCACTCTGGCGGTCCTCCTGGAAGAAATGCCCGTACTCACACACGCTGGGCAGGCGGGTTGGTGAGCGCGGTGCCGAAACCCTTGCACCAGTGACGCCGCTGACCGTCACCAGTCTGTTTTATATAAGGCCCGGCAATTGGGGATGGATATACCACCATCCATCCATTTTGCCTGAGAGCTGTTCTGTTACTCTCCCCCGAATAACTTCGGGAGGCTTTGCGAATAAGATGGTGATATCTCCACAGTCGAGCCCGGCATCAGCTCTACCACCTTTTTCTATTATAATAATAATACTTATAAATGTATATATGTAGGTATTCAAAATAAAAGCTAACGTATAGAATTATTTAAAATTTTTATAAAAATTAAAATTTATTAGCATAGACTATGTAAGCTGACTCCCAGGACATTAATATTTAAAACCCTTTAATATATAATAGTTAAAACTTTTTATTATTTATGTTTTAATACTCCTATGGTCTAGTGATTTCGGACGTCTTGACCACTACTACGTAGGTCGCGGGTTGTAATCCCGGGCTCAAGGGCGGTCCGTACTTCGGAAGGCAGGTTAACTTATGGGACCACATAACTTTCATAACATATCACACTGGGACGTAATAAATAACCGTCGTTGAAACGTGAGTGTACGGGTATGAACTATACTTGTACTTTACAGTTCATCCTCAGAAAAACCTCTGACATCCTTTCAGAGATTCATATCATGATTTATATTGAAAATTTGACGTTATCAACGATTGATGTTTTTTTTATTACGTAACCTTAATAACAGCATACTCAGTCTGTTGAGAGATTTAAAAAAAAGCAGCTCAGGTTACTAAAGGTCTTAATAGAAAAACTTTCACGTTTGAAGTTTTTACATGTTTTGATTTTCATCGCTCTATAGATTTCAATAACATACGGGAGACCATAACTTATGTTCTGTGACCAGTTTCTATATTTAGTAAGTCCGGCTGCTCACCCCGTATGCCTTGGGCTACTAGTGATGGCCCCAGATGAAAGTTTATCGATATATTATATAACATAATAGTAAAACCATCACGAGCGAATTTGTAAGGTAATTGCAGGAGTTATTAAGACTTTCACTGGTTGAATTTTAATACAGCAGCTTGATTATAAAATGTGTTGTATTTTTATATTTATTTAATGATATTAAGCAAATATAAATGAGTTGATTAACGACATAAACACCATATTTCGGAAGTAAATGAACCTTGAACACTTAATATTGATTAAAAAGACGAATTTTAAATATACAAAATTAAATAATAATATAAATTTTATTTGTAGTTTGCAAAAAATAATAAATTTAATTTATAGTTACATTTTGTATATTTGTAGTTTGCAATAACATTTTTATTAAAAACTTGCGGACATATTTAAGTCAATAAATACAAATATATAAAGCACAAATATACAAAATGTATCTATAAATATAAAAAATCTATAAACCTAGACAGGGTATTTTACCTTATTTAAATACATATATAAATTTTTACTTTTCATAGTGTAATATTTATTGTTTGTATTAAGATAGTTAGATGATAGATACATAGTATTTATGTTATTTAAGTTTCTTTTAGGAAAAAAAATATATTTTCTCTTCTGTAATAAAAATTTTAAAACAATAACCTAAGTATATAAGATGAATATATATCTATAAATTATTTAAGTATATTTATTTGTAGTTTGCAATAACATTTTTACTAAAAAACTCACCTACATATCAAACTCAACCATCATTAGGCTAGAGTTTTTATAAATAACATCAAATTTGACGTCTTAAATATCTCTGAAATAAAACGCCTTATCTTAATTACTTACAAAATGAACGATGAACTTTATCATCTTACATAACTTTGAACGCTGTTATCGGCGTATCTTTAGTTCCGTTGTAATACATTGAAATCGAGAGATCATAGATACGTCCATTATTATTATTACCGACGTATGTTATGAAGCATACGAGGTGGTCACGAATAAAAACGTTTACGATTGGACCCACTATTATCTAATAGGCCAGAAACAGTTAATTAACTATAATCTACTATCTATTCGGATAGTTCAAAATATGCCTAGCTTAGACTTAAATGTTGATTTCGTGAACAAAAAAAAATACATATTGTGAAAGGAATCTTTCGATTACTATTAATGAAGTAGATACCTACATGAAACTTATAATGTAATATCTACATAAAAAGTACAAAAATATTATCTTATATTGTTTATTTATAAAGATCATACTAGAATGTAACTTAATGATTAAGTCTATATGAACAATTTTTACTAAGAGCCGCAAAATAGCGAAAATAATTTCGCGCACAAAGAGGGTATGGTAAAGGTTTCATTTTTATTATTTGCCGTGATAGAGGTCATAGTAACACGTATTCTGTGACAACTGGCTACCTAATATTACGGTTGAAGTTGTAGACTTTTGAGACAGACTGACAGACAGACGCAGAGGCTTAGTAATAGGGTCCCGTTTAGCACCTTAAAAAACATATGTTCCATTGGAAAGGTACGTTACTTGATCAACACGTACGGAACCTTGTAATAAAAAAAAAATAAAAAAATAAACGGCAACTTTTTTTGCGATTTTTGGGTTGTCTCCACGGAATAAATTGTTAGTATAAACGAGTACTTTCTCTAGTTTTCGGTTTTTAGCGAATAAACACTCAGCCAGTACATATTGCCGCTGCCGTGCCGTCCGGTTTGATTATATCTGTCAATCGGAAACAAATAATTCATCAGCATCATGACTAGAGACAGTAGAAAGTAGAAGTGGTAATGGGATTCCGTCTTTGCTGAGATAGTTCAAATGACTGTTAATGGCTTTTACTATGTCATTAAGGCTGATTGAAACGAGATACAAGAAACTGGTCAGATTCTAAGTTTTTTATACTGGGAACATGGTTTTTCGGCATTGAACCAGATTTACTCGTATATTTATGTACTTATACATTGGTATTGTAGTTAATTAAGTTCGTGTATTTCCGTTATTTTATTGTATTACTAGTAATGTATAGGTGATAGAGCTGATGCCGGGCTCGACTGTGGAGGTACCACCATCTTACTCGCAAATTCTCCCGAAGTTAATAGGGGGAGAGTAAAACAGCTCTCAGGCAAAACCAGGCGGCCCGCCATTGCCTGGGACCGATGGATGGCGGTATATCCATCCCCAATTGCCGAGCCTTATATAAAACAGACTGGTGACGGGCAGCGGCATCACTGGTGCAAGGGGTTCGGCACCGCGCTCACCAACCCGCCTGCCCAGCGTATGTGAGTACGGGCATTTCTTCCAGGAGGACCGCCAAGAGTGGCGAAATCCTGGAAAGGCCTATGTCCAGCAGTGGACGAAACAGGCTGATGGATGGGTGGATGGACCAGTAATGTATAAAGTAAGGCCAACGAGACGAGATAAAGAATGTAAACAAACTTTCAGGGGTTCTAAAAATTTTCATTTGAATAAATTATATAAAAATTCCAAACTCCCTATTCTAACGTTTTTGTGTTATTTATGTATATAATTTATCTTTTTATGTTTTCTGCCTATATGAGACTCTGCGTTACTTGAAATAAAGATATTTTTTTTTAATTATTTATTGTCGTCTGTAGTAGACGAAGATGATTCATCGGAAGAGTCCGAATCAGCCGTACTTGTGACAAAACTATCTATTTTACTATCAGTCATGTTGTTAATTTTGCTATAAAAATAAAACTTCGAAAAAATAATTTATTTCTGAGCTCATCCCAACAAACTGGGAAAGATTTTTTTGTCTATTTTGGCCACGGCGTAATAATTACGCCATCAATCGATGTTTTCGGTGCTTAGAACGCAATCCAAACAGAAATGAAATTGTTCACAAAATGGCGGACCAAATGTTCGTCTCGTTGGCCTTACTTTAGAATATTCGAAGTACATATATAAAAGTATATATATAATTACTGTTTCCTTATATTATGTATTCCTGATGTTATTTCAGTTGAAATCTCAAAAATATCTAGACATAATTCGCAACTGTATGATTATTATACTTTTCTTTTTTGTGTAGATACACTTAAGAATAATTGTTCTTGTATTAGCTGAATATTTTTGTATCGTTAATAAAGAAAGATCTTTCAAAGTAAGCATACGAATTGTCATTTAATTTAATATACGTGACCTATTACATAGTAAGTACATAATGTACTTTGCTTAAAAATTATACCAAGATGAAAATGTAAATCGTATTTGCTTTTGAATTATATTACATATAGGTTTGAATGTAATGATGATATTTATTTTACATTATATAGACTTACAACTACCTGGCATATGTAGTAGGTACACTAAAATAAACTTTATTTGACGGTGTTAAAGTGCAAAATAGACTCAGCCAACTCTGATTGTGGTGTTTATACAATGATTGGCGCTTATCTTGATATAACTAAATTGTGTTTTATGTTATGTAAGATGTGTTTAGTTCCACTGGTTAAAGAAAAAAACAATACTAATGTAATGTATATTAGAAACGGAAACGTTGAATTGGTATTGTGAGCATATTGTGAGTGAAAATGGATACTTTCCTTTCCATTTGACTTAATTATATTAAATTTTCACGAAATTTAGAGGTAAGAACTTTTTGTCAACTAATAATAGATATACGTAACTTTTTACGGTAACTTACTTAAAAGGAGAAAAAAAACCATATGGGTTACGTTTATCGATGGATAGATACTCTATTCCCTTTCCTATCTCGTGCACTATTCCTTTACAATCTCTCTTACTTTTTATTGCATTTTCTACTGTAATGATTTGAATCGTATTCTTTGATTTAACCAAGTTACCTGCTCACAAATAATGCAAAATGAATCCTTGGACTTCCAATATAAAATACAATTTCGTTTGTCACTTAAATTAGCTAGGACATAACAATTCACTATTATGATAATTTCTACCTTCCATGCACTTGATCATAACATAACTCAGATATCTTTCATTCTGAATCGAGTCTTATTGCCTGGAAAGCTGAGTTCTAGTTTAAATGATCGAAGTAAGTTGTTAGTGTTGTTTTTTTTATGAAAATTAAACTTGTCGAGACTCGAGGTGGTCCTTCTGCCACGCCGGGTGACTTACGATTCTATATTGTCGTGTGTTTGTCTATGATTTATTTTGTTTTGTGTACATGGAAGTACTTTCTTCACGTTCTAAAGAGCACCAGCTTTGTTTATTTTTAAGTCTTTAGTAAAATGTTGTATCGGGGAAAATTATGCACATCCAATTTTCACTTTTATTGTAATATAAGAGGGAAAACTGGCCCTACAGAGTTTTCTTCGATGGCACATAAAAGTATACTTCCATAATTCCAATTTTATCGTAAAAATTTGTACATTCTAATACTTGCCAATACAGGTGTTGAACTTTTCATTTTGTTTATAATTATATTCTTACAGAGTTTAACTAAAAAAATCTTCAAAAAACATATAAGCAGACAATAAAACCGATTCTTAAGGCTTTAATTTTGGTTTTAGTGCTGTCAAAACTAAATTTTCTTCATTCCAAAATATTTCTTTGGTTTTAACAACAGAAAATACTTACTTTGGAATAATTCAAGTTTTGACACCACTAAAACTAAAATGAAAGCCTTCAGAATAGACTTTAGTACCGCAAGCTTTGCTTAAAAACAAAAGAAATTTACTTGACCAAATGCAGAACTTTCGCTACCACCTCAAAACACTCCATCACAAGACTTTCATTCCCACGACATACCTATATACAACTAGTATACCTACCAATATACTACGCAGGTATCAACAGATATCACTCTTATTTGACTACACTCTCTCGGACAGGTCAAACTCAACACGCCTTTTTGTTTGGATATGACCTTAAAGTGGGAGGAATAAGATGGTATCACGTGAAGTGTTAACTTTTCAATGCATGGATAAACATTTGCATGTGATCATTTGTTTTACTAATGCGAGATACCCCGAAGAAAGGCAAAGCCTAAAATACACTCGAAATACAAGAGCTTGTATAACTCAATTGATGTATGGAAGCTAAAGAGGTGTGTCAGGATCGTAGAGATTGGAGATCTGTAGTTTCTGCCTGGGAGACAAACGTGCGTTTGAGCGTCTATAAGTATGACAATGCAGTAAAACTAATCTAAGCCGGAGAAATATATAATATATATCCGGACGCACGTTGATGTCTTTTGTATGGGGGTTAGGGAACTTGCACATAATGGCAACTTTTTTGAGAAATTCTGATGAATGATATTCATTGATATGAACAAATAAAAATGTGAACCGTTTTGTTTTTGGTGACAAAGTTATTATGCTTCTGATCTTGCATACGAGTTACAATAGGTATGAGATTTCTTGACGTTTTTTTTTCGTAAACTCGATCGATGTTCAAAACCTAAAAAATAATTTGAGGAAATATATATACTCGTATAAGTTTAATTATTTTTGTATTGTACAATAAAATATTGATTGCATAAATAAAGCTACGTTAAAACTGTATCTATCTTCTGGTTGTAATTTTTTTTTCAAATATTTCCTATCCTACAAGGAATACGCACCAAGACATTAGGTTTGTAATATAGGCAAATTGTTCTGGTAAATTATTTTTGAGCAAACTATGCTATAATAGGTATATTTGCACAACTTTCATGTCTCAATAATTTGATTGTTTTGGCGAAAAGTATAAACGGTAACAATAAAACATCTGTATAATATTTGATTAATAGCAGCCTGTACGGGTGACTGAACTCATCGTTGCATACAAAAAGCCTTACCTGTTTGTGACCTCATGTACAGGATGATCTTCAAAAATACAATTACATTTTCGTCAATTGTGACTTTCGTTTATGTAGCCAAATTCATACTGGAGACTCGGTAAGTAGTCAGAACCAAGGTTCAATTACCCTTTCTGTGAAATACGAAAAATAAAATGTAGACTTCCTATACTAATTGAGTCGAGGTTGTTGTTGTTGAACAAGTACACAAAAATATTTTCTGTATTTCGCAAACAGGGTCCTGATCATTTACAGAGTCTCCAGTATGAATTTTGCTGTATAAACGAAAGTCACCTTATATAACCCGACTGCTCAGCGTGTTTGAGTATGGGTATTTCTTCCAGGAGGACCACCAAGAGTGGCGAAATCTTGGAAAGGCCTATTTCCAGCAGTGGACGAAATAAGCTGATGGATGGATGGATGATCAAAGTTCATCTACACAGGAAATAAGAAAAAATATCTTTTTTTTCAAAAAAATTATATACAACTGAAATTATTAAAACAGTTGTGTCAAATCAACAACTGTTGTATTTTGTAATGAAATGACACAATTCATTTCACAAGTGGTGTATATAGTAAAATTCAATTACAAAGGGAAATAGGTACATATTTGTCCCAATGTTATAGATGTGAGCAATGTTTCATTAGATCCATTACCTGAAGCTTTTTCTATGGAAACTGAGCGGGACAGCCCACTCATCTAATAGTATTTGTGACAATTTCTCTACCAGTAACGACAAGAGCGTGGCTGTTTAATATAATGAATGTCACTTTGTCAGCAATCGTATAAACAAAACAATTGTCTCAGTTTATTGTTTCGCATAAACATTTTAAGAAAATTTTGTTGATTCTTGTTTTGGATTCAGACTGAGGAATTGCATTGTTGACGAAATCATGTCATTTGCTGACAATAATTTTCCGGAAGGCGACTACAAACAGCGTTACTTATATAAAACCAGTTTTACCCACGACTTCGCCTTAAATGGTCATTTATTTTAAGTTTATAAACTACGGTAACTTTACCCATGAACAGAATATCTAGTTTAAGTCCATAGATTAACTATATCGTGATCATTTAAAGCCAAAGTTACTATTGGTACACTGAGATTTACAGTGAAAACCCAATTAAAATACATGTAGCAATTTTAAGTGTTGATTTTTATTAAAGGTTTTTTCTAAGGACCAAGGCTTTTAGCATATTTCATGATTTGGCCTATCAGATTATGAAATGTTTTATTCTACGATATAGCCAAGACATAATTAATATACATAATATGATAATAGATATTTGTGTCGCTTTGTTGTACCTCACATATGCCTAATCACGCCTTTATAGAGAGATTACATATCTTTATATATAATACGATCCTGACACTCATATCCCACTTTAATACATTCCAAACACTTTTGATCTAGCCTTTCTTCAGTTTATAATATATTGAAATATCTCGGTATCTTACCATTTGAACCAAATACATATTTCCAAGCGGTTAATACCTATATAGAATACATTTTTGCATTCCATTTTCAATTTCTGGATTATATTCTTTTATTGACCTTGCTATGGTAAATTAACTAACTGGCGAGTTACTTCAGTAAGCTTATAGATAAACTGTGAAATCGAATTCGTTTGGGGTTTTGAGAACTTTTATGAATTTTTTACGCGACTTAGCTCACTCGAAGGCATTGCATTAGCAGTTTTAGGTAATTTATTTTATTACCCATAGCCGTTGTAGTCGGTCATGCCCACTTACTTGGTAACTTTGTAAAGCGTTTATTAAACATATCAAATAACAATCTTTTTGTGTGAAGAAACACGACATTTTCGTGACTACATTTACATGTAAGTGGATATAACAAAATATTGAGTGAGGAGTAAGAACCTTGTCGCCGTACTTCGTGCACAAGGTTTCCATTAACATTCAGCAAGTGGTTAGTATACAAATACTATGCAAAGGTCCTACAATAAGAAGTGAAAATAATTATAGGGTATATTGTGTATCGTTAACTGAGCATAATCAAAGAAAACTTTTTTTTTTGGCTAATATATTTTTTCTTTCCATTACAAAATGGTTGAATCAGCTGATTGAAGTTTTATGGTAATGGGTTGGGGCGAACAAAAATCGGTCTCTCTTGAATTTTTTTCACCTTTTTTAGGACCTTGTATATTCCGAAAATTATTAATGTATTCTCTGCCGACAGGATTCGAACTTAGGTCTCAAGATTGAAAGTTTAGTTTCGAGTTTCGACTGAGGTTCCATCCACTGCTACAGATTTAATCAGTAACCAAACAACCATATGACCCTTTTTAGTAACTTTATTTGATAATTGCCTTCTATGTATGATGATAGTTTGACCATGTGCAAGTCTTTCAGATAGAGCTAAAACAAATAACGTCAAAAAATGCTATTTTTTGAGTTTTTTTGTACGGAAATCGTACTTTTTATTATTTGCCGTGATAGAGGTCATAGTCACGCGCATTCTGTGAAAATTTCAACTGTCTATCTATAGCCGCTGACCCCTGTGACAGACGGACGGACGGACAGACAGACAGCGAAAGCTTAGTAATAGGATCCTGTTTGGCACCCTTTGCGTACGGAACACTAAAAAGCATCCCTTTCAACCTAACTCAATTGAACTCATTTCCGGAAAATTGAATTTTCGATTCGTTTTCTACCTTTTGATGCGCGCTGCTAAAAAGTATGATGGTTAATTTTTTGAAGAATGTAAACCTATTGCTTATTCCGGGTTCATCTTAAACGGTAAGTTAACCTTCTCATAAAAAAATCATAAAATCGAATCTGCATTTGTTCCAGTTTTTGTCTCACATATTCAAAGACTACGTATTTTGGTATTCAAATAAGAATAAAAACTCAAAGGCGACTGCGACGAGCTTTGGCCCGGAGGTCGAACCAAAACGAGTTTTTCCGGTGCGCGGTTGGCAATGATTTTGATGATAATTTTAATATAATTATCATCCAATACAGAATTCTCAGTTTTCGATGCCGGCGAAAGTCAGCATTCTTTTAATCGAGACCTACATTTGACAGACAATTATTATGAACACACCCTTACGTATAATCGGTTCGCTCTCAACTCGCAACATTTCAGTGACCTATTATTGAATTTCGCATAATAGTTTTATTTTATCTGCTACTTCGTCATATTTTCATTTCTTTTACGCCTTTTTAAGAAAGAAATTTTAATTATAATTACATCACAGCCAAACTTTTTAATTACATCTAAAATATATTTAATGAACCTTACGTTCTATTGCATTGCATGTTCGAGTTGTCGAAAAAATCGCCTGACAAAACGCAATTTAATCGACGTAGTCTAATAATAATTGTTACTTACCAAGAGAATCGAATATCCGCACAACACGAAACACCAGTAATAATCACGGAATGAAACAATTTGTGTCTTTAAAAAAAGGTAATATTCAAACCGAGGATAATCACAATATCCTGCAATTTAACAAAACAAACTTTCAAACACTGTGTCCTTGCTTAGGCATAATAAAACAAAACTTTCTAAAAGCAAAAACATTTACAGCTTTAAAATTTGTTAGAGAAATTTTGTTTTCATATGCCAAAAGCGGATGGAATTACCCAACAAACTATTCCGAATCCAGATTTCCAAACGTTCTATTTTAAGTTTCAGAACGCACCTCAAAGGATCTTGCACTAAATGTTTTCAACACAACACACTCCAATGAAATGTGTTAATTTGTATTGTTTGATCGTTATTTCGTCTGGCAAGACGTTAAGTTCGCGTAGCAGCTCGCGGTTAACTGAAGGAAGAGAAGAGAAGAGACACGTCGCTAGCTGCGCCCGCGCCGGGCTCACCTTTACTTTGTTATACCGTGAGCAAATGGTCTTGGTCATTGACACTTGGTAAAACTCTTTTTGGAAGATCAAAGATGGCGGCTAAAAGAACAATATATTTGTGATTTGAGGTTAAACTCCGTGCAGCATAATGACTGGATGCTTTAAAAATATTTAGCAAACAATCATGGATTAAATTATTGGTTAAATTTTATTCCGTTCGCTTGATTTAGTGATCACCTACTCCCTTGACTCAATTCATCAATGATAGATGGAAATTGTTTATACAAAGGACTACTCAACAATTCTGTGAAAAGATCAACTCAGTATTAACGAAACAAAAACCAGTAATTCTGACGAAAAATATATTTTTTTATTTCGGCCATAGAAATTCATCTCTATTTTTAAAAGGCGGCAACATTTATCATTGACATTCGGGCAAAAATAATTCACGTTCAAGTGTCAAGATCTTTCCTATCACCTGCAAAAGGCTACATCCCGCGGTGCGGCCTCGATATTCGGATACACAGACAGACAGGCTGACACACACACACGACACCTCTACCTTCCATCTATCTTCTATTGACTTGTGACTACCACTTGACGAAGAAGGCGAAAGACGAATTACAGCAAAAAATAACGTCCGTAAAAGTCGGCTAGTCAATGGTGGTCCGATTTTACCGATCAGTTTTGTATCTTATTTATCACTGACGTCTTTCTTTCCAAAACCTAATGATGTCAGAAGTCAGCGTAATTTATTGTAAAGAATGGTAGCACCTTTTAAACAGAGAGTGTTGACTTCTTGAAATCATAATATCCAAAAAAAAAATACATCGTCACATAAATCACTGAGGTGTCAAAGGTGTTTAGTATGTCCCAGCGTGAGTGGTAATCCATGTCGACGTACTTTGGGAACATATATGTACCCAAAGCCCACTGGTTAACAGGCCTTACGAAATAAGCAGATCGACCACAATTACGGCCCTACAGTATTTGAATCTGCGGCCTCTGGATCAGTGAGACCTTGACGGACATGACCTGCTGTTAGACGGTATGTATAAAAAATATAACCCGAAAACCATTTTTTCATCATAAAAATCTCCAATATTATATAACTCATTTTCACAAGGTTGTTTTTTAAATATGTGGTTGAGAACTTGTGGAAATGAGTTATATAATTTGACGATTATTATCAGTTCAAAAATAACCTTTTCAAAGTGGGTCATAAAATTTTGGAGATTATTATGATGAAAAATGAAAAAATGGTTTTTTGGTTTTATTTTTTATGCCAGTATGTCTTTGATGCGACCTTACTCTTTCGTTGAGCATCTACTGAACGTTGAAATAAAAAAATTGAAAAAATATACAGGATTAAAATGCGAGTGGAACAATTAACAGAAGAGTGGGTATACTTTAAATTATTAAAGTCATCGCAAAATGCTTTGATAAAATTATACTTGTTACGCATCGAAAATTCAAAACATGAAATCTCAATGTTTGTAAGAAAGCTTCAACCAAATTACAGAAAAAATAACATGAATTGTTTGATCATGCAAATTACATTTAAAAAAACTGAATATATAAAAGGCAAACCTGACTGACTCATCTATCAACGCACAGCCGAAACTAGTGAACGAATTTCGCTGAAATTTGGCATACAGATAGTTGTAATGACGTAAGCATACGCTAAGAAAGGATTTTTGAAAATTTGCCTCCTAAGGGCGTGAACCGAATTCCACGCGGACAAAGTCGCGGGCAAAAGCTAGTTATGAATAAAAAGCATCCATTTTATAAGTATCACTTGATGAACATTTTGTTGCCTTGCAATGCAAAAGGAACCTGTGATTAAATTCTACAGTCCATGGTCATAAAATAAAAAATCTACAACTTTGTAACTATTTTAAAAAATTGTAAACTTTTTTTTGGATACAAATCAGATACTAAATCGTATTATTGAGTAAGGAATCACCCAGAATTTCTAGAAAGCATGATTCGAAAACGTTCAATCTTCAGTTCAAAAGATATATTTAAAAACAGATAAAACTGGTAAATTTATTTTCCGTAATGAATAAGTATTATTTTCCATACCATACACAAAGTCAATTTTTTTGTTTTCATTCGAACTGTCATTATAATAATACTGTGAAACTTTTGAAACTAATAGATATAAAGAAGCCACACTTGGCTAAGTACTTACTTACATAACATAAATTTGAAGCTAGAACGTGGGTGCGCTAGAAGTCTGCTATGCAGAATATAGCGCTATATGTCAAGGTACCCAAAATGGCAAAGGTTTTATTATTTACACACTCCACTGAAGTTCAAACTTGGTTTCACAATGCATTTAGCTTCACGTTTGGAAGCTCTTTAGTTATGGACAGATAATACCGAAACAATGCTGGATCACACCTCATTTTGAAACAAGCTTTGTGCCTTGCCTCATTGTATTGTTTTTTTGTTGGTCTAAGGAACAGTCAAATTTCCATTTTTTTTAAATAATAATAAGCTTTATGTTAGCTTGTGTCCTGAACTACCTTGTTGTAAAAAATGTCATGATTCGTTATTTGGTTACAAAGTTTTAATGTTACAAAAATCAACGCGCGGATTTATAAATAAATTACAAATAATGCTTACCCAATGTTACTAAAAATCTTGGACAGAGCAAAATTTTCATACAACGAACGACATTATGAAATTCATCATAGACATGCTGTTGGTGTAGTATAAGAGCTGCTGAAAATAAAAATGGAGTAACTTTAAGCAACTTTTTGACTGTTGTAATGATTAAAATTTAAAAGATTAATCGTGGTGGCAGAATAACAGCGTTCCTTATACATTCGTCATAGGAACAAACGCGGAGCCATCATCCTTTTTAACAGTGACATAACTTAAAAAATAAGTAGATCTAAGAACTGAAAAAGGTATTCTGCCCCCTGATTCTGTATCGTAAAATCAGTTGCCAAACCGAGTGCCTATCGTCGAAAACATACATATCCGCTTATCTAAGGATAGTTTCGCACTTGAAATGACATCATAATCCGTAAATAGTTCAATACCCATTGAAAGTTATTTTGGAAGTTATTTTTTATCTGTTTTTGGTGAATAGCAACCATAGATGGCAACCGTCACTAAATTACATAATAGGCCCCACTGATCTGTCATTTTCTATTTTATTTTTTATTCATCTAAACCAGAAACCTAAGACTGGCTGAAAGGGCCTTTGGGTAGTAAAAATTATAATCTATCAAAATTTCAATTTTCTACGTGAAGCCTAATTTTCTTTGTAATTTTGGAAAAAATAAGACTTTGGGCTGAACTGAAAGCCTAGGTATTTATCCCCGACCTAAAGGTTGGCTCCTTTTAGTATATGTTTAGAAAAAGTAAATACTATGTTGCGCAAATGTTAGGTAGCATAAAATTACTGTATATAAAATGCTAATTATCGGCCAAATTACCTGACAGTAAATGGGATGGCGCTTCAATGCATGTTCAGAGTGATAAATACCACGTTCTGATACAAATTCAAGTTAGGTTGAATTGAATTGAGCCTATCTTGAATTGATTTAAACGTGACGTGATCAGATGATCGCCATTTATGTAATCGCTAAAATTATACATTTTCACACATTTTTAGAAAAAAAATATTCCATGATTACGTATTGTTTTAAATGAAGATAAAAATATTAAAAAATAAAAGTACTGTTTTTCGGGTTCCGTACCTTAAAATGAAAAAATGGAACGATATAATAGTACAATCACTTTGTTGTCCGTCCGTATATTTTTTTCTCGGCCCCTTTCAGTGATATTAAGTTGAATGAAACTAATAACTTCGATCCCCGGTCGGGCATGCACCAATGAGTTTTTCGGAATCTATGTGCATAGTATTTGTGATCTTACCTAATACTAACCACTTGCTGAACGGTGAAAGAAAACATCGTGAGGAAACCTGCATTCCCTAAAGCGTGTAATTGTGCCAGAAGAACGGCGATAGGGCTTACCACCCATCACTTTGGGACGTAATAATTGTCAGTGAAACGCGGGTTTACCGGGTGTGGACAGTGACTTGCATGTCACAGTTCACACTCGGGAACACCTCTGACACCCCCTGGGGTATTCATGTCGTGACGATATGTTTTATGTAATATCTTCTACAGAATTGTAGCTGCCGTTAACTTAATTCACCTGGGTGCATTAGGTAAACTGTATTATAGAATTATATATACGGCCCCATAGTGCTGTTAAGAAATCAGGCTTCTAACTCAACGCGAATAAAAACAGGTATTGCCCTTTACGTAATAAATTTCATACAAATCGGCTCACCATGAAAACTTATACAGGCTGACTTTTAACCTAACCCCGATAATTTGGTATTTTGTAGAAAAATACAAACTGGTTTTATTAAAACCGTTCAAAATCATATTCATAATTATTTTTTAAAGTTGGAGCCCTTTGAAGATTTTCGTCAAATCCAAAGAAATCATGGTCACCCGAAGAGATAAGATAATTAGATCGCGCGAAGTAATTTTTATTATTGATCCCACTATTCTGGACTATTTTCAACTTTTTCCGTATAGGAATGGCTAAGATAACCACGAATTTTATTTCCAAGTAACATTTTTTAAATAATATTTTGACTTTTAATTTTAATTGTTTTTATATTTAAAATGTGTTCTACTGACGTTTCTTAACAGCCTTTAAAGTTATCGGGGTTTGTTTGAAAGTCAGCCTGTATAAGTAGGGTTGACTTAGAAACTTAAATTCCGTTCACATTTAGGGGTTATAATTTTTTCCAACTTAATTTAGACTCTTTGGATACATAGGTCGTAAGTGTCAAGTTAATTTAATCATTTACTCCTCACGGAATAAGTTTGTGTTTTAAATGGTTTGTACGGAACCCTCGGGGCACAAGTCCTGCTCACACTTGATCAGTTTTTAGTCCAACTGTTTCGTTTATGAAAAATGAAAGACGATTGGACAAGCAGTCATAACTAGGTCATAATCGAACAACATTGCATATTTCATGGAGTAAAAGTAAAGGTAGAAACTAAAATTAATAATACAGTAATTATAAATATTTAAAAATGGATTGGAATTACTTTTTAACTGTGCGAAAAGGCACAGGTCGAGCTTTCGATGAGTCCAATCCGTTTTTAAATATTTATGATGTCAACTCACTCTAATTTTAATGAATGTAATACAGTAATTAAATGAAAAACGTACCTTTGTGGAGCAACTATTTATTATGGGTTGTATTTTAATACATCCTAGATTAGGGATAAAGATGATTATTAAACCTTATTTTACGAACAGGAATTATGATGTAGCACAAATTCGCCTACCTTGACATTTTTTATCTGATCACACCCACGGGTTGGCTGGAAGAGATTTATTTGTAGAAATAAACTCGCCATTGTATAGGTACATCCAATTTTCTAGTATTTCATTATTTTTTTAATTTCATGTGCAATCTATACTAATAATAAAGTAGTTAAAAGTCGTGTCTCTGTCCATTGAATATTTTCGCGAAAATTTAAATAAAATGGGTTTATTATATTAGTGTTGAAATGAGGCCAGAACTATATTTTTTAGAATTTTAGCCTGTGTATGTCAGTTTAACTTTTATTTAACTCGAGAACCACTCATCAGATTTGGATGCGGTTTTTTTCATTATCATTTCAGTACTATTAAAATACGTTTAGGTAAGTAAATTTAGGGCTGTAGTACAACATAAGGCTTCAGCCCCCTAGCCCTCTCTCCTAATCCGCAACTGCAGCGTGGTGATAGGGCTTATTATTCGAATATTCCAATATTCGAGTATTCGCTTGTTCTAATATTCGAATAAGACTATCGCGAATATTTACAAATAAATGAATTGAATTGAGCGAGCGAATTTGTGTCTAAAAAGCTGGTGGAGTTAGCTGTAGTCCAGGAGGTACCGTTGCAAATACAAAAGTCATGGTAAGCCGGCTGATATTGACATCGATCGTAGATCTCACATGACTGATATGTGAATCGATCGTCAGCTACCCGAGTAGCGATGGGTTTGGGTGTGAGAGGTTGCGAAAGTGGTAAAAATAAAGTAATAGTACGCCGGCTGAAACTTTTCTCACAGATAGTTGACATCATACTGAGCTGAAAAAAAATCGTCAGCTGACGCATCCGCGTTGGGTGTGGGTGGATGTGAGAGGTTGCGAAAGTGGTAAAAAAAACGATCGAACCCACAATGCAGCAGAAAATTTTTTTTCAACTCAGCTATCTGTGAGGAAAGTTTCAGCCGGCGTACTATAACTTTTTTCAGCTGACGGTCTTTCCACCGCTACCCATGCAGCTGATTGTTGTTTTTGTACTTTTAATTATTTAAAGAATCACCTAGACAAAGTTCCTGCGGTGTACTATAACTTTATTTTACGTGGTTTTTTACAAGTTCATGCGAGTAGCTGACGCATCATCCCCCCTCCACGATGCAACTGACGTTTTTTTTCTAGCTCAGAATGATGTTAACTGTCTGTGAGAAAAGTTTCAGGTGGCGTACTATTACTTATTTTTTTACCACTTTCGCAACCTCCCACGTCCACAGCCACCGCGGGTGCCCCAGCTGACACTTGGTTCTCTTATTAGTCATTCCAGATCTATTGAAAAAAATTGCAATCTATCGGCGTAAAATCACTACCTAAAATGCAAAAAACTTCATGCGAGCAGCTGACATTTTTTTTTAGCTTTTTTTTAGCGTCAACTATCTGTGAGAAAAATTTCAGCCGGCGTACTATTACTTTTTTTTAACCACTTCCTCTACCTCCCACACCCAACACTCACTCTTAAGTAGCTATTAGTCATTCCAGATTTATCTATTGAAAAACATGGCAATCTATCGGCGTAAAATCACTATCTAAAATGCAACGCTACCGCCCGGGCTACTACTAAATTTTCAATTTTATTAATATTTTCAACGACCTTAATTGTACATTAAGGTCGTTGAATATTTAAGTATTTCAGAATCTATTTTATGATATTTTCTTATTAAAACAGATTGAAAAGCATATGAAATGATCACCTCACGTGATTACAGGACGGCCCCTTACAAAGTACACGCGGGACGAATATTTCTCGCTAATCCCCTCATATGTCGCAGTCAAAATAAAAGCGCGGGATATCCAATTCAGTGAGATTTTACGAGCCAAAGAAAGTTCCTTCGTAAGAGTATGTGGGTCGTAACCTGCCACGCCGCGAACTTGACTAAAACCGGTCGAACCTTTAAGAATTACGATACAAAACAGACTACTCATCTAAGCCATAATCAACCCTATCACAAGTCAATAAGGGGCTACTAGATATCACTTAACGTGGTCACCTGCATTCGTGAATACCAAGATAGAGTGAAAATACCATTACCATGCGAATGGGCTTTTAATAAGTTGTAGGAATGTCCTTTGAAACGTAAAAGTCAAACAAGAAAACTAAGAGTTCCGGCAGTTATTGGTAAGTAGGGATCCGCTGAAGATGCCGATGATGATCGGTTACAACTAAGGTTGCCAGATGGCCGGGAATTCCGGGAAAGTCTGGTCCCGTGTCCAGTAATTACACTTATTGTCCCGTAATCCCCGAATACCTGTTTTTTTCTCAAAATTACATAATATACACCTGAGTATGGTCAAGCAAAGCAATCACTTGCGTACTTGCGACGGAGGCTTATTGACTGTAATTTGTATTTTTGTTTTCCCTTTATAAATACCAGAAATCCATCCATACATCTATCAGCCCGTGCTCGTCCACTGCTGGACATAGGCCTTTTCCAAATTTCGCCTCTAATGTCGGTCCTCCGTCCTCCTCATCCAGCCGCCCCCCGCAACGTCCTTCAGGTTTGTTGGTCCAGCGGGCACGAGGTATATGAGATATATCGCAGAAATATGCACATGCTTAGCGTCTTGTTTAATATTTTACATAACCCCTTTGCCCCTCCGTATCTTCGCGAACGTTTCGGTTTTCTTCCGTCTCGTGACAGGCTTCAAAGATCGTGTGACCTCAGGACCTTGCAAGTGCCTCAATGTAATACAAAATTTTACTCTAAATCATTTACAGTACGAGCAGCTAGAATGTGGAACACACTGCCTAAGATTCTAAGAGATAGTCCGTCAATATCTTCATTTAAACGTAAATTAAAAGAGCACTTCCTCTCGTATGGGTAATATTTAAGTATGTATTTTAAATTATTTAAGTATATATTAATATATATTTGTATTTATTCATTTATATCCATTATATTTATATCTATAATTTATATTTTTATTTGTATAGAATAAGTTGTTGTCCTTTTGTATGCTTGCTGCCAACCTATTTCGTGTATTCTTTCACCACAGTACTGGTTGGCTGGAAGAAACCTCTAGAAGAGGTAAGCTCGCCTTTGTGCATATTTTTTACTTTTTTTGTTATCTTAGTTTAAGTTTCTGTGTGTGTACAATAAAGGATATAATAATAATGAGGTCGGCCTACACTACGCTTTGCTGTACGTGGTCTCCATTCTAAAGCCTTTCGGCCCCAACGGCCATCATGTCGGCGACAAATATGGCCTGCCCACTGCCACTTCAACTTACTGATTCTGCAGGCAAATCGGTTACTTTCGATCTCCGACGGATCTTCTCATTTCGGATTCTATCCATCAAAAATACCCCAAGCATAGCCCGCTCCATAGCTCGCTGAGCGACCTTAAATCGGTGGACCAGGCCCTTTGTAAGAGACCACGTCTGAGCGCCATACGTCATCACCGGAAGGACGCACTGGTTGTACATCTTAGCCTTTAAGCACTGAATACCAGAAATATCCCTAGTAATTTTAATATATTTCTCTACTACCCGTCCAACAATTGGAGTTCGAACTAGCACTCCAACTAACTCCTTTAGTAACCCTAGAAATGTCCAGGAATTGATAAGCCTGCATCTGCCAACCCTAGCTACAACTGTTGTTATGACGTCACTTCGACTACTATAGGCTGTTCGAGATATCATGATATGGGTGGCAGTTCAAAGTTGACAGTTACAGTGATGTACCCTAACGAAATATAATCGATTTTTTTTTAGTATCGAGAAAGTAAAACAAGGGCTATCAAATCGATTTCTTATTTGATTGATCTTTTTTTGTTAATTACTAAATTAGTTAAATTAAACGAACCAATAGCTCCAGAGCTTGAGAGTTCAAAGGTTCTTTTTGTTTTTCTCGGAATTTTACCAATAACGCAACGAAAACACAAACCGCATACAAGATGTACTCATACTGACGCGACCCTATATGATGGCCGCACCGATTCATCGATATATTTTAGATTATGTAGTGTCAGTATCTATGGATTAGCGTTCCGATCCACGCATCACGAAGCAAAAAGACATTATTATTTACTGAATCTTTTCTTCGTTAAATTTAACGAATACACTGAGATTTTTGTTCCGATTTGTAGAGGCATTATTTATTGTGTTTTTGCAATAATTATTTACATTATTTCTAAAACCTAATATTTTCTTTTGCACCTGGGTGTATGTAGTATGGTGTGAGTAGTATAGGTGAAACGGAAAATTACGAACTGTCACCCATATCATGATAACTCGGACAGCCTATAGTCGGAATGGTACTGGTGCGCCCGAAAATGGCTGTTGCCGATATGCAAGGTGAAATTTATTTATGCAGCCAAATTCGTACTGAAGACTCGGTAAGTGCTCAGTACCAAGATTCGATGACCCTTCTTGTAAAATTCATAAAATTATTTTTTTCGTGTTCCCTACAAACGCAAGCCTAACTATGAGTCAATTGCTTACTATGGGAGGTCACCATTTAATTTTGTGAAATAGCAAAGTGTGTAACCGATCTGTGATACTGATTACTTACCGAGCCTCCAGTATTAATTTTCCTGTATAAATAGATGTCACCTTATACCGGTTGAAAATTAACCCTCTAGTAGTTATACAACGTGAAATACAAGCCATTTTGTTAATGAAAACTCATCCATATGAACAACTTTTACTATGGAGCCAACCCCGAAATCGCGAAAAAAATATCAGCTGTTTCATAGAAAAGTTAAATACCTACTCGACCCAAATGTATGAAACAGCTGATTTTTTTTTCACGATTTCAGGGTTGGCTCCATAGTAAAAGTTGTTCATATGGACGAGTACTGGTTTTGGTTAGCAAAATGACTTAAATTTCACGAAAAATGACTTTTGTCATGCCATGATTCATAATAAAAAGAAAGATATCGAACGCCATAGAAGCACTAATACTCCGGTGACAGAGACGACACTCTGCAAAATCTATTTGTACATAGCCTATGTGCATTATTTACTGCCGGGAATATGTACTGTCTATTGTCAGTCCCATGTAGCGTCGCGTAGGTTGGCCATTATTTCAAAATTTGAAAACAAATAAAAACTTGAAATGATTCTGATTCATAGAGTTCATTCAATAAAGCTAGGTAGAGCACAGACGTATAATATAGTACCAGACCTAACATTAATAAAATAAACGCATAGTGTCGACGCGTGGCAATTTTATCTCAGTGAACTTCGGGCTCTTTTAAATATAAATATTGCTTGTTTCCAAACAAAATATATACTAGAGATTAGTTTAGGAAATAATAAATATGTTCCAAGCATAAGCCAGCCAAAACAACCCATTTTTATACGTTTCTTCGTACCATGAAGCTTAAATGTAGCTTATTTTTTGTATGGGAACTTGCCACCCTATTTAATCCTTATGTTTGGTCTGCTACTTAGTAATAATTACATGTGTGTGAGCTAAAGGGCTTATTTTCAACCAGTATATTTATTTAAACACTTCAACTACAGTTAAACAGGATGAAAAGTGCATGAAAATGACTATCGCCTCGTAGGATGACGCAAAATATTGACAAGATATTGCAATCTACAAAATGAACATAATAAAAGCATGAAAAAGCTACTAGTAATAATTACTTTACAACCATTGACCTCTCATAAACAACAAGACTCACAGCACAGTCTCTAAGTTCGTCAGAAAGTGTCCGAAAGTGCGACGAACAAAGTAGCAAAAATCTTCAACCAAATTAAGGGGGAACGTTTCGAGCTCAGTGCAAAGTGCATAACATAAGTTTGTTTATCTTATTTTAAAATAAAATGTATGAAATAAAATAGTTTCATCTTATTTTGCGACTGTTGTTGAATAATTATAATAAAGTTTAAATATTGTTGAATAATAGATATTTAGATTAAGACCCTAAAAATGCTTTTGTTCTTTTTTGTTTTAGGCTTAGGTTAAAATAAGTTTTAAGGTTATAGATCTTAATCACCTTATTCACAAATAACACATTTATCACTTGTCCAAATATAAGACAAAACTTTTGATTAACCAACCTACCAGCACCCACGGAACAGACTACCCATCGTCTAGTCTGGGAGCTACTGAATTTTTTGTAAATGTTACCATGTGTGTGAAATAAATATTTTTGTATTTTGTATTTGTATTTGTAATTATAATAAAGTTTGGAATTCTCACTCCCTTGACATTTTTAACGATAAAGCTATTAATTTTAAATATAAGATATTACAGCCAAATCCATTATCATAATTATTTTGAATAACTGAAAATTTATATATATATATTTATACTTTTTTATTTTTCTCTTTCTGACTGTTTCAAATGTAATTTTAATTTTCAAGTTTTTCTTTCATGTTGACATTCTGAATTAGTGATTAATAAATTTAATATATCACTTCAATTTAATAATATTTTTAAATAATCTGTGTGTTTTGTGTGTCTAGATTTATAATTCAGATTTAAGATAGTGTATATATTGTAATTCAAATTGTTAATATTGTCCTGGTAATTGTAATTTAGTATTTGATTGATTATTATGTTGTTAACATTTTATTACACAATAATTGTATCGTAATAATGCTGTGTACGCCTGTAATTGATGGCAACACCAGATATAGGCCCTATGTTTACTTTCTTCTTTTTTTTTTGAATGTGTGTGTTGACATTGTTGGTGTACCTTTTTGTAATAAATAAATAAATAAATAAATAAATTATTAGGGATTTTAAGCAGAATTGCGTCATTTTATACATTCAGTTTTAAATGAATAGGCATACAAAGTTAGAAGCCTGTTTTAAGTTTGTGTGGACATTCATTTAAAACGTGATGCATAAAATTACAAAATTTTGGTAGAAAAGCCTAATTGACATTAAGCAATGGTCGCGAAATGCCGTAAATCACATTTGTTCAGTACTTTTTATGCAATAATAAGAAAAACAATCATAAGTTGTGCATTTTGCACCGAGCTCAAAACGTTCCGCCTTAAGACATTATATCGTTAGCATATGATGCAATGTCAGTTGTACGAAATCGTCATTCGATTTTGTCACCCCATAGCGGTGACAAGATGCATCGCGGACACTTTTTGAGTGAGATTGTGAGTCTAGTTGTTTATAAGAGGTTAATGTTTACAACACACATTCATTACAGTGTGGAACAATGTGAAAAGCTATCCTACGGTCTATAGAGACTTATTATTATTAAATAATTAATTAATATTAGGACATGCAAAATAAAATAAAAGAATAATATACTAAGCATATGTTAAGTATATTTATGCAGTTGCCGATAGTATATAGAGATATATGTACTACAACGTGTAGCTTCGTCATGGAATTGTTTTTTATACGATATAATTTTATTTCGATCTGAATTTTGTCATGCGCTTCCTTGAAATATCCACTTCGTGAATTTACGGTCAATAATTATTTTAGAACTTTCCAAAATCTTTCCATCAATTTATTTTCTCAAAAATCAGTGGCTAAACTCTAATTAGCAGTGGCGTGCATTGGACTTTTTGCGGGAAATGCATTGGGAAGGTCAAGTTTGGCAATAAAAAAATATGAATAAATTTTAATGTAACTTTGAAAAATCATTATTTGTATGACGCCAGTGAAAACAAGATTTCATAAAAATAAAAATAAATCAAATTGGCTCTTTTTCATGTTATTTTTATCTCCAAACTTGACCTTCTCATTGCTTTTCCATCAAAAAGTTGTATGCACGCCACTGCTAGTTAGTAATATATATTTTCTCATTCTGCCTCATCTCACCGCACGCCACTTACATTATTTGAGAAGTATAAATCTATATCTTTTCTTTGTCAAATAAGGCTACGTGCTCATTAGTCTTTCCAAAGACAAAAAATAGATTTATATGACAGGTAACCGTCGAACATCTAAATAACTTGAGACAACAGAATAAGTCATCTTCAAGTAAGATAACGTATCTTTGAATGTACAACTTATCTTGACCTGGAAAGATTATTGGGAAATAAATAATAAAAACCGGTCAAGTGCGTGTCGGGCGCATTGTAGGGTATCGTAGTAACCCATCACAATATGCGGACTTAGAGGGGGCTTTTAGTTTGATACTATCATAGACATTATTATGGATACTATGAATTAACATCAACCTGCCAAAAAATTCTGTACTCATTTGATTTGGACTCATTGCGCCGCCTATAGATATAGGTAATTTTGTATAATTAACTATCTAGCATAATGTAACACAGGTAATTTAAAAAAAGAAAATGTTTTCTCTCCATCCTTTAGTTTATTGAATCTATAGGCTTTTCGATATTGTTATATTATCTAAACGTAATCGTGCAAGGATATAAAACGGCCCGTGTCGAGTAATTGTTTTTAATCAAACCAAGTTACTTTTTAGGGTTCCGTAGTCAACAAGAAACTCTTATTGTTTCGCCATGTCCGTATGTCTGTCCACGGCTCAGCTCAGACTCTTAGTACTAGAAAGCTGTAATATGGCACGAGGATATTAATAACGCCGACAAAGTGGTAAAATAAAACATTTCAAAAATTGTTTTGTAGTACCTCCATTACGCATTATCCATTAGGGAATGCAAACCGGTTTAACCGAAAACCGAAAAACCGGTTTTCCTAGATTTTTTTGTCGCCTATAAAGTCCGGTTTTTTTCACGTTTCCGGTTTTTCGGGTTTTTTTTTACAAACGTCAGGTTTTCAAGTATCAAATTAGAGCGTACATTTTCGACACCTACTTATTTCTGCAGAAAAATACGGTCTCATCTTAATTATTCCACTTTAGATGCTTTGCTTTCTTTAAGAACACACTTTCTTACCAAAGTAACATCTCAAGAAAAAGAAGAAATTAGTTTTAAAGAAAATAATTATTAACTTTAAAAACACATCACTTTGTATTCTACCCGATTTTAAATTTTCATTTCTAGGAAGGTATTATTAATAAGTATAACTTACATACCTGATTGCAATTATTATTGATCTCTTTTAAAAGACTTAGTGACACCTATTCTCGTGTAGCAAATATTAGATTTAGAGCTGCCATAACCTAAAACTTTTCATTGCAAAATAGGCTTTAACGCAGATGGATAAAAGTTAAATGAGCTTGTATTATTTTAGGTTTGCTGCACAAGAATAGGTCACATTGCTACGCTATATTCTGTTAATTAAAGATTTAAGTTTTGAGAAATATTGGGTAGCTCAGCTACCAGTATTGTCGGACGCTATTGAGACAGTTATCATTTCATTTTAAATCTGAAAGTTCATAATTCAATCAATTTGATTTTTTATAAATAGCCTTATATTTTATTTCATTAGTTCATGTTTAGCTACTGTTGATATTATTACTGTTGTAGTAAAATAACTATACCAACTTAGCTTAAGAGGCCGCTCCGTATTTTTCGTCTGTTTGATGCGAAACTTAATTTTAATTATTTTTCTTGTCATTGCCGCGATGTTTTTGTAAAAATCAGGGATATACACCAGTCCATATTGGCCATCTAAATGAAGACCTAAAATTTATTTGATTCAATTGTTTCTCCTTTGCGCGTTATTTTGTTACTTAGATATTATGAATAACGATTCGGAGCGGGCTCGTAAGTAATAAAATAACTCGCAAAGAGAAACAATTCAATCAAATGATTTCTAGGCCTTTATTAAGGCGGCTAATATGAAGTGGTGTATGTCCCCAGTTTTTCCAAAAACATCGTGATAAAGGCCAGAAAAATATTAACATATCGTCACTTAGCAAACAACACCGCGCAAGTCGAAAATTGCCGGTTTTGAGATTTAAATGCCATTGGATAGAACTTTAAAGCGTGCTTCGATTTAAGCAATTTTATGCATTCGGATGATTAAATAGCACCTATCTAAAACACATAAAACAATAGCTGAGTCTTCTAACTTTTAAATAGTTTTGTGTCTCTCCTGTAAAGTACTCAAAAATTACTTGCGCGGTGTTGTTTGCTAAGCGACGATATCGTTTTTGACCAAAGTTGTCGTCGTCGCGGACCGGGCTCTTAAGCTTATAATTATAAAGCTAATGAACCTTTTCCTTTTACAAATCTCTGCATTTTCAATGAAATTTTTAATATATATTTCCTTTTATATGTACGTTTCTATTTAAAAATTGGAAAGATGTAGGTGGCCTGAATTTCAAATGCGGTTTAAAAATATAATTTATTAAATAATAAAATACTTATTTTTAAACCAGCTTAACCGAAAACCGGGTTTTTTGATATGAAACCCGAAAAAAAACCATCCATCCATTCATCAGCGTGTTTCGTCCACTGGACGCAATATTTCGCCACTCTTTGAAGAAATACCCATACTAGCACACGCTGGGCAGGCGAGTTGGTAAGCACGGTACCGAAACCCTCGTACCAGTGACGCCACTGCCCGTCATCAGCCTGTTTTATATAAGGCCCGGCAATTTGGGATGAATATACCGCCAACAATCGGTCCTAGGCAATGGTGGGCCACCTGGTTGTGCCTGCTTGAGAACTATCCTCTTACTCTCCCAGGCGCGGATCCACTATTGTGGGCACGGTGGGCATGCCCACAACCCTAAGGTCATCGCGTAGCAAATTGAACTTCGGAATTTAAAAGCGCACTACACTGTTTTTAGTAGCGTGCGTAAACAAAACTTAGCTGAGATAGTTCTTTTGCTGATGGCACGCCACTTATTTTTAAAGTCAATGAATATAGATAAATATTATCCTCGACGCGACGCCCTGAATTCAACTCTATCACTGTTTCTTGATTGGTTCACTACAAATATTTTAGTGCTAAATTCGAAAAAGATAAAATGTATAACACCTGACCAAATGTTATTCAAATAGATGTTTATTTACGTTTACAGGGATCCAAGCTAGTTTTGACGAAACTAAGTTTTTAGATATAACTTTAAATAGTCCCCACAAAGAAGCCCTCTGGGGTAAACTTCGTTCAGCCGCATTGCTGTTAGATGAACAAGGCAAATTAGTGATGAAGATACTGCCAATACAGTATATTTTAGTTACTTTTACAGCATTAAGTCATACGGCATGTGATGTGGGGTTGAGCCACAAATATAGACGCAGTCTTTGTTTTTCAGAAGAGAGAAATTTGGTCTACCGAGATTAAGAGAAAAATTGAAGGAAAATAATATTTTAACGGTTGCTTGTAAGTTTTTTTTACCAAGTTATAAGATACATCAGTAAAAATTTGCAATGCTTGGTGAGCTATAGAAACCGGTAACAAACATAAACTGGCTTTGCCAAAAATCTGACTTGCCAAAGTACGTAGGTATTTTTTGTGGGATATTATATAAGATATTTACAATAAGCTTCTAAAGTCCTTAGTTTCCCAGAAAATAAATTTAAACTCCTGAAAAAAGCTTTTTATTAAATTCATACAAGTTGTTCTCCAGAATTATCACAAATCGTCTCACCCAACGATTCAACGACTTCCAACCTCCAGAGCGGGCTGGGTTTCGAAAAGGCTACAGCACTGTAGACCACATACACACGCTAAGGCAGATTATGCAGAAAACAGGAGTATAATCAGTCCTTTTGTCTACGAGAAAGCCTTGACTCCATCGAAACTTATTCTGCAGTCCTTGCAGCGATGCCAAGTTGACTGGCGTTACGTGGAAATACTGAAGTGTATATTATGACTTTGCTACGATGTCCGTCCAAGTACAGGGTTGACAAACAAGACCAATGCACCTTTAGCGCGGCGTGAGACAGGGAGATGTTATTTCTCTAAAACTGTTTACTGTTTTAAAACTGTTAACTTTGTCTTCAAAACACTAGACTGGAATGGACAAGGCATAAACGTAAACGGAGAGCACATTTCACATCTTCGCTATGCTGATGACATCGCGATAATGGCAGAATCACTACAGGAACTGGAGAAAATTCTGCGCAGCCTAAGTGACTCTTCCCGATGAATGGGCCTGTGGATGAATTTGGATAAGACTAAGGTCATGTCCAACTGTCACATTATACAAGGGCCAGTAACTGTTCACAATATCAATTTCGAAGCTGTTCAGAAATGTTATCTGGGTTAGGTTATACAGCCGGGTAAGAACAATTTCGACGCCGAGGCTGACAGAATAATATGCGTGGATTGGGCAGCATTCGGAAAGTTGCGTCACATATTTACGTCGTCAATACCGCAGTGCTTAAAGGCTAAGATGTTCAACTAGTACGTCCTACCCGTGATGACGTATGGCGCTGAGACGTGGTGTCTTTCAGACAAAATAGCAAAATGTCGGTTTTAAATTAATATAAAATTAACTAAAATAGCTATCAAAATTTCCAACTAAGAAAAATTTAGATATCGTTAAAATCTATCTACTAAAATATCGTTCAGGTCTGTATGTCATTCCTGTTTTTCATACTATGAAAAAAGTGTAGAAGAAGACCTCACTTCAATAATTATTTCTATCGAGCGAAAGTTACGCTATCGCGTTTCTGTACTGAACAAAACTAGAAAAAGTTTCCGAAATTTATATTCTGATTTATCAAATTAGTGGCTTCATCTGAAAAACTTCAAAAAGTGCAATTTTTATCGAAATAGCCCTTTAATTGTATACTTTAAATGAGTAATAAAAGAAAATAAAAGAAAAATATATGTTCAAAAAAAGAAAAGATATAATCTTGCTAGGTTTCTTGCCCTTCTTAGCAAGACTAATCGAATAGGCAGAGTAAGGCATTACTTTATTAATTTAAGGTATTTTTATTGATTTATTGTTTATTTTTATAAATACCACTATATTTATTGCATTACAATAATATTTATTCTTGTATTTTTATCCATACAACTATATTATTTTATTAACTATAAGTCCGGCAAAAAAAAATTGTATTGTCTGTATTATATTTATTTAGTTCTATTGTTTTTATATTTTACCTCAATACTAACATACACAACAATACTGTGTAATAATAATAAGTATATGTATAAAGCCCGAATTAGGATTTTCAAATAAAAACTAAAATTTACCAAGTGGTGATGATAAAAGTCCGAACTGTTCTTCGATAATTGTTAATTTCGGACTTTTACCATCAGTCACCTGTTATTCTTAGGTTCTACCACAGAGTCATGGTAAATGCTGAAAAAGACATGTTCATAGTTTGTTTTCTGTACACCTGCACGCTATTTTAGAAACTACATGAAAATTAATAAGGTTTTACCGGAAAATCCTGTGCGCGCAAAAAAAAAATACAATGTACAAATTACAGATACCAACATTGCTTGATAAATATACGTGGGACGCACTATAAGTTTCCGGAATGAATATGAAAAAATACTATTAAAGGTACAAAATTAATTTATTGTTTTTCAAAATAATCTCCCTTGGCGTCTATGCACTTTTTCATTCGATCAAACCAGTTTTGAAAACTTTTGTGCCACTCCCCTGTGGTGACCTCTGAAACGTGTTTTTCATACTCCTCGACAGCCTCTTCTGGTGATGAAAATCGTTGACCGCGTAATTGGTTCTTAATTTTTGGGAACAGAAAAAAGTCACAAGGTGCCAGGTCGGGACTGTATGCAGGATGACTCATGAGTTCTACATTTTTCGTCTTCAAAAAGTCGTTTGTCTGTCTGGCCGTGTGAGAACTAGCATTGTCGTGGTACAGGATGATACGGCGTTTACGGTTATTTTTACGGAGTTCGTCAATAACTTCCGGCAAACAAATGGTCGTGTACCAGTCACTATTCACGGTACGAAGATTCTCTAAAGCAACAGTAGCCACGTGTCCAGTTTTATTAAAAAAAGAAGCAATCATCCGCTAGATGCACTTTTCACGCGCGCCACTTTGGTTGGTTTCGGCTCATCTTGAAAGACCCATACGCTCGATTGCTGCTTTGTTTTGGGATCGTAGCAATAAATCCATGTTTCGTCACATGTTACTATGTCCCACACCAAATTTGACGCACCTTCGTTGAATCTGGTAAGCATGGCACTGCACCAAGTGACGCGGTCCGTTTTTTGAGCCTCGGTCAAGTTGTGTGGGATCCACCGCGAGCACAGCTTTCTCACACCCAAATGTTTGTGTAGGATTGATTGTATTTGACTCATGCCTATTTCTAAGGATGCGCGAATTTCATGGTAGGTCACATGCCTGTCTGTTTCAATCATACGGCGCACAGCATCGATGTTTTTGTTGGTCACAGCGGTGGACGGCCGACCATCGCGAGATTCGTCACTGAGATTGATACGACCACGCTTGAATTCTGCAAACCAGCTATAAACAGTCGTCTTGCATGGTGCTTCATTGCCAAAAGCTGTTTCAAGCCGAGCGATGCTCTGTTGAGCTGTCAAATTACACTTAAAATCGTAGAAAATCATACTACGAAAATTTTCCCGAGTTAAATCCATGTTGATGCAGACACACAATTTTTTAAATGGCGCCACAAGGTAAAAACTAAAGACAGTCAGATGAAACAAACTGCATTCTACAGCCAAAGAGTTCTTTTTTCAAATGTTGCAATAAATTTTTAAATATTGTTTATGTAAGTGGCCAGTTCCGGAAACTTTTAGTGTTACCTATGTATTTCATTACAAACAGACAAAAAATGTACAGTTACTGTTTTACTAGTGTTCATCCCGCGGTTTTTCCCGTGTGGACCAGTGATACAAAAACAATATGCTTAATCTTGAAGGAAGTCCCTATACAAGAAGAAAATTATTAAATTTGTAGGAATGCAACGTATCAATCGTGAATTCGTGAGCGAGTCTCTAGTCCAAGGCGCACTTCGCCGATTTTTGGGTGGCCAGTGGCCGTGCCCACAACCTTTTTCGAGGGCTGGATCCGCGCCTGTACTCTCCCCCGATTATCATCGGGGGTATTCGAGCGAAAGTAACACGTTCAGTGGAGATGATTTATTTTACGTATCTATTCCATGGTGTGGGGTGTCGTCGGATAGGTCGTTCAAAAATGAATATTGTGGGTGTGTGAAACCACCCAGCAGTGCCCCTCCTGACAGCTAAACGGTTGTTTTTGGATATGTGAATAAATTCACGGCAGTAGTACCTATACCGGGTGTAAAAGCAAAGGCAAGAATCCTTTAAGGGTGTGTTAGTATGATCGGTAAAGATATTATTTTAAATACGGGGACCTCTAAATAAAGTATCAGTACCTCACAATAAGACGATTTTCTTTACTCAAAATACACTAATCGCGTGGACAACCTCACTGGTCGCTGGCCACTTGGATGAGGGGTGCGGGTTGCAATTTGGTGTGTGGGGAGGCCGGTGAGCTGCGTAGCCATAGCTTAGAAAAATTATGGAATTTTTGGTGAAAATTCATGGTATGTTTTTTTTTCTCGTAATAACATCAGAATCGTGTATACTTTTATACCCTATAAGGATTCTTGACTTTGCATTTACACCCTGTATATAACTAAGTTGAAAAGAAAGCTATCACAGCTAAGTAGGCTTTACAAGTTTACGAGTAATAGTCGACTAACTTAATTTTGCAGTTATGTTTCATTACTTTGTAGGTAATGATACGTTTGTAATCTTTATCTTTTTTTAATGCTACGGAACCCTCAGGGACGAGTCCTACTCGCACTTAACCGGTCTTTTTCCCAATACCGAAAAAGTCTTTACGTTTGTTTTGCACATGAAACCTTTGATAACTGTAATATTTCATATATCTAAATGCGAAAAAGTGACGTTTATGCTCCATTCCTGTTCTAATAGCGGATGAGGTAATTATTCCAAAGGTTTATCTTGTGGTAAGCAACGCATCAAAAACGGTTTAGTATTTTGCTACTTTTAGCATTCATACAGACACACAGACAATTTTCGTAATTTTAACAACACAGGTGTTTTAATGGCAAGTAGGAATAAAAAAATTGTGCTTGGTATATAAACAGATATATATTTGACACTGTCAACTTACAAATATTAGGTACCAATCATCTATACAACATAACAATGCTACCTAATTACATATATACGCTAGTTAATGTAATAATAATTATGTAAAATATTCTGTTTGCGTGATTATTACAGAAACGACGGTCAATTAATAACAAATTAATATTAATTTTCAAATAATTGTGTTCCCAAATACCCATTTATTATTTAAATTAAATGAAATCTTGCTCGGACGACGCGTTTACACGCAATGATGTTTAGAAAAAAACTGTAAATAAACACAGCCGTTTTTTCGCCGTTTAACGTTCTGCACTGCATGACGTCATTCATACTAAACCACGCAAGCGCAGCAAAAGTTAGCGGGTTCAAATATAATCCAAGATGGCTGCGAAGTTGCGCATTTCCGAAGCGCTGATAAGGAAAGGGGATTAGCGAGGCGATAACTGACAGCTCAAACAAGCAAACTTAATCGAACCAAATTGTACTTACATAAAGAGATCTCTAGTCTTGCGAGTTAAACTTAGGTTATTCTGTCGTGGAAGAATTCGCGTCAATTGAGAAGACAGGTTAGGGTTGCGCGGGATGATAGCCAACATTACGGCGGCAGCCAACTTTGTTGACTATAAACATTAATCGTCAAATGACGTCAAAACCACAAACAACATTACGGTGGTTTTTAAGTGTAACAATGTAACGAAAAAACGACTCTGTTCAAAATCTATTTGGGTAGTACATCTGTGTTTTGTATTTTTTTGCAGAATTTATATGATTTTTTTTAAACATCCTTAAAATGTAGTACCTATCCAGTAATACTGTGACTAGAAATGTAATTCTAAAAGGAAAAAAAAACACCGGAATATTATGTAAAATATCAGAATTAAAATAATAAAAACAATTCATCCCCTAATATTGATTATATTTTATTGAGGATGAAAACATTTTTACACTTAAAGACAAGAAAATACTGCATACATTTATTTACTCGCACGGAAACTATTCCGATGGAATGATCCTTAGATACTAAAAACAGGCTCGATACAATATAGCTTTTAAAATATATTGTTACATTAGGTAGAATCAAAGTTTATTTTAAAATATTTTGATTTCGAAACTGGTATGTTTCAACAATAAGATTGAATAAAAGTGCACTTTTCAAGTCTTTCTTGAATTGTCAAAAATTAAATGACATTTTTATATCCTAAAAACACTGACTTCTGCACTTTTTCCAAGCGTTTATTTTCTCGATGACAGATCGATTAGATGGCCTCTATTGAGTCCACTAGCATTATATCCGATTAACGGTTCCTACATGTTGGTAACATTCTCGTAAATAATATAATCTTAGTTGGCATTGACATAGTGGCTATTTTGGTATGACTGATCGATCTGTCATCGAGAAAATAAATGCTTGGAAATAGTGTAATAAACAATACAAGTACGCTGGATAGTCTGTTCTAAATGAAAGTTCGTTCTGTATCGTTTTATTCTGATTCAAGTACCCCCACCGCATACCGGGAATTAAAATTAATGCTCATCTCATCTCTAACCTTATAGTCTATTTTTTTGCACGAAGGAGGAAACTGACAGTTCGTGATAGTGGGAAATGAGCTTTTAATTCCTATGGTGTATGAGCCATTTCACATTGTCACTAACTTTTGAATGTTGCAATGTGAAATAGCTCATGCATCATAGGAGTTAAAACCACATTTTCCACTAGCAAGAACTGACAGTCCTTCGTGCAAAAAAATATACTTTAGTTCCAAGTACGCTCACGTCGCCACTGCAGCTATCAGCGCCAAAATGGAGATAATAAAATGACTTCTTTGGTCACGGTCATGACATTCAACACGTTCACCACTGTGGCCTGAAGTTATTCAAGTGCAAAGTTTGTCCCTACGATTTTTGACGTTTGTTGAACATCGTGACCTAATCGTGGGTGTTTTTGGTGGAAAATTGTAGTTTACTGTGGTTTTATAACCACTCCTAGCACACGTCGTCAATAGTTAGTCCAGCGTGCTTGTATTAGGGGAAGTCAGTGCCTAAAAACTTTTGTAAATACGTAAATTACAAGTCTGTCACCTAGTATTCATGAGTCGATGTATATATAATACTATATACTATATTGTTTTAGGTATACACATGTGAAATCTTATTATCTACTTTTGTTTTATGTGATATAGTATTCATTTATTTCATTGGATGTTATTTCTCTTAGAATTATTGTCGAAACCTATTTTTGTTCAAAACTATATTACGATCGATATAAATAATAAATTACTGTAAACTATTCCCGTTTTGGTAACGATACATCTAATATCAATTATAATTAATTTTCTTAATAGACACATTTAAATTCTTGATGATTTGATCAAAATATTAAACGGCTAGTTTGACAAGATAAATAATTGAGACAATTTCGTTTCCTACCAAATAATAGAGACAATTTCGTTTATTACCAATATTTTGGCTGCAAGTGTACTGAAACATTTTAGTGCCAAAAGGTTTTCATTCGTATCATCTTATGCTCGTTAAATTCAAGTCATTTTGGAAGCAGATTGTCGTTGAAAGATATGTATTCACACAATGTTACTCCATTGGTGAAGTTGTGAATGCGATACATTATTCTGTAATATAAATGGCACCCATTCATTTTATTAAATTCATAGCTTATACGATTTTACACGCAGCATTGTGATTTTAGACATTAAATATTCTTTTCTTTGAAATATTAACTGTATTTAAGCTCGGCGTAAAATCATCCTGAAACATCGTTATCTAAATATAAGGTGTTTTAAAAATATCTGCCACGGTCGCAATGGGAGACAGTATTGTGTATATAGATCACAATAGTGAAGAAATTTCTTACCCCGGAATAGTTAAATAAAATTGAGAAAATGAAGTATATAAATAAATTATAATTATATAAATAAATTATAAATATAAAATATATATTATATAAATATAAATAAATTAATATTATATAAATAACATTTACTTTATTCTGCATAATGTGGTTCACAAACTACGCGCGATGTGTCGTTTCGTCCATGAGAACAATGCCTATCTCTTACTACGGGACGGTTTCATACAAGTAAATCAATTCCAATTTATACACTCATTTTGTTGTATGAAAATATTTATGACTTATCATAAAATTGAAATCTATTTAAACCGTACTCTCTCCCGTGGCAGATATTTTGATAGCACCTTATATATTCATATATTATGGTTCCAAATTTTAAAGTAGGTAGTCTGCAATAAAGTCGAATTTGAAACTGCACAATTTTCCGTACGCCAGACAACACAGCCAGAATAAAGAGTCACATATATCAGTGCGTACTTGTGCTGTTTCAATAATTAAAACCTTGTTTGGATTTAACATGCTGACATTCCGACACTTTTGTTAGAATGCTCAAAATAAACCATAACTGAAAGGTACAAGGCTAAAACGTTGAAAGTCACATTTAAAAAAAAAAAATCTTTGTCATAGGAATTGTATGGGATTGGAATATTTGTTTTTAAAAATATATCTTGATTGACAGCATTTTAGTGTATGATACCAAGACGATATGATTAAGATCCGGAAATGCTACCAGAGCCAATAACAAAAATTTTTTTTTTTTACATTTATCGTTCTAGCCTTGCACTCTTCAAATTTAGGACTAACTAACATGCATTTACAATTATGTTTAGCACATATACTCTATAATTAAATAACACCAAATTACAAATATATTTCAAAAATCTACCTCCCAGAGCAATTATTTAATGTAAGCACTCATGGACTGACTATGAATAAAAAAAAACATAAGACTCGAATAATAAAATTTTCATGTCACTACTAAAAAGTATCGAAATAAAGTCACAAAAATGTAAAACCTAAAATGTAACTTAAAAAGAAAATAGCATTTGCTAATTAAATTGGAAATTCATACTGGAGATTCGGTAAGTGTCCAGGACGAAGGTTAAATGACCCTGTTTGCGAAATATGAAAAATACATTTTTGTGCCCCTATACTTGTCCAAGAACAATAGAGTAAATCAGTGTAGGAAACCTACATGTTACTTACATAATTATTTTGTGTTTTTCACCGAAAGGGTCATGGAACCTTATTACTGATCAGTTGATCACTTACAAAGTCTCCAGTATGAATTTGGCTATTTCAAACAGTCACCTTTTGTATGTCACCGCCCTGTTGTTAAATCAGCCGCTTGATTGGACGACTAGACTAGGTAGTTAACTAAATTACGGTATCCACTAAAATAGCTAAGGTTACTCAGCTCAATACGAACGCAACGTTTAACCAGAGGGCTGAACGCCGCTTAGCCTTTTGGTTAAATTTAATTTTAACCGAGAATACTGATACAAGGAAAGTGCAGATGTTAAGTTAAACCGGTGTTAAGTAAAATAAGTAGTTCACAAGAAAATTAATCGTTCTTATTATTATTTTCATTAAAAAAGTAACTAAACTGACTCGTCAATAACTACTTAGTAAAAAGTATTTACACGATTCTCTGACAAAAATCCCCAAACTGTTGTATCGCCTGTTGACGCCATATTTGTTTATTTATTTATTTGTTATAGGACTGAGCGGTATCGTGACAAAAAAAGAACTAAATTAAAATGATGTGGCGGCTTTTGGTTTAGCCGTTTCCAAAGGGCTAGCTTTTGGGCAGTCAACACGTTAAACATTGAGGTATCGTAACTTGAACAGCCTGCAGCCTAGCTATTTAATTGAATGCCGCCATTTAATTTGCGACCTAGGCTTCCAATTAGGAGGCTGATTAAACCATTCAGCGGCAACATACTACATTATTATTTCCGCGAAGAAAAATCTCAAATTATTTTAATTATGATCCAAATGTCGCAACCAAAGTCCGAGCATCAACTTAAAAATGTGCATTATACAGCTGTACATTTCTCCTTCATTCAAATTGTTATTTTCGTCCCAATAACTCGTCCTTCTACGCTCATCAACAACAACGTTGGTAAAGAGTTTCCTAAAAATCCTACTAAACAGTGATCCTTTCTCCACCTCAGTACTTTCTCTACAAATTTGACAATCACAATCGCTACTTAAATCTAAGGTACTGGAAGTTTTCGGGAATAACAGGTTTTCTTTTTTGGCAACACTGCTTTCTAAATTCGAATCTATATTCGGAATGTTTGGTGTGGACAGCTCTTTAAGATCTGCGCTGTTTCTAAATGAGAAATTTCTTTTCAATTTTTTTATATTCGGAGATATGTCACCATTGCCTAAATCTATTCCTTTATAACTGTCTTTTAACAGGGTTAACCCTAAATTGAGTACGTTTTTACTGATTCTCGACTCCAGAGAATTTCTGCGCGTCGTTGTGCTGTTTTGCTTTGTTAGGTTATCGCAACTTAAGTTGTTTTTGAGTACGTCCTTTCTTAAGTTAGTTTCGGATTTCTTTATTCCTTGACATTGTTGCGACAAATTCCTCTCTAATGTCTGTCTTTTCATTCCCATAACTGATGGTGTTGTGATAGTCAGTTTTATTTTTGATGGCAAACTGATATCCCTGTAAACCAACGTCCTTTCATTATCAACATCACAATTCTTCTTTATATCGACTTCCGACTTTTTGACATCATCCCAAGACGAAAACGAGAAATTCCTCTGCAATTTCTTCATTTCTTGGTACATAATTCCGCTCCCCTCATCTAGGCCTTTATAGCTACTCTTTAGAACAGACTTTGCCAAATTCTGGCCAAAAATAGCGCCTTCCTCCAAAGATACGCGTCGACTTCTCACATTCGGAGAGGTTGGGATATCTTCATTACTCTGATATCTTTCAAAGGCATTTCTATCTTCGTGTGAGTGTACTGTCCAGGATGACGCTAGGCTTTCTAAAGACCACCCTTCACTCATATTTTGCAAATAGTTGAATATTTCAATTCCCCCGTCCAATGATAGGGACCTTTGAAGCGGCACATCACTATTCTCGCTACCAAATTCACTCTCCTCAACAATTCTCTCTTCATATTTATTTCCCAACCAAGTACTGACTTCCTGCTGATTTAGATCCAAACTGACTAATTCTTGACGCAAATCTGGGTTGGGGTTTTTGTATTCGGAGTGTCTTCGTCGTTTGGGTGAGTGCGTGATGGTGAGTGTGTATGTATTTGGGTCGGAGTTTCTACGCGGGAGCGGTGGGGGCACCACTGGCGGCGGACATTTTATTCGCAAACGACGACAGCGAGCGGCGCGGGAAAGATCCAACGGTGATGTCAGACTCAACAAAGAGTTTGCGAAAACTGAAAGAGAACGAATTGTGTGAGTAAACGGCTGTTGAGGATTTAGCACAAAATTATAGGAAAATACCTAACCAGTTAGTAATAGTTAGTATGTCTAAGTGGCTACTTATTGGAGAAGATATCATGCTTTATTTATTTATAGTAAAATACATTAATATAACATAAATAAATATGGCATTTAACAAAATCTGTGCCATGTATTTTAAAACTTTAGTGGGACTATTGTACGGTTTGAAAGTTCTTTAACGTTTGGATGAAACATCCGAAATCAAATACGAATTCACAGAAATATGAAAATTTATGAAATTTTTTACCATGCAAATTTTAGGGGCAAAATGCTAAACTTTAGTCCTGATCTTTGTTAACGCTTTTTTAAATAGTCTATCCTTCTCTTATCAACTGCCGCGAATGCAAAACTTCAGTTATTTTGAAATTGCGGGTACATTGGGACCTTAACTATAAAAATATTGTCTAATAAAGATAGTTTTTTTAAGTATCAGCGTGTATTTGTTTAATTTTTTTTATAGTTTTGAAATTATGAGCTAAATCGCCTTTTCGTAAAATTTAATTAAATGATTTTTTTAAAGTAATAATGGTGATAAGATAAAAAACTAACTATAATTTTTCAAATTTTTAATATGTGCTTAGTCGGAACTGTGACCGATAAAAAACTGAAGCTTACCATTACGGAGGCCCTTAACGAAAGAAGCTTATTTGCAGATGACACTATAGGGTGAAATTAAATTAACCGACCAAATTCATACTGAAGACTCGGTTAGTGATCAGATCAAGGTTCAGTTATCTTTTTTGGCCAATTACGAACAATATTTTTGGGCTCCCTTTCTGGTTGGACTAGTATAAGTACAATTCCCAGTGCAGGAACTACGGGACAAAAACCTTGTTTCTGATGACTAACCGAGTCTCCAGTATGTATTTGGTCGATGGATTAAATTTCACCTAGTATAAAGTTGCCAGGACGGAAGAACTTCCAAACCTAATAACATACCATCGTACCGCGATTTTAAGACGGTTATGCTCGATAACTTTCGCTTTTATTCGTAGTCAACAAGCGTCTTAAAGTCTCGGTATGACAGTAGAGTATTCCGCGTACCTTCCAAGTCTTTTTCGCACGATCCCTAGAGTCCATTTTGCCCTACTACCTCAGTACCAAGGGCCGAAAGAGATTCTCGGCGGTGGTGACCGTCGGCCTTCGTCCTTCGACGTGAGAGCGAGCCAGAACCTAGCCGCACAACACACATGTAACGCCACGAGGTAAAATAAACTTTAACAGAGAGGGGTGGAGCGCAGAATATGAAAACAAAATAACATTTTGAGTGAAGATAAGAAGATATAACAAGAAAAGCTAAGAAATTGTAATTAGAACGGATAAGATTCAATCCCAGCGATGATAATGGCTTTACAAGAAAAAACAGAACCTTTGTACATAATTGGGAGTTTCATAGTTCATAAAGTGTTAAATTTGAAAACAATAATATACTTTAAATAATACTGTCTAATTACTGTCAGTATGTGGCTTTCAAGGTAGGTTTTAGAAAGGGTTATATGAATAAGTAGGAATGAAACACACAAATTGAGAAGGAAGAGCGGAGAGAACATAAAGCTTTTGGAAATTAACATGAAATGTGGTTACATTTTTACATGCCTTGACGTGCGCCGTGCCTCAGTGTTATTTAGGTATTTGTTTTTGTGTTTCTTGTTCTTCTTTCGGCCCTGGTTGCATTTTTTTTTCAACATATAACATAAAGACTCACCTAACAATTTGGAAGAGAAAACGATTCGTTTTTACAGTAGGTTTCGTAGTTTACCATGCGTTTATAGACCCCAAAATAAAGATGAATAATAAAAAAAATGTACCAGAACCAAAAATAATGTACATCAGTATATGGGAAATATAAATAAGAAAGTGTATACTGTAGTACCATTTAAACAACGCGCATAGGAATCCTCACCATTTTTTGCCAAAGATCTTATTATTTCTTTACGCTTTCAATACAATCTTGACAATGCACGTCCGGTCAATCAACGATAGATTCCCATGCGCATTATATATGTGGATGATCTGTATATAGCACTTATAAAGCAAAGTGAAAAAAATAGACAAGTAAAGGAAATGATATGACAATGTTAAAAACGTCTGTAAAAATTGTGTAAGAAAATCATACTGATAATAATGATCAGGCGTAGCCATGAGTAAGAAATGTATGACATAGCAACCCAAAACCAAACCAAACATGATGTGATATATGTCTCGCCGCCATGTGGTTAAATCAGCTTCTTAATTGGACGCTTATGTCGTTGATTAAATAGCGGCATCCAATTAAACGGCTAGGCTGCTGGTTGTATAAGTAATGACACCTCAATGTTTAACGTGTTGGCTGCTCGAAAGCTAGCCCTTTAGAAACGACTATTAAAATTAGGCGCAGAAGAGAGCCCTGAGTTAGGTCAGAAGGTTGGGTTAGGTTACATAACCTTCGTGGTTTTTTTTTTTTTGACCACTCAGAAATACAATTTAACCAAAAGGCTGAACTCTTTCAGTCCTCTTGCTAAACGTTGCGTTCGATTATTGGGCTAAGCACATCTTTTAGCCGTTGATGCCGCTATTTAACTAACAACCTAGCGGTCCAGTTAAGAAGCTGATCTAACCACATGGCGGCGACATATGTATGAACAAAATAATAATAAAATTATGAAAATATTTCTGCATAAATTAATGTAGCACTACCCGAAAAACATTTCACAATGCCAAATATTAACTGGTAGATTATGTGTATTAGCGAAAAGTTCGCCTTTGTGCATTATAAATTTTGTGCAATAAACATTTACATAAAAACTTATAACACATAGAATTTATAACTGGGATTTTAATAAACATCCACATCTCATTTCACTTTTAATCAGTTAGCAGTTCAGAATTTGACGTTAACATTTTTCACATGAAAATACTTTGCACATTCTCAACACACACTGTGATATACACACATTACACTTTATACATACCCACCCACCATGGAGTTACAGCTTGTAGCACAGTTCTTTTACAACAATCTTATCTTTCAGGGAACCTTATCGTGCAATTATACACACTTCTTTCACAAAAATACATACTCCCTTCGTGGTCAAACGACACTTAGGCTTCCTCTTTACACATAGACACACGCTCACAAAAATATACTCCCCTTCTCTCTCACACAAACACCGAACACAATATTTACACACCACCACCTTTCCCCACCACTGATAGATTCCCAAGCTCTCTCATTACATATACACACGCGCTCACAAAAACATACTCCTTTCACCAGACAATCACAATATTTACACATTTACACGCCCACACCTCCCTCCACCCATCACAGTATACTCACAACTTCCTGATGCCACTGTTTCTCTTCCACGGCGCGTCGTCGGGCTCACAAGGCAAAGGACCTTGCACTGGGGCCTCCTCTTCTTCATTAGTCACCGTTGAGCTGAGTGAAGGTGATGTATCGGAGTTGCTGGATAATGAAACATAAATTGTTTATGGTTACTGATTGGCGTAGCAGGTTCAGGGTTCAAATCAAATCAAATCAAAATATTTATATTGTAAAATATATACATAAAGTATACTTTCTACAAGTCAAAGTTAATCCTTACAATAAATATATTTAGAATAAAAAAATATAAAAAATAATATGTATATACTAATAAGGGAAATACATACAAAAAATATTTAGGTTGGGCTACAAAAATTTAATTATACACCTACATAAAATAGAGAAATCCAGGAATAAAAAAATTATATATAAATGAAGCAACGAACAAACAAGTTGATAAATAAATACGGGTAATACATCCAAAAAATATTAAGGTTGGGCTACTAAAATTTCCGTCAAAATAGCCGACGGCAGTAGGTTACTATTTAGTTAAGGTTATAGTGATAGATATAACTATATATTAGCGGACGTCTCGCAGCGTAGCTGGCACGGATATCTTGGGCGGTAATAGTTTGTGATTTTCACAATATGAGACGTTTATAAGCATTTATTTTTTGGTAACAGAATTAAATATTTAATTTTATTTAAATACAAAAATGGCGCCGTGACAAATTATTATTTTTATAGCACGGTTGCCGTTGTCAAGGTTTTTGCGCTAAATAGCTAATTCAAACGTTAGTAGAGCGCTAAAAGTACAGACCATGTTTTTTTTCCATCGTCGACGAAGCATTACGAAACTATTTTAACTGGTATTATATCACTAGGTTCAAAAATAGATGATCAGTAATCGGCCGGGCCTACTATTCAGTCTCCATCCTCAGCGGCTATCCGTAATAACTTACGACTAATACATTTTATTTTTTTGTTGGCAGATGAGCTCTTAGATTTATAATAACAAGTATTTATAATCTATACTTACTTACAATACAAACTTACCACATTTATTTATAAAAAATAAAAAAAATTTAGTGTAGGCTTACAAAATGTTTCAGCCACTCTTAATAGTTTGATTTTGTTACATATTTTTGGGGTTAAGTATCCTCTTGTCCTTTCTCCGTAGTAATTATTTGCCTTTGGCTGGATATATTTTCTATTGTTCGCTGATCTTGTACAATAGTGGTGTTGTACCAGGGTCTTATGGTCTTCGGCGTAATATGTCTCAATAGCAATCAGATACTTAACCTTACAATGAACTCTAAGTATTCGGCATGAGGCAAACAATTTGTCATAGTCTCCATCACAACTATCTTTGTATTTTTATCAGCTAAATATTTTATTAATCTCACCTGTAGTTGTTTTATTTTATCTAAATATGTCTTAAAAGTAAGGCCATAACAGCTCAAACCATAACTAAACAGAGTGTCTGCAATTTTATTCAATAAACTTTTAAATAGTTAACACTATCCCGAGAACATTTATTTATATTACTTTATTCTGTACTTGTTTTTCTGTATGCAATAAAGAATTTTAAACATATCTCGGGTTTTGCCTACAGGCAAAGACAGTGTGAATGCTAATCCCAACTATTTTTTTTTTGTATCCAAACTGATTATTTTATTTGTACGTAGTACCATGCTGTGCGAGTATAGACAAAGCGATGATGTGAGCGAGATAGCATGAGACCGGTCGCCATTTATATATGGTTTCTTTATCCGCACGGGTTATAGCAACCTATTTTACCTTCTAGTAGTTACCCAAAAATTATAAAAGCTCCCAATATACTTCTTTAACCACTCGTCTGTATTGTCACAGTTTAAAAATCCATACAGTTGTCCAACGAAGGCATTCAGATGGAGCGGTTGGAGCGGGGCTTGCGGGGCGATACTCCAAACTGCTTGTTCGAAAATTGTATGTAGCTCAGTGGCTTACCACCCGCATCTCGCCCCACAAGCAGGCTCCGCCCAATTGCTCTGTCTGAGCACTTGCGTTGGAGAAGTGTGTGAATTTTTAAACGGTGGTTTTATTATGGATCGAAACATACTGTCAAACTGGTGGTGTTATCACTTGACCCAAGCCAACTGTCAGATCTCATACAAAGCTTCTGTTTTGGACAAGTTTTTGTGGATTTCCTTGAAAATGCCTCGTTGTATAGCCATTGGATGCAATGAGAATAGAAATCATGGTTTTCCTAAGGATCCCCAAATGAGAAAATTGTGGGAAAAGCCTACGAAAATAAAAAAATTTAAATCAACTTATGTTTTAGGCATTTCAATGAAACAGACTTCGGTTTCAGAATCGTGCTGTGGTTTATTAAAGTTAAAATTCCTGTTAAATGATTGTAGCCTGCAACAAAACGATAATTTAAGGTAGCTGAAGAACAGCTTTAGGTTATTTTATGCATGGGATATATCATGAGAATACGGTATAAATCCGTAATCTAGCTAACGTTTACGTTAAAAGTACATCATTTTCACACCACGTGTTATAATTACATGTACATAAATTACATATTTAAACAGAAATATGAGTTTAATACCGACTGACAAGATCTGCTTTTCTGCCTCGTAAAGAAGCACCTCTTATTCGTAACTGGTCCTTTAGCCGTGAGACTGTCCACGTTGAATACATTTTCACACTCGACTGACAAAAAAACGGAGAATCAAAGAATAATAATGGTAAAAGTACGACATAAACAATTCACAAAAAATGACAGCCGAAATTTACGGGTCAAGCGATGGCAGCGCCATCTGAGAATAGCTTTGCGATTTCTTCTCCAATCGCAGACCTTGGGTTCGATACATTTTCAACACAAAACGAACGTAACAAGTTTCAAAGCAGCTCACCTGTCGTGAGGCGGTTCAGTTTCCGTCTTCAAAGCTTCCAGCTGCTCTTCGGCCCGGCTCAGCTTCAGCTTTAGTTCGTTCCTCTCGTGCAGTATAGCTCTCAGCTCCCGCACGCTGAACGTGGGCCGAGAGGACTGATCCTCGTCGTCGAGACCGTCCGGCGAGCCCGCGCCGCATGATGCGCACTTCTGGAAAACGACATGCAGATTATAAGTAAAATAAGAGGTTTAGAGGACTGTGCATGCTGGAGACCTTGAAAGTCACAATTAGTGGCTGGTTTTACTCAGATGCTACAGAAGTAAAAACATTGAAAAAATATATATGATAAAACTACAGTAAATCTGGAATGATGTGCCTTGATTGGAATTTGAAATTTTCTTAAAAATCTATAACTGAAGAAAAACCAAACTTAGGTCTAATTTTAAACGAATATCCGGTTTAATTAATTAAGTATGCAAAGTACCAAATTGAAACTTAGTCAAATTGAAGATATTATAACAACAAATGCTTTCCCTTGATTATTTTTGAAGAATTTTAGCTATGGTAATAGTAATCAATTATTTAGGTATATTTTAGCGCGTTCGCAACTTGATTCCCCGTCGAGCGACGGAGAGATCAATACGGGAAGAGTCGTATGAGTGAGTGAGACGCACGCACACGGGGTCACCAGCAGTAATTGTTGCCTTAATTTGAGGAGTTAGGATGCTGGTGATTATACACTTGAAAACCGAGAGAAGCGGACTGTCGAAGCATTTCTTTTTCTATTCTAGTCACTACATCTTCTCTCAGACCGCAACGATCCCCTATGTCAATATTCATGTGAATAAACCCACAATTAACCTTCTGAAACGATTTTGTAAACAGGATTTGACCTTCCTACGTTCAAGCATTGCATATCGTCACCATTAAAAAAGGAAAAATAGCCATTGCAATACAATCCTTCTAGAACACCTAAAATAAGGTTATTCATAATCATAATATCCTCGACGCAAAGTACCAGGCGCAGATAAAACAGAGGAATATCACACTATGAGTTTACCTTGTTCTGAGCGTCGTTCTGCTGAAGCGCGGTTATGTCACGTTGTTGGGACTGCACAATGGCACTCAGCTCTGTGCGCTCCTCGCAAACTAGACGAAGCTGAAAATTATAATATACATTGTGAAATAAAGTGACAAAAATTAAAACTAAGTATTTATTATTGTCGTTTTAGATAGTGCAACATAAACTGTTACTGGATTTTTTCGATTTCTCTGCTCTCGTTAGCTACATCACGGCCTTAGGACAATAGGTTAGATATACGCCAAAACTGACGGACTGGGGAACAGTAAAAACTGCATTAAAATTCGAATAGTAGTTCAGGTGTAAGCAGAAAGTATAGCGAAACTGCACGGATTGTAAGAGGACGCATCGAACAAATAAGCTGATAAGGTATTTTTGTTTTTAACAAACAAATAAAATTGCAGCTAAATGCATATAATTGAAGATCCTTCCTAACTGATAAGGATTATACAGAGACAGCACTTTCGCTCATTCGTTGCTCTGCAGTGCTCAGTGCCAGGCACGTTATGACAACGATGATCCCGGATTCATTAGCGACCACTAGGTTTAGCGTGAAAACATCACAGTTACGTTATGGTTGCGTTCACGTTACGTTTGGAATCTGATAACCGCCCCTAGCGGACAGTAGCGGAACTTTTCAGATTCCATACTTCTATATCCTTATTATATCCTTAAGGGGGAACGTTTCGAGCTCGGTGCAAAATGCACAACTTATGATTGTTTTTTTTACTATTGCATAAAAAATACTAAATAAATGTGATATATGGCATTTGGCGACCATTGTTTAGTGTCAATTGGGCTTTTCTACCAAAATTTTGTAATTTTATGTATTACGTTGTAAATGAATGGGCACACAAACTTAAAACACGCTTTTATGTTTGTATACCCATTCATTTACAACGTAATGCATAAAATGACGCAATTCTGTTCTGATAAAAACCCCTGATAATTATTCGACAATAGTCGCAAAATAAGATGACACTATTTCATTTCATACATTTTATTTTAAACTAAGGTACTTAAACAAACTTATGTTATGCACTTTGCACTGAGCTCGAAACGTTACCCCTTAAACAGGCAAGAGCAAAGTGCCATTGATAGGGCTCCATTTTGTCCTTTGGGCACGGAACCCTAAAAACACTACAGGTTGTTAAGATGATAACCATTTCTGCCTTACAGCCGGGTATTCTACCCATAAATATGAACAACTTTTACTGTCGGCCCAATCCTGAAATCGCGAAAAAATAAAAATCTGCTGTTCCATTGAAAAGTTAAATACTTTATTCGAACAAAATTTATAAAATAGCAATTTTTGTTTCGCGATTTCATAGTTGGCCCAATAGTAGAAGTTAGAACACCCGTTTCAAAGTGAAAGGGTATATATTATTATATAGTAAAACAAGAATTCGCAGTCCAGATCGTGGCACGCATACATCTTGCTAATTAAATTATTCCTATTTATTACGAACAGTGTTAATACCAAAAATAATCACACCACGTATTATGATTCTGATAAGTTGCAATTTATTGAATATAGATGGCGTTGTCTCTTGATTCAGCTAAGTTTCAATTTAATGAATGTAGATGGCGCTGGGAGTTGTCTACATCGCGATATAGAAGAATTTTCGACTCTAACATAGTAGGTTGCATGGACCTGTGTCGGGTATCCATTCATCCATTAGTCCACTGCTGGACATAGGAAGATTTTTGAAGTGGCCTACGTCAAATTAAACTGACGAGCCTAAGAATTCACTATATGCAAATTTGCAACGCAACTCGGGTATAGTGTTACCTGATAAGATATAAGTAACCAACTTTTTATCCAGAGGGCTGACCGACCCATTTGAGAGAGCTTACTTAGCCTTTTAGTTAAATGGTATTTCTGAATGATCATAAAATTAATCACAAAGACTTTGACTGCGAACTTCAGTCGTTTCTCAAGGGCTAGCTTTTGGGAGCCAACACGTTGAACGCTGTGGTGTAACTTAAACAACCAGCAGCCTAGCCGTGCAATTGGATGCCGCCATTTAATTAACTACCTAGGCCTACAATCAGGAGGCTGATTTAATCATCAGGCTGCGACATCTACACTAAATATGAATTATTTAGAATATAGTGCTTCTAGGGTTATACTACACGTTTGAAAACGAAGCCCCAAGCTATAACAAAGGAAACTGTATTTAATTTTTTTTTAGAGATATCGGCTGTCAAAATAAGCACTAATACATAGCCTTATATACATTATTTACCGATGGGAATACGTACGTTCTATTGTAATTCACATGTCACGTCGCGTAGGTTGGCCATTCATTCGAAATAAAGGAACCCAAAAAAAACGAAAAGAGAAGGTTTTTTGTTCTATTAGTGATTCTGATTCATAGATTTCAATAGAGCTGGGGGTTCATTTTCAACCTGTTTAATACGGTGTTTTTTGGTAGGTCAGATACTAAGGTATCTTTATATTCGGTCTCTACACATGAAAAATTTAGATTATAGTGTTGCTAGGATTATAATATATAATACGGTATTTTTGGTGAAATACGGAGCATCAGCAAATCATTTTCCGTGTAGTTATTTTTTCATTTACTTTCGTTTAAAATACTCAAAAGTGGATAAACACACGACTTACTTTTCAAACATCAAAGCTTTAATTTTGCTTATCGTATCAATACACAATTTTTACAGTTCCTTGTTAAGGATTATTGGGCGAAAATATTCCTTTCTAGCGTTTTAGTCAAAGGTTTATTCTTTTTGTCGTTGACATGGCCACAGTATATGTAACAACAGTAGTTTAACCAGGCGGTGTCCTTGAAATCAATACCTACGGCCGCTCGGCGCCTAAACAAGCCCTAGGACTGCCAACTGACTGTTTTAATGCTATATTCTTATTATAAAAGTTGTATTTAAGCAAAAATACAATGCACAACATACTCTGTAATTTCATGCCATAATTACGAAAATGCGCGGGAACGTCACAGAGACAACGTGCGTACGTAACTGCGGTGTAACCGCGACTGTCGTAAACCGAGTTGAACCATGTTTTGGCGGTGGTTCGTTTCGACCCGCTTGTATGGAGATATATTAGAATATTATTTGTTACTTATACTATGACATGGCTGAAAATGCGCTCACATTCGGCATATGAATGTGGCGGAGAAAGCACACTGCGCACACATTTTAGCAGTTTCTTATATTTGTTAGATTACGGTGAAACACGGTAATGCTTATTTACCACAGCAGAGGCCAAATTACGGTAATTACCGTGTATATGGAGACACTGTAACAAAACTTAAAAATTGCAATTTATTTCAAAAGCAGTGGTGGGTAGTATGTTTATACATATATAATTCATCACATCAATATAGTATTAAAATAAAATCGACTTTCTACCTCGGAAAAGCGCCCGTGGGGGGAGGAGGGTCAGGGTAGATAGACATTTTAAGCGAGGTCACAGACCCTAAACTTCTCTAAATTCATATTTCAGTACAGTGCGACAAGGCTCTTTTGGCAAGGGGATGACATTTACAGGGGTGCGCAGTTTTGAAACAAGGGTTGCGGTTTATTAGTGTAGCGCAGTTAGTTCCGATTTTGGCCACGACCAATTCACGCACCAAGAGCCTTATATAGCTGTTGTAATGCGTAAATCCATTTATCTTGTATATAATTTGACAGACTCTGAAGTGAATTTCAGTCGAGGCAGTTCCCCATACAAATGAAAACATTAATAGCATTTCTTTCCAACGTTTATGTATTCCCAGCAAAGCTTCACAATCAGTGCAGTCGTAAACCTGTATTCATACTTATTTGAGCTATAAAAGTGCTAGCTTTAAGGGCTTGTATTGGGTCTTTCAATGGTTTTTGTTTTAATATGCTGAGTCAACTACTTATGTGATCGATGTAAAACTTGGACACGTGTTTTTTTCAGACCTTTGTCTTTCCGCTGTCAAGTCGGTTACCTAATTGGACACATTTCGCTCGATAGATTTTATTTTTGAAAATGATGCCTTTTTCAGTTATTATTTCGTTTTATGTCTAAACGGCTTGAGTTTTGTCTGAAATTACTGTTATAACAAGAAAACATGGTTTATTTTCCGATGCCAGGTGGAAAAACTCTTACATCAAATACTTTTTCGTAAAATCTAGAAAAACCTCTATAATTCACAGATTTTGTGTGCCGCCAGCGCGTGAAGAGAGCGCTCTAATTTAGATTTTATGACAAAATACTGAAGTTCAAAATCGCTCAGTAAGATTATCGTGCACCAGGGGTAAGGCCTTAAGACTACTACACTCGTATTGGAATGGTAACCGATTTGAAAAGAGCGAGACAGAAATAATGTTTGTGGTTTAATTAACCAGCGGAGGTATTTGATAATATCGAAATAACTAAATACATGTAAGTAAGTAAGTAAGCAAGCACACATAACAATTTAAAAGTAAAAAATAGTAGCAATAAATTATTAAAATAAAAAAACATATATTTTACAAACAGTAAATAAAATATTATTATGTAACAAATGAGCTGAATCGATATTATTGATAAATTTATCGTCAAACTATATTTATGTACTTAATCTCATTACGCTCTAAAAGCTTTATCCCTGCAATAAATAAAGGTGATAACTTTTTGGAGGGTACTAAAAGCTATCGTAACGCCGGATCACCTTTCCCTTGTAGACAGTTTTACTATTTTTAGACTCCCAGTGACTTTATATTCTGATTCTTATTAACACTAACTTTAATCCCAAAGGTTGACTACCTATTTGCTAATTTATAATAAAAAAGTGGACAACTGGAGTTTTGCAACTGGCATAAATTCAACAATCTTACCGAAATCAGATAATTAGGAAGCTCTATTGTTTCTCACGTGAAACATTTTGTGAACACGAAGTTAATTAAACCTAATGTTCAAGTTGCGGAAATATTTCACAACGATTCACTGACTACAAACAAAAAGAGATAATAAATTTAAAAAAAAAAGTTTTTTTTTCACGTTACGTCTTATGGCGCGAGGGGTATTTTTCAAATCGAATATCTCGATTTGTGCTCGGTGAATCGTTGTGAAATTTTTCCACAACTTGAATATTGGGTTTAACTTCGGGTTCACAAAATTGTATGCCGTTAAGTTGGTAAATAAATTACCATGATATATATTTATTTTTATTTCACACAGCCTCAGTATTTTCCCTCGTATCTCACCTTCGCGAGACCACATAATGCGGTGCTAACTTAGACCAGCAAGAATCTAATAAGTATAGCTATCACGCGCAAACCGAGGTGTTGCGAGGTGTTTTATTAGCAATGGATTTTTTTTTATAATACTTCAGGATGAGTCAATTGACTATCTAGACCAGTGGTTCTTAAACTTTTTGTAGCCACGGACCACTTTTAGAATTTCAAAGATTCCACGAATCCCTGTCGAAAAAATTTTTAGGAAAAGAAAATACGCATATTAAAAATCACTTTTATTGGTTAGTTTACATTTTTATACTTAATTAAATAGTATCAAAACTAAGTTGATGAAAAAGATACTGTAGTTTGAACTCAACATAATAAATATCTGTGGACCCCTGGCACTCACGTGACGGACCCCTAAGGGGTCCATGGACCCCAGTTTAAGAAACCCTGATCTAGACCTTTGCCAATTTAAGAACTAAAAATCGCGAAATTTTAATCATATCTTAAAACAAACCCAGTAAATTTAACGTTGTTAAGGGTTCCATACCCAAAGGGCAACCAACGGGACCCTATTACTAAGACTCCGTTGTCCGACTGTCTGTCTGTCACCAGGCTCTATCTCATGAACCGTGATAGTTCGACGTTGAAATTTTCAGATGGTGTATTTCTGTTGCCGCTATAACAACAAATACAAAAAAACAGAATAAAATGAATATTAAAGGGGGCTCCCATACAAGAAACTTGTTTTATTTTGTTCTACATATTGATAACGGCAACAGGTAGACGCTTGAAATATTCACAGAATATTAAGTTATATATTCACTTTAGAAATAAATAATTAAATTAAAATAAAATTAATATTTAAGCGGGACTCCCATACAACAGATATGATTTTTTGCCGTTTTTATAGATAATGGTACGGAACCCTTCGTGCGCGAGTTCGACTCGCACTTCGCCGGTTTTTTTAACCAAAAGTGTAGTCAAATGTGTTTTTATTGCAATAAATAAAATAAAAAATTATGCAAATTTCAAATCGATCAGGTTATTGAAAACCTTTACAGTATTGTGGTTTGTTGTCCAATATAATAATGGACTGAGAATGTTGATGGGACTGCCTCGCTTCTGCAGCGCATCAGGTATGTTTACCGAGACTCGTATTGACAGCTTTGAGTCGATAGTACGCAAAAGAGTAGCCTCCCTGATGCGGCGCGTGAGAGACAGTCCCAGCAGCCTTCTAAACACCATATTGGAACGGATGGATTGTCCAGTTGTGCGGCACTGGAACTTCATACATATGGGGTCCAGAGCTCCGATGTATAATGTTTGTTAATGTGTGTACTAACATAGCTGTAAGCATTTCTGTTACTAACGAAATATGGAGTGAGATAACGGACATCTGCCTCAAAAATCTCTCACAAATTTAAGTCTGGCAGATGGTGACTTGCTGCTTGATGACTTATTGTCAAAATGTTGTTTCTCCTGACACATATTTTAAACTTTTTGCTTGCGACGTAATCAGTGCGATTGCATTGCCTTCGAGTTTCATCGGCCGTGCACTTATAACTTATAAGCGAAATTAAATAGCATCACATTTGGTCACGCCCACAGCACTCATGACAACCGTATTTAAGATCGTGGCGCCATCTATCATTACTATAATGTCATTTGGCACTCGATCAAAAAGATAAATTACTAAAATATCACCTGATTCTGTATCTGCTTCTGTTTCCTTCTGAGCTCTCTGCTAACCTGCGCCAATTTCTCCACTTGGTTTGTCAACTGCAAGGAAAAGAGAATCGCCATTTTAATGCAAACTCACGAGAAAACTATACGAAATATAGTTAAAGCGAGTTCGAAACACGTGATGTAGCAGCAAGGAAAATAAATAAATAGGAAGGTGTGTTGTTTATACGGAATTATCTTATCAGAGAAGATACGTTAGTACTAGATAGATACACGAGATAATGCAAAGACGTCTTTATTGTAAATATATAAGAGTTTAGTAAAGCGTTTTAGACTTGGTATGAAATAAATGGGTGTTTTGGCGAAAAAGTTCGATTATTTTCGATTGATAAGATATTGTCCTCCGTTGGCCTTGATGTGCTATTGATATGTTCGTTGGGGGTTTATGAAACTCGATGTATTTGGATGTCACGATACTCACAAACCCAACCTAATAATAATAAATAGAGAAATAGGACGAGATTTTTTTAATTAAACTCCCAGGATTCTCGGAATTGAGTACTAATTGATTAAATACTAGCTTTTGCCCGCAGTTTCACCCGCGTTTGATTAGTTTTAGGGTAGTCACAGTAGGGCCCTATCAAAGTTATTTTTTGGACCAATAATAATTTTATACTACATACATTATGGTTCTCATGAAAATTATTTTGTATGTTTGACCCAATGTCTCTGTCCCTAGGGAACTACTCGTTTCGAGAGAACATACTTTAGCCTATGTCTAAGTAAAGAGTCTAACCATTTCAACATTTTCAAAATCGTTTCAGTAATTTCATAGATAACGCGCGCTAACTTAATTAAAAGGTATGTCCCAAGGGTACTGTCCGTACCCAAAAAACAAACTATAGCATTTGTCCAAGTGACGATCTAACCAGTAAAGCAGTGAAATAATATTTTAAATCGGTTCCAGTTATTACTGACTTTGTCCCTAGGGAACCGCCCACCCCAAGGAGAAAAACTATAGCTTATATTGATGTGAAGTCTTACCATTACAACAGTGAAAGAATTTTAAAAATAGGTTTGGGGCCTATGATACCTCAATTCGCAGTCCTGCTCTAACGCTTCTGCTTTTTAACTGTCTATCCTACTCTAATCAGATGCCGCGCAAGAAAAACATCCATTATTTTGAAATCGCGGCTACACTGATGGTTTTTTTCAATTTTGTTATTGTCTGCATCTGCTTTATACTAATATCAGTTATATTATGCAAAGTTTCAGATCTAATTTCAAGTATTCATTGAATACTATCGGTTTATCGTACGGTTTGGAGGTAACTTTGTAATTTTTGTCTATAGAAAAAATTTAATGGAATCAAGTTTTCACCATTGTCTTGACAAGCATTAGTCCTCAACTTCACCTTATATTAATTTCAGAGTGATGGTTGCAGTATTTGTTGGTATAAAGCAGGATCATGCGAAGCGAAGTGAGGTGTAGTTCGTTTCAGAGATTACCCGCGCAAATTTAATTTTAATAGCTACATTATATACCTAGGGAACTGCTCTTACCCAGGGAACAAACTATAGCCTTTGTCGAAGTGAAGATCTAACCATTATAACAGTGATGTTAATTTTCGAAATCGATTTTGTAGGTGAACAGTCTAACCATTACAACAATGAAAGAATTTTCAAAATCAGTCAGAGATTACCCGCGCGAATTTAATTAATAGCTATGTCCCTAAGGAACTGCTGTTACTCAGGGAACAAACTATAACCTTTGTCTAAGTGAAGATCTAACCATTTCAACAGTGATGAAATTTTCAAAATCGGTTCCATATTTATGACATATATTCCATATTTAGGGACCTGCCCGCCCGTCCCCAGGGAAAGAACCATAGCCTATGTACAAGTCAAGAGTATTACAACAGTGAAAGAGTTTTCAAAAGTCAAAAGCACCTGGCATAGAAGAGGTTGTAGCTAGCTTGGTGGATGTGGAAAAAGCAAATGAGGTGTATGAGGACCGTAGCAGATGGTGATCTGTAAACTCTTACCCCATTGGGAGACAAGCGTAAGTATATGTTTGTATTACACGTCCGAACTATTTCTATAACGCTATTAGCGCGAGTATACAATTTCAAGCCCCTATCATATTCGCCATATCAATCGTGTAACAAGGTTACTGTCATGTGTTCAATAAACGAACAAATTGGATATTTGATAGCGTGACATTTGAGTTGGTTTATTCAGTGTTAACACCGAAATACTCGAAGGACGAGTATTTAATGTAAAAATAAACACTACCTATCGTTTTGGGAAAATATAAAAAATGATAGTGCAATTGCAAAACAATATATTTGAATGCAGTTGAGCTTGAAATGTATCAGTCAATATGTCATTATCTGTAATATAGGATAGCTACATATTATTTTGAAAACTTGCAAATTAAAAATAACAATACTTCATATTTTATCAAAATTCTACAGACAGGTTCAAAAGTGATAACATCTAAGGACAGTTTACGTTCCTGACATAATCGCCGTTTTTGATATAATACTAATATTTTGAAAACTTGCAAATTAAAAATAACAATACTTCATATTTTATCAGAATTCTATCAGACAGGTTCAAAAGTGATGACATCTAAGGACATATCTATCAACAGTTTACGTTCCTGACAAAATTGCCGTTTTTGATATAATACTATTGGAACCGCTATCATATTTCTGTTTATTTGTTTGATAGCAGTTTTAAAATAGATTTGTGCTTCAAAATATTTGATAAAATAAAACAATAACAGGGAAACAAGATATGATAATTCCACAAAGAAACTGAAATGAAATATCGTTTTTCTTTAAAAATATTGGGTTCGGCACAATGATTAATTACCCGCGGCGGCTATTGTGCGAAATATGCGCTATAGAAAAAATCATTATGCAACAGATCTTTAGAAGGGGGATTTTTGTCGCGTAATGTTATTTTCAAAAGCTTTCTTGTAGATGTAGCTACAAAGCTCAATTTCTGGAAAAAAAATCTTTAGCGTAAATCATTCCAAAAAGAAATCTGGATGGTATCAAAATCCCCCAATGTACGATTCCAAAGACATTTTGTCAAGAATCATTGTAAACTTTTCCAGAAAATTTACTTTTAATAAAATGATCCTCTCGATAAGCTGTTTCTTTTGCAGCTGCAACTGCTGGTGTCTTAAGAGCCCATAATACCTCAATTCGCAGTCCTGCTCAAACGCTTCTGCTTTTTTTATGGAACAGTCTGCAGCTGCTTTATACTAATATCAGTTATATATTGTTTCAGATCTAATTTCAAGTATTCATTGAATGCTATCGGTTTATTGTACGGTTTGGAGGTAACTTTGTAACTTTTTTCTATAGAGAAAATTTAATGGACTCAAGCTTTTACCACAGCATTGACATAGCATTAGTCTTCAACTTTAACATATATCAATTTCAGAGTGATTGTTGCAGTATTTGTTGGTATAAAGCAGGATCATGCGAAGCGAAGTGAGGTATCATACACCCTTAAGGACACGCGTTGTTTATCCGCCGTGCTGCTCAGTCGGTACATCATCATTCAATAGTAGATCTACTCACACTGTCAATAAGCTGCTGTTTCTCCTGCAGCTGCAACTCCTGGTGTCTCAAGGTCGCACGTTGCTTCTCCGCCGTACTGCTCAGCCGGGACAGCACTTCCTGATCGTGCTCCCTGGCTGGTGACGGCGGGGCGCTGCTCCCTGGAAATGCAGAAGTCAAAACAAATAAATGAAATGCCACTTTTTAAAAAGAAGAAAGAAAAGTTTCCGCCTAAGTCCTTTAACTAGGAATGTTTTGTTTTCTTTTATTAAAACTGGAAATGTCCTTGTTCACTTTGTAACATGTGCAGCTTTTGATTATTATTAATGTTGTTTTCAACGATTTTTAGTGTCATTACTTGATTTTTATATTTTTGTTAAACCCGATGTCAATTGTTATATTCATTTTTAATGCATGGTTTTTCGACTATTCATTTTTAATGCATGGTTTTTCGACTACCTGCAGTTATGTTAAATCTGTGAGATCATCAGGGACAGGCTGGAAAACAGCGCTGTGAAGATGATCTTTTTCACTTCCGGCAAGAAGCTGAGCCTGATTCCTTTTTGTCAACTACTTTATACCTGTAAGACAAATAAATTATATTCTATTCTAAAAATAAACGAAACAGAAACCATATTAGAACTTTGATGTCGATTTACCTACTACATTTTAATGGGACATGCTAGTACAGTTTTTTTTTTTGTAATTGATAGTCTATACCGGGTGTAAATAGACTGCTACCATTAAATGAAACCACATATTCTACTGACCCTACTGAACCACTTTTCCCAAGAATCATACCCGCGGCCACCCTTATTTTGGGATATAATTGAGTTCCAAACAAAAATGCGTGAACCCTAACGCACCGACATACGGGCGAGTATGGAGAGAGCGTCGTCCGTGAAACAGCTATTTCGGTGCAGCGTTCTAAAATATACCTTCCTCCTACGAGATAAAGTCTTTGAGTTACAGTTGAATATCTTTTTCTCTGAAGATTTGCGCGGGTATTTTTTTTTTTCGAATATTTGTTCAGTATGATCAGTAGAGTTGTAGTTTTATTTAATGGTCGCACTCTATTTACACCCTATATTACCATCGCACTCTATTTACAGCCTATTTCAAAAGTTGCATCACGAAGAGCTGTTCAGTATGACAAGTAGATTATGCGGCTTAATTTAAAGATACCAGTACATTTGCTCCCGGTGTATATGTCGTGGGCAGACCATAAAGTGTGAAATCTTTTACCGAAATGTCAAAAAAAAGTGCGACGAGTGGAGCGAGGAGGAGCGTGTTAGGTTAAGGTGGTAACGGAGGATCTCGGTGCAAAATGCACATCATAATATTGTTTTCCTTACTTTTGAATAAAAAGTATGCAATAAATGAGTTTTATAGCAATTCGCGCAAACTGCTTGTAAATAGTTAGGTGATCACATGAAAATTGTATAATTTTATGCGTTACATTTTAGCTGCATTACATTACAACTGTAAACACGCTTTTAAGTCTGTTAATGTAATGCAAACAAAATGTAATACATTAAAGTACGTAATTTTTTTGTGAAGACTTTACTATTAATAAACAATTTCCGCAAGTTACTTTAAAACATATATATTGTATACTTTTTATTCAAAAGTCAGGAAAACAATATTATGATGTGCATTTTGTACCGAGGTAAAAAGATAAAGGGGAGACGAGCGAAGCGATCCTAGTTTTAACAGTAATATGATATGCCTGGGCAGATCATGATATGTCAAATTCTACAAGACAAGAGCGCTGGCACTAGCTTCTGGAGATTGTGATGATGGAGATGAATTTGTTCTTCGTCGTCCGAGATGGATACGTGGAAGAGAGGGACACTTCGATACCCTTGATGACAAAGATTTTGTAACAAGATTTCGTATCACGAAACCAACAGTTATGTCTGTATTGGGGTCGATTGAACATAAAATCAAGTTTCCTCCAAACATGTAAGTACCAAAACATGCGTTATTTAGTAGGTTCGGGGCAGGTTCTGTTCTGCGGCGATTTGGATTTGGCTTCCGAATCGGCGTCTTGAGCCATCCAACATACGGCATTTGCTGTGGTAGTACGAAAACCGAGTTAATGTGAAGGAGATCAAAATGTAGACCAAACCGAGATCTAACTCAGATTTCAAAGAACGGTGAAATTGGCCCTTTCTAAAATAAACGTCGTTCATTATCATTATTCCATTTCATTTTCTGCAATAATCCAGTACATTTTAGTTATTTACTTCACGAGAAGAAGTGGGCGGAACGCGTCATCACGGAAATTGCTAGATTATGACAAGGTCACTGGGCGCCCTACTCAACTTTCCGCGATTTAGACCATCTTCGTGCCTATTTCAACGGAATTAGGACTTTGCCAAGGTACTTGAAGTCTGATGAAATGTTTTCTTGAATAGAATAAGGGATAATACGAATAGCGCGATCACCGGAATGTTTGGTGATTGAAATAAAGACTACAATTATTTTTAAAAGGGTATTTAATGCAAAATCACATTTATTTCTTTATCTTTAAGGGCTGCATTTGGTGGACAAGAATGAACAATTTGTTTATCCACAATTTTGATAAGTCAAAGTCAAACGTTTATTGCAAAACAAGTGTACAAAAAGATGGAAATAAAAATAGGATCTTACAACTTAGTTGCCTTTTTCTAGGCACAGCAAAAATCTGGTAGATACATATAAAAACTTAAAATAAGGTAAATTTTAAAATGTTTCCTTACATCTTAAACACTTAATAATAGGATATAGCATCGATATTGTTTGTTTAAAATTTAATGTAGTTATCATGTATATTATCTTTATACCTACGTATGTTGTTTTTGTTGTCTTTTTTTTGTATATAATTATTTATTTTGAATGAGTTAAATATTCATCAATTGAGTATGGGCATTTTTGTATCAAATATGTTTTGAGTTTATTTCTGTAGCTGGTCAACTTAGGTAATTTTTTTATATATTCTGGTAACTTGTTAAATATTCGCTAACCTAACCTAACCTAACATCTACCTATTGTAAAGACTAGGGTTGCCAGACATCCCGTATTTCCCGGGACGTTCTGTATTACAGGCATAATTTTAAACTTCCCGAGAGGACATACCCTGTCTCGTATTTCAACATTATTTGAAAATCCCGAACATTTTTCTAATTATATTGTTTATCTTCGGTATCCCTACTTGCAACTGCATTGTACAGAGGATTTTTTCGCAGATGGCTTGAAATGGACTGATGTGCGCAGCAAATGTATCCCGGATTTGATAGAGCGAATTAACTACCGTTTTCAACTATGTTTATAACTGCATTGAATTCTAACAAAGATATATGTTTAAACTTACACGATCTTCTTTAAAATATAACTAGCACCAAACCACATAAAAATAAAAATGTAAAATACATGTTTTTTATTTGTACCGGGGAAAAACTTCTTTTTTTGCCAAATTGGACATTTGTCCCTTACAGGATCAAAAAAAATCTGGCAATCCTTTGTAAAGACGTCGGCAGCATAGGCGTAACTAGGTAGGGGCCAGGGGGCACGGACCCCCCCAGAGAGCTGTCTGCCCCCCCCCCCCCCCCCCCTCCCCAGCCACAAATCCTAGTTCCGCCCATGGTTGGTGGTTTCAAGCTCCCCGTTTGTAAACGGTTATTACTCCACAGTAAGATCCGTAGGCCTACCATGAGTTTTGCTTACTATACACGTTAGCGTCTGCGTAAAATATTTATACGACAAATTGTGCAGCGCCCCTAGCGGCTTACTACAGGAGCCAGCATTTCTCATACAAAATATTTTACGCAGACGGTAACGTGTATAGTGACGTCTCTACTATATTGATTTGTAGTTCTCATGTAGGTATACTGTTTAGAATATCATTCATTATGTATAAGTACTAACAACTTGGTTCAGCTGTTTACAGCTAATAATAATTGCTACTAAGTACTATATTGTAATTAAGTACGTCTGTTTCAGACATTTAATTTCATTCTAAATGTGGTTATTTTTATTTTGTACTAGCTATTACCCGCGGCTTCGTCCACGCTGATTAGATTTCGAATACCGCTATCGAATCTGTTAATACTTTTCGGACTATGAATTTTATAATATGTCTGACCTTACATCTATGTCCCTAGGAAACTGCCCATCCTCAGGAAACAAACTATATTTGTTAATATCTATAGTTGTTAATGATTATGACCCTAGGGAATGGCCCATTTCCCTAGGGAACAAACTATAGCTTATGTCCAAGTGAAGATCGTGAAATAATTTTCGAAATCGGTTCCGTAGTTATTAATCACTATGTCCCTATGAAACTGCCCACCCCCAGGAAAAAAGTTGTGTCTCAGGGAACGTTATGTCTCGGGGAACTGCCCGTCCTCAGGAAACAAACTACAGACTATAGCACTTGGGGATAAGGTAGTCCTATTAGTGAAAGAATTCTTAGAATCGAATCAGTATATAATATTAGTGAAGATAGTGTAGATTAGTGTAAATAGTGTAGATTTACTACGTACCCTTCTAAAACAACAAAATGTGTAGGCACTGCAATACTGCTGGCATCAACAAATTAACCTTCTTAACCTGTTTACTTACAAACGGACGAATTCGTCAAGTGTAACAATAGACTTCTATTGTTGTATTTTTTTGTCGTTAGTAAGATATCGTAGATCTTACAGATTAATTTTAATAATAATATTTTTTTATATTACATACAGACTAATCAATAAATAAATATAACGTTTCAGAATTGAATGTTATTATTTTCAATATTGACCACCAATGTATTGCCCAATTTCAGTTCGCTCGCTGAACCGTATGGAAGGAATCTTTGCACAATGCGAACTTGAAACTCCTTCGTTCCGGGAAATTACGAAGTTATACATTTCCAATTTTGTGCATAAGGGCCCATAATACCTCAATTCGCAGTCCTGTTCTAACGCTTCTGCTTTTTAGCTGTCTATCCTACTCTACGCATGCAAAACATCAGTTATTTTGAAATCGCGGCTACACTGATGGTTTTTTCATTTTTATGGAACAGTCTGCAGCTACTTTATACTAATATCAGTTATATTATGCAAAGTTTCAGATCTAATTTCAAGTAATCATTGAATACTATCGGTTTACTTTACGGTTTGGAGGTAACTTTGTAATTTTTTTCTATAGAGAAAATTTAATGGAATCAAGTTTTCACAACAGCATGGACATAGCATTAGTCCTCAACTTTATCTGAATATATAAAAGGTAAATCTGACTGACTCATCTATCAACGCACAGCCGAAACTACTGAACGGATTTCGCTGAAATTTGGCATACAGATAGTTGTAATGACGTAGGCATTTGATAAGAAAGGATTTTTGAAAATTCGCCCCCTAAGGGGGTTAACCGAACTCCACGCAGACGAAGTCGCGGGCAAAAGCTAGTCATATATTAATTTCAGAGTGATTGTTGCAGTATTTGTTGGTTTGGTATAAAACAGGATCATACGAAGCGAAGTGAGGTATTATACACCCTTAAGTTGAATCCAGCATATTTAGGGGGGCTTAGCTCCGTTCGGCTTCCCCAATTTATTTACATGTAAACCTAACACGCTCCTCGATCCGCTCGTGTCGTCGCAACAATATTTTGCATTTAGTAAAAAAAAAAACATTTTCGTACTTGACGACTACCGAGACAAATCATGATATGCCTAATTTTACGATTTGCCTGCGACATATCGTCACCCTCTTTACATACAGATCTGTCTCATAAATATCTGAAAATTTTAATGAAATGAAAATGATCAGTTAAATATACCATTGTTATTTCCATCGTCTCATAGACTTCTTAAGGGCCCATAATACCTCAATTCGCAGTCCTGCTCTAACGCTTCTGCTTTTTAACTGTCTATCCTACTCTAACCAGATGCCGCGCAAGCAAAAACATCAGTTATTTTGAAATCGCGGCTACGCTGGGTTTTTTAATTTTTATTAAACAGTCTGCATCTGCTTTATACTAATATCAGTTATATTATGCAAAGTTTCAAATCTAATTTCAAGTATTCATTGAATGCTATAGGTTTATTGTACGGTTTGGAGGTAACCTTGTATTTTTTTTCTATGGATAAAATTTAATGGAATCAAGTTTTCACCACTGTGTTGACATAGCATTAGTCCTCAACTTTACCATATATCAATTTCAGAGTAATTGTTGCAGTATTTGTTGGTATAAAACAGGATCATTCGAAGCGAAGTGAAGTATTATACACCCCTAATAGCCAAAGCTTCATTTACCATGCAAAGATATGTCGTCGGCATATCATGATTTGCCTCAGCGGTCGTCAAGTATGAAATCGTTTTTAGGGTTCAAGAGGAAAAAACGGAGCCTTATAGAATCACTTTGTTGTCCGTCTGTCTGTCTGTCGTAAGTGGTCTGTGGTCAAGACCCTTTAACTTGCATTCATTATTCATTACATTGAAAATTTCGCGAAAATATTCCATGTGCAGACATTTTTACTACTTTACTAACATATTATATAGATTTCTACGCTACCCACACACCACGAAAAAAGACATGATCTTGCTAAGTTTCTTGCTCTTCTTCTTAGCAAGACTAATCGAATGGGCTGATGAATCTATGGATGCATCCATAGATTCATCAGCCTGTGTTCTTCCACTGCTGGACAAAAGCCTTTCCCAAATTTTGCCACTCTTGGCGTTCCTCCGTGCTCCTCATACAGTTGTCACCCGCAACCTCCTCCAGGTCGTCGTCGGTCCAGCGGGCACGAGGTCGTCCTACGCTACCCTTCGCTGTACGTGGTCAAACAAAAATAAATCATATATGTGCACGCACGCTCGACGGCAAAACAGTATTTTTCATTTAAAATGACAACTATAAGTAATTTAATAAATCCAATCGGCCATTTTGAAGTGTATTTGTAGACTAATTTAAATAAAAAACTTAAGAGGCGTCATTCGCTCCCGTTTGTCAGTAAAATAGAAATCTCTGTTTTAAAAGAGGTTTTCTAAATACATTTTTCTCTGCTATGAAAATTAATCAATCAACTACTTCAATCTACGGGCAAAATGATGTCAATGAAATGCTTAATCTAGTTTATAAATTGGTAATTACATATGTTTTTTTATTGCTGAGAAAAATGGAGATCGATGTCGCCAAAATGTCCAATGCGTCGCCTTAATGCCTATCCTGCTTTCAGGCTCCCACTTTCTGTGCGAGCGCACTTCATCCCAGATCACAACTATTATAGGTTTACTCTCAGGCACGGTACTGGCCAAGAGGAAGCTCATTGTTTACTTTAAGAAATTGCTTATTACCTACTAAGTTGCTCTGCACAAATGGCAACGATTTTACTTGAAAATTCACTAGTAATAACGACAGTGTAAGAAACAAACGGCCAAGTGCGCGCACGAAGGGTTCCGTACCATTATTCATAAAAACGACAAAAATCATGTCTGTTGTATGGAAGCCCCCTTTAATATTTATTTTATTCTGTTTTTTAGTATTTGTTGTTATAGTGTCAACAGAAATACATCATTTGTGAAAATTTCAACTGTCTAACTATCACGGTACATGGGATACAGCCTGGTGACAGACGGGCGGATGGATATTTATTTATTTATTAAACACTTCAACTCCTGTTAAACAGGATCAAAAGTGCATCAAAATGACTATCACCTCACAGGATAAAGCAAAATATTGACAAGATATTGCAATCTACAAAAAGAAAATAATAAAAGTATGAAAAATCTCAAGCTAAGAGTAATAACTACTTTACAGCATACAGCTGTAGCTGTAACATACACACTGTAACAATGTGAGCAGCTATTTTAAAAACTATAAACTATATTATTTTATCATTTTACCCTTAAGGGGACTGACAGCGGAGTCTTAGTAATAGGGTCCCGTTGGTTACCCTTTGGGTACGGAACCCTAAAAATCATATTTTTATCTGTGTGATTATATGGTATTAACCAAGAGTAGTTCCATCATCGCGGCGAATGAAAAAAATAAAGTTTCTTTCTAAAATGGCGCCAGAAACTCAAAAGGGCGAAAGGCTCATGATTGTTTCATAGTCTGTCAAGCGACACTGGGCCCGCCGTGATTGGCAGACTCCGCCGCATCACTAAACTGTGTTCAACACAGTTTGTTGTGGGGTAATTTTGTAGCGCTAATTAGAGTTCTGTTTTTTCATGTCTCACCGTCATTAGGCGCGTTCAGTGTCCGCCGCAGTCGCTTGTTCTCGTCCTGGAGCCGTGACACAGCGGATACCAGCTCCGCTGACTCATTCCGCCACTGCTCTTCGATGGCTTCGATTTCCTATTGACAAAAAACAATACTGTAAAAAAAAACTTAAATTATGAACCCCTGGATTTTTATTGTCTCGCAGAAGGTGTGAAAAGTAGAGTATGCTCCTCTGGAATAAAGCCTGTCTTCGTCTTGGGCAGCATGAACCCCTCGCTTCACTCAGGACCCCATACAACTCCCTCGCTAAAATCTAGAGTCCCTCGTTACGCGCAGAGTTCAATATGCCGCCCGCGACATAAGACACTGCTTTATTCCCTTAGTTAGTGCATAATCTACTATTTTTGTATGCAGCCTCTTGACCACAAAACGGAATTTGATGCAGTTTAGCGTCTACCGTATTTTTTTTTTATTCAAATATTTTTGTAACAGTCAACCAGAAAATATTTATATTAGAAATGGCCAACCTTTGATAAATCGCAGGCCAAACAATCATATGCTCATGAAGTCGCGGGCCATAGGTTAACGCGTTTAGTAGGTATACGAAAATAACGCCGCGATTGATGAACCGCAGTTTTTATACTTCTAATCTGTCCTGCTCCAACGCTTTCGTTTTACACATGGTCGTCCTGCTCAGAGGAAGCGCGCCGCTTGGAAAATTCGCGGTTTCGAGGTGTTTTTATTTATTATTTTGGAATTATAGGTTTTTCATATGACTGCCGTTTTATATTACATTTTTTAAGACGTTTATTTTAGTATAAGTTTTACTGTTCAAAACTTAACATAGCTCAAATGAAATGATAATTAGATCACAGTTCAGACCTATCTTTGTGATTTAAATGGATCGAGGAAAATGTAAGTAATCGTGTATCGAACGGCCGAAATATCGAGATAAAAGAGTGAAATATAACAATAATATATATTTTACAAAATTTCATCTTCGCTATTTATTGGCTTAAAATTAATTTGAAAAGAGACAAAATCGGGATAACCCCCCCTTAATTCAAGTTACGTAACAAACTGTAAAAGTTACAATGTAATTTTTTCATCATTCCCATCTAATAGAAAGCTTGTGCCTGATTTTTATGTACAAGACTATAAGGATAAATTCCACAAATACACAGGCGCAAAGCATTTTGCAAATTTTTATCGGTCGTATGCAGACTAAATAGGCGACATACTGAAGAAGGGCAAAGTAAAAAGTACCCGGAATAGAACAGCTTATATGACTACATTGATGGATGTAGAAGAAGCAAAAGAGGTATGTCAGGATCGTAGCAGATGGAAATCTGTAGTCTCTGCCTACCCCTCTGGGAGACAGGCATGGGTATATGTATTTATGTTTATTTTATCGTTCAACCTATTTCGTGTCTTGGATTTATTGATTTTCATGCCTACTTGTATAATAAAATTAATTATAATACCGATATTTGTTAATTTTCAGCTCTCTCTAACGCGCTCCGTTACTCAGATCGGCTAAGAAGCTGTACTCTTTTACAGGGATACAGACCGCCCAAAGAAGTGATTCGATTGTTCTTTCTATTATTCCTCGTTATGTATTCCTGTGTAGCTAGCACGCCCCAGAGATACAGGGTCTATCTATCATATTTGCGCTCTCACGCATACGGGTTTTGTCATTGTGTGAGAGCAAATATGATGGAAAAGCACTGTATCGACTGAAGTATTACATTGTGCCGTTCGCTAATATTTTCCGCGCAATCGTATTAATTATAATGCATTAATACTTGTGCAAGATAAAACCACAAGGCGGTTCCTGCACATGGCTGATAATACATTTTATATTGGTCAAGGTGATAATTGCATAAACACCTATTGTACGTAACATACATATCTGTGTTTATGCTAAATATTGTCAATACTTGTCATAACGTCGATATATTGACCAATGAGTTTGTGGTTTTGTAACATTTGTACATGAAATAAATGATAACTTTACTGTTCCTGACGGTAAAAAAATAATAATTTAAATAACACCCTTCTTATTAGTACATACATAATACATAATAGGCATGATGACTAAAACAAAATTATTAGTCCGTCAGTTAGATTATCAGAAAATATTGGACACATATTTTTTCTTTTTTCAATTAAACAAACAATGATGAAGATATAGCCCGCTGAAGTTCCGCGTGACGTCACATCTACAATTTTACTCACTCCCAAACTTTAACGCGCTTTATCTCTATCATTTTTTGTTTAATTGACAAAAGAAAAAATACGTGTCCAATATTTTTTGATAATCTAAATGACGGACTAAATAGAATAATATTTTGTTTACCCTGTCTACAAGCCTATTATGTGCATACATATAACTACATCAAGTTATTACTATTATATAACATGTACAACAGGGGCCTTATAGTCCAACTTCGGCATTCATGGCAATCGCCTTCAAACGCACATGTGATTGGCTAGAAATGACATCTCACATATTTTTTGGCCAATCACGACGGTTTGGAAGGCATAGCGATGGATATTGAAGTTAGACGATAAGAGGGCAGGTTATTATATTAGTTAGGTTTACTTAGTTTGAAACAAATCCCAAACAGTAAAAGACATGACAAATTGATTAATTATTGATGACCATTTTACAAACAAAACACTTTACTGAACTTGGGTACCTACCCAAAAAATATGTTTGCCATTTTTGATAAATCATACATAGCTCTTAAGTATTTTATCACTGACTAGCTTTAGACGAGCGTGTCTTCTATGTTTTTCAAAATGTATTGATAGTTTTCGACTTGGGAGTTATTGAATCAACATCATCCATTTAATTTAAAATTTCGTGAAAATATTTAATTTACCGAAACGACTTTTTTACTACTTTATTACTAACATAAAATAAATATAAATAAACTAAATTGAATTTTGAGTAATTCATCGAAATGAAATGAAAACCGTTTAAAAATTTACAGTTTTATGCTTGACCAGTTTAAAAATTATAAAAATAACGAGAGCAAAAAGCAAATTCAGTCTACAAAATCAATTAATATTGCAGCATATGCAAAGTTTTGCGCATAAATAATATCCAAAATATTTCCGCTTTTAAAACGTAAAGCGGCGGTCAAAAAGACTTTCTCTTTTGCTACATGCGTAAGGATTAATACTTCTCATACCAGCAAATTAATCTACATAAGTGAACAATAACCGTCTCAATAAATGCGCGTAAGACCTTCAGAATAACATTTGCAATGAAAACTAGGACTACAACTCTGCGATAGGTAATCTTCTGTGAGGCGAACAAGAAAAATCTCATTTTTTGGCCGTCAATAACATCGAAACTAATAATCTAATTCTGTACATATTTTGATCCTAGTATAGAGCATTTTTCAGGTTAACTGTTAGCTAAGTTTCGTAAGTATCTGTCATCAAGTGGCTGAACAAGAGCTATAAATGTCGGAGACGAGCGAATCCGCGGCCGTAAGGTGCTTAGCAAAGATCACGTATGACCGCTATTATAGTCACGCACGCTAAGGATGCGGTCTATCCAATTATTCAATTGATAGTAATGCGGTATTGTATTGATGCATCTACCTCAATACTCGTGGCATATTGATGAAAGCAATATAAGTACTTATAGGTATTTGACTTTATTTTGAGGGAGTATCGAATAGGAAATTGTTGCCCGTGTAATACATTTGTTGACTCGTCTGTCCCAAGATTTTGATAATTTAACAGGTATTAGGGTTCCGTACTCGAAGGGCGAAATGGAGCCGTATTAATGTCACTCAGCTGTCCGATTGTATGTCACGGGTCTCTAGAAGGAATGAGTTACAGACCTGAAATTCGGATATTTTATGTATACATACCAATGTTAAAAATGAATTATGTTTCATGAAAAAGGAGACTGGCCCTGAAATTTTCATTGTCGTCACAGAGGAAAATAACATGTCTAGGGCTCTTTTGAGCAGAGTATAAAATATGTATTTTTACATAAATTTCTGTATTATTATAATATGTACCATTTTAAACTGTATTTCCTTAAACTAAAAATTCTAAAAAACACAGAAAAAAATTCATAATTGTAATGTATTTGTAAGCTGTGACCAATATAAATAAAAATAAAAATTCACGGCTTGCATGGCCTGTGGTCTTCTATCTTAAAAAGTAAAGTAGTTAAAATTTGGAAATTCTGCGTATTATGTACCATATCTATACGTATACTGTATTTAAACAAAAAAGACTGAAAATGCCGGTTAATAATGTAGTTTTAGGGTTCCGTACCCGAATACCTACTTGACCAAATTAATTTTGCAGTTTTGTTTTATACATTTTGTAGGTGATGAAAAATTTGTAATTTTTGTTCAAATTATTTAAGAAAATGGCACGAAACCCACAGAGTGCGAGTGCTACTCGCATTTGATCGATTTTTTTGTTTGTTTTTTTGAGAGGCTATGCAAATAATATACAACACAATAAAATTGCAATCAATTTCTGGTAGGTATTTGCATTCCATCCATCCATCAGCCTGTTTCGTCCACTGCTGGACATATGCCTTTCCAGGATTTTTCCACTCTTGGCGGTCCTCCTGGAAGAAATGCCCATACTCACACACGCTGGGCAGGCGGGTTGGTGAGCGCGGTGCCGAAACCCTTGCCGCTGCCCGTCACCAGTCTGTTTTATATAAGGCCCGGCAATTGGGGATGGATATACCGCCATCCATCGGTCCCAGGCAATGGTGGGCCGCCTGGTTTTGCCTGAGAGCTGTTCTCTTACTCTCCCCCGAATAACTTCGGGAGGATTTGCGAGTAAGATGGTGGTACCTCCACAGTCGAGCCCAGCATTAGCTCTACCACCTAACATTATTATGATTTGCATTTGACTACATTAATCTAGGGTTTTGTTGTTGGAAATCATGCCAAGACTTTTCTTTGATAGAAATAATTACTAAAATTACGTCTTCAAATTCACTTTTTCACCTCGTTTGAAGAATAAGAATCGTGTATCAGAGCTATAGATGTAAGGCCGATTTAAACCCAATTAAACCAACCGGTTTAAAACGAAAAAAAGAAAGGTTATGTAATAAACCATTTTTTTCGGTTTAAAACTTTTTTTGATTTTACCCAGGTAGGGATATAACGGAGTCTCGTAGAGATCTCGTTCCATACTAAAAAATTAAATTGTATTTTTTCTCGTCAAACTATTACATTTAGGAAAAAATATAATATGACTTATTTCATAAGGGTAATGTAATCTATCGATTCGCATTAAAAAAAATAAGGTAAGGGAAAAAAATCCCAAGTCATCAGTATTGCAGTTTCGACCCACTGTGCAGCAGCACCACCGGCGTAACGGCCTTGAAGATATAAAACTAACGAAACATGACGTCAGGTGACCAAAAATTGCCCATAATGAAGTGTACAACACAAGTTCTTTTAATTTTGGTAGGCGAGTTTTAAACCGTTTAAAATGGTTTATTTCGGGTTTAAAACCGCAACATTTGGTTTAAAACGTTTTAAATCGGTTGTTTCACATCTATAAACAGAGCTGAAACGAATTATTTATTAGTACAAGTAAAAGTGTTTTTCAATCAAAAATTATTTATAAGATGGGTTTTAACAAAATCTAGAAATTTTATTTTGAAAATTTTGTTTGTAGATTTTTTAAAGATGATGCTTATCTCTTTTTCGCCCTTAATGCACGTCTTTTTGCTTAGAGTGACATTGACGAAAAAAATCCACATAGCCTCATAATTGTTTGTTTTTCAAACGATTCAACAGATTAACAGCGTAAGTAAGGAATTAGTGTAAAAAACGTAATTTTGTCCCCCAAGTCGTCCAATGATGTTTAAAATCATGCATAAATCAGAATCGTGACTATGACATGATACTTGTTTTTTATAACATGATTATTTGCAAATTGCCTAACTTTCTATTAGAGAGGTATCATGTCTGCGAGTTACTTTCTGCCTTAGAATACTCGTGATTAGTCATGACTAATAGCCATTTAGTTGTAATGTACAATTGTACAATAGAGGTCTCGAAATTCAACGTATCAAGGCGCCGTGCTGAGTGACATATCTCAGACAATGTTCCAGAACCAGCATTGTGAGTTCCCACAGGATTCCCAAAAGTATACAAGACTCGTTGACCGCTAATGGGATAACATTTATCAAACACGAAGATTGGTCTTCATTGATTACAATATATGATAGTTTTTGGAGGAAATGGTCTTTATTAAACCTCATAAAAATTTGGAATCTCTAAAATCATCCCTCACGAAAGCAGTGGCCAGAATTGACATGGATTATGGATGTAGGGCGTGCTGCTATCGACGACTGGGCTTGTATCGAAAATTTGTGGTGGACATTTTGAATAAATGTAGCATAATTAATTAGTGTTGTACCCAATGATTATAATGTTAATACAGTTTACCCTCTTGAAGTTATGCTATTTCATTTTATTTAACATGGTTTTTGTGACAGAATGTATATATACTCGTATACATCACACTAATATTATAAATGCGAAAGTTTGTGAGTGTGTGTGTATGTTTGTTACTCTTTCACGCTGAAACGGCTGAACGGATTTGGATGAAATTTAGAATGGAAATAGCTTATACCCTAACTTAACACACAGGCTACTTTTTATCCCAGAAAAAAGCATGTCGTTAAACCGAATAACACGCGGGCGGAGCCGCGGGCAAAAGCTAGTATATAATAAGCCAACTAGGCATTATATATTTTTTATTTGAGCTATAATTGCACTAAAATAACATTAAACATATTTATGAAATTTTAAGAAGTGGAATTTCATTCAATAAAGTATAAGATATTCATAAAATCTCAATAGCTGATTGTAGCTTTGTTAAATTGTTTCATAAAACTATAGTATCTATCTCTACAATTACACAGTGAATGTATTGTGGATTCATCTATGAACTTTCAGTATTAAATAAATATAATTCGTCTATGTATACAGGTGAGTTATCATTATTGAGTACCATTCTTCTGACCCACATTTCACTCTTACTATTATTTATATGTAACAGGAATTGAAAGTGTGCCAGTACACTTTTGCCAGATAACACTGTACCCCCTACCAATCACCTCCTACAGAAAACATATTTATAAAATTTGATTTAGTTGCTATTTTTATCAAAATGCTAGTAGCTGACATTTTGAATAATGTGAATACCTAATTAAATGAAATCAATAAATTATAATAATTAAATAATGACTCAAATGTCTGCTGTCAATATCACCAGAGTTTTCAATACATTAATCCTTTAATTATACAAAAACCACAATTTGTTTTCTGTTTTTAAAAGCCTGCAATCATAGAATTACCAGTTTGTATGAGACAGCTGACAAACATGAGCACCCTAAAAATAGATAAATATTGTTATTCAAGGTAGGGATAATGATATACTGTATTTCAATAAAATAATGATTCGAGTTAGCTGATACCTTGCATGCTAGACATAGTTATGCAATTGTTTCACTTACATGACTGTGTTTGATAAATATATTTATTTATTCACATGATATATTATAATAAACAATACATAAAGAGACAAATAAAACAAGCAACATGTAAAATAAATAAAGTTATGAATATTTGAGGCCGTTATTAGTCAACCCTGTTTTTTACAGGTACTGTACAGTGGAATATTTAATATTTACTTTAAAACAATTACAATACAGCTTTCTGATCTAATATAAATAACACTCTTAATTGGCCTTTTCTAATATTTACAATGCAAAAACTATGAGGAATGGTTTCCCTTAACTGTTTTCTGCAGACAGATTTTAAAATAAGGGTGCAATATCTTTTATTAAGGGATTGCTTTTGGTCTTTCAGCGGTTTTTGTTTTATATGCTGAGTCAACTACTTACCTGATCAATATAAAGCTTGGACACGTGTTTTTTCAAACCTTTGTCTTTCCATTGTCAACTCGGTTACCTAATTGGACACATTTCACTTGATAGATTTTATTGTTGAAAATGATGCCTTTTTAAGTTATGAATTCGTTTTATGTCTAAACAGCTTGAGTTTTATGTCTGAAATTACTGCTATAACAAGAAAACATATTTTCCGATGTCAGGTGAAAAAACTCCTATATCAAATACTTTTTCGTAAAATCCAGAAAAACCTCGAAAATTAACTGATTTTGCGTGCCAGCAGAGCGCGAAGAGAGCGTTCTAATGTAGTTTACACTGAGGTTCAAAATTGCTCAGTAAGATTATCATGCACCACGGGTAAGGCCATAAATGACAATAAGCAATGTAATTAATTTTCCCAACTCCATAGGCATATTTTGTTTCTTGAATGCATGCTAACCTTTTCTTGAAGGATCCAACCACACAATTAATATAATGTAACACCACTTCTTGTAAAATACTTACAAAATCAGTTTAAAAGCAATAAAAAAACTAAAAACTCACAAAATAGCACAATAACAAAATGGCAGGAACCATGTCTTCTAGAGATCAATGAGGATTGTAAAGCCAATTTTAATTTGTTTTGTGTAAGATTTGGTTAACATAATTCATTTTATTAAAGTACAACAAAAGAAATCTTCTTTATTCTTAAAGCATAAATTTAAGTATATAGATGTGCAAGATTTTTGTGTGAGATAAAACAACTATTTTAACTAATAGATATTTTATATTTCATGTAACATGTGTTCTGATGTGATTAAAGTCTCAGACATTTTTCAATCGCAATAAGCTGTTACAAATTTCAAGTTGTACAACAAATAGATACAAATACCCAACAGCACTACAAAAAGTGAAAGTTCCATTAGAGATTCTGCAAACACTTCAGTATTATTATCTAAAAAAAAAAAAAATCAAAAATCAAAATATTTATTTTTGCAAAATAGATACATTAAGTATACTTTCTACAAGTCAATGTTAATTTACACAATATAATATATCTCAGTGTATTTGACTGATAATGCCTTTCTAGTAAAATTAAGGAACAATAGATAGTAGTATAAATTCAAACAAATTTATTAGTAATTTCAATGCAATATAAATTAAAGTTAGGTGGTAGAGCTAATGCCAGGCTCGACTGTGGAGGTACCACCATCTTACTCAGAAATCCTCCTGAAGTTATTCGGGGGAGAGTAAGAGGACAGCTCTCAGGCAAAAAAAACCAGGCGGCCAACCATTGCCTGGGACCAATGGATGGCGGTATATCCATCCCCAATTGAGGGGCCTTATATAAATCAGACTGGTGATGGGCAGTGGCGTCACTGGTGCATGGGTTTCGGCACCGCGCTCACCAACCCGCCTGCCCAGCATGTGTGAGTATGGGCATTTCTTCCAGGAGGACCGCCAAGAGTGGTGAAATCCTGGAAAGGCCTATGTCCAGCAGTGGACGAAACAGGCTGATGGTTGGTTGGTATAAATTAATGCAGCTAACAGCTGAGTGGGCTACTTTAAGTTAATCTGGATTAAATTGATTATTTATTATTTTTGATATTGAGATTGAAATAAGCAAGTGTCTAGCTTATTAGAAATAAAGTAAAATGTAAATAGTCAATAATAATTATCAATCAACAAATATTATAAATTTAAGTATTACTTTGTTCTGTGTTTGTTAGCATAATCTCCATGCATCTAATTCATAAATTATCCATAATAGGTAGGTACAGCAGGATTGATTGTTAGACTATAACACATCAGAATTACCTAGGCACGTTGAAAGGAACTAGGTCTAGGAACACATTGCACTTCACTCTCGGTCCCAATACTGATGGGGCGAGACTGGGATGAAGTGCGATGCATGGGCCAGGGAAGCGCATTTCTTCGAGGTGCAGAGATATGTTTGACATGTTACAACTATCATCATCCAAAATCTGATAGTTGCATAGGGACAGGGAAAAAACAAAAGCCAGACTGGTAAAGCCCATAGCAAAAAGTTATATACCTTCCTCTGTGTAACAAAAGTTGATAAGATTATCATCCTGACAACAAAATGATATTAACATGTTCATGTATAAAAAGATAAACACCATGCCTGCTCCTCAACCAATTAGGATGTTGACGCATATGATTGATGACTAAACCAACTTGCCGATGTCAATGCCATGCAATCTATCGCCGCGTACAGTACAGCTGCACTTTTGCAAGAGTTTGCACCCAATGCAAACCATGTTGAAATTGCAACTAGTTTCGTGTGCTGCCACACGCATTATTCGAGAACCAATACCTAACTTACAGTGACCTTAAGCACGTACCTTTTCGAACCGTTGTCTGTATTCTGCCTTCTCGATCTTGTCATTTTCGAGCTGCGATATTTTTGCCGTCAACTCTTGTAAAGCTTGGTTCTCCTTCTCAGTTCGCACCGCTAGGTTCTCGAGCAGCTCCAGCGCGTTTATCACCTTCGGCAGAAGCGCTGTCACGGCATCAGCGCCGTATTTTTCGATTATTATTTCACATTCTTTCCCTATGTCAGCGGCCAAGTCGTATACGTCGACTACAGTTACCTCGTCGTCGTAGTCGGGCATCTTGACCGAGAATCGCCTGCGGTACGACATTAAAAACCACTTGTTTTCACTCTGATATAACACATAGAGTTATAAGAAAAGTTCGATTACGGAAAACTGAACACCTTTCGCAAATACGCCATTCTTCACACAAAACACACGCACACAGACAAACACTGAGAATGAATGAAATGTCAAATCAAATCAAATGATATGAGTTAGTGATGGGCAATAGCAACGAGCAGCTATAAAATATACTACGTTACATATTAAAATATAGCATTACCGTTATTTGATAATTTTGCGCAAGTGGATAATTATTTTCTTTACATTTTTATTAAAAAGTTAATATACTTTAATAAACATTAAATTTGATTACAATTTTATCAACTATGCAGATTTGGGGCTGAATAAATATATGCCATCAAAAACAAAACTTGTAAAAAAACCAAGTCTCGCAACTTACCTAGTTTTTCTACCGTAAAAAGTTGTGAGATCCATGTAAATCCAAGTTGGTTAATTTATTCAGTCCCTACTTAAGGGACCTTCTGTCTTAAGTTATTAAATAATTAGCTAACCTAAAAACATCTTATAAATAGTTGTGACTATATCAATATTAAAATCTTTTATGTTTTAAATAAATAGATTGACTCGCCCATCGCATGAAAACACAATCTATCTCACAAGCAATTCATATTATATTAAATTAGGTTATTTAGTGCGATTGCCAAGTCAATCTATTTATTTAAAACATAAAAGATTTTTAATATTGATATGGTCACTATAAGATGTTGTTAGGTTAGCTAATTATGTAATAACTTAAGACAGAAGGTCCCGTAAGTAGGGACTGAATAAATTAACCAACTTGGATTTACATCGATTTCATAACTTTTTATGGTAGAAGAACTAAGTTGCGAGACTTGTTTTTTTACAAGTTTTGTTTTTGATGGCATCTCATTTCTTTTTGTAGATAGTCCTACTATTTTTCCTTTCCGGTACCTTCAATTACAACTGCAAATGTTACTTTGTAATCCTATATATTTATATATTTATTTATGCAGTTGGCGTATCTAGAAAACTGGACTGAAATTGCAAAATATTTTAGTTTTTCCTTGATTTATACACTAAACACTAATTGTATTCCAAATTTGAAGCTTCTATGTCAGCTAGAAGTGCTGATCGGTCAGTCAGTCAGTCAATGAGTGAGTGAGTGAGTGAGTGAGTGAGTGAGTGAGTGAGTGAGTGACAAAATTGAGAAACTTCGACTAGTTATAATTCATAAACTACTGGTCCAAATTGAATGAAATTTGAAATATACTGTGTTTATGCAATGCCTGCATGATTACTGAAAATTCAGGCTTGTAGTTTTATCCACAACGAAGTTATAGGGGGTCAAAAATGACCTGAACAGTTTCGAGAAAAGGATGGTACGGCCGTGCCGCTTTTTAGCTCGACTTGGCGGGGGTACTGCCGTGCCCCCAGATCAATATTTTTTTTCCCCACTTATTAATTTTGTGCGCGAGTTAACACATGCGCTAGTTCCCCACCACTTTCACCGAGCACTCAAAAACCGTTGCGACACTCGAGCACGTATCCAGACTTTTGTTTCGGGGAGGGGGGGTGATATTCATTGAACCAACAATATTATTAAGTATCTAAAGTACACGTGTCGCAACGATTTATGAGCTCTCAGCGAAAGTGGTGGGGGACTAGCGCATGTGTCCACTCGCGCACAAAATTATTGAGTGCGATAGAGAAAAAAGGACTCAAGGTCAGTCTAGGTCACCGCTCATAAGCCGTTGCGACACTTGTACCGTACCTTCTATCCCCCCCTGGATACGTGCTTGGCAACACTTTATACCTGTGTGAATTTTAGAAATTAAAATACTTTTATTTACAACTTAAGGACATTTATTTGTAGGTTAGAGCAAGAAATAATAATAATGAGTTCAATATGATTGTTCATTCATCAACCGCACCTTTTGTCTAATTGCACATAAAATAAAGTCGTTCATATACAGAAAAGGACGGCCTCTCTTATTTTTCCCGGGTGTCGAAAACTTTATGTCACCGCCAAAGAGAATGTAAACACTACGTACCGTGGTCACCGCTTTCACCTTCTTTGACGATTCGTCGCACCGTGCTTTCAGATTTTCCTGAAAATTAACACAAAATTAGTTTTCGAGATGCCAAAAGGATCAAAACTATACAGTCTCCACATAAAAAAAACGTCAAGGGAGCTTTTTAAATCATTTGTAAATATGACCAAAATTAGAATAAAATGTACAAAGCAGGTCTTTTATGTGTATTTATAGGCTTGGATAGGATTTATTACACTTAATTAGGTCATAATTGATACATTCACTGTAATTAAATACCTGTAATAACAGCAACTCGTTTGTACAAATCATCCAAATCAGTTTTCTTGCGTGATACTCCGCCAAACACCGCTCAAATATATGGTATATGACCTCTCTTGCACCACTTTTTATAGTTTTTTTCCATTATCAAGCACCAAAACGTAGATTTTTCAATTTTTCTATCCTTATCAATACGAAAATCACGAAGAACCTCTATAGAAAGAAATTTTCTCTGTGATTTGAAACTGTCAGTCAGAGTTTTAAAGTTGCCATATGAAGAGAAAATAATATTTGCGCTTTATTTGAGGCATTTTCTTTGACAGCTGTCAGATGAGTATTCTCAATAGCTAATAGATGGCGTTGAATACAAGGAAATCAAACTGTCATTTTACTTATAAAATAATATTTTATTGTCTTTGGCAAAGACTCAGCTTTGTTTGTGCTTTGCTCAAACAAAACTCAAAACAACAACAAATACAAATTCAACTCCACACATCTTTTTGGACTTATTTTGGGTGAAAAGTTATAGAAATGCGTGCCTGTGCCTTTTTATCATGTAAAAATAAAGGAGTGCATACTTTCCCAGCAAACGAAATAATGAAGAACCTACAATTTTTATACTATGTCTCTGATTATATCCAACAGCTTTAATAACAAATGCGTGTTTGCTTATGTACAGTACAGCCTGTCAAAAAACAGTTGAAATTAATATTGAAAGAACTATTTTTTTTTCGCAACGTTACACCAAACAAACAAGTACAAAATCTGTTGAATAGAGTTTACCGCGTTGTTATTTCATAAATATATTACCTAAATTATACTACTTGAACGTTTAAAGTTCAATAAAGTTAATTAAAGTTCAATATTCATTTCAACACTTTTTTGACAGACTTATACAGAACACACAACAATACACTGAAAAATAAAATTGACATAAGAATTTCAGTGACGACTCCGCCATCTATTGACACGAAATAAAAACGATAAAAAAAACGACTCATTGACAAGCTGTACAACGATATCTGTGACAACGATAGCTGAAGGTGATTATTCTGTTGGAAGTCATAACCGCACCCTAAGTTATCGTTGACGTCACATCCTTTCCAATACGTCATTCATTTTCAGTATTTTTCAGAATCCCGCCAAGCAAAAAATTCAAATTTTCAAGTGATCGAGTTTTTATTTAGGGTTCCTTGCTCAAATATAAGAAAAAGCAAAGTACCCTTATGATAATACTGAACCATGCAGTTTCATTAAATAAACTTTTGAAACGATGCAAACAATAAAATTCACTTCCTCATAATTTTTAATACGTGATCTACGGGAAACAAAAAAAATAGTTGTTTTAGTTGAAACTGTAATTTAAAAAAAAATAAGAATTAGAACATACAAAAAAATGTAAGTGTTGAAAGCTAGCTTTTGTTTACTGGATTACATTGACTTTTAATAAGTGCCAAGGCGCCTGAAAAATCAATCAAAGCAATTATTTTATTTCCACGGAAAGGCCTTTCCGTTTTTCAAATAAAGGTCGTTTATCGAGGCGTCGGTTTATCTCTCAACAACATACTTGAACTAATTAACGTGTCTGATAAAGGGGATGGCACACAACATATGTTACTGTTTGTGTTTTCTAAGTATGGTTTATTATCGATTAGTTTCCGCCAAGCGAGAAGCAACAGTTGGATGGCATCAACAGGCGGGAACGCGCGACTTTCCGCGCCATTTTCGTAAACAATATTCCGTTTTTTTTTAACAGTGAAACAATGAATTTCCAGAGTAAAGCCAATAAATATGTGTGTCCTAATGATCGTCAGCTGTCCCTAAGGGCAAAGTGAGTATTTATTTTTCTTTTAGTATGTATTTGTTATGGCTGTATTTGTCCTTTTTTATGTTGGAAAGCCAAGGTTAAGATTTTCGAGTTTTGAACGACTTAGGATAACTTGATAAAAAACAAAATTCGCTTAGATAGGTGGACGAAATCTCCAAACTTTCTTTACATTTTGTCATTTTAACGTACCCACCGTGACAATTTAAACATATCTAACTAAAATAGAAAAAGTTACTTAAGCTGTTCAAATTGTAGGTTATAGTTAAATATTAATATTAGTAAATATTAAGTATTTAATCGACAGTGAAAAGGCAAACTTATCAATCACCCCTTTTTGGTAAAATGAGTCATTAAATGTAAAAAAAAACAAATTTTTTTTTGGCATATTTAAGAACATTTTATCTTTATTGCTTCCCAAGTAAATTACTTTTTAACGTTGCATTATAGAATGCATTTTCAGTAAGAAAGTCGGCAGGGGCTTACAAACATACGAAAAACTCTCATCAAATTCTCATAAGCTTAAAAGTCGCTTGCGAAATATTTGAACACCGCAATATTACAATATCACACATTTTTCTTGCCCAACATAATCGTGCACTGATTACTATAATATATTTTACTTTTTCCTGACATTGACGAGTATACATTTATAGAGAGTACATATTTGCTAACTTTCTTGCCCTTCTTCTTAGCAATACTAACCGAATGGTGCGGATGGTTAGGCATTATGTATAAATATAATATTTTTATTCCTATATTTCTCTATTTGATGCAGGTGTATAACTTTATTACATTTTAGTAACCCAACCTTAATATATTTTGTATGTATTTCCCGTATTTATTTACTTATAATATTACTAACTTATTTGTTCATTGCATTATGGAGATATAATATTTTTATTCCTAGATTCCTTTATTTTATGCAGCTTTATATTTTATTTCCCGTATTATTATATATTTTTTATATTCTAAAGATATATTATATTGTTAAAATTACCTTTGACGTGTAGAATGTATACTTTATGTATCTATTTTGCAAAAATAAATATTTTGATTTTGATTTTGATACAGATGTATCTGCGGAAATAGGAAACTGGCGATAATAACGAGTACTTACGGACGAGCCATACGAACAACTTTTAGTTAAAAAACAATCTAGAAATTGTGAAAAAAGAAATCTGAGGTGCAATTATGTAAGCTAATCGTATTCAAATTGATTGTCATATGACTAGGTATTCGGTTTAGCAAATTAGCCCGTTTGACAGTTGAAATCGTACCTTTTTGTTGTTGACAACCTAAAACGTTTTAGTGCTGTCAAAACAAAATTTTCTCCGTTCCAAAATATTGTACGTAAACAACCAAACAAACCTTTGATAATGCTTTAACAGCGAAACCGGTAAGGGAAATTAATATAAATAAGTGGACAAGTACAAGTGTTTATCAAACAAAAAATTAATAATAGCAGGTATATTTATGAAATATTTTGAAATATTTAAGTTTTTACAGCACTAAAACAAAAATTAAAGCCTACGGAATAGGACCTATAGTATGTTCGATTTATCATGATATGGGTGGCAGTTCAAAGTTGGCAGTTATAGTTATGTGCCCTAACGAAATAGAATCGATTTTTTTAAGTATCGAGAACGTTAACAAGGGCTATCAAATCGATTTTCTATTTGATTGCTCTTTGATTATCCAAATTACTTTTTGTTAATTTCTAAATTAATTAAATTAAACCAACCAATAACTCCCGAGCTTGAGAGCTCAGAGATTTTTTTTTGTTTTTCTTGGCTTTTTACCAAAAACAAACAACAATCACAAAACAAAAATCAGCAAAAACTGTAACAAACGTCAAAATAAATAGCACGTAAAGCAACCGCAATGAAAACACAAACCGCATACAAGATGCACTCATACTAACGCGATCCTATTCTCGATTATGTATTTTCGATTATGTAGTGTCAGTCCCTATGGGTTAACGTTCCGATTCACGCATAAAGTAGCAAAAAGACATTATTCTTTTCTGAATCTTTTTTTGTTAAATTTAACGAATACACTGTGATTATTGTTTCGATTTATAGATAAATAATTTATTGTATTTTTGCAATAATTATATACATTCTTTCTAAAACCTAATATTTTCTTTTGCACCTGGGTGTATGTAGTATGTTGTGAGTAGTATAGGTGAAACGGAAAATTACGAACTGTCACCCATATCATGATAACTCGGACAGCCTATAGTGAACGTTATTGGACCCGTCACCATACTAAAATGCGTTGAACATAGTTTATCGTGGGGTCATTTTTAGGGTTCCATACCTAAAGGGTAACCAACGGGACCCTATTTCTAAGGCTCCGCTGTCCGTCTGTCACCAGGCTGTATCTCATGAACCGTGATAGTTAGACAGTTCAAATTTTCACAGATGATATATTTCTGTTGCCGCTATAACAAGAAATACTAAAAAACAGAATAACTTAAATATTAAAGGGGGCTCCATACAACAAACGTGATTTTTTTGCTCGTTTTTACTCGATATTGATAACGGCAACAGGTAGACGCTTGAAATATTCACAGAATATTTAGTTAATTCCTTTAAAAATAAATAATTAAATAAAAATAATATTTAAGCGGGGCTCCGATACAACAGAAATGATTTTTTTGCCGTTTTTATAGATAATGGTAGGGAACCCTTCGTGGGCGAGTTCGACTCGCACATATTTGACTTCAATATTTTTTCGTTCACTAAGTAAAAGCCATTCTGTTAATAATCTGTTAGAATACGATTTGTCATTATTTTGACATACATACGGAATTGACGCTATTTCAATTATGTACTCACAAATATTAACGCTATTACTAATTCTTGAACCGGCATTTATATGAAACTTTGTTATCACCGTCTTTTATGGTTATTTATGATGCACATAGTTCTAGTACTAATATTGAATCTCTATGGTCACCACTAGCAAGGATGTGACTTTTTAACGATAAGATAAAAATATAAACACAGCTAGTAAGTGTGTAACACTTGCTTACTTCATACATTATAAAATATACCATGACACGTATGCACGAGGGGATCCCAGAGGTATATAAGGTCCTACAATAATAAGTGAAAATAATTCTAGGATAGGTCATGTATCGTTAACTGATCAAATTGCAGAAGAAGAAAAATTTTTTTTGCTCAAATAATTTTTTCGCTTCCCAGTACAAAGTGGTTCAATCAGCTGACTAAATTTCTATGGAAAAGTAAAAAAAATAAGCGCAAAAAATATTTTTTTCGTTGGTATGTGGTCTATTAGGGATACTCCATCATCTATAAAAAAAATCATTTTGAATTGTAGGGCCTTAAACATATATCAAGGTCCTACAATTCAAAGTGAAAAAAATTTAACAGATGTTAGAGTATCCATAAAAGCCCATACTCCACCTAAAAAAAAATTTTTGCGAGTTCTTTTTTTCACCTTTCTATGGAAATTTAGTCAGCTGATTTAACCACTTTGTACTGGGAAGTGAAAAAATTATTTGAGCAAAAATTTTTTTCTTCTTCTGGAATTTGATCAGCTAACGATACATGATCTACCCTGGCATTATTTTCACTTATTATTTTAGGACCTTATACCGGGTGTTAAAACAAAGTCAAGAATCCTGTAAGGGTGTGTTAGTGTGATCGGTAAAGATATTATTTTTAATACTGGGATCTCTAAATAAAGTACCAGTACCTCATAATAAGACGATTTTCTTACACCCCCACTGGTCGCCGGCCACTCGGATGAGGGATGCGGGTTGCGGGGTGCAATTAGGTGTGTGGGGAGGCCGGTGACCTGCGTAGCCATAGCTTAGGAAAATGATGGAATTTTTGGTGAAAATTCAAGGAATATTTTTTTTCTCGTAATGACTTCAGTATCGTGTATACATACCCTAAAGGGATTCTTGACTTTGCATTTACACCCTGTATATAAGGTGACTTTAATTTATGCAGCCAAATTCTTACTGAAGACTCGGTAAGTGTTCAGTAACAAGGTTCGTTGACCCTTTTTGTGAAATTCGTAAATTATTCTTTTCGTGTTCCTTACAAATGCAAGCACAGCCCCGAGTCAATAGGCTTGTACACAGGGCAAACAAAATATTATTCTATTTAGTCCGTCATTTAGATTATCAAAAAATATTGGACATGTATTTTTTCTTTTGTCAATCAAACAAAAAATGACACAGATAAAGCGCGTCAAAGTTTGGGAGTGAGAGAAAATGACGTCACATCTAAGTAAAATTGTACCTAGATGTGACGTCACGCGGAACTTCAGCGGGCTATATCTTCATCATTGTTTGTTTAATACTTGTCCAATATTTTCTGATAATCTAACTGACGGACTAATAAATTTTTTTTAGTCATCATGCCTATTACTATGGGACGTCAAGATTTTATTTTGCGAAATCAGCAAAAATTGTTATCGATCCGTGTTACTGATCCAGTGATCACTTACCAAGCCTCCGGTATGAGTTTGGCTGTATAAATTAAAGTCACCTTATATGTATAGTCAAACTGCAATTTATACCTATCTTTGAAGGCCTAGGTGATTGTTCAAAACACATAAAAAATACACAATAGGCATAACATAATCAAACATAAATTTCAAGTTCAATAAAAAAAATGTCTTTATACCATTCCCACTCTAAAAAGCTTATTTTATTCACTGAAAACAGTGAATAAAAAGGCCTTTTAATCACTATTTTGGTATTTGAATTTAGAACACACCAATATATTCAACCTCCATCTCAATGCTTATACAACCTCCCTGCGCAAAAAATACTCGGTACAAACTCCTTGCGCAAAGAATACTCGACATAGAAACTCTTTGTGCAAATAACTCCTCAACATTTGATTGGTCGATATTTGCGACAAGGAGTTTAGCATTAGAATAAAAACTGTTTTGTGTTCTTGGCTGCCATAACAGAAAAAATATATATATTAGTAAATTGGCGCCATTTTCAATAGGTACTGTAAGTTGTACGAACACAAAGTTTAGTGTTACTTTATAATAAATCGATTGAATATGGATTCAAGTGATGAAGAAGATGTGTTAACACCTAAGTTTATAAAAGAGAGGGCGGCCGATACAGTAGAGAACTTGCTACCCAACAAATCACGGCTCGTTTACATCAAAGCCTACGATGAGTTTTGCAAATGGAAAAATGAAAATCAAGCTTTGGGCACAATGTTCCAATTTTAATGTGCATTTTAATTAATTTAACTTTCCTTTTTTCTTCATTAAATATCTATTTTCACTTAAATTATTTCTTTTTCTCGTAGTCATGGTATAAAGTATAGTATGCAACTCTTTAATAAAGTACGGATTTATATTGAGGGCCATGAATCACTCGCGTCGCTCAGGATTCTAACACTTTAATCACTCGCTACGCTCGTGATTCATCTATAGCCCTCGCCTTAAATCCCTCCTTTTTTTTCACCTATTGCATAATATACTATTACTTTTGACAAGTTTCCAGTGATTTACGCAATAATTTTCCTTCTCCTTCCGAATGAATGCTTGAAGTGATTTTTTGTTTTCTTACCATACTATCATCACATCATCAATCAATATATTATACATATTATATTATATATATACATAATAATAAAACAGTAGAAACCACTGTGTGAAAACAGTAGAAAACATTAAGTAATAGAAATAGAAAGGTAGTGACTAAAGAAGGGTATAGAACACAAATCAACGATTTTTAGAATTATTTTCTGTTTGTTCCGCACATCTCTAAAACTACTGAACGGATTTTCATGTAATTTCCACAGCTGTACAGAGGTTAAATTGGAATAGAATATAAGCTTTATTTCAATAACATCGAATCTCAGAAAAAAGTTATCGTCATTTAAAGATGTTTGGAATTTGACTTTCTACTGGTAGTAATTAGAAGTTATGGTACGGGATCTCCTCAACAGATACAGAGTTCGAGTTTTTACTTATTTGATTGGTATTTATTAGCACTTTGGTAAAACATGGTGACCAGGGTCTGCTGATGGGACTGGAAGGTGGGTACGGGATCTCCTCAACGGACAACAGCAGACCCCTCGAGTTTGAGCTTATTTGATTGGTCTTTATTAGCACTTTGGTAAAACATGGAGACCAGGATCTGATGATGGGACTGGAATATGGGTACGGGATCTCCTCAACGGACAACAGCAGATCCTTACAGTTTGGGCTTATTTGATTGGTATTTACTAGCACTTTGGTAAAATATGGTGACCAGAGTGTGGTAATGGAACTGGAATGTGAGTACGGGATCTCCTCAACGGACAATAGCAGATCTTTCGAGTTTGGGCTTCCACTCATCCATCAGCCCGCATTCGTCCATTGCTGGACATAGGCCTTTCCCAAAATTTGCCACTCATGTCGGTCCTCCGTCCTCCTCATCCAGCCGCCCCCTGCAACGTCCTTCAGGTCATCGGTCCCGTGGGCACGAGGTCGGCCTACACTACGCTTTGCAGTACGTGGTCTTCATTCTAAAGCCTTTCGGCCCCAACCGCCATCATTTCGGCGACAAATATGGCCCGCCCGCTGCCACTTCAACTTACTGATTCTGCAGGCTATGTCAGTTACTTTCGATCTCCGACGGATCTCCTCATTTCGGATTCTATCCATCAGAGATTTGGGCTTACTTGATTGGTATTTATTAGCACTTTGGTAAAAACTTGGTGACCGTTGCATATTGTCGTTAAAAAAATCATTTTCTTTTGTTTTCCTTATTTCCACGAAAAACCGATCGACGCGGGTGGAGCCGCGGTCAAAATCTAGTTAATAATATTTTTTATAGCACACCGTGCGTAAAATGACCACTTTACGCACGCTGCGCTTGCGTACAGTCAGCATTTTCCGCACTTTTGCTATAAAATATTATACGATACTCGTGCGAGAAACTTTTTCTCGACTCGTGTGATTGCAGCACTCACCTTCGGCTTGTGCCGCAAACTCACACTCGTCAGAAAACGTTTCATCGCTCTCGTATCGTAATGTACTATTCCGTCCATGTGAAAAGTATTATTTTCTCCTATTTTGCTATCCAGAGTCTCAGCGATGGTCGTAACAGCCATTTTCAATACACGCTGATATGAATGTTTTCAACGTCGTTTCCGTCGATTTTTATACTTACATAAATATCGAGTTGCTAATTAAGCGTAGGCATGCGCTTTATATGGTTCTAGTGAAAAAGCAAATCTGTGGCGAGCGTTGAATTTTGCATAGTTTTAAGCCGCATAATGGTTTTAGTGAAAAAGCCAATCTGTGGCGAGCATTGACTTTTAGTAAACTTTAAACTTTCGCAATTTTCACACATTATTAACTTTGTATTGGGGTCTTACTCGCTATAACTAACAACATACCTTAATAGATATGTGCTTGACGTTTTGACGTCTCTGTAGGCTGTCGTGGTCACAAGCTAACTGACGAGAGTAGCAGCAAAAATGTCCTTGGCGAGCCGGCGGTAGGTAGCACATTATTTTTCTTTTTCCTACCCGCTTTTTGTCTTTTGTTAATTAATTGTTTCTTTTGTCACACACGACAACGTCAAGCACATATCTATTAAGGTATTATGTTAGTTATCGCGAGTAAGACCCCGATACACAGTTAATAAAGCATTGACTTTTGCCTAGTTTTAAGCCGCATAAGTACGCCACCGGTTTAGTAGATAAATCTTTTCTCAGTTGTAATTTGACCTACTCTGCCCAATTCTGTTTCATAGACCAAAGTATAAGACATCTAGGTATCATCTGGTACCTACCCATATTTTAAAAGGCACCATTATGCCACATTTTTGAATGCTGATTTTGTTTTCTAAGATACCAAGGTGGATAGATTTTTATAAAAAGTTGTTTTCTTGCCTTAAATTGTTATCTATACCAAAATTTAATATTTCAGCCAGATAGTGACTTTGTAAATGCCTGTATTAAACTATAGAGGTCTTAAACTTTAGTCCATAAAGAAAAACAACACAGAAACGGGTTATCAAATTTTGTACTGAAACATATATTATATGGCATGTCTATGCCATCAGCCTGTTTCGTCCACTGCTGGACATAGGCCTTTCCAGGATTCCGCCACTCTTGGCGATCCTCCTTGAAGAAATTCCCATACCCACACACGCTGGGCAGGCGGGTTGGTGAGCGCGGTGCCGAAACCCTTGCACCAGTGACGCCGCTGCCCGTCACTGTTTATATAATTGGGGACGGATATACCGCCATCCATCGGTCCCGGGCAATGGTGGGCCGCCTGGTTTTGCCTGTTTGAGAGCTATCCTCTTACTCTCCCCGAATAACTTCGGCAGGATTTGCGAGTAAGATGGTGGTACCTCCACAGTCGAGCCCGGCTTCAGCTCTACCACCTTAATCAAATAGCTATAAATCAGTTCATTTTGCTAATTTAAACTGAAACAAAAGTCATAAAAATTGTATGTACTGTATCTTTTTTTTTGCAATAAAGTGCATCTTAGCCTACACTAGTACACTCGTGCTTCATTGAAGATTTATTCGTACCAACTACTTCCGTGCTACGTTCCGTAGTAGGCAGAAATACACGCGTTTTAGGGCATCTTTATGTTTCGTCATGACAGTGTTTTCCTTCATCATCATCCAACAAATAGTTATAAAAAAATAATGGGCACATACCTATAGATTCCGAAAAAATTGTGCTTTCCGACGTGGTTTCAAACTTGGATCACAAATACACTTTTTTAGATAACGGTTTTTAGGGTTCCGTACCCAAAGCGTAACCAACGGGACCCTATTATTAAGACTCCGCTTTTCGTCTGTCTGTCCATCTGTCACCAGGCTGTATCTAATGAGCCCTGATAGTTAGACAGTTGAAATTTTCACAGATGATGTATTTTTGTTGCCGTTATAACAACAAATACTAAAACCGGCCAAATGCGAGTCGGACCCGCGCACTCCCATACAACAGACATGATTTTTTCCGTTTTTATAGATAATGGTACGGAACCCTTCGTGCGCAAGTCCGACTCGCACTTATCCGTTTTTATTTCTTTTCGTTTATGTTTATAATCGACAATTTATGAACATACAAAATGAGACATCTGTTTATGTACGTATATATATTTGTTATCTTATAAATGGAAAATGTCGTGTCTATCGCTACCGGGGATAAGTTTGGTCTTAGCTTCGATAGATTAGTCATGCAGTCAGTCAGGGATACTTATAAATATATATTGTAAGGCGCAAGAAAACACAGTATGTAAAAATATAATTTATGCTGCGCTTGCGTAAAGTCGGCATTTTCCGCACTTTTGCTATAAAATATTATACGAAACTCGTGCGAGAAACTTTTTCTCGACTCGTGTGATTGCAGCACTCACCTTCGGCTCGTGCCGCAAACTCACACTCGTCAGAAAACGTTTCATCGCTCTCGTATCGTAATGTACTATTTTGTAAACTAAAGATAAAAACAAGAAAAATAGCATACAAAAAGACACAGATATAAAAATTACAATAAATAATAATGAAAAAAACTCTTTATATAAATGAGGCCATCGAGATATAGCCCGGGCGGTAGCGTTGCATTTTAGGTAGTGACTTTAAGCCGATTGATTTCCATCTTTTTCAATAGATCTGTAATGGCTAATAACAGACCCAAGCGTCAGCTGACGCACCCGCGGTGTGTGTGGATGTGGGAGGCAGAGAAAGTGGTAAAAAAAAGTAATTTATATTTATTTATTTTATAAAAAACTGACGATTTTTTTTCAGCTCAGTATGATGTCATCTATCTGTGAGAAAAGTTTCAGCCGGCGTACTATCACTTTTTTTTTACCACTTTTGCAACCTATAGCTCCCAAACCCAACCGCTACTTGAGCAGCTGACGGTCGATTCACATATCAGTCATGTGAGATTTACGATCGATGTCAATATCAGCCGGCTTACTATAACTTTCGTATTTGCAACGGCACCTCCCGGACTAATAGACCGTTGAATTTTTCCTCCATGACATCAAAGAAAATATTTTTTGGATGTACATAGCTTCTAATAGATTTTTTCTAATTTCTAATGCACTATAAACAAAATTCATATAACAATATTATTTGTGATTTATTGATGAAGTTCAACTTATTATTAAAACTCACGCGAGCTGACATACAAAATTATTATGAAATACTTACGTATTGTTGACTATATGCCAACTGTTTCACCAAGATAATTTCGGCATTCTCAAGACGAGTGTCGTTCTTAGGACGACGACGCGGCGTTCACCGAAGTTGTTAATCTGCCACTGTGTTTAAGCCGGTATTTAATTATAAGTTAGCAGTTAGCCTTATTTTCCCCCTCACTTCACCTGCAGTCCATTCGTAGCAGGTCTGCAAAGCGGAAAAATTTGTAGCGCTATATCCCAATTCGAATGTTCGTCAATAGTTGGGATGGGGGGAAATAATATATTTTGTGATTTTTCAAATATTTCTCGAAATTGGTGCGAATAAATATAGTGTATCTACAGATTTCGAAAAATCTATGAAAAGCCGCAAAAAATGTTATGTCCCTCCTCTAAAATTGGTGTAAGTACCGAAAAATTTGATGAAATTTTCATTTTACGCAAGTCCATACCTGATATAGGTAACAGCTTTTCCACCTACAAGCTGATGCAGCTGCTGCGTTTATCGTCAATCTTAGTATACATATTAATTTCAAAGTTCCTCAGTTAGTTTCAATCCGCTGATGCAGAACCCACGAAACTTCGTCTAGCTGTCTATGTCCTACTTTCATTAGATAACAGAATCTTTCCCTCATATAACTTTCAGCATTCGTCAAATTTTCCATGATTATATATTATGTTTTATAGCGAAATTCATCGCTTCGGATATTCTAAACATTATTTAGAGTGCACGAACTAGAAAAGATCAATTGAAACTTGTAACTTGTCTCAGTTGAATTTTGTTTCAATTCATCTTTTCTGGTTTGTTTGTTGACTCTAAATAATGTTTGGAATATTTTTTTTCTATTTTTGATTGTTTCACATCCACATCCACCGCTACCCAGCCAGCTGATGGTCCATTCGTTGCTCACTTCTATGAATGTTCTTATGAGCGAACAATCGATTTCACAAATTGAAAAGATTCTTCGGATTGTCAGCACTTTTGTACGCGGGATCCCTTCAGTTTTAATTTTAATTTGTAATCAACAAATAGTCTTGAAATGAAATAGCTTTTATTCTGTAAAAATCTACTGTAAATAATTTTACTTAATATAAGATGGAAAGTTTATGTTACGTTCAATTTATTGTTATATACCTTTATAAAATCGGATTAATTTTCCTTTTTTGATTGATATTTTTCTTATTAACATAATTAATAAAATAATGGAATGGTTATTCGTATGCACTCGGATAGTTGACGAAAATCGCTACCGAGTGGGTTCCAGATGACGGCTACCGAAGGCAGAACAAAAAGACGATGGTGGGATAATCTTCAATATTTTTTCGCGGAATGGTTGAAAGTAGCGCAGGACCGCGATGTGTGGTTTTAGCAAGGGGAGGCCTTTGCCCAGCAGTGGGACACTTTATATAAAAGAATCCTGTGAATAGATATTTAACCATGTCTTGGGAAGAAGTCGGCAAAGAAGATTTTATTATTTTTAGATCTGTCACTTCTGACATCTGTCAAAAAATCTATCAAAAACTTTCTATTTGACAATTTTGACATCTGTCAAAACATCTATGAAAAACTTTCTATCTGTCACTTTTGACATCTGTTGATCATCTATCGTATCATCATACAATTTAATACGTTTATGGACGTTTTGATAAAGTGTACAATTTGGTGGAGTGGTCATTTTGATAACATGACATTTTAAAGTTACCATTCTGATACTGTGGACGTTTTAATAGAGTGGACATTTTGATATAGTGGACTTTATGCGACCAAAGGAAATAAACTACTTACACCGTTCGTTCGTAGAAGTAGTTGGATATCTACTTAGTTATTTTTTTAAACTTTCAAGGAGTCAAGGAAATCTGTTTTATTAAATTCCGACCTGAACTAACTAGTTCCATTCACTTATCTTCATTAAAAATACAAATGCGTGCTGGAAGCAGGAAAATGTGTAAGTAATCAGCAAACCTTGCGACGACGACGTCACTATCTGTGCGTATCCGGTTCCGGTGGGTTATTTATGGAGGATGTTTACTGAATGACATTTTAACATAAATAACGGCTAAGTTTTAACAAAACCGCTAGTATCATTACTGAAATCTTTATGTAACTCTTTCATACCTATACGAAACCACGGAACTAAGAGTGAAATTTTGGTAACATTGCAGTCGGTGTATAGACAAGAAAATCTTTTACCAAGAGTGAAAAATAGGTGCGACGACGAGGGGAGCGTAGCGGAGCGATGAGGAGCGTGTTAAGTTGCTTTTGATCATATCAAATCAAATCAAATCAAAATATTTATTTTGTAAAATAGATGCATAAAGTATACTTTCTACAAGTCAAAGTTAATCTTTACAATATATATCTTAAGAATAAAAATAAAATAAAAAAAATAATATGTATATACTAATAAGGGAAATACATACAAAAATATTTAGGTTGGGCTACTAAAATTTAATTATACACCTACATAAAATAGAGAAATCTAGGAATAAAAATAAATTAGTCCCCCTAGTTTTATGCCCAATTCTACGATCTGCCGACGTCATCCATATGTCCGAATTTTGGCGTTATATTTATCCTAAAGGCAGTGCAGTATTGACGGCTTCGTAAAAATGATTCTGATTCTTGTACAAAAAACCGGTCAAGTGCGAGTCAGACTCGCATACCTAGGGTTCCGTAATTCGACAGTTTTGGAAACAGTCGGGAAAAAGGTATTTAAAATCTTACCTATAACTGTTTATGATAACTAAAAAAAGAATTGGTTGTACCACAAAAGAGAGACTCAAATGTTTTGATTCCGTACTCGAAATAAAAGTCGTGGATGAAAAATTTAATTCTGTCATTTTGATGTCGTGAATTTCTCACCCACTATATTTTTCCTGTAATCTTTACGTAATCCCAAATTACCATGATTTTTTTCATATTTTTCTATTCATTAATTTCGGAAATAAGGGGGGGGGGACATGCATTGTTTGTGGTTTTTCATAGATTTCTCGAAATCGGTGCCAGTAAATATAGTAAAAGTATGTATATTTATAATAAACTCCTGAATATCTACAATTTGATACCTATATTTTATTTTTATTTTAAAACAATATTTTTTTTATTTTTTTTTATATTTCTCATTTGTTTTCAAGTTTTTTAATCACTATATTTTTTCTGCAATTGGCCAGTTATGACCTATAATTATGTTTTTTTTTTCATATTTTTCGGTCCACAGTTTCGGAAATAAGGGGGGGAGACATGCATTTTTTGGGGTTTTTCAAAGATTTCTCAAAATTGGTGCTAGTAAATGTAGTAAAAATAGATATTTTTACAATCAGCTCTTTTAAATCTACAATTTGATGACCATATTGTATTGTTAAGAATTTATTTTTTATTTTTCTCACTTTGGAAATATTACGAACAATTTAATTTTTTTAATTGTAGAAAAAATTGTAGAACGCAAAGGATGCAGACGTATAGTTCTCTTGCTCTTCAAACAATAATTTAAAACGAAGTTAAAAGTGCATAGACCAGTGTGAAATTAGTTTTACTAGGAAGCTGGGAATGTGATTTATTCAACAGTGAAGTCAGTTTTGTAAACAAATATTTCGTATTATCGCAATTTTGAATTTAGTGTAAAATCGGGCCGTTTGTTTACTATTTGTCATCGTCGTGATCTCGCTTAGCTGACGACCGGTCCCTCTTGTAGTGCAGTGCAACGAACTCACACACACTTAGAAACTTCCACGTGTGTATCATTCTGAGTCGAGCTCGCATATATACAGCATTTTCGCACCAACCGTTACCGGAGTAGTGGTGCAAGGGATGTGATATTCGTCTACGACACATGTGATCAGCGTTCCATTCCCGGTCAGACAATAATAATTATCTATATTTTTGGCTTCTCCTTTTTTTATTTTTTATTTTGTTCCATGATATAATGAGTACTGAGAAACAAAGCAAAAAGAACCATACTTTCTTGTGTAGTGCTGGTTGCGGCGCCAACTTAGAGACAACCCGGAATAAACTGATCTGTTCCAAATGCGGAAATGGCTGTTGTTACGACTGTGTAACTATCTTGAATAAAGATTTTACTGAAGTATCAGTGGAAGAAAAGGCGACATGGATTTGTCCCGAATGCTGTAGTTTAAGGCGACGAATCGGTGATAATTCTTCAACACCAGTAAGAACAGTCCAACTACAGAAAATAATGCAGATCGATGACGAACAGAATATTACTCATCGAAAAACAAAAGGAAAAGAAATCACTCAGGACATCCCTACAACAGAAGATTTGCGCAAAATAATTCAGGAGGAGTTTTCAAAACAGGAGGACGTATTGCTGAGAAAACTAACAAAGTTTATAGAAGATAAATTTAGGCCTATCATAAAAGAAGTTGAGGATATAAAAAGCTCTTTGAACAACATCAATTCTAAATTCGAGTCTTATAAGACAGAGTTCGAAGACAATTGTGCCGAGGTTAAAGAATTAAAAAGGCAAAACGAAGATCTTCACGAAGTAGTCAAAGATATTACCACTCGTCTTAACCAAACTGAACAGCATGCTCGTTCTAATAACATCGAAATCCAGTGCGTTCCAGAATTTAACAACGAAAATCTGTACACATTAGTCACGCAACTAAGCAAAGTGATTTCCAGCAGAGTCACTGAATCTGATATACATCATTGCACCCGTATTGCCAAGGCTAATGCCTCTTCAAGCCGACCCCGCTCAATTGTAGTGCAGTTTGCCAACTCTCGGCTTAAGGACGATTTCTTGGCTTCCTCTATGAAATACAATCGTAGCAAACCCAAGGACAAACTTAATTCCTCACACTTGGGTATCGGAGGAGACCAAAAACCAATATACGTCGTGGAACACTTAACGCCGAGCAACAAGGCTCTTCACGCAGCTGCTAGACTTGCAAGAAAGCAACTCGGCTACAAATATGTATGGACAAAACAAGGCAAGGTTTTTATGAGATATAGTGACACATCCAGTTACGTGCTTATTAGAGACATGGACTCTTTGAAAAAGCTTGCTACCACTAAGACATTAACGTAATAATATTATTTGTTTCTCAGTGTAAGCTGTTAGTTATAGTTAGTTTGTGTTTTTATTATATGTTATTGTTATAGACTATAATTTTATGTCCATAGGTCCTCTCAAAATTTACTATCAAAATGTTCGTGGTATAAGAACTAAGACACATGATGTTTTTACCAATGTATTATGCAATGATTTTGATGTTGTTGTTTTTACAGAGTCGTGGCTTCCGGGTAGTTTGCTTAGCTCGGAAATATTCGATGATCGATACATAGTATACAGACGTGATCGGGAAGATACAGGTTTTCATAATAATAAATTAACTGGAGGAGGTGTCCTCATTGCTATATTGAAAAAATATAACTCACGTCGTATCCCTTGCCTTGAGAGCAAGTGTGAAGATTTATGGATCAGTATCGACGTCAAGACTTGTAAAAAAGATGAAGTTATCTACATATGTGGTGTTTACCTACCGCCCCCAGTAAAGAAACACATTTTAGAACACTTTTTAGATAATGCAAATAAAGCCATGGAGACTATAGTAAATGTAGTTATCTTGGGCGACTTTAATTTAGGATGTATAGAGTGGTCTCCAACGGGTTCGCTAAATTGTAAAAATTCGTCAATGGCTAAACAAATTTTAGAATTTATTTTGCTTAATGGTCTCACTCAGCGTAATCTGATTAAGAACTTTAAAAATACAATATTGGATCTAATTTTAAGTAACGTCCCCATTCTTGATGTAACAGAATCTTGCAGTCCACTAAGTTCCATCGACGACTTTCACCCTCCTTTAGAGGCATCTCTGTGTTTTAAACTTTCCGATACTTTGGCAGCAGTTCGTCGAATAACTCCCAATTATTTTAAAGCAGATTATAGGAAAGTTGCTTTCGAGTTGGATAAGATTTCTTGGAGAGCCAAGCTAGATTCCTGTGGAAGTGTTGATGAGATGGTTAAATGTTTTTACTCCATATTGCATGAAATTATCGAGAAGCACGTACCCAAACGAAGTAATTTAATAAAAAGTAAATATCCGCCTTGGTTTTCTAGGGACTTAGTTAAACTCTTAAAAAATAAATATAAAAAGAGGCAATTGGTCAAAAAATACAATAATCCATTAGATAAAGAAGAATTAAGGTCACTGTCTAAGGCTTGTGATGACCGGGCTAGTATTTGTTATAAACAATATATCGCTGACATTGAACAAAAAATTGCAATTAACCCAAAGTATTTTTGGTCTTTTATCAAAGCAAAACGAAAAAAATCTAGTAACTACCCTTCTACAATGACTAATGGCCATAAAATCGCTAAAACCGGTGAAACCATATGTGACCTTTTTGCGTCACATTTTGCGTCGGTTTACGAAACAGAGTGTCAAGCCCCGAATACTCCTACACAGCATTATTTGACAAGCAATATGTTGACTAGCATTAATTTGACGGAAGTATCCATATTGAAAGGCTTAAAAAGACTTGACATCTTTAAGGGATCAGGACCTGATGGCATTCCACCTGTTTTCCTGGTTAACTGTGCAAAGTCTCTTGTGTTGCCTCTGTATATAATTTTTAACAAATCCTTGCAAGCGGGAGTCTTTCCCGAGCTGTGGAAGCTATCTCGAGTCGTACCTATCCTAAAGTCCGGCGACGATGGCGTTGTCTTAAACTATCGGCCTATATCGGTCTTGTCAACCTTCGGTAAACTTTTTGAAGCCTTGCTTTGCCCATTTTTAAGCAATCACTTCAAACCGCAATTGACTGACCATCAGCACGGTTTTATGCAGAATCGGTCTACAAATACCAATTTGTTGTCATATTTACAGGAACTGGTCATAGCTGTAGACAATCATCAACAAGTTGACGTTATATACACAGATTTCAGCAAGGCTTTTGATAAGGTGAACCATTCGATCCTTATTGTAAAGCTTAAATCTTACGGTATTACTGGCGCCTTGCTTAATTGGCTCACATCATACTTGAAGGGTCGTAGTTCTAATGTGGTCGTTAATGGCTACCAATCTCACGCTTTTCCGGTAACTTCAGGAGTTCCTCAAGGCTCGCACTTGGGACCTCTGTTATACAACATCTTTATTAATGACATAGTTAACTGCTTCCAGCATTCCAAGGCTTTCCTCTTTGCCGATGATCTCAAAATGACAAAAACTATCACTTCATTGTATGATTCGGAGCTTCTTCAAGAGGATATAAATAGAGTTGCTTATTGGTGTGTAAAAAACAAGATGACACTCAACCTAAAAAAATGTTCTTCCATATCTTTTACACGGAACCATAGCATTATTGGTAATCCTTATAACATTGACAATACCACACTTCAAAATGTGAAAAGCATTAGAGACTTGGGTGTAATTTTTGACTCAAAACTTCAGTTCATAGAACACATGGATAACATTATAAATAAGGGGTCAAGAATGTTAGGATTTGTAATACGCAACGCCAAAATTTTCCACAACCCAGCCACAAAAATACTCCTGTTTAACTCCTTGGTAAGGAGTAATTTGGAGTATTGCAGCGTGGTTTGGACCCCCCACTATCAAAAACACATACTCCGTATCGAACGTCTACAGAAAAGGTTCTTGTGGCACTTATCTTACTCTTGTGGAATGGCTAAAAAGCTTCCATCATATGTGGATAGATTAAAGCATTTCCGAGTGCACTCCCTGTCAGATCGTAGAACTTTGCTTGACTTGGAGTTTCTTCGGAAGCTTGCAATTGGTGAAATTGATTGTCCCCAGCTATTATCGAAATTGCAATTTAACATACCAATAAGACTTCCCAGGAGTGCTCGCAGAGCTATGGTTCTGAGACCAGCGCCATCCAAGACTAATTTGGGCCAACATTACTCTCCGTTGAATAGGCTATCAGCTCTACTCAATAAACACTCACATCATCTTGACTTGTTTAATGGTAATAAACATCATTTTAAAAAATCTATTTTGTCGAACATTTTTAAATCAGCCTATGAATAGCATCATAACTTCTTTCGCTTTGTTATTTTTTTTTTGTTAGGATTTTCTTTTATAATTGTATATATAATTTAACCTATTAATATCTTTAATTTTTTTTTTCCGTTTTACTATATTTTATTACTTACATAATCTCTGGCATAATAATTGTGTTTAAATATTTCATGTGCAAAATTTGTATTGAATTGTTTTAATATGTAATCATGATAATTTTGTAATTTAATAATGTATAATCTGCATCCATTTTGCATGCTGTGTCCGCCTATAATTGTCTAGACATATACCCTACAACTTATAACTCGCTAAACAACGTATGTATTTATGTACTAGATGTTGGTGGTCCAAATAAATAAATAAATAAATAAATAAATAAATAATTTTTTTTTCATACCTTGCTATGTAGGCAAGCGAATGCTATTTTTGTGGACAATTTCAAGTCTTTATCTTTAACGGTGCTAAAGTTATGAAGCTGTGACATACGGACGGACAGACAACAGAGTCTCACCAAAAAGGTTCCTTTTGTATCTTTTAGGTCCTACGGCACCTTAAAAAATCAAGTTGATGGATAAATTGTACGCCATCACCATAGTAAGTGAAAGTCACCCAATTTTGGAACACAGATTAATGTTACATTATCTACATTAAAACACATAAAAACATATCGTCACGACATGAGTCCCCGATGGGGTGTCAGAGGTGTTCCCTAGTGAGAACTGTGAAATGCAAATCACAGTCCACAGCTGGTACATCCGCTTTTCACCGACGAATATAACGTCCCAAACGTGCTGAGCCTTATCCCCGTAAATCTGACCCAAATGGACCAATAGCTTAACGTGCCTTCTGAAGCACGCAGACCGAACACAGATTAATGTGCACCGCGGGGATTGAACCCACGACCTCTACACTCAGCCACAGACATCTCTACTACTGGGAAGCGTTTCAAAACGTGCGACCTAGTCCGAAATTTCACTCGTTTATTAGAAAGTGACAGATCTATATAGGAGAAAGAGAAAGGAAAATCTGGTTGCACAAATCAGGTGGCCCAGTGTGATTTTCGCATTACTCCGAAGCGTTTCAAAACACTTCCGGGGCAGCTGTCAGGTAACAGTTCGTTTACCCTCGGTTTAACTCGCGTGTCAGTTTTTGAACGCTCTAGGGTGAATTCGCATCACTGCGAGTGATTTTCGCTCGTTTCGAAACGGGACCCTATAGTACATTCACTTACGAACTCTCCGACTTTATTGATGTTTTATTTCAACTTCATGTCTACATCAATACATGTATTTATGTTTAAGAAAAGCACCATGGAAAAAGAAGTTAATTTATCTTATTACAACCTAGGGTAGTCAGACCGGCGGGCCTATTATGTAACTTTGTATCGTTTGCCAACCGGCAAACACAGACATATACTCGTAGATAAAACTGAACTTTCGAAATTCCCTTTAGTGTGCATTAAACTGTTCACGAACTGTGTAGTAATTTTAAGTACGAAAGTATACAGTGCTGAAGGTGAGACTGGAGAATTGCGATTGTGTGCGTGCACACCATTGACATTGTGAAAAACAACCTTTATAGCAGTGCAAGCAAGGTCTATTTTTGAAAAATCATGAAAACATAAAGTATACATCGTAACAAAAGAAGAATAAGCTAAAAAGAATAATATTATAAGATGTCTATGGCTACAAGTCAAACCATATTTTTTTTGAAAACAGACCTTGCCTGCACGGCTATAAGAGTTGTTTTCCACAATGTCAATGGTGTGGTAAGGGAAATAATATAAATAAGTGGACAAGTACAAGAGCTTTTTCAATCAAAAATGATCTCTATGCACTTTTTTCCGAGACGGGTAGAGCTATCAACTTGAAATTTAATGCCATATTAATTTTAAGCCATGTTCTCGTAAAAAGAATAGATGTGGTTGTGGCTGGCAGCTGTTTCTCAGTTCAAAAAGTTCTTTGTAAATGCATTAATGCTGTATTTCAGTCCATTTGCTTTTTTATAAAAGTTTCCTCTTATAAGCTTTCACCGCATTTGCGAGTTTCTGTGTTTTACAAAGTGAACACAATAAAACATGCGGTCACTGGTTTCGCTAGATCAAACAAAAAGTAAATACGATCAAATATCTAAAAAATATATTTGCAATGAGCATAGGTATACAGGGTGTAAATAGACAGACCTTGTACGGAAACCAAATATTCTACTGATCCCCCTGTACAACTTTTCTAAAGAAACACAACCGCGCTAATCATTGGTTTAAGTAATGTTTTAACTATATGCAAATATGCGTGTGATATATACGGGCGTGCTTTTTAGACAACTGTTTGGGTGCAGCGGTATGGGTAATGCATGTTACGGGGTAACGTCCGGAACGAAAAAAGTCAAAAATAGGTGCGACGACAAGCCAAGCATGTACATGTTATAATATAAACATTGGGCGCCGAGCGAAGGGAGCGGAGCGAGGTGACCCCCGAAGTTTTGTATAACATTACCCCATCTTCTAGTATTACCCGTAACATATACATAATTTACGTTACTTACAATAGAAAGAAGAAAGGAAAATGATTTAGTAACACACAAAAAAATGTAAAAATAATAATTGAATAAAAATCATACTACAGTATTGAAACTGACACAACTTATGTAATGACATTTAAAAAAAAATACAAATGTTTATTAAAATGAAACCTGTCAAGTGCGAGTAGGGCTCGCACCGTGGGGGTTCCGTACCATTCAAATAAGCTGTAACACTAAAGGGGCTATTTCGATAAAAATTGCACTTTTTGAAGTTGTATACCTGCTTTTCAGATGAAGCCACTAATTTGATATAAATTTCGGAACCTTTTACTAGTTTTGTTCAGTACAGAAACGCGATTGCGTAACTTTCGCTCGATATAAATAATTATTGAAATGAGGTCTTCTTCTACACTTTTTTTCATAGTATGACAAACAGGAATGACATAAAGACGTGAACGATATTTTATTAGATAGATTTTAACGATATCTAAATTTCCTCAGTTGGAAATTTTTTAGTTCATTTTATATTAAGTTAAAACCGACATTTTGCTATTTATTTCCGGAATCCGTCCCTCTCGCACTGCGGGGCGTTCCGCATTGAGTAACAGTGACCTTTGCAGGCGTGACATATCCTCTTAAATAATTCTAACAATAAGTAAGTACTTCCTTTGAGTAAGGAACCCAAATTTTTATTATTTGTTGTTTTACTTTAGAGTGTGCGAAATCGAACTAAATTTTAAACTTGTGTGTATCACCGTCTTTAAGATAGAACTAAAATTTAACCCCTTTGTTTGTCATATATTTTTGGCTAGTAATAAAATCCGAAAACTAGATTAAAAATGAGGATGTTCAATTTATGAATGTTACTGCTTTAAATACTAAGTTACCGAAAACTTCTGTGCTAATAAACAAATTACCAACTACCAAAAACTACCGAATGAAATACTGAAAATTCCGAAAACTTAATACATCAAAAAGCTGACATAATACTATTTCACCACCTGAAAATACATTTCAGCGAAAACTATTGTCAACTTTTTTGTCTTTGATCTCCGAATAAAAATTCAAAGTTGCTGACCATATCATGAATTCTGTGAATACTTAAGGGGTCGCCTCGTTCCGCTCCGTTCCGCTTCTCTCGGCTCCCAATATGTACCTATATTTACATGTCAACCTAACATGCTCCTCCTTGCTACACTCGTCTTCGGACGTATTTTTTGACTCAACAGGACATTGTTTTTCGTTAACTTAGTATTTCTTTCGGAAGTTCAGTAATTTATTCGGAGGTTCATTATTTAAACCAGGTAGTCGTAAGGAATTTTAGTTTGCTATCTTTTATTTATTTTGGCGGTAGATGTTACACAGTTAAATTAGTATATTTTTCGGTAACTAATTTTACCGCTGCTTAGATAGTATTACAGCGCACAGCAGTTCGCTGGGATTTAATTTGTTTTCCGGAGGCATCATTATAATCCTATTTTTTCCAACCCTGGATATTGTACGGACAAGGACCAATTGAATATTTTTTTTTTAATTCGGTTACATCCTTTATGGATCAAAAGTTATAAAACTGTAACTTACATAAAGACGGGTGGTCGGTTGGACGGATGGAAAGCGGAGTCCTACAATAATAGTTTCCTCAAATGAAAACGTATCTGGTATCCACAACAACGTGACTCGGTCGTATGATGAGTCGTATGCAGTGTCGGACTGGCCATAGAGTCGGGGTTAGGGCCCTAGCTTGCGCGGGGCCCCTATACTTACTATACTACCTACAGGCAAAATAGTTCACACACGAAGACAAATGAAACTAATTTAACTCATGATTCTGCAAAACTACCTATTTCATAATTTGTCTCGATAAACGAAGCATATTTTGCGAGATATTTGAGAGAAAAACAGCTATTTTAGGGTTCCGTAGCCGAAGGGTGCCAAACGGGACCCTATTACTAAGCCTATGCTATCTTTCTGTCTGTCACAGGGTCACAGGGGTCTACAGCTTCAGCCGTAATAGGTAGGTAGTTGAAATTTTCACAAAATACGTATGACTATGGCCACTAGCAACACAAATAACATAAATAAAATAAAATAAAAAAATCCATAGGGGGACCTCGTACTATAAACCTCTAAAAATAGCATTTTTGAACGTTGTTGCAGCTTTATCTTAAAGACGGTAAATACATACATGGTCCAAATTTGACCATATTGGTGTGCATACTACTCTAAAGTAAAACAATAAGTAATAAAATTAGGGTTCCGTTCCGTACGCAGAGGGAGCTGAATTTTTTGTCAGGCGCTACTATTTTAGCGTCTTGTTTTTTGTCGTCTTAATGTCGCTATAGCGTCTATTTTGTTCATACAAATATCAATTGTAGGTAATAAAATTTTACATCTTATCATCTAAGCTCGTCATTTTGGGTATTAAAAAAAAAGTTAATCGGCCGATTGAAAGCTAGTCTTAGAGTTTTGAAACGTATTTACATAATTCCAAAACTCGTGCCTATTTGATTACCATTATCATTTGTTTTGATGGTTGACCTGATGGTATCATCTGCCCCCTGCCTGATCCTAGGCTCTAAATCATAATGCCACCGGGGCCCCTTTGGCCCAGTCTGACACTGGTCGTATATCATCCCGACCTTGGCCAGGTCTACAGAGACTACAAACGAAATGAAGGCTTCCTGAGACGCTAGGGGCAATGTCAACATAGTTATTTTGTCTCTTCTATCCTTAGACAGAGTGACGCGTTGATATGGGGCGGTATAAGATAAAACTTAACTAATTCTAAACTTCACTCCTTTAAGTTAGTATTTCGGCCGTTTGATATAAGATTACTTGCATTTTACTGCATCCAATAAAATCGCAAAAATAAATCTTATAACTACTAAAATAAACGTAGTGATATAAAACGGCCGTCACATTTTATTATTTATTTATTATTTTTTATTTATTTATTACACTTTTTGTACATTTACACACATATTTAACAACACATTTTAACAAACAGAACAGACATTGTGTACAAAGGCGGCACTTATTGCTTTTAGCAATATCTCCCAGGCAACCTTTGGGTGAAAAGAAAAGACGTTAACTAAATTAAACTTTAAAAAGGGGTAAATGCTATCAAAAAGGAAAAAAATATATATTATTTAATTACTAACTAAATCGCATAGTATTTACAGCTAACTAAATCTTCATACAATTATTACATAAACAATTAAATATCCATCCTTTTAATTCTAAAATAATAAATAAAAGCACCTTGAAATCGCGAGTTTTCTGAGCGACCAACTTCCACTGATGGAGCTGGACAAATTTCACTGGATAACTTCGCCTTGAAATGACTGTTAGATGCAATTTTATAAAAACTTAAGCATTAAGGTGATTGCGGTGTTTATGCTTTAAAAATGTTTTACAATAACGCTTTACAATACTCGACTTTGCTAGAAAAGCTTAATTGACATTAAACTAGTCATATGAACTACATTTATTTAATACTTTTTATTAAAAAATAAGAAAAACAATCTACAGTTTTGAGTTTGGAAACGAGACTTGTGGCAATTAACCATCTTAGGCTGCTTAAGGGTTCGGTCTTATTCCCAAAATGAAAATATTTAGCCGGAAAGCGCCGGAAATTACAAGGAAAATTACTTAATTAATATAAGGAAACTGGGCTGCTGAGGTCGAATTACAGATATTTCGTTCTGTCACTATTTGTTTTTATTATATTATTAGCTTTTGCCCGCGGCTCCGCCCGCGTGTTATTCGGTTTAACGACATGCTTTTTTTCGGGATAGAAAGTAGCCTATGTTTTAAGTTAGTTTATAAGCTATATACATTCTAAATTTCATCCAACTCCGTCCAGCCGTTTCAGCGTGAAAGAGTGACAAACATACACACACACGCACACAAACTTTCGCATTTATAATATTAGTGTGATTTACCTAAGGTCCCCGAGTAAATATACATTACATTATATTTGATAAATGATTTCCAAGTGGATAAAATTCAAGAGGTGATTGAGTATCGATGATAGATCACATAAACCACCGAAAGTAATATTTTTTGCGAGGTCTTCTTCTATAGAAGTCGAAACAACTGAATAAACAATGGAAAGTGAAAATCTTATTTAAAAAAAAACAGCCAAGTGCGAGCCGGAGTCGCGCACGAAGGGTTCCGTACCATTATCTATAAAAACGGCAAAAAAACACGTCTGTTGTATGGGAGTGCGCTGGTCAGACTCGCACTTGGCCGGTTTTAGTATTTATTGTTATAGTGGTAACAGAAATACATCATCTGTGAAAATTCCAAGTTTCTAACTAACACGGTTCATGAAATACAACCTGGTGACAGACGGACAGATGGACAGACAGACAGACGGACAGCGAAGTCTTAGTAATAGGGTCCCATTGGTTACTCTTTGGGTACGGAATCCTAAAAAGATATCGACCGCCATAGAAGCACTAATACTCCGGTGACAGAGACGACGCTCTACAAAACCTGTGTACATAACCTATGTGCATTATTTACTGCCGGGAATATGTACTGTCTATTGTCAGTCACATGTTGCGTTGCGTAGGTTGGCAATTTTTTCGAAATATGAAAATAAATCATAAAATGAAAAAAAAAAATTTTACGATTTTGTATTCTATTTGTGATTTTGATTAATAGAGTTCAATAAAGCTAGAGAGTTTATTTTCAACCTGTATAATACTGTGTAACTGCCTGTATTCATGCTCCCGGTTTGAGGTTTCATGACGTCACGAGTCGCTTGGCGGCATGGTATCTTCATTGGTTAGTGACAAGCCACGGCCATGGCTGAAACAAGCACCACATCGCTGTTATCAGGGGGGCAATTCGGAGAAACAATCGAATCGAGATCTCTAAAACTCGATCTTTGTATCGAGTTCGACAAATAAAATGGGTTTTTACGATCGAGAATGCTAATTCGACAGACTGAGAATAGGCCTACTGATTTCGATGGAACCCCAAGGTCTTTTATTATTTTCTAATGAAACATTATTTATTTAATAACAAGATACAAACAGCATTATTAATAAATATAAAAAATTAAGCTTCAAAGTAAATTAAATTACACCTTTGTGAATAAATCACAAAGGCGTAATTTCATTTAATTTGGGGCTTTAAATTTTTGTTTGTTCGAAATTCAAAGTATTTTTGCAAAGGAGAATCATTTACGGATTTACGAGTTGGTAGTTCATGTTATTCTCCGCTAAATATAATAATAATAAATTTCTCAATTGCAAAGAATAACATTTAGTATTTAGTTTTTTTTGTTTTTACTTACATTATTTAGTATTTTCTGCCAGCTTTTTGCCAATGGGAGATTTGTTTGGGGTGGTAATAATATGAATATTTACGCGAAAATCATAATTTTTAGAACTTTTGTCTGTCTGTCTGTACGTATGTTTCGTTTTAACTCGAGAATCACTCAACGGATTTAGATGCGGTATTTTTTATTCTCGCCGTAGTGACCCTGATCAATACGCAGGCTATAAGGCGTGGTCGTAAAATAATGCCCAAGCCAAAAACGGGACAAAGATTGAATAAACGCTTTTAACTCGAGAAGCACTCAACGGGTTTGGATGTGGTTTTTTATTATCATCCTAGTGATCCTGGTCAACACATAGGCTATAAGGGGTGTTCAAAAAATAACGCCCAAACTTAAAGCGGTGCAAAGATTGAACAAACGCGGGCAAAGGTTAGTTCTAAATAACATTAGAAACGCTCAATATTTTGACTTACATGGTGTTGGAGACCGTGAGCAACCAATGGAACAACTATCTACACCTTAGATAAAACAAAAGGTAGTTACGGTACCCCGCTTCTCGCGCGCGGCCCTACAAATATAGGCCCAATGGGCCTGTTTTGTGTAGCTTGTCTCGCTCGCACCACTGTCAAAGCTTGTCGCTCTATCTCTGTTGTTCGGTGGCGCTTGTTTAATAATTTGGCCATGTGCGAGTAGGGTTGCAAAGTTACGTAATTTTACCAAAAACGCTCGTAAAATACGGGAATTATTACCGAATTTATTAATTAATTACCGTAAACTTACCGTCGAGTTATAATTAAAATTTTGACTTCTTTTAAATCCCACGCGCGTATAGTTCCAAAATAATCACGTTGCCGATTAGTGTAAGTAGTCATCGTAGTACTCGTAGTCGACTTTCCGCCGTTGCCGTTCCGCTCCCGCTCTCGCGGCTCACGGCGTTCCACTGTCGCGACGGGCCCAGTGTTGGCGTTTTAGCCAAAAGATAATAAATTTTAGACACCAAAACGAATCCAAATACTTCTACCTACCTACTTTTGGTATATTTTTAAGAAATAATTATTTTACAGAAATTTGTTGCCTTTTACTGAGTACTTTTACGCCGCAGTTGTAATCTATAATAGCGGTTTCCCCAATTAATGTTTATATTTTTCGATTTCATCCGTACAAACATCACTTAAATAAAATGCAAGTTAAATAAATAATTGTAAAAACCACTAAACCTATCAATCATATCATACTACATAACCTCATGAGGCCACATTATGTGGTACGGTACGAGTTCGTATATACGGAATTTTCCGTAACTTACGTAAAATATCTTTTTTACCAAAACTTACCGTATTTTACCGTATCTTACCGGGGTAATTTTACGGCTTTGCATCGCTAAGTGCGAGTCAGACTTGTTCCGTAGCACCCCACAATATGGTTACTAAAAACATTACGGTAAATAACAACAATATACATGCCAAAACATAATTAAGGCTATAAAAACAAACCGCTAAAATGGTAGCGTCTGACAAAAATTTGGCACCGTCTTCTGTTCCGTCACGGAATCCTACTTTTTGTTATTTTTTATTTTACTATAGAGTATGTCCTACAATGTGACTAAATTTAAAACTTGTATGTATTACCGGCTATAAGTTAGAGCCAAAACAAATAACGTCAAAATAATGCAATTTTTCGGAAAAATTTCAACTTTCTAATTACGGTTGAAGCTGTGGATTCCTGTGACAGACATACAGCGGAGACTTAGTAATAGGGTTCCGCTTGGTACCCTTCAGGTACGGAACCCTAAAAAAGAGGTCAATTTTTCAGTTGACGATATAAGAGCGTACCGTACATTATTCTAAGCAGGGTTGTTGTATCGTTGTATGAGTTCAAGTTTTTCAAGCTACATATCACACTAACCACACTAATATTATAAATGCGAAAGTTGTGTGAGGGTGCGTCTGTGTGTGTATGTTTGTTACTCTTTCACGCTGAAACGGCTGGACGGATTTGGATGAAATTTAGAATGGATATAGCTTATACCCTAACTTAACACATGGGCTACTTTTTATTCCGGAAAAAGCATGTTGTTAAACCGTATAACATGCGGGCGTAGCCGCGGGCAAACGCTAGTGTAGTATGAGACACGGCTAGTTATGTCACATTGTAGTTTAAGTAGAAACAGTGGAAAGCTTACAAAAAAACCTGTGAAATAAATCATAATACATTGAGAAAAATGTCTTCTTGGCTTCATTATAAAGTAGCATTACATAAGTTTTAAATACGGTAAATCCTTTTTAAATTTGGTGATAATTGTAAAATATTATGCTGTAATTAAAACGTTTGAGGAAATAATCGACTTTTTAAGGGAAGTAACGCAGTATTATGATGATAGATCGCCACAGATGGTCACAGAAAATAAGATTATCATTTTGTATTACATCATGTCTTCCCCATAAAAGAGGTCCGTCACACTACGGTACTGTCGTCACACACTTACTGTCACCATAAAAGCGGTGACGGAGCGCATAATTCTATCTGCTTCCTACAAACTCATAGTGACAGTGTGTCATATTATAATATAACCTAACGTTATACAGCAACAGTAGTTTCATCGTATATGAATCATCATAATTTCAGCCTTACCTTATTTTATGATGCCCAGTTTTCTCAGTGTATTGTTCTAATGAAATGAAATTGCAATAAAAATGCATCAAAACAACGAAAAAATAAACCCACAAACTTTCTATTTGTCAAAATAATTATAAATGTAAACAAAAATTTTTGAACAAAGAAAAATGTACATTGATTAGGTATTTTTTATAGGAATACAGCAGATTCAGTCTTATATTTTTTTTCATAATTACTAAAACCACATTTTCTTCATAGAAAAACTGCAGATCCAGTGCTACAATTATTAACTTTTAATCATTACTAGATCAGTCTTTTCTTAATAAGAAAACAGGTAATCCAGTAAGTAACAATTTTAAAAATAACGACATCTGTATTTTTTAATACGAAGAACCGCTGATCCAGTCCTATAAGTAACAATAAAAATATTCACTAAATATTTCTTCGCTTCATACGGAAACATCAGATTTAGTCCTAAAAGTAAAAAAAAAATATAATCACTAAAACTATATTTGCTTCATAGGAAAACGGTAGATTCAGTGCTATAACTATCAACTTTTAATAATTAATACATCAGTATTTTCTCTATAAGAAAACAGCAGATTCAGTCCAATGAGTAAAAATTTTGTAGGTTTCCAGAAGCTTAACTTTTTATTTCGCTACAAAATGCACATCGTAATATTGTTTTCCTTACTTTTCAATAAAAGGTATGCAAAAAATGTGTTTCAAAGCAACTTGCAAAAATACTTTATTAATAATAAAGTCTTCACAAAAATATTACGTACTTTAATGTATTACATTTTGTTTGCATTACATTAACAAACTTAAAAGCGTGTTTACAGTTGTCTTTTTTTATTTTTTATTTATTCAACTTACAATTTTTTCAACTTATTAAATTTTAAACATAATAATAAGCCACGGAATCCCGAAGGATTATCTGTGGTTTATGAGATCACTCTTAATTTAAGCCGAAATAATATTTCTTAATGACTAATCTTACTTTTACTTTCCCTTCAATTTGATGACAATATTAATTGGAATTTCATTTAAAAATTTTGGTAGCATGAATTCCCATGTTCGCATACCGTATACATTTTTATATCTCGGTAAAACATAATAAGGTAGGTAAGATAAAGTACGTAAATGTTGACATCGCTCTCTTTCTTTTAAATTACTGATGTTATCGCTCTCTTCACAAACAATGTCGAGTCTGATTTTTTTAAATACATCAATAACTTTACAATATTTAAATAGGCTAGTATTATCGTCCTTAAACTGGTTTCTTATGTTTGGAAGTACGATGTTTTTTAGTATGCTACGTTGTAATGTAAAAATTTCATCTAAATAGGTTTTAAACGTTCGACCGTAACTGCTTAAGCCGTAGCTTATTACAGAATCAGCTAATGACATATATATTACTTTTATGGAAGGAGTAACAACTTAAACCACACACTTTTAACTTACTGCTGTTTAATTTTAGAACATGGTTATTATTAACACTACGAGTACAATAATCTTATTGTCGAACACTCCACTTCGTAGTTGAAAAAGTAATGGTGGCTCCACTCGTGTAGCCGCTAGCCTCGTGTCAGACCCAGTGTCTCCAACTCCCTCTGTCAAAATTACGGTGTTGCTACTCTAAAAATACGGTAGATGAATAAATATTACGGCAGATAAAGAAATAAAAATACGGTGAAAATACGGTGAATTTTTATTAAATCAAAATTGCTTAAGCACACTGAATGGTACATATTATTCTTAACATTTTTGTCATCATGTATTAATTATTACAGTTAAACATTTATTAAATCTATTTAAATAGGTACCTCCGTTTTTTTATACATCGATACATTCATTTTTTTAATCATCTCATTTGAGGGATGGAATTCTACGCAGTTTTTGCCATTTATCTTGATAACTTGCTGCGTGAACAGGTTTCCAGCAATAGATTTTGTGGACAATTGATTTCTTTTCTTCGTCTTCAAATCAGTTACGTGACTAAAAATACGTTCACAGTCGGCGTTTGAATGTGGCATCGAAAGCATTCCTAACATAAAACGCGCCAAATTAAAAAATGGTGGAGACTCTTCTTTAGTTTTCATCTGCGATACATGATGCCAAAATACATCTGGGGGATCGTTAACGTCTAACACACACATATTTTGTTGGATGTAATTTGGAAAATACCGCCATTCGTCGTCAATAATCTGCTGGACTTCAAGAGTCTTGGGGGCTATCCGAGGCAATAATTTAAATACTGAGTGTAACGATGGTTGTCTTTTTTCAGTTACAGACATGCAATTTTCGTTATCAAAAGTGGAAATTGCATTCAGTAGCTGGTCATCTAGACTGTATCTTTTTCTGATGCCAACTGCAGCCTTGATTATGAAATTTTTACAATTTTCTCTCAGTTTTTTTACAGAGTCGATATCATTGGCAACTTCAGGAAGCGACAGCTGTTTTTGGACACCAAGACCTAGATAAATATTTTCAGTCTGAATATGCTTACTTTCGTCTGTGGGGTCGATACCATCTAGCGGCGTATTGTTTACATAATTCGAGGACATAATTAAAAGAAGCAATTCTCTGTATAATTCTTGCATTTTTACGTGCATATTTATAATGACGGTATTTTCGCTTTGAAAATAAGCGTTAGTTTTTGTAAACTTCGGCAACATCCACGAAAGAAAATAAAAGTAAGCCTTTTGAATAGGGTCTCTTAGAGCAATGTGTAATTCACGGCTATCGTGGTCTTCAAGCCACTTGTCATCAAAGTAGAGTGCAAGAGCATCCCATTGCTCTAATATTCTGTCGACGACAGCTGACAGAGAAAGCCATCGAGTTTGGGCTGGTCGCAAAATTTTATGTACTTTCGTGTCACAAAACTCTTGAAACGCTTTTAATTGACTTTGCCGCTTACTGCTAGTTTTGAAGTGATTATAGATGTTGCGAGCCAATCTTTCGCATTCGGATGGCAGTTCTTTGCAAGCTTCGCTCGAGCATAAATGTAGTGAATGACAAATACATTTTAATATGACTATTCCTGGACACAACTGCCTGAATCTCGTCGAGACTGAATTATTACAACCCATCATCGTATTACAACCGTCTGAGCCGAATCCAATGATGTTTTTTAGCGGCACACAACTATCTTCAAATGATTTTATTACGAACTCAAATAGGCGTCTTGCTGTAGTTGTGTTGTCTACGTTATCTTCGCTGTAAAGGTCAATGAGGTCCCAAAATCGACTTACCACACACCCTATCTTTGGGTCGTAATATCGTACAACCACACACATCGTTTTTGTGGTACTAATGTCTGTGCTCTCGTCTATTAGCACAGAAAACATTTGTGTTTTTAAATCAGCGCATAAAGCTGCTTTTTCCGAATCGCCCAAGACGTTATTTATTACAATTTGCAATTTAGTGTGCTTCATACTCACATTTTTAGCAATGTTCGAATCAGGAAATGCATCGACTAACACATCAGACAAATGGTCCATAATTGCATGAGGAATTTTATGTTCAGCCATAAATGCTGCTAGTTTGAGCTCTGCGTATTTTGCTTTTTCCTCCGCTGCCAATATTTTCACCGTTTGAAACACGTTTGAAATTGGTTGTTGCAGGGAAGTACTCTTCAACTTATTTTGATGTTTAGTACATGCACTATGACGTTTCAAAACACTTATTTCAGCCTGAATTGTAGTATCACAAGCGGAACACATCGCTTTATACGGGTCTTTTCGGTATTCACATAGCCACGGGGAAAAGTCTTTATTTTTTAGGGGTCTAGAACGAGGCACAAAAAGAGTGTCTTTTGAAAGAGTCTTCAGCTATCAAACTTGATTTCTTAGATTAGCCGAGCAAAAAAAGTAACTTTTCTTTTACTTTGGCTTCTAAAGATAAAGAGTGTCGTTTTTCGAGTTTCGTTCATTCAAAAAGATACTTTTTTGCTTATTTCCGTAGAACGGTGGCATTTTGACAAACGTTTGGTCTTTCTTTTTGCCGCCTTTTGCAGAGCTAAAGTGACTTCTACTCTTCTAAAAAACAGTGACCAAATTTAGTGCCTTTTGTGAAGTTTTCGTAGGTTTTTTGTCATGAAATTGGAGTTTATGACTCAAAGACATTATAATTACAAAATACTATTACATTGCAACGACCATCATAGGTCTAAAATCCAATTTAGAATTTTAGAAAAATATTTTGCGTGTCGAAAGTTTTTTAATGAAATTTATTACAATGTACCAACGACCTATGATGGTCGTTGGTTGCAATGTAATAGTATTAGTTATGTACTTAGGTACCTACCTCCTACCTCGTCATCGAGATTTCGCCAGCGTTACCGCGAGCGCCCCTACCGCTCCCAGTAAGAAGGCGCGCCGAACCGGGCTATTGTTATTGGTTTCGAGACTGTGCAAAGGAGAAAGCGCCAACCACGTACGACCCAGAACTCAAGCAAAGCTCTTAGGGAGCCCAAACAGAAGCTGCGTGCTGCGAAGCCAAACACGCCTGCACTAAAACACTAAGGCGGAGGACATCGCGGAGTACGTGCTCCAAAGGATGGGGTATCATCCGTACGCCTAGGGTGCAGTTGCTGGAGTTGCGCCGCAACTTCAACTTTTCGGCGTTTGTGGTGAGAGTTCTCCGTTGCTTCCGTGGACAAGTGCCGTAGGACAGCACCATTACATAGGTAATGCAAAGTGAAGTGATAATAACATAGTTGATGCTCTATTTACTAATTCAATTTTGTACCAATATACTACCTATGTAACTTAGAATATGTAAAGGAATATGTGTACCTTGGTCAAATAATCTCTCCAAATGACTAGACACACAAAGAAATCAACAAGCGAATAGCCAACGGGTGGAGACTAGTCCCTAAAAGAGATAAAAAGTAAAGACTTGAGGCTATCAATGAAAACAAAAGACACATTTATTCTTCCCTGTCTAACATATGGGTGCGAGATGTGGGCCTTAAACAAAGAACACAAAGACAAACTCGAAAAATGCCAGAGAGCCATGGAGAGAAGCATGTTGGGAGTCAAGAGTAAAGGATAGAACTCGAAATGAAGACCTACGAGAAATTGTGTAGCACACCTAGCGGCTTACTACAGGAACCAGCATTGGCAGGTCACATCCTGCGTAGTAACCCAGAGAAATTAAGTAAAAAGATCACAGACTGATACCCACATGAAAGAAAAATAACTAGAGGTTGGCGATGCTGGAAAACAAACTTAAATTGACAGCCGGTCCATACTGGAGAAGAGTGGCATGGGACAGAGAACATTGGAAGGAGTTGGACGAGGCCTTTGCCATGTGGCACTGTGCTACGTGACCTAATATAAATAGTAATGAATAAAATGTTCTATCAAAATTAACTTCAAAATCACTGTAGGACAGAATAAAGGCTATATTATTGTTATACTTTGTACTTTAATGTTTGTTTGCATGGGCCACAGATGCCTGACAGTAAAATTATTTGATTTGATTCAATTACAAGCAAAACACTTCACCCATGTAATTGTTATATACCTATATGTTCTTGAACATCATACATACATAATACTTCATAATATGAAGTATCTGATGCAAGTATCATAATTAGATAGTGTGAGTGAGATGACATATATACAGTTGTGGTCATATAATTAGCAACGACTAATATCAAAGTAACTTTCAGAAAAACAAGTTGCTGTAACTTTAGTCTTTATTACTGTTACTACCTTCAAACGACATGATAATAAAGCTATGTAAGCAGGCTTTTATACTACATATATAATATGTAAAATTGTTGAACTTCAATTGATAATTTAATTAAAGTTCCATTTGAACTATTTATTTGAAACTTTCTAGCTATGGACAAATAATTAGGAACGGGTAAAATAACTTAATTTATTGAACTGTATCAGAAACAATTTTAATGAAATAAACAATATTTATTACAAATCTTTTAACACAGCTTACAAAAAGCAGTATTAGTATTTTGTAGGGTGGCCCTTGCTTACAATAACTGCCCTGCAGCGATGGGGCATGGAATCTATTAAGTTTTTACAGGTTTTATCTGAAATATTGTTCCACGGTTCGACAAAGGCATCATATAGATTGTTCAAATTGCTCGTCCTTATCGCAGCCACACACTACTTCTCTCCAAAGATTTTCGATCAGATTAAGATCTAGACTATTTGCAGGCCAATTTAACACAGTAATTTTTTGATCACTAAGAAACCTTTTAACTGAATGAGCAGTGTGTTTGGGTTCATTATCTTGCTGAAATATCCAGACCTGTAGTCCAACAACCTCTCCTCAGCATAAGGAAGCATAGTCTTTCTCTCTCTCCAATATTTGCTTGTATTTATATTGGTTTAGCATACCTTCAATCTTTTTAACTGGCCCAACACCATGACCTGAGAAACATCCCCAAACTTTTATGTTTCCTCCCCCATGCTTTACCACTTTTTTCGTGAACTTAGGATTCAACGCTTGCTTAGGCAGTCTACTCACATACTGTTTACCATCAGACCTTAGTCTATTTATTTCGTTTCATCAGAAAAAAACTCGTTTTTCCATTTACTTGCTGTCCAGTTGCCATATTTATTCGCGAACTCTAACCTAGCTTTTCGGTGCACCTTCGTGAGAAGCGGTACACTCCGGGCGATTCTTCTAAATAACTTTGCATCAGTTAAGCGTCTTCGTACTGTACGTGTAGATACTCCTCCGTCGCCAAAAACTTCCCTCTTTATGTTTTCAGAACTCTTGAAAGGATCAAAGCCTTTGCTGCACGAACAATTAAAGCATCTTCACGTGATGTTGTTTTTCTAGATTTAGGCTTTCGAGGTACATTATTCGTAGTATTAAACTGTTTGACGTGATTTACAGCATTAAACACCTTAGTTTTAGAGCACTTAAAATGATCAGCAATCTTTTTATACGACCAATTACATTCATATAGAGCCATAATAATTTTCCGGGTCGATGGATCACAACTCTCCTTTATGCCCATGATTTCGGAATAATTATGCACTTTCAACTTAGTCAATATAAAGGAGATATAAAGCGATGTAACCATAGAATACGCGGGAAACAAAAAAATGCGATAACCATTTTCGAAATTCAAAATTAAGAATTATTTTTTTCCGTTCCTAATTATTTGTCAAGCGGCCACTACATTTAAAATACAATAGCAATTGAAGTGATAGCAGTGCAATTGTTTTGCATATTGGGTATAAATTATTAAAGCCTACTAAATATAACTGTTATTTTGTGTGGTTTAAATTTGTTATCAGTAAGTTATTACAAAAGTAACAGCTACTTGTTTGTCAAAAATCGACTTTCTTACCAGTAGTTCCTAATTACACAACCACAACTGTATATATACCATCTCTATTTAATTCATTTTCAATATTTCAATGCACTTTTTTTACGCGTTACACTATTATTTATTCTCAAATGTGATGGGCCCTATAGATCGGGCATAAATAGATCAACAGCTTGATGTTTTTTTCGAAGCACGTAGACTGAACAGTGATATGCAGGGCATGGAGATTGAACACAGAACCTCTGGGTTAGCAGGCAAGTGCAGAGCAACCATTCGTTACAGAGGCAGTCAGGTTTTATTATTTATTTCATACTTTTGCAATAAAACACACAGTAATTTTTATGCTACCTAGCTTGAAAATTTGCCATGAAAGACATCATCAAATAAAATTTTGTGAGGGTGGAAAAAAGTGTAAAACAATATATTTGATAATTTTTATTCTTTGAAAATGTTTACTACTTATACACCTGTTACTGATAAAAAGATCTTTTTATTTGTTAGATTTCTACTAAAACTCATGTGCCTCCAGTTCCTTCCTGTCTCAAGTTCCAACCAATGTTGGTTTAATGAGGGTCAGGATTCTCTCCACCAGTAGCACGGTGGCTCTGACAAAAGGTGTCATTGCACCTAGTCGACAGCAAATCCTTTTCTGAAAAGACAAAAACATCTATTTAAGATCTTATGAAGGCAATAATATGTGCTTTGCATTACAAGGTTTAAATAACCAGGGTTTGATTTGAGGCTATGCTTCTAATTTCCAATTCAATTTTGGAATCTATGAAATGCTACCTTATTAGAGTGAGTTTTTAGTTGGGAGACATTCACATTAGTTTGGTCAGTAGTAGCAAACAATATGGTACTTAGTGCAAATAAATTTCAAACAATTTACATGGTACCCCATATCGCTGCACTTCAGGCAAAATTACACGCTTTTTAGGGCATGCAGGTTTCTTCACGATGTTTTACTTCATTGTTCATTAAGTGGTAAGTATTAGCTAAGAACACAAATACTGTGCACATAAATTTCGAAAAACTCATTGGTGGTGACTGGAAATTAAACCTGGGTCGCAAGATTGAGAGGCCAGCAAGCTACCGCTGCTTCAAACATTTAAATGAGAAGAAAGTACTAGACAACAAAAACTTCGTCTTACCTTCCTGCAGTTTTCTAGCACCACTAGCCACACGATAGGAAATACCAAAGCAGGAGTCATGACCTTATAAGACTTTGAGACTTATTTAGCACATGGGACAGGTTGCAATGTCTGAAATAAAAATGATCGACATTAGCGTGTATATATGTAGGTGAAGTAGCAATCTACTTTTCCAACACTGAAATGGGATAGGAGCCAATCTCAAATACGGGGAAACTTGGAGTATACTTACATCGGGGAAAGAGTAGAAAGGCAATTTTTTTCCTGTGTAAAACGAAGAATAGTAAACGTCTACTTACTTCTCCATACACTCCAACATAATTAGATTCTTCTCCTTTTTCATCAAAGAGTGATTTGTTTCCTTCTTTTCACTTGATAAGTATAAACGACAAGAAATACCTGGGTACCTATTATTTATTTCCCTTCCAATAATGGATATTTATTTTGAAATGTATGCGTTGCCGCTAGCGGTACCCTAATAAACAACGTATCAACTACGTATAAGAAGACGATACGTTGCTGCTAGCGGTAGTGTTCTTCGTTGGGATGCGGTGCCGTGAATTAAAAAACAAGAAGGAATTTTGTGTGTAACATGATTTCTGTTAAAACTATGAGCCATATATTTTTAGCCCATCGCAATACATTTGAAAGCAAAAGTGAAGTTAGACAATAAGGCCCCTGGTTACTTGCATCTAATACTGTCAGCCACTGTACCAATGATTCGATATTTAAAGTCACCCATCCAGCGAATATTTTTCAGTTTATCACGTGACCTCTCACCGCTAAAGCACCGCTAACAGCATTGCATACACTTTGGATTTTGACACTCTTTTTTGTCTATACCCATTTTTTTTTTGAATGAATGGTTGTCTGTGTCTTGGCTTCCAAAAGTGAGAAGAGCGCATTAGAGAAAAGTGTGCACATTCTACGGATAAAAAAAGAGTATCTTCAAAAGAGAGAAGGTGACTTTCGAAAGAAAAGAGCAAAAGGCTCTTTTCGCAAATTCGACCGTGGTAAGGCCCACCGGGCCTTAAAATTTTTGTTTATAAGTGTTTTTTTTAGTGAGCTTTTTTCTTTTTGAAGGACCTCCACCACTAGCGTCACTTGAATAGCTAGAATCACTCATTTTAATCAGAATACCCGCAAAAATAAAAATATATATCGATGACAACAACAGACGATCACAAAATGATTAAAAACAACAAACGTACAAAGTATGGCTTATTTTAATAACCAATCTTGCAGATACAACCTTAGATATTTATGAACTTCGTAATTTGGTTGCGTAATCTTTGTCGGCTTGTCTATGTAAACAATTTGATTCTGGGGGAATCCCTAACATGAACTTTGTAGTGTTGCCGTAATGACTTTTTTAAATTGGGTATTTTGTGTTTCCATTATAGAAATAATGAATATGTTAAGGCCTTATTCTAACAGTCGAAATTACGGTAGAAAGTGGCACCGTATTAACATGTCTACGGTAGGAGGTAGATCTATACAAATTACGGTAGGTCTACCGTAATTACGGCGTGGTTGGAGACACTGGTCAGACCCAACACAATATGGCGGGAGCGTCCAGACCAATAGAAAGCAACACGAGCGCTCATTGGTCGAACACGCCATCCGATTGGTCTATGGCGGTCACGTCACATTGTCTGCTTACGAAATGTTGCGCGCGGAATCTGCACCGGAAGTCGTGGCGCCAACATCCGGCCCTCCTGCGCGGTGTATGTCCTCAGACACCTGATTTTCTGTAACATGACACACAAAACGCTGCATTAGAATACAATCGTTTCAACCAATATATCATTCAAATCCTTCATTTTGCGTTTCAGAGTTCTAGTCCATACAGTAAATCCGATTGTCCAACTTTGAAAGAGCATGCTCAGACTCGCAGTCAACATTCTCAACAAATTTATTCCGGTTTATCGATTTACTTTTTGTAAGGACTACGACTCCACTCACTTGTCACAGACTCAAGGTCGCACCTCATCTGCTACAGACAATAGGATTACGTATACTGGATACAGACAAGAAAATACATTTGGCTTTAATTTATTTTAAACTTCTCAACTGAATAACTCTATGCATTAAATTATTAAGACTAAATTGTTTCATTAATATTCTCAATTAAATTATTAAAGTACTGAAAATATATCATAACTTTCAAGAAACTGAAATATAAATACATTTGAACATTTACCATCTCCGCCAACATCAGCTTCATTATTCCATTCCAATATTTTTATCCATGGTTTCATATTTTCGACACACGTGGTGCCTGAATATTTCTTATTACACCTCTCACTGCCTCTCAAATCAGATACACGATATCTATCTTTGCCAAGAACTTCTGTTACTTTAAAGGGGCCTTTAAAAATGGGCAATAACTTTGTACTATCTCCATTGTTATTCAGACTAGGTATTTTTATAAGCACTAGATCACCTACTTCATAGTTTTTTGCAGGGCCTCGTTTAGCATCAAACTTAAGCTTCTGGTAATTTGAATTACTTTTTATTCTTGCATCTACGTGACGCCGAAGACTTGTTACGTCGACATGTATATCATCATCGGGCAAGAATTTGTCACTTTCCATTCGTAGACGATAGCCAAAGAATACTTCACTCGGAACGGCGTTTATAGTTCTCTGAACAGTGCTGTTAATGCCTTGCTGAAGTGTTGTCAAAACCTCATCCCATTTGTCGTAATTCGTATCTGCGCCTAATGAACGCAGTGCCTCAAGGATCGTCTTGTTGTACCGCTCAACCTGTCCGTTGGATCTCGGCATGCCCGTCGCTATAGTATGAGCACGAATGTTTCTGTCGTTGCAGTAGGATATGAACGCTTTTGAGGTAAAGGCGGATCCAGCATCAGTGATCAGCCTCTTCGGATTGCCAAAAATTTTGAATAAGTCATCAACTCAGATAAAACGGACTCAGTGCTTGTATTCCGCACAGCAAAAATAAACGCGAATTTCGTGAATGAATCTACGAGTACCAAAATATGACAATTGCCTTTTGTAGATTTTAGAAAAGGACCCAAATGGTCGACATGAAGGGTGTGAAACGGTCGTGCGTACTTAGGAATAGAGTAGGTATAGTTGACCTTCCTTTTTACCGCTTTTATTTTTATTATACAGACAGTTAATACAGTTTTTTATGTATTTTGAAACAACTTTTTTCATTTTTGGGAACCAGTACCGAGTTTTAATCCTTTCTAACGTCTTGTCTAAAGCAAAATGACCAATATCGTCATGATTGCATTTAATAATTTGCCAAATACAATTTCTAGGGACCGCCCACCTACGACCTAATTCTGTTCGCCGATATACTTTGTTTCCGAGAACCTCATAGGTATTAAAAATCTGCTCATTACCATCGGCCTCTCCTGATAATAAAATATCTCGAATTTTACACAATTCACGGTCCTGTTCCTGAACACTTAAAAGCCAGTCCGCTTCTGTAATTGACATTACCATCTGTTCTTCAGAAATTTCCCCGTTATAAGTTGGGTTTCTGCTAAGTGCATCAACATGTAACATTTTTGTACCCGGCCTATGGCAGACCTCATAATCGAATTCTTGAGTCTGGTACACCCATCGAGCTATCCTTGGAATGACGTCTTGTTTAACGAGGGCTCCCGAACAGCATCACAATCAGTTATTATTTTGAATCGACGTCCCAATAGATAATGACGGAACTTTTGTAGTGATGCTATAATAGCCAATAATTCTAGCTCGAATGAGTGATACTTCTTTTCTTCGACAGAAGTCTGCCTGCTATAATAATAGACTGGCCTCTCACCATGTTCATGCACTTGAATTAAAATACTGGCCAAACCGTCACGACTTGCATCCGTATACAGGTGATATCTTTATTGGGATCAAAAATAGCGAGAACAGAGTTATTGGTCAAATAATCTTTTAACAGTTGAACGGTCTTGTCATGTTCTTCGGTCCAGATCCATTTCTGGCCCTTTTTTCAATAGTTGTGTTAATGGACTACTTATCGTTGCACAATTTTTGATAAATTTGCGAAAATAATTAACTAAGCCTAAAAATTGTCTTAATTGATGCACAGTTTTGGGGACCGGAAATTTTTTTATAGTGTCAATTTTCTTAATTGTTGGCTTGATACCGTAACCGTTTACGTCATATCCAAGAAAAGTAATGTCCGTTAGCATGAAAAAACACTTTGTTAAATTGAGTGTCAACCCATAATTTACGAATAATTTAAGTAAGGTCTCCAGAGTCGCAAAATTTTCCTCTTTTGTTTTTGACACAATCAATACATCGTCTAAATACACAATTATATTACCAAATCTGAGGTTTCCTAAGATTGTATTAATCATACGCTGAAAAACTGAAGGGCCATTTGATATACCAAAAGGCATACGCAAAAATTCGTAGTGGCCATCTTCAGTTATGAAAGCAGTTTTGTCAATTGAATCATTTTTTACTCCGATTTGGTAATATCCGCTTTTTAAATCAAGGCTACTGAAGTATTTACACCCAATTAGTTTGTCTATCAAGTCCTCAATACGAGGAATAGGATATTTATCCTTTACTGTGATTTTATTCAATGCTCTGTAGTCTATGCATAATCGTTTCTGACCTTCTTTTTTGTCTACTAGTAAGACGGGACTAGCATAAGCTGATTTACTTTCTTGTATGATTTTATACTCAAGCAATTCGTCGATAATTTTGCGCAGTAAAACTCTGTCCGGTTCAGAAAATCGATAAGGCCGAAAATATACTGGCTTATTTGAGTTTAGTTCAATTTCGAGTTCAAAATCACGTGCTTTACCTAAAGTTGACAAGTCATTTGAAAAACTTTGAGGGTACTTGTCAAATAGTTGCTGGAGTACAACTTTATATTCTGACGAAACATTAAAATCTAGCTCGCCAGATGAAAAAATAGCTGCCACTTTTTCAGCCTTTTCGAATCTCAAAATATCCCCTATTCTAATGTACATAACAGATTGGTCTTCTGTCACATTCCGCCCAATTAATACGTTACATCCCGTCAAATCGTCAACAACAAATATTTTAACCAGGTTGAATTCAACTTCATCTATAACAAGTGATGTCAAGATGTAATGAGTAACCGTTACAACCGAATTATTTGAAAATCCTTGCAAGTAGATCGGCTTTGGCAAAGTGAATTTTTCAAAATTAAGTTTATTTGCCAAATTCAAAGTAATCAAGGAACAATCACTTCCCATATCAATGAATGTTTCTTGAAAAGAACCTTCTATAGTCGCCATCTTGAAAAATTTTTTTTTTGCACTATTCGAGCTTATAAATTTGACTTCACTTTTTACTTCGTTCTTTACTTCACACCTTTTTTTATTGAGGCAAAAGATTTCTATATGGCCTTTTTTACTGCAAAAAGCACATACTTCTGTACATTCAAATTTTTTGTGATTACCACCACAGCCAAAGCATTTGATCTGCCTGACCGGTCTACTTGTGGACGGCAGCACATTTGAAGGCGCCTGATTTTGAGAGGGTAAACGTTCAACAGATTCGGAATTTGATACATTTTTCGGTACACTTTTTGGCGCGTTTTTCCATTGAGAAATAGGTACAGAAGTGTCGGTCTGAGTATATACACGTCCGTGTAAAAATGATGCAAGTTGATCACACGAATTAAAGTTACCCGCATCTACCGAAGCACTGATATTTGCATCGTTGATATTACCGATAACAATAGAAATAATATCGCGCTCCGAAAAATTTAAACCCAATCTATCTATTTTCGATTTTTGCTGAAAATAAAATTCGTACAACGACTGAGAAGTACTAGGTCTGCAGTCTAGTATATTCTTGAGCAAAGAATGCATATTGCGTCGAATTTGGAACGTAAATGCTATCTTATCACGCCACTCTTTCCATTTCCAAACAGCCCAACAACTCTCATTCTTGACAAAGGAATCGTACCAAGTCTTAGCTGTGCCTCTCAATTTATTAACGGCTTGGAAAATTATGACTGCATCTTTCCAATGAAAAGTTTTAGCATGCAAATCTACAATACTAAGCCAATTGTCAACTTTGTCGGTAAGAGGATCAAACTCTGGCACCATTGAATTTAAAACCATATTATTGCAACTCGATACCTGACTGTCAGCTGATGTCCTTGCCTTTTTACGACGCGGCGGCGTCTGCGTTCTACTTGAAGTACTCGAACTGCTAGTACTACTACTGCTACTAGATGAACTTGATCTCCTCTTTTTCTTTTTGGGCTGAGCATTTTTCCGAGCTCGATTACCAGCCATGATTGGGGCAGGGGTTCAAACACTTCTGATCTTACTTTTATGGAAGGAGTAACAACTTAAACCACACACTTTTAACTTACTGCTGTTTAATTTTAGAACATGGTTATTATTAACACTACGAGTACAATAATCTTATTGTCGAACACTCCACTTCGTAGTTGAAAAAGTAATGGTGGCTCCACTCGTGTAGCCGCTAGCCTCGTGTCAGACCCAACACAATATGGCGGGAGCGTCCAGACCAATAGAAAGCAACACGAGCGCTCATTGGTCGAACACGCCATCCGATTGGTCTATGGCGGTCACGTCACATTGTCTGCTTACGAAATGTTGCGCGCGGAATCTGCACCGGAAGTCGTGGCGCCAACATATACAGTATTGTTAGTTTAGCAAGGATAGCCCTTAACTTTTTACACACATTTTCAATGTGGGGACCCCAATTGAATCTTTTGTCTATCACCAGACCTAAATATTTATGTTTGTCTACCAGCTCAAGCAAATCACAGTTACAGATAACGACATTATTTTTGTGAAAATAGGTGTGAATATGAGACACAATGCGCGGTTCGGTAGATGCCTTTGGGTATGGTGAGTGTATATGTAGCATTTTAGTTTTTTGTGCATTTACTACCAAACCGACATCGTGTGCCCATTTACATAATTGATCATAGTTATGTTGTAATGTATTTTGAGCCTCATTAATGTTTTCGTGAGCTGCTAATAAACATGTGTCGTCAGCAAACTGGTACACGGATCCACCCTTGAAAATATTGCACATATTATTGACGTACATTAAATATTCGATCGGCCCAATTACGGAACCCTTGTAATGTAATGCAGCTAAAATGTATAGCATAAAATCGAATAATTTTCATGTGATCACCTAACTATTTACAAGCAGTTTGCGCGAATTGCTATAAAACGCATTTATTGCAAACTTTTTACTCAAAAGTAAGGAAAACAATATTATGATGTGCATTTTGCACCGAGATCCTCCGTTACCATCTTAAGTTTGTAATTATTATTCAAATCATTTAAATTTATTGAATTATTTAAATGGTGCGGAACCCTCACGGCGCACTTGGTCTTTATTTATTACGTAATCAATTTCATACAAATTGGGTCACCATAAAAAGTTATAGGTTACTTACTGTTGAATTTGAAACTTGAAATTACGTTTAAAAGTAGGTCTAGGAAAAAAATACTTATATTTTACAATAAAACTGAAGGAGATAAAAGTGTCCAACTTAATTAGACCCGTTAAGTTGGATTATTAACCGCTCGTGGAATTAATTTGTGTTTTAAAGGGTATATACGGAACCCGGTTTTTAATCCTAGAATAATAAAAGGCTACAACATAAATTGCTGTACTAGTTACTTTTCTTATTTGGATTCGCTTTTTATGAGTATCGAAACAATAGTACATTACTGCTAAGACCTGGAAATAAGGAATCCTGGACGAGTAAGTTAAAAGTCCGAGCCCGTAGGGCGAGCAGTTTTATATACGAGGCCAGGATTGCTAATTCATGGTTGAAGCAAGTATAGTGCTTTTCTCAAAAATACAATGAGACATTTTCATGTTTTTCATGATAATGAGTTATATCAATTATAATAAACTAACTAGGAAATATTAAAAGTTACTTACTTGCTCATATTTGGGCGATTAGTCATGTTTATTGTTATTGATTTCTTCAGCAAAGCATTAGTGGAGTACAATCTATATCAGAGCCCGCTTCTGAACTCATTTTGTAATTTATTTGCACAAAATACTTTCAACTAAAATTTAAAGCAACATAAATTCCCGCTTTTACGCATTTTTTTTTTATTATTGCCTGCTGGGCAAAGGTATTTACCGCCATGACTACGCCATCTAGAGGAACGCTAAGAACTAAAAAAAAAACAACGAGAAAAGCCTCCTCAGACTCTTATAAACATAGGGAAGTGACTAAAGGACCATTACCGGTCCTTTAATTTTTAAAATTATTGAACCGTTAGTCATTATTTAGCTGTTGGAATATCTTCCTTAGCACGAACTTATAAAGTTCAATTTGCAATGTACAGTTCGGAAAGGGAAGCAGTCCTTTAATTTTATAAATTATTGAACCGTAAGTCATCGGAAAGTGCTCGGAAAATGTTTTTTTCTGCATACTGTGAATTCTGTTAAAACTACAGGGGTCGCCTCGCTCCGCTCCGCTCCGCTTCGCTCTGCTCCTTAATATGTACTTACATGTCAACCTAACCGCTCCTCCTCGCTTCGCTCGTCGTCGCAAACTATCCCTAGCGGTCGAATAAAATTAAAAGTAAGGGAGCCGCTAACGGCTATTTAGTCACGGCATTTGGACACGGATAGTTTTAAAAAGAAATCATATGAAATATACTCTGTGAACATTATCGTATGTAATGGATTTTCATACGAACTTCCTGGACAGTTATTCAGATTTCCTGGACACTTTTACTAGCTCGCCAGGGTGAAGTATTTTTTGGTCGGTCTTTACAGATGTAATTACAATGTATTTTTTAGAAAAAGGCTTTTTTATTACACCCCTAAAAACCTGGTTTGGAAGCAAACAATTTATGAAGTATTTTTCTGAAACGGCAATTAATGAAAGACAGGAATGCAACGAAAGGAATGGCAAATTAAAATTATAAATGTCCTTACCCCTTGCTGCTAAATGGATTCTGAATTTAGAATCGATTAAATTCAAATTATAAAGAAGGCAATTTAATTTTTAGGTTTCCGTACCTCATCAAGAGGAAAAAACGGAGCCCCTGTAGGATCACTTTGTTGTTGTCTGTCTGTCTGTCTGTCTGTCTGTCCGTCTGTCCGTCTGTCTGTCCGTCCGTCCGTCCGTCCATCGGTCCATCTGTCAAGACCCTTTATCTCGGGAATGCGTGGAGCTATCAAGTTGAAATTAAAATACTCAAGTCTATACAGTCCCATGAAGTTGAAACTGTGAAAAAATCAAACGTAAAAAAGATACGGCCGTTTATGCCGCAAAAAACGAATATTTATAGGGTATTTTCCGTTAACCTAGAACTATGAAATTTGGCAAATAATACCGTCTTACTATATAGGGAAAAATCTGAAAACTATACATTTATAATTAAATAAATAAAAAATAGTCTGTAACGGAACCCTCGGTGGGCGAGCCCGACACGCACTTGCCCGGCTTTTTTTAAGTTTCATAAATTAGGCATCGATTTTATTTATTCAATGTACACGTTGGTATAAAAAAAAAATGTACCTTCATTGAAAGCCAACCGGGTAGTGAAAACACAAAGCCGGCTGCAACACAGAGACAAGTTGCACTGTAGCGCAGCCGCGTTCCCGATTATACACTCTTATCTATGGCCGCGTCCGAATAAACAAAGTATTACAAACACGATTACAACACAGACACTTGAAGATTGTTTGTAATGTGATCGGCTTTGAATAACATGTATGTAAAGAAAAAGTCAATGCAGTTCTCTGGTTTCAGAATCGGACAGACCAGCAATTTCTCTCTCTTCTTAAATGGTTCCTTTGTTTAGGGAAAAAAACATTCCCTTCATGATTTCGTACTTGTTTGCCTTTTTATTTAAGTCCTCACATCTATTTAGTAGTGAGACTAAACTGAAACTTGGATGATTGTAAGATTTTATCTATCTTTATCTATAGCGCAAGCTAGCAGTATACATGATACTCGCTTAGGGTTGCCAGGTGTGCGGCCGGACATGTTCGGTTTTTCAAGATATTGACCGGTTTGTATTGATTTTATTAGTCTTTTTGTCAGTGTATCACACTTGTCAGTTTGAATTTATCTAGTTAAAGTCTACAGATGATTGAACACTATTCACTTCGTTGATATCATAGTTACCATATATGATAGGACTGATTTATTGATTGTTATTAGTTATAATTTGGTTAATTTTGTAACAAAAATGTGATTAATCAGTAATTAATAATTTGGTTCGTTTTGTAACAAAAGTGTGATTAATTAGTAATGATAGGACTTATTTTATTGATTGTTGTTAGTTATAATTTGGTTCATTTTGTAACAAAAATGTGATTAATCAGTAATTAATAATTTGGTTCGTTTTGTAACAAAAGTGTGATTAATTAGTAATGACAGGACTTATTTTATTGATTGTTGTTAGTTATAATTTGGTTCATTTTGTAACAAAAATGTGATTAATCAGTAATTAATAATTTGGTTCGTTTTGTAACAAACGTGTGATTAATTAGTAATGATAGGACTTATTTTATTGATTGCTGTTCGTTATAATTTGGTTCATTTTGTAATAAAAGTGGTATTAATTAGTAATGAACAATTATAATACGCATTTCAGTTCTTTTTATGATAAAAGTAAGATCCGGCTTTAAAATAAGTATAGCTTAATAGCTATAAGGTTTTAAGGCAAAATGTCCGGCCTAATATAATGCTGAATCCGGCTTTTGTATTTAAGGGCTTGGCAACCCTGTACTCGCTACGGTTAAATCCTTCTCCACCCGCTGTTAAGATGACTTATGACAAGGACCTTCGATCGAATAAATTTATTTCATCGAAGACAAGGACGTATTACAAGGCCGTTTCTTTATTCATAGGGGTCCGTAGTCGAAAATGACAAAGGAACCCCGTACGGTATGACTCGTGTATTCATGCAGCTGTCTCTCTCAGCCAAATTTCTCCGAGACGTATAAAACTTATTTTATTACTGTAATAGAAATAGGCTGCTATTTAAACGGTCAGCTAATTAAAGAGATTTTGGTCAGCTCCTAAAAGTATTTTGTCAGCAAACAAACTGAATTGAGCTGCTTCTTGTGGTCGGCAAAAATAACTATAATATAATAAAAAATATAATAAATACGTAATGTAAAATTGGGCAGCCCTATAATTGATGTGCGAAAGTGCGAATTGAGTTATTGTAAAATAATTTATTACAAACATTAATTAATGGACGGACTATTCTACCTACTATTTGAAAAGAAAAGAAAATAAAACTAGGGAAAAAAATGCTATAATTGCTAATTTTTTATAAAACTATCAGTCAAAGTGGTTACAAAATAATAATAAAATTATGATCGGTAAATACCTAAGTACTTCAATTAAAATCACAAAATGCGAAAAATACGAAAACATTTATTCCATACACTGGTATGACAAAAAAACTGGCCATGTGTGAGTTGGACTAGCGCAGGAAAGGGTTTCGTAACCGTCTAGACAAAAAAATAAATAAATATTGTATTAAGCGACTTTTTCAATAAAGTCGCGCTAATTTTAAAATTTTTATAATTTTGTGTTCGGGCTATTTTTTTTTTGCAAACGTATGCTTTACTAAGCTGACTAAATACCTACTTATTTTCTGATAATCCCTGATTTAATTGCTGACCAGTTATTGCTGGTGGTTTCTTTTTATGGCCGATAAAAATATATTATGCTTAAAAATAACTTTTTAGCTAGAAAACTCAGACCGAATAATAAAAAAAAATATACCATTTAATTATTTGCCATAGAAATTAAATATGTTACATCAATACACATTAACCACTTTACATGTATTTTTAAATACTAGGTATATAGAGAGAAGAGTAGATTAAGGAGAGTAAGAGGACAGCTCTCAGGCAAAACCAGGCGGCCCACCATTGCCTGTGACCGATGGATGGCGGTAAATCCATCTCCAATTGCCAGGCCTTATATTGAACAGACTGGTGACGGGCAGCGGCGTCACTGGAGCAAGTTTTGGCACCGCGCTCACCATCCCGCCTGCCCAGCGTGTGTGAGTATGGGCATTTCTTCCAGGAGGATCAGCAAGAGTTGCGAAATCCTGGAAAGGCTTATGTCCAGCAGTGGACGAAACAGGCTAATGGATGGATGGATGGAGGTATATAAGTTTCAAGAAAATCACCACTTAATATAATTGAAATATTCCATTAATTATAAGATGGTACGAAGTGAAGCGGTTCTCTTTGTTAGTCAATCTACTTTTTTCCTCGAACTGCGTTCATTATACTCTCCCCTGTTTCAGGAAAAGTACCTTAACAGGAAAATTGAACAAAATACCTATCGAGTACAATGTCACTGTCAGAAACAAATCTATATAGCGAGCGAGATATAATGAGAGATAGCCGGTGACTACTATTAAAGTACCACATTGAGATGTTAGTACAGTCAACAAAACAGATAGGTAATCAGACACAGCGCAAATTCTTTGAACCTTGGACCCACAGGTGGGTGGTAGGATGAGATGAGGAATACATGTGAGTTAACTCATGAATATTATTTGATAAACCGGCCGATTGCGTGTCGGGCCACGCGCAGTGTAGGGTTCCGCCGTTGCCCGGTACATTTTATCTAGTCCGCTGAAATTGCTCTCCCGAAGAACGGCCCATACATTGTGGTGTTTGGAGGGGACCAAAAGTTTGGCGCGACCTGTACTCGTAAACCTGTAAAGCCTACTTAGCTGTTCATTATATACACTACTTCTGTGCATTTTTCCATATATTTATAAACAATAACCGTTAGCCGCCAGGCGGGGAGGGGGCGACACTTGAACGGATCCCTAAATCGAAAAATAATAATGTTGCGACCTATCCAAAGATGTGGGATAGATGAAAAAAATAAATTCATCCCCAATTTACATGTATGGGAGATAGATCCCCTAGAAAAAAATGTTTTCGGATTTTTTTTTTATCGTTTTGTCGGCGTGATCAATATGTATATCCATCCCAAATTACAGTTTTCTAGTACTAATAGTCTCTGAGCTAAGCCGCGGACAGACAGACATGGCGAAACTATAAGGGTTCATTGTTGGACTACGGAACCCTAAAACCGGATAGGACTCAATTTTTTAACTGTGCAAGGAGGTCGAGCTTTCGATGTTATTATGACTCTCATGATCAGGACTCTTCCAATTCGGCTAAGCAAATTAGCCCGTTTGACAATTAAAACAGGACGTTTTGGGCGGTCAAATGAATACGTACGATTTTTTTGTTACCCATCTCTTTTGTTGACCGTACATCTGTACACCACAATATTAATAGCACACTATATGTTGGTACAATTAGGGAATGTTTCTACATTTTGTCCGCTTATTTCTATATTTTCTATGAAACCAACTTATCTTTTCTTCAATACTCGTTCAAGCGAACACCGTGTTGGTCAGAAAGCGCGGGAAGCCAACTCAGTTTATTTGACAGAAAAGATATTTGACTTGCCAAGTCTCCAGTATGAATTTGGGTCTATGGATTACAGTTACCTTATATGTACAGACCTACCACGTGAATAAATGACTGGATGAAATTAGTTACACTCATAGATATAGTACTAAATCTATGGTTACCCTATCAGCATTTTTGCTAACGCCTGAATTGGGAAATGTTTGTTTTTCTAATTTCCACTTTAACAGAAAAGTTTAGGTTCATTAAGACAAGTTTCAGTAGGTTTCAGTACCTTGTTCAACACAACAAAGTAATAAGCCAGTAATTCAAACAAAGGTTTGGATGACTTATCTCGAAACTTTTCAGTGTGAGATTTTGGGAATGTGGTCTGTCCATCCATCAATCAGTATAGTTCGTCTGCTGCTGGACATAGGGCATCCCGAGATTTCGCAACTCTTGGTCCTCCTGGAAGTAATGCCCTTACTTACATACACTGGGCCCTGGGGTTGGTGAGCGCAGTACTGAAACCCCTGGGCCAGCAATTTGGATATAACGGCATCAATCGGTCCCAGGAAGTGGTGGGCCACCTGGTTGTGCCTGTTTGAGAGCTGTTGTTTTACCCTTCCGCGAATAATTTGGAGGGGGTTCGCGAGTAAAATGTTGGTGCCTCCACAGCCAGATCTACCACCTGTAGATCTTCTATTTGCTGTGTAATCCCAAGTAACAAACGTTGTTGGGAACTTTAACATTCTTAGTGAACAAGTTCATTGTTTCGATAAGAAACTTTACAAAAACACAAGACTTGTAACAAAATGAAGCCCATTTACAAAGTAAACCAAACTTTTCGGGAAACCAATATTTCAACATAATCTATCAAAGTTTTATCTCAATCTTAATCCTTGGAAAAAGGGTTGATAAAGTTGGAATTAGGTTTCGTTTTTATGATAAAAGTTACGAAAAGTTTTTCTGGGTCTCCTAAACACTTTTTCATTTATTTTGTGTTTAAATAAACAGTCTCTGCTAGAATACCAATTACAATCAGTAATGTACCAGTGATTTATCAAGCGTATCTTTTATGTTTCCTGTTTATAAGATAAATAAAATCCACATCGGGATCCTCTGTTTAGTTAAGCTATAATTTAGTAGTTTATGAAACTGGTAGGTATATAAAAAGGTTATTAACATAAGTGTTCAAAACTTTTTGGTTATGAAAAGTTCATACTCTATTTTATCGAAACCCATGCAATAGGTAGTTACCTACCTGTTTTCATAATCTTAGTCAAATTTGTTGTGAGCTATTTGTTACTTTTCTGGTAAAAAATTGTTAGTCATTTTCGTCGCTGTTTCAAGAATACCAGGTAGAGCCCAATTATCATCAGTATTACTGATGTCAGCAATTTTAGACCAAAATAAAACTCTTGGCTCTCAGAAACACGCTAAGGAAATTAAAAAAAAAACCGGCCAAGTGCGAGTCGAACTCGCACACGAAGGGTTCCGTACCATTATCTACAAAAACGGCAAAAAAATATGTCTGTTGTATGGGAGTGCGCAGGTCCGACTAGCACTTGGCCTGTTTTAGTATTTGTTGTTATAGCGGCAACAAAAATACATCATCTGTGAAAATTTCAATTGTCTAACTATCACGGTTCATGAGGTACAGCCTGGTGACAGATGAACAGCGGAGCCTTAGTAATAGCAGCCCGTTGGTTACCCTTTGGGTACGGAAGCCTAAAAACCGTAAACTGTGGCGCCAAAATCCAACAGTCCATTGCGAATGAACCCTGGTGCACGCCACCAGCCATAGACAATGTATGCCCGTTTGTCAAGCCGCAATATTTTTTTTAACCTATTATACACCTGTCTGTACACACTGATACAAAATAATACTATTAGGATACTTATGAAACTGACCTCTATTATGATATCTATGATTTATAGATGTTACAGTTAAAACCCCAAATCAGTTAGAACCCGTTATAACTATTATTCTCCGTTATCATCAGACTCGGACGAACAAACCAACTGGACAGGCCACCAACAGGCGAACCCCTCTGGTATAAGCCCCGCGGGCATACCAGTTATATAAAAACGATAGATGTCCCTGTGTGTGAATGTGTGTTTGAGTATTTTGTAGTGTGCGTGCATCGCGACGCTACCTCGTCCCCCACCGAAAATGACAGACTTTTTGCATAGAAATTAGTGCGCGGCTCCACTCCAGTTGGTTTTCTCCTCCAAGTCATCAGATAAATCAAGACATTAGCAGAGGCATAACGACATGCTATAAGTGTAGGAAGTTGAAAATCTGTGATGTCGATGAACTTTATAATATAAAAATACCGGTCAAGTGCGAGTAGGACTTGCGCCTGAGGTTCCGTACCATTCAAATAAGTAATTAAATTATTACTATTACAAAATATTAACATTACATTATTACATATTATTATTATTACAAACTTTTGAAATGTGTGTAACAATACTCCAAAATTAAGTTTGTCGACTATTACTCGTTAACTTGTAAAGCCTATTTATCTGTGATGGTTTTCTTTTAACTAGGTTATTTAAAATACGGCCGTGAAATTTTAGGGTCCCGTACCCACAGAGTAACCAACGGGACCCTAAGACTCCGCTGTCCGTATGTCTGTCCGTCCGTCACCAGGCTGTATCTCAAGAACCGTGATAGTTAGACAGTTGAAATTTCACAGATGATGTATTTCTGTTGCCGCTATAACAACAAATACTAAAAAATATAATAAAATAAATATTAAAGGGGGCTTCCATACAACAAACGTGATCTTTTTGCTCGTTTTCAGGTAGACGCTTGAAATATTCACATAATATTTAGTTATATATTCACATTTTTTTGCCGTTTTTATAGATAATGATACGAAACTTCGTGCGTGAGTCCGACTCGCACTTGGCCGGTTTTTTCACCAAAATCAACCGTTTATCTGGCAGGGGGGGGGGACACTAAAAATCTGCACTTTAAAGCTTAATATTCCGCAAACGGATCCCCTGAATCTAAAAATGGCTTTAAGGCACCCGCAATATTTCTGAACGACCTTTCCAACGACACCTCACCACCAAACACAACGGGACAGACGCGAAAAAAAGTCATCCCCACCTTACGTGTAGGGGAGCCAACCTTAAAAAAAAAATTTTTTCAACATTTTTTATTACAAATTACAGCTTTCTAGTACTAAGGATCTCTGAGCTAAGCCGGGTAAAAACATTTTCTCGACGTCCCTAAAACCTTAACATCCCATATACCGGTGACTTTTCGAACATCGTCCAAATTTTTATTAAATATTAGGTGTTATTCATATATGCTACTTTTGAAAAAAAAAGGTAGGTAAAATTTTCACCTCAACATATTTTTTTGCTAAGATTTTTCGTACAGCGTTTTCACTGCACTAAGCTACGAATGGCGAACGGAAGGCGCGTAGCCGCGTAGCGCGTGCGGCGCATGGTAACTACAAACGCAATTGTTTTTGAGATAAATTTGCATAGCCGTATTGGTGATACTTAAAGTAAAAACAAGTATTTCATTATTTTCACTAAAGATTGAAATAAATAAATTTGGACGATGTTCAAAAAGTCATCCTGTATGTATTAATTGCTTCTTAATTATCCAAGAATATCTGAATAAGTTCTTGGTAAATAATTATCTATTTTGTTTAACTTTTATTCAAGCGCAATAAAGTTCAAAGTCTTACGGCATAAATGTACAGTAAATGGCCAGAATGAAAACAATCTCCGGATTAGGGTTACCAGACGACAGGAATTTTCCTGAAATGTCAGGAATTTTGGCCTTCTGACATGGAATCAGGAAACAATAGGATTTTAAGAGATAATGATCAAACGTTTTGACAAAAACTATTGAAAACCGAGCATTAGTATAAAACTTTTACGAAAATGTCAGGAAATTTATTGAAATATCACGGATGTTGTTAGTAACTCAAGTTACTGGATCTAGTAATTCTACTCCGGATAGAACCTGAGCCTAGAACATGAATAAAGCCAGATTTTCGAGGGCTCTTTTGGAAAAATTAGGACTATCTTAATATTGAAAAAAGTATATTTGATTTATTGATCTAGGTGATCATTGATCTACTTATAAACAATGTACTAAGATTTATACTTTTGTCGAAAAAAAAATGTTTTCCACCCTCTTTTTTTTTGTTTTCAAACGTTCGTTTCAAGAACGCGGCTAAGAGATAAAAAAAATTTATAAGATAGGTAATAGAAATATAAAAGTTTTCTACTTAAATCCAATATTTTTTTCCCACAAAATATTTAAGTAATGCTAAAAACCCTCCGATCTGCTGTTTCGCGCGTGATTATTGGTATTACGCGTCCTAGACAAATAGGTCAATTAGCTAACCAAAAACCGCCTCTATCAAAAGCTAATAAAGTATTTGACATTGGCCTTTTTGTATTGGACGGGTAATAACATTTTTTCCTAGCCTATGCATACTCTTAAAATAAAGTTTGTGGAGTGTACAGACTATGTGCATTCAATTATATTTATAATATATCTACTCTTATATACCGGTCGTACACCCTTCATAAAGACGGAAACTATTTGGCCAGTCTACCTTGTTCAAATGTTTAGTTGAGATTAGATTTAATTTAATATTATTTAAGTTTTTTAAAGATATAATTGAAATTACAGTGAATTGAATAGAACATAAGCGGATAAACTTGAAATCGATGTACGACATGTACGTAAAGCACGTGTCGAGCTTTCGATGAGATGCTGTCATCATCATCCTCATCCTCATCGTCATGGTCGTCATCATCATTATCACCATTATCATCCTCAGAATAGTATTCTCTGCTGGGTGTCGCGCGCACTTGTCTTCAGCAGGTTCTCATCGAAAGCTCCACCTGTGCTATAAATAATATAAACACACAGATATTAAAGTAAGTTTACCCCTTTGTCTACTATTTATAATAAGATAGGTTTAGATTTTACACATTTTTCAAGTTTTATTCATCATACATAATATAATAAAACAGTAGAAACCGCTGTGTCTGTACATTGAAGAAAAGTAATAGAAATAGAAAGGGGGTGACTAAAGAAGAGTAAACACAAATCAGATTTTTAGAATTCTTTTGTTTGTTCACGCACATCTCTAAAACTACTGAACAGATTTTCATGTAGTTTCCACAGCTGTACAGAGCTTATTTGGAATAGAATATAGGCTTTAATTCATTGAAATTGGATCTCGGAAAAAAATATCGTATTTACTTTTCTACAGGTAGTAATTAGAATTTATGGTACCGATCCCAGTATACAGCAGAGCCTTCGAGTTTGGGCTTATTTGATTGGTCTTTATTAGCACTTTGGTAAAATATGGTGACCATAGGGTCTGATGATGGGACTGGAATATGGGTACGGAATCTCCTGAACGGACGACAGCAGACCCTTCGAGTTTGGGCTTATTTGATTGGTATTTACTAGTACTTTGGTAAAACATGGTGACCAGGGTCTGCTGATGGGACTGAAAGGCGGGTACGGGATCCCCTCAACGGACAACAGCAGACCCTTCGAGTTAGGGCTTATTTTATTTGTATTTATTAGTACTTTGGTAAAAACATGGTGACCGTTGCATATTGTTGTTCAAAAAATCATATTATTTCGTTTTCCTAATTTCCACGAAAAACCATTTTCGCTGCGGGGAAAAGCTATTCAAAATAAATTAATTGCAATAAGCAGTTGCCCGTATACCAAACCGCTATGTCTAAAAACCTTCAACTAAAGTGTGTAACTTTTATTTACAGGTTACGGACGGGATGGTGTGCAGCTAGGAGTGAGCCTCCCTTGACGATCAACGAGCGCGAGGCCATCGCTGCAGTCGTCAGGCGAGCAGAGAAAGTTGACGAAGTCGAAGCTAGACGCGTCGGACGACTGGTCGCTAGACTTGAAGGTACGATTTACCACTTTCAACTCTAAGATCAATGTGCTTACGTTCAAGTTTGGTTAAAAATACTAGGAGTTAACCCATCTGACGGCCAATAAGGCCGCGTTTCCACCAGAGATGTGCGAGGACGCGTAGCGAAGGATGTGTTTTTCAAGAACCAATAGAATCAATTTATTTACCTTGCCTCGCTCAGCTCAGCTCTGGCTTAGCGGAGCGAGGTTTTTGTACGTACAACACAAGCGAGATATGTGCTCGAGGAATGTGTTGCGAGGGATGTGTTGAGAGGGATGTTTTGCGAGGAATGTATTGCGAGGAATGTGTTGCGAGGTTTACGATATACTGTACCAGCCACATTTCACATCTTCGCAACGCATCCTCGCACGGCTCGCACCGCACATTAATGCGCATTTTTTCAGCTCCTAGCACATTCTCGTACGACACATTTCCCTCGCACATCTCTCGTGGAAACCCTTCATATGAGTAACGCATTAGCAGCAGTCCTCAGGCGAGTCAAAAAAGTAGAAGTCGTCGATGCTACACGTGTCAGACGATAGGTAAATGGTATGATTTACCCCTTTTAACTTGAATGTCCACGAGTTATATTTGATTTGGAGACATATTGGAGTATTAAGTTTTGTTGACAGAAAGTAGACGAAATCTCAGCTAAACCTGTCGAACGACTGGTCGCTAGACTGGAAGGTACGATTTAATAATATAAATAATTATGTATAATTACATTATAGTAGCCCAACCTAAATATTTTTCGTATGTATTTCCCGTATTATTACATATTTTTTATATTCTAAAGATATACATATATTGTTAAGATTAACTTTGACTTGTAGAAACTTTGTACTTTATGTATCTATTTTACAAAATAAATATTTTGATTTTGATTATTATTTACCACTTTAACTCTAAGATCAATGCAGTAATGTTCAAGTTTGGTTAAATAGCTCAGATGCTAGGAGCAAGCGCCCTTGAGGGCCAATGAGCGCGAGGAAATTGCAGCAGTCGTCAGGCTAGTCAAGAAAGTATAAGTCAATGCTAGACGTGTCAGATGACAGGTCAGTAGGCCTACCGTGAGTTATGCTTACTATACTATACACGTTACCGTCTGCGTAAAATATTTTGTATGAGAAATGCTGGTTCCTGTAATAAGCCGCTAGGGGCGCTGCACAATTTCTCATATAAATATTTTACGCAGATGTTAACGTGTATAGTAAGCAAAAGTAGTAAGCAAAGTAAAACTCATGGTAGGCCTACAGTGGTATGATTTACCACCCTTAACTTGAAAATGTTAAGTTTGGTTGGAGTGGCTCAGATGCTAGAAGCGAGCCCCTTCTGACGCCCAATGCGAGCGCAAAACCATCATCACGGAGTGGAGAATGTAGACGAAATCTGAACTAGACGTGTCGGACGTCTGTTTGCTAGACTTGGAGTTACTTGACCACTTTTAACTCTAAGGTCAATGTTTTAAAGTTGAAGTATGTTTGAGTAGCTCAGATTCTGATGCTAGGAGCAAGCGCCCTTGACGGCCATGAAGCCATCAAGTATCTGTTCTCTATTATGTGATAAAGTAAAGTAAAGTAAAAATTTATTTGCATAAACATGCGTTGTAAGTACAGGTCTTATTGTATCTTAATATTAGAAACAGCACATTTTACCATATTATATAGTATGCAAATATTTATTCTTATAAAACTAACATGCAACAATATAAGCTAATTTACCTTATATGTATTGTATTTACGTTATTAATTATTATACTGTACGTAAATACATTATCATATTATTAATTATTATATTATATTAGATTTTTATTATGAAATTTACACTATATGAAAGTAAATATCTTAATATAAGTATATACATTTTAATGATTTAAATATTCTTTGATATCATAAAAACATTTATCTTGGAGCCATGTGTATGTAATTTCCTTTTTAGGATTTTAATTGGCAACCTTTTTAGGATTTTTATTGATGTGAAATAATAACGCCTAATTTTGGATTAAGTATCTTTTTACATCAATGATAATCGTAGTTCTGGGGGGGGGGGGGGGGGAAAGGCCCCGTGGGGAGGCCGTGCTCCCCTTGCCTCTACCTAGTTACGCCTATGGTCCTTGCTACTGAAGCCACTGTAATAAGGCTCATATATGTAAATGAAGGCGCGTTTTCTTCATAATAAATAACAGGCCTTTTTTTTACTAAGTTTTATCCAGTGATTACTGGTGCGTTTCAGCACGCACTATTTTTCTAGTTTACTTTCATAACAATATCGTTTTCATCTTTTTGACCTTTGATACTGAATTCTGGTATGTTTATTTACGGTACGATCAATATTTACTAACGGTATGTTTATATAAGCATTATAAACAATCCAGGAAAAGTTCCAAGAAATATATTACAATACCTATAGATGTTGACATTGTTATGTTATGTATGAGCATTCGTAAAACGCTGTATATTAATAAAATATGTATTATGACATCGGTTTTTGCGATACTGTAAAAAAACTAAGGTACTGAATAATTAGTAAGTACTTGAATAATTTATTATTACCTGCCTACCTCGCGCACGACATTCGTGAAACTGTTAGCAAGCTGGTCAACGTCATCAGTGGTTTCCAACAGGGCAAATCGGTTCTGAAGTTCAATTTGGAACTTTTCGGATCCCGCAGCGGTTTGGCGCAGAGAAGGGCGGAGCGTAGGCTTCATCAGACGGTTTCTCTCAAGCTGTAAGTCGATATTCAAGATGCTTCGGACAAGGCGGTGATCGCTACCGGTACAAAACCTGTTGATCACAGATACATCTTGGATTATGTGCTTTTGATCCGTCCTGATGAAGTCTATCTCATTTTTAGTTTTACCATCAGGGCTTCGCCAGGTCCACTTCCTTTGAGGCTTCTTTTCTGGCTTTCAAAGAAGCTAACCAGCATCTGGCCCCAAATAATTCTGCAGCCATAACCGTGTGGTCCGATTACCGATTCACCACACTCTTCCACTTTGGCAATACATACAAGTTTCAAATTTGGTAAGATTGTTATACATACTATCTAGTAACAGAATAAATAATAAAAATTAGAGTTCCTTACCCAAAGGATGCCGAATTATTTGACAGGCAATTTCTTAGCTGTGTTTTTGACGCCATAATGTTGCTTTGGTATCTATGTTGTTGTTTTTATCATGTTTTTAGGTTTTTCTTACCCTTTTTGTGTTGGTACGGAAGTTTACGGAATCCATTGTGCGCGACTCCGCTCGCACTTGGCGAAATTATTTTGTCTCAGTAATGGAAAGTCGAATTTTATTGTTCTACCGTTGTTGTTACATGAAAGTAAGAATGGCAAAGGCTACTGTTAGAAAAAAATCAGGTACCTTTAGTGTATACTTCAGTTTATTTGCCGAGGTATTCCTACTTGTGAACCCGTTGCTGTCCTTTCAAATCGCAACTTTTCTGCCGTGAAACTGACCCAGTGAGGTGATCAGTTTGTCGCTTTGTAAATCGATGGATTCACAATTTCCAGTCGATAGCACTCAAATTGTTACTTCCGTAGTCAACGTACTTGGCTCGTTGGTATGGAAACGCTAACTATATGAGGTTACTGTCGTGTCGTTTATACAGCTGGAGACTCGGTAAGTGGTCAGGACAAAGGCTCAATGACCCTTTCTGAGAAATGCGAAAAATAAAATTTTGGCTACCTATAACTAGGTTGCTCTTGAACAAGTATAGAGGCACAAACATTTTTTTTCGTATTTCGTTAACATTGTCATTGAACCTTGGTCCTGACAACTTACCGGGTCTTAAGTATGAATTTGGCTATAAAAACGAAAGTCACCTTTTAAACTCGTAATTCTTTTGGCGATTGAATGTACATACATACTTTGGTCAAAATAAATTAATGAAATTGTCAATTCATAAGCATTAAAGTATATCATTACGATGAATAAATCGCAATTAAATTGCAATTTATTTATATCAAAGTTTAATTACAACACCAAGCCCGAAGTTCTTCGTCGTTAAAAAAATTGCATTTTATTAAATTCCTTGAAAGAAAGAAAGAAAGAAAGACCTTAACCCCTTATCTGACTGGGGTAGTCCGATCTTATCACATAACGAAAGATTTAATTTTTCGTGATGACAAAATAACAAGCATTTATATATTATTTAGACGGAGGCATTAATTTAGGGTCGACAAAATGGAAATAATAAATCATAGGGATGCATGATTTTCTGTCAATCAATCGTCATTTGAAAGCATCATTTCAAGCTCATATTGTTTACAAAATCTGTACCCTGACAGAAGTTCTGTCATACTATTTTCAGTCTTATTGCCAAACAATAAAATTTAAAAAGGGGATGTAGAATTGAACAGTACCCTTCACCTTGACAATTCTAAAGTTATCGTCAAACATTTGGGCCAACTTAGTTGTCTACGCGTGTACAATTGCAGTACCGGATGCATGTTTTGAAGCGTTTAGTTCCGTCGATTTTCTATTACAGTTACAGAACCTCTATTCCAATTTGATAAAGTCGAATTTTGATTGAACTTCCTTCAAGGGATGCTGGTGTACAAAACTATTCCAGTAATTGGAACTAAACACAAGGGCAGTCAATAATTGACGATACACTCTATGTTCTATCCTATCCAGTCAAATCAATTTGTTATATTTCACTGAAATACGGGATAAATAAGTATAGCTATTTTCCGTCCATAACGTCGTCGAAATGTGTCAAAAGGAGATTACACATATCACACAGGATTAAAGCTAGATCGCGATTTCGCATCCTACATAGCTCATATCATAAGGTTTTATCACTATCCTAAATAAGGTGGCTTTCGTTTTCGCAGTCAAATTAATATTGGAGGCTCGGTAAGTTGTCAGGACTAAAGTTCAAAGACCATTTCTGTGAAATACGCAAAATAAAATTATACTTCCTATACTGATTGAGTCGACGTTCATTAAATCTTGGTCCTGACCACTTACCGAATCTCTAGTATAAGTTTGTTTTTTATTATATTATATACACAAAAAGGAAAATATATTTCAAGAAATATTTCGGGCCCCACCGAGCCCGGCATCAGTTGATATAATAATACTATTATAATAATAATTACAATGAAATTATAAAAAAGTATGGATACATTTATTTTACAGTATAAGTTTCGCTACATCAACCAAATCCTACATACAATACTACTGCATTTTGAAATATTTCTGAACTAGCACGGAGTGAAATATCTCATAAAATTTCAGAAAAAAAAGTTCCATTTAAGAAAAATCTATGTGCAAATGGGACGTTTTTTAATCATGTTAACTTAATAACCCGATTTTTTTAAGAGGGATAAATGAATGAATGAATGAATAAACACTTTATTGCACACAGAACAAGATATTTACAAATATACAAAGAACAGACAGAAGGCAAGGGCGGACTTATTCCTAAAAGGAATTTCTTCCAGTCAACCTTGGGAAAATATGAAACATTTTTACTGTAGAAATTCACATCAGTGCATAGGTACATTCTGAGTTAATTCTAAATCTATAATCTAATTATAAATATACTACATACAAATACATACTTAAATACACAAATACATACATACAAATAAACAAGTAGCTTAGTCAGTAAGTCATTCAGAAAGGTAAATTTTTTTAAAGTTTTATTTAAAAGAGGACACAGAAGGAAGATCTTTGAGATTTTGCGGAAGTTCATTCCAAAGCCGAACAGCATTGACCGTAAAAGATTTGGAGAAACGATCAGTGGTATGCGGAGGCATCGCCAGATCGTGGTGGTGACAGGAGCGAAGCGTTCTGTTACTACGGTCAATGCGAAGGACAACTCTTTCTTTTAAATAATTGGGGTAGAGGGGATTGTGAAGAACATTATATAAAAGGGAAAGGATATGCAATTTTCTGCGAAGTCGGATAGGGAGCCACTTTAACCTGCATCGAAACTCGGAGACGTGATCATACTTGCGCAGTCCGAATATGAATCGAATGCACAAATTCTGAAGACGCTCCAGCTTATCAAGCAGCTCTTCAGTGGGATCTAGATAAGCAACATCGGCATAATCCAGAAGGGGAAGAAGAAGAGATTGAGCTAACGTTATTTTCGTATCCAGTGGCAGGAATTTCTGTAGGCGCTTAAGCGAGTGAAATGAGCTTTACGACTTACTTCATTGATATGTGGAGACCAAGACAGAGTTTGGTCCATCCACAAACCCAAATTCCTCACTGTCATACAGTAAGGCATTACTTCCCCATCAAAAATCACATCTGAAACGTTGAACATGTCCAAGCGGGAGACATAATTATAGTTATTAAGCTTGGCGGTAAGTAGATAAAGTTATTTTAATTCTTTTTTATTCATTTTAGCCTATAAATGATACGGCAAATCTTTTTGTATGGCATCAAAATCTGACCCTCTTCCTCTAGCAAATTCTTACTGTTGTTCTCAAGTAACAAACCAACACACGGACGACGGGTAGACAAAGCTAAACAGCCAGAAGGAATATAAAAGTTATATAACAATTTTACGATACTTGAGTCTTGACGCATTTGAGGTAAGACGCTGCTAGGCTATATACACATACAGACGCTTAAAGTTCAAGTCGCCTTTTTAGGGTTCCGTACCCTAAGGGTGCCAAACGGGACCCTATTACTAAGCCTCTGCTGTCTGTCTGTCCGTCTGTCACAGGATAGACGCTGTAATAGGTAGATAGATGTGGAAGATAGTGGCTTCTACTACAACAAAACCGAAATTATAAAAAAAAAATTGGTGGGGTATACAAGAAACTTCGAAAAATATTATTTTAACGTAATTTGTTTTGGCTTTAACTTAAGGGGCCGGCGAATCATGCATATTTCATACAAACGAAATACCAAAATAATTTTTAAATTAAGCAAATTCTTGAGGTAGTTCTATCCGATTAGATTACGGAATATCTACATATATGTTCCCAAATACATGTTAAATAAGAACACTGATGTAAACAGGAAATATGAATAAAATAATTTTTCTATGGAAATTTTAAATTCCTTATATCTCGTCTTTAAATCAGTGTCCTTCTAAAATATATATTTGGAAACCTGGATATTCTATAATCCAATCGGAATAAACACAGGCCACCCTAAGAATATCAATGATTTACAACTGGTTTTGGTATTTCGTTTGTATGAACTACAAATGCTTCGCCGGCCTCTTAAAGACGGTAATACAAGTTTTAAATTTAGTCAGATTGTAGATTACTCTAAAGTTAACTAACAAATCAGACGGTGTCAACTTTTTTGTCAGGCGCTACCATTTTTGCGGTTTGTTTTTTGTAGCCTTGATGTTGCTTTGGCATGTACTCGTATATTGTCATTATTGACTATAATATTTTTAGGGTTCCGCACCCGTATTGTGTGATGTTACGGAACTTTTTGCGCGCGAGTCCGACTTGCACTTGGCCAAATTTTTACGGCTATGATGGCACAATAAGGACTGCTTGGTGCTTGCCTTGTTTTGAACAACAAAAGAGATTTTCACCATTTAAGATGTTCTAGGAAGCAAATACTCCGCTAGTCTTGTTTATGCTTTGGATATCTATACCAATATTAAAGTAGTAAAAAGGTCGTCAACGATCGATGGCGCTGCCGGTTTTATAGATTTTTCGACATCATCAGGTGAAATAGTTTGGAAAAAACATTAAATACGTTTTAGATATTACTTTTATAATGGATACATGTTGGATGCGATGACAAAGGAACAGATAAATTAAAGAAAGAGGGTAGAATGTCTTAGTCTTACGTTCCTCCTTGCAAAAAAAAATTAGAAAAATAGAAAGCTATTATGATGAACTACTTCAATTAAATTATATATAAAAAAACAAGAAATAAATATATTTTCTTAAAAGAAATACAAATGTCAGATGAGAAGATTAAAAATCAAATGTTCTATAATGTTGATCATTATTCTGTCACTGGAAAATTAAAAAGAGACCTTCAACTTGCATCCATGGTACACAAAATTGTTTACACTCAGCGGCCGGAGTGTCTATTTAATAAATTTGAATGGCTCGGAAACGCATGTTCTAAAAACTTGAGAGTAAAATGTCTATTTCTAAGCACAAAACTGCAAACTTTAGAGCAAGCTTTAGGTTTGCCGCTTCTAAATTCTATTCTATTCTGGAATGACCTACCTCCACCACTTAAAGAAAATATCTCTTATTTTTCATTAAAGTTTAAATTGAAAGACAAACTTTTAAATCAACAAATAATGTGGGCGAACAGTCGATATAAATATATTTAAAAAACCACCCTCTGTTCTATAGGTATTCCATCACCATCCTCTGCTCAGATGTCTTTTTTGCAGGTTATCATCAGCTTCCATCTCCATAATTTTTCCTTTTTCCCCTTAATCAAAATCCATGACTTACCTTTTATTTACTATTTATTTATATTTCCTTTCTTATATTTATCATTTATAATTTATTTATTTGTAGACGTAGGTTATTTATTACATAAGTAGGTGACATTAAATTATTTATAGATACACTATGTATTGCTTGAGAAGCATACAAATGTCGGTTCTTTAAAAATACTAAAATATATATACCTAAACATTTATAATTACTATTTACGTTATATATTTATACATGTAATGCATATATAGATTTTTTGTGTGAGTGCTTATTTTTATTTTATACATATCATAAAATAAACAATAACCTAATTCTACTGTTTCAATATGACAGACAATTAAGTAAAAAATATCAAGGAAGACATAACACTAATATCATAGATGTTACATAAATTATATAATTAACTAAAATATTCAAAAATACTTTTTTTATTGGTACCTCTAGTTTTATTGTTAGTATTTACAAGCCCTTTACCCTGTTTGCTAATTTATGAGCTATAGTACATCTTCAGGGGTACGCTGAAAAACAGCGCTGTTCGGACTCTCAGCCGGCAGCACCGCTGATCGTACTACCATTTGCCAAAATCCGATCAATAATAATACATACAAGTACATAAAATAGTGAGAAATAATTGTTTAAGTACCAAAATGTCAAAATGTCAAAATCTGTAATCTGCATAAATATACAACATATTTTTTCTCATTTTTTCTAATTTTAGTATGAAGTTGTTTTTTTGTCAATAAACTCTTTTTTTCTTTAAAAAATAATCATTATTATTCGTTTTTTAAAAACCTTTTTAGTAGTGCAGAGGAGGACAACGCAGTATATCTATTCTTCACATGAATATATAGTCACTATATAATATAAGGGGAGTTTCGTTTATATAGCAAATTCGTACTGTAGGCTCGGTAAGTTTTGAAGACCAAAGTTCAATGAGCCTGTTTGCGAAATACGAAAAATGTTTTTGTGCCTCTATACATGTTCAAAAACCACCTCGACTCAATTAGTACAGGAAGTCTAAATTTCATTTCAGGTATTTCACAGAGAGGGTCATATTGCCCCATGTTCCTGATCACTTACCGTGTCTCCAGTATGAATTTGGTTACATAAAAGAAAGTCACCTTATACTACCGGGTGTAAAAACAAAGTCAAGAATCCTTTAAGGTTGTGTTAGTATGATTGGTAAAGATATTATTTTAAATACGGGGACCTCTAAATAAAGTATCAGTACCTCATAATAAGACGATTTTCTTTACTCAAAATACACTAATCGCGTGGACACCCTCACTGGTCGCTGGCCACTCGGATGAGGGGTGCGGGTTGCGGGGTGCAATTAGGTGTGTGGGGAGGCCGGTGAGCTGCGTAGCCATAGCTTAGAAAAATGATGGAAGTTTTGGTGAGAATTCAAGGTATATTTTTTTTTCTCGTAATGACATCAGAATCGTGTATACTTTCATAACCTAAAGGGATTCTTGACTTTGCATTTACACCCTGTACATTAAAGTGTACAAGAAGTTTATTTTTTTTATAAATTATTGTGTAGGTATATTTTTGTTTTTTGCTTAAGTATGCAAGTGCCGTATTTTTATTTTGTTATTTTTAGGTATTCAGTTATGTGTATGCCCTTGATTAATTGATTTGTTATAACTTTATATAGATGTTAATATGCTATGAATAAAGTCAGTTTTTAGGGTTCCGTAGTACCTGAAAGGTAAAAGGTACCTTTATGGTGAGACTCCGTTGTCCGTCCGTCCGTATATCAGCCTCATAACTTTAGCACCGTTAAAGATAAAGACTTGAAATTTGCTACAAAAATAGCATACACGTGCTTACGTAACACGATATAAAAAATTTGAAAACTTTGAAATTGTTCAAAATATTTCCAATACAAAAGTGAGAAAAATAAAAAAAATATCCTAGAAACACAATATGGATATCAACTTATAGATATTAAACAGCTGATTATAAAAATATATTCTTTTATCTGACCTCATATCGTAAAATCCTCATTACGAATTCAAAACTACTGGCATAGTGAAAATTATGAAAACAGGTTGTAAAGGCATGAGTTTAGATAAAGTAGTGTATGAAACTATACATAACCAGGTATTAAAACACTATTTATGTACCTGTTTCATAAACTACTATTTACTATATTTACTGGCACCGATTGCGAGAAATCTTTGAAAAACCACAAAAAATGCATGTCCCCCCCTTATTTCCGAAACTAATGGACTGAAAAAAAACACGATTGTAGGCCACTAGCTTTTGCCCGCGGCTCCACCCGCGTGTTATTCAGTTTAATGACATGTATTTTTTCGGGATAAAAAGTAGCCTATGTGTTAAGTTAGGGTATAAGCTATATCCATTATAAATTTCATCCAAATCCGTCCAGCCGTTTCAACGTGAAAGAGTAACAAACATACTCACAAACACACATACACAAACTTTCACATTTATAAAATTAGTGTGATAACTGGCCAATTACAGGAAAATTATAATTTTAATCGCTAACTATAAATAGAGATTTAAAAAAAAGTTGAACGCAAATGAGAAATATAGTTTCCCATATAGTATTTTTATAAAATATGGTTATCAAATTGTAGATATTAAAGAGGTAATTATAAAAATATATACTTTTGCTATATTTACTGACACCGATTTCGAGATATATTTAAAAAACCACAAAAAATGCATGCCCCCCCCCCCCTTATTTCTGAAACTGGTGGACCGAAAAAAATGAAAAAAATCATGGTGATTTGGGATTATGTAAAGATTACAGGAAAAGTATAGCGGTTGAGAATTTCACGATGATAAAATGACAAAATTAAATTTTTCATCCTCGAGATTTATTTCAAGTACGGTATAAAAATATTTGTGTCTCTCTTTTGTGGTACAATCAATTCTTTTTTTAGTTGTCATAAACAGCTATGGGCCAGATTTTAAGTACTTTTTTCCTGACTGTTCGCAATACTGTCGATTTACGGAACCCTGGGTATGCGAGTCTGACTCGCACTTGACCGGTTTTTTTTGTTAGCGTATAGCTGAGCTATTCCATTTATCAGGAGAAATTTATTTATTTTTATGTAAAATCTTTTTCCTTCTTTCTTTTGGTTATGTTGGCACCCGTCTGTACCTATCAAACCCTCCGTCTGTATTTCGAAAAACCAACTAAATAACAACATGACGAAAATAATAAAGTAATTCCGACTATTGCAGGGATTCCTTCATTGTTCTTTTGTCCTTTGGCAAATCAAAATGAATTTCGAAGCTTGAACTATTCCAATATTACTCTGAAAGCTGTGACTTATGACGTCGAACAGACTCCTGGGAAATTATTTGTTCATTGCTTTTCACTTTTAATTACGAGTTGTATGTATTACGAATTGCAATGACGAAGTTTTCATGTGCATTTTTGTGTGTATCTGAAAATTTTAATACTACAATAAATTAATTCTGAATAAAATATTTGCAACCAATTACTTTTAGTTTGTCTTTTATATAGGTACTAATAATAAAGTAGTAAGAAAGTCGTGTCTGTACATTGAATATTTTCGCGAAATTTTAAATGAAATGGGTTATTAGTATTGTACTGACGCCAAAACCAATTTCTTTTTAATTTTTGTCTCCTTGTCCGTCTGTATGTATGTTCCGTTTTAACTCGAAAACTACTCAACGGATTTGAATGAATAATATCCTTACACAATATGCGTAGTACAAGGGTGGGTTCTCTCTTATGTCCGTCACATAAATCCGCGGCATTCAGGGGTAGATTTAGGTATTCGGCATCCAAGTGTTGGAACAATATTCCACCCCTTTGCGTATTTTGAAGTGTAAGACCACTTTTAAATCAAAATTCGATATTTATCTCCTATCTTTGCAATACTACTCGCCAACATAAAGTTTCGAAAACAAAATACACGTCTTTTATACGATATTTATAATTTCACTCAATCAATCATACAATCAATTATTTCTTGCATTAGTGTCATGCATGATTTTTCTTTTTTAATTTATCTGCACAAAAAATTTAATGTTATTAAACAATATACAGTGCACATCCGAAAAGGGTTGAATCTAGACCTTAAATTATCGACAAAAAAATGAAAAAAAAAAATAAGTCTGGCAATTTTTTTTAGACGAAATTATTTTTTCGTTCTCCATGACCCAGTTTGAAAAAATAAGCGTATCTTTTGAAATACGCAGTGAATCTTGTTGAAACAAAAACAATAACGATTAAGAATCATTGACACACAATATCAAAGGATTAAAAAGCCATAAATTTACACAGTTAATTACAAAATAGGATTTTTAAGAAAGATTATTGTCGTTCCGCTCGGAATGACTTGTTTTGTTTACTCATAGAAAGAGTTATTTTGAAGATAGAAGGTTCACTATTTTTTTATTTTACAGGTTATGTTAATTCAAATTAAGCAATAATAAATTTGCATGATGGGGAAGTTATTTCGAGAAATTTGACAGTAACTGAAAAATACGGCACAAAAACTTGATGTTTTTCTTACAAAATCCTGTTTTGTAATTATACCCAGTTAATTTATGGCTTTTTTAATAATTTGATATTGTGTGTCAATTATTAATTATCATTATTGTTTTTTTTTCAACAAAATTATATGCAAAATACTCCTTGAAAATAACTTTAGTCGCAGATGTTTCAGAATATTGGGCGACAGTTAGATTTTTCGTTTGGAAACCACATAGCTGTACTGTTGTATCAAATGGATAATCGAGTACTTATATATGCTATATAAATATATACATAGGTAACACTAAAAGTTTCCGGAACTGGCCACTTACATAAACAATATTTAAAAATTTATTGCAACATTTGAAAATAGAACTTTTTGGCTGTAGAATGCAGTTTGTTTCATCTGACTGTCTTTTGTTTTTACCTTGTGGCGCCATTTAAAAAATTGTGTGTCTGCATCAACATGGATTTAACTCGGGAAAATTTTCGTAGTATGATTTTCTACGATTTTAAGTGTAATTTGACAGCTCAACAGAGCATCGCTCGGCTTGAAACAGCTTTTGGCAATGAAGCACCATGCAAGGCGACTGTTTATAGCTGGTTTGCAGAATTCAAGCGTGGTCGTATCAATCTCAGTGACGAATCTCGCGATGGTCGGCCGTCCACCGCTGTGACCAACAAAAACATCGATGCTGTGCGCCGTATGATTGAAACAGTCAGGCATGTGACCTACCATGAAATTCGCGCATCCTTAGAAATAGGCATGAGTCAAATACAATCAATCCTACACAAACATTTGGGTGTGAGAAAGCTGTGCTCGCGGTGGATCCCACACAACTTGACCGAGGCTCAAAAAACGGACCGCGTCACTTGGTGCAGTGCCATGCTTACCAGATTCAACGAAGGTGCGTCAAATTTGGTGTGGGACATAGTAACAGGTGACGAAACATGGATTTATTGCTACGATCCCAAAACAAAGCAGCAATCAAGCGTATGGGTCTTTCAAGATGAGCCGAAACCAACCAAAGTGGCGCGCGTGAAAAGTGCATCTAAGCGGATGATTGCTTCTTTTTTTAATAAAACTGGACACGTGGCTACTGTTGCTTTAGAGAATCGTCGTACCGTGAATAGTGACTGGTACACGACCATTTGTTTGCCGGAAGTTATTGACGAACTCCGTAAAAATAACCGTAAACACCGTATCATCCTGCACCACGACAATGCTAGTTCTCACACGGCCAGACAGACAAACGACTTTTTGAAGACGAAAAATGTAGAACTCATGAGTCATCCTGCATACAGTCCCGACCTGGCACCTTGTGACTTTTTTCTGTTCCCAAAAATTAAGAACCAATTACGCGGTCAACGATTTTCATCACCAGAAGAGGCTGTCGAGGAGTATGAAAAACAAGTTTCAGAGGTCACCACAGGGGAGTGGCACAAAAGTTTTCAAAACTGGTTTGATCGAATGAAAAAGTGCATAGACGCCAAGGGAGATTATTTTGAAAAACAATAAATTAATTTTGTACCTTTAATAGTATTTTTTCATATTCATTCCGGAAACTTATAGTGCGTCCCACGTATACTATAAAAAACTTATTAGTTTTCCATAAAAAGTAAAATGAACCTGAAAAATAATGTAATTTTTATAAATGTGTTAATCACAAGCGCCCTAACTTATACTATAACGAAATCGACTCTAATAGTGTACGTTAGAAGTGGTTTTCGTTTACTGGGCGAACAATTACAACACAATGTACGTATCCTCAGGCATGCGGCGATCAGCCCAAGGCCCAGCTCCCCGGACTTGCCTGGTGTGCGGAGAGACGGCCAGACTCCTGTCTCCACTCAGGACTTGCGCTGTCTGCAGAAACTCCGCCTGTCCAAAGTGCGTCATCGAGTGCCATGCGCATAGCTTGATGCCTCATAAGTAAGATGCTTGATATTTTGAGCTCTATCTTCTTCTGTATGTATATAGGGTGAAATTACTACAGAGAACCTTATTGTGAAGTATAATTAACAGTAATATTTGAAAGGGAGAGATGAATTAAAATAATAATTACTACATTGCATAATTGTTTACGCCAAAATTAACCGCTCCGCTTCGCTCGGCTCGCCAAATTTATGATGACAAGCAACCTAACACGCTCTTCTTCGCTCCGCTCGTCGTCGCACCTATTTTTCACTCTCAGTGAAAGATTTTCGGTTTCATACTTTACGATCTGCCCAAATCTACGATCAGCTGACGATATATAAAAACGCTCTGTCCGTCTGATACAAGTTCTCTTACGGCGCGGAAACCACGCTGAAAGGATGTGGACACACTTGTCACACTAACACTGACAGTAGCGGGCTTCCTTGAGAATAATTATGACAAAGAGTGTTGAGCGGTAAGGAAAGTTAAATAAGCAAGAGTAAATAGCGGTTTTAGACCAATCCTTCCAGTAGTTTTTGAGTTTTGCTGAAAGGATGATGAACCAAAAATTAAACAACCTATACATAATTTCTCTGAGAAATGCTTATAAATCAAAAGCCCCAATATTAAACCCCTGTATTAGGCAGAGACTACAGATTTCCATCTGCTACGATCCTAACACACCTCTTTTGCTTCTTTCACGTTTATTAATGGAGACAAACAATTATTCTGGGTGCTTCTGTCTTCGCCCATTAAACTTTTTCTGCCCCTAAAACTACCAGGCGCCTAGAAAATAAAGGCGCGTAGGTCGCCCCTGTGTTCCAGGGAGCAGTACATGTGCAATCTCTGTGCTGAGACCAGAGAGATGTGGAAGAAATCCGGTGCCTGGTTCTACAAGTCCGTGCCGAAGTACATTCTGCCCGAGAGGAAAGGCACCGGCCGGTATAACGATACCGAGTTAGCGAGGTCTTTGCAGCCGGTGAGTTGGTTTTATTTTGTGGCAGCTATGTTATACGGGTTACCTTATTGAGTTTCAGTGGAAGGAATGTTGATGTTGTTGTGTGCTTTCTTCGTATAAAAAGAAATGTTATTGATGTTTTATGGATAACAACTCTGAGAGTGAACTTTCCGCACCTAGGCTCTCATTTGGACCTTTGTGCGTACGACAGTACGTACGTTCACTTGTCTTGCAATCACCGGTTATTGAACTAACGCGTGATAAAAGGCCTATTTTTGTGTATAGTCCATGGGCCAGTATAGTTTGGGGTCAATTCAGTTAGTGCTGGCTCCGCTCCGCTACAGTAATGTCTGGCTATCAAAAGATGACTGGGTTTTATTTTTTGAAACAAGCTGGCAACCCCAAAAAACCAAGTCACAATTTTTTTTTGTTTAGTTTCTAATGTACCTTTTACTTTCTTTTTCTAGCTTTATTTATTGTACCTTTCTTGAATCTATTAAAGAATAACATTGAGATCATATTACATACATACATTACTCAAGCCTATCTCCCAGAGGGGTAGACAGAGACTACAGATTTCCATCTGGTATGACTCAGGCATACCCCTCACATCCATCAATTTAGTCATACAAGCTCTTCTATTCTGGGTAGTTTTTACTTCAGTATGTCCCCTATCCATCCATGGGCAATGGCTGGGACTGGCGAGAGACCGACGGAAATGGCGTGGGGAAGAATAGGCCTATGCCCAACAGTGGGTGGATGCGGGCTGATTGGATGATGATGATGTCCCCTATTGGGTCGGTTAAGGTCCTTCTAGGGCGGCCTGGTCGACCTTTACCTTCCACTTACGCAGCATAAATTTCTTTCGTCATTCTACTTTCATTCGTGCTCTCTATATGTCCAAGCCACCGAAGTATTCCTTTTTCTATTCTCGTCACTGCACTTCTTTCAGGCCGCAACGATCCCGTATGTCGATATTTTTCTTTTTATCATTCAATGTTAAACCACACATAACTTCGTAAGGAACCCATTTCCTCATAATAATAAAGAGTAGAATTTAAAATAAAATTCTTGAGGTCCCTTTGTAAAGGTCCAATTCCCGTGACACAACAACTTGTTTAAAAATAACGATCTCAATCAGGGCTTCACTTTATTCAGGGCAAAGTTAAAAGTGGAATATAATTTCCACTGAGGCGTGTGCCACGACGCAAGCGGCGCGCTGCAGCGGCGAGCGGTAGCAGAAAGCGTTTTACAACAAACGCACCAAAGTGTGCAAGCGGCCAATAAATTGTAATAGCCAATAGGCAACATAGGTATTTTACCCTATTAGAGAGAATGACTAGGCTCTTTTGGCGCAGCTATGAAACAAGAGTTACGTTTTATTAGAAAGGTGACGTTAGTTCTGATTTTGGCTACGACCAATATATGTGCCAAAAGAGCCTAGTTGCACTGTATATAAGTATCTTTGTTTTTGAGTAATCAATCGACTGATGACTACTTCATTAAGGTGACAAATACTGCTGGTGACTGGTTAAAAATTTAAAAGCTCATCATTCCAGGTATTCTGTAGTTATTCACATTATTTTTTGCTATTTTTTAATCCAAATATCATCACAATGAAACCGACCTTTACTTGTGGCTTTCATGGTTACCAGCAGTTATAGCCCTCCTATAGGTAAGCGGTCTAAACAAACGCACCGGGGTGTTCTAGAACGCCACTGAATGCACGAGCGGTGATAGTATGTTTGTTTTAACCGCTCGCCGCTACCGCGCACCGCTCGCATCCTGCCACAGAACGCTTCGCCGCGCCACCAAATGACTTAAGTGGAGGTACTTACTCAAAATTGTCCAACCTCATAAAAAGATGGAAACATACTTTCTTTTTCCTAACAGTGCAAAAATTGGAGTGCCACTTAAAAGTCCCCGAGAATATTAGACGAGTGGTTCGGTTTAGCACTTTGCGATTTTCCGACTGGATTAATGCTGAAGATTTGCAAAAATAAAACGGGCGTGCAAATTTGACTCGCTCTCCAAGGGTTCCGTATTAAAATCGTGCCTTTTTAAATTATGGTAGAACTAGCTTTTGCCCGCGGCTCCGCCCGCGTGTAATTTGGTTTAACGACATGCTTTTTTCTGGGATAAAAAGTAGCCTATGTGTTAAGTTGGGGTATAAGCTATATCCATTCTAAATTTCATCCAAATCCATCCAGCCGTTTCAGCGTGAAAGAGTAACAAACATGCACACACACACACAGACACACCCTCAAACAAACTTTCGCTTTTATAATATTAGTGTGATAAATGATGGAAACTTGTATGTACCTGCTTCACAAAATATGTTCATCTTTCATTATGTTTTTGTGCAAGGGCTGACAATCGCAAGTAATCAATTTCTTAAAATTATATTAATGTTGGGTGGAGCGCTATTAGTCTGCAATTTTTTTTGAGAAGTTTGCCCTTCTATGTAATAGAATATTTCTTTAAAAGAGGAACGTAGTAATTTATTCCCTACATATTTATTCGAACATTTGAATGAACATCGAATGAAAAATATACATTTTAATAGTTATAAAGTTTATAACAACTCTCGAAGAAAAGTAGCTGCGACAAACTGGTAAATAACCGGACAGAATTAAATACAGAACGATAAAACGAGGTAACAGTTGCTTTATTTACGGAAAACGAGTCAGACAATACGACGTGTCAGTCCAATTTGCGAAATATCTAGAAAAAATTACGATTGTACGATACAAGTGAATTTAGAGCTCTTGACATCGTACTTCTATGAGATCAAATAACTTTTGTATCTTTTCCCGGGTCGTCCTTAAATTCCGCACCTGCTTCCCTTTCAGCTGAATTAGTCCAGTCGTTATTGATTTATACATGTCAATTCGGCATATATGATTTGCCTTGGGTAGATCGTGTTTCTGTTAAAATTAGGGGTAACTGTAAACCTAATATGCTCCAAGGACATTGTATAGAGAACAAGACCGTGCACTACGATACGAAAAACGAGCCGAGCGAGATGGGTGTTGGCACTCGTTGATCCCTTTCTAACACGTTAGAAACTCAACAACACTATATAAGTATATTGTATGTATTATATATGTCGCAGTTAGTTAGTTAAATCAGACACTCAACTAACACCCTAGCCGGTAATTAAAGATCGACGTTTAACCAAGTCACTAGCATTTTGATTTAAATACAGCATCGTCGAAAACGTTTAACAATCTGTCTTACCGAAAGTTGGTTAAATAATGTAAAACAAGATGGCGTCACGACAAAGCTGATTACTTTCAGAGTCAATCTTTTTGGCAAACGCTGCGCGTTGTGCAACGTTGGTTTGTTGTGTTCAGTAGTTTTTAGGGTTCCGTACCCAAAGGACCCTATTACTAAGACTTCGCTGTTCGTCTGTCAAAAGGCTGTATCTCATGAACCGTGATAGTTAGACAGTTGAAATTTTCACAGATGATGTATTTTTGTTGCTGCTATAACAACAAATATTGAAACCGGCCAAGTACGAGTCGGACCTGCGCACTCCCATACAACAGACATGATTTTTTTTGCCGTTTTTATAGATTATGGCACGGAACCCTTCGTGCGCGAGTCCGACTCGCACTTGGCCTGGTTTATTTATTTCAAATTTGGTCTTTGGTGCAATTGTAAACATTTTGTTGGTAAAACGTACCAAACAAATGTACCAAACATTTATGTTCTGTAGCAGAGCAGGTTTTATTTTTTTCTAATTAAAGCACCATAAAACAAAAATAAAATGCAAGGCATGTTCTTCAATTTCGGTTGGGTACTACATGCCGTGCGAAGGTGGTTTTTGTCAGATCGATCTTACGCCACACCACCTAAGTGGGCATTACGCCTTATGAATAAACATAAGACAAGCCATGTCTTTTTACTATTCATTTTTTCCAATCAAACATCTTGGTCACTCTACCAAAGTTGAAATGCATCTTGTTGCCTAGGAACGTTTAGACAACTCGTTAAACGTTTCGTTCACTCACTCCTCTGACGGAACTTTAGCGACTTGGTTAAACGTCGGTCTTTAATTAACGGTCTAGGGTGTTAATTAAGTGTCTAATTAAACCAATTTACTGCGACATATACACTGGCAACTTGCTAGACAAGGATACATGAGTAGCGACAGCTATCTCGCTCGGCTCGTTTTTCGCTTGGAAGGGTATTTTAATAATTGCAACCTTATTTCTAAGGAAATAAAATCTAGTTTAATTGAGCAAAAATTGGACAGTGCACAGTCTTGTTATTATACAATGTCTTTGATACGCTCCTCTTCGCTCCGCTCGTCGTCGCACCCATTTTAAATTTAGGTGAAAGATTTTCAATCTCATACTTTATGATGTGACAAAATAATTCATGATATGCCAAATTATACGATTTGCTGACGACATAGACAAAAGATACGCAAAACTCAACAAAAATGCAATGGCACCAACCTACAGAATCAATTCAATTTTTATATTTCTATTATAGTTATACAGGCTGAAAATGAATCCCTAGCTTTATTGAAATCTATGAATCGAATCAGAACACAAAACCGTAGAAAAATGATAGTTAAAAAAAATTTTTTTTGGTTCCCACTTCTCTAATGAATGGCCAACCTATGCGACGTGACATGTGAATGTGACTGACCATAGACCGTACATATTCCCGGCGGTAAATAATGGACATAAGGCTATGTAGCTTCGACTCCGTGGAGGGTCATCTCATCTGTCAGCGGAGTACTAGTGCTTCTTATGATGGTCGATATCTTTTTTTGAAATTATGAATAATGATAATGACAAAAGTAATAAAACATGTATTTTTATTTCGAACATGGAACAGGTTCATTTTCAACCTGTATGTACATATACATATAACTGAAATATTTTTTTATTGTTTACCAATTAAAAAGTAAAAGTTAATATTTTCTGTTGGCTGAGTGTTCGCGACATTCTCAATTCAAAACCCTTTTTCTCACTGAGTGAGTAAAATTGACTTTTGCTCACTGAATGCTTAGTGCGAGTTGCCATCGAATGACTTTACTCGTGAATCGAGTTAAGCCGGGTCTCCAGCGCACGTTTTGTACTACACACTAAACAAAAACGTTTACACAAAACATTGTTTCGCTACACATTTTTACTGATAAGCATGCAGGAGACACGGGGCTTATAAACACAAATATGTAGCGGAACAATATACTGTGTAGACGTTTTGATGTAGTGTGTAGGACTGGAAACCCAGCTTAACTTGATTCACGTAGCAGTAAAGTCATTCGATGGCAACTCACACTTGGAGTAATTTTGAGCAACAAAGGCACGCTTTTTGAGCTGGTGAGGTGAAAAGTGTATTTATCTTTACAAAGTTATTTGAAGAGTTATTTCTCTTCCTTTAATTTTGTGTAAGGCTTAATAAAAATGCAAATCGCAAGGTAATCCGCCGCCCCGCTATAAATATGTAAAATATCAGCCGACAAGATATTTGCTGAGGATCCCTTATAGAAGTTAAGCTTATCGTGACGTGGTCTTAACTCCTTTAGTAAAATGCTTTTGTTTGGTTTCTAAATAATCCTGCACATAAAGCCTGTCAGGTATAAAATTTTTGTAGTGTTGCAAAAAAGGGCTGCTACTTTGCATGGAAAGCACACACGAAAGGTTTTAGACATCTACAACAAACTATTAAATTCGTTGATCTATCTAAGTATACTAATAATAAAGTAACAAAATAGTCGTTTTTGTACATTGAAATATTTTTGCGAAATCTGTACTAATAATATAGTAGTAAAAAAAAGTCGTGTCTGTGCACTGAATATTTTCAACTGTACTGAGGCCTAAACAAACATTTTTAGAACTTTTGTCTGTCTGTATGTATGTATGTGTTGCAATAAGATAGTTAAAACCGTGAGAGTGTATAATTATATCACGGTTTATTAAATATTATGTATCCTTCGGTCAATTTATAACTATTTAACTAGATTAGTTTAGTACCAGTTTAGTAAGATACTAATATCACTAGATGGCAACTGTATCATAATTATATCCCAAGTAAGATAGATATATGAACTTCTTTCGTATTATGTTACGGTATATAACTATAACCCTAGGGATATAATTATATCACGGAAATAACCATCTTACTGCGATATATGTTCCGTTTTAACTCGAGAACCACTTAACGGGTTTAGATGCGGTTTTTTCATTATCACCGTAGTGACCCTGGTCAACACATAGGCTATGAGGGTTCATAAAATAAAGCACAATCTGAAGACTGGGCAAAGATTGAATATAATCTTTTAACTCGAGAACCACTTAACGGATTTGGATGCGGTTTTTTTTTATAATCACCTTAGTGACCCTGGTCAATATTAGGGATGTTGATAAAATTACCAACAAACCAAAAACTATTGATAATAGTATTTATTGAAAGACACTTCCACGTTAGCGAAGACGCGGGCAAAAGCTGGTCTATACATTTACGCATTTCGTTTATTTTACATATTAAAAGGATGAAAAAAAAAACTGACAGATTTTATTTTGTATAAATCCTTTATGTATTCAATTTTCTCGGCTCTACCGCCGCGCCGCGCCGCAATGAATAACGCAGAACGTGTATATGTACCGCGTAAGGCCTAGCGCGCAGTACGATTCTTTGTTTTGTAGCTCGATATTTTTATCGCAGAAATACCAACGTATGAGTTAGCCCGGGCGGTAGCGTTGCATTTTAGGAAGTGATTTTACGCCGATTGATTTCCATCTTTTTCAATAGATCTGGAATGGCTAATAACAGAACCAAGCGTCAGCTGACGCACCCGCGGTGGGTTTGGGTGTTAGAGGTTGCAAAAGAGGTGAAAAAAAAGTGATAGTACGCCGGCCAAAACTTTTCTCATAGATAGTTGACATCATACTGAGCTGAAAAAAAATCGTTAGCTGACGCACCCGCGGTGTGTGTGGATGTGAGAGGTTGCGAAAGTGATAAAAAAAGTGATAGTACACCGGCTGAAACTTTTCCCACAGATAGTTGACATCTTACTGAGCTGAAAAAAAATCGTCAGGTGACGCACCCGCGGTGGGTGTAGATGTGAGAGGTTGCGAAAGTGCTAAAAAAAATAGTACGCCGGTTGAAACATTTTTCACAGATAGTTAACATCATACTGAGCTGAAAAAAAATCGTCTGCTGCATCGTGGATTCGTTAGTTTTTTTTTACCACTTTAGCAACCTCTCACATCCAGACCCTCCGTGGGTGCGTCAGCTGGCGATTTTTTTTCAGCTCAGTATGATTTCAACTAAAGTTTCAGCCGGCGGTGTACTATATTTTTTTTTACCCCTTCCGCAACCTCTCACATCCACACCCACCGCGGGTGCGTCAGCTGACGATTTTTTTCAGTTCAGTATGATGTCAACTATCTGTGAGAAAAATTTCAGCGGGCGTACTATCACTTTTTTTTTTTTACAGCTTTCGCAGCCTCTAACTCCCAAACCCACCGCTACTTGAGCAGCTGACGGTCGATTCACATATCAGTCATCTGAGATCTACCATCGATGTCAATATCAGCCGGCTTACTATGACTTTTGTATTTGCAACGGTACCTCCCGGGCTATTAGTAAAACAGTGGCGCACATGCGACTGAAAAATCGCAGCGATTTTAAAATTGTGTTTGTCACATTTTGCTGCGACCGCTCGCGACGCGATTGCCTTTCTTCAGCTGGGATTGCACTTCGCCATCTAGTATTTTTGTATTCAATATGAGGTCCAACAATTCTCATTAATCTGTCAAATGTTTGAATTTTCATTCTTTAATAGCCAAATAATTTTTTTGGGATACGTCCGAAGTTCATGGTATTTTAGATAAATGAAACCATTGATATTTTATCCGCTGTAAGTGTCCAGTATTGACGGATTTTCTTTTTTCTTCTGATCCGGAGTAGTAAATAAACACAAGCAACTTGTACGAAATCCATGGTGCAACTGACACTGAGCGAAGTTGGTTATCTCACATCCCCCTTTCTGGGGCGTGGGTATCCAGCGTCGGGGCAGGTGCCCCCTTGCTGAGACGTCTTCCGATGCCCATGACTATGGGCATGTCCTTGGGTTGTCTTGTCCCGTGGTGTTCGCGGCTCTACTCTCGAGGAGCACGGCTCGACTCAGGGAGGAGCTCGGCTCTACTCAGGGAGGAGTCGCGGGTGTTATGTGCTGTCCGGCGCGGGCGCGCGCGTCGCGTGAGTGCGCGGCGCTGGGACGCGCGGCGCGGGGGCGCGCGGCGCGGGGGCGCGCGGCGCGGGGGCGCGCGGCGCGGGGGCGCGCGGCGCGAGGGTCGCGAGCATAGATAATACACCCAGGTCGCGAGCGCGGGCGCAGTCGTCGCAGACGCGCGGGTCGCGTCGGGCGGCGCTGTGGTCTCTTCTGGTGGTTGAAGGAGGTCCCGTGGCAGGCGGCGGCGGTCGGGGGGGCGCTTGTGGTGCGGCGCCAGCTCTCGAAGATGTGAGAACGGCGCATGCTCTGCGCGCGTAAACATCCCCGTCGCGAGCCGGCTGACGAAGTCGTCCAGGCGTTCTATCTTCATGTCCCTCGCGATCACGTCGTTCTTCACGTAGCGAGGCGCGCCGACGATGGTGCGAAGGGCCAGGTTTTCTTGGGCTCGGAGACGTTTCTTATTCGTCTCCGAGGCTAGGGCGTACCATGCCGGCGCAGCGTACGTGAGGCGGGATCTCACATAAGTTTTATAGATCCCGAGCTTCGCACGCAGAGGTAGGCTTGAAGACAGGAGCGGTCGCAGTCTTGCTCGCGCTCCTTTCACCTGGGCGACGACGTTGTCCACGTGTTTCCGCATTGAGAGTCTCCGGTCAATGGTGACTCCCAGGTACTTCACGTGGGGCTGCCATGGGACCTCGACTCCATGGAGTTGGAGTGGTGGTGGCTCCTTGGTGTTTCCGGTGATGGGGGCCTGCGTCTTTCCGACATTGACCGATAGTCGCCATTTGGACAACCAGTTTGGGAGCAGGTCCAGGGTGCGCTGCATATTCGCCGCAGCGTGGTAGGGCTTGTATGACGATACGAAGTAAGCCGCATCGTCGGCGAAGAGAGCGAGTTGGGCTCCCGCTCCCAAAGGGATGTCATCGGTATACCGGGAGTAGCAGGCTGGGGACAAGCAGCTTCCTTGCGGAACGCCAGCTTTGATCTGGCGCTCTCCGGAGATGGCGTCTTCCACCACCACTCTGAAGCGGCGGTCAGTAAAACAGCCGAAAGTTGTTAAGGGGTTTTGTAAAACAACTTATGGATAAAAAACCACGGATTTTGTAAATCCATCTGCGTCATATAGGTATATATTTTCCTATTCTACGATCGTGCTCTGTCTTCAATTTATACACTTTCAGAGGGGTAATGCTGCCAGAATTGTGTAGAATCTGCCACAAGACGACGGCGAATTGGCCATTTTATTTTTATTTTGAATATTCTTACTTTGCTAGATATTTTAATTTAGATTAGATAAATGGATAGGTTTATTTTATTTATATCAAATATTTTATTTTGCATGTTAATTAAGTTTCTGTGAAAAATTACCACGTATTAAATGTATTATGTACTTTTAAATTCAATCAACTTCTATTACAATTAAGAAAACAATTTCTTAGATGCCATTTGTTTTTAAAACTAAAGCTGAAAGCAGACTTGTTATTTTATAGTCTAAAACTAAGCTAGACGAACGGAGAGTTCTTGATAGTTTTACCCTGAAAGATACTAAAATGATATTTTACTATTATTATATTTTAATTTGTGTCTCGTCAAACACAGAAGTCTTGTTTATTTTCGTTCCAGTGCGAAGTTTATGTGAAATTACATCGAGCATCTCGGGCAATAAAAGATAATATTAGAAAATGTCTCGTTTCTCAATTTCAAGATTGCACGCCGTTAAGGTGGTAACGGAGGATCTCGGTGCAAAATGCACATCATAATATTGTTTTTCTTACTTTTGAATAAAAATTATGCAATAAACCGGTTTTATAGCAATTCGCGCAAATTTCTTGTTATTAGTTAGGTGATCACATGAAAATTATTCAATTTTATGCGTTACATTTTAGCTGCATTACATTACAACTGTAAGCACACTTTTAAGCTTGTTAATGTAATGCAAACAAAATGTAATACATTAAAAAACGTAATTTTTTTGTAAAGACTTTATTATTAATAAACTATTTCCGCAAGTTGCTTTAAAACACATTTATTGCATACTTTTTATTCAAAAGTAAGGAAAACAATATTATGATGTGCATTTTGTACCGAGGTAAAAAGTTACCCCCTTAAATCGGGCAAGCGCTACAGATTCTTCATTTTTTAGGGTTCCGTACTTGAAAGGTGACAAACAGGACCTTATTACTAAGCTTCCTCTCGCGTCCGTCCCTCCGTCCACCCGTCACAGGTAATACGAGTAGTTTTACAGTTGAAATTTTCACTGAATACATGTTACTATGGCCTCAATCACTGCAAACCATAAGAATAAAAAGGCAGCGTTTTTTAGTCGTTAATTGTTTCATCTCCATTTTTAAAACTGTTATACGTACAAGTTTCAAATTTGATCAGATTGTGCTACAGTAAAACAACAAATATTAAAAAGTAGAGTTCGATACTCAAACAGTACAGAATCATTTGTCAGGCGTCCTCATTATAGCGGTTTGTTTTTTGTAGCCTTGATGTTGCTGGGGCATTTATATTGTTGTTATTTACCATAATATTTTTAAAGTTTTGTGTTTTGTGGTACAGAACCCTTTTGCAAGTCCAACTCGCACTTGACCAAATAATCATTGCTCCATTTATGTCCAGGACGGAGGCACCAGCAGCAACGAAGGCAAGACCGACTCCGAGCCAGGGTCACCACTAAGCGTCACCGCGCCAAGCTTCTCTCGACAGCCGAGCCACACGTCTGAGAGCAGAAAGTCCATCGTCTCACCCCATGTGAGTTTATTTTGTAAGGTTTCAAGTTCCATGCATAAATGAAGACCCAGTGTTCTCCTGTTTGTCCTCTTTTGCAGCATATTTCGAAATTTTCAGGTAAGTTCATATAGATGTTTCAAATTACTGATCACATAAGGAATTACTACATAAAGATATCTAACTGGTATAAGAAGGTGATTGCGAACATTTACTGAGACGGTCAAACCCCACAAATGATACAGAACAACAGGCACTAGAACACACGTGGACGTCGGCGACATCACGTTTGCGAGGCCTCTTTCATTTCCCAGTCAAAAAGATTACATGAGCCGAATTATAAACTTATATGAGTAAACGAGTTTTATTATAAGGTCAGATTGAGCACCTCATTTTGCATAAATCAGAACTTCTTTTAGTTTAAAATAGCGTCTGTTACGACCACCAAAAACACGCGCCCACCAAAATCGTCATTTTTATTTTATAACTCTGCTTCTAGAAGAAAATTTTAAATATTATAAGATGAACTGACGATGTCATTTGTTAACTTATTTTTGATACAAATTTCAAGGTTGTATGATTTAAATAAAAAATAAAATAAAATTAATAGCCTCACTGAATTTTTTCAGGATTATATCATAGCTAATACTAGCCACTATATCAGTTTCAATTGATAGAACAGATAACGCAGATAGTCTGTCTTGGCTCATCGTGCTTCTCAAGTAGGTCTTTATCAATTTGAACTTCGAGAAGCTTCTCTCAGCGGAAGCTGTACTGACTGGAACTGTGAGCATGGTTCTAATTGTTATGTAAACATTTGCATATACTTCATCCAAATTATTTTCAAAAATGTAACTGAACTTTAAATAACTTGTAAAACCTTGATGCGAGGCTCAAGCGCGAGGCCGGCCGTCGTCGGCGAGGCGGTCGTCGACGTCGGTCGCCTGCACCTAGCGCCGCCACTGTTTTTAAGGGTAACAGGTTGATAACAAATCAAATGAACAAAAATTTTGTTTATTTGAATTTACACTGTGGTTATTACCTACGTAGCTATACACCGATGCTGAAACTGTAAGAAGATAATATTACTACAAAATTGTGATCGATATCGAATACCTTTAAAATGAAAATGGAGAGGTACACATACTTCCATCCATCTATCCATCAGCCTGTTTCGTCCACTGCTGGACATAGGCCTTTCCAGGATTTCGCCACTCTTGGTGGTCCTCCTAGAAGAAATGCCCATACTCACACACGCTGGGCAGGCGGGTTGGTGAGCGCGGTGCCGAAACCCTTGCACCAGTGACGCCGCTGCCCGTCACCAGTCTGTTTTATATACGGTCCGGCAATTGGGGATGGATATACCGCCATCCATCGGTCCCAGGCAATAGTGGGCCGCCTGGTTTTGCCTGAGAGATGTTCTCTTACTCTCCCCCGAATAACTTCGGGAGGATTTGCGAGTAAGATGGTGGTACCTGCACAATGAGCGTGAAAACGAAAATGTTATAAATTCATGGAATGAAATCTGTTTACTTAAAAAGTAATGCATCTTTGTTAAATAAGAAATATGCTTCAAAAAGTAATGTATTACTCGCAATAGGCAAATACTTAATTAGTTTTTGATAGAAGTGATTATTGGTTAGCTCAGGGCCTAATTTTTTTAGACCAGAGTACATTATCGAGATGGGTTTATAAGATATGCTGCTAGGATAAATAGTTTATAGAATTATCTTGCAATGTACTGTCAGTACCTAGCTTAAGTAATGATTGTAATAAATACGAAAAGTGTACCTGCAGTACTTTTCCCGATTGTACATATTATGTACGTACTAATGACTTGGGGAAAATTGCGTAAATAGTACGTGAATCTATTTCTAATTCTCTACATTTACGATTAAGTAAAGGCAGTTTTAAAACCATTATCTGATTAATCTATAGAATACATAATATACTCAAGCTCATCTTTCAGAGAGGTATACAGAGACTACACACCATATTATGTGTTGATGGTTGTGATTGTCCATTATCTCAATAAATTATAAGCGAAACCGGTCGGGTGTATTGAAGTTAAATTATAATCCTGTGGACAAGTACAAGTGTCTTATTTAACAAGATCCATATCATGTGCCTTAAACATTGTAGAAAAATCTCCCTTTCAATAATAATCAATAACTCATTCCAGTCAATTTGTAAAATGAACTAGGCGTAAAATCACGTCTAACATCACCATAACCTTGAGACGTACTAGCTACTCGACATTAGTCTCTATTACTAGTCAATAGAAGCTATAATAGGATTTAAACGAAAATATTATTCAGTGAACAATGTAACACGAGTTACGAGAGGTCGGCTTAATACGTACAATACTCGCCTCTTTTGATGGAATCTGATGTCTCAGTGGCTACGCTGGTGATTTCAATATCATAGTTGTGATCACTTGATAGATACATTGGAATAATAGGCATGAATTCGGCTAAACACCATCTGAAAAAGTGCCCCCCCTATTCAAATACTGGGTGTACAATTATACTATTGCAGCACATGCTCTACTGCTTATACTGAACCACATCCATGGACAAACTTTTGAAACAGCTCGAAATAGTAGTTTGTGCTAAAAGTGCACTAAGTAAGGAGGCAACAGCTTACGAGGACGCTTAGAATTTTTAAACGTTACGAGTAAGTTATTTCCCTCACCCACGTTTTTCAATGCCTACTGTGAGTAAATAAATGAAAAAAAAAACAAAGAACTAATAAATACTCCAAATTATGAACTTTAGGCGGGCATTCTTTTTCTTTTTCTTTGCACGCAAGTTGCCAACTTGACGTAAATAAGCTGCTTTCAGTTTGATGCGTTCGCGCGTTCTCCGGTTGCTTTCAGTCATAACATTCTTTGCTGTCCTGCTTTCAGTGGTAGGTGGTCGTCGTCCGACGATTAAACTGAACGCAGCCTACGAACGCATGAAACTGAAAGCAGCTCATTTCTGTCAAGTCTGTCTATAAGAAAATGCTGGCAACTGGTTCTAGTAAGAAAATACTGGCAACATTTTTTCATTTTTTTTTTAAATGGAACATTAGTGTTGTAATTGGCTAAAACCGACGAAAATTCGCTAGATCTAGCCACAAAGTAGCTAAAACGGCAACACTGGCCGTCGCGACAGCGGAACGCCGAGAGCCGCGAGATCGGGAGCGGAACGGCAACGGCGGAAAGTCGACTACGAGTACTACGATGACTACTTACACTAATCGGCAACGTCGCGTGATTATTTTGCAACTACTAGGTAAAATTAAATCAACCGACCAAATTCATACTGGAGACTCGGTTGGAGATCAAGAAGTAGGTTCAGTAATCCTTTTAGCCAAAATCGAAAATAAATTTTTTTGCTGCCTTACTGGTTGGACTAGTTTAAGTACAATCAATTCCGTACGAACCCTAAATTTATCATCTTGTTTGTTATAACAATTTTTATCACTTGTTGTTTTACTTCAGAGTATGTGTAGTACATACTCAGTATCTACTGACAGCGGAGCCTTGGTAATAGAGTCCCGTTTGCCACCCTTCTATTTCGGAACCCTAAAAAACAAAAATGCCTACCTAAAATTCAAATTTTCCTCTCAATATAATGTGAACGCTGGCAGAAGGTCGAGGTTTTCTATTAATAGCAGATCAGATCCTGTAACATCGGCTCTTGTTGCAATGCTGATTTAAAATAAACGTTCCAAAATCTCAAGTTTTATATCAATTTGAAGATGATGATTAGTTCATTAACCCGCAAAACTTACTATGGCGTGAAAAAATGTATTTATCACATTACTTTACACGATGGTTCACACGTTTTTTTTTATTATATATGAAATTGTAAATATGAACTAAAAGACATAAATATTACATTAGTTGATGGTTGTGATTGTTGGCACTTGGTGAAAATTACTACAAAACACATTATGCTTATTTTAATCTATTACTTATTCACATTTTTTTTTCTTTATAGATTTTTTTTTATTATTAGACTTAAATTAGTATTTTATGTTTGATTAATAATAACCCTAAGTGCATAATTTCAAATACTTTAAAATAAAGAATATACATAATTATTAGTTGATTACTGAATTAAAATATTTTCATGACTAAGAATACTTCACTTAAAACAATCAGTACGTCGTTCATGCAAAAGTTCACAGTGTTTATACAAATGCAAATGCAAAACTAAAATATAAATTTTCGCAGTATCCCAAAAGGATAGGCGTAAGTCTGTCGCTCACATCATCGAAACAGTTTCAGAAATACAGATCAGTCGTGCAATAAGAGTTGTTGGTATTCGACCCAGTGTCAGCCATCGCTTCATTATCATAATCCTGTACTTTGATTGTACTCGTATTAAAGGCTATAAGGAGTACATACTGTGGATATATTACTGGATAGCCATTGCATTATTATATACTAGATATCGCAACAGTTTGTTTCTATTTTCAATTCAAGGACCCCGTACCCAAAGAATAAAAAGGCATGAGACTATATTGTCCGTCTGTCTGTATAAATGTCACAGCCTCATACGTAAGGTAAGTTTTGTGCCGTTTGGTCTAGCCTAGATATACAGGGTGAACCAAACGAATGCCCCCTGGAGGGAAAGTACTTTAAATACTAAAGATAGCAAATTTTACTAAAAGGAACCTTTATTTTATTTTTAAAGTTAAGAGAAACTGCATTCAAAGAATTTTGAAAAATCACCTGCCTTTACCGGGAATCGAACAGGATAAAATGTGTAAACATATTCCTGATTTAATTATCATGTTAAATTTAATGGTGTTCTTTTAATTTACAATACTATGATACTTAGAAGAATTTGGTTGTTATGTTTGACCCTTTCAATTGGTATCATAAAAATACAGCCTGTTTTTTTTTACGAATTTGTCCGGTTCGATTCCCGACTCAGGCAGGTGATTTCTTAAAACTCTTTTAATACAGTTTTCCTAAACTTTAAAAATGAATTAAAAGTCCCCTTAAGTAAAAGCTCTCTTTAATATTTAAGGTATCCAGGGAGCATTCGTTTGGTTCAACCTGTATATGTCTAGAACATACTTATCCACACACTATAGTAAAATCAAAAACTGAAATGTTTACAGTTATGCTAAAAGTGCCATATTTTGCGGTAAACTTTATCCAACATAAAATCCTATAGCAAAACACTTGCATTATACCAATAAGTTTTGCACTTTGTGTAGCTATATTTACTGAAATACTTACCTATATACGTATACCATTAGGAAGTTACTTACGTTTTGAGGAAAATGCTATCAAGCGCCAGGAAATGACTCCGAATATAGACGGCCTTTAACTGAATTACCTGTTTAAAAGCAGGTTAATCACCTTTGACGTTTTAGTTTACGGATAGTTGAAGGCTTTTTAGTAGCATACGTCATATTATCGCGACATATATTCTCGAGGGGTTGTCATAGGTGAGTCCGAGTGTGGACTGTCACTATAGAACAGTTAATATTCTTATTCTTTTCGTCGACCATATCAATAATTTACACTAATAAACTACAAAACGTATGTGTTTGTTTATATGTAATGGGTGCTCTCTGTAACTACTGAACCGAATCTAAATATTCTTTCACTCATAAATAGCTACGCTATCACTGAGTAACATAGACTATATTTTATTTTAATAAAAATAAGGTTTCAGTTCGGAATTTTAATATTTGTGAATCAAGTCAGGAGAAAAAGTGCCGCTTGGCTGCCTATCGGCGTGCGTTGATTAAATGGTTGGTTACACGTGAAAAAACAAACTGACTAGAGATTGTCATCTACAACGACCCCGACACACCTCTTGCTAATATTAAGCTTCGCTGTTGAAGCTTGTTCGATGTTGAAGCTTCGTAGTCTGTGTGAAAAAGTAATTACAGCCAGTCTGCCAGGTACATAGACTTTATTCTACTGTACTGTACATAGGTGAGCTTATCTCTAAGCAGAATATTATATTATCTAAGAATATAATAAAGAGTATGAAAACATTAGTTTCTTTAAAAAACTGTTAGATATTAATAACAATACAATATGAAATAACCTCTAAGAAATACAAAGTGTATTAAAAAAAAATTGAACAAACAAAACGAAATTATTTTAGCAAGACAACAACAGTCGAGTAACAATGAAAACATGTATGCACAGCTGCAAAATAAACTTGGTCCAAACAAACGAACTACTACACACACGAGAAGCAACCAAAAGTAACCTGTTTTTGTTTAAAAAAAAAATTTATATAAAACAAACTGGTGACGGGCAGCGGCGTCACTGGTGCAAGGGTTTCGGCACCGCGCTCACCAACCCGCCTGCCCAGCGTGTGTGAGTATGGGCATTTCTTCCAGGAGGATCGCCAAGAGTGGCGAAATCCTGGAAAGGCCTATGTCCAGCAGTGGACGAAACAGGCTGATGGATGGATGGATGGATTAAAGTACCTATGAGAAAGAACTTTCGTATGTTACAATAATTATGTTTAATTTATTTACACAGGGTGACAAACACAGCTCTTTATATTTATTTATATGGAAAAGACACAGAAGTAAATTATACATAGAAACGTTGAAGTATAAACAAATGGTTAGTTGTATTTACTTCCTCTACGCTTTCTCAAATACGTTATTTTTGTAGGGAGTAATTTGCTGACATTTCTGAACCATTCTCTAATTATGTACAAAAATTATGTTGTTCACAAAGCGATGGAATTAAATTAAAATTAATACACACAGTTACACACATTCATGCAATCTCACATATTATCATTCATACACATGCTATGCTATGATAAATGCAACTTACATACTAAATATTAAACTACTCGTATACATGAATTAAAACTTCTTGGAGTTGATGCTCGTGATTGTTGGCACTTGGTGGAACTTTTGAAACATTTTTTGTTTGATAAACACTTGTACTTGTCCACTTATTTATATTAATTTCCCCTTACCGGTTTCGCTGTTAAAGCATTAAGTGGACAAGTACAAGTGTTTATCAAACAAAAAATAAAACTTCTTGCTTGTCGTGTGTAGAATAACGTGTTGTATTGAGTGGAAGTGTGGTGCAAATATATCTATGCATAAGTAGTATAGAGTTTTGTGGCGGCTTAGGTACTTACTGAGTATAATAATAGTGCAATTAATAGTTTATACGTGATGTGATATGGTTTGAGAGTCTTTTGCATATTTTGCATGTAGGGTATGCTTGAGTATAACAATAATAAATAGTTCAATGATACATTCACTCGTATTATAATGCGCCCTTTGTACGCGAGTCCACTCGCACTCCGCCAAATTATTTTATTTTAAACTCGTAGCACAAATATGCTACGTCGTAGAGCGCAACAATGCTACGACGCGTTACGCAATAAAGCTACGACGCTACGCGACTAATTTTATGAATGTTGATACAATTTTCACCGACTAGGAAATAAAATCCCAGAAGCAGCTTGCCAATAAGTTTTTAGGATGTATGTGCAAAATATTAGCATACTTGAAACTTGCTGCATGCCCTAAAGCAGGAATTTGTGCCCGAAGTACGGCAATAAGGCTTAAACCTGTCACGTTTGGGACGTTAAATTTTTGGGTAAAAAATGTTAACGAGTTCTGTTCCAGTGACAGTCCAAGCTAACATCTCTGACACACCCTTGGGGATGTATGTACAAGGTTAAATAATATTAGTGGGCGAAACTCAACACAAAGGTTCTAATGAAATTCACAAACCTTTTTACTTTCTATACTGAAACTAGCCTTTGCCGGTAGCTCCACCCACGTTTATTTAATCTTTATACCTTTTTCAGCTTTTTATTATGTGTTAACCATAGGGACCTTATTTTACAACTTGGACATCCATCGCAACCACCTTCAAACGGGCAGTGATTGGCTAGAAATGACATCACACATAATTTTTGACCAATCACGACGCTTTTTAAGGCTACAGCGATGGATATTGAAGTTAGAAAATAAAAGGGTGGGTCATTACGATGATAAGTTAAAAAGAAACACACATACAGACATAGAAAAATTGTGGTTTTGGCCAACAACCCCTTTAATTTTAAATTACGCAAAAATATTTTTTAATACACCTGCATCATTACGTGCCTATTTAGCGTGCGTAAAATTACATATTTCGCACTCGTGCTTTTTGTTTTTACTACCTAACTGACGCCATCTAGGGGAAACCGATGTATCATTTAGTAAGCATGTAAAACTTCGTTACTATCTTTTAATTTAATAATATTTATTTCTTAGTAAGTACAAAATTTTGCATTCAAAGCAGATGTTCGAAGTTACGTCCTTTGTTAATCTCTTACTAAATGTATGAGAGTTTAATGATTAATTAATAATAAATTTAATAATTTTTTGGATACTTATTGTTTGATTTTCAAAAAGTTATTGATGTCATTTTACTGATTAGGTAACATTCTTTCGATATCAATTTAATTGTTTTTGATACCTGTAAAGTTACGGAATAATCGCCTGCTCACACTTAACAATTACAGCCTGTATAATAGGATGAATATTTTCAAACTTTTACATTTAATTATTAAATATATTATGCATGTTAAATTCTAAAAGATGTTTTTTAAAAATTCAAAACAATTTTAGACGTCATAATTTATATTATATTTGAACTATCTTATAAATTATTATTAAAAAGATTTTAGAAAGAGACATTGGTTTTTGTAGTACAGATTGGCGCCAATCAGGCTGCGTGTTCTTCAGTTGACTTGTACCTGTTTTGATTTGCAACAAAATTGCTTTTATTTTATTATTTCACGTAATTTTTCGTAGGTGTATTAAAAACGTTGTTTAATACACGTGCGAAAGTGAAAGTTTTCGCACTCGCATCAAAATGTACTATTATGATACGACTTTTTTACCATTTTATTATTACTATAGAAGATATTCCGATCCGCCAACAGCCCACGATGAGGAGGCGAAAAAAAGTTGCGAATTTCGCTTAGCCCCCATTGAAAAAGTTATTCATATAAACGAGTATTACCTATGTTTTGAGTTTCGCTTACTAATAATATATAATTGAACCTTATGTTTTGTGTTTTTCTATCTATACTCGTAAAAAAATGTCATGTCTGTACATTGAATAGCTTAATTTTTAGGGTTCCGTTGTATCTAAAAGGTACAACAAGAACCTTTATAGTGAGACTCCGTTGTCCGTCCGTCCGTATGTCACAGTTTTGATGAATTTTCGACGTCTCATAGTAATTTACTCGGGGCTGGGCTAGCATTTGTAAGGAATACGAAAAGAATAATTTACGAATTTCACAAAAGGGTAATTGAACCTTGTTACTGAGCACTTACCGAGTCTTTCTATCCGTCTGTCTGTCTGTATGTATGTTCCATTTTATCTCGAGAACCACTAGACGGAATTGGATGCGATTTTCTTTATTACCCTCGTAGCGGCCTGGTCAACATATAGGCTATTATGCACATATAATTATTATATGTAACATGGTTTACAGCATGTCTTAAACAACACATAAACCCTCATCAACCTCATCACGACATGACAGATAACTTTCAAGCTTCAGTCCAATGCTTCAGTTCCATATTTGACTGCCTCTGTGTTTTAGTGGTTTGAATACTCGACTTTTTGAGCCCGTGATTCAAATACAGTGCGCACATTTTGTGTTCAGTTTGCGATTTGCATTACGGTATTGTTAAGGAACGAAAACATATGGAATTTTCATGGTTCTGTAACTGAAGGGTCCCAAACGAGACCATATTACTAAGCTTCCGCTGTCTGTATGTCCGTCTGTCACGGGGGTCTACATCGTCAACCGTAATAGGTAGAAAGTTGAATTTTTCACTGAATACGCGTTATGTATTACGTTATATCTATCACGACAAATAATAAGATACGAGTATATTAAAATAGTAGTTTATGAAACTGGTACATGAAGAGGTTATTAAAAGACGAAACGACTCGTTATTCAATAGTACCACACGAGTCTTTTAATACCTAGTTATGTTAGTATAATATACTTTTTTTAAAGTAGGGTTCCGTCCGCAAACGGTGCCAAATATTGTTGTTATTTACGATAATGCTTTTAGGATTCCGCACCCGTATTGTGGGGTGGTACGGAACCCGTTGTGCGCGAGTCCGACTCGCACTTGGCCAAATTATTTACCATTTGTAATGTAAAAAAACATATTTGTCCTTTTAGTAATTAATTGTAATATGGTTCCTTAATAATAAAAAAAATCTAAACCGGTTAGGTATATTAAGGTGGTAAAGCAGAATCTCGGTGCAAAATGCACATCATAATGTTGTTTTCCTTACTTTTGAATAAAAAGTATGCGAAAATTGCATTTTAAAAAATCAGCAGAAATTTATTAATAACAATTAAGTTTTCACATTCAAATTCTACCATTTTGCGATTTACATTTTGATTGCATTCGATTAACAAACTTAAAAACGTATTTATCGTTGTAATTGAATGTAATCAAAATATAAGGCATATAATAACATAATTCTAATGCGAGAACCCTACTACTAGTAATCAATTTCCGTTAATTGGTTTAAAACGCAATTTTTGCATTATTTTTATTCAAAATATTATGATGTGCATTTAACACGGAGATTCTGCTTTACAAAGACTCTAAAATTTGTTATTTTGGCCTCAGTATACCAATAAACAACCTTTTTCCATTTCATGAAAAATTTCACAAGAATATTCAATGTACAGACACGACTTTTTTACTAATTTGTCATTAGTATAGTTTAGTAGATCTAATAGATCATTACAAGTGGAATGAGAATAAATTAACAAGATGTTGATAATGTTTTACCCAGTGCCAAAAATCGCAGGTATTAATCTAGGATTCAAGACTATGCTTCAAAAAACACTGTTCTAAAAAAACGGATTTTGGTCACACAATTTATAAGGTTATCTTTTACCATTATCGTGTTGCTACGCTGATATTGATAAACAGGAAAATGTTCGCAGAATTTCATGTGATAGCCGATTTTATGTTACCTTCAGATGTTTAATGCCTTATTATGTATTCCTTTTACCTTCTGAATATATAAGCTGAGAATTTTGTATCGGATTTCATTCTACGTTATCCGTGTCGAGTTATAATTATGAAAGTTTAGGTTGGGGAAAAACTCCTTTCGCAAATAGTATGTAAGAACTTATAATAAAATCTCTTTGGCTATACCATTTGTATCTGGCTGGTTTTGGTATTATTTAAAAGTTTAAATTTTAAAAAAGATAATTCCAAATTCAAATTAGGTAAAATGTGTGATTTTCATTTGTTTTTCTTACTGTTAAGATGAGTGAATCTAATGAAGAAATTCGATACATTTTAAAATTTTACTACAAAAAAGGTAAAATGCAAGCCGCGAAAAAAATTTGTGGTGTTTATGGACCTAGTGCAGTGTCTGTGAGAGTAGCACAAATTTGGTTTAAGCGTTTTCAATCCGGAAATTTTGATGTCAAAGATGCACCCGAGCGCCTACGGATAAAATGGATGCCATTTTTGAAAAAGTGGAGCAAGATCGGCATATCAGTAATTACGATGTAGCTGAAAAACTGGGGATTGACCACAAAACAGTTTTGGCGCATTTAAAAAAAGCTGGGTACACAAAAACGCTCGATATTTGGGTGCCTCATGAGCTCACTTAAAGAAACTTAATGAACCGTGTACTCATTTGTGATTCTTTATTACGACGTAAAGCAACAGAACCATTTTTGAAAAACCTGATAACTGGTGATGAAAAGTGGATCACGTACGACAAGAACGTGCGAAAAAGGTCGTGGTCAAAGGCTGGTCAGGCTTCACAGACTCTGGCGAAACCCGGGTTATCTCGCAACAAGGTAATGCTGTGTGTATGGTGGAATTGGAAGGGCATTATTCATTATGAGCTGTTACCGCCAAGCAGGACCATCGATTCTGAACTCTACTGCGAACAACTGATGAGATCAAAGCAAGAAGTTGAGAGAAAGCGGCCGGAATTAGTAAACAGAAGGGGTGTGGTTTTTCATCATGATAACGCTAGACCTCACACATCTTTAGCCACTCAGCAAAAATTAAGAGAGTTTGTCTGGGACGTATTAATGCATCCGCCGTATAGTCCTGACCTTGTACCTTCAGATTTCCACTTGTTTCGGTCTCTTCAGAATTCATTAGGCAGTGTCAGGTTAACATCACGAGAGGACTGCCAAAACCACTAGTCGCGGTTTTTTGATCAGAAGCCCCAGAATCTCTATAGCAATGGGATCATGTCCCTACCTACAAGATGGCAGAAAGTTATCGAACAAAATGGCACCTTCATACTTTAGTAAAATGTAAATAAACTTTATTAAAAAATGTTTTGAATTTTCATATAAAATGCAAAGAAACTTTTTTCCCAACCTATTATAATGAAATGTGATTAAAACTTTTAATTGTAATTATTGCTTTTTAGCAATACAACAGATCGCAGATTAAATTAACGTAATTCAGGAGCAATATTATTCAGAAACAATATTATTCGGAATTTCCCACAAACCAATACTACATAATTAAAAAGGTACGCTTTCAGAAGCAATATTATTCAGAAACAATATTATTCGGAATTTCCCACAAACCAATACTACATAATTAAAAAGGTACGCTTTCAGAAGCAATATTATTCAGAAACAATATTATTCGGAATTTCCCACAAACCAATACTACATAATTAAAAAGGTACGCTTTCAGAAGCAATATTATTCAGAAACAATATTATTCGGAACTTCCCACAAACCAATACTACTTAATTAAAAAGGTACGCTCAGTTCAATTTAAATTGATCATGATGTTCAGTAAATTAAGGATATTTTTGCATCAGAGACTATTGTGTTACAACGCGTGCCATCGGGGTATGTACCACTGACTCACTTTTTGCTATTTTCACGTTCGGAATGTTACGGTTTGCAATAGTGATCCCTGACCAGCCCCAAGATTATGTATGTATCTTTGAGTCAGTTGCGAACTGGTTGCCAAACATCGAAAACAAAATACTATCGAATTCCGACTATTTAAGGATGCGTTCGTGCTCAAAGTGACGTCACAGTACGTGAACAGTTCAATACACACAGAAGGCAAGTTTGAAAGTTCAGTTTTATCTATGTTTTTAGTGTTTGGCAACCACAGTTGGCAACCGACACAAAGTTACATACAGGCCCGGCAGTGGCCGGAAATAGAGAATTTTATTATTATAATGGCTGAGTCACACAATGACTATACAAGTAAACTGTACAATCGCCTGCAGGTTAAACTTCCTTTGTGCACGCAACTTTAAACATTTTAACAACATAATAAGAGTTTTTATTAGGTAGGTGTATGTGCATGGATAAAGGGTATGTGACCTCCTTTACGAAGGATTACAAACCTACTGTACAATATACAACTCATTTGTGGAGTTTCGTGACCAAATGGGAAAAAGGAACCAGTTGGTGAGCTCCTTTATCCGACCGTCTGCCATTCACGGCCTCTAAAATTTTGATTCGTTTAAGGTGAAGACTTTGACTCTTGGTATTTAACATTAATTTGCGTAAATTGAAAAAATAAAATAATATATAAAAATATGATAATAATAGCTTTTTTTTAAACTTATGTAGTAATGTTATATTTTCTTAAAACCGCTTTATTTAATTAGATGAAGCATTACTACATAATATTATATTATTGAGCACTATTTGATACATTTCAGAATATTTAAAAAGCTAGAAAATTTAGACTCTTGTAAAATACGTCAAAATATATTTTTAACTATAATGCGGAACCCTCAATGTGGGAATCCCCGTTTCTTTACTTTCATACAAGTACTTGATTATTTATGAAAATGCTAAAAATAGTAGCATGCTTTGCCGCTGTAGCCACGGCTACGATGCTATGCACTACGGCGTAGCGACTACGGGATTGCTTATTGCGTGGCGGTGCTGTATGTAGCTAATCATGTTGCATTTATTCAAAACTTTAAATATTAACCCACAAATTTGTATAAGCGTAGGTGAAAAGATAAAGAGACTCGTATTTCTCTCTTTTGCAAAATTTTTATTTTTACGTGCTTTTATAAATTTTACTATCTTGGTGTTTTAATGCAAGGACATGCATGCAAGGGCATCATGGCTCAGGTCACGTGCCATTTATAAAAAAAAAGAAATGGAATGATCATAGAGTTTAATGTGTCTGGCACTTAGATAGGTCTGAGGTCTGCTGAGGAGGTCTGGCATTATGTCTGTCAGGTAATCAGGTTATAATTTGACAGTATGTTTCTATTGCTAGGCAAAGATATTGGAGCTTTTCGGCCCATAATGTATCATTTTAATTTGATATTTTTAAATAAATAATTCATATAAAATATATTGAAAGGTGTTTCGTAATAATCATTATTATCGTAATCGTAAATAATAATAAATTTAAATTTAATTGTATGAAAGCTTGTGGATTGTAGCTAATTTTGTAATGCTACGCCGTAGCAATTGATATAAGTTACGCTATTGCTCATTTACATTTTTTTTCGTATTTTTACCCGTTTCTAGACCCACCATATGGGACGCCAGGGGACGCAAACATATATGGTAAACAAATTACCATAAGTCCATAGCTAACACAACCATGGTGTAAGATAGCAGCTAACTTCATAATAACCAAACCCATAATATCAGCCCAATAACGAAACCCTTAACCCGATTTGCACTTGACTAACTTTATTTTTAGACGATGGTCGCATAATCGTATATCATCCTTGACAAAGAATGGCATTGGCAATGGCTGCCGTCTCTCTCGCACAACCCTGACGTTTCGGTATCTTTTACTGCATTTATTTCACTCGCTCTCATGAATTCGAAGCCATTTCTAATTTAAATTCTTCGTGGGCGCGTTTTATCTAAAACTGTATAATGCAAACCTTGTTTCACATACGTCACCATGTTCAATTGATTTCAGAATTGCAAATAAAAGTGAACAATTAACACGCACACCCTAACACTTGATTGCTGAGTTGGCCGATGACGTCATTGAAAGCGATCTCGAGTGGGCGGGAGACGAGAACGGGATGATTTGTGAAATACAATAATACTATTAGGATATCTATGAATACAGCATTATTGTGAACATACTACTTTATATTTCCCGTACCTAAACCAGTATTTATTTCATCCATCCATCCATCCATCAGCCCGTGTTCGTCCACTGCTGGACATAGGCCTTTCCCAAATTTCGCCACTCATGTCGGTCCTCCGTCCTCCTCATCCAGCCGCCCCCCGCAACGTCCTTCAGGTCGTCGGTCCAGTGGGCATGAGGTCGGCCTACACTACGCTTTGCTGTACGTGGTCTCCATTCTAGAGCCTTTCGGCCCCAACGGTCATCACCTCGGCGACAAATATGGCCTGCCCACTGCCACTTCAACTTACTGATTCTGCAGGCTATGTCGGTTACTTTCGATCTCCGACGGATCTCCTCGTTTCGGATTCTATCCATCAGAGATACCCCAAGCATAGCCCGCTCCATAGCTCGCTGAGCGACCTTAAATCGGTGGATCAGGCCCTTTGTAAGAGACGTCTCATATTTCATAAAATTTAAATACATACGTTTGTTTATTACGAATTTTACGGAAAAAAGGCAAAGATAATTTTAATTACTTCTGTCAAATTAAAAAAATTATTGGAAGATGTTACTCTCATGGTTAATTTATTCTTATATTCGTACTATAAAAATATAATGTAGCCAACTAATACCTACTTCATACTGGGTGTTAAATGATAACCTTTTTCCTTGAAACGGAGTTCTACCATCATATGAACAAATTTTACTATGAGGCCAAATTCAAAATTTTAGATATTAAAAAAATCTTGTTAGGGCCTGGCCTAGGGGGCACGGCAGCATTATTGAATGATTTTGAGCTTATATTGTCAGAAAAAGTCTAGATTAGAACGCTTGCTCCGCGCGCTGCCGATACGCAAAATCAGTTAATTTTCGTTTTTTCCTGGATTTTACGAAAATGTATTTGGTGCAGGTATTTTCTAGCTTTTTATTTTAAAATAAACTATGTTTTCTTGCTATAGCAGTTATTTCAGGCATGTTTCAGACATACAACTCAAGCCGCATTCATAAAAAAACGTATTTATCACTTAAAATGGCGTCAGTTTCAAAAATTAAATCAGTGTTCAATTCGGTTCAATTTAGCTTACACCCAAAAGGTAAACGTTTGATAGAACATGTATGTGAGTTTCACATTGATCCGGTAAGTCATTGTCTCAGCATATTTAAGCAAAAACTCTTAAAATATAGAAGGCAAGGTCTGTCGCCCGCAGTTCAAGCTATTTGTAAACGATATTCACGACAACGACGCGCCGCAATAAGAACTGCTAATGTGAATGAATAAATGAATGAATGAATGTAGGGGTCGCTACCCGTTCACCCACTGTCTTCACCCTCCAGTGGGTGCACGGGGAATTGCTGTTTCCCCGTGCACCCACTGCATTATGGTTGAAAATGAAATTCCAGAATTTGTAGCCTGCCAATATGCAGCCTGTTATGCTCGCGTCCGTACCACTACCCCCGCGGTCCGAATTAATTGTAAGCTATCTTACAGTTCATACAAAATCATGCCGTCCCTATCGCACTTACTAAAAAATAGTGTGCTATCTCTCACTCACTCACAGTTTGAGCGATGTAAATTTATTTCGGACCGTACGGTACTTATGAGTAACCTCATTGATTTGATAATGTCTTACAAAATGTTCTGTAACAACTTTTATAAAATACTTTAAAAAATATTTAAAAGAAAGGAAAATTGAAAAAAGATATGTTTGCTAAGTTTCTTGCCCTTCTTCAATACTAATCGAACGGTGCGGATGGTTAGGCATTATTTTTATTTATAATTTAGTTAGTTAATTTTCAACACATTTGTTCATTGCATTATGTTTAATTAATATTTTTATTCCTATATTTCTCTATTTTATGCAGGTGTATAACTTTATTACATTTTAGTAGCCCAACCTAAATATTTTTATATGTATGTATTTCCCGTATTTATTTATCAATTTATTTGTTCATTGCATTATGTATATTTAATATTTTTATTCCTAGATTTCTCTATGTATTCCCCGTATTATTAGGTGTATATTTTTTATATTCTTAAGATATATATTGTAAAAATTAACTTTGACTTTATGTATCTATTTTACAAAATAAATATTTTGATTTAATTTGATTTGATTTTAACAGATTTTTTAATCAAGGGATCAGGGTTGTTAAGAACGCAACACTTAATCTTTATCTGTCTGTACTAAGAAATAAAAAAGTAATAAAAAAATTGTGTCTGTACATTGAATATTTTCGCGAAATTTTAAATGAAATGGGTTATTGGTTTTGTTCTGAGGCCCAAACAACAATTTTTGTCTGTCTGTATGTATGTTCCGTTTTATCTCGAGAACCACTCGAGAACGGCTTTGGATGCGGTTTTTTTTATTATGATCGTAGTGACCCTAGTCAACACATAGGCTATGAGGAGTGTTATGAACTGAAGTTAAATGAAACGACCAGAGTAAATACCGAAACAGCAGATAACTATAAATATTACATTAAAGGAAACTAAATAATAAATTATTTACAGAATACAAACCAAACAAACATTTTCTGTTGCTGACACTTCTAATCTGACGTACATTTGAAATAGAAAAATAGTACATTACGATACGAGAGCGATGAAACGTTTTCTGACGAGTGTGAGTTTGCGGCACGAGCCGAAGGTGAGTGCTGCAATCACACGAGTCGAGTAAAAGTTTCTCACACGAGTATCGTATAATATTTTATAGCAAAAGTGCGGAAAATGCCGACTTTACGCAAGCGCAGCGTGCGTAAAGTGGTCATTTTACGCAGGGTGTGCTATAATAAACATTAATCCAAAGACAAATTGTGATAACCTGGTGGCCAGCAGTTCATCACAAGGAGTGTTAATAAAATAACACCCAAGCCGAAAACGGGACAAATATTAAATAAACGCGGGGGTAGCCGCGGGCAAAGGCTAGTTCTACATAAACTCGTTTGACTTTTTGTAGCTGGAGAGGAACGTGAATTGGGTTCGTTTTTCTTTTTACTTTCAGGTAACGCTTGGCCGTTACTACGCCTTATGAAAAGCGTCGGCGTTAAAGCAGTCTTTATAAGGACTTTCACCAAAATCCACAGAAATCAGACCTTTATTTCTTAATCAAGCATCTGTCGGTCGTTAATTACATTAACCAATAACATTTTATGTACCTTTTATTGACTATTGGCTTACGAAATTGCTTATTTAACGTCGCGTCGGTAAGAACTAAAAACTAAGACGAGAACAATTATTTCAACACTCCCCTAAATCTTTCTTCACGTCATGGAGGAGACAGCGCAGTCCTACGTAGATATGACGTCACGATGTTAGATATTTGGGTCATCTCATAATAATAATAATGTTTACACTGAATAAGGTCAGGTTTCATGAATAGTTTATGGTGTGGATAAATTCTTATAGACTGAGATATGAAGATAAGTATACACGGGTCCGCCGACCAAAAAAAGCTAAAACGCTGGTCACTGATAAGTTGATTTTATGAATGATATATGATATTTCAATAGGAAATACGCGAAAAAATGTAATATCGGTATCAGAGAAAATGTATCTCCATTTTCACCAAAGCAAAAATGAAATTTATAGTTTACTAGCCGTTGCACGCGGCTCCGCCCGCGTTTATTCAATCTTTGCTCCGTTTTCAGCTTAGGCGTTATTTTATTAACACTCCTTATAGTTTATGTATTAAGCAAGCCACAGTATAGGTAATAAATAACAGGCTCACTACGATGATAGTAAAAAAGACTGCATCCAAATCCGTTGAGTGGTTCTCGAATTAAAAGCTTGCACCTCAAATTGACGTTATTTATTTTCGAGCAAAACACGAATGGTTAGAGAATTTGATAAGTAAAATATTACACGAATAAAATTTTTGAATGAATAATTGCGTCCATGTGAAAATTACAATTTTCACCCATTTTGTCGTGCTATTTGGAGACGCAGCGATCGTCGTAACAGCCACTTTGCCGTGCGCGCTGATATAAACGTTATTTCAATGATTTTGCCGGCGATATTTGTACCGACACAAATCGAGTTGATAATTTAGGTCGGGGACCCCCTGAAGTGATTAGAATAAAAGATGGACTGCTTCGGTGGTTTGGGCATATAGAGGTTGGATTATAGTAGAGAATCGTCTGCAAAGAAGAACTATGCCAACCAAATTGGTGACATACTGAAGAAGAGCAAACTAACAATCACCCGGGCTTGTATGACTATATTGATGGACATGGAAGAACTGGTGTGCCAGGATCGTAGCAGATGAAAATATGTAGTCTCTGCCTACCCCTTTTAGAGACAAGCTTCAGTATTTGCATGTATGTTATTTATATTTATTAATATTTATTTATATTTATTATATTTTTATGTTATTTATTATAAATTAAACCCCCATTAAAACGGCGAGAGGTTAATATCCATTAATTATTCCCCGCAGTTAAAAAGCTATTCCTTGGAACAGAATACCGTAATAAAACTTAAAAGGTTCTCTACGAGTAATAACGATCTATTAAGGCTCTCTAGGGGGCAGAAGCGAAGCTTTCCAAGACTGCACAGCAGGGCGGATGCTGGACAGCTAGAATTCTACTTAGTTATTTCCTTGTGCCTAATGGCTGGTCAAATTGACCTAAGTAAAATGTCGTGTTTTTGTTCGGAGATTGTAGCAAAAAACAAAACAAAAAACCGGTCAAGTGCGAATAGGACTCGCGCCCTTCGGGTTCCGTACCATTCAAATGACTTTTGAATTAAAATTTGAACCAAAATTACTTATTTTACAAATTAAACAAAACTGCAAAATTAAATTGGTTGAGTGTTCGGGTACGTCATCCGAAAACTACATTATAAATTGGCGTTTTCAGTATCTGTTGTTTAAATACAGTATAAGGCACAGAATATACAAAAAATTTTAAATTCCCTAGATCCAGTACCAAAATTGACAACTCTGACGGTAGATTGTCAATATAACAGTCAACACTCGTACACCGTCTTTTCGCCGACAATTTTTACGTCCCAACGTGACGCTTTTTAAGGCATGCAGGTTAGCCTTGCATTTGTTTTCTTCACCGTTCGGCCAAGCAGTGTGTAGATCGGGTGTAAATAGACTGCTACCATTAATTGAAACCACATATTCTACCGACCACTTTTCCCAAGAATCATACCCGTGGACACCCTTAGTTTTAGAAATAGCTTCAGGTTTTACGGACGACGCTCTCTCTAAACTCGCCCGTATGTCGGTGCGTTAGGGTTCACGCATTTTTGTTTAGAACTCAATTATTTCCTAAACTAAGGGTGTCCGCGGGTATGACTCTTGGGAAAAGTGGTTCAGTAGGGTCGGTAGAATATGTGGTTTCATTTAATGGTCGCACTCTATTTACACCCGGTATGTACAAAATTACCATGCTTGCACATAAAATACAAAAAAAACATTAGTGCATGCCCCACATAAAGCAAATGCTCCACAACGAATAGAACATTCAACCCCGCCACGGTGGCGGCGCCACCGGAACTTATATTAAAAGTCCAGGGTCCTATTGTCTGATGTATTAAATAGCGAAGATATACACTTTATTAGACCCTTTGTATATTTATACTAAAAGACAGGTAATGCTAAAGAAAATCAATGTCTTCTGTTGTTTATAAAGAACAAATTTCCAAAAGAAACATCCCCGATATATATTCAAAGCATCCCCGCGAATAAAAACAATTTCCACTTTTCCTTACAATTTTTTTATATCTGTAATTCGGATGCCATCACAATTAGGCCAATGAGTCAACGAATAATCGCCTCTATCATAAGCTAATACACAGTCTTTGCCATTGGCCTAATTGTGGTGGTGGTGTGATACTATGTATTTTGTTTGGACAGTATTAATATTAAATCCCATGTTTCTATGGGAAAGTTGTTACGTTGAATAATGTTACCTGTCAACTGACACCACATCTATCTTTGAATTGGCTGCCAACTGGTTGCCAACCAATGAAAACTTAGACATACTGTCGAATTTCAATTATCTTAGGATACGTTCGCATTTGAAGTGACTTCTCAGTTCGTAAATGGTTCAATACCCAATTTAGAAAGACCAAACATTTCTGGTCATTGGCAACCACTTGGCAACCGATTCAAAGATTCCGTTTTGTCGTTCAAATTCACTATCACTATTTTGTGTACTAAACTAACTGAAAAATACACATAAGATATACATCTACTCACGCTTGTCTCCCAGAGGGGCTGGCAGAGACCACAGATTTCCATCTACTACGATCATGACACACCTCTTTCGCCTCAATACACGTAAGTACTATACTATACGTCTGAAGCAAAGGCTATGAATAGGAAACATACCAATAAGGTAATAAGTCATATCACGTTTCCATCCTCGCATAACTGTATCCGTTTCTGGAAAGTTCGATTCGAACGTCGAAGAAAGTTCTATTTAATTTTATTGCAATTTTAATAGAGGAATTAGTGGGTTAGCACAAATTTCCTTGGTCAGACGGTATTAAGTTTTTAGGGTTCCGTACCCAACGGGGAAGATATATAAAGTTTATAAAACTTTCGTATGTCACAGGCTCATAGACCATGAGGCCATAGTCGGTAACCCTAACTCATCGAGTACCAGTATGACAGTCACTGTTGGAAGCAGAACAAAAAGCAACTCTTAAAAAGCTGGCCGGCCTTGGCGAAACCTGGCAAGTTGTGTACAGTACTGAAAAAAAAAACATAAAATTGTTTCGACAGAAAAAGCGGCCAGACCGAATTATTTCAGACTAAAGGATTTCCTAATAGGTTGGTCAAGGTCACGATATGATATTGGTTGCATGCCGGTACTTACTAAAATTAGTCGGACAGATTAAACTGCCAAGCCGACTCTCGGCCAAAAATGTTCTTCTAGCTGTACTAATCGAGTGTTATCGTATGAACACAGTTCAATGCTGGTACTTTAATGAGATCTTTTGATATGAATAAAGACCAACTTTTTTCATGACTCTACACAATACCTTCCAGGTTTCGTTAAAGTTGGCCAGATTTTTCAAGAGTAACTTTTTGTCCTGCCTCCAACAGTGCTCGATGAGTTAAGGTTACGGACTATGCGCTCACGGTCTATCATGCATGATTTGCACTCATAATGTAGTAAAATTAAAGGAAAACGATCAAATTGGTAAAAAATGTTGGTGACATCGATTTTTTGCTGGAAAATGTTGTTTTAAATCCCGTGGGGATTTATGTTCAGTCTGTGTGCTTCGAAATGAATGTTTAGATGTGGAACCGATTTGTGCCCGAAGCACGGCGTTAGGGCTCACCTACCATCACGCTGATACGGAATAATCTCATTAAAACGTGGGTGTACGGGTGTGAACTGGGCACTTGCATTTTTCTGTCTACACTCGGAAACGCATGTGACACCCCCTCGGGGATTCGTGTCGTGACGATATAGACTAGATATACTCGTGAATCTTGCCTAAGTATCGGACAAGCAAATCTGATTTGTAGGCGTCCCTAACATTTTACGACTAATCGATAAAATTAATAAGAGTCCGTGAACCTGATCATATTAAGCTCTATAGATAAACCATACAATTGGCGGATCGCCCGCGGTAGGAGGGGAGCGTCGGGCGGCGCGGAGGTAAGAGTCGAGCGGGATGGGGTGGTGCGGGCGCGGGACAGGGCCGCTTCCAACTCCACGTCGCCCGACGCTCCCCTCGTACCGCGGGCGATCCGCCAATTGTATGGTTTATCTATAAAATATACGTGAATGGACGATCGGAGAAGGTTGCGCTAACCCAATTTTCGCCACTATCGCGATTGAAATAAGGGCGAAAGTTGTGCAGTGGAACTACCGCAGTAGCACATTCTACAGTCAACGTTGCGGTGAGCGGTGTGCGTTGCGAAAGAATATATATGAATGTTTTATAATGGTTAATGAACAGAAAACCACATGTACTATTCCACAAAATTATTTATTTCTTGACCGGTTTCACCTTTATAGCATTTTCGAGTGTCATTGATTGAACTGTTGTAATTGTTATTAGGTATATTAACATCTAATTATAAACCCTTTGAAAATGCCATAAAAGCGAAACCGGTCAGGAAATAAACATTCCCACCAAATGCATAAATGTGAAAAAGGGGCCAAGTTCAGTACAAAGGCAGTGCAGGATTGTCAGCTTCGCCAAAAAAAGAATTGAGATCAAATTGAGTGCCGAGCCCGCTCCGTATTTTTCGTCCGTTTGATGCGAAGCATTACTTTAATCATTTTTCTTGTCATTGCCGCGAAGTTTTTGTAAAATTCAGGACAGTCCATATTGGCCATCTAAATAAAGACCTGAAATTTATTTGATTAAATTGTTTCTCCTTTGCGTGTTATTTTGGTACTTAGATGTTATGAATAACGGTTCGGAGCGGGCTTGTCAGTACCAAAATAAATCGCAAAAGAGAAACAATTTAATCAAATAAATCCTAGGCCTTCATTTAGACGGCCAATATAAAGTGGTGTATGTATATTTAAGGTGTATGACCCTAGTTTTTCAAAAAACATCGCTATAAAGGCCAAAAAACAATTTCACGTATTACTTTTCATCAAAGTTGTCATCGTCGCGGACCGGGCTCTTAAGACATAACTGCAATAATGTAAAACGTTATTCACTTGTTTTCAAATAATGTTTGTTAGGGTCCTTTCTATTGAATACGTAGAATTTAGCAAGTTTTAAAGCTAAAGTTTAAACATTTTAAAATTACATGCAAAATAATTGACTATCAATACTGGCCAAGTTATTTTAACATATTCAGTAGCATATATTGTACGTATTTCGTAAACAGAATCATTGAACCTTGGTCCTGACCACTTACCAAATCTTCAGTGTGAATTTGGCTATATAAACGAAAGTCACCTTATATTTGTAATAGCGTACCTACTCCCTTTACAGGACTCACACCGCGACTCTTGGAGCGAAACCGACATCCTCACCCACGGCGTCAGCGGCCTCAGCCTCCACAGAGCAGACAGCATCAACCAGCGCCCTCTAGCGACTTTGAAGCGAACCAGCAGCAAGGGCAGCGCGTACAGCCTCCGAAGCTTACGAAAAGACCACGCCAAACCCACCACACAAATCGAACGGCCACCAACGATACCCGACGCAGGGTTTGGAACTTTAGAGATCAAATTGGCGTATGATAATGGAACTTCTTCGTTAGCCGTGACGGTGCTTAGAGCGAGAGGGCTGATGGGCATGGATATGACGGGGCTATCGGATCCGTTTTGTAGATTAGAAGTCTTTCCAAGAGGTAAGTTGACAATTTATGTTTGTTCATCAGACAATGTAATGGTATTTTGTCCTGAACTAGTGATAAACTTTCCTTTCTTTGGCTATAAGCGTTTTTGGACAGCCTAAATAGTCTAATAGCTCTAATGATCAAGATGTGTTTCTTTGAAAATATGTTATCGTTATCAAAAAGTTCAAGTGCAATGTATTAAGAGAGTCATTGAAGAAATTATATAGGTATCTTGTTTTACTATCTAGAGGTGAAATTCTAATTCTAATCTCCTAATTGTCAAGCTAAGCTCGAGCGTTTCCGAGGCTTGACTTTGGACAGAACTCTAAAAACTAAAACCCTTACCACCAAGCTAAGTTCATCATCTATTTCTCATAATAAAACCAGGTATTTTTTTTTACATTAAATTTAAACACAGTATTTTAGTAATATTAAAATGTTGAATTAAAATTAACAAAAACCCCATTAAAATGAAGTAACTTTGAATAAATTTAAATGTTGAAAATTTGGTCCAGACCGCTGTGCCGTGGCCAGTGGCGTATTTCGCCCTGGGCCTGTACGGTTTGCCGCCCCATAAATTAGTTAGAAAAGAGCAAAAATTGTTCGATTATAGAATAAAATAAAATTTAATCCTGCAGTGTGTTTATTTATGGTGGGCTGAGATTTATGACAATAAATGAAAAAACTTTACAAAGTCTTCAATGGCACTGAGTGCGGTTATGACATTAAACAGAATAATCTACTTCGGCTATCGTTGTAATGTCGGTCACGAAAATAAACGAAGTAAACCAAAAAAATCCGTATGGACTTCGTGACCGACCATAAACCACAACACATTCAACCGACCCCCATAATACGTGGCCCATAAGTCCTTTGATATGAAAATAAAACTAATTACATTATGAATTATATTTTTATTTACAAAAAAAGCTTAAAAAACGGGAATTATTTTTTGAAAATAACATCTTCTAAATGTAATCCGTTGCGATCATGGCACTCTTGCAAATAACGTCTAAAATTGTCGATGACTGCGCGGCACGTCACTGCTGAAATGCTTGCCATTTCTCTGCGGATGTTTTCTTTTAGGGCCTCAATTGACCGCGGGTTAATGTCGTACACTTTAGCTTTAAGGTAGCCCCACAAAAAAAAAATCCATCGGGGTCAGATCCGGACTACGTGGAGGCCAGGAAATGTCTCCTCTCTTAGAGATCACTTTGCCAGGAAAAAGTTGACGGATAACGGGCATAGCAGTGTTAGAGGTGTGAGAAGTTGCCCCATCCTGCTGAAACCACGTCCTGGCATTAAAGCCTGAAAAGTTTTGCAATTCTGGTATGAAAAACTCTTCGATCATAGCCAGATATCGCTCCGACGTAACAGTAACTGCGCGCCCTCTGCCATCCTCAAAGAAGTAAGGCCCTAGGATACCATGGGCTGACATAGCGGCCCAAATAGTCACTTTCGGACTATGTAAGGGCTTCTGATGCTTAAGTTTTGGATTGATGGGGCTCCAATAGCGGCAATTTTGTTTACTAACATGACCGTTAATATGGAAATGAGCCTCGTCAGAGAACATTATGTTATTGAAGGAAGTAAACCGATTCAACATTTCATTCGCATAAACTTTGAATACCGTCAGTTTCTTTTAATTCTTGAACCAACTGAATTTTGTAAGGGTGCATATGTAAATCTTTCTTCAAAATCCGTTGTAGCGATGTCCTGGATACGTTTAATGCTCTGGCGCGCTTACGAGTTGACTGTGTCGGATTTTCGCGAATAGACTGTGTCACTGTGTCTATATTTTGTTCCGTACGTGACGTCCTTGGGCGACCCAACCGCGGTTTATCTAACGTCGAACCGGTCTCCTCGAACTTAGCAACCCAGTTCTTAATCGTTTGAAGAGTTGGAGTGTCGTCAAAGTTGTGTAAACCTTTGTGTTCTCGAAATTTACGCCGCGCAACGGTTGCCGAATTGTCGTTTTGATAAAACTCGCGCACACAAAACGCACGGTCCGCTCCGGTAAAACGCTCCATCGCGACTAAATTCCCCAGAAAAGAAACCGAAGTTACTCCCCCCGCTTCCCCTGCACCGCTCACGCCCGCCCTGTTCGTTTTATTCAAATTTTACTTTTCAAAGGACTTATGGGCCACCCTATACTTAGCGTTGTTGTTCGTTGTGGGCTGAAGTTAGCCGCACAACACGATTAGCAGCCCATTTTTCCGAACGATGTTTGAAATTTGATGGGGCTCATGACCGGATCGTTGGTGTTTATTGTAGTTTTTGTAGTCTCAATAACCGCACTCACTGTCAAGCTTCTATATTAAGAATAGCCAAACTGTTTAAACGTTCTTCGCTTATACGGGAACGTAGATATTGTTCTATGTTGAAATGAACGCAACAATAATTTTTATATTGGTATTAGTTTTATGTTGGCTGTCATGTTTTTAGTTCATAGTTTTGTCAAAGCGTCGGTGTGTCGCCACCATCAATGAAAACTTCTTCCAAAGAGTATAGTAACTAGTACACTTCTTCTTGGCCGCCATGTAAACTTGTGAACAGTAATAAATAGTTATTAACAAAGTTTTACTGTTTTGTTCCATACTCCACTGAAGAAAACCCCAATTCCTACTTTCTATTCTTTTAAGTATAAAAAATGAACACTCTGCACTGCAATTTGTCGTTGCAGTGCACAGAAATATGCGTAATGCTTTTTCAGTACATGGAAATGCTTCTTTTCAATCCTTTTCCTTAGTAAAAAACTTAAGCCTTAATCTTATTTTATTTTCATGAGACGTCAAGAATTGTTTTAAAAGAACATTTTATCCTCAAAATACTGGCGAAACTAGTAACTAGTGAACAATTCAGAAACAACTCATAAACGACATTCACAGACAACGCATAAACGACAAATATATAAGCTCCGGTAGAAACAAGAAGGTTTTAACAAGGTAACTACCGCTCTAAGCGACTGATAGTAATTAAAATGGGATTTATAAAACGTGATCTCCTCTGCACACTTTGCGTCGTTTTACCGTAACATTATCCGTTACGTAACTTAAAACCCGAGAACTTGTGTTACAATGTCAGTATCGCGTTTCAAAACTTAAACCACAAGTTCTTCTGATCATAACGAGACAACTTTAGTTCTACATTTTTGAAATTACGCACAAATACTTAATAAAAAGGAATGTCTGCCATTTTTCACTTAATTTCAATGTTCGTTCTATAAAAGTTTAATGAGTCATTTTCAAAAAAGTGTATCGTGACACAAACGAAACACAATGGAAATGGAATTTTTCGTTACACATAGGATCATAATGTTACACAAAAGAATTTATAAGGAACAGTTTATATTGATGATTTCCACCCACCTTGTAATATAAATATCTATAGACCTATATTATAAGGTCCTACAATTCAAAGTGAAAAAAATTCAAGAGATGATAATTATGGATCAAAAAATCATTTATTAATGTTGAAATTTAAAAAAAGTTATTTAAAATTTTTGAAACCGATTAATATTTCATTTTAAATTAATTATTAAAAATATTTTTTCAACAATATCTTTCTTCGTTAATTATCTCTTTCAAATTCGAGAAACTCTGTATCCCTAATAGACCAGTTAATTTCCAACAGAAAAAATATTTTTTGCGCGATCTTTTTTTCACCTTTTTATAGAGATTTGGTCGGCTGATTAAACCCACTTTGTACTGGGAAGTGAAAAAATTATTTGACCAAAAAAACATTTTTTCTTCTTGGTTGCACCCATACACAATCTACCCTAAAATTGTTTTCACTTATTATTGTAGGAATAAGCACCTACAATAATAAGTAAAAATAATTTTGGGGTACATTTTGTATCATTAACTGTCCCAAGAGGACAAAAGATTTTTTTAGTAAAATATTTTTTTTCACTTCCCAGTATAAAGTGGTTCAATATGCTGACTAAAGTTCTATAGAAAGGTGATTTTTTGATTTTTGCAATCATTTTCTTTTTTAACTTTTCAAGTTTTTTAGGATTTTCATGTTCAATTTCTCCCCGTATTTTCGTTGATGTTTTGCTGAAGTCAATGGTGCCATTTTTCATTATGTGTTAGACAAATACAACAGCATAAAAAAAACTGCATTAACCTATTGAATAAAAAATAATCATCAAAATCGGTTTAATGTAGATACTCGTATATCGCTTAATTTATAAAACAGTTGAATTAAGAACGTCCAACTTTCAAAAATTGGTTGAAATCACTGATTTGTGTAATATTCCCACATCTTTATAGTGTTTCCTTTGTGTAACGTTACACAACCGTTACACAAAAGACAACATTTCATGGCGTTAACACGAAATCAAATTAATAACGGAAAAGTGTCTCACTAGAATTATTTAATTTTATGCAGATTATTTCATTAGTATTCGAAGTCATATGAATGTATGAAGTTTCTGTGTTATTTACAGTTACTTACCTATTAAATCCACGTTACACGGAGGAAAATATTAAGCGACACAAATCAAATATCACAAACATCAAAGTGTCACTGAACACAATATGGCTGCGTTGTTATTTCGTTAGGTTGGCAGTAGCTTACAGTATTGCTAGTATTGAAAAAACTAAAAATAAGTTCAAAATAACTCAGATATATCAGCGATTTTGTCGTTACACACAGGAGTTACACAAAGTAACCTAAAAGTGGACATGTACTTAAGTTTAATTATTATTGATTTAGTTATACGTTTTATGATAATTTTCTTTTTTTTCGATAGAACGGTATCTTAGTTAATATATCCTGTAACAAATTTATTAATACTTCATCGGAATAGGCGTCAATTTGCGTTTTTGTAGTCAAGTGCATAGGTAGGACAAACAGAATTCTATAGGAAAGGAGTAAGACTCCTTTTTATTTTGCAATAATATTTTTTTAATTGATTTTATGTGATAGAAGGGTTTAATATGATAAGTTAATATTATTAATAATATTTAGAAAAAAAAAGAATCATGATACTGGTAACAGGTTTATAATAATAGGTGATTTTTAGCGAGGACAAGAAATTTTGAGAGTAAATACACTTTTTTTGAAAATGACTCTAATACCTACTTATAATAAGTTTACGGCACCATAATTTACTTATACATATTAGGTAATATCATTGCATAGGGCACGCTCTGAAAATTATACGCACTATTAAGAGTATGGCATACCCTAGGAAAAAATGGTAAGTATTACCCGTCCAACACAAAAAGTCCAATGTCAAATACTTTATTAACTTTTGATAGAGGCGGTTATTGGTTAGATAATTGACCTATTTGTCTAGGATGCGTAATACTAATAATTACGCGCGAAACAGCAGTTCGGAGGGTTTTTAGCTAATACCGAAATATTTTGTAGGGAAAAAAATACTGGATTTAAGTAGAGAACCTTTATATTTTTATTACCTATTTTATGAAGAAAAAAATCAAGTTAATCTATTAAACGCGTTCTTGAAACGAACGTTTGCAAACCAAAAAAGAGAGGGTGGAAAACATATTTTTTTTGACAAAAGTATAAATTTTAGTACATTGTTTATAAGTAGATCACCTAGATAAAAGATCAATAAATCAAATATATTTTTTCCAATATTAAAATAGTCCTACTTTCGTTAAAAGAACCCTCGAAAATCTGGTTTTTTTCATATTCTAGGGTCACGTACAGCCTTAACTTATCAGAATGGCACGGAACCTCCAGAGCGCGAATCTTACTCGCACTTGACCGGTTTTTTTCTTTATAAAATTTGTTCGAAAGGTATCTAGTTATTTATTTAAATTAGAAGCGGATAGTTGAAACCCAGTTTTTCAAAAGCGCGTAACATTTCGATTGTCGTAGCTGTCCCAGCTCAGAGCGCGCTATGGAAGTATTTTATAGAGTTTAGTTCTACTTGATGCAGAATGAGGTGCTCAATCTCTGGTCACCCATGTCCTTAACATAAAGTATAAGGTCTATTTCAGGACTCCATTGAACTGTAGATAATTTATTGAAACATATCCACGTACGGACGTCAGTATGACAGGCTACATATTGCTAGTTCTTGTTGGTGAGAAGACGAGGTCAGTCCCCTCACCCCCTCTGTCATCCTTCACTCCCTTTGATGGTCGAAGGCGCTACAGAAGAAACTGTGGTTCAAAAAGTTTTTTAATCCCCGATGTTAATGTTTTGAGGAAGTAATAATAAAAAATGAATTTTGCTTCAATGTCGTGTGTAGTATGCCTGTGTTGGAATGGAACCAAACCAACAGCCTGTAGAACGTTGCGGAACCCTTACAGCACGATAACTTCTCGCCCTTATCTAGCATTTATATACCAACAAAGTTTTTTTTTTATTAACAAAAACTCGCGATTTTGAGGAGTTTATTTATTTTATTTATTTATAACACTTTTTGCACATACTTACAACAAAAATTAATACAAAAGCTAAAACAATCAAACATGGTGTACAAAGACGGCAAATAGAGAGATAGTTGATAGAATAAAAAGGAAGGAGTAAATGCTAATCAGTAACAAAAGATCAAGTTAAAAATATAAAGGTAATTAGTTTTCAATGTTTATTTTAACTATTTTACAAAATTTTGCTCCCATAAAATCCTTTTACTATATTCTTCATTGCAAAAAAATACTTACTCAATAAATGAAAATGTTTTTAAGCTGAAATTTATCTACATGTTACAGAATTATTTCAATATTAAATTGCTTAAAAAATCACATAATAATTTGCATAAAGCACAAATATTATTTTGAAATTCTCTATCCATATTCAAATGACGAATCTGAAAATGGGCATTTTTCAGGTAACGCACGAATTCCCCTAACTTAAGTTTTTCATGAAGACTAGTGCCTGACCACAGAATAAGAAATTTTAAAACTAACTACATATCTGGCTCGAATCACGTACAGTATCCATCGGTAAATCGCACAACGAAATGGATAAACATAGTAGTGCGATGGATCAAGTGAAGTTTGGATATTGCTGTTTTTTGTGAATAATATTTAATATAAATTTACCAAAAAACTTAAATAATAATTTTAGATGATAGGTTTATACAGTGGCTTAGCTAGGTGGACAAGGGCCCCGGTGCATAGAGAAATAATCGGGCCCTCACCCCTTTTTGGCTGACCCTCTCTTTTCAAAGCTTAGATAATAGAGGGCCCTCTGAGCTCCGGGGCCCTGGTGCACTGCACCACCCGGCCCTACGATAGCTAAGCCACTGGGTTTATATTATGTTTACAACAGTCATTATACGGGACAGTTTGAACAGAGTACTGTTTTGAACTGAAAAAACAGCCTTCACTTTGTTTTTTTTTTCGATGTAGCGAATTTCTCTCTACCACGTTTTGGGCTCTGTTATCGTCTTGGAAAAGGCCCCATTTATAACATGTTTTTATTTCAGAACCCCATCTATTGTAGTATGTGACTTCTACTGTTTTAAAATCTCATTTTTTACTACCTACATATGTCGTCTATAATTCATTTTATTTTGCCCGCAGCTCCGCCCGCGTTTTATTCGGTTTAACGACATGCGTTTTCCGGGATAAAAAGTAGCCTATGTGTTAAGTTTGGGTATAAGCTGGGTATATCCATTCTAAATTTCATCCAAATCCGTCCAGGCGTTTCAGCGTGAAAGAGTAACAAACATACATTCAAACACATACACACAAACTTTCGCATTTATATTATTCTTCGTGTGATAACAATAGAAACTTAAATAACGTAAAATATGTATCCTAAAAATACTTAAAAATATTAAACTAAAAAATCGTCTTAAAAAACAAATGTATCAAATTTGTTGTGGTATCCTGTGGATCGAACGATCCCTAAAGGTTGCAAGTGGAATGCCCCTGCCGACGCCCATGACTAATTAAATTGTTTACACACGAGAGGATAAAAGATTACATTATTTTCAGAAGGCACCTACTCGAATCGTTTGCGGACTAAGACAGTTCACAAGACGAAGAATCCAGAGTTTAACGAAACGCTGCACTTCTTCGGCATCACTGAGTCGGATCTGGCGGTGAAGAGCTTGGAGATTATACTCTTCGATGATGACAGGTGCTTAGCTCTTATTTGTACTAATATAAGGCACAGTTAGCAACGGTAGATCAGGTAATAAAATGGCCGGACTCTCAGTTCTTATAGTCGGGCATGCTCCGTTGAGGTGTTGGAATTGATGTACGCGTGCTCCGTAATTATATACTTATCAACTGCTGTTTCTTCAGTAGCAGTCTATACTCAGAAACCCCTCTAACACTCTCTCGGGGATATAAATCGATTTGTTTATGAGGCACATATTCAAACAGTTTGCAAGCTCGGTTCACAGGACTAGGTACTAGACTTGTTAAAATTTGGATGTCTAATACGAATATTTTTATGTCTTTAAATATCCCTCCACAGCTGATTTTTGGGGGTGAAAAATCGATCAACCCAGATTTTCACCCTTAAGTCATTTTCTGCGGGTTTTCACGAGAAAATCACTCTATGCATCAGTTTTAAGTTGGTAGAGCATCTGCCTAGCGTGCAAGAGGTCCTGGTTCGAACCACGCCGGAGCAAAAAATGTCCCCAAAATATTTTGACCGCAGGTACTGATATCTGGTTGTAAAATTGCTCCAGCTCCACACTAATGATAGCCTGCGTATAAAGTTGTTGTGTAGATTATATCCCCTACTAGCCTAAACTTGATTCAACAGATATGGGTGCGACGAAATGGGTTCCGCGACGGTCCCGCTCCGCGAATGCACGAAGGCGCCTGCGCAGCTCCGCCTCGCCCTCACAGGGCCCACCGGCACCGAGTCCGCCGGCCCGAGGATACTGCTGGCCTTGTGTTACAGCACCAAGAAGCGGGCCATGGTCGTCACCATCTGCAGGGCGGCAGATTTACCCTCCCAAGATAGTAATGGGTATTCCGATCCATTTGTTAAATTGTAAGTATTATGATTATTTACGTTCTTCTCATCATACTGAATATTTAGATTCCCATAAACGATCTTGGTTAGGAAATATGAACCGAAAGAAAAGAAACTTGTTTTAGACGTCCAATAAGCTCTTTCGCCTGACCACGCACAAATATTTTAAAATTAGAGGTGTCTTGTCCCAGAAAAGAAAATTGAGCCGAATAAGAAATATTTCACCCTATCATGTCCTTGAGTAGAGTAAAAATATATTCTTTATTATTTTTTAATCTTAGAAACTAAAGAAAAAGCAGCTCAAAGTCAGTTTTAGTACATTTTTAGACATCCAATAAGCTGTTTAGTTTATAAATTAAAGAGGAGTTTGTTGCTTTGGAAAATTTGTTTCGGACGATTAGCAAAATCAATGGTTACTAGTTTATCGCGTAAGCTTTTCCCTTCGTTTGCACTAGTTCCATTGCCGAGTTATATGATGGAACTACTGCGCCTAAAAACACCCATGAAAATGTAGGGTTTTTTATCAGGAAATAATTGGTTACCGTTTCAGGCATTTAGATCCAGACCCTTACCACAAGAGACATAAAACCTCAATAAAATGGAGAAATCTGAATCCAGTGTGGAACGAAGAGTTTTTCTTCGAAACGCGCCCAACAGAACTATCTCGGCAAAACCTGACTTTGACTGTTTGGGATAAAGACTATGGGAAACCAAACGATTTTCTAGGCAGTTTGGTTTTAGGAGCCAGCAGCAAAGGGAAGAGATTGAAGCACTGGATGGATTGTATAAGGTTTCCTGATCATCGTCACGAGCAATGGCATTCGTTAACAGATACACAGCATCTGTAAAGATTTTTCTACTGCTTACTTATAAGACACGTGCCGTTTATTTTTGTATAAGATGTGGTGCTTTGCATTCATGTTATAAAAGTGCATTCACGAATTTACTGTTACCGAATGAAAGTGTAATCTGTTGTTTATAATGAGAGTATTAAAGTTTTAGTGAATGTTACAAGATGTTCAATTGGGCAGCGAAAACATGTTTGTCTTTTAGAAAAAAATATAATGTTGTTGATTGTATTGCATATTAACTATATCATTTTATTTTGAATGATACATTTTATTGTAATATTTTGTATGAAACTATGTGCCAAATGTCGTACACTCAACGCCAGATCACAGATATGTAGCATCAATCAAATTGCCGCTAACCTTATCTTAACACACATATTACTATTGAAATAAGGGTTATAAGTGGGTCTGCGGATTTTTCTTCGATAGTAACATGTCATTTCTTGTTCGGCATGCATGTCACAATCGTGTTCAAAAAAGTATAATTTTGTGATACGTTGATTGTACTACACACACTAATAAGAAAAGTATTGTGTCTAATGGATCATTTTACCAAATAAATCGTTAAAAAATGTTTCAATTGTTTGTTTAACACTGGTCTCAAAAAAAAAACTCGCACTCATTTTGAGCGAACGGATATTTTCTGCGTTTGGTCATGGTATTTTTAGCTACGATCGGATCTTACTTACATACTAGGACTCCCAGGTGCCGCAACATGACACACGATATTTTCCAAATAAATAATTCGTTATGTACGCTTGTATATCTAATTTACAATAAATAATCAAGTCGGCAAAAATATATAAATCCGTACGTAAGTATTCCAAACTCAAGGTTACGAAATCGGTTCCAGCAGGTCTAACATGGTTGCCACTTTAACACCATTTTAGAACACCATTTGACAGAAAATATATGGGATTTACTGTCAAATGGTGTTTAAAATGGTGCCACTTTAACACCATTTGACAGAAAATCCCATACATTAATTGTCAAAACGGTGTTTAAAATGGTGTTAAAGTGGCAACCATGTGAGACCTGCTGATTATAGAATTGTAATATTTGACTCACAATTTGACAAACATTAAAGTGAATAATTGAAATTTCTCTGGAAAGTAATTAATGACATAAGTAAATATAATAGGGACTTGTGTTTGTACAGCCAAATTCATATTAGAGACTCGGTGAGTGGTAAGGACCAAGGTTCACTGACCCTGTTTGCGAAATATGAAAAATATTTTTTGTGCCTCTATAGGTATACTTGTTCAAGAATAACCTCGACTTAAGGCGCCTAGGCACACCACCGTTTTAGTACAAAATTTAATAATCCGTTTCCCAGTTGTTTTTCGTAATAGACCAAACTATGTGACCTTTATCAGCTGGTGCTGGTATTTTAAAAGAAACCATTTTGCCAAAATTTTGAATATTAATTTTGTTTTAAAGATATCAAGCTGGACAGATTTACATACAAAGTTGTTTTCTTACCTCAGATTGTACCTGTATCAAAATTTAACATTTCAGCCACATAGCGACTTTGTAAATGTCTGTATTCAACTATAGAGGTCTATACCTTTAGTCTATAACGAAAAACAACAGAGAAACGGGTTATCAAATTTTGTACTAAAACGGTGGCGTGCCTATGCGCCTTAATTAGTATAGGAAGTCTATTTCACAGAAAGGGTCATTGTACCTTGGTCCTGACCACTTACCGGGTCTCTAGTATGAATTTGGCTTAATAAACGAAAGTCACCTTACATGCACTTTTGGCCAAGAGCTACCATGGCAGACTCTAGATTCTTTTGATATAATATAGTTCCTTTCCATAGGTATAATCATTGCGGGCTTTCATTTAACCTTATTATTGGGATATCACACGTATAGTACGCATATAGGCATCTTGTGTTTTTTTTATAAAGGAAAGATTATTTTTGTAATAAATATATTGTCTTCATTCAATTAGATTTAACAAACACTGCGTTGCAGTTGGCGTTATCATGGCAACATTTTGTTAATACTTCCTAGAGTGTTTAAAACTGCAGGTAGAAAAAGAAAAAGTTTCAGTGCTCCACTTATCGATTTCATTGCAATCGAGAAAACATGAAAAGTGTGTCAGTGAACATTTCACCAACAGTACAGTCACCAAAAGAGATAACCAAGCCCAGCACAAACACTTAAATCCTAAAACTATCAACGATTGATATAGATGAGGAATACTTGGTCAATTTATACATACACGCACTATGGATAGCTCAAATGTTTGCGTGGGGCGTGGTTACTTATTTCTTTTACCCTTTACAATGAAAGAAAATCCTTTTCAAAGGGCCCCAATATGCGTTGGCCAATGCGTTGCCACTGCCACTGCCAGAGTGAAAGGGACAGTATTAGATTAAGCGATAAGAAAGAACGCATTCTACCTATTCGCATATGTTTGTCTCTTTCACACTGGCCAACACACCAAGGCATTGGCTTACGTGTACTGTGGCCTAAAAGACTGTTTTATACTTCGATTAATATATCTAAAATGTTAACTATTTATTACAATTCTGCCGTCAGTCTTTACATTCAAAGGAGAACGCTTTTGTATGTACTCTTCAACAGCTGTTTGATCTCTGCCGATTATCTGAACGTTGCGTTTGCTGCTTTTCAACATCTGTAATTAAAAAAAAGTGTCATATCTACACCGGACACGATGGTGGAAATCTTTCTCAGAAAACCCTTACTCAGAAAAGCAAGCAAGGAAAACAAATAAATAATAAATTTTACAGAATAAAGAAATCTAGTATGGATGCCATTTCCTAAATAGATACCGATATGAATCGTTTTATATGGACCCTTCGCCACTGCAACGTAGTATTTTTTATCATTTACAGTGGGCTCGAAAGGATCGATGAGAAAACTTGCAAAGAAAGTAGGTACCTAAGAAAGTAGAGTAACCTATCCCCCGTTACGGCGTCTCATGTCATGCCAGAACACGAAGAATCGCTTGGCAGCATGGTTTCGTCATTCCGGTCTACCACCATCCACCCATCCATCAGCCTATTTCGTCCACTGCTGGACATAGGCCTTTCCAAGATTTCACCACTCTTGATGGTCTTTCTGGAAGAAATGCCCATACTCACACACGCTGAGCAGGCGGGTTGATGAGCGCAGTGCCGAAACCCTTGCACCAGTGACGCCGCTGCCCGTCACCAGTCTGTTATATAAGGCCCGGCAATTGGGGATGGATAAACCGCCATACATCGGTTCCAGGCACTGTTCGGCCACCTGGCCCCTGATTCTGTATCGTAAACTCAGTTACCAAACCGAGTGCCTATCGTCAAAAACATACATATCCGCTTATCTAAGGATACGTTCGCACTTGAAATGACGTCACAATTCGTAAATAGTCCAATACTCATTGAAGGTTATTATGAAAGTTAATTTTTTAACCTGTTTTTGGTGAATAGCAACCATAGTTGGCAACCGATTCAAACATACGTAATAGGCCCGCAGGACGGCTTTTGTGGCATTATTTTTACTCGGAATAGTACAATACCCATTGAAGGTTATTTTAGAAGCTCATTTTTATCTGTTTTTGATGAATAGCAACCATAGATGGCAACCGACACTGAGTTACATAATAGTCCCGCTAGTTGTGTCTGTTTGAGAGCTGTTCTCTTACTCTCCCCCGAATAACTTCGGAGGGGTTTGCGGGTGAGATGGTGGTGCCTCCACAGTCAAGACCGTCAAGAGGATTTGTCAGTTAATTGGATCTTGATGGTCTAACTGTCTAACGGCACCCAATCATCTATTGACACCTATTCTCGTGTAGCAAACATTAGATTTAGTGCTGCTATAACCTAAAACTTTTCATTGCAAAATGGGCTTTAACGCAGATGGTTAAAAGTTAAATGAGCTTGTATTATTTTAGGTTTTTCAACTCTAAATTTAAGGTTTGCTGCACGAGAATAGGTCACAGTATGTTCCTAATTGGTTTAAGGAGCTCGGTGATTATGCATCAACGCACATGCCAAATTTCGGTTGAAGCCTTTATGATATCATGCTGTGATATACGTACTGCGCTCTGGTCAATTTCTTTTAAGCAGTTGTTACCGTCTCCTTATTTCAGAAAGCTAAAAATATTTTAGTATGATAGAGACATTAGTACCTCATTGTAGTAGGCCTATTCCAGTATAAAATGAGCTTGCACGTGTACCGACCTTAAATCCATCACCGCCGTCAGCCAAATAGGAAGGAGCGGTAGTTTGATAATATGCCTCGTCGTTTAGAGGGGATTCCCCGACCATCACCGAAGTAACGCGCTGACCTTCAGGTAGACTCACGTTGTATGTTACTCGCAAACCTGAATAAAAGAGATTTTTCTAATTAATCCGTCATATTGAGCGAGCGAGGACTTCGAAGAGACACCAAAGTTGCGTTTCTGATAAACAGTATTTCTTTGCATTTTGCCTTTGCTACTAAACTGTCTTATAATATGCGAAAAGAAACGGATTTATGGTTTACTAGCTTTTGCCCGCGGCTACGCCCGCGTGTTATTCGGTTGAACGACATGCATTTTTCCGGGATAAAAAGTAGCCTATGTGTTAAGTTAGGGTATAAGCTATATCCATTCTAAATTTCTTCCAAATCCGTTCAGACGTTTCAGCGTGAATAAGTAACAAACATACACACACACACACAAACTTTCGCATTTATAATATTAGTGTGATAGTTTCAATGAACACCTCTGACACGCTCTTGGGGATTCATGTCATGATGATATGTTTTTTTTTTGTTACATGAGCACAACTCAATTCGTGCAATATTTTCTGCTTTTTAAAATCCACTTTCCCTTACCAGAGACTTGCAGTACCCAAGGTCCTTTGAACGGGTCGTAAGCCCAAGCGTCAGATACGCTTCGTTCTAATGCTGCTTTTATAGCAGAGCCCGGCAGTTCAAACGTTTCTATCTTATCGTTGTATGGCAGCAACTCGAATATCTCGCCTTTGGTGACGTCTGGGAAATAAACAATAAATATGATTTGTTTATAGAAGAAATACCTATTAACGTTTTCGGAAATTAAGCAGATTCATAAAATGCTTGCCTTGTAAATGGTTTGAACATAGAATAGGACAAGAATTACCTACCATAATTCACATGTAGATGAAATAAATAATTCTAATTTCAGATTCGTTCTCACATAAGTTTATCATAAAGCTGATACAACATTTGTTATTGCAAAAAAAAATTTAGTCTAAAGCTAATTTTGTCTTGCCAACAGCTATGGGCGACGGAAGGAGGGGGCAAGGGGGGGGGGGCAAAAGCTTCTTTAGAACAGACTTAGGCTGTGATTCAGAGTGCATTTTGAGTCCGAACTCAATCTTACAAACGTCAAAAAGCGAAGTGATCTCATACTAGAGTGACGTTTGTAGGATTGAGTTCGGACTCAAAGTGCACTCTGAATCTCAGCCTAAGACTCTTCAAGTTAGGTAATACCGCGATGCGTTGAATGAACTTGATAAAGTTATGATGATTTTAGCGAAACAGCATGCAGGAATGGAACATAATTGAAATGTAAAGCGCACAGGAAATTTATTTTTGTGATTGTCGGTCGGTATTTGGTGGAACTTATCTCATCGTAAATAGTCATGAAGAAAACACTTCAAGTGCATAGCGTATACTTTCCTTATTTAAGTTACGAATATGATCATTTTTATATGATTATTGTATAGTCTCCAATTACAGCAAATTATAACAAGATGTAAACTTACTTCCTTCGGGGATTGTAGACTTAATGTCGCCGCGTTGAATAATCGATATGTAAGGGTATTCAGACTTGTAAGTTTGCTTTGCCTGAAAAAACAAAAGTTCTCTATTTACGAATGACCACATTAAAACAGTTGGAATACAAAATATTATTATTATATTCTTTATATTGCACAAGATGCAATATATTATTATATTCTTTATATTATTTTTATTGCATTTAATGCTAAAAGCATTTTGATAGGAGGTACAAGGGAAGATAATAGGCGTGCAAGGAAAAACCAAAATTTTGATGACAAAGAAAAAAAAGAACAGAAATTAATAGCAAATTTTTAGTTTAAAGTCGTTAAATATAATTCATAGGTAACTACTAAATATTAATACTGAATATAACACAAAATTATTGTGTATCAATCATTGATCTCTCATAAATAACTAGACACACAGTATCTAAGAAAAGTTCGTCAGAAAACGTCCGAACGTGCGATGTGCATAATAGCAAAAATGCTTCAACCAAATTAAGACGTTATGTCTTTAACACAAGGTGCAATGTCAGTTGTTTGCAAACGTTATTCCAATTTGTCACGCCATAGCGGTGACAAAATGCATCGCGGACACTTTTTGAGCGAGATTGAGTCTAGTTGTTTATGAGTGGTCAATAGTAATCAATCAATGAAATATCTACTTATGAAACATCTGGGAAGCTATATAGGCAATGGATTTTTTCCGAACTAAGTCTGTATTAGTATTAGATACTCAACCTAGAACCTTCAAATCAAAAAGTAAAGTTTAACCATAATGCTTACATCATAAGGTTGCTTTTCCAACTTACATGCTCATTCAAAGCGTCGACCATCACATCCCCAAGAGCGCATTCGCCAAAGACACAATCTTCGAATCTAAGAGTGACTTCTGTATAACCTACTGGCACATTTTCCGCTTCTTGGACCAATTGTGCATAAGGTCGGAGCCGGGCTTTGATATCTTCATCTAGAACAAGGTAAAATGAATAAAATATTATATCGTCACGACATGTCACGGTGAAATGCAAATCGCAGTCCATTGCCCCACCCACCCTAACACAGGCCTGCCCCCCTGATTAGGTATCGCAAAATCTATTGCCAAACCGAGTGCCTATCGTCGAAAACATACATATCCGCTTATTAATGATACATTCGCACTTGAAATGACGTCACAATTCGTAAATAGTCCAATACTCATTGAAGGTTATTATGAAAGTTAATTTTTTAACCTGTTTTTGGTGAATAGCAACCATAGCTTGCAACCGATTCAAACATACGTAATACGCAGGACGGTTTTTGTGGCTTTATTTTTACTCGGAATATAGTCATTCGACTTTTGTTTACAGCATCATAAAATATACCATGCGATGTAAAATGGAGAGACTAAATCTCATTAAATAAATTCTCTGGAATATAATTACTACAGGATTTCAATCAAAAAAATCAATACACATACGTAGAACATCTCTTGAAATCTGCATTAGCAATTTTTGCGTGCGTGCCAGAATATCTGTTAAATAAAAATCACTAAAATTACCTACTCAAATTCCAAAGGTTTTATTTATTTCATAATTTCAAATCAATTTTAACGCGTTGTACTTTCGATTGAAAGGATTAAATGAAACCTTTGGAATTTTAGTCCTTTTAGTGATCAACGGGGTCGCGATATATTTGTTCGTTTTTTGCCATTTAGGTAGGTATTTTAAAAACATACCTTCTTCAATAGTCCGATCAAGGAAAATGGGTCCTCCATCAAACTTAACATAGTTCCCTCTGTAATCGAAGTACACTGATAGGTTCCCCATGTACTTGGTGAAAGCTGAGGCTTGTACTATCAGCACCTGCGAGGAAGAAATGTGTCAACCGTGGTGTGTAGATACGATTATCCTTCATGCCTGATCCTTCCATGGTCATCATGATAACTGAGTAGTATCGCTTCCTGTACGCACCAAATCCACGACATTCAAAGTTAATATATAAAGAAAAAAAAAAGAACTTTTTCTATACTGGTCACCTGCAGGCTGGCTACCTTACGTGTTACTCTATGTTTATACTCATTCGTTTCGTCGTGCGCGCCATGTTTGCACATTCAAAGTTTTTCTTTTCCGATTTTCAAATAAAAGTTAGTTTTTTCAGCACTAATAATGAATAAGGGGAAAAGAAACGAAGAACTATTGGAGGAATATTCAGCATTTATGAAGAGGAACATGGAAGAAAATCAAGAAAAACACCAAATTGGATTGCGTCAAAGGGCACAGTCCAAGATCCGAATCCTATCAGAACTGTCGTTCGGCGGCAGTCAGGATTAACTTGTAACAAAACCTTAGAGCTGTCACTTAGGGGCAGCCAGGTTTAACTGCAACAGGCTGGGTAGGTTAACTACCAGAAATTAACAGCCATCAGGTGCAAACCTCAGAACTGTCACTTGGGATCAGTCATGAATTGTCACTTGGGGGCAATCAGGTTTGAATACACGTTGGATCTTGTGATTATACGAACTGATATTCAGTTTTGTGTACCTATCAAAACCTTGTCACGTTGGGGTCAACCAGGTTTTATGTAAGTAATCACATTGAGTTTTTTTATTATTTGATGGGACAAGTAGTGTGAACCATTCTGTGTATCAGAACCTTAGAGTTGTCACTTTGGGGGCAACCAGGTTTATGTAAACACATTGGCTTTTATTTTGATTTTCTACCGGACAGTTTTATCAACCACCTCATGTATAAAAACCTAAGAATTGTCACATCGGGGTCAACCAGGGCTACATAAACACATTGAAATTTTTATATTTGATTAAAACTGACATGTATTGTCAACCGTCTTGGGTATTATAACCTAAAAGTTTTCACACAGGGGTCAACCAAGTTTATTTAAACTCGTTGGAATTTTATCAGTGAGAATAGAACCTACATGTATTATAAAATAAACTAAAAATAAAATGACCAAAAAAATTACTTACCAAAATAGGCTGTTGTGAAAGTTAGAGCTTGGACAAACATTAGAATTCTCAAGGCCAGTTTCTGAATTAAGAAAGTCTAGCTAAGTGGATACATAAGTGACGAATTGGCCAATCACAGCGCTGCATTTGAAAGTTAAGCACTACTTAACTAGAAATTCTCAATTGTGAAATCGGGGGTCAATGAGTCAGCCATTTGAGCTGATCAAGAGATGTCTGGATACCCGAAAAATGGTCTATTTAAAATACTTTTGTATTTATTACAGAGCAGAAAACTAGAAGAAAAGCATCACCAGAATGGATATTCTGGGTTAGCCAACATTCATACCTTGTTGGAAACGCTAGTTCTTGTCTGATCATGATCACCAAAGTTAAGCAAATCCAGGAGGATGCTAGGATGATTATTTACCTATAACAGATTCAGCTGAATCTTGTATAGAAAATATTAGGTTACTATTAGCATAGACTAAATGTACTATTTAGTATATGCTATTAGAAAAACTAGAAAGTTAGGCCTCATCATAAAGTAAGAAAAATCCTGCTTCATTCTCTCTAATTTGATTCTTTATAAAGGTGACAGGTATAGCTCTTATTTAACCTGAGGATGAAGCAGAGATAGTTAAATACCTTGTACTTCTAACAATTATTTGGGTGTAGCTATTTGTTTTATGGTTAAAGTGATAGGCAAACCAAATTCTGTCTGTCCAGTAGTTGCCCAGGACCTGCTTTATACAAAACAAATTGAAAGCCTGCGAGGCAGATTTGGGGCATGGTAGGTCAAGGAAGAAGGTGCCTTAAAACCCAACCAGACATAAAATGTTAAGTCAGGGTATAATATGCATTAAACCCAATAAGACAACAATATTATAATGAATCTACTTGAGCTCTTTTAACATGGGGGGGATCGTGTTGTGTGTGGCAGAAATAGAGCTGATAAAACCTGGAAAGACGGAAAAACAACTGCACATGAAGGCTAGAGAACTGAAGGCAGCATATTTTTGCTTAAAACGGTTTGCAAGAGCTAAAAATGTAGTTAAATCGTATTGAGAATGGACAATACAACTGCCATTTCTCACATAATTGCAATGGGGAATTCAGTACAAGCATCTACAGCCTATTGACAACAGTGCAGTGGGCTGAGGATAGCAGCTTGCGGTTGTAAGTTCCATGAAGCTGACTTTGAGTCTGGATACCCCATATTAAATATGATCAGAGATTGTAAGGGTGTTATCCAAAAAATGGTTCAGGTTTTCAGATCAATCCTATTTTAATGATTATTTTTTCTGAAGTCACTCAAAGATTACCTATCAACCAGAAAGTAAAGGGATTTATGCTAATTCACTTTTTGAGAGACACAACCTTTCCTGTGATTAAAAAATTTGGTAATTATATCAATTAATTGTATACCAGGAACGGGAGCAAATTACCCTCTCCAATTGAAATTGACTGAAGTTTTACTATTAGGGAAGACCTCACCAGACAAGGTTTATTTCAGGAGACTACATTATATGATAGCTCCATCTCCAATAAAACAAGTTAGCTATTTCTTTATGAGTAAGATTTTGCATAAATATGTAAACTATTAAGAGGCATTAATACCGCTATTAATGAAATTCCCTAGTGACAAGTAAAGAAAAGAACTCCTTATGGAAAGATCTGTAGTCTCTAAGACAATGCATACAAATTTCAATATTAGAAGAATTTATAAACTGGACTTAAATACTTAGAGACATGGGTCATGTTGAAAGTTTTTTATTACTATTACTGTATTAGATGATGCTACTTTTTTTTCACCAACTACTAGCAAGAGTTACCATACTAACTTTTATGGCAATACAGAATGCAAAATCAAAATATAGGAGCATTCATAATAATTATTCTGACCCTAAAATAATTACTAATTTAGGGTTAGAACCATAGAGGCAACAGTATAAGTGCTAGAGGTCTTAAGTTATACAGTGGCAGTGATACCAAAATTTCATACAAACCTGGTTCACGCGGTAAATAATGTTGAGATCTTTGTATGTGATTCATATAGTCTCAGTAAGCATTTTAAAATAAAAATACTGTTGTTTCTTTTTTGTTAGGTCGAACAATCCGTGGTTCGAACAGAGATTTGGAAACCCTAAAAGATAGATACTTGACTGTTTGAAAGCCATACAAAAATGGCAATATCTCTATGCACTATATGATACCTCTATAGTCGTAACACAGGTAAGAATAAAAATACGTTGCCTGATAGGATCAAGGGTTCAGTCCAAGGAAGATGCCAGCCGCCTCTACGAGTATATATACCTAATTTTTCACTATCAGGACATATAGAGCTTACAAACACATAGGTTTTAATGTCTATATTTTTAGAAAATACTAAAAGGTTAAGAGAAATCTGAAAAGGACAACAAGAGCCAAAACTGAACACCGACGCAAGACATGATATTGCCAGTAACAGACCAGAGCACAAACAGATATCATCAAGACAGCAAAACCCTTTACCCTTTGTATTAAGGCTAGTGTGACTGGCAGTACAACGAGACAAAAGTTGGGAGACCTTTAACTCTGAACAGTCTGGAAGCAGAACTGGAGGAGTTGTAAGAATAATTTTTTGTAAACAATTTTGCACAAAAACATCAGGACAGCTAAAGTAAGATCCAAAGTTGTTCAGAAGTTATCACCCGATAAAGGGGTAACAACTACTTGTCAATTTCAGATAGGCCTTTGCAATATAAAACCGGCTAAAGTAAAAATCTTCGAGATTAAGTAAAAAGTTTTCCTTACCTAACCAAAGACTGGGTTAGGGTTTTGGGTCAGGCTCAGAATAATGCACTAAATTCTTACAGGGTTATGCTGAATCTCAAAAAACTAAAAAGTTTATTTATTTAGTACTTATATAGAAACAGATAATTTTGAATGAGAAGAGAATACATATACTGTATATATCTATGGGTGCGTTTATAAGTAGCTTTGAGGTTGCAGAACTGTTTTAGCACCTAAGATTTAGGTTTCGTGGTAAAACTCCATCTAAGCTTATGCCATTTGGTTCTTATTCAGCCCCATATTTGTGATAACAGAACTACGGAACATAGATTTTCACCTCTGTGATATGCCCGGAAAAAGTATCCTGCAATAAGTATACAAAAAACAAATTTGTTCATAAATATGTACATTTCCTTCTTTGAACTCTCAAAGCTACAGACAAATAAACTACTTAAATGGAGTTGCTATGTCAAGAACTTTGAACTAGGAACATTATGTATTTAGTACTCAGAGTACAAAAATGCTTCTATGTTAGAAGAAGGTACATAGATTTGCTTCAATCAGACTAGTTGGGTCAAAAATAGTCTCTAACAATTGCGAGATTCTATAATTTTAATAATTGTCCAATTATGAGGTCAAATTTTGCTGAATTGTGTAGATTACCTACTTTACTTTGATCCTCACAAGAGAACTGATCTCAGTTGATTTGATTACCAAGTTTACTTAAACAAACCCAGGGACCTTAAGGTCCGTGCCTATATTATTATTATTTCTATAGAATGCTAAACTGAGAACAGTGGTTGATAAAATTCATACTAGGTATCATAAGTATGCAGTACCCACTTATGTAGGTACCTTTATTATTAAGATTTAAGAGATTGGTACTATGCCGAGTGTGAGCTGTGTTGAACACAATTTATTGTTCTCACTCAGGAAAACTGGGTTGAGGAGGATTAAATACCTAATAAAATTTCACTAACCTAGTGTTTGGCTTTAAACATCTACTCATTTATCATGATGACCATGGAAGGATCAGGCATGAAGGATAATTTAATGATCAAACGAACTTACCTGTAATACATGGGTGGGCATAGTCAACATAGTCAGTTGTTATTATATTACCCAGGATTGTATGCGGACAACATAAATCTTCCCTATTACGGTAGGTTAGAGAAATTTATTAGAGATCTCTATAACTTTAAGCGAATGAGTATAAACATAGAGTAACACGTAAGGTAGCCAGCCTGCAGGTGACCAGTATAGAAAAAGTTGTTTTTTTTTCTTTATATATTAGCTTTGAATGAAAATACTACTCAGTTATCATGATGACCATGGAAGGATCAGGCATTCAGATAATTATGATCGAACATCACTTACAGGTAAGTTCGTTTGATCGTTGAATTTTTTGCCACTTATGCCACATCAATTAGTTCGCGACCGCGCCGTCCGAACGCCTTCGTTGGACATCTGTATGGATTTTTAAACTGTGCTTACACTTATCACTTAGTGAACGGTAAAAGAAAACATAGATGAAACCTGCTTGCCCTGAAAAGCAGTACTGAAGAGATAAGTAACTAGGCCCAGCGCAAACACTTTGATCCTAATGTATTTAAAGTTTTGTGGGAGGGGGTAATCTGAAAACCAGCGCTGTAACGTTTGCTTCAACTTACAGCTGAGATGAGCTCCATTTTGCCAGCAAATACTATACTTAAATCATTGATATTTTTGTAGATTATATGTAAGCATTTCTTTTGTGGCAAATAAATGTTTTTTTTTTCTTTCCCAAGACCCAAGAGTAATCCATCCATCCATCCATCAGCCTTTTTCGTCCACTGCTGGACATAGGCCTTTCCAGGATTTCGCCACTCTTGGCGGTTCTCCTGGAAGAAATGCCCATACTCACACACGCTGGGCAGGCGGGTTGGTGAGCGCGGTGCCAAAACCCTTGCACCAGTGACGCCGCTGCCCGTCACTAGTCTGTTTTTATAAGGCTTGGCAATTGGGGTTGGATATACCGCCATCCATCGGTCCCAGGCAATGGTGGGCCGCCTGGTTTTGCCTAAGAGCTGTTCTCTTACTCTCTCCTGAATAACTTCAGGAGGATTGGCGAGTAAGATGGTGGTACCTCCACAGTCGAGCCCGGCATCAGCTCTACCACCAATAGTAGTAGAAAGTAATCCATAAGAATAATAAAATAAAAGTAATAAAAATGTCGTGTCTGTACATTGAATATGGGTTACTTATTTTTTTAGATTTTCTCTACAGTATGTATGTTCCGTTTTTATTTGAGAACCACTCAACGGATTTGGATGTAGGTTTTATTATTATAATCGTAGTGACCCAGCACCTCTAGCATGGTAGACCATATCGGGTTTTGACAACTCGATATACCACTGTCTGTCCCTCTTTAGGTAGATCAACAGAGTGAGACAGAACACTGTATCAAGCGCTATCGAGCTCGATATGGTCCTTCATGTTATTTAGCTGGTCAACATATTATAGGCTTTATATATAGCTTTTGCCCGCGGCTCCGCCCGCGTGCTTTTTTCCGGGATAAAAAGTAGCCTATGTGTTAAGTTAAGATATAAGCTATATCCATTCTAAATTTCATGCAAATCCGTCCAGCCGTTTCAGCGTGAAAGAGTAACAAACATACACACTCAGTGGCGTGCATCTCATATAGGCAAATACTCAATGCCTATCCTGGGCTTGGCTTAGCTAACTAGACCACTATCTTTTTAAACCTTTAAGACCGATGTACCTTATGCGTAAAAGGACTAAGTCGCGTTTTGCCTAAATGTCATATTTTTTCGCTTTATGCCTTGGAAGCTGTATATCTGTTTAGCAAATTGTTCAATTCGCTTTATGTCTAGAACGGTGTCAGTCTATTTAGTTGATTGTACCTTACACACAACTATTTCAATATTATAATCAGGTAAGCTTCACCCTTTCTTTGAAATACCTACCTGCCTGCTCCGCAGCGCTTGCGCTACCGTGGCAATAAGCATAACTAAAATTCTCTATGTGTGCATCTGTAACTATACTCCCATGACGTATGCGGCTTGTGCTAGGCACGCACACATTCTCATTAAAATACGCAACGCCCTGTGCGAAGCAACTACGTTGTCATGATTACATGTACTACTTGCTACTAGATGGCGCCACACGTTTTTATATAGTGGATTCGTGCGTAAGTAGTCGGAGATTTATTTTTGATAGTGGGGTAAGAGGTTTTTTGCCAATGGGCTTGGACACAGCCTACCTATGTATAGGTGGCTGTGGCTTGGACAAAAGAGAAAGATAGCTGTGCGAGTTATATCGTAATGCTCGCTATAATACGTGCAAAGAATATAAAGACAGTTTTGTGCCTACCCTACTTAAAAATCCTATGCACGCACGACACACACATACTTTCGCATTTATAATATTAGTGTGATAAGGGGTGTTCATAAAATAACACCCAAGAAATCAGAAATCAGAATTTTATTTACTTACCCCCGATTTCACAATTGAGAATTTCTAGTTAAGTAGTGCTTAACTTTCAAATGCAGCGCTGTGATTGGCCAATTCGTCACTTATGTATCCACTTAGCGAGACTTTCTTAATTCAGAAACTGGCCTTTAGTTTAGGAAATAATTGAGTTCCAAACAAAAATGCGTGAACCCTAACGCACCGACATACGCGCGAGTCCCGAGAGAGAGTCGTCCGTGAAACAGAGGGTGTCCGCAGGTATGATTCTCGGGAAAAGTGGTTCAGTAGGGTCGGTAGAATATGTGGTTTCATTTAATGGTAGCAGTCTATTTACACCCGGTATAATGTTGTCTATGAGGAAACGGTCAACTCAACTCACGTTATGATCTTGGTTGGCAGAAGAATGCACGAACACTGGATAAGGGCCAGCGACTGACTCCCCACTCGGCGCCGTACCGTTCCACAGTAGAGAATGAGAGTGACCGCCTATGATGATGTCTATGAGGAAACGGTCAACTCAACTCACGTTATGATCCTGGTTAGTAGAAGAATGCACGAACACTGGATAAGGGCCAGCGACTGACTCCCCACTCGGCGCCGTACCGTTCCACAGTAGAGAATGAGGGTGACCGCCTATGATGATGTCTATGAGGATACGGTCAACTCAACTCACGTTATAATCCTGGTTAGCAGAAGAATGCACGAACACTGGATAAGGGCCAGCGACTGACTCCCCACTCGGCGCCGTACCGTTCCACAGTAGAGAATGAGGGTGACCGCCTATGATGATGTCTATGAGGATACGGTCAACTCAACTCACGTTATAATCCTGGTTAGCAGAAGAATGCACGAACACTGGATAAGGGCCAGCGACTGACTCCCCACTCGGCGCCGTACCGTTCCACAGTAGAGAATGATAGTGACCGCCTATGATGATGTCTATGAGGAAACGGTCAACTCGACTCACGTTATGATCCTGGTTGGCAGAAGAATGCACGAACACTGAAAAGGGGCCAGCAACTGACTCCCCACTGGACGCCATACCGTTCCACAGTAGAGAATGAGAGTGACCGCCTATGATGATGTCTATGAGGAAACGGTCAACTCGACTCACGTTATGATCCTGGTTGGCAGAAGAATACACGAACACTGGATAAGGACCAGCAACTGTCTCCCCACTCGGCGCCGTACCGTTCCACAGTAGAGAATGAGAGTGACCGCCTATGATGATGTCTATGAGGAAACGGTCAACTCGACTCACATTATGATCCTGGTTGGCAGAAGAATGCACGAACACTGAAAAGGGGCCAGCGACTGACTCCCCACTCGGCGCCGTACCGTTCCACAGTAGAGAATGAGAGTGACCGCCTATGATGATGTCTATGAGGAAACGGTCAACTCGACTCACGTTATGATCCTGGTTGGCAGAAGAATGCACGAACACTGGATAAGGACCAGCGACTGACTCCCCACTCGGCGCCGTACCGTTCCACAGTAGAGAATGAGAGTGGCCGCCTATGATGATGTATATGAGGAAACGGTCAACTCGACTCACGTTATGATCCTGGTTGGCGGAAGAATGCACGAACACTGGATAAGGGCCAGCGACTGACTCCCCACTCGGCGCCGTACCGTTCCACAGTAGAGAATGAGAGTGGCCGCCTATGATGATGTCTATGAGGAAACGGTCAACTCGACTCACGTTATGATCCTGGTTGGCAGAAGAATGCACGAACACTGGATAAGGGCCAGCGACTGACTCCCCACTCGGCGCCGTACCGTTCCACAGTAGAGAATGAGAGTGACCGCCTATGATGATGTCTATGTTCTCCCCATACTTCTCAGCTAGCAGCCTGAAGAAAAAAATACAGGTCCGTCAAAAATCTATACTAATAATACTAAAGGAGTAAAAAAGTCGTGACTGTACATTGAATATTTACGCGAAATTTTAAATGAAATTTGAACAATTTTTAGAATTTTTGTTTTTCTGTCTGTCTGTATGTTCCGTTTTAACTCGAGAACTACTCAATCTGTCAGAAATTTTCGGCAAATTCATAGGTAATGAATGACCTATTATTACCCAGTTTTGTAACTTTAAGAGTTGATTAACCAGGCTGCTACTAAAGCCGATTTTGAAGGTCTTAGTTTTAGTTTTACATACATAAAATTAAACTTAGGTAGAATGGTTATGGTTATGGTTAATGGTCTATGGTTAAAACGAAGAGCCATTTTCAAGTCACCATTAGGTAAACTTGAAACTAAAATTTTAGTTTGACAGCCATAATTTACTCTACTTAGTGATTTTAACTTGTTTTGATAATTTCAAGGCACATTTTAGACCTGTCATATGATTGAATTTAAAAAAAATAGTTTGATTTAAGAGCGTTTAAAAGACTTGCTAATTTTAGTCGGTGTGCCCTTCAGAATAGCAATATATAGTGCTGTCACTTAAAATTAAGTTTTTTAGTAAGTTTCTTAGCATAAAATTAAAACCTTCAAAATCAGCTTTACTGGCTTTACATATGTATAAACACGATTTAAAGTTGTTGTGCAGGATAATTTACAAAGTAATGCATAAAATAACACAACTTGACATTAAACTATTGTCGCGTAATGCCATTAATAGTAGTTTATGCTATAAGTGCGGTAAGGAGGCAATAGCTTACGAGGACGATTTGAAACACGAGCGATAACGATAAGCGAGTGTTTTAAACGTCTCGAGTAAGTTATGGCTCTTACCCACGTGTATCATACTACGTTTCTTAATCCATAGTGTGAGTCAATAAATGAAACGTAATTAAGGAAACAAACAATAAACACTCCAAATTAAAGGCGGGCACTCTTTTTCTTTGCACGCAAGTTGCCGACTTGACGAAAATAAGCTGCTTTCAGTTTGATGCGTTCATAGAATAGATGCGTTCGTAGCTCATTTCTGTCAAGTCTACTATCTTAAGTGAAGACTGGCAACTTTTTTCCAATAAATAAAAAAAATACATAAATAAAACACTAGTGTGGTAAACTTGACTTTGACAACAGTTTTGAAGCATAAATAAAATAGGTCTTTACGAGCACTTGCATTGAAAACATATTTATTGAATACTTTTTTTCAAAAATAACAAATTAATCATACCAACTAGAAATTTGCGTATTTTAACGAATCTAAGTTGTATGACCATCGCACAACGAAAGATATAAACATAATCTGAAAAAGTGCGCGGCCGAGTAGTGCGGTGAATCAAGAAAGGGTTTGATATTGCTGTTTTTTAGTGAATAATATTTAATAATAAAAAAACGCGTTGTTATGTTTTAGATAATAGGTTTATATGTTTACAACAGTTATTATTGTTATTTTATGAACTACTATTTAAACTGAAGAAAAAAACAGCCTACACTTTGCAATTTTTTTCGATGCAGTGACTTTTTCTTTATCACGTTTTGGGCTTTGTTATCGTTTTGGCCTCATTTATACCATGTTTAATTTTCAGAACCGTATCTATTGTAGTGAGTTCTACTGTATAAAAATCTATTTTTTTACTATCAATGTCGTCGTAACAAACAGACACATGAACCCAGCGTTCACGGCCCAGATAGATTCTTACATTGCCAATGCATGTGATGTGACCTTTTCTATAAATATCACAGATAATTCAAATAAATAAAACATTATGAATAATAATATCTTTATTGGTGGCTTTAAATTTACTCAAAGCTTAGAACAACCAGTATAATCATAGTCGTATAAGCTAAAGAACCCGCTCCGTATTTTTCGTCTGTTCGATGCGAAGCATTATATTAATATTTTTTCTTGTAATTGCCGCGATGTTTTTGTAAAAATCAGGGACATACACCAGTCTATATTGGCCATCTAAATGAAGACCTAAAATTTATTTGATTTAATTGTTTCTCCTTTGTGCGTTATTTTAATACTTAGATATTATTAATAAGGATTCGGAGCGGGCTCGTAAGTAATAAAATAACTCACAAAAGAGAAACAATTCAATCAAATAAATTCTAGGCCTTTATATAGACGGTCAACATGAAGTGGTGTATGTCCCTAGTTTTTCCAAAAACATCGCGATAAAGGCCAGAAGAATATTTAACGTACCTATTGTTTTTCATCAAAGTTGTCGTCATCACGGACCGGGCTCTTAACGGATTAATGATACATAAATACATACATTGTTTAGCGAGTTATAAGTTATAGGGTATATGTCTAGACAATTATAGGCGGACACAGCATGCTAAATAACAAATTAAAGTAGGTAAAGGTCAATTAGCTACCGTAGGAAGACGTATGCCCACTTAACTGGTAGCCACTTACAGCAGTTGACTCCTGTGACAGACGGACGTACAGACGTACGAAGATCATAGGATATGTATGCTCTGCCTAGGGGCCGTTCAAGTATTACGTAAGCAGATTTATTACAATTATTTACCCCCCCATCCCCCTTGTCAGCAAAAGTAAGCAAAGCTCTTACCCCCTCCCCCCATGCTTACGTAAACATTTTTCAATTATAAATATATATTTTTTTATATTATAATGTTATAATTATAATTTTAAAAATAAGAAAATAGATTTAGGATAGAGATTAGATTTTACTGATACAGTATTCAACATAGAGTAAGGGGCAAAAATATACCGATGACGTAATCATCATCTAGACTCCCCTACCCCCCATGTCATCGAAAATAAGCAAAACAAAGACCCCCCCCCCCCCATAGTGCTTACGTAATACTTGAACGGCCCCCTACCCCTACCCTTCTAGGAAGAAGGCGTGAATATGAGTAAGATTGTGGCCACTATCACAACAGAATAAATCGCAGTACAGTGAGCAAATAAGACCCGCTGATTCGTTCGATTGAACTGAATTGCTCTCGATTACTCTTTCCTGTAGTTTACTTCGATAAATTTCTTTGACAGTGTCGTGATATTTTAAAAAGATTAAGTGGATTCGTTTTGATCTCGGAGCAAAATGCATAACTTATGGTTGTTTTCCTCATTCTTGAATAAAAAATATTAAATAAACGTGATTATTGGCATTTCGCGACCATAATTTTACGTCTATTACACTTTTCCAGGGTACCTAGCATAGTAGACCATATCGAGCTTTGAATGCTCGATATACACTGTCTGTCCCTCTTTAGGTAGATCAACAGAGTGAGACAGAGCACTGTATCAAGTGCTATCGAGCTTGATACGGTTTCCTATCCTAGACTAGCAGCAAAGTTGTATTAATGTGTGCATTACGTGGTAAATTATTGATAAGCGCTTTTAAGTTGGTATTACATTCTTGCGAACTGCGTTTTATAAAACCTGATTATTATTAAGGTGGTAACGGAGGTCTCGGTGCAAAATGCACATCATAATATTGTTTTTCTTACTTTTGAATAAGAAGTTTGCAATAAATGCGTTTTATAGAAATTCGCGCAAACTGCTTGTTAATAGTTATATAGGTGATCACATGAAAATTATTCAATTTTATGCGTTACATTTTAGCTGCATTACATTACAACTGTAAACACGCTTTTAATTTTTTTAATGTAATGCAAACAAAATGTAATTCTTACATTAAAGTACGTAATTTTTTTGTGAAGACATTATTATTAATAAGCTATTTCCGCAAATTGCTTTAAAACACATTTATTGCATACTTTTTATTCAAAGGTAAGGAAAACAATATAATGATGTGCAATTTGTACCGAGTTGAAAAGTTACCCCCTTAAAGAATAGTCGCGAAATCCGAAATATCATAAAATGAATTTCTGATTGTAAATGCGTGGTAGCATTGGTTGTAGAATTGATCATTTCATGATTAGAAGACAATCGTATTAATTTGACAGCCAAAAACGTACGATTTCAACTGTCAAAAATGTTTGAACGTAACGCAAGCCCGTGGAACGGAAAAGGTTTGCAAACTGTTTCTTGCAAATCTGCCACAGATATAATGCGCATATAAATCTATAGTCGACCGGACGTGCACTATATGGATTTTATAGACGACCTTTGCCGAAGAGTTCCAAAGATTGCACATTATTCAAATGTACTACTGTAATTTAAATATGACATTGACACCTATTCTCGTGTAGCAGATATTTGATTCTGAGCTGCCATAAACTAAAACTTTTCATTGCAAAATAAGCTTTAATGCGGATGGATAAAAGTTAAATGAGCTTGTATTATTTTAGGTTTTTGAACTCTAAATTTAAGGTTTGCTGCACGATAATAGATCACATTAGCATGAGGGTGAGAGTTTTCCACTTACTTGTCAACATCTAGTCCACAATGGGACAGCAGTATGATGATGTCCACCCCCTTCTCCGTCAACGCTTGGGCTTCCCGTCTGGTCACCTCACCAGGGTCCATGAACGTCACATTGCCGGCTGATGACAGTTCCTGAAATATTTAAAATTAACATCCCATACAATATTGGACAAAGAGACATGTTCTTAAGGCTGATATAACGCTTGTCATGGCATACATTGAGAGATATTCGATGGAGCTAATTGAGTAAACCTAGATGGCGTGCGTAACGCTCACACCTGTGCAGTATTTCCCAACCATCCATCAGACTGTTTCGTCCACTGCTGGACATATGCCTTTCCAAGATTTCGCCACTCTTGTCGGTTCTCCTGGAAGGAATGCCCATACTCACACACGCTAGGCACGCAGGTAGGTGAGCGCGGTGCCGAAACCCTCACACCAGTGATTCCGCTGCCCGTCATCAGTCCGTTTTATATTAGGGCCCGATTGGGGATAGATATACCGCCATCCATCGGTCCCATCCCAGGCATTGTGGTCCACCTGGCTGGTTGGTTCAATAACTTCGGGGGGTTTGCAAGTAAGATGGTGGTACCTCCACAGTCGAGCCTGGCACCAGCTCTACCACCTAATAGTCATTTTGTCACTTTAGCTTAATCGATAGAACCCGGTGTCTTGAAATCTGAACATGCAAGTTTACTTAGAAATTATAATACTCCTTGCGAAGCAGTAAAACAAACACTGATAAAATCAACATGCCGTTAATACGTATGTATTTGTGCCTGAAGTACAGCGATACCTTCATCACATTGCGATGTAAATACGAGTGTCGATTGTTTGTATGATTCACCCAAACCATGCTCCACCTGCTCTCATGCCCTGCTTGCCCGAACTCCTGCACGTGGGACGATCTTTGGAAGGCTACGGCAAATGCAGTCGACCTGTCCACCTACTGCAGCTTATTTCAACCTAACCTCGACACGAAAAGAAGAAGAGTCGAAATAAAATCTTCGACACCCAGACGGAGTTACATGCCGTGTTAATAATCTTCGAGGAGATTTTTTTACTCTCACCAATAATAGGGCTAAGCTTATTGCAGAAACTCCGGGCACAAATACAAGTTAGGGCACGCAGGATTAATCAGCACGGAAAAAAAATTGTTCGAATTAAAAACCTGATGTTGCATAAATATAAAATTTACTTTAGGAAATAGTAAACTTTAAACTTTCGCGATTTTCACACATTATTATCTTTGTATTAACTTACTCGCGATAACTAACAACATACCTTAATAGATATGTGCTTGACGTTTCGATGTCTCTGTAGGCTGCATCTTAACTGAATTCGTAAGCAGTTTACTAATATCAAGATGTAAAGATACAAATAAGTTAGTAAAGTGTGAAGTTACGAGTACAATAAATTGAAATATTTAAAAAGTATTTGTTTTGCAAACTCTTTGTCGTCGTATAAACTCTGTTTTAACTTCCCCATGACGTCTAACTCGCCACCATGTTACAATCCTAAAACTAAAAATAAAATGACAGCTTTGTCATTTCCAAACATAATAACATTATCATAGTCACGAGAATCATAAAACCAAAAAAATGTTATTGGCATACATTTGCATTAAAATAAATTTTACTTGTTTTTAGCAAATAATATTGTTGTCGTATTTCAGAGGTTTTTTTTCTATTTTACTAAATAAAATAAGTAAAACTCGTTTGTAGCCGTTAGAGTAATTTCGTTTTCCTAGGAATAATCAATATTTTAGTATTAATTACTATAATTTACTTGTAGCTCAGTAAAGTTTTTTCTCTGTGCTGTGACCGTACCGTTTAGCAAGTGAACTAATTCTGGAAACTCATTGGTCCATGCCCGAACGGCAGGATATATCGTCACTATTACTAACCAATTAACCATCGCAGTAGGCCAATGGCAAATAATTTATTAGCTTTTGATAGACGCGATTATTGGTTGGCTCATTTGCCTGCTTATGATGGGGCTACCCAAGCTAAACTACGTTTAGAGACGTTAGTGAATAGCTTTAAACTTTCTATTTGAATATTAGAAAATGTAAAAAAATATATGTAATTTATTGAACCATGTCCTAAACCTTAAAAGATCTAACCTACAACAGGTAAACAAATACCTTTCAAGTGATTTAAAATGGTTTCAAAAAACTGATAAAATGCTTGAACTTTTTTAATTCAAAAGAGACTAGGTTAAAACTTATAGGTAGGTACACAAATAAGATAAATACAAAAATCTAACATAATGATGTTTAAAACTTATAATACCTAATTTATCATACATGAAAGGAATTATTTTCTTTATTTTGCGCTATCCGACGACGCAGGGATCGTCGTAACAGCCACTTTGCAATGCACGCTGATATGAACGTTATTTCAATGTCGTTTCTGTCGATATTTGTACCGACACACATCGAGCTGCTAATTTAGGTTATAATGTTCATAAAAAGATTGACGTATGGTGTCTCGCGTTCTGCCTGACGCAAATTCATTATTTTACAGTGGCAGTTTAATATTTTACTTTTGTTTCGCTTCTAACAATGAAGCACTTACAATTACAATACATAGTGTAATGAATCATTACCATTACCATATCGTGAATGATACCATCAGATCAGGTTTCAAGGTGACTTTTAGTTATTAATGCAGCCAAATACATAATGAATACTAAAGTATTGAACATTTGTTCATAACATACAATTGCTATGACATAAACTTGTTTTTTTAGTAAAATATAGAAATAGACAAGTTAAGATACATAAATAAAACAGTATGGTAAATTCGACATATAAGTTTCCGGAATGAATATGAAAAAATACTATTAAAGGTACAAAATTAATTTATTGTTTTTCAAAATAATCTCCCTTGGCGTCTATGCACTTTTTCATTCGATCAAACCAGTTTTGAAAACTTTTGTGCCACTCCCCTGTGGTGACCTCTGAAACGTGTTTTTCATACTCCTCGACAGCCTCTTCTGGTGATGAAAATCGTTGACCGCGTAATTGGTTCTTAATTTTTGGGAACAGAAAAAAGTCACAAGGTGCCAGGTCGGGACTGTATGCAGGATGACTCATGAGTTCTACATTTTTCGTCTTCAAAAAGTCGTTTATCTGTCTGGCCGTGTGAGAACTAGCATTGTCGTGGTGCTTGATGATACGGCGTTTACGGTTATTTTTACGGAGTTCGTCAATAACTTCTGGCAAACAAATGGTCGTGTACCAGTCACTATTCACGGTACGACGATTCTCTAAAGCAACAGTAGCCACGTGCCCAGTTTTATTAAAAAAAGAAGCAATCATCCACTTAGATGCACTTTTCACGCGCGCCACTTTGGTTGGTTTCGGCTCATCTTGAAAGACCCATACGGTCGATTGCTGCTTTGTTTTGGGATCGTAGCAATAAATCCATGTTTCGTCACCTGTTACTATGTCCCACACCAAATTTGACGCACCTTCGTTGAATATGGTAAGCATGGCACTGCACCAAGTGACGTGGTCCGTTTTTTGAGCCTCGGTCAAGTTGTGTGGGATCCACCGCGAGCACAGCTTTCTCACACCCAAATGTTTGTGTAGGATTGATTGTATATGACTCATGCCTATTTCTAAGGATGCGCGAATTTCATGGTAGGTCACATGCCTGTCTGTTTCAATCATACGGCGCACAGCATCGATGTTTTTGTTGGTCACAGCGGTGGACGGCCGACCATCGCGAGATTCGTCACTGAGATTGATACGACCACGCTTGAATTCTGCAAACCAGCTATAAACAGTCGTCTTGCATGGTGCTTCATTGCCAAAAGCTGTTTCAAGCCGAGCGATGCTCTGTTGAGCTGTCAAATTACACTTAAAATCGTAGAAAATCATACTACGAAAATTTTCCCGAGTTAAATCCATGTTGATGCAGATACACAATTTTTTAAATGGCGCCACAAGGTAAAAACAAAAGACAGTCAGATGAAACAAACTGCATTCTACAGCCAAAGAGTTCTATTTTCAAATGTTGCAATAAATTTTTAAATATTGTCTATGTAAGTGGCCAGTTCCGGAAACTTTTAGTGTTACCTATGTATTTTGGTCCCAATAAGTGTTGAGACGGATGTATAGTGATGAGAAAAAACAATAGTTTTTGCTCCCATACCTGTCCATCCTCAAATAAACGCACTCGTCCAGGAATCTAAAGATACCGAGTGCAATTTCTTGCCTTTACTCCTTCTCAAAGCGAATTTTGTTTTTGTTCTTCCCCTTTGTAAATATTTTCGGTCGATTATCTTTTGTTAAGCTGTCAAGTATCAATCAACTACTTATCCAGAAATATAATAATTAAAATTACGTTTTAAGGTACTCTTAATAATAACAATGAAAATATGTTAATTTTCGAAATATGTTTTTCATTATATATTTTTTATATTATCAGTTGAATAAAATCAAATGCCGGCCCTAAAGTGGGCCGAAATATATTTCGAAAATTAACATATTTTTATTGTTATTATTACGATTAGGTACCTTAAAATGTTAAAACAAACTAAAAGCTTCGTATAGCCAAATATATATATTTCTTTCAAATTATAATTACGAAAATATGTAAAATGCATAATTATAATTACGGAACGATTATTATTCATGCTATTTTTCGTTATTTTTCGAATTATTTTAGATTATTACGTGATGTTAACACAAGTATGTCTTTTGTAAGCAATATCTACACGAGTAACTAAGATACAGATAACATGATAAACAATGTTACGTAAAGAGTATTTTAGTCTAAAACATTTCCTTATCTAGTTATTTAGATTACCTTATAAAAAAGGTATCAAATTGAAAATGACATTTCGAGATGGTTTGAAAATCATGTTTAAAAAAATCTAACCTATCTTCCATATATATTAGTAAGAACCTTTTTTTGGCGATTTCCGTACTGTAATTTGGGTAATTTTATTCATTTGGACATTTGCACTTTTATAGGTCACGCAGAGACATAATACATTGTCTACTTTCACGGCAATGGAATGTTGACATTATTTCATAATTAATGTGAACATGTTACGCCAAAAGATGGGAAGAACAGCCTGCTCTTCTGAACTGAACTATAAAAAATAATTACAAGGATATTCCGCATTAAAAACCGTTAGTATTTGGGGAAAAGATGAATTAATATCTACTTTATTTTGCAATGTAGGTACATATTCACAATTAAATTTAAAACAGGAAAATACAACATATTAATAGCAATGCAATTAGTGAATAAAGGACGGATTTAAAGCGAGGGCCATAGATGAGTCAGGAGCAAGTAAAGGATTCTAACGACTGAATCACGACCGTAGGGAATTCATGGCCCTCAACGACCTTAATGTATTCACTAGACAAGGCGTTCCGCACTGAAACATTGCGCTTTAAAGTTTGGATAAGTGACTGAACCTCGTTTAGTCGCTTGCAAGCGAGCGAGAGAAGTGGACGCTATTTAGATAACGCCGCCAAAGTTGAAGGTACGAATATACGAATTATTTTGTGAAATAATACCGGTGAAAATTAACACAAGAACTAAAATAGTCATTTTATATTAATTTTGGGTAAGTTACTAATTTGTTTCGTATTAATTTTCCAATAAAACGGTATTTCATCGTAAAAACGCTAGTAGCCATTTCGTATATCCATCTCGCTTACTCATTACCAGAATCATATTAGAGCGAGTAGAATTGCCAGTTTCTCACAGATTAAAAGAAATATTTATTACAGATGTGACAAACTTACGGTGGGAATAAATATTGAAAATGCAGATAGAACTGCCTCTTTTTATGGTTCTGTACCGACGGAGTGCCAAACAGGATCCTGTTACTGACCCTCCTGTCTGTCTATCTGTCACAAGGGTTTACCTAGAGATTTTGCGTCGCGATAAGAAGCCAGTTGAAAATTTCAAATAATCGTACTACTGTGGCTTCTATCACGGCGAATAATAAAATTTTGACAGGAGACAGTACTGGAACTAGGAATAGTAAGGCAGTCGTATTTGGGCTCTATTTGCTAAAATTGTTAAACAATTATTTCTACATAACGTTGGCATACGCCATTATTTTATTATTATTATTTCAGATGTCAGATAGAAATCACCTCTTTAAAAAATGCCAAATTGCATTCTTTGATACTGCAAAATCTATTCTAGGAAGACAAGAAAATCTGATGCCGTAACGTTTCATAAGTAATAATTGACAGAGGAATGATAAAAATATTACCAATACAATAGGAGCAGCTAGAAAAAATCATTAGGTTAAATTAGGAAACAATGGATTTATAAACTTACATTTTGTATGCATAAGATTTGTTTCTAATATTTAACCCTAAATTATGTGTTTGCTAAATAAAAAAAATCATTAATGGTTAATTTAGGAAACAATGGATTATAAAGTTACATTTTTATGCATAAGATTTGTTTCTAATATTCTACCTGCTCCTATTGTTTTGGCCATATTTTTATCATTCCTCTGTCAATTTGAGATTTTGTACCTTATTCGAAAGCTAGTAAAATGCAGATATTTTCTAGCTATTACGCGCGCAACCTAGATTTTTTGTGTAAATCTTTTGTAATTTTTAAGAATTTTCAATTGTTTAGGAGCACGGTGTCAAGGTTTACGTCCAAAATGTGCATTTTATGGCTATTGTTTATTGGTTGGGATGTTATCAAAGCGCAACAAATGTAAAATAATGGCTGGATTTTTTAATATATTTTTTTAAAGTTTACTTTACAAAAAAAAAAACAAAATATATCAGAAATGGTTCACTTTTGCTTAAGGCATTATATGGTCGAATCTACTGCAATATCTCTCTTCTACAACCCCTTCAACGGATTGCATCTTATTTTAATAAATGGATAATGAAAGAGTATTAATGTTTAATTTATTTTACCTAAATAATTTCCATCTTTTTAAAGTTTTGTTTTACTTCAAATAAACAGACCTTGGAACAAGACGAAACGGAATTAGGTAAAGCTTGTTTCGTAGCGCATCTGCGCGAGCGCCCGCATATTCACCTATTCATACATTTTACACGTAATTTCCCCGGCCGCGTTCAGTTTCATCGTCAGAGGACGCCCGCCTTACATTGAGAGTAGGATAGCAAATAGAAATTCTACGCGTGCAATAGAGATGTCAAGATAAGCGGGCGTGATCCGACGATTATGCGGAAGAAACCCCAAACTGTGACATAAGTTTAACAGGGAACTGCGAGTCCATACAGGTCGTTGATGGCCCTCAATATAAATCCGTACTTTATTCAAGAGTTGCATACTATACTTTATACCACGACTACGAGAAAAAGAAATAACTTAAGCGGAAATAGACATTTAATCGACAATTCATTAAAATAAGTTAGGAAAACAGACTCTGAAAATGTGCCCGAAGCTTGATTTTCATTTTTCCATTTGCAAAACTCATCGTAGGCTTTGATGTAAACGAGCCGTGATTTGTTGGGGAGCAAGTTTTCTACTGTATTGGCTGCCCTCTCTTTCATAAAGTCTTCTTCATCACTTGAATGCATATTCAATCGATTTATTATAAAGTACCTAACACTAAACTTTGTGTTCGTATAACTTACAGTACCTATTGAAAATGACGCCAATTTACAATTTTTTTTTGTACTTAATGGCAGCAAAGTACACAAAACAGTTTTTATTCTAATGCCAAACTCCTTGTCGCAAATATCGACCAATCAAATCTCGAGGAGTTATTTGCACAAAGAGTTTATATGTCGAGTATTCTTTGCGCAAGGAGTTTGTATCGAGTATTTTTTGCGCAAGGAGGTTGTATAAGCATTGAGATGGAGTTCGAATATATTGGTTTGTTCTAAATTCAAACACCAAAATAGTGATTAAAAGGCCTTTTTATTCACTGTTTTCAATGATTAAAATAAGCTTTTTAGAGTGGGAATGGTATAAAGTAAATTAAGTTTTGGGTTTGCTTATATTTAATAAGTTAAATTAATATCACGTACATGAACTAAAGTAAAGGTATATTTAATTTAATACCTTAATGTAAATACGATACATGTGATAGCTACCTGTATACAAAATACTAATACGTTACATACATAAATACATACCTACCTCCGCCCATTCGATTAGTCTGGCTAATAAGAAGGGCAAGAAACTTAGCAAGTCATCATTATATTAGTAAACTCAAGGCTGAAAAATGCATACTTACTACATTTCTTATTACTTTGCAGAAATGCAGGTCAGGAAAGGAACAAAGCTGTATAGCGAGCTGTGAGAGGTCTTACCAAAACATTTCAACTAGTTTACCTTAGTATCCGTGGTAATCAATCCGATGATGCCAATCTTCCTGCCCTTTCTCTGTATAATCGTTGAAGGCTTGTAGAGACCTTGTAATACTGGTTCGTTGGTGGTATCCATGTTAGCAGCTAGGACTGGTGCTTTCAGGGCTCGAAGGTACGGGGCCAGGCCTGAAGGACCATCGTCGAATTCGTGGTTTCCTATTGCCTGGGGATAAGGTTTAAAATTTATTAAAGATTACCTCTACAATTTAGCCATATTATTTGTTTGTTTAGTGTTTGGTAGTTTGGCAATAACTTGGTGTTAGTATGTTGCTAAATGTCTGCAGTAAAAAATGTGAAAATTGTAATGTTTACACAGTGTAGAATTCCGCAATCGCCAGAACACATATATTATTTCACCTAAGTAAGAAATTTAGTTTATTCGGACCAGGTAGTATTTGAGGTATTTGAGTAATAAATTTCCCAAATTCATGGGCGGTTTCCTCAGACGTTGTTCGCAGGAAATTACCGTGTCCCACGACTTCTGTTTGTTTATCAGCAAGGCATTGCTTCAAAACACGTTTTAAAGTATCTAATTAACTGACTATTATTTACATTAAAAATAATTATTATTTGGAATTGTTTAACAAAAATGGTAAAACAGAAATAAAAACACGGCAAGTTTCAAGTGTCTAACGCAATACTTTCAAGTGAATATTTTTACCGTTCTCGTACTTTCTTGTACCGTTCTAATAGTTTAAAAATATCTAATATTCAAAATCTAAGATTCTACCTCACAACAAGACTGTTACTGTTCAAAATTATACATAAATTACTTACAAGTTTTGCCGTGTTTAACATCATGTCGTGCGGAAATTCCGCAATACGTCACGGTATTTTTGGTCAGGTTCGATAACCATAAATTAGGATTTATTTTGATAAAAGGCAGTATTTTAATCCATAGACAACCGCCATATTTTGTTTATAGACAGTAGTCTAACTAAAAAACTGGTTCAAGTGGTGTTCCGGTTCCGTCACGGGTTCAAATTTTTCGTTCCGGTACGAACGCGCGTTTTTGAAGGTAATATTACTGTTTAACGTAAAACTTTTGTAGTTATATGTCACAATTTAGCAATATTTAGATTAAGTAGTAGGTAGTTTGTGATAATTTCTATTGATTTAAGTGTAATTTTGATGGGATTCGCGACCGGCAGACTTTTTTTGAAATTTCGGAATTCCATTACGTAACGAACAACGTCTGAGGAATCCGCCCTAATGCAATAAGACGACGTAATTTCAAGCAGATATCATATAAATTGACCCATATATTAGAACATTTAGAACTAAGAAATGTGGGTAAACTTGGGAACCGCTTGCATGTTCCCTTAGATTTCGATAACCACTGTACGTATTTTAAGCAGTTTTAAACTTTAGATTTATTAATATTAGAATTATTTTAGGGAGTTTATTATATTTCATGCCTTACGTAGTAAACGACCGTGCGCAACAATTATCGCTTCAAAAATGTTGTGCACGACTATTTACAACGTAATGCATAGAATAACACGACTTTTCTAGAAAAGTCTTATTAACATTAAACTATAGTCGCGTAATGCCACTATTTACATAAACCAATCATAAGTGCTTAAGCGCCAAAGGACCGTTCTTGCCTAAAATGCATCAAACATCACCTTACATGCGCATCGTGAGGAAGCAAATTCATGAACTCCTGCGTTACATTCCACTTCAGCAGCGTGTACCAATACGTTCCTTGGAAACTGTCTCCAGCATTCAGGAGTATGGAGTCTGGTTTCTCCTTCAGTAGGGTTTGGATCTCGTGGTAGAGACGCGGGAAACCGCCGAGACAGGAGTTGTTGTTGAAACGGCATGTGGGAGTCTCAAGGGAGGTTTCTTCGTACCTATAATACAATACATCGTCACGACTTGAATTCCGGAGAGGGTGTATAAGAAGTGGTTCTAGGTATAGACTGAAATGCTAGTTACAGTTCACACTCGTACACCTTTGTTTTGCCGACGTTCTTGATGCTTTTAACGCTAGCGTTGCCCAACCGTCCGACAAGCCTGTCCCGTATTGTTTCCTGCCTTACGCAAAAAAGGATACTTAAATTACACAAATCTTAGTTCAATAGATAAGTTGATCAAAACAATAAGGTAATTTGCCAATAACGATAGTTCAAATACTTTCAATGTCATTGACATCTTTAGTATCTCAAGCTGGAAAGAGTATTTTCTTCCTTAACACTTAAGGCGACGTCACGTAATTTTGGCGACATGGATCTCCATTTTTCTCAGCAATAAAAAGACATATGTAATTATTAATTTACATACTAGATTAAGCATTTCATTGACATCATTTTGCCCGAAGATTTAGTTGATTGATTAATTTTCATAGCAAAGAAAAAATATTTAGAAAACCTCTTTTAAAACAGAGATTTCTATTTTACTGACAAACGGGAGCGAATGAAGCCTCTAAGTTTTCAAATACACTTCAATATGGCCGATTGGATTTATTAAATTACTTGTAGTTGTCATTTTAAATGAGAAATGCTGTTTTGCCGCATACGACCTTACGGCATAAGCTAGTTCGTGAGCGCATATTTGTATGGAGTAAGTCCCCCTCCCTCCACTCCCCTAAGGCGCCGATTTGAAATTCAAAGTTTATCAATGCCTCGCCTTAATTGAACAGATGTTCAGTAAATCTGATCCAAAGCGAAACTTCTGACAATGTTTAATTAAGATTATGTTTGTGTTCGTTTTTACAAAACAGACACAAGAAATATAAGTAGGTTACTTGGATCTGCAAGGTTCTTGTAAAATAAGTTTTAGAGTAAATGGAGACATTTAAAACAATTTATTTATTTATTTATGTCCCGGGCAAAAATGGATAATCCTGTTTTTTCTAGCTTCTTTGATCTTACGTCCCTTACAATCCAGAAAAAAAGTTGGCAACCCTATCTTATCTCCGTAGTACTCCGTACTCAGGGCAGAGAGTTCTTGTCACGAAAGAAGTCCCGCGGATTAAGGCAATTTCGTATTTATGCTCTAACAATAAGTGTTTTGACAGGGGAATTTTTTCGTCACAATAATCGAAATATGGACCCACAGCTTAATGACCCTAAAGTTCCTTTCAATAGAATCCGGCGATAATGTAAACAAACCAATTAGGGAACACGATTACTCCGTAATTACTAATTACCTACTTACATTTAATATCAATCCTGAATCCTGACTAATCCTGACCATATTCATATTTCAAGGAACCATACATTGTTCTTACAATCATTTCGACACCAAATAGTTATTTTGATAAAAAATCCTCGGACGACGAAAATTTCAATAGTTTGTCAAATTACATATTAATTTTTTAATCATCAAAGTCTTATTTGTCTTTGGAAAGTTAGTGTTTTTCATTGTTTAATTGATTTTAAAAAGATTAAAACATTTGAATCAATGATAGTTACAATCATAGACTGAATTATCCTAAGTAAAATAAATAAATAAAATAAAGTTTATTCACAGAAGTTAAAGTCTTAGGTACAGTAGTGCACTAGCTTCCACCCTAAGTCGTGTTAACCGCTTACCATGGGCTTCTTGCATCTATTTTGCGATACGGAATTATATTTTGGGGCTTTTCCACAGAAAAGAAAACTGTCTTTAAAGCTCAAAAAAGGTGCATACGATCAATGTGTGGCCTAAAACAAACAGACAGCTGCGAACCATCATTCAGATCCCTTAAAATACTTACCATGCCTTCTCTTTACATTTATGAACTTGCAGTTTTTGTAAAGACAAATCCCGAACTATTTGTTAAATTCTCCGACAGTCACCACACGGATGTTAGGGTGCAATACAGACATCAATTATGTTTAAGATGTTCAAATACTAGCTTAATGCACAAAAGTTTATATTGTATGGCTCCCAAAATCTTCAATAAAATTCCTAACTATATTAAAGATCTAAATCTTACACAATTTAAAAACAAACTATTTTACCTACTTGTACTAAAATGTTATTATAGTGTTGATCAGTTCTTAAATGATAAAACTATTTTGATTTAATAATGTATCCTGATTTTAATAATGTTCATATTTGATACCTTTGATAACACATATTTAGATTAGAAATTTTGCATGTGCATGAATATCTTTGTTCGTTTAATACTTATCATAAAATATTTGTATACCATTGCGGTAGATCATAGCGTCCAAACAAACATATTATTTACCACCTAAGCATGTATCACTTTGATGTACTGTAAACCTATGTTCACAAATAAAGCATTCTGATTCTGATTCTATTTTATTAACTCTATGGGTACAACAGTATGATCATAGACAACTGTCAAATAATTGTTTGTTTACATTACATATTGCCGGATTGTATTGGAAGAGACATTACAGGATTTGAACATGCGACCTCCAGTATACCTAGCAGAGATGATACAAATAGATAAATTTTGTCTCTCGAACAAACGTTTGACTAATGGAAACGCAGGTAAGCTTTATCACGTGATCACTGACTCGATAAAACGACTCGTCCTGCGTGTCCATTGGTCAAATGTTTCTTCGAGACAAAATTTATCTATTCGTGTCACCTATGCTGCAATGCTGGTATAGCTCGAGATAGATATAAAGTTGAAAAAAGTAGCGAAAGGTGGTACTTACATGTTTTGCATTGCCTTTAATATTTACAATATAGTGTAATTAAACCACATTTTGTTTACCTTTAGTAAACAAAATATGTAACGACCTAAGAAGGTGACTTTTATGTATACTAAGCATAGATACCAAAATACTGAATGTAACACTGTTAAATTCAGAATGTGGTTATCAGTTGGGCTTCAAATATGTGTACCTGTATAGTTAATTGGTATGCATGAGTCAGTACTTAAGGATATAGGCACTTGGGGAAAAGTAGACCAAAAAAAAATTGGTGATTGGAAAATCTTTTTTGCTAGAAAACTCTAGAAGGGTCGGCGTTTTTCAGCATCGTTTATTCATCCATCCACAGCCTGTTTCGTCTACTGCTGGATACAGCCCCTTCCGAGATTTCGCCACTCTATAGGCGGTCGTGGAAGAAAAGCCCAGGGCAGGCGGGTCAGTGAGCGCGGTGCCGAAAACCTCGCACCAATGACGCCGCTGCTCGACCCAGTGTTTTATATCAGGCCCGGCTATTAGGGATGGATATACCGCCATAAAATCGGTTCTAGGCAATGGTGGGCTGCCTGGTTGTGTCTGTTTGAGAGGATCTTACTTTCCCCCTAATAACTTCGGGGGGGTTGCCAGTAAAGGTGTTACCTCCACAGGCGAGCCCGGCCCCAGCTGTCACCTGCTGGTTGATCATTTATCCACGATCGGTATAATATCTATTGTGTGTTGCCAGATTGGGCGATTTATCACCAAATTGGCTTTCTTATTTTTTTTATGTGACCATTGGTGGCTGGGATCAAGTTCATAAAAGTCCATAAACACTCACCTTGCATGGAAATCATTATAGTGCACGATATCCAATCTATATAACCCTTCAAACGGCACAGTAAAAGTTTGCACTATCACGAAAATCGCCACAAAAGTCAGTGAAAACAACACTATTGTCATTTTTCTGTTGAATTTTATCGCAATGTTTACAAGATCGCTATTTCACTGAGCAAAGTAGCAGCAGTCTTGTCGGCACGCGTGCTATCACTGGACTGACGACTCGGTAAATTGAATGATAACAGAAAATTGAATGAATAAAGATGGTACTTTATATTAATTGCATTGTGTGTCATTGATTGTGTAGTGTCATAGTGTTGCCAATTTGAGGGGAATTTAATTTTCAGATTTGGTGAGAACTCCGGGATGGGAGGACATTATTTAAGAAGTGATTTCCTTGGCCGAAACATCATTCAAGTTATGACACATACTTATCTAATGCCATTTTTTAAAGAAAATCACTAACTTTACATATCAAAACAAAATATGAATGTCCTCAAGAATTTATCCATGCGTTATTTTTCGTGTCAAGTTTTCCAAGATCATAAGAAATAGATACAAAGTGTGTTTTAATAAGAAATGGAGTACGTAATCTAAATTAGACAACTTATTTGTTAACTGTTACCTATATTATCTGTGCTGTTACTAAACCCGTTCAGCTATCGATTTTCTTTAATTGATTCATACATACCGAATGCTATCGCGCCTTGTGAAATTGGACAGGTTAAATTGATAGGGCACAACCTAGGTTCCTAAGGAATAGGGTTTTCAAGCAATTTTTTCGTCTATTTGAACCTTTAGACTGGAGCACTGTTCTTTGGCCAATGGCTTCGAGCTTAAAACTATAAAACAAAAAAAAAGAGTAGGTAGCTTATCTGCGAAAAAAATGTTCTTCCTAAACACAGATTCACACATTTCATTCAAAACAAGAGTGTGGTTTTAGAATGGTTTCATTTCGGAATCCGACGATGGAACCCGAAAATCCATCAGATCACAAAGTGACAGAATTGCTCATAAAAAGTGTTCAAAGAAGCATGTCTAACTTCGTAAGACAAATTCCGGCCAAGGCAGACGAAGTTCGATACTTTGTTTCTTTTTTGTAGCATACTACTGTTGGTGGACGAAGTTTTAATGTCAATGTCATTATTAGATATCATTTAATCTTTCACTTCTAAATAGTTTCATTTTTCGTTGATGACGTATTCACTCGGACATAGTTCATGGTGTGACAACGAGTCGGGCATGAATCTAAATTGTAGGTGCTCTAGGTACCACTCAGGTACCATTATATCTATGGGTGCTTGCAAGTCACGACTATTCTCCGTGTTTACCGGAGTGTTATACACACACATATGCAAGTTACACAGATACTTCACACAGCATATCACCCTCGTGGATTGCGAGAACTCTCAGAACAATAACAAAGCATATCATATTCTATGCAATAACTATTCCCAATTTTCCATTTCTATCGGGTCGATTGGAAGATTTTATACAGTAAGTAATTATAAAATTACTGTCATAAAGTCATAAATAGCAATGACGGAAAAACAGTAATTTATCTTGTCTACGTTACAATTATTATGATATAACATGGATATAACAAACCTCAATTTCAGCCTGTGGAAGAACCTTCTCTTTGGTAATACTTTTAAATATAAAATATGTTTATTTATGTCCAATGAAAGTATATTAGACTTTTTGTCTTTTATTTTTATATCATATGTATTTTTTTAATTATGTGTGTATACAAGTTAAAGAACACAATGAAATAATATATTGAGATATATTTCGGCCATTACTATGGTCGGCATCAGTCAAAATTTAAATTAAATAAAGATTATGTGATAAATTATGAAGTCGAAATTAAATTTCTAAATTTTAAATCATTTATTTATGTGCGTTCACATTGTCGCGAACTTTTGAATGTTGCAATGTAAAATAGCTCATAATACACCAACGCAACATTGAGTTTCAGATACATCTACATGTATAGCTTCGGCGTCGCTCAGTGCCGATACCTCAAAATTGCTCGTCGTGTAGACGCTATATATGAACCTAGTGTCGACATTTATGTTAGTGTCGTTGCATAAACTTCCAACAGAGATCGAGTGCGTATCTCTCTCCACCGCGGACCACCGACCAATGCAAACTAGATAAGGTTTGTCTGAAGCACTAAGCACTCTTTCTCAGAGTTGTTTTTAATTGATATCTCTATCTTGTGATGCACTCTAACAATAATAATGTAACAAAACATCAATCAAAAGCCAATCAACCGTGACGATTTTTCTGATTCTAACAGGATTATCACTGTTAGTAGGTATTCGATTTGTTCATAATTTAAATACAGACGCATTTTATTAAAGTTCGGTTAACAGAACTGTATAACAGAACTACTGGGAACAAAGGAAGACAATGTGTAATGAAACGCTACGAACTAGAGATTATATAATCTATGGTAACACCGTATTGTAAGGCATTGCATTACCCATCTTTGCTAACGACGGATGCTTGTTTGGGTACAGTACCTTTATCTGAAAACGGTGGATTATGCTTCGTTGTACTAGTCCGTGTAGTGTACATATACTTGCTTCTATCTCAACAAATATAAAACAGCTTTTTCCAAAAATATATGAATGAATATGATAATGATAAGAGGAAATGAATAAATCGATGTTTATTTACATTATTTACAATATCAGATTTTAATTTATCATCTTCATTTTGGAGGCCAGTATAACGTAGCTTCATTGTGTGCTGACTCCGGTAACCATTTAAGATATTCGTCCAGTAAATCTGGAAAAGAAAGGAATTAAAAGATAAAAACAAAAAGAATAAAAGTCGAAATGAAGTAGTTGTGGGCAAGTAAGCTACATCCATCCATCAGCCTGTTTTGTCCGCTGCTGGCCTTTCCAAGATTTTGCCAATGTTGACGGTTCTCCTGGAAGAAATGCCCATACTCGCACACGCTGGGCAGGCGGATTGTTGAGCGCGGTGCCGAAACCCTCACACCAGTGACACCGCTGCCCGTCACCAGTCAGTTTAATATAAGGCCCGGCAATGTGTGATGGATGTACCGCCATCAATATGTCCCAGGCAATGGTGGACCACCTGGTTTTGCCTGTTTGAGAATTGTTCTTTTAGTCTGCCCCGAATTCGGAAAACTACTGAGAAAATATCTCGCAGTATGAATATTGAGATTCAGGGAGTTCCGGAAAAACGAAATGAAAACGTCGTCGCTCTTTTCAAAAACTTATGTAGTGCAATAGATCAGCCCATTGCTGACTCTGATATCAATGCATGTAGACGAGTAGCCAAAACCAATACATCATCTGATCGTCCACGTAACATTTTGGTAACGCTCCTCTCCATACGTCATCGTGACACGATCATCTCTGCTGTTAGACGCTTTAATAAATCTAAGACAAATCGTAGCGATCAGCTCAACTCCACTCATCTTGGACTCACTTGCGAAAAACAGAACGTGTACGTGTCAGAACATCTTTCACCAGAATGTAAAGAACTCCATGCTCTGGCTCGTAGAGCTATTAAAGAGAAATCCTACAAATTTGTTTGGGTAAAGTACGGCCAGATTTACGTCAGAAAAGATGAACAAGCTGGCGCGATCCATATTAAAGACAAATCTAGCTTTAGTAAACTTGTTTGATAAAAATTATTCTGTATATATCTAGAAGAATATTTTCTGTATTTTTGTCAATTTTAAATGTTAGTTTTTTATCAAAATGTCAATAGAATTAGATCTAAAACCACTGAACTATATTTAAACCTTCTAAATAGCGATTATGACCTTGTTTGTTTAGTTGAAACCAATTTCAATTCAAGTGTGCACAATGAGGAGGTTATTGATGAGCGTTATAATGTTTTTCGTAGAGACAGGGAAGAATGCGAATCTAGGCAGAAACAGGACGGAGGAGGTATATTGATTGCTACTAAAAAGCACTTAAGCATTATGCGTCGATCGTCATGGGACAGTACTTTCGAGAATATTTGGTTAACTATATTATCTGACTCTAATAACCAATCACCAATAAATATTTGTGTATGTTACTTGCCTCCTAAAATGCCTTTTCCAGATATACATTGTTTTTACAAACACTGTGAAGATATTATCTTAAATAACAGTGATCAGGGTTCTTTTATGGTCTTAGGTGACTTCAACACGAGGAATATTACATGGTTACGTCAGGGTAATACTGATGATCTAAGTCTATCTCCTATCGATCCCACTGGTGACAAAGCCACTCTTCTTATTAATATGACTGCTACTTGTAACCTTTCACAATTTAATCATATTCCGAATTATCAAGGGCGCATACTTGATCTTGTTCTGACAGACAACAACTCTGTCAACGTTTATAGTACCGAACCACTTAGTAAAGTTGATAGATATCACCCTGCGCTTGCAATTGACATAACTTGGAAATCAGTTTCTAAGTCTATGAAAAATAATCCTAAAGTTGATAAACTAAACTATCACAAAAGTAATTATAAACTTATAAAGCGTGACTTAAGGACGATTGACTGGCACAAGTTGCTTGCCGGTCTTGAAACAGACTCTGCTGTTAGTGAATTTTATAACAAAATAACCAATATTATTAAATTATACACACCAACTCATAAATCAGGATCTCAAAATTATCCTTATTGGTTTAGTTACTCCCTTAGACGCTGTTTAGAAGAAAAGAGAAAATATCATAAGTTATATAAAAAGTTTGGAAACCCCAGAGATTATGATACATTTGACACATTGCGGTCTCGTTGTAAAATAATGATTGATGAGTGCTATAGATCCTTTTTGGTTTCAGTCGAGGAAGGACTAGAAGATAACGTTAAAGTGTTCTGGCGTTACGTTAACAGTAAAAAATCCAGTAACTCAATACCACAGACAATGACTTATCATGGTCAGCCTGCATCGGATAACAAAGCAGTATGTGAATTATTTTCCGAATATTTTAAATCTGTTTTTGAAATACCTACTAATTCGTCAGTACCTGATAATACTGAAGCAGTTAACTTTCCTGTTTTGTCGAAAATTTGGATATCTAAGCTTGAAATACTTAAAAAGTTGAAGAGGCTTGATGCAAATAAAGCTGCTGGTCCAGACGGGATACCAGCAATGTTTCTTAAAAATTGCGCCGATGAAATTTGTATTCCCCTAGAAATTATCTTTAATAAATCTATTACTTCGGGTATTTTTCCTAGTATTTGGAAAACTGCTTTTATAATTCCTATATTTAAATCTGGTGACAAAACTAAATGTGAAAATTACCGTCCCATTAGTATCCTTTCTTGTATGGCTAAATTGTTCGAATCCTTAGTATACACCCACATCTACAGTCATGTTAAACCTTTTATTACTGAACAGCAGCACGGCTTTGTCAAGGGTAGATCCACAGCCACTAACTTGCTAGTTTTTAAAAGTTTTATTAATGAATCTTTTTGTAAACGACAGCAAGTAGATGCCATATACACAGACTTTTCGAAAGCCTTCGACAAGGTTAATCACAGCATACTATGTTCAAAGCTATCTCACTATGGTATTCATGGTAGTCTACTTCGTTGGTTAGAATCTTACTTAACACATCGTAACCAATTGGTAGCTGTTAAAGGTTATCAGTCTTCTCCCGCTTTTGTTACATCAGGTGTTCCCCAAGGGTCACATTTAGGTCCGCTGCTTTTTATAATCTTTATAAATGATCTTGTACAGTGCATTGGGGGCGATTGCCTATTATATGCGGACGATCTCAAGATTTTCCGAGCCATTCATGATGCTTCTGATTGCTTGGCCCTACAACAAGATATTCAAGCTGTTTATGAATGGTGCTCTATAAATAAAATGTATTTAAATATTAGTAAGTGTTTTGCAATTTCTTTTGCTACCAAGTCGCCGAAATATGTTTATAATTATAAAATTAATAATACTTGCTTAGAACGAAAATCATTAGCGAAGGATCTAGGCATATTGTTCGATGGGAAACTATCTTTTAAACAGCACTATGATTACTTAACTGCGAAATGTTTCAAGTTAATAGGGTTTCTTACACGAATTACCAAAAACTTTAAAAGCCCCAAAAGTCTTTTAAGTTTGTATCTTTCAATTATAAGACCCCTTGCCGAGTATTGTTCTATCGTTTGGACACCATTTTATAAAGTTTATATTCATAATATAGAAGCCATACAAAGGCGTTGTATGAGTATTATATGTCGTCGATACGGTTTAAAACGTCAGCTACCAACATATGAATCAAGAACTAAATATTTCGAATTACAGCACCTATCGACTAGGAGGAACATCAGTGAATTGATTTACCTTTTCAAGATCATCAACTCTCACATAGATTGTCCTAAACTCTTAAACATGATAAATTTTAACGCAAAAATTAGAGAGCGTGCCCCGCGCATTTTTGGGCTTCACACTTTTAAGAGCAACATTACTTATAATACACCATTAGCAAGAATGTGCAGATCGTATGACGCGCTAAAAAGACATAGCGATAACTTTGATATTTTTTCAAACAACTATAGTTTATTTAAAAAAACATTGTGCTCACTTTATGAAAAAGGTTATTAAAATTTTATTTTTCGTTCAATTTAAATTTTGTAATTTTATATTTTGTTTGTATAATAGTTAAGTACTTAATGAATGTTTAATTTTAGTTTTTAATTGTGCATGTTGTGTGTATACGTTTTGGAAAGCAGCCTTGTTCAAACAGTTACTACGTTATTATAAGCAATTTTCGGCTGTAATCTGTTGTATATACCTTGAAATAAAATAAAATAAAAATAAAATAAAATATACAGACAGGTGGTAGAGCTAATGCCAGGCTCGACTGTGGTGGTACCACCATCTTACTCGGAAATCCTCCCGAAGTTATTCGGGGGAGAGTAAGAGAACGGCTCTCAGGCAAAAAAACCAGGTGGCCCACCATTGCCCGGGACCGATTGATGGCGGTATATCCATCCCCAATTGCCGGGCCTTATATAAATTAGACTGGTGACGGGCAGCGGCATCACTGGTGCTAGGGTTTCGGCACCGCGCTCACCAACCCGCCTGCCCAGCGTGTGTGAGTATGGGCATTTCTTCCAGGAGGACCGCCAAGAGTAGCGAAATCCTGGAAAGGCCTATGTCCAGCAGTGGACTAAACAGGCTGATGGATGGATGGATGGATATAATACAGACAGACAGACAAAATTCAAAAACAAAAGTTGTTTTTGAAATAAATATTCTTTGCACAGACGCGAGTTTTTTACAACTTTATTATTTAGTATAGATTTACACGATTAGGTGTTAAAAAAGTGTAGCTAAATGATTGGTCAAGGCGAATTATTCGCAACTGATTCACTTTCAAAACTTATTCTACGAACTAATGGTTGATGTAGCTAGAATCTTAAACTTGGCACAAAGGACAAGTCAAGAAAAACAGTAATTTGAAATACTATTTTGAATTTACTAGCCTTTTTTCTATGACTCCGTCTGCGCTGATGAAGCAACAAACTTGAAACACTGTATGAGAACATATCATTCTTAAATATTCTTTCATAGCGGCCATAACGGGTATACTACTTATTTCTTACAACTACATATTCGAAAAATCCACTTCCACTATATTCTCGAAAAATACTCTTGTTAGTATGTCCGTCTGCAGCTGCTCTACAACCCAGTAATTAAATTTCAATTAAATAAGGTATTTGGAGAGAGTTTTAAGTTTTACGAGTTTATGTTTATTTTTTACCTAACCTAAATTATTCTAATAGTTCACATTGTATTCACAAGCTCATTAATCGTTTATTTTATAAACTCAGGACCTGGAACTACTCAATAATAGTAGTTTATGTTTATGAAAAGGTTATTAAAAACAAGAGTGCCGGTTTAAAAAACGAGCCAAAGGCGAGTTTTTTAATAGTACACGAGTGTTTTAATACCTAGTTATGTATAGTTTCATACACTACTTTATCTAAACTCATGCCTACAAAATGTTTTCATAATTTTTGTAAATTTGTCGTTAGCCATTTTTGATTATTCTTGTAAAAGCGTTCGTAATTTCCGTCGTTATTTCCAGAATGTCAGGTGGAGTCAAATATCATCACCATCCCTGCTGTCAGTAATTTTGGGGCAAAATAATTATTTTGACCCATGAAACCACAGTAAGTTATAAATAAATTTCCTCGAAAACTATGGCGCAACAAACAGTTCATCCATTGACAGACCGAGTCCAACGCGCCGTAAGCCATAGACAATAGCTGGCCGAAAATAAATTTGAACTGTCACCTCGTTACTGTTTTGTACGTATTGGAGAACATTATATAAAAACCTCATTGGTATTTGATATTAAACCTCAGACATGGCTGTATGAGCTAAGTTCCCTTAGCGTTCCTAGTTAGTATCACATGTACCTCAGAAGAAGTTATTCTATGACATGTACTGTAATCTCAGAAAAAGTTATTTTATAGCATTATGTTGTTCGGAGACCTATACTATTATTTTTTGTTTAAGAGACGTTAAGTAAAACAATTAAGGATCTATTGGCCACACTCACGTTTTGGTTAGAACATAACTTTTACGATGTTGTAATAAAAACTAACAAACAATAAAGCCGATTCCGAAGGCTTTAGTTTTAATTTTAGTGCTCTCAGAAATAAATTTTCTTCATTCAAAAATAGTTATTTAGTGTTACCAACAGAAGCTATATTACGTTAGAAAAATTAAAATTTTGACCTTCAGAATCGGCATGAATACCGTGGCAGGTGTTGACTATTCCCGCACATGGTGAGAAAGTAAGTTCTGAGTCCAGTGGCTCTACCATGAGTTGAGGCCTCGATACTCGCTAGCGACATTGTAAAATATTTATATGACAAATTGTGCAGCGTCCCTAGCGGCTTACGAGAGGAACCAGCCGGCCGAGCCTGGCGCGTGCGCAAAAATTGCGAAAGTAGAAAAATCAATCGTTTCCGTAGAAAATCCCTTGTATAATCACCCGAAATCTGCCGTAGCAAATTTTTTTGCGCTTTTCTTGCGCATTCGCAATATCAGTCATTAGATATCTGTTTGATATATTATGCCATGTGATGGAAATTAGAGTGACTAAACCACATCAAATAGAAGCTGTAGGATATGAGGAATGCTGAGTATGAGTTTTCAATAAATAAAAACAACACATATCTGTACAAAATCCCTTTTAAAGTCACCCGCAATGCCAGAATTGAGGGCCAGAACTTCTAATATAAAATGTTTTACGCAGTTGGTAACGAGCATCGAGACCCAAACTCATTTTAGGCCTACAGCAGAATTTTTTGTACTTACATTTAGGCTGCTCCGCCCACATTTCAGCCAAATCTGCCTTCGTTCCCACTCGCTTGAGGAGTAGCGCTTTCAGCAGCACTTCAGTTCTAGGTTGCAGCTTCGCCCAGGACTTGACCATCGTTGACGGAGGCGACAGCAGCGAGGCCGTATACTTCTTTAGCTTCGGAAATACTGCGCCTGTTTTAAACGAAGTTTGTTGAATGATTTTCATTCAATCCAATATAAAGCGGCGGTAGCTCAGGCGATAGAACGCTGTCCTTTCAATCTTGAGACCCAGGTTCGATCCTCGGTTGGATCATCGAGTTTTTCGGAATTTATGTATATGCATAGTATGTGTCCTTACCTAATACTTACCACTTGCTGAACGGTGAAGGAAAACAACGTGAGGAAACCTGCATGCCCTAAAAGCGAAGTACGGCGATAGGGCTCACCACCTATCACGTTGGGACCTACCGAGTGTGGACAGTGACTTGCATTTCACAGTTCACACTCGGGAACACTGACACCCCTTCGGGGATTCATGTCGTGACGATGTTTTTTTTTTGTTTCTAAAGCAATCCATCAGCCACCATTCATCCACTGCTGGACACAGGGCTATCTAATTTTTAATACCTATAAGATAGGGGCCTTAACATTTTTAGAGACTATACGATTTACTCGAGGTGGTAGAACTGGTGCCGGGCTCGACTGTGGAGGTACCACCATATTACTGGCAAACCACCCCGAAGTTATACCGGGGGAAAGTCAGGGGACAGCTCCCAGACAGGCACAACCAGGTGGCCCACCATTGCCTGGGACCGATTGATGGCGGTATATCCATCTCAAAATGCCGGGCGTTATAAAAGAACAGACTGTTGACGGGCAGCGGCGTCATTAGTGCAAGGGTTTCGGCACTGCGCTCACCAACCCGCCTGCCTAGCGTGTGTGAGTATGGGCATTTCCCCCAGGAGGACCGCCAAGGGTGGCCAAATCTTGGAAAGACCCATGTCCAGCAGTGGACGAAACAGACTGAGGATGGATACATTTGTTGTACTCGTATATGCCGTGGCTATATCGTAGAATTGACTATTCCATGATCTGAGGTGCAATTGTGTAAGACAATCGTCATCAAATTGATTATCATATGGCTATTCCGCTAAGAAAATTAGCTCGTTTGACAATTGAAATCGACATTTTTGACTGTCAAATGAATACAATGGTCTTGTTTTGTTGTTGACAATCAAAAATATCAATTGATATCAATTGTCAAACGGGTTTACTTGCTTAGCCGAATAGCCATACAACAATAGAATTTGAATACGACTGGCTTACACAATTGCACCTCTGATCAGCCACATCATGAAATTTGTAAGAGACTGCAGGGATCGCCTCACTCCGCTCCGCTTCCGCTTCGAACAAGGGGCACGAAAAATATTTGTGACCTCTACACGCAAACCGGGTCATGAAACCTAGGTTAAGATCATTTACTGAGTCTCTAATATGTATGTGTATATATATCAATAGAAATACCTTGTCTATGTATACAGGGTGTAAATACAAACTCAAGAATCCCTTTAGGGTATGAAACTATACACGATTCTGATGTCATTGCTAGAAAAAAAATATACCCTGAATTTTCACCAAAAACTCCATCATTTTTCTAAGCTATGGCTACGCATTCTTATCAATGAAATTGAATAATCCCATAGTGGCTTACCGGCCTCTCACACACATAGTGGCACCCCGCACCCCTCATCCGTGACCGCCGGGGCATGCAGTGGCCGCCTGTTGCCAAATCGTGCAGTGCCTCAATCTGAGGCCGCACCGTTGCAAATTCTCTTTCATTCTCTCGCTCGATCACACGCCTTCTGAAGCCCGCGGGGGTGTAAACGCGATTAGTGTATTTTGAGTAATGAGAATCGTCTTATTATGAGGTACTGGTACTTTATTTAGAGATCCCAGTATTTAAAATAATATCTTTACCGATCATACTAACACACCCTTAAAGGATTCTTGCCTTTGCTTTTACATCCTTTATAAGGTGACTTTCGTTAAAAAGTCACCATAAAATATCGCATAGCCAAATTATACTGGAGGGCTCAGTCAATGCTCAGTATTAGATGACCCTTTTTGTGAAATTCGTAATTTTTTTTTTCGTGTTCCAAGCACGTCTCCAGGGGGGGGATAGGTGGGATTTATCCCCCCCCCCCCCCCCCCCCGAAACTTGGCATGACATACACGGGACCGGGAATGTTTATTCATAACCACTTTTTATTAAAAAAGGCACGGTACTTTTGATACTTACTAATATTATAGTACAGTGATTACAGAGGTTTCTTTCACAATTCACATTGTTGGTTCAGTGAATGTCCCCCCCCCCCCGAAAAAAAGTCTGGATACGTGCCTGTCGTGTTCCTTACAAACGCAAGCCCATGCCCCGAGTCAACTACTATGGGAGGTCAACATTTTATTTTGCTAAATTGGCAAAAAGTGTTATCGGTCCATGATACTGATCACTTCCCAAGCCTCCAGTAAATAAATGTCACTTGTATAAAGAACGAACCTTCAAGTAAGAATCTTGCGAACCACCTATACCGATCAACTTTGTCGGGGTAGTCAATTTCAACAACCGGCAACTCCCAGCAAGACTTGCCGAACGTGCCCTTGAAGTGACACTTGACTCGGCCCGACGCTGCCTCGTACCGCGGCTCGGGCTCGGACAGTGGCTCTCCTATAGAAAGGAATAAGGTTTACATTTGATTGGCATACTTGACCGCCTCTATGGTCTAGTGTAGAGATGGGCTAAGAATTACTTACTTGTTAACAAATACCTAGTAACTGCAGCTTAACAGGTAACCTAGGAACTGAATTCAGAGTTCCCTGTTACCATTTCACTCTTTAGCATGGCACATTATTCGGGATTTGTCGGTTTACTTGTTACTTGGGATTGGGAATTTGTGATATCGGTTTTAACATCTGGCAAGCGGCTGGGGTGCCTACTGGCTGGCGATAATAAATGAAAGCTAAGGGATAACGAATTAGCATTTTTTACGGTCTTTGAAATTAGATCCTTGTTCCGATGGCAAACCCATCCATTGTTATCGATATGAGAAATTACATACTAATCGACCAAGACAACAAGGAGAATGGTGTGAACTTTAGTATCTTTTGATAGAAGTCATTATTGGTTGGCTCATTCTCTAGTTACTTTGGTCAAATAGTACAAAGATTTTCGAAAGTGTTTCTCATGCTTCGCAAAAAGTACAAAATTGCTTTGTCCTATTAGGGATGTTATTTAATCTGTTACCTTAACAAGGAAATTTTACTGTTAAAAATAGCGGGTAAATGAAGAGCCTAGTAACAAGTTACCTGTTAACACATTTGTACTGTTAAATCCCATCTCTAGTCTAGTGCAGGGGTGCCCAAACGGTCGATCGCGAAAGCTTTTCGAGTCGATCGCCAGCAATATACCTATTATAGTACTCATTCCCATATTTGAAAGAAGTAGCTCTTTAGTTAACAGGATTGTTTGCATCGAATTATTTGTGCGAAACTGCATTTTCAGAAATTAAAATTATCAAATCTAAATATTTGCAATCGACTCACTTACGAACACCTGACATCATGCTTGCGGTTGGGACTCAGTAACTACGTACCATAGTATAGTAGTTTAGCCGGTCCCTTGCTTACAAAATATTTTCTGGTACATCGCCGACACTGTGTGAGCACCCCTGAACGCTAAGTGCGAGTTGCCATCGAATGACTTTACTACCCCGTGAATCGAGTTAGGCCGGGTCTCCAGCGCACGTTTTGTACTACACACTAAACAAAAACGTGTACATAAAACATTGTTTCGCTACACATTTTTACTGATAAGCATGCAAGAGACACGGGGCTTATAAACACAAATATGAAGCGGAACAATATACTGTGTAGACGTTTTGGTGTAGTGTGTAAGTGTAGGACAAAACACGCGCTGGAAATCCAGCTTAACTCGATTCACGCGGTAGTAAAGTCATTCGATGGCAACTCGCACTTAGCGTTCTGGTCTAGTGTTTCCAACGTCTCGTACAGACCTGTACCTGCACATCACCATCCGTGAAGCAGTTAACACACATCTCTAAACTTTCAATATTTAAAACTGATCTCCCCAAAATTTAGAGCTGATAGAAAAAAATCTGAATTCAGGTTCGGATTCAGCGCAAAATTTGTATATAAATAACAAAAAATTATTCAAACAACAAAAACCATATTGTCTTGTGTTATTGGCGGTATAGCCACAGCTCTTGCCACTGGTTCGGGAGAAACGTCGACATTTGTACCTTGACCGAAAGACTGCCAAAAGCTTCGTTTGATTTACAAATACATTTTCCACCCTAGAGCCGAAAAATGTCAGGCAAGAACGACCTTAGATTCTAACTAGAATTGTCACTTACCTAAATCACACAACTGCGGCACGAAAATCGGCAACCATTCAGGTTCAATGGCGGCCACATTCCTCATGATCATTTTCCTTCTGTCTTCGGCTCCCGTCTCATACAACTCCTGGTAGACCACCCACTCGGGTATTACCTTCCGAAGTATTGAGTCCGAATGCAGGTGGACTGGCTCTTCTAAATTGGCGCAGTGGTATGCGTATTTGAATTTGCGTTTGTCTTCACCTGGGAAATGATTATTATTTTTTTAGGAAAAACTAAGATATGGATAAAATGTATATGGAATTTATTAATTATTAAAAGTTCACGTTTAGTTTTACCGGAATTCTATCTGATTCTAATTGAGCTCTACTTTGAATCTGTACATCAAGGAACATGCATTTCAAAACATGCGATCATAGTGCGAAATTTAACTCGTTTATTAGAAACAGACAGATAGGGGAAAGAGAAAGAAAAATCTGGTTGGACAAATCAGGTGGCCCAGTGTGATTTTCGCATTACTCCGAAGCGTTTAAAAACACATCCGAGCAACTGTCAGGTAAACAGTTCGTTTACCCTCGGTTAACCTCATGTCAATTTTTGAACGCTCTAGGGTGAAATTCACTCGTTTCGAAACGCAACCTAAATGTTTATTCTCAATTTCCTTTTATCCATCCTACCATAATTCTCTATATATCAATAATATAGTATCTAGTAAAAAGCGAAATCATAATTGGTTATTTATTAGTGTTATTTTATAATAATATATTATATTTGCCGAAACATTTTTTTTTTAATTTTCGTCTGTCTGTCTGTGTGTTTAATTTAATAACTCAACGAATTTGGATGTTTTTTTATTTATTATCATCGTAGTGACCCTGGTCAATAGGGGTGTTAGTAAAATAACTATTAACTGAAAACTGTCGATACTACTCAGAGATTGGAGGCAATTCCACGCGAGCGAAACCGCGAGCAAAGGCCAGTTATCAATACGAGTACACCCAAACAGCCTTTACCTAAATACAAATTTTGAAAATATTTTGAATGTGAAAGAAGAACGCAGAGTGCGAAATCAAGCGTCTTTAGACCATTGGTACAATGACGGAACGCATAATCTATGTATGACGACAACTTCAAACTCTCTTGTTAATCTGGCTGTTAGATTTCAGGTTCCATCTACCCTAATGGTCTGGGGTTCTAATTAGTTGTGTTGCCATATAATTTTACATAAATAAAGATTTATCATGGTTGAAGAAAACACTTGTACTGTTTCACAAAATTATTATATTTATTATCCGGCTAGTTTCGCCTTAACGGCATTTTCTAGGATTTAATAAATTTACGAGTATATCACAAAAGCTGTTCATGTATGTGACAATAATCTCCAAAACCAAACATGAGGGTAATTGATTACTAATTAATACCAAAGTTGATGCTTGTGATTGTTGGCACTTGGTGGAAATTAATACACATTATTTACATTAAATAATTAGTACATAATTAATACATTTATTTATAACTCATGTACTTATCCACAATATACTTATATTAAATACTAGCTGACCCGACAGACTTCGTCCTGTCAAAAAGATTTGTAATGTGGCAGTTTTTGTGCCTACGTATTTTAAAAAATTCTCCTGAACAGAACCGTCACCCTGGTGATAGGGCGTTGTGAATAAGATATGATCTTTGACGTTAGGAACACACCTACATGAGTGCTTGTAATTTAATATGAACTTTATACCATAGCAATAAAGCTCAAATTGACTACGTTTTAGTTAGAAATCATTTGTATGGGAAAAAGAAAAGGGCTATTTTTAGGGTTTTTCCAGCAATAATTCTAATTTTTCTCGCCGTAAAAACCATCCTTGAACTTCAACGAACATTTTAAAAAAAGATTTGGCCAAATTGGTCCAGGCGTTGTTGAGTTATGCGCTTACCAACACATTTTGCGATTCATTTTTATATTATAGATTATACCCAACCGGTTTCGCTATTCAGCATTCTCAAGGGCTTAACTACAATACTTATTTAATTACATTTTCAGAATCTACAAATAAAATACGTGCAATAAAATAACAATATTATCGAAGTGATTAGGGGAATACTTAATAATATTTAATATAAGTAGATTGTGGATAAGTACATGAGTTATAAATAAACATAATTAATACCAATGTCAATAAATTTTTCGTTGGGTAGTCTACTAATCAGTGTTCATGGTCAAATTATTTTCCCTAAAAGTGAGGAAAATTTTTCGTCATGTAAAAAAAGTCAAATAATTAAATAGCACTATGTAAAAGTCAAGGGTGTAAAATTAATCAAATTTTGTGTGTGAAATGTCAAAATGATGGATAAAATAAATTGTCAAATAATTTATTAAATAAAGTAATTTAACAGTGGGGATCGGTTTAAGTCCAGTTGTTCATTTAAAGGATTTTTAACGTTGTAAGTTCATTTATTTCTAAAGCTTCTAGCGCGTTTATTTTCTTGCCTTTTTCACAAATATGAAGTGGTTTGAAGTTTGTGATTTGGTCAAATTTATGGTTTTCCGCTATTAAATGGTTAGCAAAATTTGAAACTTTCTTTTGAAGGCGCCAACATCTACAATGTAAAGATTTATCATTTTCTCCTGTTGAGCGCTAGATATACCTTGTTTAACTTCCCGCAGCGCAATCTTCCGCCCCACTTGGTCTCCCAGCCCACTCAAAACTAGCTGCCTCAACAGTCGCGCTTGCTTGTCCTCTATCGGCGCCATGTCACCCACCGCTACATTCACGCCGGACACGCTCATGTTCACCTCTGAAGTTAGCTGCTTACGGAGCTTGCGAATCTCTTTTATCGCCTGCGGGTAAATTTAAAATTAGATTGATTAGTACACTGAGAAATATTCCGTAGTCGGCATACTTAAAATATGTAGCAAAACGATACAGCTTATAGCCAGCGCCATGGAGAATGGTGTTGCTCATAAACGAACAGTACGTTTCACCAGTAGTAAGTATGTGGTGCCAGATACGTATGTTGCACCCGTAGTAAGTACCTAGTTAGTTGCAATACTCATCGGATCAAAATCGGGTCATTTAAGTAGATTTTATTTTCTCAGTGTATGTTGAAAATAGCCTACTAGCAAACGTCTTGCAATGTTGCTTGCGTGGATCCCGTTTTTCGCGATTTTGTGGGAGTTAACTAAAATATTTTCTTGGTAGATGACGACATACTAGAAACTTAAAGCCCATATTTCACGTTCACAGCTTGTATATAGTTGGGGCCATATCGCAGAATTTATTAATCATATTCTGCTCAAATATCATGAAAACTGAAAAAACTAAAGGAATAGGTTTTATGATCAGAAACCTCCTCATCGCTTCGCTCGTCGTCAAACCTATGTTTGACTTTTTGTTGGAAATCTATCGTAAATTTCTTATTTCATACTTTACGTACGATATTATCGTTTAGATCATGAAATTATCAAACGACAACATTTCATTTTAGCTAACCATTTGTTTTTAATATTTATATTGAAAGTCAGCGTAAAAAAGAAGCCTATGTATTTTTTCATTTTGTTTTATTTTATGTTTTTCCTGCATAATTTAATGTTTTCTTATTCACTCATTCTAAAAGGGAAACGTCACTCCCTTGGCTCTTTGGTGGAGATGGTTTCGGTGGTGAACCATCTCATAAAACATAACAAGCGTCGACCATCTGGAGAAGTACGTGAATCATCTCATTAGCCATTCCTATAAGGTCCTGTTTCCAACGTACCTTCTCTCTCAGTCCGTATTTGGCACAAAACAATTCATCTTCGCCTTTCATGTGAGCGTGTTCCGCCGCCCCGACCGCCCTCAGCAAAACCCCAGGGTCGCCAAGCAAAAGGATGTTGCCGGTCGCAGGCCAACTGTCTGGTTTGCCGCTCATTACCTGTGAACATGAGGGAATAAATAGGGAATCTTGGCTCTTTTACAGAGCTTCAGAGGCTAAACTGCGTTTATTCTTTATGAATATTACAATATTTTGAAATAAATGTATGGCATTTATTTATTGACTTGAACCTTAAATAAGTCAATAAATATCTGTAAAATACTTGAACTTTCTCAATTCAAAAAGGACAAAGTTCCAACTTGTACACACATACGAGCAATAAAGAACATAACATATTGAAAACCTATAACTCCCTATCTGATGTATAATTTAAGAATAGTATGATTTTCTATATTTTGCTCTCTCCGGCGACGCAGCGATCGTCGTAACAGTCACTTTGAATTGCAATGATATGAACGGTATTTCAATGTGGTTTCTGTCAATACATATACCGACTAACATCGAGCTGCTAATTTAGCTTACTGAAACCTCTTAAGGTGGTAAAACCGAATCCCTGTGCAAAATGCACATCATAATATTGTTTTCCTTACTTTTGAATAAAAAGTATGCAAAAATTGCGTTTTAAAGCAATTAGTGGAAATTGATTACTGATAATAGGGTTCTCGCATTAAAATTATGTTATTTTATGCCTTACATTTTGATTAAATTCGATTACAACGATAAATACGCTTTTTTGTTAATCGAATGCAATCAAAATATAAATCATAAAATGATAGAATTTGAATGTGAAACCCTAATTATTACTGATCAATTTCCGCTAATTCCTTTAAAACGCAATTTTTGCAAACTCTTTATTCAAAAGTAAGGAAAACAATGTTAGTATGATGTGCATTTGGCATCGAGATTCGGTTTTACCACCTTAAGCTAGTAATTTTATTAGTATAGTCTGTCAAAAAAGTGTTGAAATGAATATTGAACTTAAATGAACTTTAAACGTTCAAGTAGGATAATTTAGGTAATATAGTCATGAAATAACAACGCAGTAAACTCGATTTAACAGATTTTGTACTTGTTTGTTTGGTGTAACCAGGCGAAAGAAAAATAGTTTCTTCAATATTCATTTCAACAATTTTTTGACAGACTGTACTTTTTATCCCCAGTACTCCCTCTATCCGAGTAAACTTTGCTTTGCAGAAACTATAAGTGAGCACGAGTAATTCACCGACTTACCTCAGGAACGCTCAGCGCTGAAACCAGCGCTATGGTGTACTGGAGCAGGTTGTGTTGATGACTGAGAGCCAACATCTTGCCGTAACGAGGCAGCAGTGGAAACGCTGACACGGCTTTACCGAGGGGTGTCACTTTTAACACCTGGAAAAAAGCGTAGGGTGAATCGACTCCATGCTACACGACATTCGCTTTCGTCCCTCGCGACGAGTAGTTCGTTTAGTATTGCTTCCTATACATTAAGTACATCTTACGTCACAAATTGCGGTTCGTACAAGTAATATAGCAATGCACATAGGAACAGTACATACAGACGCCCCAGCAATCAGTACAAGCGAGTAGATTTAATTATACCTTGACCGCAAGCGCTATACCGCGCCTTAGGTAGCTATTAATAGTAGCTGTAGCTGAGCGGGAAGGGGGAGGGTGTCGTGCAGTTGTCATTTCGTTCGGCAACGTTCCCCCCACCACGTCTGTCGCCAACCAAGGCGTGGTAGAGCGCTTGCGGTCAAGGTATACTTACTACACGAACAGCAGAATAACAGTTTTTATGCATAAATTTAAACCAACTAGCTCAACCAGATAAATCCTGAGATACTTTGATGAAGCATTTGCCACGAAAGATTATCACGATTAAGATGTTTGGCGTGTAGATGAATACTTACTACTGGAACGTCGGAAAATATAGAGAAAATCGTTAAAAAACGCACATATGTAAATAATATTGAAAGGTTTTTTCACATTGACGTATAGTAGAAATTTTTAAAATGTCGTAATCGACTTATGAGCTTATCTTCCAATGAATGGCATTGTTATATTGTTAAGTTCGACCGATAATTAGCAGTGCATAACGAAACGCATAAACAAAAACGCATTCGTTGTGCACCGCGAATTAGCAATCGAGCTTAACAATAGATAACAATGCCATTCATTGTAAGATAAGTTCGTAAGTGGATTCCGACATTTAAAAAAAATTCTACTTTACATTGAACTAACTTGCCAGGTGATAGAGATTTTAGCGGGCTCGACTATGAAGGTACCACCATCTTACTCGCAAATGCCCCTGAAGTTATTCGGGGGAGAGTAAGAGGACAGCTCTCAAACAAGCACAACCAGGTGGCCCACCGTTGCCTGGGACCGATCGATGGCGGTATATCCATCCCAAATTGCCGGGCCTTATGTAAAACGGACTGGTGACGGGCACCGGCATCACTGGTGCGAGGGTTTCGGCAATACGCTCAGCAACACGCCTGCCCAGCGTGTGTAAGTATGGGCATTTCTTCCAGAAAGACCGCCAAGAGTGGCGAAATCATGGAAAGGCCTATGTCCACCAGTGGACGAAACAGGATGATGGATGGAACTAACTTTAAAGGAAACTCATATATCCCAACCCCCTACCTCTTCCTCATCCGCACGTTGATTCCTAACTTCAGGTTGCTCCAGGATCCCTAACACTTGCAGCCGCTTCTCCGCTAGACGCAGCTGCATTCTGTCCGGGGCGGTCGGGAACGGGAAGTTTACCACCTGGGAACAAAGGAACCTTCTCTATACACGTAAAATCAAATAGGCGACATACTGAAGAAGGGCAAAGTAAAAAGTACCCGGAATATAATAGCTTGTATGGCTAGATTTATGGATGTAAAGGCAAAAGGGGTGTGCCAGGATCGTAGCAGATTGAAATCGGTAGTCTCTGCCTAGCCCTTTGGGAGACAGGCGTGAGTATATGCAAAATGGAACGTCTGCCTGTTACTAGATAAACAGCAGCGTACACACAAAATAACACCATCATCAACGTAATAGCACTCCTCTGCTGGGACATATGCCAAAGGCACAGCACAACACTGAGGGCTCTTGTGTAAGCTATAAGCAGGTTTAATCTATACAAATACAATACAATATCTCAAATACATACGGCAAGTGTTCAGTACACTTTCCTTTACCCTCTAATATCAGCTCATACATATTTAAATATATGAAATATGGCCATACTTTAGCCATAGTATAAGTAACAAATAGTATTCTATCTCCATACAAGCGGGCCGAAACGAACCACACCGCCAAAACATGGTTCAACTCGGTTTACGACAGTCGCGGTTACACCGCAGTTACGTACGCACGTTGACTCTGTGACGTTCCCGCGCATTTCCGTAAATTATGGCATGAAATTACAGAGTATGTTGTGCATTTTATGGTTGCTTAAATACAACTTTTATAATAATAATATATCATTATCAAATACGTAAACAGTCAGTTGGCAGCCCTAGGGCGTGTTTAGGTGCCGAGCGGCCGTAGGTATTGATTTCAAGCACATCGCCTAGTTAAACTACTGTTGTTACCTATACTGTACTTTAACCTACTTTAAAAAGTCTGTGCCATGTTTCGTTTTGCGCACCTTCAGTGCGTTAATTAAACTGAACAATTTTGATGCGAACCTGCTGCTTCATGCGACCAAAACATAACGCACCCATTACCTTATCAATACCCATGCATTTCATAGTGAGCGTCAGATCGTCGGGCGGTCTCCGGCACACGTCGGGCGGGTACTGTTGCACACAGTCGTGTTGGAAGACGGCGCTGCTGTAGAGCCGGTACGCGTGCCCGGGCGCCGTGCGGCCCGCGCGACCCGACCGCTGCTCCGCGCTCGCTTGTGACGTCCACACCACGCGCCATGCGCTCGCGCCGGTTATGTGGTCGAACACGCTGCGAGTAAAAAGAACAAGAGTAAGAGCCTACATATCTAATCATTTAGTTAGTACCTCATTGAATGTTTCTTTTCGTAAATTATAATATACAAAACTATGGAATGACAAAAAACCAATTCACCAATTAAATGAAAAAAAAAATAGAATTTGGTCAAAATCATTTAAACGCATACATTAAACACCGCGCCTTTGAATTAGCCGACGCCACCTTTCTGTACGAGTCAGCATATTAAAGCGCGCAAACTATTTGAGCAAGCCAATTGTAGAAATCGTCAACGAAGCGCGCTTCGACAAATAGTACAATCGCTTGCTAAAACTCGGTCTGTAAGCACCAGCTTTGTGTCGATGAACACGCTTGGGAAGCGCGTAGTGGATACCTTTCATACTAAGGCCCATAAATTGACACCCCACACAAATGTGCAATTTCAATATCAAGACGATACTACAGCAACAATCTAAATCTCAACTTAGTCAGCCAAGCCGTTCTCGTGTTACATTGGCTATTCGAGGCTAACAAACACCTAAACTTTGCTATTACGCTTTAATTTTTTTGGCAAAACTTCAATAAAGATAAAATTAAAGGATACCATCTGTAAGCAAGGTAAAATAAAATGAAAATTTGTGCTAAGATAGTAACAGTTGGAAACTCCTGGGAACCAGACAAGAGTTTTAATTTAAAAACAAACAAATCTTACCGCATCTTCTTCTTCCCAGTATCAACCACATATTTGATAGCGGGTATCGTCAGCGACGTCTCGGCTACGTCGGTACTGACGACACAAAGGCGTGCACCGGCGGGCGGCGGTTGAAAAACGCGCGTTTGTTTCGCTGAATTCAACATCGAATACAAAGGGAGTACCCAGAGCGGCTGTCTGCAGCTCTTTATCGAAGCGGTTAGGGAGTCCTCTTCCATGTCTGGAAATGTTAAGTCATAGACAATGAACGGATTCCGTTGACGTTGTTTATGAACATACAACCTATATAAAAATGTGACGTAAGAGTGTACAATTATTGACACACATGCCTTAACGTGCCTTTAAACGGCCCATTTTTATTCCCCTGTGGGAAAAATACTGAAGCTTCACTATTTTAAAATTTCCATGTAATGGATCCCTAAAAATAACGAAATAAATGTAGTTCAACTTCACTTTAGCAACTACTTTTCTCATCAACACTCCAATATTACGCAACAAACGCCAACTCAGCTGACGCGAGTTTACAACTTGCAGAGGGCCTAGAACGAGGCACAAAAAGAGTGTATTTTGAAAGTCTTCAGATGTAATTTTTATATACTAAATGTCAAATTTTACTGCAGAAGACACTCTTTTTGTGCCTCGTTCAGGGCCTCCAGAGTTCGTGCAAAAAGTTGCACCCCTTTTTGTGCTCGGTCTCTAGTGGTATCTAGTCAGGTATGTGCAAAAAGAGTTACTTACCAGAATCACTCAAATGCCCCTCACTGTCATTGTCTTCGACTAAATCCGCCTGTCCGTCATCTTCCGGCATATCATAGTCATCCAGGTTGATTTTAGGCAGAGCTTTAGCTTTCTGCTTCGCTTTCTTTCTAGCTTTTCTGGAAACGAACAAGGTCTTTCAAGCGTGCAGCGTACACAATGGTCAGATTACGTTAATGTACAATGCGAGCCAAACTTAAAGTCTCCCCTGAAGTTCGTCGTATGTCTATCTCTCTCTTTCGTCTATCTCCGTCATCTATTTCTCTATATCCGTCTCGCTGGAGCTAACTTCACTCAGCCGACTGAAAGTTTGCCGCGAACTCTATCATATTGACAATGCCACAAACATTTTCAAAATGGCGTCTACGACTATTTTTCACGATTTTTCCTGGGTCTTGGTGTAAATTGGAAAACGGACAGATTCACAAACACACATTACAGATTTAATAAACAAAAGAAACCTAAGAACCTGACCAAGTACATCTTTTGCTTGAAACTACGGTTTCTTCAATTTTGAACCGGATGTAGACAAGTAGCATTTTGGTGTTAAATTAGGAAATTTTAATAAGGGAAATTCTGATGCTATTAATTTTTGTACAATACAAAATGAAGCAAGAAAGAAATAATGTTTTTATTGTTTGTTGATGTAGAAATTATTTACATACATCCACATAGCTATCATAGAAGAGAAGTTTTGTCTCTCGACGAAATGTTTGATCAATGGAAACGCAGGACATATCGAGACGATGATCACGTGATATAGCTTTCCTGCGTTTCCATTGGTCAAATGCTCTTCGAGAGACAAAACTTCTTTATACTATATGATGGTAATTATAGATAAATTTGTCTTACCTCGCCCGCTTCATCTCTCTCTCCACCTCATCATCGTCTGACTCGATGTCATCCGGATCGGAATCTAAAGCTGATTCAGCTTGGGTGAGGGTAGTCTTCTTTTGTATCAGTTTAGAGTAGTCGATGTCTTTCCTGTAGAGGAATGAGGCGCGCAGTTTGCGAACCAAATAGTTCACCTGTAAGAGAATGAGACTGTGAAAACATCTGTAAGGGTACAGATTCCGTCAATAAATATATAATCTGTATGACAATACCCTTCATATGTCACCCTACGTAAATTTCCAAAATGTCTCGAGTACCTACGCTAGCTCAATTTCAGTTCAAACAGTCTAGCCGCTTTTGACCTACGGATGAATGAACAGACATCCAGGCCTCGCTTTCTGGTTTTTAAAAGGATATGTCGGTCTTGCAGCGTTCATTTACTCCATGCAAAAAAACCCGCAGTGCAAGAGGGACTGATGCCGGAAAAAATTTCAAATGTCAGTTTCGCAATTAATTAAAAGAGCTATTAAAAATTTCATAACAGCAAAATCGTACAATTCATCTTTAAAAAACACCAGTGGGCTCTCAAACTATCAAAAAATGTGTCGATGAAGATCTATTTACAAATGAATTATTATTTCTATCGATCTATGCAAACGCATTTATTTTCTACAGGGTACGTTCAAAAATGTACATACAAATTTATCAAACGTGCCTTCTTCGGATAAGCAAAGGATAAAAAAAAGTGTCGTCGACTTGACAAAAATGGCCCTTTAAAGAGATCCCTTTACAAATCAGCCCACTTTTTAGAATTTTTTCATGTCGACAAGCCAGCGCCTGCTTCTTCTACGCACAAAGAACACTCTACTTTTGTATTTACAGATAGAATTGGCAAAAACCTAGGGCCTTTGTTAGGTAATAAACGAATGAAAAATTTCATCAACATTTGCATGCCAGGTGCATCATTTATACAAATAATGAAACATATGCTAAAAATGGAATATAATAGTAAATAATACAATTGTTTTGTTGGTGGGAGATAGTATGGATATCACACACAGTGACCTACTAAAATACCTGGAATTGATGTTAAAACTTAGCGTTAAAAAAATTATACTTTGTGAATTCCCTTACTCTGAATTACTAACAGGGTCACAAAAAAGTAATATAAATAATTTAAATACTTGCATGCATAACTTTTCAATTGGTCACAGTGACAAAATTGAAATTGAATACTTTGACACGTATTCTTACATTCGTGATTTTGTTTTGACGAAAGGTAAATTATACCTGCCACATTATTTTAAGAAGCAATTAGCTACTAAGTTAGCTTGCATTTTACCTTGTAATGAATCTGTTACAATAAGTGTAACAGGAAACTTTTCAATACCAGTCATTATTGATGGTATATTATGTAATCATAATAGTTCCTATAATTTTGTCCCTATTGACACAGTTGGTACCAGTACTAACAAAATTGTAACGAATTCTTTTTAGAATTAAAGACAACGAGAAAGCCCCCTGGTTTTAAGCTGGTACATCAAAACATACAGGGCGGCTTCCTCGGCAAAATACTTTCAATTGAGTTGTTCCTAGAGGAATCAAAAACGGATATTTTGTGCTTAACTGAACATCACTTACCAGAACATAACATGCAGTTTAATGTTAATAATTTTAATGTTCTTAGCTGTTACAACCGGTTAACTTTACAAAAAGGTGGCTCTATGATTCTCGTCAAAAATAATTTTAAAGCAAAAGAAAGAAAAGACATTGTTAAACTTTCTGTAGAACACCAAGTAGAGTTAGCTTGCATAGAAATGAGTAAATACATCATTCTTTGTGTCTACCGACCCTCGGGACAAGATTATAATATTTTTGAAAAAACAATGGAGGAAGTGCTAAAATTATTATTTGATTCGAAGAAAAAAGTTATAGTAAGTGGAGATTTTAACGTAGATCTCCTAGAAAAGCCGGTTATGAACTCGAAATTAATTCATTTATTCAAATCGTTTAATTTGTTTAATGTTTTCTTAGAACCAACTAGAATTACTCAGGATACAGCAACATGCCTCGACAATATATTCTGTGATTGCGAGTATTCAGACAATAAGGTCATCAACCGTTTGCAGTCCGATCACAGTGGCCAAACTATATCCTTTATGCAACGTGTGAACCAATTGCCAAAAAAAGCCTTTTGCAGGCCGATTACATCTCACAAAGTAGAATGTTTTAAAGCAAGCTTAGAATCTAAATTACCACAATTTAATCCTCTCCAAAATGATCAAAATAATCTATTTTCAGACTTATTTAACATCGTTTCCAAAGAGTTTGAAAATACTTTTAAATTGAAAAAAGTTTCAAACACTAGTAAAATAACTTTCAGTGACTGGGCGACACCAGGTATTTATAAAAGCAGAAAACATTTATATGAATTGTACGACATAAAATCTTATAATAATAATAATGATGAATTTTTGAAATTGTCCAAAAAATACTCGCTTATTTTCAAATTGGTCTGTTTAAAAGCAAAAAGCATATTTCTGAATAAAAAAACTTAAAATGTCCGATAATAAAATAAAAGCAGTATGGAATATCATTAATACAGAAACTGGTAAGAGTAAAAGACGAAATAATGAACTTAAGTTGAATATTAACAATGAAACTGTTACAGGAGACAATGAAGTTGCAAATGCCTTTGAGCAATTCTTTACTGACATCCCCTCCTTGACAACTAAAGATTTGAATTCAAGTCCATTACTTGCCCAGGATCTGTCAAGTGAACACGTGCCACAGTGCGATTCTGTATTTGCTTTTAAGTATATTAACTCATTCACTGTTATAAAGGCATTCAAATCTCTTAATTTAAAAAAAACGGAGGACTTATGGGGCCTATCTGTTAAAGTTATAAGTTCCGTCATTGATTTAATAGCTCCTTATTTGGCTTTAATTTTTAATAAATGTATAGATGATGGTGTCTTCCCTGATTTAATGAAGTTGAGTAAATTGATCCCCATTTTTAAATCAGGTGACCATGAAGACCCGTCTAATTATAGACCAGTGTCAGTTTTACCAGTTCTGAGCAAAGTTTTCGAAAAAATAATTTTAAATCAATTATTATCTTATTTTAACTTAAATAAGTTGCTTCATTGTGAACAATATGGATTTACTAGAGGGAGGTCAACTACAGATGCAGGAGTTGCTTTAGTCAAGCACATATTTGATGCTTGGGAAGAAAAACAGGATGCATTCGGTGTTTTTTGTGACCTCTCTAAAGCTTTTGACTGCGTTAATCATGAAACCCTTTTATGCAAATTGGCTCACTATGGGGTTAGGGGCAAATCTTTGGCGTTATTAAAGTCATACCTTAGTGATCGAATTCAAAAGGTAGATATTAACAGAGTAAAGTCAGCTGGAGCATTAGTTAAAATGGGTGTCCCGCAGGGTTCCATATTAGGGCCTTTATTGTTCTTAATATACATAAATGACCTTCCTTATTTGGTTAAAGACTTATCTGACATAGTGCTATTCGCTGACGACACGTCACTTATTTTTAAAGTTAATAGACATAACGATATCCTTGATGATGAGAATGTAACTCTATGTATGATTCTTGATTGGTTTACTGCGAATAATTTAGTTTTAAATGGGAAAAAGACAAAATGTATGAAATTCACATTACCAAATGTAATTCAAGTAGATGCTGATCTACTTTTGCAGGGGTCCAAGCTAGAGTTAGTCAACAAAACGAAGTTTTTAGGCATTACTATAGACTCTCGTCTTCAGTGGGGTCCCCACATAGAAGGCCTTTGTGGTAGACTAAGTTCAGCCCCATACGCTGTTAGACGGATGAGGCAAATTACTGATGAGGATACTGCTAGATTGGTGTACTTTAGTTATTTTCACAGCATTATGTCATATGGTATGTTGCTGTGGGGTAGAGCTGCGGATATAAACGCAGTCTTTGCTTTGCAAAAGAGAGCAATTCGTGCTATTTACAATATGAAGCATCGGGATTCATTAAGAGAAAAATTCAAAGAAATTAATATTTTAACAGTTCCTTGTGAATTTATTTACCAAGTTATTAAATATATCAGAAAAAATATCGATAATTTCCCTAGGCTCGGTGAGAATCACTCTATAGACACTAGGAAGAAACATAAACTGGCTTTTCCAAAAATTAGACCTGCAAAAGTAGGCACCTCTTTTGTAGGACATGGTATAAGATTTTACAATAAACTTCCAAGGGAGGTCCTTAGTTTTTCAGAAAATAAGTTTAAATTATATATTAAGCAGGGACTCTTGAGAAAAGCATATTATAAAATTAATGACTATTTGGATGATAGTGACGCTTGGTGTCATGAGAATATTGATTGATACTACTGTTCGTTTATTTTCCAACTGATTTGTGTTTCAAATCGTCTGTTTTTATGTAGACTAATATTTTATATTGTTTTTTTATTATTATTTTGACATTTCTTTTTACATATTGACATGAACATTGTATAACTTAAACTTAGCATTTATTACTTAGTTGATAATCTGACTATCAAAAAAGTGATAAACTATATGAGACAGGTGGATGATGTTTTGCTTAGTATTTTAACTTACTACCTCATTAGACAGGTAGAATAAGATATTTTTTTTTTCCTCATGACACAATTTTCTTCTGTCTTTTATATTTTTATCGTTTTTTAATACATTGTTTAGTATTATTTTATATAAGTTAAAAAGACTGTAATAGTATTAAGCCATATTGAAAAAAAAACTGATAAAAAAAGACATGATCTTGCTAAGTTTCTTGCCCTTCTTCTTAGCAAGATTAATCGAATGGGCGGATTTAGGCATTATATCTATTTATAGTTTATTTATCTATTAACTTATTTATTCATTGAATTATGTAGGTATGTATGTACAATATTTTAATTTCTTACTTATGTTAGTATATATTTGGCTAGGCATTATATTTTTTTAGGGTCTATTCAGTTTATTTATCAACTTATATATTAATTGCATTGTGTAGTTATAATAATATTCGTATTCCAATAAGTCTTTATTTTATGCGTTTAACTTTTGTAGCCCAACTTAAATATAGTTTTTTTTATATATTTCCCGTATCATATTTGTTAATTATAAAATATTATTTTTATACAGATTAGATTTGACATGTAAAACGTATACTTTATGTATCTATTTTACAAATAAACAATTTGAATTTGAATTTGAATTTTCAGCTCAGGAATAATTCTAATCAAAAGTATTACCTCCTGCTGTCCAGTAACAAATATCAATATCCCTCCTTCGGGCAGCCTCGTGTGAATTTTAACCGCCTTCTTGTACGCTTCCTTCAAGTAGTCACTGTAAGTGTGCTTATTGAAATGTACCGTCACTGGGAACTGGCGGGAATCTATCTGGAAATTAACATTTGTATGATATTTAGCGACACTCAGCGTTCTTAAAACTGGAAATATTTTTAAGTACATATTATTCTTAGGTAATAGTAAATTGCAGATGGGGTTGGAACCCGTTTCTCTGCGAGCTAAGCGAATTTTGTAATCACACTGTTGAAAATACAAAAAGAAAATACTTTGGCAGGAGGGGCATTATTTAAAAGATGTTACTCGGTTGAAAGTGTGTTACCTGGTTGAAACTTGAAGACCATTAAACTATACACTGTTGTTATAGGGTATAACTATAGGGTGTTAGGAAAAGTACTGCGATCCATTCAACCACGTATGGTATAAGTGTATGAAATTTTAAAAAGTAATAATAATAAAAAATGAATAACGCGTACCAGTGCCTATTAGAAAAATGAGATTGATTAGGCACATACACACCTAGTACCATGGCTGAATGTCTATGCTACTACCTACAAACATTGAATTTGTTTAAAAAACTGTAACAAGTTGATTGTGTATTCATTGTGTAAATAAGAGCTGCCAGAATGGTTTATGTTGAGAACAATTCAACTTTTTTTGTAAGAAGGTGTAATATAAAGAATATGCATGTAAATTTTTTTATGCACTAATCGTTAATATATAATCAATGTAGGGCTATGAATAAGAATTTACAAGGAAATTATCCATATTTCATAGTTATAAAATCAAAATAAGTTTCATAATAATCTTCATCTACAGTTCAAACGGCTGCCATTTTAGCGAGCATCAAGTGACGTCACATGATACTCTTACTCGCTTGCGGTGTATGGCGAGCGGCCGGTTTTTTCATTATTTTTGATTAAAACAACCTATTACAAAATATTTGAGGGTTTTATTTCACATTTATTAATTTTTAACTTAATATTTTATGATTAAAATGTACTCACTTTGTCACAAAAGGCCAATGGTGACGCGTTTTGCATTTGCGTTTCATTTCATCAAAATGTTGTATTTTAAAATGGAAATAATTACAAAACTATAAAATAAAATAGTTTCCCATGGTAATTATTAAATGCTACTAAGTAAATACAATACAAAAAACGCAATATATTACTTATTTAAACGACATGCATATTCTCTATTAAAACTTAATACTTAAATTAATTAGAATTATAAAAAAAATGTGTGCGTAGCATAGGGACGGGTACTAGACTTTCTTTTTTTTGAGTCGGTATTGGGTAGTTTTTTTTTTGAATACATGTTAAAAGGATCACAATACTTTTTCTAACACCCAGTACATAATTTTGAAGTGGGTACTTCTATGTTCGCATCTCGTACAGGGAGGCATGTTATGCGATAATATTAATGATATACACTGAAGGCAATTTTTAAAAGTTTTCATTTATGTTATTTTATTAGTGTTTACTGTTTAGCAAACAGGTGGCAACCGGGACAAAGTTACATAATAGGCCCGCTGCACAGTATTTCTTAATACCTTTATAACCGGCGGCGGTTGCCTGAACAGCCTCGTGTTTTCGGTGAAGTCTTCTATCCTCAACGTGGCCGACATCACGATCAGCCGCAACGGGTTGCCGCGTTTTCTTCGCAACGGAACGATTCTGTGCGGTAAGAGAACTTGAGATAAATAATCGTTTTACGCTGCAAATACCGACCGTAGCGAAAGAGCAGTCACCTTTTAATTTGCTTCCATAATAATAGTTTAGTGCGTACGGTTCTAGATAATAAAATTCAACATCTGTTTGTATTTTCTCTTTTAATAATAAGTGAACCCATGCAATTATTATCTAAAATCGACAAGGGAGCGGTTGGCAATCGAACTAAATAATCAAATTTGATATAATATGTATTACTTGTGAGATACATTGTGTTTTCATGCGATTATTTAAAACATAAAAGATTTTTAATATTGATATGGTCACTATAAGATGTTGTTAGGTTAGCTAATTATGTAATAACTTAAGACAGGTGGTCTCTTAAGTAGGGACTGAATAAATTAACCGACTTGGATTTACATGGATCTCACAACTTTACAAGTTTTGTTTTTGATGGCATTACTGTTTTCTTGAGGTTTATCATAGGGTGTATATGATAAACAGAAATGTTCAGTGATCGCTACAGTTTGACAAGATGAGAGCCAAGAATATAAAGAGAAGATAGAATCACCTGGAGAGCAAACCCAGCAGTATATCAGTGTAAACGCTCCTCTCGTGAGCTTCGTCTATGATGACAACAGAATACTTGCTGAGGAGGAAGTCTGTCTGGATTTCTTTAAGAAGGACACCTGTGAAAGAGTCGGAGATAAGAGACCTTTTAAAGGTCAGGTATATAATGGTGTCGATTCGGCGTAACACGACTTATTTGACAAGACTAAACTTAATTTAAGCATTCTGTCGTTTTCTTTCTGTAAGGTTTAGACGAGGCTTTTGACAATTGCTGGTGATATCGTGTCTCCGTTTGAGTGAGAACACCCTATGGTGTCCGTATTTTTAACGTATGATGAGAAAAGAACCGACGATGCTACACACAAACTGATAAACCAAAGTCAGCATTGACGACGATTCTGACACTTGCGGAAAAATTGCGAAGGAAGATTTTTAATGATTGATAAAACTTTTTTTACAGAAGTATCGTGGTTCAGATTTAGTTAAAAGACTAATATTTTGTGGAATCATTTCTCAGGCCAAGATTTGAACCTCCGACCTCTTGCCTACAAGGCAAATGCTCTCCCAACTGAGCCACTTAGGTTTTCATCTGGATTATAGAATTTTTCCACCCTATATGTATATGTATTTTTGTTTGTCTACCCAACTACAGGTATCATATACTTATCGATCAATGCAGGTGCATTTCACAGATTTATTTTTACATTACATATACTTTTGACTGGTTTCAGTTATTTATTACAACATATTCAAGGTAATCGGGGATGTTGACATATATATTATTACTATTATATAATAGTGTAGACAAGCCGTCAGTGATGTAAATAATAATGGTTATTTTTATACAGAAGTGTACTATTTTTCCGATTAAACATCAATATTGGTAGTGCATAGTCCTTACATTAGACGAGTTCACATTCTGGTATTTCGCCGCTTACTTGTAAGTTCTAACACCGCTTATCTCAGTTTTGATAATTCTCTCTCTACCACCTCTCTTCAAAATTCTGAATAAAATTGAAAACGCTCAATATTATGACATACGTGGTGTTAGAGATCAAGAGCAACTAATGAACCAAGTATCTACACTCGCATAAGTAAAATACTTAGGGTTTTCTATTTTATTTAGAATTTTAAAGTTAGGTGTAGAGAATGATCAAAACTGAGATACGCGGTTTTAGAACTTATGCGATGATTTACCAAGTGAAGGAAAAAACAAATATTTGAAGTGAACTGGCAGAAGGGTGACTTTTAATGTGTGACGTCATAGTTTTAATGTTTTAATATCGGAAGGTCAGTAATTTCAGTAACTTAGAATGTAGCAAATCTCGAATAAACTCACCATCAGTCATGAACTTAATCTTCGTCTCCTTAGTGACGTTTCCCTCGAACCTCATAAGGTACGAGACCTGTTTACTGGTCAACCCAAGTTCGTAGCCAACCCTCGCTGCCATAGCAACCGTTGCTACCCTACGCGGTTCTGTCACTGCGATCATTTTATGCTCCGCGTACCCCGCTTCGTATAGGAATTGGGGTATTTGGGTGGTTTTGCCACTGCCTGTAAAAGAAAAAATTATGTACTTAGATATCTGACAGTGATATTCTGTCACGCCAATATGTGATGTATATGGGTGGTCAGCTTCTAGAATATTTAACTTCTTAGTTGCTATGAAAATAATACCTTAAAAAAACTATACCTGTTTCACCAGCTACAATGAGGAACTCATTTTCATTTATTAACTCCATTATCCTTTGCTCCTCTCCGAGTATTGGCAATTTCAACCTTGCAACCTGGATTTTAGGATCTCTTTTTATATCAACATGTTTTGTTGGATGTTCCAATGGCGGCTTTTTATCTTCCACTTTGATAATTTGTACATTTTCATTGCTTTCTGGTTTAGTTGCTTCTGTAGTTTCTTCCTTAGCAATTCTTGAAACTTTAGTCCCTTTATCATCTGATTTCGTAGTGTTATCATCTTCTTCATCAACTATTTCGACAACCTTATCATTTGAATCAACAGTTTGTTTCACTTCTTCGTCATGACTTTCAATTAGTTCCTGATCGTCACTATCATCAGATTCTGAGCTTGATTCCTCACTAGACGAATTCTCTAAGCCAACTACGTTAGGATCATATTTTGACTTTTTTTTGACATCAGACCTGTCCAACTTCAAGAGCCGAAGTCGCTTTTTTGCACCTATCAAATCAAATCAAATCAATCGAATCAAATCAAAATATTTATTTTGCAAAATAGATACATAAAGTATACTTTCTACAAGTCAAAGTTAATTTTAACAATATTTATCTTTAGAATATAAAAAAATATATAATAATACGGGACATAAAATATACACCTGCATAAAAAAATATTATATATACATAATGCAATGAACAAATAAGTTGATAAATAAATACGGGAAATACATACAAAAAATATGAAGGTTGGGCTACTAAAATGTAATAAAGTTATACACCTGCATAAAATATAGAAATATAGGAATAAAAATACTATATATACATAATGCATTGAACAATGTGTTGAAAAATGAACTAAATAAACCATAAATAAAAATAATGCCTAACCACAAAAGTATTTAAAAGTATTTATTTATTTAGTACATTACAGAAGAGACCATTATAGTCAGATTCTGTTAACTGTGTTCTAACTGTATATCACACATCATAATTCAGATAGTGATACAGATATTGAGGGTTTTAAGGTCATAAATTGCTTTACAAAAATACATACCAGCAATACTACTAAATTTCTTGATTTCAACTTCTTGTGTCTCTGGTTGCAAGGCAGTCTCCAAGTTGAAATCGTTAATTCTCCTCAAACCGATGGTCTGGACAGCTGAAATCGCAGTCAACTGGTTTACCTCATCTGGAGTTGCTTGAACCTCTGCAAGAGATTCCAAGAGTGCTGCACGCTGAAATAATACTGGAGTGTTTAAAGTTGAAAATATAGTAATCTAGTTTGCCACTTTTAGTTCAAGAAAATACAAAAAAAATATATATAAGTTACAAAGCCAACCTTTTTTTTTCATAATATTAATTAATTAATTAATTAATTTTCATAATAAATATTTAGATAGAAAACAAAATTTTTCTTTTTCAATTTAAATTCCTACCTATATGTTAATAAAGTCTTACCAGATAAATGTATTTATTTGAGTAGTTTTATTAATTTATTTATTAAAATTATACAAGCCGTAAGATCCTATTTTTGATTGTATTAATTCTTAGTTCTTTTTACGCAAATAAATAAATATTATTATTATTAATAAAACGAAAACCTAAAACATAAAATATATTTTCACGCCCAACCCCATTAAAAAGGCTCAACCTAGTTAAAGTGAGAGTGAAAATTAGTTGTTGACATAGCCTTGTGGGTGTTTTTTAACTTTTTGAGTGTTTGGTTCTTTGAGCCCAACACGCATAACAATATTTTTTTTTATTGATTTGTTTTTATTGACAATTTTATTTTGTTATGTAGGCAATCAGACCTCTACTGGTCTCTTCTTTTTAAATGTTATTTTAACACATTTCTTCTGCAGGCCGAAAATTGGAAAACAAACTCTTACTTGCAACCATATTTTTTTCCTAATTACATAGTCCACATGTGTGTGAATCGAAATGATTTAATTTAGAATATCAAATTTCGACAAGCCTCTAAGTTTGTTTAAGCCATATGTTCTAAAAATAGGATAAACTTACATTTTCCTTTTTCTTCTTTTTTTCCACTATCTTCTCCAATCTCTTTCTTTGCTGCTTGGAGAGGAATCTAGTCTTCTCTTTCTTGTCTGTGACAACCTTGGTTTGTCTCTTCTTTGATGGCAGAGCAAGAAGATTACTGGCGTCTGACGATCCATACTCAGTTTTGGAAAATTCTAGTTTGATCTGAAACATCATTATTGTGTATGCTTTTATTCTGGACCATAAAAGTTATTAAACCTTTAACTAAAAAAATATAATAGTAATCTATTATCATGTTGGATGAAATTGTCCCCCTGTAAGTAGACGAATTAATGGCCATGGCAATGTAACTCTGTGCTAAAAGTATGCACATGAGTGGAGCATTGTGGTCTAGTTGTGAAATATTCAGTTTGATTAGAGCCATCATCTCACTGAATTTTGATTCCTTAACATAGAACAGACTTTTCCAAGGTACAATGGTACAGCACTTATAAGAATACAATAAATATAGTGACAATAAGAGGGCACAACTGATGGATATCTGGGTGCTCATAAAAAATCCACATAGTTTAGGTATAGCAGTCGCTCCACTGTGTTCAGTGACTCACCATATACTCTGCCTATCCTTCTAACCTAAGCTAAGCTCTCTTCTGAACTGATGGGTGCAAAAGTTTTGGAAGGAATTTACATTTTACGGTAACGAGTTAAGGCCTGGGAATTTTGGGGGAGGGCGGTGGGATAAATAAATTGGGAGTTGCGGGACCCCCCATTTTTGAGATATCATTTTTGGAGGTTATGTGATGCTACTATATAATTTATGCATTTTCGAAGGACTTATCTGTACATAGTAAAGAGGAGTAAGAAGGGGGAGTTCTCCCCGAGTGGAGGAAGTATAGCAAAACCGTAATTATTAATTAAAAACTATATTTGGGCTATTTTATATTATTACTATATATTTAAACTATACCTTGTTTTTTTCTTATATTTCTGTCTATACATTATACACCTATTTTGTATCCAATTCGGGGACGCCTCACTCTGCTCCGCTTTGCTCGGCTTTGAGTTGTTTCATAATATTCAAACCTAACCTAACCTAGTTTTTTAAAATATATTTGGACCTATACTTTTGTATATACCTTTTTAGTATCCGACTCGGGGATCCCTTGCTCCGCTCAGCTCTGACTTGTTTTCATAAACCAACCAAAGAGTATTGAATTTCATTATAAGCAATTTTTCTGTGATTTCGAACGAGAACAATTTATAAACTTTTTTTTTGCGAAATGAAATGTAAAATATGTCAAAATCGCATCTCATCAGCAGTCGACATTGCAAAAATGTTTTTTCAAAAAAATATTTCTCGAGAACTATGCGTTTCCGCAATTTGTGACCTTGTTTTTAGTCTGTTTTCCCATATTGCCCTTAAGATATACCCAGATATCGGTTCATTATAACTTCACTTGCTGGGTAATTCCATGAAAACTGACCACTCTTGTCGCACCTGTTAATCCATTGTTGTGATGAAAATGTTGATGACTTCATTAGTTGGAGCCGTGGCCGGTCCTCCCAACTACAAATCCTAGTTCAAAGATTTTCAAATCTCTGTCTTAGTTACGCCAAAACCGAGTGCATAATGTGAATTTCTATACACGAAAATTGATCACCTACCTCGCTAGTAAGAGAATTGTCGATATTGGTTTTGACAACCTGACGTGCTTTATTGTTATATCTGCTTTTACCCATTTTACACTATTACATTTACACTTTTATTTGGTTGGCGTGTGTCCCCTTATCGACACTCTGACCCTTTAATTTAATATTTCTAAACAAAAATAGGTATGTAAATAGAACCGTAAAACGTGCTTTTATTATGACTTTTTACTTTTTTTTGTTGTTTTAAATTTTCCCCGTGTTTCATTAGGCAAAGGGAACTTAGGCCATACAGTCATGTCTGAGATTTAGGGTGCGGTTATGACTTTAAACAGAATAATCTACTTCAGACTTCAGCTATCGTTGTAATGTCGATCATGAAAATAAACGAAACAAACCGAAAAAATCCTTATGGACTTCGTGACCGACCACCAAACCACAACAAATTCAACCTAGCCCTCGTAGTACTTAGCATAGCAATGCTAAGTTAGCATTGTTGTTCGTTGTGGCCTGAAGTTAGCCGCACAACACGTTTAACAGCCCATTTTTCCCAACGATTTTTGACATTTGATGAGGCTCGTGACTCGTGACCGAATCGTTGGTGTTTATTGTAGTTTTTGTGGTCTCATAAGCGCACCCTTAATCTGTTTATAGACTTTTCTAACTGAGATAAAGTCAATGTACCTGTGTACTTGAGAATTAACTGAAGGATTTTCTTAATCACTGCTCTGTCACCTTTAGCAGAACGTTTGATTTTAGGCGGAGTATTTGGCCCACTCTGCTGTCTACATCGACGGCTGCTGACTTTGGTTGCCCCCTATTAATAAAAAATACATTTAAGTTTTTTCAATGACCACATTGCGATTGCGAGTACAAAAAGCCCCTTTTTTACGTATGAGACCCAGTTAAGAATGATTAAATGAATTTTTAATTTAATATTCAGTTTTGGGTCAAAATTCTACGCTATAATACAGATTAATAGAGAGCGTATCATTTTTATAAACTACATTTACTAATGAGCGACCGGGTGGCCGATTTATTAACATCAACTACCAACAGAAGTCGCCTATAGTATATTTTTAGTTCTTTTCACCAACAATTACAATAATTTGAAATTCAATTCTATTTTTAGGTACCACCGTAAAGGTTCCTTTTACTTTTCAGGTACTACGGAACCCTAATAATAAGACTCGTTCTGACTCCCCCCCCCCCCCTCTCCAAATCGTCTTACGTAATAAATGAACAGCTCCTAACGTTTACGATATGTACAAACGCGATCCACGGCACGATATATTATGGATATGCACGACATATCGTAGAATACACGATAGATAATATCGAGCCATACCATGACGTGCAAAATTATAAAAGCGCTTAATGTAAAACGACCATTTGTAGTTATTTTGCATTGGACAGACTCTTAGAACACTACAGTAAAAAATATCGTACCGTGCCGTTATCGTGCTTGAAATACTATTTCCAATGAAGGGTTACGTGGGACTTTTCGTTGCTCTAAGATGCGCCTTTTCTCCTATTACCTACCTACTATTTAAAAACTGTAATTATGTGTACAAATATTTTGTTTGTGTTAAACGTTAAAATGTCTCGAAACAGCAGCGCAAGTAACATAATTTTCAACATACCTAAATCCTTAACAATTTGAGTGAATTTCTAAGAAACTATCTTCAAAAAACTAAAAAGCGTTTTAAGCTTTTTATACAGCCAGCTTTCATAAAAAAACGTTTTGTCAGCCAAGTCAATACACAGTATATTAAAATATATGACCACTTTTTTTAGTTTAAAAAGGGAAAGCAGTGCTGCCCCCTTTTTTATCGCGACAGTGTATGGGATTAATTTAGTCATTGTTTAAAATAGTGACAGCTAATATAAAATTATACACCGTATATTTAAAAAAATTGCCACTTTTTTAATTTAAAAAGAGAAAGCAGTGCTGCCCCCCTTTTTTATCCCGACAATGTATGGGATTAATTTAGTCATTGCTTAAAATAGTGAGAGCTTATATAAAATTATACAAACGTGTCTCAAGATATTAAGATGAATTTTTCAATTATTACTTGGTTTTATACAAAATCTGGTATTTTACCATCGTATATATATTTTTTTAAATATTTTTTGCAAATTAAAAGGTAAGGACCAAAGGTTCACGCATTTTTCTTTGGAACTCAATTATGTCTTAAACTAAGGGTGCATAAGATATGATAAATTGGCAACACTGTGTAGGTAATCTAAACGTCATGTGGTGTACATAGCAATAACAATTGCGGCCAGCTGTTTCTGACAATCAGCTGTTTGACAAACGTCATCTTGTGAACCATAGACCACGCACAAAACATTGAAAAAAAAAGTCATACTGTATATTTAGCCAGCAATTAGCCAGTGCGCGTTTTTTCCACTACTCACTCACTATCACTAAAACGACGCTAGCGCTGGGTGCTTTCCGATGAAACTACTCGGTGTTAACAGAGCTGTCCTATCTCTGTAATAGTTTATGATCTGTGGTCATCTGTCTTGGGTACGGTTATGACTTAAAACAGAATAATCTACTTCAGCCATAGAATAAGAAAGTTATTATTCTGAGACTTCAGCTATCCTTGTAATGTCGGTCACGAAAATAAACGAAATAAACCGAACAAATCCGTATGGACTTCATTACCGACCATAAACCACAACACATTCAACCGACCCATAGACATCTGATAATATTATTCTAATACACTAGACTTGCTTTCGGCTTGAAACGCCGTAAAAAATTCCGTACCCATTCGAATTTTATCAAAGACAATATAGAATATAAAATTAAAGTTGGCGTTAGTTTGTTTACATGTTCAGTATAGGGATGCTCCGATACCCACAAGTTATCGATACTTACCCATATAAGTAGTACTCAAATAATTTTTCCACACTTCTTATTATGAGTACCTCCATGGACGAATATATTACTCATATCGACACTTTTTAGATTTTTCCATGGGACAGTTAAAATATGTTTTTTTATTCGGAGTAGTTGTTAAAAGTACGTAGAGAAGTATTAAATGAATCATCTTTTATTAATTGCAAAATTATTTTAGATCCAGTTATCTTGTCGCAACGACGACACAACGGTAGATAGGAGACAAAATGGGTGCACCTTGGAGTTGGTGGTGTTTTGTTTTTTTTTTTCTAAATTCTTGCTGTTGTTTGTTTATTTAACTGGCCGTTGAGGCTTTATCATCACAAACATGAAGATATTTTTATAATTGTGTTTGTTTACTTTTTTATATCTATATCTTGAAATATTGGTCATAGGCGATGCAATAGCCATAGTTAAAGATTTTTTTTGCAACTGCAAATCACACTGACATACAGAAGCAATCCATAGGTACTTGTACAGTGAACTTTTTGTTTACGAATCACACCAAAAAGACACCATCGAAGTGTATAAATACTGTTTAGTGCCTATGTGCACTAAAACAACGAAAGCTGCACCAAAAATACTATGTTTTCTTGTGCCGCGGAAAGCTAATTTAAGAAGGAAGTGGTGTAAAATTATGAAGAGGGACGAAATGAAAAATCCTAAATTGTAATGTTCAAAGTATAGATACTTATAGCTTTTATTGTTAACACTAATAACTATTTTGGAATAAAGAAAATTTAGTTTTGACAGCACTAAACCTAAAATTTATGCCTTCGGCTATAGTGCCGGAACAATATTATTTATAAAAATATATAGTTGCAAGCGAAACCTACTTCATAAATAAAACCACAAAAATAACCATTCTATTTCATATTTATTTCTTCTGACACAAAAATGGAAAAATAGCATTGTTCAACAACATTGTGTTGGTTTTGGATTTGAAATTAAATATTTTTTTCATAAATTAATACAACATTTTCAAACGATTAACAATTTTAATCCGTATCCTGGTTGATTAAATTATCCATTAAAAATATTAAAAACTTGAGTGCCTTTGACCTTTTACTTAATTTAATTTCACCTTGTACACATAAAATTATAATATAATATTTACCAAAATTGCTATAAATTTTGGGTGTTCGGATTATAAAGGCCCTACTGTATATAAACGGACGTATATAAATTTTCATATTTTTATATCGGGTCATAATTTTAATAAAGTTTATAACAGTGACATTTTGTCCTCTTACTACCCTGTCATTGCGACAAAATAACGGGGTCTAGTTTTAATACTAAATAAAGAACTCTTGTTTCTGAACTTGTGTCCATATTTTCAATTTTGGTGGCGCCGTTTGAAACCAAATACATACCAACAACAAGCCAATACTGAAAATCATTAATTACTTTACAACAATTAATATAACATTGTTACTGACAATAATAAACTACTTTTAAGGTTTAACTTGGTTTTTCTGAATTATATTTTATCGATAGTTACAGTACTTGCAATCTACAAGCGCACGGCGCCTTTAGTTGTGTGGGGGACCAATCTGTTTACGCGTCAATGTAGGCGTGACAGTGACTGTGCGTACGGTTAGCAAACAAAAATTAATTCATTGAAGTTGTGGATATTTCCAATTTTTTAATTTTAAGGTCTTCTTTATATTTATGAGGATTGGTCAAAATAAATAAAAGTCAACACCTTTAAAGTTATATATATATATATACAAAAATTGGAAATAACAGAGAAGCATTACAAGAAAGACATGAGATTCAACTTTGGTTTTGATTTAAACTGTTTTTCCATTTATAGCCTAATTTCTTTAGTATTGAACGTAATGTGTTTAAGCACCCATCAAACCCAATCTTTTCTCTTAAAGCTGATCGCAGTTTTGACAATGTTGGTAGTTGCCTTTCCACAATATGAAAATTTTGCACAGTAGTACGAATAATTTCAAGGTTCATGTTGTCTAAATCAAATTTATTATTTCTCTTACGTCGTTTTTTCATAGGTGAGGTAAAACCTGCAGAAGAAGATGGCAGCTCTTTTTCTTCTTTTAAAATTGTACTTACAGTGCGTTCACTGACTCCTGTAGCTTCAGCAGTACGTTTCCGTATATTAGCCAAAGGACTTAAATCACAATTATCCACATTGTTTGCTTTCATAAAATTATACTCGTCTTGAAGAAAGTGATACACTCGAGCAATAATGGCGCGTCCCTGAAAATAAGAAATAACTATTTTTAATTGATAGCTTTTTAACATTTGTTTTAAAAAAAATTTGACAAGATATCTTTTCTCGAGAAATTTTTTTAAATATCAAACGCGATCCGCAAACCGGTCTTTATCGAACTAGAAAATTACCTTTAATAAGTTTTAAAATGAATAAAAAATCTTACCTCGCTATGAATTACTTTGCGTTTTCCTTCACCCGTGTGATTTGACATGCTGATGGTACTTCATGCACATTAGCAGCGTGAAAACACTATGCACAAGCGACTCGAACGATGGCTCGCTCGCTACTGACCGCTCCGTCGGGTACACACACTAACGCAATTATGTATTTACGTTTACAACTACAAATAATTATCACGTGCGCTCGTAGATTGTAGAAACTATACCTATACCTAAGGTTGAAATAGGACATCACTTAAACGTCATCATAATAAATTCATAAATTATGTACCAAAAAGGCGACATCCGTCGTAGGTGATATACCCCCCGCTACCCCCTCGCACCCCTATTAAGTCTCGATAGAAATGTTCATTGTAATTAGGTATTTGGTAGAAGTGACTAAGGGACCACTAGCGGCCCTTTGATTTTTAAAATTATTGAACCGTAAGTCATTATTTAGCTGTTGGAATATCTTCCTTAACCCGAATTAATAAAGTTCAATTTGCAATGTACAGTTCGGAAAGGGAAGCGGTCCTTTAATATTATAAATAATTGAAACGTAAGTCATCGGAAAAAGCTCGGAAATTGTTTTTTTCTGCTTATCGTGAATTCTGTTTAAACTACGGGGGTCACCTCTCTCCGCTCCGCTTCACTCGGCTCCCTCATATGTACTTACATGTCAACCTAACCGCTCCTCCTCGCTTCGCTCGTCGTAGCATTCTATCCCTGGCTGTCAAATAAAATTAAAAATAAGGAAGCCGCTAACGGCTATTTAGACACTTCCTTATTTGGTTGACTACTAGCAGCGCGTTCCGATTCAAAACATTATCGATTACATCCCGTCTATCGTCATTCCGAGTCAATGTTAGCCCGATAACTAAGCCCTAAAATGGTTGTTATGATGACGTCATTAATGACAACCTTAAGGCCGCCATGTTGTGCTATCACCACCCATGCTTCTGAGCCACAGATAACCCCCTAAAGATACCACTTACAGGGCATCCGACGCGCACCACTCATTTGTTTTGTAGCGCCTATATTAAGAATAACGCAACGGAACAGGTTCATAGGGGTGGGTCGTAGCAGCATTTTGCAATAACGAAACGTTAGCCGCTATCAAAAACCATTAGCAGTTTCCATAACTATCTATTCTCGATAGCGGTTTTTTCATGCGCAGCTCGGCCGCTGCCTGCAACTCAAAACGGTCTGTTTTCTCATTATCGATTCTTTTGCTAAATAAATTCATACTCTAAAATGGTTTCATGATTGTAGGGCCGCCTCCGTTGGCCGTAAACTACTAGCTGGATCAAATTCAGGTTTAGGACTGCCAGCAATATTAAAAAAAATATGTGTACCAATTCATAATATTCTATACAATTTAACCCGAGAACCACTCAACGGATTTTGATGCGGTTTTCTTTATCATCGTCAACCTGGTCAACATATAAGCTATCCTTATAGCCTTAAAAAGGGTGTCTAGTAAAATAACACGAGGTATTTTTTGTTTGAAAAACACTTGTACTTGTCCACTTATTTATATTAATTTCCCTTACCGGTTTCGCTGTTAAAGCATTATCAAAGGTTTTGATACAAGTGTTTTTCAAACAAAAAATGTTTCAAAAGTTCCACCAAGTGCCAACAATCACGAGCATCAACTCCATTAACACGAGGTGTTAATAAAATAACACGAGGTGTTAATAAAATAACACCAAAGGTCAAAACGGGACAGAGAATAAATAAACGCGGGCGGAAGACTAGTATTATTCAGGCGATTACGATTCGCTCATTACTAAATAAATATTAAATGTGTCTTCTTTATGTAGAGAGCCCTATCGTCGTTCTTCGGGCACAAATTTACGCTTTTTAGGGCATGCAGGTTTCCTCACAATGTTTTCCTTCACCGTTTAGCAAGTGGTAAGTATTAAATACTCTGCACATAAATTCAGAAAAACTCATTGATGCATGCCCGGTCGGAGACTGAACCTGGACCTCAAAGATTAAGAGGCCAGCGTTCTACCCCTGAGCTACCGCCGCTCAGAACAATCCTGAGAATTCTTTCTTTGTAATAGTAAACAGATGTTGCATTGTTTTTGTTGGACTATTTCCAGCTTCCTACAATATTTGCGTCATCTCACACAATGCGCTAATGAAATTTAAAATTTGCGCCCTTCACTAAAGGAATATTTTTGCTTGAACTATCTTTAGGGTTCGTACAAACATTAACAATTGCAATGCAATATGATAGGTAATCAAAACTCGACTTTCTGTCGCAGAGATAGAGTGTATTTACGTTTGTTCAATTGTATTGTTAACATTACACTTCGACCTTGCTTTTCCGTCCCTTTTAAATGCTGGTCATTAATATAGAGGTAATAAAGCCATTCTTACCAGAAATTACCTTCTTTAGTCCGGTTTTACGCAGATGTTTGGAAAGTAAAAAAACTAGACAAGTGTGAGTCAGACTCGCCCTTTGAGGGTTCCGTTAAAGACTATATTTCTTAGGATTTATATACAAATGTATATTTTTAAAATTATTCCCTTGCCAAAATTTTATAGTTGTAGGTCAACGTAAAATACCCTATAAATTTTGATTCCCTTGAAGTAGCGAAATATATGTTTTTGTAGCATAAATGTAATTATTTCTTCACCACCCAAAGTTTGGCTGGAAGAAATTGCTCCTAGTAATAAGCTCGCCTTTGTACAATACTGTGTATTCTTTACTTTTTATTCTTTATTTCTATTTCGTATGTGTACAAAAAAGTGTCTATTCATTCATTCATTCATTCATTCATTCAATGGCCGTGTCTTTTTTCACATTAACTTAGTAGTTTGATTTTTTCACAACTTCAAGGGTCTGTAAATTTGAGTACATGGTTTTAATCTTTGTTAAATAAGACACTTGTATGGTTTTAATTTCAACTCGATACCTCTACGCGTTTCCGAGATAAAGAATTTTGACTGACAGATGGACGGACGGACGGACAAACAGACAGACAACAAAGTGATCCTATAAGGGCTCCGTTTTTCCATCTTGAGGTGCGGAATCCTAAAAATTTTAAAAAATATATGATGTACTACAGAATATTTAGAATGATATTGTGAGAGTAGAATTTTTATTTTTTGTTAAGAACTTTAACTTTGAAATTTACAAAACGGGGTCCAAATAAGACTAAGATCCGATTTCATTCCATAAATATGCAAATAATCAAATTGTTACTTAATCAAACTGAAGATATTATAACGACTAATGAGTTGGAGGAATAATTTTGTTTATAACTGTATTTATTTATTTTAAAATGTAATGCTTTTCACACCATATTGACAGAAAGGTATAAAAATAACAACCATTGGCTCTTGAATAGCTGGCTGGTTGTTATGATTTTATGACTTCCTATGACCTACGAACACAAAATATATTTTCTTCTTAGATCGGTTGTAGAAAACAAATCTAAAACTAGTGTATCAAGGTCTATGTTTTAAAAATAAAAAACATTGCTTTTATCTTATTCTTGTTTTGTTTCGATGTATATACAATATTGTATGTAGCTATGATGGTATAACAAACTAAGGATATGATTTGAAACTGCTTTTGTATGGAATGATAAATCTAGGGCTTGGAACCTAGCGCTTGATGATTCAGAAGTTGAAATATTTATTTTATTTTCAAGACCAAAGTTAACTTTTATACAGTACATTGCATATTGTTATTATTTCGTCTACATAAGTGTAAAAAAAATATTTCAATTAAAAATAGCGATAAGGTTTTTTATAATTATTTTATTAAGTATATTTAAATATGTCATAAAAACAACCGACCTCAATCGCAAAAACAAAAACTTATTTTTGTTAATTAACTAAAGAATAAAAAGAATCTTTAAAATTGGTTTACATTTGACGGAAATCTGAGGTAACATAGTACAAAAAAAAACAATCAATATGAAGTACGTAAAATAAACTGTTTACCGCATCTTATTTTTATTTCCAACGAACATAGCCGTAAAATAATGCTGTTCCTAAACATTTCTATGATCCGCTGATCTTATCAATAATAAAACAGATAGGCACAAAAACCTACAAAGATCATTAAGAACTGTAAAAAAGTTTATGGTTGAGCGTGACCGTGAATGACAATTGTCAGACAAAAACTAGCAAGGTGGGTGGGCTATCGGAAGCGTTAACACTCAATTACCGAATGTAGCCGATGTAAACCGAAAGTCTCCGATTCCAAATAGCAGCTTTGTAACCGGATCAAATTATGATGTTCCTTTATCTATGACCAGTTCCTAATATGCATTGACATGTCAACGTAGTCGCTTAATAACATAATAGCGGCTACCGGACCAAGTTAACCGAGCGAATGTTTCCGTTATGAAACATCTGTCACTGCCGAATAGCGCTGCTATTTTGAATAAACAGTTTTTCACTGAACCAGTAACGAGCTAACCGTTATCGACGCAATAGCTGCTAACGTAGCTGTCTACGTTTCAAAACGCCCACTTGGCATTTTTTCACTGTTTATACTCAAGAGTAATTAAATTTGAATTGTTCACAGACACGTCAAAAGCACGTACGCAGTTCCAAGAATTGGTCGGTACCAGGTTCAGTACCAGGTTCAGTACCGACCAATTCTTGGAACTGAGCACGTGCTTTTGACGTGTCTGTGAACAATTCAAATTTAATTACTCTTGAGTATAAACAGTGAAAAAATGCCGTATTCTTCTGTAAAATGGTGTGGAAAAAATTCTAAGACTTCGAATTTCAAAAAAGATGGCATTACATTTCATCGGTAAGTAAAATTTATTATAATTTTTCGCTTCACGGAGTTCAACTTACACTGGATGAACAGAGTACCACGCCGCACGCGCGGTCAAACATCTCTTTTTCACACTTCTTTAATTCATATTTTTCTCTCTTTCTGTCATCGGCACGTGTAAGCTAGTGATGTCATTTGATCGGATTGGGCGGCGGCCCACCGGTATCGATAAACGAATAAAAAATAATTAGTAATACACAAATACGAGTAGAAATTAAAAAGATTTCATACTTGCAAACTTTATAAAGATTCTAAACATTTTGGATCGAGTACTTTCACGATAATGGTTTTTATACCAAAATTTATTATTCAAGTATAAATTAATTTTAATGTGGTCGTGTTCCATGTTTCGTTTCTATAATGGCTGAATCGATTTTGATGCGGTTTTCACAAAAACATTTGTTACACTTAGGAGAAGATTTTGTTATTTTAATCGACTTTAACCGAATTTAAAAAAGGAGGTTGTTATTTTGAACTGTAGGTATGTACATTTGTTTGTTTGTTTGTTTGTAAACCGATTTTGATGCGGTTTTCACAAAAATATTTGTTACGCTTAAGAGAACGTTTTAGTATTTTAATCGACTTTAACCGACTTAAAAAAGGAGGTTGTCAGTTTGATATGTTGTATATATATATGTTTGTCCGCGATTATCTAGAGTTTGGCTAAACTGATTTTGATGCGGTTTTCACAAAAGTATTTGTTACACTTAAGAGAACGTTTTGGTATTTTAATCGACTTTAACCGTCTTAAAAAAGAGGTTGTCAGTTTGATATGTTGTATGTATATATGTTTGTCCGCGATTATCTCGCGTTTGGCTAAACTGATTTTGATGCGGTTTTCACAAAAGTATTTGTTACGCTTAAGAGAACGTTTTGGTATTTTAATCGACTTTAACCGACTTAAAAAAGGAGGTTGTCAGTTTGATATGTTGTATGTATATATGTTTGTCCGCGATTATCTCGCGTTTGGCTAAACCGATTTTGATGCGGTTTTCATAAATATTTGGTACGCTTAAGAGAACGTTTTGGTATTTTAATCGACTTTAACCGACTTAAAAAAGAGGTTGTCAGTTTGACTTGTCGTCGTATCGTCGTCGTCGTCGTAGTCGTAGTCGTAGTTCGTATTCGTAGTAGTAGTAGTATATAGTAATAATATATATATATATATATATATATATATATATATAATATAAAGCTACACAACGGTGAGTCACATATGACTCATTTTGACCTTTGACACGGTATTTTAGTCGGAAGGAGTAATTTGTCGTTGACATGATGTATAGAGGGGTTTTGGGGAATCCGGTACCGCATCTAGGATTACTTTGACATTTTGACATTTGACATTAGTTTTGACAGTTTTTATACCGTTTTTGACCCATTGACATGGTAGTTTAGTCGGAAGGGGATATATGACGTTGACATGATGTACGGGGGGTTGTAGGAAATGTATTATTGTATTCCAGAAAAATCTGACATTTTGACATTTTTGACATTTGACATGGGTTTTGACGTTTCTACCTGTTTTTATGGGATTTTTGTATGGGAATTTGTTATTTTTGACTCGAGAATTATGTAGGGAGGGGTCGGTTGCCCGAACGGTCGATACTACTTTTTGACTTTTTTGACATTTTTGTCATTTTTTGACATGATTTCACTGTCTCGGCCGTAGTTTTAAAGATCTAAACATACATAGGGACAGACAGACAGTCAGACAGCTGGAAGCGACTTTGTTTATTACTATGTAATGATTGTTATTATATTTGTATTATTTGTTTTCTTATTCATTGTTATCGAATTAAAACAGGGCTCAAATAAAGTTTACAAAAAGATTTTAATAATTTGACATTTTGTTTTAAGGTTTCCAAAATGTCCCGATAAAAAATCGATTTGGATTGATTCTACTTGTCGTGGAAAGGAATGGTTTCCAAGTAACAACAGCGTTGTATGTTCAAGACATTTTACCGATGACTGCTTTCACGTTATGAAGGGTCGCAGGCGGTTGATGGATTCTACTGTGCCAACTTTATTCTTACCAATCTTGGTATTGTACCATAACTTTACTTGACAAATAAATATCATCGTGTAAAAGTATAATGTATTTACGCGAACATATCTTTTTTTACAGAGTTCAGTACCATTGACTAAAAATAGCGATAATAAAAGCACAACATCTAAGACCAATCCTGAGTCTTTTAAAGAAGTAAGAATTTATACATGCATCGGATCCTGTTTGATAGAAAGGTGTCAACAGAAAGCTACGCAATTTGAAAATGTAGCTAATCTTCTGAAATTTTATTGCGTCTTATAGAAACTGAGCAAATTAACACCTTTTTGCTAAACAGGGTTTAATAATTTTTTTGAATAACATGTTTATATTTCATTATAATTTTATTGCTTTTCGTTTTTAACTTATTTCAGACTCATGGTTCGACAACATTAAAACTTGAGAAGTCATTTTGCGAAAACCAATCAAGTGGTTCAGAAACACCAAAAAGAAAGCGAAAATTAATTTTTCTTCCCGATTCTCCATCGGCCTATGATAGTCCAACCGCAAAACGACTTTGTCGTACAGTTATTGAACTAAAGAACACAGTTACGATAAAAAATAAGGAACTTAGAAAAGTACGCGAAAGTAATAGAAGATTAAAGAGAAAAATCACTTCGTTAAAATCATTCCTAGCCGAGTTAGAAAGTAAAAAATTAATTACAACGGAGAATAGCGACATACTTAAGTAAAATAATACTTGAGTAAAATGTCGAGAACTCATTAAAGGGCAAATGCTCAAGGGAAAGTCGGGTTCTATAGTCAGAAAAAAATATTCTCCTGAGTTGAGGGCCTTTGCTTTGACATTAGCCTTTTACTCAACTAAGGCTTATAATTATGTACGTAAAACCTTTGATTCATGTTTGCCATCAGTAAAAACTTTAGGAAAATGGTACAGCACAGTAGATTTACAAGAGAAGCTTTTGATGCTTTGAAAATAAAAGCACAGCAGTCTACGGAACCGTTGTATTGTACTATTATATTCGACGAAATGAAAATTAAGAGTAAAGTCGAGAAAACGTACGGCTACGTTGATTTTGGAAGTAGTATCGATTCAGACTGTAGAGAGGAATGTACAGATGCATTGGTTTACCTAGTTGTGCCCTTGCATGGTAAATGGAAAGTACCAATCGGTTACTTTTTGATAAATAAGGTGACGGCTGATCAGAAAGTATTTTTACTGACTCGTGCCATTGAACCCTGCAATGAAGCTAACATCATTATTAAAGCAGTAACTTTTGACGGATGTCCTGCTAATACAGCAATGGCCAAAAAGTTAGGATGTAGTTTAGATCCTGACAATTTAAAAACCGTTTTTAATTTGAATAACAATGAAATTGCAATTTTTCTGGATCCAGCACACATGATAAAATTAGTACGAAATAGTTTTGAATATTACAAAGATATTTCAGATTCTGAAGGCAATACTATTTCGTGGCAATATATAGAAACATTACATAACTTACAAGAAACCGAATTGTTTCATGCAGCAAATCGACTCCGATCAGAACATTTGCATTTCAAAAAAAATATAATGAAGGTAAAACTCGCCACTCAATTATTTAGCCGTTCAGTAGCAGTAGCGCTTCATTTTTTCAAAAATAAATTAAAACTAAAACAATTTCAGTCAGTTGATCCAACTGCAGACTTTTTGATGCTTCACCGCACGAATCGTCAAATCATTTTCACCTCCACTAACCGACACCCAACTACGGACATGGGAAGGATCTTACATCTGGCTCATTACGGTCCAGGTCTGAACAGACAACACTGACCCCCACCAGAAAGTAGCACAAAAACCTCCCTTAAAATAATACTTTTTTATATTCTGTCTATCTACCTGTCGAGCTGTCATCGTATCATCAAAATCAAATTTTATTCATTACCATTTAGAAGAACAAATCATTAATCTTATCTTTTTTATATCTTGTTCCAATGTTCACTAACTATTATTCACTTGAACTAAAACACTGCACTGTATTACTGTGGAAGTCTTATTTATTCAGAAAATCACAGAGGCCTGTACATTTTAGGATGAGACAAAACGATTGCGCAATGCAACTACGTTGAGCGCCATCTAGTTAAGACATGATACAACTAAAGCTACTTAGACGTTTGAACATTGCCGGCCTCCAAGGACGAAGAGACACAACTCTAGTGATCAACATACGACTCCATCTAATTATGGTACCCCTTTAGGTTGTGCTTTTATTGATTTTATTTCTATTCATAACTTATCCCAGCTGAATTACGTAAACAATGTAGATGGCAACAAACTTGACCTAGTTCTTACTAATATCCCCAACACTAAAGTAGATCAACCATTAGATTTACTTTCCAAACTTGACGTACTGCATCCTAATTTAGACATTACTATTCCGAACACATGTTATTCGTATCTCCCAACTAAACCTCGTAGTGATTATAATTTTTATAAAGCTGATTATAACAATGTTATTCTGGAACTCGAGAATAAGGAGTGGCTCCAAATTTTCTCTGACTGCTCGAGTGTGAATGACATGACCTTAAAATTCTATAACACCCTACAAAACATTATTGAGCAGTTTGTACCTAAACATAAACCAAAAAATAGAAAGCACCCGGTTTGGTTCACCAAAAAACTAATAAAGTTACTATCTGAAAAGAATAAAATGCGAGCAAGATATCGGAGATACGGTAATCCACGCGATGGAATCGAATACGACTTATTGAGAGAACGATGCCATAAACTTCTTAATGCTTGTCATAGTACCTATCTGCGAAATCTTGAGACTGATATAGCCAGAAACCCTAAAGCTTTTTGGCGGTACATAAAAGATAAACGCAAAGGAAATGCATCTATTCCTGAGAAAATGCATCTTAATGATACAACTTCTAATGATGGACCTGAAATGGCCAATCTTTTCGCTGATCATTTCTCGTCAGTTTTTTCAAATGGTTCTTGTAACGTTGTCCCTACTAATCAGGTGAAATCAGATCTATTCATGGATTGTGTAAGTTTTACCGAAAACGAGGTTCTTAGGAAAATTAAATCACTTGATATATTCAAGGGACCTGGGCTGGATGGTATTCCTCCTCTTTTCATAAAACGTTGTGGAGCAGCTATTGCGTTTCCCCTTACCCTTATTATAAATCGATCTCTGCATGATGGCTGTTTTCCGGACGAGTGGAAAAAGGCAAAAATATTTCCAGTTTATAAAAAGGGTGAATTAGATGATGTTAGCAACTACAGGCCGATTTCAATTTTATCATGTTTTTCCAAAATATTTGAATCCTTAATAACACCAATATTGTCTCGCCACTTGGACAGGATTCTTTCTCCTCATCAGCATGGTTTTAGAAAAGGTCGCTCTGTTCAAACTAACCTGGTTGACTTTGTGTCTGATCTTTCTCACGAAGTGGACAAGGGATATCAGGTAGATTCCATTTACACTGACTTCAGCAGTGCGTTTGACAAAGTCGATCACAATCTTCTATTGTACAAACTGAAATTAGCGGGTGTGTATGGTTTAATGCTTGACTGGTTCAAGTCATATCTGCTGAATCGGCCTCAAATGGTGGTTGTAAATGGTCACGTTTCTGAGACATATATTTCTGATTCAGGAGTGCCTCAGGGATCTCATCTTGGACCTGTTCTTTTCTCAATTTTCATTAACGACCTTTCGTCGCAAATTCACCATTGTAAATACTTATTCTTCGCAGATGACTTAAAATTGTATAAAACTGTTAATTCTGTAGAGGATTCTACACTTATTCAAAGTGATTTGGACAGACTATCTCAGTGGTGTGCGTCAAATGGTATGCTCCTTAATGTAAGAAAATGCCTTCATATAAAATTCACGAGGAGAAAAAAGCCTATTGAATCGCACTATCACCTGGACTGCGCAGCTCTTGAAGAGGTGGAGCAAATTCGGGATTTAGGAGTAATTCTGGACAAAGAACTGAACTTTATACCCCAGATTGACGCAATGGTCAAGAAGTCCGCACAGATGCTCGGATTTGTCAAGCGAAATAGTCGTGGGTTTCAGTCAAAAGGGATCAAAATATTGCTTTTTAATTCTCTTGTCCGTAGCCAACTCGAATATGCTAGTTCGGTTTGGAATCCGTTTTATGCGATTCACTCACTAAGGATCGAAAGTATCCAGCGTGCCTTTACAAGACATTTAGCTTTTATCTCACCGGGTATGTCACATAGATGCTCATATGATGAACGTTTGAAACTTTTTGATATGTCATCTTTACGTAGCCGAAGAAATATGCTTGATTTGACTTTCTTACACAAATTAGTGAGTGGTTCAACACCGTGTCCACAGTTGCTTGGGAGGATTTTTGTGTCAGTGCCCTGTAATATGCCTCGTAAGCCCATTACTAGAATATTTTGGTGTCCCACTAGCAAAACTAACTTAGGTCTTAATTCACCAATCACTAGAATGTTAAGACAATATAACGAGAAGTGTCAAACTATCCCAGATCTTGACATTTTTCACTTATCCTTGAACAATTTTAGGACCAGTTTGCAAAGATTCTGTTAAGTTTAATCTTATTTTCTCATTTTGTAGATATTTTTTGTGTTAGTTAATTAATAGTTTTGTTTTGTATTAGTAATTATAAAAAAATTAGTACTTGCTGTAAATGTCTATAATGTAATGTCTGCTTTGTGTTTACCACTTGTTTATTGTTGAATGTTGTGAACGCCTGTCACTGGTCCACATATCAGAATTTTAGTTTTATGTTTTAATTTGTTAAGTATGTGTAATATGTGTACTGTTGGTGTTCCGTTATTAATAAATAAATAAATAAATAAATATCTTATTATTGTAAATATTATTTAATTGTACGAGTATATAATGTAACTGAAGCCGACCACATCAAGTGGTCGAAATATATCTTACAAAACTACTTTTTGATTTATGTGTTTCTTATTTATATAATATTACTACTCTTGAAAAAAATCGGACTATTACATTGTTCATCAGCCGTAAAGCGTATTAACGCGTCCGTAGAGAGAGGAGATGATGCTTGCGTTGCTGAAAAACCAGATGATGATAATTTTGTCAAAGCATAACAAGGAATTTCTCTGTCTTTGTTTTCAGAGAGTATCATAGAATACATTGCTGGGGCAGTGGTACATTACCTTATAAAATCAATAAAATGCAATAAATGTGTTAGAGCCTTGATATCACTGGATAAAAAATATAATAGCCTCATCTACGCTAGAGATTTTGGTGGATTATTATATCCGTCAAACACTGTTACAAAAATTTGTAGGCGCTGCGAACAGGTTATTCGCAGCACTATAAAAGGAAACTCTCCAAAATTTTATTATAATGATAAGATGCGGCGGACAACAAAAACCATGATGATATTTATAACTGAAGACATTTTTACTGAGTAACGTACGCATCAATTTGATCATGAAAGTTGTAATCACATTATCGAATTAACAAAAAGTGTTGCCCAAAAGTATATTGACATAAGATTACTGTGTTTAACTAGAAAGTCAAACCCTAAAGACGCAATCCGAAGAGTTTATACTAAACTCGTTCATTTTAAAAATCAATAAATTTATGAAGCAAAGATGTATATAGAGCAGATAAAAAAGTAATTAAAAAAAAGAACTGACTGCTTGCTGTGTCGATTGAACTAAAAATATATAAACAATCTGTTTCAAAACTTCAGAATTTCAAAAAAACAGCATGGTATGAAATGATTACATGCAGTCGGAGGCAACATCTACATTGGTTTTTGGCTAGTATGTACATTGTTTATTATTGATAGCCTCCGACTGCATGTAATGATTTCATAAATTCATATTATGATTTTTATTTTGAAATTTTTTGAAGTTTTGAAACTATCTGTTTATATATATATCTTTTTGGTTCAATGAACACAGCCAGCAGTCGGGATTTTTGTTTTTTTATTTCGAACTTTTTAGTTTTGTAAACTTGTGCACCCCACCAGATTCAGAATGTTAAAGAGCAAAGTTTTCTTTTCTTTTTTTTTTTTTTTTTGCGCCCAAGCAAAAGGCACCCTCCGGAGGTCTCGGTGGGAGGGAGGTGGAGAATGCTCATAGCATACCAACACAGCCGTCTGCATTGGTTATGTGGGACTCACTAGAAGTGCCTACCCACTAAACTCCACCTAGTAAGTTGGTTTGGCCCTGGGGGGGGTCTTAAAACCTTTATCTGAGCGACCCACCTTTGGGGGGAAGGGGGTGCTAGCGGGGTCCTAAAGGGACATCCGCTGGGAAGGATCCCAATAGGGATCTATACTAGTTGGAGGGAAGAGCTAGGCTCTGTATGAGTGGCTCGAGCTTTTAGCTTATCATGAGCTTCTAGAAGCCTATTTACAGCTTCTGAGAGTTTGTTAGGGGGATCGGTGAGGACGTTTCTCGGCCTTCGAACCTTGTAACGAGATATAGTCGGAGCAGTGTATGAAACTGTCTCGCGTACTAATGGATTGGGGTGTTCTTCGGCAGATTTGAAGAATGTCTCTGAAAGGGATTTCATGTATTGTTGGAGGGTGGGCAGCTCTAAGTCCCGATGGAGGTCCGCGCTGCGCACGTACCAGGGTGCATTGGCCGCTCCCCGGCAGAATAGACTTTGGTTTACCTGCATTTTATGCAGGATATTGGGTTTCGCATGTGCGAAGACGGGGGAAGCGTACGTTAATACAGGTCGGATGCAGACCTTGTATAGTGTTCGCTTGTTCCTGAGAGACATCTTACTGTGTCTGCCTAACATGCTGTTCAGCCTGTTCAAATAGAAACGGGCTGTACGCGTCACTCTATTTATGTGAGGTTTGAAGGATAGTTGTGAGTCCAGTGTGACTCCTAGATATTTGGCATTGTTTTTCCAGGGGACTGGGGTACCTAACATGCGGAGGTTGGGGTCGTCGTGACGCCTACGTTTGTGGTCAAATCGGATCGCGACGCTCTTTTCAGGATTCACATCGATACGCCATCGTGCGAACCATTCTCCAAGAGCGTCGATGGACTTTTGGAGTTTTTGGAGGATTGCCGGTGCTTTTTGGCTTTTGGCATAGAGTGCAGTGTCATCTGCGAAGAGGGATAGCTGTACCCCGTTCTCGGGGACAGGGATGTCGTTTGTGTATAACGAGTAGAGAATAGGTGAGAGAACTGATCCTTGGGGGACTCCAGCTCTTAGGGGGCGTGGGGAGGAGAGCAGCCCTTCATGTCTGAATCTGAAAGTGCGATCTTTAAGATAAGATGCCACCAAGCGGACAAGGCGGTCGGAGAGGCCTGCCTTATATAGTTTATAGATGAGGCCTTCGTGCCAGACTTTGTCGAACGCTTTAGCTACGTCGAAGAAGACGGCAACAGAAGGATACCGTTTCGGGTAGAATCCGCTTAGGATATATTCTACTATTCGGTGGACTTGTTGGGGGCAAGAGTGCTTAGCTCTGAATCCGAATTGGTAGGGGTTGATGATCGGGTCACCGTCTGTAGGGAAGAGGTGCCTTTTAATGCGGGAAAGTATAACCCTTTCGAGTAGTTTCCCCATTGATTTTAGGAGGCTGATTGGCCGATGGCTAGCCGGGAGGTTTAGTGGCTTCCCTGGCTTGGGTATGCCTATGACGATGGCTTCTTTCCACGCTTTGGGGAAATGGCCGTAGTCGAAGCAGGCGTTGAAAATGAGGGCTAACAAGGTGAGTACTTGTTGGGGCAGATGTTTGAGGGCTCTGTTGGAGATCCCGTCCGCGCCTGGCGCTTTTTTGGGCTTTTGACCTTTGATGAAGGAAAGGATTTCATCTTCGGTCACTGTGATGGGGTCGGAGGTGAGTGGGAGGGAGTTTCTGTAGTGAATCTCATCCTCTACCTCTTGGATATGGGAGGGGACAACTGGTTGGGAGCTGGGGGAGCATTGTGAGGCAATGCTGTCCGCAAAGCATTCAGCTTTTTCTTCATCCTCGAAGGCAGTTGAGCCATCGGGGCAGGTCAGAGGGGGAATGTGTGTGATTGCGTCTATCCTGAGGGCTCTTGCCATTCGATAGAACGCAGTGTGAGAAGGGGATATCTGCTCCATGAGCTCGCTTTTACGGGAGTCATTGAGTTCCGATAGAGCTGACTTTAATTTGCGGATCAATTGATTCGCTGTCGCTCTATATTCCGGAGTGGGGTAGATCGCTGATCTCCTAAGGGCTGCTCTTTTAGCCTTGAGTAGGTTGGCGATTTCAGTGGGAAGTTGTTGAGCAGATGGCTCAGGGGAGGTCTTTTCGTTGCCTTTGAGGGCGGAGTTAATAAGCTCCGTAAGTGAATCAATTGTGGAGTCGATTTTATCTGTACTATCAAAGTAGTCAGATGAAAATTTTAGAGGGGAGTCAGGGGCATCCATGGCCGAGGCTAGAGTGTTTTTGAAGCCTTCCCAATTTGTGAAGGTTTTGGGAGGGGGTGGTATATTATTTGGGGGACCTAGTTTGAGGGAGACTGGGCGGTGGTCTGAGCCAAGGTCGTCCAGTGTTTCAATTGCCCTGAGATTTAGGGAGACACCCTTTGTGAGTGCGAAATCTAATACGTCTGGTGAGTGGTCCGTATTATCAGGATAATGTGTCGGGGCATATGGGCATAGAACGTTAAGTTCTAGTTCATCGGTTATTGAAAGGAGTTTTATACCATTTGGGTTGGTATTGAGGCAGGTCCAGTCTGTATGTTTAGAGTTGAAGTCTCCGAACATAATGACGGACTCCCCCATTGAGAGAATGGTTTGGAAGTCTCTTTTTTCTGGGCTTTTGCCCGAAGGGATGTAGACAGAAGCAATGATCATGGTTTGGTGTCCTGACATTGCCAGTCTACATATGGTGGCTTCCATGGTTTGGAGCGTTGGCGTGGGGAGGGAAGAGCAGTGGATAAATATAAAATATAATAAATTCCTGTGCCTCCTCGGGGGGCATCAGTCCTATCATTGCGAAGGAGGGAGTATTTCGGTATCGAAAGACCCTTAAGGTTCTTAGGCTTGAGAAACGTCTCTTGAAGTAGTAGTAAGTCTACTTCATTATCTTTCAGAAAGAGTTTTAGCTCAGGGAGATTTGGGCGTAATCCTCTGGTGTTGAATGAGATGAGCGAGATGCCCTTGGGTTTCAAACGACCTGTTTGCATTTGGGGCTTTACAAAGAGTTGAGGAGGTGGGAGTGCTCTACAAGAGCCAGAAGGCGCTGTTGGGGAGTGTGAGAGGCGCGAAGTTTTTGCGCGAGGACTGAGATTTCAGTGATGTTGATGTTGGATATAACATCATGGACGAGTCTCATGTCATCAGCCAGGGACGGCGTGGAGACGTTTGGGGTTGCTACAGGTGGTGTAGGGGTGGGGGTGGTGGGCTTTTTGGGGCCCCATGCTTGGGTAGGGATCGGCTTCGGCTGGGGGGCTGCAGCTGTGGGCAGTTTGGGTAGAGGGGGGAAATTGGCAGCACTTTTTGCCGGAGGAGGTGCTTGTTTGGGGGGTTTTGCTTTGGGTTGGGTGGGGCGAGGGGCTCGAGGGCAGCCTCTGTAGCTGGCCGCGTGACCTGATTGGTTGCAGAGGACGCAGGATGGAGGGGTTCCATCATCGCGATTCCTCGTGCACTCTTTGGTGAGGTGTGGGATAAGGCACTTGCGGCACCTTGGAGGGGCAGTGCAGTTTGCCGCTGCGTAGCCATAAAGTTGGCAACGGTGACATTGGGCGGGGTAGCCGCGGCGGTTTGGGCGCTCAACCTTGATTTTAGAGAGGCCGCAGATCGTGCGTTCCTCTTTGAATAGCTCTGTGGCCTGGGGGGAGTTCGTCATTATGACGAGGGCAAGAGGAAACCTCTTCCCTGAACTGCTGTGCATTTTGTGCACGGCTTCGACAGGGAAGCCTTTGGCTTGGAGATCATTCATGATCTCTTCGTTGGGTACCTCGAATGGTATCCCGCGGAGTACTGCGCGGACTTTGCGTTCCTCCTGAAGGGGGTGGGAGTGGTAAGGAAGATCCTTGACTGTCATGAGGCTCCTCAGACTCCTGAAGTCGTTGATCGAAGCGGTCGAGATTCTGATGGCTTCTTGGGTGTTGGTGGCTTTGGTGTAGTTGATCTTTTGATCACTACACATTTTAGAGAGCGAGGTCCATTGGGACTTGTCTCTGAGGTAGAGAGGAGGCGGGGTCTGCTTCCGGGCGAGGACAGGCTCGCACCGGGAAGGTGCCTTAGGGGCCGGCAGGGTGGCCGTGGTGGGGGCGGGGGTTTCCGTCGTCAGGAGGAGGGGGGAGAGCGCTTTGCGCTTCCTGTGCCTCTTTTTCCGGTTTTCGGCTATGACGAATTCGTCGTCGCCGATAGAACCGGTGAGGGTTGGGGTGTCGGACTCAGCGTCCGATGAGGAGGAAAAGCAGGGGGCTGGTCTTTTCCGTTCGGAATTCACAGACGAGCCGTCTGTGAACTCCATGGTTTCGGAGGGAACCGGTGAGGGTGAAGCCGGGGAGTCTACCTCGTGGGCCGGGGCTTTCGCCGTCGGAGACGGTTTGACCGCGTCGAGGAAAAGGGAGAAGACATTCTTCTCGATGGCGATGCCTTGGGCTTCGCAGAATTTTTGGAAAAGCTCGATAATGGGAGCAATTTCCATGGTGAAGTGAATTAGGGCGAGTTCAGGGGCAGTTGGGGCAAGTTCGGGGCAGTTGGGGCGAGTTCGGGAGCAGTTGGGGCGAGTTCGGGGGCAGTTGGGGCGAGTTCGGGGTCAGTTGGGGCGAGTTCGGGGCAGTTGGGGGGAGTTTTGGGGGACTTTGGGGGAGTTTTGGGGGACTTGGGGAGTCTTGGGGGACTTGGGGGGAGTTTTGGGGCAGTTGGGGGGAGTTTTGGGGGAGTTTGGGGTGAGGTATGGGGGGTGTTGGGGGTGCAGGAGGTTGTTGGGGGGGTGTTGTCTTACTCTCCGACGAGCTGGTGGGCGTCAGTGGCGGCAGCTGCGAGCAGCTTCGCTCACGGTCCGCAGGTGGCGGGCGCTGTGGCGGCGGCAGTGGCGGCAGCTGCGAGGCAGCTTCGCACGTTGTCGCAGGGCGACGACGGCGGCGGCTGCGAGGCAGCTTCGCGCGTCGGCGCAAGGCGGCACTCGGTCGGTGGCGGGACCGACTGAGAGCGCGACCGTTCTGCACCGGGGCGCAGAGCGGAATGCAAAGTTTTCACTTCCAAACTGTTTTTAAACATTGTTCGCGACTATAGATAGCTACATTATGTATATAGTAAGATAAGTTAAGCTTATTTTGTTATTCTGAGTCGACTATTTTATAAGACGTTTCCTGACTTAATCTTAAGAGCCTTATGTGATCTAATTAAAGTTTTTGGTTCTTTGTGTTTTGATTAACCCAAATATATAGAGAATAGGTGTATAGAATAAATACATAATTAGTTATTTAGATAAAATGTAAATAGGACATGAGTAAATAAATAAATAATAGCGCAGGTGGGCTCTGTACAGTATTGCCGCTCTAAGGGGGGTAAAAATCAGTCTTTCTCGCTCGCACACACACCGGACCAGGAACACCGACTGAAAACACCGGACCAGGAACACCGACTGAAAACGTTACTCACCACCCCGTGAACACCACCGACCGACCACCAGGTCCTTGGTTAGGACTCGCCTCGTGCACACCCGGCGGTCTCGTACCGCTAGCGCGGTACGAGACTGCCGGCGGCGCCGCCGTACTCCGGCCAGGCCCGCACGAGTCGCTGGGACTACAGGAGCAGCGCCGCGCACTCCGATATATCTACATCCCGTAGTATCGTGAGACACGCAGCGCGCTCCCAACCTAACCAAGAGGATCGCCAGTACCCGCCCGTCGAACGCGATCACCGTGCTCCGGGCGCGCGCGTGACTGGCGGCCCCCCCCCCGGACCCGCGGACTGTCGCCCGCGGAGAAGAAGCTCGGGCAATGGTACCAAGTACCCAGGCCCGTACCTTCGTCGAAGCGTCGCTCCGCGCCGCTTCAACGAAGAAGAAGACCCGTACTCGCTCGCACATCTGCCTATTCACTCGCACACTATAAATATGCAGGGCTTCCATAGAATGCGAGTAGTATAAATATAGGAGCGGTCCGGAGCGAAGTTCGCGATCAGACAGCCCTTTTCAGGGCTTGGACTCCGCAGTCCAGGACGACCGCACTGTCCCGGAGGACTCTTCCTCCTTGGTGACTCTGCCAGTCGACCCGGCCAACCTGAGCCTCCCCTCGTCTTCACTGACCTTCACCCCCCGTCGTGCGCACACCTTGCACGACATCTCCACCAGCACGGAATACGCTCTGCCTTTCGTGCTGGAACAACCAGGATCGCCGCACCGTGGGCACGAGCTAGACGAGATAATTACATCCCGTCTACGTCACAACAATTGCCTCACGGAGGGCCTCTTGTCAGTCATGGAGGAGTACCTCCAGAGACGGCGGCACGAACTCCGCGGTACTCGCGACCCCTCATCTGAGGACGTGGCCCGCCGCGTCGAGACAGCCCGCCAACTGGCCGCCTCACTGCCGCTGATACTGCCCCCCCTACCCCAGAGGGAGAGCAGGAAGAGGGCGCTAGACCACAGCGACTCTTCGGGTACCGGCCACACGCAGAAGCGCATCTGCGATGGACCCTCTCCCGCAAGCCGAAGCAAGCTGCCGGCCACGTATGCTGCCATGGCCACAAGGCCATCGTATACCCACTTCACCTCCCGGCTGCCAGTCGCACAACGACCGCGCGCCACACGCCTGCCGTTCCCAAACCCGGACGCCAACACGCCGCTCGCCAACCGCGCCGCCCCCAAGCTGCCTACGACCCGCCAGCCGGCCCCGCCCACGCAGCGCACACCCGCACCGAAGACGCCCGCACTGCGCGCGTCTACGTCGCGCACGCCACCCCCCGTGCCGCGCGACCGAGCGCCGCCTGCCCTCGTGCCGCGCGACCGAGCGCCGCCTGCCCTCGTGCCGTGTGCGACCGCGTCACCCGCCCCCACGCTGCCCGCCCCCGAGCCGCGCGCGCCCCCCGCCGCCCGCCCCCGCGCCGCGCGCAACCACACTGCGCGCACCTGCGCGGCGCGGCCCCGCGCCGCCCGGCCCCACGCCACCCGGCCTCGCGCCACCCGCCCCCGCGCCGCGCGCGCCTGCACCGCCCGCCGTCGTACCACCTGCCGTCGTGCCGCCTGCCGTCGCGCCGCCTGCCGTCGCGCCGCGGCTCCCCGCGCCGCCCGCCCGCATGCCGCGCCCCCCCGCGGCGCCCACCCGCGTGCCGCGCCCCCCTGCAACACCTGCCCGCGTGCCGCGCACACCTGCGCCGCCCGCACCCGGGCCGCCTGCACCCACCCCTGCACCTGCAACCCAGCCAGCCACAGCCGCGACAACCCTCCCGGCCAAGCTGCGCTACCCGCCGCTCATCGTGGATAAGCTGCCCAACTGGCAGCACCACATCCGCGAGATCGCTACCCAACTGGGTAGAACACCAAGTGCCCGCGCCTTCCAACAGGGAGTGCGCTTCACTCCGACAGCTGACGACGAGTACCGACTACTCCAGCGGTACCTCAACAAGCTCGAAAAGGACCACGGAGTGAAGTGGTTCTCTTACTCCCTCCCCGCCGAGCGCAGCCTCAAGGTAGCGATCCGCGGACTACCAGTCAACACCGAGCCGGAGGAGCTCGCAGAGGCACTGCTCGACCTCGGCTTTGAGGTCGAGTACTGCAAGCCCATCAGGGCTAGAGCAGGGCGCCCCGGCTGCATTTTCTACGCCCTCATCAAGAAGACGCCAACCCTGATCCCGGCAATATATGAGCTCACTGAACTCATGTATATGCCGGGAATCAAAATCGAAGCCTGGAGAGGAAAGAAGGGGCCCGCCCAATGCCACAGGTGCCAGCAATTCAGGCACTCCTCTCACAACTGTCACCGTACCCAGGCGTGTGTACGCTGTGGCGGGGAACACTTCGCTAGAGAGTGCCCCCGACCTAAAGAGGATACGCCTACGTGTGTTAACTGCGGAGGGCCACACGCAGCAAACAACACGTCCTGCCCCGTGTTCCGCCAGGAAACACGGAACAAGAAAGCCGGCACGATGGCCCTAACGGCTAAAACACCAAGCCGGAAGGAGCTGCCTCTTGCCGAAGAGAAGACAGCCCCGGCCTCTCTCCAAGCTCAGGCAAACCCGCCCACGGCCAGGACGGACGCCCTCAAGACTCGGCGTAAGAGGGGCGGAAAGAGGAGGAGGAAGAACCCAGTGGCCGAACAACAGCAAGCCACACAGGCACCGGCCGAAACCCCAGCCGAAACCACGACGGCCCAACCGACACCCCCGGCTCAACTATCCCAAGAGGACATGACCAAACTGGTCATGACTCTACTCAGTTTGCCGGAGCTCCAACGATGTGTAGCCACCCTGCGCACTCCACAGAGCTCCACAAACTGAGGATAGTTCACTGGAATGCCGAGTCACTCACGGGGAAGAGACGTCTCCTCCACCACTTCCTCAACCAGCAGAACGTCGACATAATGCTGATTAGCGAGACTCATCTGGCAGAGCGGATGAAACTCGCGATCCCCAATTATGTCGTCTACAGAAAGGACGAGATCTCAAGCCAGACGGGGACCACCTTCCGAGGCCTGGCGGTCCTAGTCAGGAGAAAGATCGTCCATCAACCCATCACCTTCAAGGAGTATAAATCCATTTACGCCCTTGGGATTGAACTCCAAGTCGCCGGCAGCGTGCTGCGACTCTACGCCACTTACAAAGCTCCTCAGGAAGACTTCGTATTCCAAGAACTCCACGAGCTCCTAGACTCGCAGCAGCCGACCATCATCGCCGGCGACCTAAATTCCAAACACCCGGCGTGGAACTCCACGAAGGTGAACCCAGAAGGACGAAAACTACTCCAAGACTCCATCGCTCACCACTACGACGTCATCGGTCCGGACGAGCCCACTCACTACTGCTCGGACACTGGACTGGGGGACGTTCTAGACGTCGTAGTGTACAAGAACCTCATCACACCGCCAAGCCAGGAAGTCCTCCCAGACTTACCATCTGACCACAGGCCCGTCCTCCTCGTCCTCGAGGACCAGCCGACCAGAGTCTCGCCTCCAGCATCACGTCGGCACTACAACTGGCCGGCCTTTACTTCCGCTCTGCAGGAAGCCGCCATCTCTTCCCCCGTCACCGTCCCTGAAGATGTGGAGAGGCTGACGTCTGAGATCACCAACTGTATCCGGGACGCGATCGACATCTCCTCGCACACCGTTTCGAGCACACAGAGAAACCAACCTCTCCCTGCTCGAATCCAGGCACTACTCCGCGAGAAACGCCAAACCCGGAAACAGTGGCAGCAAACACGCTGCCCGATCCTCAAGACTCGCCTCAACACACTAACAGCGACGGTGAAAAAAGAGCTTAGCCTCCACGTCGAGGAATCTTGGGAGCGCCACGTCGAGTCCGTGGGTGACCACGTCCCCTCCGTGCATCGCCTATGCCGGCAGCTGTCTACGGCCCCTACCCCCGTTAGACCTCTGCTGGGCAGCGACGGCCTCCCAAGATTCAAAGCCCAGGACCGAGCTGAAATATTTGCTGAGAGCCTAGAAGCCCAGTTTAAGCCAAACCCGACCGACGATGTGGATCACGTCAGAGCAGTCGAGTCCCACCTCCTCGAATACTTCGAAAGGCAGATCCCCGCTGATGAGGACCCTGTGGTCTTCTCGCCTGGCCAGGTGCAGCGTCTCATCCGCCGCACCAAACCCCACAAGGCCCCCGGTCCAGATGCCATCACAAACATGGCGCTCCGTCACCTTCCTCCTCGGATGGTGGCCGCCGTGACGCGCCTGTTTAATGGCATCATGCGCACGGGGCACTTTCCGACCCAGTGGAAAGTGGGCCACGTGATCATGCTGCCCAAGCCAGGCAAGGACCCAAGAAGACCAGAGCACAATCGTCCCATCGCGTGAGGAACGCTACTATCGCGAGGGACCTCAACTTTGAAAGCCTGGACGACTTCGTCCGACGACTGGCGGCTGGGATGTTCGACCGTGCGGAACACAACCTGTTCCAGCACATTTGAGACCTGGCACCGCACCATGCGCGCCCACCCGACCGCCATCGCCTGCCACGTGACCTCGTCGCAGACCCTGCGGCGTAACTCCCCACCACAGGACCACACGAACCCACCACCACTACCATAGAGTGCCCCTCCAGGCACCAACACCGAAGACCTGCCCATAGTGATGGGCAGCGGTACAGACCTCAGGCAGGGGGCCACAGCCCCGAAACTGAGTCCCCACGCCCCCACCAGGGGAGTGTGAGAAGACCTTCGTGCGTGCGTGCGAACGTCATTCACACTCCGATCTCCTCCGAGGCAATACTGGCAGACCTCAACTGGCAGCCCAAGTACAAAGAAGGGCTTTATTCATCTTCTGTCCCATTACCAGCATCTGCCCTAGTCAACAATTGTGGGTCAACGAAGGGGCCCACATATTCATGGTCCATTCGAGCCGCGGATAATACTGGAAAATGGAAACCCGAAGCAAGAAGTCTGCCAGCACGATGCCGTCAAACTCTGAAACCACCGACGCTACGGCCACAAGCGGCACCACCAACGACACAGAAGCAAGCACCACGGCCACTAGCGGTACCACCGACGCCACCGGTACCACCGACGCCACCGGCACCACCGAGACCACGACGGGTACTACCAGCCCCTCCACTCACGATGCAAACAAGGAGAACACGACGGAAAGAGGCGACAAGCACGACGACCAGGCCGCAGACGACACCAGCACACGTCGGCACCTCACACCTCTGCCCAGCGCACCACGTTCCGTCACTTCACGCTCCAACGCATCACGGAGTCGTCGCAAGGAGCTGGCCAAAGCTCGAGAAGAACTTCTACGCAAACAAGTAGAGTTGGCCGCCGCACGCATCGCTGTTCTAGAGGAGTCTTCAGATGAGGAAGTCATAGACGACATCACGATCCGAGAGAAGATCACATCAGAATGGGTCGAGCGCAGCACATTAGCGCTGACGATGGAGCCACACAATCGAGAAGACGTCACAGGCACGCGGGAGAGTCAAACCACTCTGCAACCAAACGAACGAGAGACAGCACCACCACAGCCCAGTGGCGCCATCATCACGGGAGCGGAAACCACGTGCAACGTCCAACAGATTGATGCTTCAAACCAACGAACGAACGTGTATACGCCGTCAACGCACCAGCCACACGACGCGAAGGGTCCAGATACACGAAGAGAAGAGTCACACGCACTTGGGGCATACACCACACAGCCGCCGGTGCGATACTCCGAACAACAAGCAAGAAACAGCTTCGATTACCACGAACTCGCGACTGCTATCACACACGCAGCACGCGCAATACATCCCAGCATTTCGTGGCGTCATCAAGAGCTACCACAATTCAACGGTTCGTCGAGCGACTGGCTGCCATTCAAAGCAGCCTTTGAAGAATCTGCGAGACATCTCTCCGAACAAGAGAATCTAGCAAGACTACGTAGAAGCCTGAAAGGAGTCGCACGGGAAGCGGTTCAATGTTTGTTCGTCGGCGCCACTACTTCAGAAAACGTCATGAAACTTCTACAGTCAAGATTTGGACGTCCAGACGCCCTAGTAATGGCGGAGATAAATAAGCTGCGCACACTTCCAAGACTGTCAGAAAACCCGAAAGACATCTGCATCTTCGCATCGAAAATCCTGAATATCACAGCGACGATTCAAGCCTTGAACAAACCTCACTACCTTTACAACGCAAAGGTAGTACGCCACGTCGTCGACAAGCTGCCATCAGCGCTACGTTATCGCTACTACGACTACGCCGCTGAAGAGCCAGAAGATCAGCCAGATCTCATCACACTCTCCAAGTTCCTGGAACGCACCGCCAATCGCTGCGGTACATTTGCGCCTGCCGAGATGATACCAGCCACAGACCGGCGGGAGCCAGCACCAATGATGAAACAAGTCCGAACCTATCACGTCGAGGAACCGACACCCACGATCACACCAGCTATATCATGCCCGATCTGCAACGGCGATCATCGAGCTCCAGAATGCAACACTTTCAAGACTTCAGATTTAACTGCGAAATGGGAGTTAGCTAAACAACACAAGCTATGCTTCCGCTGCCTGAAAGTCCGCAAGTTCCGCCACGTCTGCAAGTCTAATAAGTGCAACATCGGCGGATGCGGGTACACACATCACCCGCTACTACACGGTGTCTATCCAGCAAGACACAAGCCAGAGACGACCGCCAACGCCAACGATATAGCGACCATTGCTTCAGCCAAAGAGAGAGTCACGAAGACGACGACGGCACTTCTCAAAATACTGCCGATACAAGTAGCTGGGCCTAAAGGGTCGTACGACACCTACGCACTCATGGACGACGGATCAACCTGCACACTGATCGAGAGTGCGATAGCAGACAAAATCGGCACTACCGGACCGCCAGAGCCTTTCTACATAGAGGGGGTAGCCGGCACGAAAATCGACGCGCTTCAAGCACGACGAGTCCGCTTCAACATTAAGGGGCGTCTGAGATGTATGAGAGCGTTAAAGGAAACGACCGAGTGAAACAGAAGCCGGTTTATTACTGACGTATCAAGGTAGCGTAGGAATGTATAGCTATGCGCATACACATCATCTCCTCCAGCCTTAGAAAACCTGATAACAAATAATAAATCTTATTACTACCATTTTACACATTATACTTTTTTAATCAACTTATTCCTGGGTCTTAATCTATTCTTATAACTAAGATCAGGTGCGAGCACAACATCAGTAGTGGGACCGTCCGAAATGACATTATCAGCAACAGCTGACGGCAATGACGTCACCGCAGCATCGTTCATTATAAGTGAACTACGAGTTGAACTTGAACGGGGAACCGGTAATTCCGCCTGCTCGTCCTGCCCTCTCTCTCCCACACTATCTCCTTCCCTTATAATTTCTAGAGAGCTATCTGCGCCGCTGCCACTTGGTGTATTGTTATCATTATCAAAGTGAATAACATCGGGAGTGACTATTGGTGAATATGGCAGAGATGCAGATTGCGGTAAAGTCCTCGAAGTACTGGCACTACTACTAACGACCGTATTGAGATTATTTCCTTCTGAAAATCGTATTAATTGATCAATATGCCTTTTGTCTATAACATCAAAATCTGAAAAATTTATCAAATACATTCTCTTACCTAAGACCTGTGTCACAGACCCTTTAACCCACATAGGTTTCCTATTTATATACCACCGGGCCCAAACATGAACACCGATTTTGAATGTCCTTTTGCAGACATGAGTCTTATCATTGTTTCCGCGCTTATCCTCCGCTCGTGGCGGCGGCGGCGGCGGCAAGATAAGATCCAGTTTACTCCTCAATTCGCGACCGAGCATTAATTTAGCAGGAGTAAAACCGGTAGTACAATGCACTGTGTTGCGGTATTCGAATAAATATTCGGATAATTGTTCGTTTACTTTTTTAGAACATCTATTGCTGATGATGGACTTGATCATTTTCTTACATGTTCGGACCGAGTTTTCTGCGAGTCCGTTACTGCAGGGGTACCAAATAGACGATGTTAAGTGTTCAATACCATGGCATTTACAAAATATTTCAAATTCACTGGATTTAATTTTAACATCATTATCTGAAACGATTACTTTACATAACCCAAAACGCGAAAATATATATTTTAATTTTGTGATTAAAGCACTCGTCGTAGTGTCATTTTGCATAGGTAAACACTCTAGCCACTTACTATAAGCATCCACTACGATCAGGTAGGTAGTTTGCGCGATACTCATATAATCTATATGTATACGTTCCCATGGTGCAGACGGGCGCGGCCAGCTCGCCGGCGCGGCGTCGCGCGGGGAGGGGCGCTCCGCAGCGCACGGCACGATTCGCATGCAGCTATCGTGCTTTCTATATCGCTATCTATACCAGGCCACCACATTTTTGCGCGTGCAAGCGATTTCGTCTTCACAATACCTAAATGTCCTTTATGTAGTTCTGATAATAACTCATTCCTATGAATGGTAGGAACTACAACTCGGTGACCGCGTAATAGACACCCTTGCACAATATCTAACTCAGACTTGCAATTAAAATACGGCGTTATTTTTGTACATTTAATTTTCCTAGGCCAACCGTATTTTACGTATTTGATGACCGTGCTTAGAACCGAATCCGCCACTGTCGCATTTTGTATGTCTGAGAACGTAACGGGCGCAATATTAACGTTAAAAACATTGGTTAAGGGTAAGTTATACTCTTCGTCATCAATACCTAACGAAAACTCTTGATATGGTGCACGTGAAAAATAATCGGCAACCTGGTTATTTTGACTCGAAGTGTATTGAATACTATAATTGTATGCCGATAAAAAAATTGCATACCTTTGCAACCTTGAAGCTGCCATTACAGAAATATCGTTCTTTTTGCCGAATATCGATAATAGGGGACGATGATCAGTTTTTAATATAAATGGTTCTTGACGCCCGTATAAATATTGATGGAAACGCTTGACACCGAATATAATGGCAGTCGCCTCTTTTTGAATTTGGCTGTAGTTTCGCTCACTGACTGATAGTGATCTCGACGCAAAAGCTAGCGGGCGCTCCGTTCCATCTTTGCAAATTTGTGATAAAACACTTCCGAGGCCTTCCGGTCCGGCATCAACCGTTAACACCACCTGCGCTTCCGGGTCAAAGTGTGCTAACACTCGCTCAGATGCTAGTTCCCGCTTGGCTACTTCGAACGCGCGCCCGTGTCGCTCGTTCCACTCCCACGAAGCGCTTGCCCTTAACAACTCATGCAACGGACTGAGCATAGAGGACGCGTTCGGAATAAAATTGCGATAATAGTTAACCATGCCGAGAAATCTTTTTAGTTCTGTTATATTTTTAGGATGTGGAGCTTTCAAAATAGCCTCGACTTTTGTTGGAGATTTATGGAGGCCATTTTTGTCGATTACATACCCGAGATAAGTTATACTATCTTGGAAAAATTCACACTTCTCCCTCTGTAATTTTAACCCTGCATCTCGTAAACGTTTAAAAACCATTTCTAACCGCTGCAAATGAATTTCTTTAGTGGGACCCGAAATTCCAACATCATCAATAAAAATACTGATGCCTTCTATGCCTGATAGTACTGATTCCATTGTTCGTTGGAAAATTGCCGGCGCGCTAGCCAAACCGTACACCAGGCGTGAATATTTAAACAGCCCTTTGGTAGTGCTGATCGTAGTGAGCTCTTGTGAGGCTTCTGACAAAACCAGCTGATTATATGCTAATTTTAAATCCAATTTTGTGAATTGTTCACCACCTCCCAAAATTGCAAAAATCTCTTCTATTCGTGGCATCGGATATTTATCAACGTAAAGATCTTTATTCACGGTAAGAGCGAAATCTTCGCAAATTCGCACGTCTCCGTTAGCTTTCAAAACAGGAACTATGGGTGTTCCATATTTTGAATATCTTACTGGGATAAGAACGCCCATATTCACTAACTTACTTAATTCTTTTTCGACTTTATCTTTAAGTGCAAACGGTAACGGACGTGGTTTAAAGAATTTCGGTATTGAACCTTGTTTTAGATGTAAATCCACTTCAAACTTATTGAATTTTCCCAGTTCATCCGACCACAAATCATTAAATTGTTTAATCAAACATTCCACGTCATTTGAATTTGCCACGCTATTTTGATTCAGGGAGGTGAAAACTACACCAAACACAGACATAAAATCACGACCTAATAATGGCGGCCCTCCGTCCTTAATTATAAAAAACTTTAACGGTTTTATGGAGTCGTTATACTTGACCGTTGTTTCAATATAACCTAGAGGTGTGATTTTATGTCCATTGTACAAACACATTTTTAGATTACAATGATTTAGCTTTAAACCCAAGAAATCCTTGCGGTATAACTCCTCGGACATGACCGAGGTACCCGACCCCGAGTCAAGCTCCATTTCTACAAGAACACCGTTAACACTTACACGTATATTAAAGGGTTTGTTGTTTACATACCTTAAGTTAAATAGCTTACATTCCTCGCAATCCGAGTCGTATGTATCACTTTCCGGTTGCTCACTAATGTTATTCAGTCTTGCTCTGTTCTTACAAGCCTTCTTCAGATGGCCTTTTTGTCCACAACGTTGGCACTTATAGTTTTTATATTTACAACTTTCGGCTCCGTGATTCTTCATTCCACACACTGCACAGCGAGATGCTCCATCGTTGTCGTTGCGATGAGACGAGTGTCCCCGCCCACGACCAGCGCTTCCGCGCCGATGCGCGACGTCGCCGGCGCCTCCACTGCTGCCAGCACGTCCACTTCCACTGCTGTAGTATATCGGCTCCTCTTTGATGGAGCGACCATTGAACCCTGCACCCTCGGCTCCTGCCTGACGAGCACACGCTGCTTGCTCCGCCAATCCTATCGCCTTTGCCAGGGTCAACGTTGCTGGATCCTGCTCGAATAATTTTTCCCGCTCAGGACCGGTGCCCAGGCCAAGTACGAAACGATCAAGTATGATCGCATCCAGAGCCACCCCAAAGTTGCAATAAATTGCAAGCCCCCTGAGACGAGCAGCCCAATCACTCATTTTTTCGCCAGGACTCCGTGTCGCTACGTAGAATTTTGCTTTATCGGCATATGAAGGTTTCTTCGGCGCGAAATGTTTGTTGAAAGCCTCCACCAGCTCATCGTACGTAACCGCTTCTAGGTCGCGCGGGTAGACCAAGTTCCGCGCCAAGCGATATGAGTCGTCCGATAGGTATGCGAGTAAAACCGCGCACTGATCCTCGGTTTCCACTTTATTTATTTTGAAGAATTGCTTCACGCGTCCACTAAAAATATCCCACTCATCATTATTATGATTTAAAGGGCTGATGTTCAATTGAAACGCCATTATTTTTCTATTTGAGGGTAGAATACAATCCTCGTCGTCACTGAGATGTATGAGAGCGGATATAAAGGAAACGACCGAGTGAAACAGAAGCCGGTTTATTACTGACGTATCTAGGTAGCGTAGGAAGGTATAGCTATGCACTCAGAAAGCTACGACATATCAGCCCGCACCATGGAGAGCCTTCAACTATCGCCACAGACTGTATCACGAGACATCATCCAAGCCAGTTCACACTTACAAGACATTGAAGACCAACTGGTTTATGAAGACGCAACTCCAACCGTACTGCTTGGTCAAGACAACTGGCATCTACTTCCCACACACGCCGTGCGACGAGGTGACAATACTCAACCGGTCGCCTCCCTCACCGACCTCGGCTGGGTACTCCACGGCCTACAAGAAGTTAGAGCGAGACAGCAGATACACCGAGTCAACCACGTAACCATCTCGACAGAAAGCGAACGCTCTATGGAAGATATGATGAAACAACATTTCGCGCTAGAATCTATCGGCGTGGAAGCCAAACGCTCGTTCAACGATGAAGAAAAACGAGCACTACAAATTTTAGAAGAGAAAACACAGCGTTTACCGGCGGGAGGCTTCGAGACGGGACTTCTATGGCGAAAAGACAACATGTCCCCACCGAACAACTACGATACCGCTATGAAGAGACTAGTACTCGTAGAGAAGAAACTCGACCGCGATGAAAACATGAAGAAAAGATACAAAAATCAGATGCAAACTCTATTCGACAACGACTTCGCCGAACTCGCACCAACCTCGAAGCCAGCCAAAGTTTGGTACCTGCCTCACTTCGCAGTTATCAATCCACAGAAGCCAGATAAGCTGCGAATTGTTCACGATGCCGCGGCCCGCACAAAAGGCTCCAGTCTTAACGACATGCTGCTGGCTGGACCTGACTTACTCCAATCACTACCGGGAGTACTCATGCGATTTCGACAAAGCCCGATAGCAGTGACTGCTGACATCAAAGACATGTTTCTGAAGGTGACAATCAGAGAAGAGGATCGAGATATGCAACGTTTCCTGTGGAGAGACGATCGCCGCGACGGTACTCCTACTGAATACAGAATGAAGAGCGTCATCTTCGGAGCCACATCGTCACCATGTAAGGTGATATACGTCAAAAATAAAAATGCGGAAGACTTCCAAGAAACATATCCTGAGGCGGCAACAGCAATAATCAAGAATCACTACATGGACTACTACCTATCAAGCTTCAATACAGAAGAGGAAGCTATTCGAATATCTTCACAAGTCGCCCACATACACAGACAGGGAAACTTCCACCTACAAAGATGGGCCTCCAACTCTAGACGAGTGCGCACTGAACTAGCACCCGGTAAAAGAGAAGACATCGTCCAACTTGATCCAGAGAAAATACTGGGAATGGTGTGGAACACTGAGACCGACACACTGTCGTTTAACATCAACCGCCACAAGATCCCTGAAGATATCTTGGGAGGAGAGAAGACACCTACAAAAAGAGAGGCGCTGCGGACAGTAATGTCAATATACGACCCGCTGGGCATCGCCACACCCATCACAATTCAAGCCAAACGAATCATGCAGGAGACATGGCGCTCGGGCATCGACTGGGACACGAAGCTACAGCCCGCAGAAGCAGATACTTGGAAGAGATGGATAGAACGAGTTAACGAACTGCCACAGCTAGCCGTGCCACGTTGTCACCCCAATCTCGCGTGCGCACGTGCCATAGAAATGCACACGTTCGTAAACGCCAGCTCATCTGCATATGCTGCGGCCAGCTACTGGAGAGTCGTCGATGAACACGGCCAAATATATGTCTCTCTCATCGCCGGCAAGGGAAGAGTCGCCCCGCTGAAAGTCATCTCCATACCACGACTCGAACTGCAAGCCGCCGTGCTAGGCTGCCGACTAGCACAGACCGCCATTGAAGAACACGATCTGAAGCCTACTAGAAGATTTTATTGGTCTGACTCACGCACAGTTCTCACATGGCTACGTACCGGCCCTCGAACATACAAGCCTTACGTCACCCATCGAGTAGCAGAGATAGCAGAGAACACGAAAACAAATGAATGGAAGTGGGTACCGACCAAGATAAACGTTGCGGACGATGCGACCCGCGACACACCACAGAACTTCACTTCAGAGCACCGATGGTATCGTGGGCCCGAGTTCCTATACCTACCTGAAGAAGACTGGCCCCAAGAAGACGTTACCGTCGTCGAGACCACCGGTGAAGAGCGCGTGCACGCCACAGTCACCAATACACGACTGTCTGAAGCGCTACCCAACCCGACTCGCTTCTCAAGTTGGATACGAATCATGCGCGCCACAGCACGAATACTACAATTTATCGACAAGTTACGTGCCAAACAAAGATGCACGACTGTACGGAAACGAACAAAGAAAACAGAAGAGAACGACCCCACTTGGAACAATACGAAACCGAAGTCGAACACGAAAACAACACCGACGGCTACGAGCTCCATACGAAACGATAGAAAATTCATATCTATCGAAACGAGTGATCTACACCGCGCACAACATCTGTGGGAGCTCTCTCAACAACAAGACGTGTTCAGTCAAGAGGTCAACACACTCAAGAAAGGGAACCCTCTCCCCTCTGACAGTCGATTATCACAGCTGTCTATCAAACTCGACAGCAATGGCATTATAAGACTGAAATCAAGAGTAGCAGCCGCCGCCGACATCACGCCCTCTCAGCGCGAGCCAGCCATTATCGACGGAGACCACCCGTGGACTCGCCTATACATAAGCTGGACACATACACAGCTACACCACGGTGGGTTCGAGATAACTGCAAACGAAGTACGTCAGCACTACTGGGTACTACGATTACGTCACGCTGTCCGCAACGAGCTGAAAAGATGCCAATTCTGCCGTATACGAAGAGCGAAGCCAGCCCAGCCATCGACGGGCAATCACCCACGCAGCCGTGTCGCTCATCATCAGAGGCCATTCACATTTACGGGACTCGACTACTTTGGCCTTCTACAAGTCACCGTCGGACGCACAAGACAGAAGCGCTATGGTGTGTTGTTCACATGCCTAACAACTCGAGCCATACACCTAGAGATCGCCGGAAGCTTGACGACTGACTCCGCAATCATGGCTCTCAGACGCTTCATCAACCGCCGAGGCCGACTGAACTCTGCTCGGATCAAGGAACGAACCTGCGCGGCGCTGATTTAGAGATGCGGAAGGCAGCAGAGGAAGCCATGCAAGAAGAGGCTTCTATACGCTTCATACGATGGCGCTATGTACCGCCGAGTGCCCCATTTATGGCCGGGGCCTGGGAACGATTGGTGAGAAGCGTGAAGACCTCACTTCGTGTCATCCTGCATGAGCGAGCCCCCAAGGAAGAGGTCCTCGCAACACTGCTGGTAGAAGTCGAAAACATCGTAAATAGCCACCCACTCACACACGTCTCTACCGACGCCGGAGACGAAGAAGCTCTCACACCGAACCACTTCATACTCGGTGGCCCGTCAAGAGTTCCGCTACCTGGTGCCTTCACCGACCAAGACACAGCCGGCCGCAAAGAGTGGAAGATCAGCCAACCACTCGCCGACATGTACTGGGCACGCTGGGTACGAGAATACCTCCCGGAGTTACAACACCGGCGGGAGCCCTACGCACGAGGAGCCATTCAGCTGAACGATGTCGTCCTCATAGCAGACGGGACACTCCCACGCTACTCATGGCCACGCGGTGTTATCGTGGCCACCTATCCCGGCCCAGATGAAGAGGTACGCGCAGTCGACGTGAGAACTAATAAGGGGATACTCCGAAGACCTACCAAGAAGCTGGTAATCCTGCCGACCACGCCTGAGCCAGAATAGACAACACTACGAGTCGCCGAACACGAGATAATCTTCAGCTACAAAGAGCTGCGGCGGGAGAATATGTTCGCGACTATAGATAGCTACATTATGTATATAGTAGGATAAGTTAAGCTTATTTTGTTATTCTGAGTCGACTATTTTATAAGACGTTTCCTGACTTAATCTTAAGAGCCTTATGTGATCTAATTAAAGTTTTTGGTTCTTAGTGTTTTGATTAACCCAAATATATAGAGAATAGGTGTATAGAATGAATACATAATTAGTTATTTCGATAAAATGTAAATAGGACATGAGTAAATAAATAAATAATAGCGCAGGTGGGCTCTGTACAGTATTGCCGCTCTAAGGGGGGTAAAAATCAGTCTTTCTCGCTCGCACATCTGCCTATTCACTCGCACACTATAAATATGCAGGGCTTCCATAGAATGCGAGTAGTATAAATACAGGAGCGGTCCGGAGCTCCTCTCCTCTACTCCAACAGCCCTGTCCAGGGCCCCTCCAACGCCGCCGCCACCCAGCCGCAGCCTCAAGAAGTGGACCCAGCCCTCCTGAGCCTACCATCGACGCTGACCTCCACCCCCACTCGTCGTGCGCACTCTCTCCACGACTTCCAGTGGGGAGGCATCAGCACGAGTACTGAGTACGCCGTGCCGTTCGCGCTCGAACAACCGGGGTCTCCGCGCCGCGGTCTCGAGCTGGACGAGATCATGACGGCTCGGCTACGTCGTGCGAATTGCCTGACGGAGGGACTCCTCGCTACGATGGAGGCCCACCTGCGCCAGCGACGCCTCGAACTTGCTGTCGAGGGCTCTCCGACGGCGGACGCGGCATTGGCGTCGTCTATGCCGCTGACTCTGCCCCCCCTCCCTCAACGGACGAAGAGAGCGCTCGACACGAGCAGCCCCAAGACCGAGAGCACGGTGAAGCGAGTCTGCGACGCGCCTTCTCCAGTGCCCTCCACCTATGCCGCCGCCGCAGCCACCCCCCTGCAGCAAAACCCGCAACCACCGCGCGCAGCCCAGGGAAGAGCGGCATCGCGCCTCCCAGTCGCGCAACGAGCGCGACCCGACCGCCCACCACTTGGGTACCCAACTCCACGCACCACCGCGCCGCGCGCCGTCGCGCCGCGCGCCACCACGCCGCGCGCCCCCGCGCCGCGCGCCGGCGCGCCGCAGTCCACCGCGCCGCGCGCCGCCGCGACGTCCTCCGTCGCGACGTCCGCCGCCGCGATGTCCGCCGCCGCGATGTCCGCCGCCGTGACGTCCGCCGCCGTGACGTCCGCCGCCGCGACGGCCTCCGTCGCGACGCCCGCCGCCGCGACGTCCTCCGTCGCGACGCCCGCCGCCGCGACGCCCGCCGCCGCGACGCCCGCCGCCGCGAGGCCCGCTGCCGCGGCGCCGCCAGCCGCCGCGCCGCCCGTCACCGCGACGCCCGTCGTCGCACCGCTCGCCGCCGCACCGCCAGCCGCAGCGCCGCCAGCCCCCAAGCCACGCGCCCCCGCGCCCACCTCCGCACCTACGAAGCTGCGATACCCACCGATGATCGTGGACAAGCTGCCCAACTGGCAGCATCATATCCGCGAGATCGCCATCCAACTGGGTAGAACACCCAATGCCCGCGCCTTCCAGCAGGGAGTGCGCTTCACACCAGCAGCTGATGATGAGTACCGTCTCCTCCAACGGTACCTCAACAAGCTGGACAAGGACCACGGTGTGAAGTGGTTCTCCTACTCCCTCCCCGCTGAGCGCAGCCTTAAGGTAGCGATCCGCGGGCTGCCAGTAAACACAGAACCGGAGGAGCTCGCAGCAGCACTGCTCGACCTCGGCTTTGAGGTCGAGTACTGCAAGCCTATTAGGGCTAGAGCAGGGCGCCCCGGCTGCATCTTCTACGCCCTAATAAAGAAGACGCCAACCCTAGTCCCGGCTATATATGAGATCACGGAACTCATGTATATGCCGGGAATAAAAATCGAAGCCTGGAGAGGGAAGAAGGGGCCCGCACAATGCCACAGGTGCCAGCAGTTCAGGCACTCTTCCCACAACTGCCACCGGACCCAGGCCTGCGTGCGCTGCGGCGGGGAGCACTCTGCGAAGGACTGCCCTCGCTCCAGGGAGGAACCCGCAACCTGCGTGAATTGCGGGGGCCCACATGCGGCCAACAACACCTCCTGCCCCGTGTTCCGGAACGAGGCCCGGAACAAGAAGGCAGGAACCATCGCCCTGACGGCTACAGCGGCGAAACCAGCCAGCCGACCGCAGCCAGCCTTCCAGCCACCGCAAGAGAGGACAGCGCCCGCCTCACTCATGGCCGAGGCTAACCCAGCCACGGCCAGGTCAGACGCTGCCAAACCTCGACGCAAGAGGTCTGGAAGAAAGAAAAAGAAGGCTGCGGCAAAGCAGCCCGACCCCACAACTGAGGCGACCCCCGCCCCAGTCCTACCTACAGCGGAGCTAGAGTACGAGGCGGTGATGCAGGCCGTCATGAACCTCGTATGCCTACCCGCTTTCCAGAGACTCGTAGCAGCCCAGCCGCTACAGAGCTCCAGTCACTAAGAATAGTGCACTGGAACGCCCAGTCGCTCACTGGAAAGCGGCGACTGCTCATGCTCTTCCTCAAGGAGCAAAACGTCGACGTGATGCTGATCAGCGAGACCTTCCTGTCAGACAAGGATAAGTTTCACGTCCCAAACTACCATGTCTACAGGAAGAATGAGCTCTCCCCCGAGACTGGCCGAGTCTGGAGAGGCTTGGCGGTTTTAGTCAAGAGGAGGATCATCCACCAGCCAATCGCCGTCAAGGAGTACTCATCGTTGTATGCCCTTGGAGTCGACATCCAGGTCGCAGGTGAAACCCTGCGTCTTTACGCCACCTACAAGGCACCCGCCCGGCGCCTTGACTTCAGGGATCTCCACGATATCCTCAGCGCGCCGCACCCCACCATCATTGCCGGCGACCTGAACTCCAAGCATCCTGCGTGGAACTCCGCGATGGCGAATGCTCAAGGACTCCGACTCCTCCAAGACTCGATCTCGCACCACTATGACGTCATTGGCCCCGGCGAGCCTACTCATTACTGCCCGCAAACGGGGCTTGGAGACGTCCTGGATATAGTGGTGTACAAAGATCTGAGAACACCGCCAAGCCAGGAAGTACTGATCGACCTTCCATCAGATCACAGGCCAGTCCTTCTGATAATGGAGGACCTGCCCACCAGAGTCTCTCCGCCGGCATCACGTCGACGATACAACTGGCCCGCCTTCGAGGCCGCACTCCAGGAGGCCCAAATATCTCGCCCCGTCACCAACTCCGAAGAGGTGGAAAGGCTGACGTCTGAGCTCACCAGCTGCATCCAGAACGCGCTTGAAACATCATCGCACACGGTTCCGAGCACGGGTAGACTGCAACCTCTCCCCGCTCGGATCCAAGAACTCATCCGCGAAAAGCGCAAGTTCCGGAGGCAGTGGCAGCACACCCGCTGCCCGACGCTCAAGGCTCGCCTCAACGCCCTTACGGAGAAGGTGAAGAAAGAGCTCAACGCGAACGCCGAAGACTCTTGGGAGCGCCATGTCGAGTCCATAGGCGATCACGTTCCCTCTGTGCATCGCCTATGCCGGCAGCTGTCAACGACCCCAGCTCCAGTCCGACCGCTGCTGGGCAGCGACGGCCACCCAAGATTCCGAGCCCAAGACCGAGCCGAGATATTCGCCGAGTGCCTCGAAGGCCAATTCACGCCCAACCCGACCAATGATGTGGAGCACGTCAGAGCAGTCGAGTCTCACCTGCGAGACTACCTTGCTGAGCCGTTAGCCGCCGATGAAGACCCCATCGTCTTCTCGCCTGGCCTGGTGAAGCGGGTGATCAGCCGCACCAAGCCCCGAAAAGCCCCAGGAGCTGATTCCATCACCAACTTGGCGCTCCAGCACCTACCCCCTCGAGTAGTCGCTGCAGTGACGCGCCTGTTCAATGGAATCATGCGGACGGGGCACTTCCCCACTCAGTGGAAGGTCGGCCATGTCATCATGCTGCCAAAGCCAGGCAAAGACCCCAGACGTCCGGAACACAACCGGCCCATCACCCTGCTCAGCAACGTCTCAAAGGTGTTCGAGAAACTCCTGCTCGGACAGCTGACGCCCCACATCACACCTCGCCCGGAACAGTTCGGCTTCAGAGCCGACCACTCCACGACCCTCCAACTGACCAGAGTACTGCACCACATGACGGTAGGCCTCAACAAGAAGGAGTACACCGCTGCAGTACTTCTGGACATGGAGAAGGCCTTCGACAGAGTATGGCACGAGGGCCTGCTATATAAACTGTCGACCTCTCCAGCCCCACGGCGCCTGGTTAGGGTCGTGGAGTCGTTCCTGACTAACCGCCACTTCAGAGTTGTGGTGGAAGACGCCACCTCGGAGGAGCGCCCTATCAAAGCTGGCGTCCCCCAAGGAAGCTGCCTGTCCCCGGTCTGCTACTCCCGGTACACCGACGACATCCCCCTGGGAGCGGGAACCCAACTCGCTCTCTTCGCCGACGACGCGGCCTATTTCGTGTCGTCCTACAAGGCCAACCACGCTGCGGCGAAGATGCAGCGGACCCTAGACCTGCTCCCAGACTGGCTGTCCAAATGGCGACTGTCGGTCAATGTCGGGAAGACGCAGGCCCTCATCACAGGCAACTTGAGCTTACCACCACCACTCCAACTTCAAGGAGTAGAGGTCCCATGGCAGCCCCACGTGAAGTACCTAGGAGTCACCATAGACCGGAGACTCTCTATGCGGAAACACGTGGACAACGTCGTCATCCAGGTGAAAGGAGCGCGAGCAAAACTGCGACCGCTCCTATCTTCAGGACTACCTCTGCGTGCGAAGCTCGGGATCTATAAGACATACATTAGATCCCGCCTCACGTACGCTGCACCGGCATGGTACGCCCTAGTCTCGGAGACGAACAAGAAGCGTCTCCGAGCTCAAGAAAACCTAGCCCTCCGCACCATCGTCGGCGCGCCTCGCTACGTGAGGAACGACACGATCGCGAGGGACCTGAAGATGGAAAGCCTGGATGACTTCGTCAGCCGGCTCGCGGCGGGGATGTTTACGCGCGCAGAGCATGCGCCGCTCTCACACCTTCGAGAGCTGGCGCCGCACCACGCGCGCCCCCCCGACCGCCGCCGCCTACCTCGGGACCTCCTCCAACCACCGGAGGAGACCTCAGCGCCGCTCGACGCGACTTGCGCGCTCGCGCCACCCGCGCCGCGCGCCCCCGCACCGAGCGACCCCGCGCCACGCGCCCTCGCGCCGCGCATCCCCGCGCCGCGCGCGCCCGCGATACCCGCGTCGCGCGCGCTCGCGCCGGACAGGACCTGACACCCGCGGTTCCTCTCTGAGTAGAGCCGAGCTCTTCCCTGAATCGAGCCGTGCTCCTCGAGAGTAGAGCCGCAAACTCCACCGGATAAAACAACGCCAAGACATGCCCATAGTAATGGGCATCGAAGGACACCACAGCAAGGGGGCACCCGCCCCGACGCTGTATACCCACGCCCCAGAGGGGATGTGTGAGATGATCACCGATCGGGCGAACGTCATTCACACTCCGATCTCCTCCGAGGCAATACTGGCAGACCTCAACTGGCAGCCCAAGTACAAAGAAGGGTTTTATTCATCTTCTGTCCCATTACCAGCATCTGCCCTAGTCAACAATTGTGGGTCAACGAAGGGGCCCACAAACATATAAGTTACATATAGGTATTTTTTTAATCAACTTTTAAAACTCTATATTTCGATACCTTATTCGATGGGTTTCGACAAAGCTTTTTTTTCAAATGGCCAATATCGCGTCTAACCTACCTCTCTAATACCCGTCATTATGTTGTTTTATTATTAAAATGTACCCTATGTTACTTGCGTCACCGAGAGGAATCTAATGACATATCATTTATCACAATCGGTTCACTGGTTTCCCAGATAGTAATAGGAGGGAACAAAGAAACGGACATACATACTTACATACGTGGCAAACACATGACCCTCCTTTTTTTGCTTTGCCGGAGTCGGGTAAATAAGGACCGAGAGATGAAGGGAAATAACTTAAATGGAGTGGTGGCCGGATGAACGGAGGGACTAATAGAATTAAGGATTTCATTAGAGTTTATATTTTGACATAGTTGTTAATATTGTATTTTCTAATGTACAGAATAACTTTGAAGTAAAATTTTTATGCAACTTTCATCTACATGTTATATAACTATTCAACAACATAGTTTTGTCACAAATAATACTGGAGGAATAATGATTAAAAATAAAAATAATTATTAATATAAATAGTAGTTACTAATTTATTCTTTTAACTTCCCTCCAGACACATTCATAAAGTTTTGACGAAAGAACATTTTTCCAAATGCATTATATATTACAAAATATTCAATAAAATAAAAGGTCTAAGATAAAGTAGGTAATCCGTGGACTTTGACTTTCCTACCAAAAATCATCGATATTTTTATCGACACTATTGAAATCTCTATGTTTGGTGCTTCTAAGTGCGACCTTGAAATAGCCAATCACGGCGTCGCTGTTACGCCGCTCGCGACCCGCAACTTCCTCCAACTTTGGTGAACTCGATGCCGAACAAAATGGCCAATATAAGGTATCTATAGGGGGTTATCTGTGTTCTGAGCGTAAGCACTGTGAGTGATCTTTCAAAAGTGACAACCGGCCGGCGACAATTTCCAAAATAGGTTATTCGTAGTATAAGAGTTTAATATTAAACGTTGAATCAGAGATTTTAGTTCGCTTCTTGGACCTAAGTTTATCGTAGGTACCAAATAATTACGAGCCCAGAAAAAGGATTTTTGACGAAAGAACAAACCAACACGTAATGATTGCTCTCAATGAGGCGCAAATAACTCTTGCACAACACGTAGGTAAAGTATATCCTTTGTTGGTATTCACGTAATGTTATCAAATTTCTTAAAATTGTGGTTATGTTAAATTTTTCTGTCACTGACAGGTGTCATCATCCACGTCGTATTTACAAGAGTTCCGAATGGATCATAAGTTTAAGCACTGATGGACGCCATTTCCCCTTTAGAATAGCTTCATGGGCGTAATTTAAACACAAAATTGCACAAGATAGGTATTTACCACAGTTCGGCACACAGCACATTTTATATTATTTTTTTATTTTCTTTGCTTTGTTTGTGCATTGTGGTGCTTTGCTTTGTTCAAACAAAACTCGAAACAGCAACAAATACAAATTCAACTCCACACATCTTTTTGGACTTATTTCGGATGAAAAGTTATAGAAATGCGTGCCTGTGCCTTTTTATCATGTAAAAATAAAGGAGTGCATACTTTCCCAGCAAACGAAATAATAAAGCATTTATAATTTTAATACTATGTCTCTGTCGTCTTTTACCATTGACTATGGAACTATGTAGGCGACTATGAATAGCGAATCTATATCCTAATCACTTTTTACTTGATTCGACCAACCTTGCTTTCCCTCCCGTAACTTTGGCATTCCTTTTATATAGTTCAGCCTTCAAGTTGGCAAGAGCCCATGAGCCATAGTCCTCGAGCATGATGAAACGAAAACAGTCAGTAATCACTCGCACAACTGTATTCTATTACCACAAAAAGTCACTGTATTCAAATCTGCTTTCAACAGTTGCAATGCAATGCAAATACAGAGGAGCATAAGATCAACTTAATGTACTGCGAGCGTAAAACACTTAAAATTATATTATATCCAACAGTTTAATTACTAAATGCGTGTTTGCGTATGTACAGTACAGAACACACAACAATACACTGAAAAATAAATTTGACATAAGAATTTCAGTGACTACTCCGCCATCTATTGACACGAAATAAATAAGTTTTTATTTAAAAAAAAACGGCTCATTGAAACTAGTATGTTCGATTTATCATGATATGGGTGACAGTTCGTAATTTTCCGTTTCACCTATACTACTATACACCCAGGTGCAAAAGAAAATATTAGGTTTTAGAAAGAACGTATATCATTATTGCAAAAATACAATAAATTATTTATCTATATATCGAAACAATAATCAGAGTGTATTCGTCAAATTTAACAAAAAAGATTCAGAAAAGAATAATGTCTTTTTGCTACTTGATGCGTGTATCGGAACGCTAACCCATAGGTACGGACACTACATAATCGAAAATATATCGATGAATCGGTGCGACCATCATATAGGATCGCGTCAGTATGAGTAAATCTTGTATACGGTTTGTGTTTTCGTTGCGGTTGCTTTACGTGCTATTTTTTTCACGTTTGTTACAGTTTTTGTTGATTTTTTGTTTTGTTATTGGTGAAATTCCGAGAAAAACAAAAAAGAAATCTTTGAACTCTCAAGCTCTGGAGTTATTGGTTCGTATAATTTAACTAATTTAGTAATTAACAAAAATAGTTTGGAAAATCAAAGATCAATCAAATAAAAAATCGATTTGATAGCCCTTGCTAACGTTCTCGATACTTGAAAAAATCGATTATATTTCGTTAGGGCACATAACTATAACTGCCAACTTTGAACTGCCACCCATATCATGATAAATCGAACATACTATAGTGCTGCCAGATCAAAAACCTTATTCAGCGCTAGCAACGCTCAAAAAAGCGCTAGATTCTAAAAAAATTGGAGATTTAAAAAAACGCCAAATTCAGTTCCAATAATTGGAAAAAGACATAATGTATAGAAATGAAAACATACTATAAATAAAACTACTAAATTCCCCGCTAGGAGCAAAAACTCTAAATGCGCGCTAACCATACCAAAAATCCGTTAGATGTAGTGCCGAACGCGCTAAAATGGCAGCAGTGATTGAAACAACCTCTTGTAGCGCAATATATTGAGGAACGACGAAAATAGGGCTTCGAAGATTTCTCATACAAAGAAAAAATGGTCTAAGTGAAAAGACCCTGGCAATTAGTGCGTTCCGATTCAAGACATAATCGATTACATCGTGTCTATCGTCATTCCGAATGACTCATGGCCGTACGGCGCGAGTAGTTTGATGGTACTTACAGTGCTGTCAGCGCCATTCGGAATCCAGCCATTGTTGTTCATTGTGTGTGGCCTGAAGTTATGACAAGCGTCTCGCGGGAGTATTGCACCTTGGCTGTTTTTTTTTCAATAACATTGCTCATGATCGCTCGTTGTGCATCTCAGAACAATGCATTCCCTCCAAAGTTATTTTCACCAAACAGTCCTATGGACTACGGCAGTTTGTTATTGTTCTGAGGGCAGTTTAGAATATTTTATTGATTAATTTGACAGACTTGTTTCGTTAAAAGAACTGCACGTTTTTGTGCGTCTTTTTATTTCATCTAAGAATGCTGTAAACGAAATAGAAAATCTTTATGTTGTTTATGTATACATATTAGATTCGGGTGGGTGTCTGAAACATTAGGTGCAATAGTACCTACATAATAAGTTAACATTTTATCATTTCGGTACCTACATATAGAAAATTAAATAGGTAATATTAGGGTAAATTTTTTGAAAACCTTTATGTTCTATGCGTAGCTTAGGTATATTCCGTCTTAAATACGGAACTGGTGGACAGATTTGGATGCGCTTTTCTTTATAAATTGTAGGTTTATGCAGCCCATGCTTTATTCAGCCCTGCCCGGTATTTTAGGCTTTGAGATTATTTTTTTAAAGCTTATTATCGTATTGCTTAGAATAAGTTTACATATTATTAACAATAACGGGATAAAATTTATTGTTTATTATTTAAAAAGAAACTTGAACAAAATAAAAAGTCTTTAAAATCTCTTACCATTTAGGTAATACCAAAAGTACTTTTTTAAGTGCCAAAATGATACTGTTAATTTGAGTTACAATTTAAATACAGCCAGTGAACGCAATTCACTCACTGCTTATAGCATTATTTAATATTAAGAAAAAAAAACAATAAATTATTGTACAATATTTTTTGTTTCATAATAAAAATAAATCGAATCATATCTAATTGTTTATTTTGTAAAATCGGTGATACGTAAAGTATACATTTTACAAGTCATATCTAATCTTTATAAAAACAATATTATATGATGAAACAAATTTGATACGGGAAATATATGAAAACAATCTATATTTAAGTTGGGCTGATAAAATTATACGAAGCGGTGAAGAGAGAGGGCCGAGGAAAGGAAAGCCGAGGTGCTGTACTGGATCGAGACGGTCGTGAAGTTATGCCACACAATAAGTTTGACAGCCCATTTTTTCTAACGATTTTTGACATTTGATGAGGCTCGCTCGTGTCCGTGACCGAATCGTTAGGTGTATAATGTATTGTAGTGTAGTTTTTGTGGTCTCTTAGTCTGTCTCATAACCGCACTCTTCTGTCTGTGACAGTGAGCAGCGTTGCCAAATCGTTCCTTTTGGAACATTTTGCGTTCTATTTCACGTTCATGCGTTCCTTCTCTGCGTTCCCTTCTTTCGTGCGTTCTTTCCGTTCCTTATTTTGTCCGCTTGTCAAATAAAAGAAGTTTTAGTAAAATGTAGATCTCGGGTTTTGTAATTTTTGAATGCAGCCAACCGGCTGACTGGCAGCCGGGCTACGTTCATAAATTACGCTTGCACATCTGTTCTTCATCCCCAGTCTATTCTAGGTCACCAATTAAAAAGATTTTTCTAAAATTGGGTAAATTATAAAAGCCGACCGAAATTAAACTGCAATAAGGTTAGTTAGGCTTTAAATATGTAAAGTAACTTTAATTTATAAAGCCAAACTCATACTGGAGGCTTGGTAAGTGATCAGTAACACGAATCGATAACAAAAAGAATAATTCACGAATTTCACAAAAAAGGATCATCGAAACTTGTTACTGAGCACTCACCGAGTCTTCAGTAAGAATTTGGCTGCATAAATTAAAGTCACCTTATATAATTATGATCCCTAGGCTGGCGTCAAATTTAATATCAAACTGCTTCACTATGGATGACGACGATCTGCAAACAAAAATCTTAATATGTTTGCCGCTTGCATGACACTGATTAACTCACTTGATTTACTAAAAATATCGATTCTTAATTAATAAAGATTTTTATAAAGATAATATTTTTGATTTGCGTTCCTTCACCGCAAATTTCGTTCCTTTTCAGACATCCCGGACGGCGTTCTAAATCTCCATTCTCTATTGGCAACACTGACAGTGAGTGAGGTTAGTTTGTGATTTATTTGACTGATTTGCGCAGATTTGTGTGTTTTATTTGCTCAGTGGGTTTGTGTATAAACTTAGAAATGCTGTTAGATGCTATTGTTTTCTTAAAAAAAATATAAGTCTATAATGGAGCATGCTACAATGCAAGAAATATCACGTCGACAGATTCCATTAGCTAGAAATGTGGAAACTTCTGTACAATGGGGCCGTTCACCCCTCACAGTGCGAACTGATAAAGGACTGGTATTACTTGATTTCTCTCACAATTTATTATGCTATGACAAAGATATCGATGCTGTGCAATCATTGGTCGTACTGCCTAAGACTAGTCCTGCTTCCAAATTGTTTACATCACAATTTCTGAAGACTTACAAGAGTAACATGAACCACAATCAAATGATTATAGATCCAATATGTTGGCCGCACAATCCAGATCTAATGAAAGAACTAGCTAGTTTTACCGCGTGGCAGTTTTCTCCACCTGAGTTTTTGTTCCATTGTAAAAGGTTAATAGCTACCGTCACTAATTTAGGCCAAGTTAACCTTTTTGGCCACCACAGACTAAGTATGATATCAGTATTGTGTTTGTCCAATATTATTGAAGAGTTGTATGATCTCAGGATACCTGAGCCAGCTCTGCATATTTCTTCAGAGAGTTTTGAGACATTGATGCATGCAGCTTCATCGGTTGAAACCTGTGCCATTTGTTGGGGCCCAAATGTAAATGACTATTGTTACTTTATCACCGCCCAGAGAAACAGTGATGTGTTGTTTTGGAAACTTCAACTTTGTGATTGTGAGTTGCAAGCAACATTAATATCAAAAATAAAACTTGAATCAAGTGAAGTTGTAACCATGCATTGGATACCAAAGACAGCTGAGAACTTTCTACTAATTTATTCTAATATTCTTGGAGAGTTAGTTCTTTTAGAATGTGAATATGCAGACCAAAATATTAGTATTAAGAAACTTAATGTCTTGTGGAAGCACCAGGATAGAATGCTTATTAAATATTTAAAACATACAACAATTGATACTAAACAAGTTTTAATTTTTGTAAAACATAGACATGTAGTTATACAGGTATTAGAGGATGACAATATTGTAAAATCGCAGTGTTATCACAATGTGAATGACAATAGAATTACTGGACTAGTGGAGTCTAAAAAGCAATATTATTTATGCACAGAAAACTGTAAAATATTTAGGATGACTGTAGCATTAAAGGATGAGATAAATATAGAATTTATACCAATTCATACTAAGGATACTTACTCCACATATTCCTTGCATGGCATTGATTTCTCTGAAAATAGTGTCATATTAGCAATGGCTCTTGTTGACAAAACTGTTTCATTAAGAAAAGAACGTGTCACTGTAGATATAGCCTACCTTATACCTGACAACAACGAACATGAAGAACTTAAAATACTCTTCTCTAAACCAGCAAAAAAAATTACTGAACTAGAAGAATGTCTGGAACTGATTAGATATAAGGCCATGAAAGTGAAAGCTCTTCCTGAAATAGATTATAAGCAACTGTATGCTGAAGGTAACACTGATCTGTATAAGCTAAAACTGTATTTGGTATTTGTGATTCTCTACAAAAATTTACAAAAATCATGTAGTTCTAATCTTACAGATACTCTGCCTGAGACTTCAATACTAAGAGTCAAAGAAACAATACTTGCGAAACATGCCGAAAATGTGCTTGATTGTCTATTCAAAACATACCAAGTAAATGGTAAAAAATTTACTACTTTAGAACAAGATTCTTTTGCACACGCCATAAAATATTTAGAATATTTCTGTGACAATCATAAACGCAATTTGAATGACTTTGTTAATATTGATATTATTGATGTGGTAAATGTGCCTCTAATCAAAGAGACTTGCGAGTTTTGTGACGAGGTGAATGTGGGTTTTAGTTGTAAAAATGGTCATTTAAAAATATTCTGCACTGTAACCTTTATCCCAATTCTAAATGATAAATATCTGTACTGTTCTAGGTGTAATGCGATAGCTACAATCGAGTTATTACCAGACAAACCAACTTGTACGTTTTGCGATTTATTATTAGATACATTTTAACCTATGTTTTAAGTCTAAATAAGTACTTAGAAGAATTGTAAAAAATAAATAAATAGGTAGCGTAAGCATAATACGTAGGAACCTACGTCATGAGTTTTTGGTTTGGTTACATTGATACTTGCAAAAAATTTATTTTAATAAAATGTATTCAACCGATTTGTTGTTTTCTTGTTAGGGTTCCATACCTCAAGATGAAAAAAGGAGCCTCAATAGTACTTTGTTTTTCGTCTGTCTGTAACACGGAGTTGGTACTCCTTGGTCTGTCAAGACCCTTTTCCTCGGGCACCATTAGATATATCAAGTTGAAACGAATATCTCCTGCAGAAGTCTACGGCCCCATAGCACTGTTAAAAATTCAGGCTTCTAGCTCAACGCGAAAAAAAGTTAATGCTCTTTATGTAATCAATTTCATATACTTAAATTAGCTCACCATGAAAACCTTTGACTTAGATACTTGAAATTCTGTTTAAAAATAGATCTCATTGCATACGTCTAGGAAGAAATTTATTTAACCTAATAATTCCAGAAGAAATCGAGACTTAACTTAAATATACCTACCTACTTACAATACACTTTTTACAAGTCTATTAATCTTTAAAAAAACCCCTTTGTCCACAAAAATCCATTGGAAAGATCTGGTCAAGTGTGAGAAAGACAGTGTTCCGTACCATTAAAATAAGTTAACAGGCTTAAACTACTTGAATGAAAATTACAAACTTTTCATGCCCTACAAAATGTATGAAACCAAACTGCAAAAAAAAGTTGACGAGAATTAGATTACGTAACCTTAAAGATATAAAAAATCGGTGTTTTTAATATTTGTTGTTTAAATACAATACCACATAATATAATTACTTACCTACGGAAAATTCCTAACTTGTTTACTTCTGGCTGGAGATGGACGCCCCGTAACAAAAACGGTTTAAAACTACAAATTGGATCTTCCCGCATTTCTTTACTTTTGGAGATTAAAGAATAATATATTTGTGACTTCTAACTAAACAATGACACTCCATATTTTTTGGCTCCTTTTTCATGTAAGTATTTAATTTTTCCTGAAAATTTAATTTAGTTTTTAATTCAATATTCGGTTTTGGCTCGACATTTTACACAACATATCCAAATTTCAGAGACCCATGACATACGGACGGACAGACAGCAGAGCGACATTAATAGGGCTCCGTTTTGCCCTTGGGCTCAGGACCCTTAAAACAATAGGATAAGATAAAAAATTATACTTACAGGGAAATCCATTTTTTTTTAAAGTTAAGCTAACTTAAATAAAATAAAATTATATACGATACTTACGGACAAAGCAAAAATTTAAATATTTTGTACCTACCTATAGAAGGTGACTTTATGCAGCCAAACACATACTGGAGGCTTGGTGAGTGATCAGTAACACGGATCGATAACACTTTTTGCTAATTTCGCAAAATATTTTTTTTACGTCCCATTGACTCGGGGCTGGGCTTGCGTTTGTAAGGAACACGAAAAGAATAATTTACGAATTTCACAAAAAGGGTCATCGAACCTTGTTACTGAACACTTACCGAGTTTTCAGTAAGAATTTGGCTGCATAAATTAAAGTCACCTTATAGCAGTGGTTCTTAAACTTTATATAGCTACGGACCACTTTTAGAATTTTAAAGATTCCACGAACCCCTGTCGAAGAAATTTTTAGGAAAAGAAAATAAAGCATAATAATAAAAAACACTTTTATTGGTTAAGTTTACATTAATACTTTATTAAATTGTATTAAAACTAAGTTAATGAAAATGATATCGTTGTTTGGACTTCAGTATAATAAATAATTATGTTTAGAGTGAGCTATGTGGCTGTGGACCCCTGGAACTCATGTCACGGACCCCTAAGGGGTCCATGGACCCCAGTTTAAGAAACCCGGCCTTATAGGTTTAAACAAGGTGAAATTAAATCAACAGACCAAATTTATACTGGAGATTCGGTTAGTGATCAGAAACGAGCTTCAATTACCCTTTTGGTGAAATTCGATAAGTAAATACATTTTTTTTCTTCCTTACTGACTGGACTAGGAATTGTACTAAAAGTCGTCCAACCAGTAAGGGAGCAAAAATTATGTTATTCGAATTTGGTCAAAAGGATTACTGAACCCAGTTCCTGATCACTAACCGAGTCTCCAATATGAATTTGGTCGGTTGATTTAATTTCACCTAATATACATATATTGATAAATAAAAAAACTACATACCTCCGCCTATTCGGTTAGTCTTGCTCAGAAGAAGGGCAATAAACTTAGCAAGGTCATGTCCATAGAGTTTAATTATCGTTAAGTGTCATGTTTAGTAGTTGTCCATAACTGCTCGTGGAATAGGTTTATGTTTCAAACGGTATGTAAGGAACCGTCAGGGTACGTGTCCTCGCATTTCACTGTTTTTTTTTGGGCTGACTTTCAGGATATAGCCTGCCGTTCAGACCACAGAACAGAATTTTCTGTGGTTCAGACTCCCTTTTCGTGAACGAGTTTAAGGCGCGCCTCGAAATGTTGGCGACATGGATCTTCATTTTTCTAAAAAAACATATCCATCAGCCTATTTCGTCCACTGCTGGTCATAGGCCTTTCCAGGATTTCACCACTCTTGGCGGTTTTACTGGAAGAATTGCCCATACTCACACACGCTGGGCAGGCGGGTTGGAGAGCGAGGTGCCGAAACCCTTGCACCAGTGACGCCGCTGCCCGTCACTAGTCTGTTTTATATAAGGCCCGGCAATTGGGGACGGATATACCGCCATCCATCGGTCCCAGACAATGGTGGGCCGACTGGTTTTGCCTGAGAGCTGTTCTCTTACTCTCCCCCGAATAACTTCGGGAGGATTTGCGAGTAAGATGGTGGTACCTCCACAGTCGAGCCCGGCATCAGCTCTACCGCCTAACCATATTTAATTATGAATTTATATACTGGATTAAGCATTTCATTGACATCATTTTGTCCGAAGATTTAGTTGATTGATTAATTTTCATAGCAGAGAAAAATATATTTAGAAAACCTCTTTTAAAACAGAGATTTCTATTTTACTGACAAACGGGAGCGAATGACGCCTCTTAAGTTTTTTATTTAAATTAGTCTACAAATACACTTCAATGTGGCCGATTGGATTTATTAAATTAATTATAGTTGTCATTTTAAATGAAAAATACTGTTTTGCCGCATACGACCTTACGGCATAAGCTAGTTCGTGAGCGCATATTTGTGTGGAGTAAGGCGCCGATTTGAAATTAAAAGTTTATCAATGCCTAGCCTAAATGAGAACTGAAAATAGGTAGCTTGTCATGCTAGCGTCTGTACAGGTTCCCGCCTGACCACCATAAGGGCCAGCGTGCAGTGGCTCGCGGCAACTTCGGCTAGGCCCCACTCTGATAGTGTTTGTCTCCCAATAGTCTGACTAAAATGACCGATGGACTCTGATGCACCCAAAATGCCATAAAAAGTGTCTCTCATAAACATTAATTGGTAAATTAAATAAAAGGCGGGGCTAGCTGAGATCGCCCTAATATTGTACTTTTCATAAGTATGTACTTTCCTATTTTTAGTTGTACTTTGATTTCATTACCATAATCAGTATCGTGCGATGATATTACATAAATAATACTAAAGTACAACCTGTATCGTATTATCTATAAATTACCAGCTCTTTGCCCACGGTTTCAGCTGCGCAAATTTAATTTATGACTGGGCAATCCGTTCCCAGGGAACAAATAGCCTATGTCCAAGTGAAGAGTCTAAAAATTACAACAACGAAAGAATTTTTTAAACGGTTCAGTAGTTCCACAGGTTACCCCCTAGCAGTGGCTTAAACTGGCACGCATAGAACTTTTTGCTGAAATGCAATGAGAAGGTCAAGTTTGACAATGAAAAAAATGTAGAAAACTTAAATTTCACTTTGAAAAATCATTATTTGTATGACGCCAGGGTAGGCACTGCCTCTGCCTACCCTAGAGTACATAATTTCATACAAATTCTCATTGCTTTTCCAGCAAGAAGTTCTATGCACTCCACTACATAAATAAGGTCTTACAAAATAAGTGAAAATGATTCGAGGTTAGATAGAGTAGATTGTGTATGATCGAATTCAAGAGGAAAAAATACGTTTTTGGTCGTTTAACTTTTTAACAATTTGGTACAAAGTTTCTGTGGAATAGCGGAAAAAAATTGGCGGGCGATACTATATCACTTTGAGTAGTAGGTAGGACCATATACCTATAAGTATACAAACAAACGAATTTTACGTTTTTTATAATATTGATACGTAGATAAATAATGAATGATACGATATCAAAAATATATACGACATAGGTAGGTGTTCTCGATTTCATTAAGTACACGTCATCTTTCTTTTTAGGGTTCCTTAAAAACAGAAACCCTTCATTTCCTGTCGGTCTGTCCACTACGTAATTCCAGATCCAGAAACACGCGCTTTCTTGATGATACAAAGTATGATAGAAAGATACTGCACACCATAGCCAAGGGGGAGCAGTTTTCATTGAATTTTGGGGCACCTTGTGCCTTTTTTTAAATGGTGTGATTGTTCTTTGTTTGCGTACATGCCTCGGGTTATTGCCGGCCCTGTGTATCTTACTTATTGTTTTTTTGAAAAATCTTAATACCGGGGTGCCGAGGCCCCCCCCCAATCTGAAATCCTGGATCCGCCCTTGACCATAGCCAATGTTATAATAGAGAGCAAAAAGTAGAGTACACCATATACCTATATACGAGTAATTAGGTTATTAAAGTAGGTTTAAGTTTATGTCATATTCTATTCGTTACATTTTATTACATTCTATATTTGACTGATGACGATCGAAGTGGTTCCAAATATACAAAAAAAAAACTTTTTCTTTATTATTTGTGTTTTAAAATACTTACAAGTTTTTTATTACATATAAATATTTATTCAAAATAAAAACAAATGCTTACGTATAGTAAACTAATTTCGATGAAAAACACGGATGTAGGATCACTTTGTTGTCCGTCTACCGCCCCCTATAGTGGGAAATTATGAAAATTGATATAAAGCCGTTGATTTAAAGCCATGACTATTCGGTTGGAAATTAAGAATAAAGTGTCAAAGTGATAAATTTGTGGTTGAAAAATTTTGTGGAAAATTAGTTTTGTAGTTGAAACGATGAAAATTGGTATTAAATTAAGAATGCCATGTTTCAGTTTTTGGAATTTTTTTGAAAAACAAGTGTTTTAAACAGTTTTTAAAACACCGAGAAAAAAACACCCTTGTTTAAAACACTGTTTAAAACAAATTGTTTTAATCGTGTTTAAAACACTCATATATAAAACACTGTTTTTTAGCATGTAAAAACTCCTTTATTGGCGGGGGTTTCCCCAAACATAAAGACGAGAACGGGCGGTGTCGATGTCGGTGAGTAATTGTATTTTCAAGCATTTCTACGTTTCGTGTTTATTGGGAAGGCACTTATTATTTTTCAGTCAATACATGATTAGATTATTAACAATAATAAAAACGCTTTTTAATTAATTTTACATCTACATAAGTTACCAATACGATACCCAAAAATGTTTTAAACATGTTTAAAACAGCCGCAAAAAAACATCTGTAAATATTTGTTTTAAACATGTTTTTTTTTTTAATTTTGTTTTAAACAGGATGTTTTCATCTTTAAAAAAAAACTGTTTTTTTTGCAACCCTGCTTCTAGGGGATGAAATAATTGTATGGGATATTCATTATTTGTGCAGTTAGAAACATGAAAATCAGGTTTCTGATATACATAAAATGATTAATGTGTTTTTAGAAAATCTTATAATTAAATAAATCTTAATTATTATAAAATATTACAGATAAACCATACAATTGGCGGATCGCCCGCGGTAAGAGGGGAGCGTCGGGCGACGTGGAGTTGGAAGCGGCCCTGTCCCGCGCCCGCACCACCCCATCCCGCTCGACTCTTACCTCCGCGCCGCCCGACGCTCCCCTCCTACCGCGGGCGATCCGCCAATTGTATGGTTTATCTGTAATATTTTATAATACTACGTGTCGGTTATACTATACATATAAATAGGAAATGTATCTAAAATATACTATTATTTGTGGTTATTTGTCATAATCAATAAGGTGAGAAATTAAAAAATAAATGCGAATTTCTCTTGGAAGACTGATTAACGCCTCGCCTAAGGTCACTCTCCCCGTTTCTGGGCTGGCGCTCCTTATCCAAAGTCTTACCGACCGACGCTTTCCATCAGGCAATCAGGAGTGCGTGAATGAAATATCAACCCGTTCACGTGCATAGAAACATGCACACACCCAGGCATGTTTTACACATGCAAGTTACCTTATAGGTACGAGTAAGTAATACGAAACCCGCACATAGCTGCATAGAAACATGTGATGCACATAACATGCGTATTATCCGTATGCATGTTTCTATGCGGATAAATCTAAGAGAATTGAAGTGAGTCATTGATACGAGTATTTTTAATGTACCAGCATTTAAGTTGCATATCTTATTTATGTATTTTTTGTTCAGCCGACTAAAGCCTAACTTTATTTATTATGTACTTCTACGAACCACTGTAGTTGATAATACATTATGCTTATCAAATCTGCAGATAGATAATACCCTATATAAAAATGGATCATCAGAGAATTTTAGTTCATTCGTACGATAAATATTGTGGTGTCGCCATTTATTCTATAGGGTCGTAAGAAAAAGATAAATTAAAAAATGTCGTTCCTTGGAAAGAAATACCAGAAGGTTGATATTGAGAATATCGTAGAGCTAATGGATGCTCTGGGTAAGTGTAAGGGCATAAATATATATGTATTTAATATTTCTTGAGGTGGATACTTCTTTGCTCGCATCCCGTATAGGGGGGGGGGGGGGGGGAAGTTCAGAACTTGTACCTACGCCATTTCCGGAAAAATATTTTTAAAGAAAGTTACTTGTTTTCTGATTACTGTAGATTCGTTTGTTATTGGTCATTATGAATGATAAGTTGATCCTTATTTAATCTGAACAATAAAATATTAAAATGTCCTCATAAGCAAATGCACTGCCTTTATATTCTCTTTGGCCATTGCTTCTATTCTCTATGATTGAGTAAAGAAGCGGCATGAAAAGTATCCAGTATAAGCTATTTACGGTTTATATCTGACACAAACCGCTGCTTTTTTGCTTTGATGGGAATTAAGCTTCGCTTTGATCTTAAATGTAAAATGATATTTAATTGAAAGAATATTTAAACTGATTTTATTATCTCGATTAACACTTGTTTTATTATTTTATGTTTATATAAAGTATTTTATTTTATCAATATCACGCTTGCGTGGGTTCATGTTTTATTTTAGTGATGGGGAAAAATAGTTTCTTATATTGTTTTGTGTTTATATCAATTGTATCATGCATGATTGACCTCCCGGGGTTCGAAACTAAAATATTTGTCCTCAAATTGCGAATTTAACCAATGTTATTCCTTTAACAGAAATAAGTGAAAAAGTGCGTTCTTTGCTCAAGAAGGTCGACGCCCTAACTTCCTTTGTCCAAAACGATGATGGTACCATCCAGTACATCGTTGAAGTTGATAATGAGAAGTTGCTGGACCAGAAGATCACCCTCGACGAAGAGGGCGAATTTACCACCCCTGATGGAACTGTTACCAAAAATGTCTTCACACTGGAAGGAGATACCCTTAAACAGACCATGACAAACTCCAATGGCAAGGTCATTCACTTTGACAGGATTTTTGGTGGCGACTCCCTGAGAATGGTAAAGACCTTGTTTTCACTCATTTGAATCTTTGAACTCATATGTATGACTTATGTTATGGCTCTGAGTTGTTCTCTAAAACGTGAAATAAACCATTTTCAGATAGTTTCAGATGTTTCACGAAAGTTTTGTTTTGTTTGCAGGAAATCTGGGCTGACTTTACAGACGTCAAAGGTGCCGTTATCTATGCAGCTGTTTAATTTTAGGGTTTCAAATGTACAAAGGTTATATTATGTTATAACTATTTAAATTCATCTGACTGAGGATGTTTAGTCCTTATATCCTAAAGGAATTGTGTGCTTTGTTATAAAAGCAAAATGTTTGGTGTAATTAATTACAGTTTTATGTCTCAAATCCATTGTAATAGTAATCTATAATTAAAAACAAGTTACTGTAATTTATTTATCAGCTGGCTTTTATTTTATATTTCTTCTAATATTAAAGTATAATTGAAAAAACTTTATAGACTTATAAAATATAAATTAATATACGAGTAATTTGAAGAAAAACACTGTGAGGAGAACTGTAGGTATTTCCTAAACAGCATTTATTTGCGCTGTGAGTATGGTGATATGGGGTGGCCCATAATTCAAATTAAAATGATAATATCTAATAATAATATTATTAGATTGTGACGAAATATTTATCTTTCAGCTTGTAAGATAAAACTTTGAAAGCGGTAAGTTTCCTAAATAATTCAACTTACGAGAAGAATAATAAAATGTTTGCCAATGAAAGTTTTGAAGTGTATATGCTTGAAAATACCTCATCAGTGGTTTTTGTATTAAAGGTACCCTTTATAATTCAATTATTGGAATTTCAAATGGATATCTTGTAAAAACCTCAAAACTTGGACAGGGTACTTTCATTTCTATATTTAGGTCGCCCACACCTCTCATGGCATAAAATATGTAGGTATCGCAAATTCGACAACCTTATCAAATGGATTGATGATTGGATGGTAAAATGTTTTAATATACCTATGCAATATAATAATAACGCTCTCTTGTAATTTTTTCGCAAACAAAATTTTCTAGAAATATCTTTTCGTGTAAATAATTTTAAGCTTTTTTACTACTAAAAGATTCGTGGTTTAAATTCTGATATTTAAACGGCTACTCACGATTAAAAAGTCAGATTTAGCCTGACTAGTTTCACTGTATTCGTACAGTTTCTTCGGAGGCAAACATGGTTACGCGGCGGTCCCCCGTTTGATCAGTATGAATTTTAAGCTTGTATAACGAACAGCGATTATTAATAATATTGCGCTTTATATTAAAAATATAAATAATATTCAATATTCACCTACCGCTGAAATACAAAATAAAATGCGTTCACTACGTGGTTTTATTTTTTTAAGGGCTTGTATTGGGTCTTTCAACGGTTTTTGTTTTAATATGCTGGGACAACTACTTATCTGATCAATATAAAACTTGAACACGTGTTTTTTCACACCTTTGTCTTTCCGTTGTCAAGTCGGTTACCTAATTGGACACATTTCGCTCGATAGATTTTATTTTTGAAATTGATGCCTTTTTAAGTAATTATTTCGTTTCATGTCTAAACGGCTTGAGTTTTATGTCTGAAATTACTGCTATAACAAGGTGAACACGGTAACATGGTTTATTTTCCTATGTCTGGGGGAAAAACTCCTACATCAAATAATTTTTCGTAAAATCCAGAAATACCTCAAAAATTCACAGATTTTGCGTGACGCCAGCGCACGAAGCGAGCATTCTAATGTAGACTTTCTGACAACATACTGAAGTTCAAAATCGCTCAGTAAGATTATCGTGCACCAGGGGTAAGGCCTTAAGAGACAAGTTATTTTTATTTTGTGGTAACAGTTAATAAATATACCTAATAGTTGTTTCTACAATATTTTTTGCAATTCTTATAATCCACATGCACACGTAGGCATAGTATAATCATAGACTAAATAATACAATACTTGTATTACAAATTAATATCTATGGTATAATCTATACTGTGACGTAGACCTCAAATACTAGTGGGCATTTGTTGTTGTTTGGTACATACGCGGAGCACTATGATTTACCACTTTGTAAGACCATAATCGGACAGCAACGCAAGGTCTGTATCATTAAAATTTTCAAAAGAAAAGAACCACTTTTTTGTTTAAGTTATTTTATTTCAGTAGGTACTTGAAAAAATTAATTAAGCTTTATATAATCTAATAGCAGCTCCATCGAAGAAACTGGAGGTAATAGTCTGAAAAACAATCACTATAATTAGTTCACCAATAAAATATTTCAAAGGAAATTAATTAAAAACTTAAACTGAAATTCAGCTATAAACGCCATTAATTAAATATTGTTTTGTTTTTTTGGCTTTCTTTACAAGCAAAAAAATAAACAACGCTACCTTTCAAGATTGCATTGTATCGGTCAATATATGACTTGCGAAGGTAGAGAACTACTAAAAAGAATAGCCATGTGTGTTCTTACACAAACTTAACTTACTTCTTAGTAAGTTCATACATAGTACATAGTAGCCCATATAATATGGCATGCATGTGCATGTTTCTATCCCAAGAGGAAATAGTGCTGTGGCTCATGTTTTTGTGCAGGAGGAAAACTTTTAGAGATAATAGTATATTATGCAACTAGTGCATAAAGGACGGATTTAAAGCGAGGGCCATAGATGAATCACGAGCAAGTAAAGGATTCTAACGACTAAATCACGACCGTAGGGAGTGATTCATGATGGTTGAAACACGAGCGTAGCGAGTGGTTCAATTGTTAGAATCCTGAGCGACGCGAGTCATTCATGGCCCTCAATATAAATCCGTACTTTATTCAAGAGTTGCATACTATATTTTATACCATGACTACGAGAAAAAGAAATAATTTAAGCGAAAATAGACATTTAATGAAGAAAAAAGGAAAGTTAAATTAATTAAAATGCACATTAAAATTGGAACATTGTGCCTAAAGCTTGATTTTCATTTTTCTATTTGTAAAACTCATGTTTGATGTAAACGAGCCGTGATTTGTTGGGTAGCAAGTTTTCTACTGTATCGGCCGCCCTCTCTTTCATAAACTCAGGTGTTAACACATCTTCTTCATCACTTGAATGCATATTCAATCGATTTATTATAAAGTAAGACTAATATTTGTGTTCGAACAACTTACAGTACCTATTCAAAATGGCGCCAATTTACTAATATATTTTTTTTCTGTAATGGCAGCCAAGAACACAAAACAGTTTTTATTCTCTTGCTAAACTCCTTGTCGCAAATATCGACCAATCAAATCTCGAGGAGTTATTTGCACAAAGAGTTTGTATGTCGAGTATTCTTTGCACAATAAGTTAGCAACGAGTATTTCTTGCGCAAGGAGGTTGTATAATAAGCATTGAGATGGAGGTCGAATATATTGGTGTGTTCTAAATTTAAACACCAAAATAGTGATTAAAAGGCCTTTTTATTCACTGTTTTCAGTGAATAATATAAGCTTTTTAGAGTGGGAATGGTATAATAGTACATTACGATACGAGAGCAATCACACGAGTCGAGAAAAAGTTTTTCGCACGAGTTTCGTATAATATTTTATAGCACGAGTGCGGAAAATGCCGACTTTACGCAAGCGCAGCGTGCGTAAAGCGGTCATTTTACGCACGGTGTGCTATAAAGTTATTTTTGTTAAAACGTTTTGGTCAATGTAAGATTTAACCTATAACACAGTCTGTTCCGATAATTTAAAAAAGGTTTTCGTCACTAAAAGGGTTAAACTTACCGCTTTAAGATGGTTTTCTGTACATTCCCTCTTAGTAGTAACGGTGACTGTTCCACCCTCAAACTTTTGTACCTGAGTGAAAGTATTGCCCTCTACAGTTACAGTGGTCTTGGCCTGAAATAATAAAATAAAAAAATGTTTACGTTTATATACCGGGTATAAATGGACTTATCTTACATAATCTACCGGTCATTCTAAACAACTTTCCACAAGAAACAAAAACGCGCAATTGAAAAAAAAATTGGACTTAAAAAGTTAAGTACCCTTTTCTTTTATATTAACAGACATAAAGTCAGACATATAAAATAATATTCATGAGAACCAGCGATATTATCGCTGATGAGAACCAAGTCAAGTCACGTAGATACTATAAAATTATTGGTCAGAAAATATTATCGGATTCGAAAAGTCCTATAACTAAATCAACGCGGGCGAAGCCGCGGGCAAAAGCTAGTGATAGTGTAATGAAATTTTACAAGGTGACTTTAAGTTAAGGTTGCCAGTACATCAACTTACCCGTTGAAAGTTCCTAATATTTTTTCATAACGGTTAAAATCGTATTACAATAGGTAAGTAGCTTGAACTACCGGTGACTGAACCCGGGTGTAAATAGTCCGCTAAGTTTAAAACTCTAAATGAAACCATATACCTACCATACTGATCATACTGAACAACTTCCCCAAAGAAACATTCCAGCGCAATGAAAGTAAAATTTCATTACACTATCACTAGCTTTTGCCCGCGGCTTCGCCCGCGTTGATTTATTTTTTGGGTACACTACCCAAAAATAGGACTTATCGAATCCGATAATATTTTTCTGACCAATAATTTTATAGTACGTGACTTGACTTGATTCTCATGAAAATTATTTATTGTATTTATTGTAGGTATTGTACTCTATGTATGACTCTGTCTGTGTCCCTAGGGAACTGTGCGTTCCCAGGCAACAAACTATAGAATATGTTCAAGTAAATAGTCTACCATTCATTAAGAGAATTTTCCAAATAAGTTGAGTAGTTATCAGCCAATGTCTATAGGGAACTGCCCATCCCAGGGAACAAACCAGTACCCCAGTGAAGACTCAGCAGGGAAAAAATATTGGTTCAATAGTTCCAGAGATACCCACGCTAATTTAATTAATGGCCATGTCCAAAGAGAATTGCCCGGACGGGCAATCCCCCGTTCCCAGGCAACAAACAAACTAAACTGTTGCCTAACAAGGCAACTAACTAAACTAAGCAACTTTAACTCGTAGCTTTTTTGTAAAAAACAAGTATGTTAGATAAACAGATCATTGAGTGTCTATCGAATCAAATAATGTTTCATAATTATTGTAAGGGGGTCACTCAGTAGACAACACCGTTTTTCCATAGTAACTCAACATATTCGTCGACAGCGTTAACATAATTTTTTCAAAAAATACAAAGATTTCTTAATATATCTTTCATACCGAAATATGATCTTAGTAAGCGAACAAAAACATTTTCGGTAAGAAAAGAGCGAAATTGTCAATTTTGTGGTTGATTACTGGCAATGATCCAAAAACTAGTGTGAGTAAAAAATTTGATTGACTCAAAGTCCGCCCAAAGTACATTCAAAACCAGCATAGTCATAATTTAATCCTCGAGAAGGAGAATCTGTTAGAGGCATTTCCGAGTTTTGGTGTGAAGTGCGAACATCAACTCACTGTCACGGCATCATTAACTTTCTCATCGAACTCCAACCCTGGAGTGAAGGTCAAAGCCTTGCTGTATCCAGGGCCGGACGTGGTGATGGTGAAGGTGCCGTCAGCATTCTTCTCCACTTTCACATCGGGTTTGCTATTCTTCATTTTCTCCTTGTAATCATCAGGGATTTCTGAAATTGGAGATCATTGGAAGGATTTAATCAAATTTCGACGAATCAGTGTTTTTGCTGTCTACATGTCATGACAAATTTAGATAAATTTTAAATGTAAATACATGTAAGTACAGATCTACACTTAGACCCTGCAGAAATGTTTGTGCACCCGTTTTTAGGGTTCCGTAGTACCTGAAAAGTAAAAGGAACCTTTATGGTGAGACTCCGTTATCCGTCCGCCCGTCCGTCCGTATGTCACAGCCTCATAACTTTGGCACCGTTAAAGGCAAAGATTTGAAATTTGCTACAAAAATAGCATTTACTTGCATACGCAATATGGCGTAAAAAAATTGAAATGTCATTTATCTGAGGTTTGACCGAATCATTCTCGTGACAGTAGTCGATATTTGTAAAAAGAATACTCACTCATGGCGTCCACAAAAGCAGTGAAGTTCTCTTCACTACTATATTTATATATTTTTCCGACGTATGCCATCTTTTAGCCGTTAGCACGTATAATAATCACCGATAAATTGTTACAAATTTCAGTTCCATCTGATATATATTCTGTTATCACATCGTTGATACAACAAATACATAAAATAAACAGTTTACTTCGATAAGAAATAAATTATGGCTGATAAATCGATTATTCAACTACTTTCCTGTAATGCCAAGTGCATACATATTAAAACTAAGATAAAAAATGTATTGTCAAGTAAATACGTGTCTTAATGACGATTCTAGCTTGCCACGCAGTTTATTTGATTTAAAAAAATTAAACAGAACAACCCTTACAGGATCCCTTCGTTGTCCGCTTTTCTGTCTGTTCATCTGTCAAGCAAAAACCTTTTTCTCGGGCCCCATGAGGGAAATCAAGTTGAAACTAATACTTCCAACGGGTTATAGTTATGCTTAGACCACTTAAGGCGACGCATTGGAAATTTTGGCGACATGGATCTCCATTTTTCTCAGCAGTAAAAAAACACATGTAATTACCAATTTACATAATAGATTAAGCATTTCATTGACATCATTTTGCCCGAAGATTTCGTTGATTGATTAATTTTCATAGCAGAGAAAAAATATTTAGAAAACCTCTTTTAAAACAGAGATTTCTATTTTACTGACAAACGGGAGCGAATGAAGCCTCTAAGTTTTTTATTTAAACTAGTCTACAAATACACTTCAATATGATGGCCGATTGGATTTATGAAATTACTTATATCTGCCATTTTAAATGAAAAATACTGTTTTGCCGCATACGACCTTACGGCATAAGCTAGTTCGTGAGCGCATATTTGTATGGAGTAAGTCCCCCTCGCTCGGGGGACCAAGGGGCCGATTTGAAATTAAAAGTTTATCAATTCCTCGTCACGGGACCTGGCAAAGCGCGACTCTTAGTACTGAAATTATTCTGCCGTTTTCCACGGGAGGGGAGGTAAAAACGCACAGCACACATTTACCCATTCACGCACACACTTGCGAAAAATTTATATGTTACACTAAAAAAAAGCTGCAACACAAACACAGAACGCGCACACAAGCAAACTTACATGAACAATGTTCATGTACTTCGGCAGAGGGGAATAAGTGCGCTTGCCTAGTCCCGTGTTATATGGTCTAAGTAGTTATTTCAATGGATACTTATACCTCCTACAAAAGTCTATGGCTACATGGTGCTGATAAAAAATTAGGCTTCTAACTTAAAACGCGAAAAAAATATTGCCCTTTACTTATCTATTTCCAGTTTCATATAAATTGGCAATGAAAACGAAAATCAAACTTTCAATTCCGTTGAAAGCGGACTATATATAAAATATAATATAATATATATAGTACACGTCCAGGAACAAATAATACAACCTAAAATTAAAAATTTGTATGTGAAATAATACTGGACCAATTGATTTTAAAGTTTTTTTTCATACATTTTGTATGAAAATGAAGTTTTCAATTGTTGTTAAAATTATTAGATTAGTACAGAACTTGACTGGTTTTTATATTGTATAAAAAACTGTACTAACTGTATAACTGTATAAATTTCTCTACAGCAAACCAAAAAATAAAAATTACGGTAACAAATAATGAAACATTTATTTGAATAGAACTTGAATAAAATATCCATTTTCAATTTCATACCATTTGTTTATTACCAATTTGTATGAAATTGGATTTGGATATTCGATATAGATAAAATTAACCAATCGTAAGGAACATGACTGGACTTTATATTGTATAAAACAAAACCTTTTCTGTACAGCAAATAAAAAATAAAAAACACAGTAACAAATAATAAAACATTTAATTGAATAGAACTTGACTAAAAATAAATAACATCATTTAAGTTACATAAAATTACATAATATTATTATGATTTATATAATCTTTGAGCTGAACCATCCCAGAAGCTAGCAGTGAATGTCTGAAATAAAAGAAAATTTATATTGTATTATTATGACCTCTACAGTATCCATCCATCCATCCATCAGCCTGTTTCATCCACTGGTGAACTCTTGGCGATCGTCCTAGAAGAAATGCCCATACTGACACACGCTGGGCAGGCGGGTTGTAGAGCGCGGTGCCACAGTGACGCCGTTGCCCGTCAACAGTATGTCTTATATTATAATTGGAGATGGATATGCCCACAGAAGTTTAAAAGCTATTTAAAGTTCTATTTAAAGTTCTGTGGATGTGCCACAGTTAGTTGGTTAAATCAGACACTTAACTAACACACCCTAGACCGTTAATTAAAGATCGACTTTTAACCAAGTAACCAGCATTTTGTTTTAAAAAAAGCATCGTCGAAAACGTTTAACAATCCGTCTTACCGAAGCCGGCATGTTGGTTAAATAATATAAAACAAGATGGCGTCACGACAATAGCTGATTACTTTCGGTTTTTGTGCAACGTTGGTTTGTTTAGGGCTCGGTAGTACTTGAAAGGTAAAAGGAAACTTTATGGTGAGACTCCGTTGTCCGTCCGTCCGTCTGTCCGATTTAACCAATTATCTGCGACAGATATATCGTCATCAATCGGTACCAGGCATTTCCTCTTACTGTCCTAATAACTAGTTTTATGTAATGTAAGATGGTGTTTACTCCACTACCACCTGAAGATTATCACAATCAATGAAATAAAAACCAATTCTCCGTGGTTGCGTAGTTAGCGTTGCCATCTGTAAAAATCAGAAAGCCGGAAAAAAGCCAGACCTTTGGGTCCCAAGTCCCAAAGACGGACGCTTAAAAAATATATCAGTGCTGTTGGCATATTTTCTTTGGGGGCAGTTTATTTATGAATTTCTTAAAAAAAGTTATTACACGTTAAATGTCTTGATTTCAATTCCACAAATAACGTTTTTGCAATAGTTTAACCTGTTTCTTTGTTTTATCCATTCTTGTTCTATTAAAGAGTATTTTAATACTCTTTCTACATTGGCATTTAGGCCCGGTGTTGCAAAATTATACTCTTAAAAAGCAAGGAACTTTGAGTAAAATAATGTTACTCAGCGATTTAAAATATGTGAGCCATTTTTACGGGGGTGATACGACTCACGGCCGTGTTGCGTGGAAAGTAAGAAAATGATATAGCGTAACAAAAGCCGGACAGGCCGGACTCAGTCAAATTTGGCCGGACAAGAGGTCAAGAAGCCTAACACTGTCCGGCTTTATTCAGACGGATAGCAACGCTATGAGTAGTAGAGCGAGACCCAGAGGTCGTGGGTTCAACCCCGCAGTGCAGAACAATTTCTGTTCGGTCTGCGTGCATTGGAAGGCGTGTCAAGCTGTTGGTCCATTTGTGCCGGAACTACGACGATAGGGCTCACCCACAATCGTCGTTGAAAAGCGGGAATACCAAGTGCATACACGAACCACCTAGTCTACAGAGATGGTCCTAATTATACTGACCGTTTTGAGATCGTTCTCGGAGAACTCCCGCTTGATGGTCACCACACCATCGGGGAACTTCTGCAGCTGAGTGAAGGTGTCTCCGTCCACATTCACAGTGGTCTTGGACTGAAATGAGACAAAAAGTTTTATTGAGTTTACGTCGAACAAAGCACCACGTGTATCGTGAAGTCGTGGACGTAGATTAAATATACAGATGCAAAATATAAAAGCGGAGAAAAAGTACCTTATTCATATTGATGGAAACATCCTTTATTTTTTATTAAAGTTAAAGTGGACTCAAAGATTTTTGGAGTCCTTGCATCAGCCGAGAATCGATCCAGTAAATCAAGCGACACTGAAAAGTATCGTAGAAAGATGTGTCTTATATTAAAGAAAGTTTAAAGAGAGTGTTTTGAATATTCCAGAATGAGTGTTCTTTTAAGTTCTTTATACACAAAAGACTTTCTATCTACTTGATCAATACACACAAAGAAATACCAAGAACATTAAAAGACGCACTCGGTCTTTCTTTCTGTTTGATACAATTATTTTACAGAAAATCCATTTCATTTTTCGAACAAACATTCTTTCGCACAAGCTTTAGTCGATGGAGTGTAGAATATTTGTAACACTAAAGATAGAGCAGTTCAACGAAACCATACAACGTGAAGTACCATTTAGATAATGTGCACAGCTAGATTATTATATCTTTGAGTCGGTTACCATCCGACCATACCATCGAATGCTTAAAGTGACGTCACAGTTCGTGAACAGTTCAACACACACTGAAAGCAATTTTTAAAGTTCTGTTTTTATCTAAATTTTAAGTGTTTGACAACCAGGCAACCGAAACATCGTTACATAAGAGGCCCGCAGGAATCTTCGCCACTCTTCGGGAAATGTCGTAAGTTTATCCGTATATCCCTACGCTTTCTATACAATCCATGAAAGTGCACGTCCGGTCGGTCGACTGTTGATTCTATGCGCATTATAGTCCGGGAGGTGCCGTGGCAAATAAATAAGTCATAGTAAGCCGGCTGATGTTGACATTGATCGTAGATCTCACATGACTGATATGTCGGCTGCTCAAGTAGCGGTGGGTTTGGGTGTGAGAAGTTGCGAAAGTGGTAAAAAAATGAATAAAATGAAGCGACTGAAACCGGCTGAAACTTTTCTCACAGATAGTTGACATGATACTGAGCTGAAAAAAATCGTCAGCTGCATCGTGGAGGGGGGATGATGCGTCAGCTGCTCGCATGAACTTGTAAAAAAACACGTAAAATAAAGTTATAGTACGCTGCATGAAATTTGACCAAGTGATGCTTCTAATAATTAAAAGTACGAAAACAACAATCAGCTGCGCGGGTAGCGGTGGAAAGACCGTCAGCTGACGCGTAAAAACACTACCTAAAATGCAAACAAGTTCATGGGAGCAGCTGACTTATAATACCCCCTCCACCATGCAGCTGACGATTTTTTTTCAGCTTACTGTGGCGTCAACTATAGGTATATGTGAGAAAAGTTTCAGCCGGCGTACTGTCACTTAATTTTATTTATTTTTTCCACTTTTGCAACCTCCCACACCCACACCCACCGCGGGTGCGTCAGCTGGCGCTTGGTTCTCTTATTAGTCATTTCAGATCTATTGAAAAAGATGACAATCTATCGGCGTAAAATCACTTCCTAAAATGCAACGCTACCTCCCGGGCTATTATATCTGTAGCATATGTGTAAAGTCTGTACTGTACCGTCGCATCAACCATGGTCTCATCGAACTCCACTCCTGGCGTGAAGGTTAGTTCCCTGCTGTATCCAGTGCCGGAGCTAGTGATGGTGAAGGTGCCGTCGCCGTTCTTCACGACCTTCACGTCGGGCTTTGCTGCTTTAAACATCACTTTGATGTTGTCCGGGGCCTCTGGAACATTGATGAAGCAGATATTTTATAAACACCTTTTTTATTTGTTTTGTCTTTATATAGCTTGATAATAAAATAAACCGCATGCAAATCCGTTCAGTCGTTCCGAGTTAAAACGGAACATACATACATACAGAGAAGGAAAAAAAATGAAAAAATTGTGGTTTTTATAGTACTAATATAATAATAAGGATAATAATAAAGCCTCCGAAAAACAAATTAAATCCCAGTGAACTGCTGCATATTATACTATCTAAGCAGCGGTAAAAGTAGTTACCGAAAAATATACTAATTGAACTGTGTAACATCTACCGACAAAATAAATAAAAGATAGCAAACTAAAATTCCTTACGACCACCTGGTTTAAATAATGAACCTCCGAATAAATTACTGAACTTCCGAAAGAAATACTAAGTTAATGAAAAAAAATGTTCTGCTGAGTCAAAAAATAGGTGCGACGACGAACGTAGCGAGGAGGAGCGTGTTAGATTAACATGTAAATACATATTGGGAGCTGAGTGAAACGGAGACAGAATTCATGATATGGTCAGGTAACTTTGAATTTTTATTCGGAGATCTATGACAAAAAAAGCTGACAATAGTTTTCGCTGAAATGTATTTTCAGCTGGTGAAATATAGGTTCTATTATGTCAGCTTTTTGGTATATTAAGTTTTCGGAATTTTCAGTATTTCATTCGGTAGTTTTCGGTAGTTGGTAGTTTATTTATTAGCACAGAAGTTTTCGGTAACTCATTCATAAATTGAACATCTTCATTTATTATTTAGTTTTCGGAGCTTTTATCACTAGCCTAATAATAATAACACATTTTGTTTAAAATTTAGCAAAAATGGTCAATGTCAAATTGACACAAATTTTTTGCTACTTTATTTTACGTTCCTTGAAACTAATTCAGATGATGGAGTAAAAAAGAAACATTTAAAAGAATTACGTATTTTAATTTTTACCAAAAACTTAAACAAAATAAATACTTATCAAAACTAGGTATTACTTTAAAAAACTAATACGGGGTTTTTTGTGGCAATAATAGATGTCAGTGGTTTTTTAATAAGTAATAACATTAAAATTGAAAATAAGATAATGAAAATGTGCGTTGATGACGTCACTGAAGGTCAAATGAAAGAATTATTTAATATCTGTCAAGTTATATTCCTCGAAATTGTTTTCGAATCGTAAATATTGGCGATAAAATAGGCTTAACTTACTGAGGATATCGATGAAGGCTTCAAAGTTTTCTTCGCTAACTTGCTTGAATGTTTTTCCAAAGTAAGCCATTATTATTTTTTTAGTGTTGTGGTAGTTTTTGAAACTGTTTAACCACCGTTATGGATAAAATATTTTGCAATTCAATGTGTCTATTTATGCTTTCTATTATCTTATCATGTCACATAATCGGTAAAATAAACCGAACAACTATCTAATCGGTTTTTATTGGCAGATAAGTTTAATTATTTGCTCCTGCTAGACCGTCCGAGCATCGTCGGTAACCCTACCTCATCGAGTACTTGTGGGATGATAAACATGCCATCAAAAACAAAACTTGTAAAAAAAAACAAGTCTCGCAACTTAGTTAGTTCTTCTACCGTAAAAAGTTGTGAGATCCGTGTAGAAATCCAAGTCGGTTAATTTATTCAGTCCCTAGTTAAGGGACCATCTGTCTTAAGTTCAGGTTTTGCCTGAGAGCTGTTCTCTTACTCTCTCCTGAATAACTTTGGGAGGATTTGCGAGTAAGATGGCGGTACCTCCACAGTCGAGCCCAGCATCAGTTCTACCACCTACTTGGACCTACTACTACTACTACCCTATGTCATGCAATAGTTACATGAAACGGCCAAGCCATACTTTTTGATCAAAATATAGTGTTTGTAGAGTTAGGCCTTGTAGGGTTAAGGGCTTGGCTCTACATGAGATCTAATAACTTTTTAACCGTGAAAGCGTTATGAGCTTGAGCCTTGGCGGCCTAGTTTACATGAAATGTTTTTGTTGGGATTTATGTGTCTGCACATTTCCGTGCAGAAATGAGCAGGTTCCGTACCGTTATTTTTTAATAATTAGTTAATTTAATAATTTAGCAACAAAAACTGCAAAATCGTCAAAGTAATAATTAATAGGAAGGTTTTAGAATATTCCTAAAGGGGAGTTATATGAGTATAATATGATATGATATACATACATACAAGTATACAATACATAAGCGGTATACATAAACAGGAATTATTAAATTATATTATATACAGGATGTAAATGCAAACTCAAGAATCCCTTTAAAAATATACACGATTCTGATGTCATTACGAGAAAAAAATATAGACCTTGAATTTTCACCAAAAATTCCATCATTTTTCTAAGCTATGGCTACGCAGCTCACCGGCTTGCCCACACACCTAATTGCACCCCGCAACCCGCACCCCTCCTCCGAGTGGCCAGTGGCCGTGAGGGTGTCCACGCGATTAGTGTATTTTGAGTAAAGAAAATCGTCTTATTATGAGGTACTGGTACTTTATTTAGAGATCCCAGTATTTAAAAAAACATCTTTACCGATCATACTAACACACCCTTAAAGGATTCTTGACTTTGCTTTTACACCCGGTATATGTATAAACAAACATCTAAATAGGATATATTTGTAAGTTACGTACATTTTGTGTATGATTAAGTCTAAAAATATAAATTATCTCTGTGTTAAATGTCAGTTTAGTTTACTCACATTAAGATCAGTTTTATTATGTAATAATGAGCTTGAGCAAGTTTTCGTACTCTTCCAGCCCAAGACTGTTAATCCACTTTTTATGTAAGTTATCCTTGATATTGTCAGGGATCTTATTAAAAAGTCTAGGACCCAGCCAATAGTGAAACCTCTGACCAAAGGAAGTATTTGTAGTATCTACCGTCAAGTAACCTCGTTGAGCTGTCGGTGTAATATTATGTGTTTTGATCTTATGCAAATCTGTATGTGTCCGATAGTAGCTAACTAATCTGTACATATATTGCTGCCGAATATTCAAGATGCGCGTGTGCTTAAAAAGGTCTTCATTGTGATATTGAGGTGGTTTTCTTGCAATGATGCGAAGTATTGCATTTCGTGCTGGTTGTGCATGATTCAATGTAGTTTTTCAAGAACCTCCGTAAGCAAGGATAGCATAATCAATGACGGAATGTGCTAGGGCATGATAAACACACCAGAGAAGGTTGACATCGCAAATGTTTCGGAGTTGCCAGAAGAAGTGGATAAGTGATCGTAATTTCTTAGTTATAGCAGTTATGTGTGGCTTCCAGTTTAGATTTTGATCAATTATAACACTTATATATCGTATTTCTGACACTCTGCTTAGATTTGAACATGAACAGCCAGTATAAGTGTTAGCATGTTGACAAGTAGATATAGTGAAATCACTAGATTTCAGGTTGAGAATTATTATAAATAGAATAACACATATATTTAGTTTTATTTTTGTTTAAAGTTAATAATTTAGAGTCCAGCCAGTTCATTACCTCGGTGAATCCTTTTTGAGCCAATTCGAATGTTACATCCCATTTCATACCGGTAAAGAGAATGAGCGTGTCATCAGCAAATGATATGACTTCACCCATTAGAATAATATTATAAGATGTCTATGTTTTACTCCCATCTAATTTTAGGTCACATAGCTTTTTTAGATAGTCAAGGAAAACTACAGGCCCTAAGACACTACCCTGCGGGACACCGTAGCGTACACCACACTCATCTGATAGCTCTTTTATAAATATTTTATTACATTATTGTATTGACACTTAATGTATCACATTACAAATACTACTTTATTTTTTTTGTAGTGGTCAATGTCACACACCTCGTTTACGGAAAAATAATCACGTGTCAGTTTTAAAGAGCTAAATATTTTATCAAAGTTTTAAAATGTGCTTAAAATTTAATAAAACATCAAACATATGAATTTTGTGACATATAATGTACCAGAATTTTTATTATTTATCAATCACATTAACTGATACGAAATAGAAAGTGAATAACGTTATTTTGCTCGTCAAAACCTTTTATTTGATAAACCATGTCAAGAGGGTGATAAAAGAAATTTAGATCGCAGGGGGTAACTTTTTACCTCGGTGCAAAATGCAGATCATAATATTGTTTTCCATACTTTTGAATAAAAAGTATGCAATAAAAGCGTTTTATATAGCAATTCGCGCAAATTGCTTGTTAATAGTGAGGTGATCACATGAAAATTATTCAATTTTATGCGTTACTTTTTAGCTACATTACATTACAACTGTAAACACGCTTTTAAGTTTGTTAATGTAATGCAAACAAAATGTAATACATTAAAGTACGTGTTTTTTTGTGAAGACTTTATTATTAATGAACTATTTCCGCAAGTTGCTTTAATAGTTCATCATGATGATACGAGTGAGCTACGTTGGACATTACAGTCGGTCGAGGCGGGATTGCAGGCCGAGCCGAATGGCGAGGCCGTAATGGAGCCGAGAGTGTAATGTCCAATGCTCACGCGTTTCATACGACGTTTTTCAATACACTTGCGAGGAAACATAATAAAATTTCACTTCTTATTTTTCCACATAATCGAAACCACAGCTATGAAATGGCAATTTTCTTTGAAAAATGGCCGCGGAGATTTTGTCTATGCGCATAGATGGAAATAGAGGCACTGACGAATCCGCCAAACAGCCAAATATTAAGTATTAAGAAACTGAATATTTTTGTATTTACGACACAAATTTGAGTTAATTTGTTGATAAAATTAAATGATTATTTATTATATTTTAACTGAAACAGTTTATTTATTTGCAAAAACTTTACTTTTTCTTAAGACATCAAAACTCTTTGTTATGATTTAAAAAAAAACTTTAATGTGAAAACACTAGTGAGATAATGTAAAGTAAAAAGCACGCGTGTTTAATATGCTGATTATGACCCTAAAAACGCTGCAATAATGGCCACTTTATAAGCAAGTGTGTTGAAAAACACATTAATTGCATACTTTTTATTCAAAAGTAAGGAAATAGTACATTATGATACAGTTGTCCAATGCTCCACGCGTTTCATACGACGTTTTTCAACACACTTGCGAGGAAAAATAATAAAATTTCACGTGTCTTTTTTTCCATATAATCGAAACCACAGGTATGAACTGAAAATTTTCTCTGAAAAATGGCGGCGGAGATTTTGTTTTTTGCGCAGATGGAAATAGAGGCACTGACGCAAAAAGCCAAACAGCCAAATATTGCCAAACAGCCAAATATTAATTATTAACAAACTGAATATTTTTGTAAAAAAAGAAAATAAAAAAAATAAAATTAAATTAAAAAAAGCATAAAAAAAATAAAAAAAAAATACAAAAATATGAGTTAATTTGTTGATAAAAATAAATAATTTTATGAAATTAAATGATTATTTATTACATTTTAACTGAGACAGTCTATTTATTCGCAAAAACTTTACTATTTCTCAAGACATCAAAACTCTTTGCTAAGATTGAAAAAAAAAAACTATAATGTAAAAAACACTAGTGCGATAATGTAAAGTTAAAAGCACGCGTGTTTAATAAGCTGCATTATGACCCTAAGTACGCTGCAATAAGGACCACTTTATAAGCAAGTGTGTTGAAATAGCACATTACGATACGAGAGCGATGAAACGTTTTCTGACGAGTGTGAGTTTGCGGCACGAGCCGAAGGTGAGTGCTGCAATCATACGAGTCGAGAAAAAGTTTCTCGCACGAGTTTCGTATAATATTTTATAGCACAAGTGCGGAAAATACCGACTTTACGCAAGCGCAGCGTGCGTAAAGTGGTCTTTTTACGCACGGTGTGCTATAAACAATATTATGATGTGCATTAGGTAAAAAAGTTACCCCCGGCGTCCGTCCGTCATATTAGTTTAAGGCTGATTATTATTTAGTTTATTGTATTCTTCTCATCAAATCCCTTTTTAGGGTTTCGTATCCGAAGGATGCTATATGTAATGGGACCCTTTTACTAAGCTCCCGCTGTCCGTCCGTTAATCTGTCACAGGGGTTTACAGCTTCAGCTTCAGCCAGTTGAAAATTTCACAGAATACTTCTTGTAGTGAACATATCAATATTAAAAATATGTTGTGTTTTAAATTTCTTTCATTAAATAGGTTTAACTATAAAAAATAAAAACTAAATAATCCTAATACCTACTTAAATATAAAAGAAAACAAAATATATACCTACACAAATAAATAAAAATACCTACAAATAAGAACCTCATCCAAATCCAAATCGCTGCTCCACGGCAAGGTGCCCAGTATGCTGGCGACATTCCCGCGTTGAATTGCTAAGCTTATTCGTTGGCCCAGGAATATGCCAGCCCGTGGGTCACCCATGACGCTGACCAGGAGTGTGGAAAATTATTTAAAAAGATTTCGCGCTTTCGGGACCCCACGAGCCCATAGTTTCGACCCCAAACGGCGCAAATAGGTAATTGTTCCCTAGAACAGTATACTTGCGCCGTTTTAAATAAATATATTGACTTGGCAATCGCACTAAATTATCAAATTGAATATACGAGAAATGTCCATTAATTGTGAGATACATTGTGTTTTCATGCGATGGCCAAGTCAATCTATGTATTTAAAACATAAAAGATTTTTAATATTGATATGGTCACTATAAGATGTTGTTAGGTTAGCTAATTATGTAATAACTTTAAGACAGAAGGTCTCTTTAAGTAACCGACTTGGATTTACATGGATCTGACAACATTTTACGGTAGAAAAAGTCAGTTGCGAGACTGTTTTTGTCTTACAAGTTTTGTTTTTAATAGCATTATTTGTTTCAGCCCTATTATAGAGACATAAAATACATAAAAGTTTCAAATTTGGTCAGATTGTCGTAAATTTTCTGAAGGAAAACAACATATAATAAAAATTTGGGCTTCGTACTGAGAGAGTGCGATATTGTTTGTTGATGTTGCTTTAGGCATCTCTATTTTATTTGATTACGATAATGTTTTCTTTCGGCAAAAAATGCTCAATCGCACTCTTAAAATTTGTATAGTTAGTCTTTTGCTGTTAAAGCTGTCAAATTGTGGAATGACTTACTTAATTATTTCCTTAAATCCATCTACCTCTGCTGCTTTTATTTATTTTCTCTGGCTTACGTCTTATATTATTTCTTTTTATTATATTATTAGTATAATTATTTATTACTTTTCATATTTAACTTATTCATAGTCGTTATATTTAACGTATACAGGGTTAGTTTTTCTAGTAGGCGTGGATGGCCACATCTGAAACTATAGGGAATACCGAAAATGCCAAATGTCATATGGTATATCAAAGGAAAGTGCTCATTTTTATAAACTAATTCATATTTTTAAGTTTTCATAAATTACTCGTTCCTATTCTTGGTAAACACATCCTGGATAATTTACCAATGATTGTATCAATATGCATTGGAATCATCAAGCGTCTGAACAATCTTCGAGACATCGAATTCAGCGATGTATTGGAACAAAGGCATAATTTCGAAGGTTTAATGAATGTGAAAGAAAAGGTAAGGTAAAGGTACTTTGCCGGTTGATATTACTTCTCAGAATTTGATCCTTATAAGCGACACCATCAGATAGTGCAATAATTTACAGTGTTTTTTTTTAAACAAACAGGATTCCAAGGAGGAAAATATTTTTTTCAAAAATCTAATGCACGGTTTTCATCAAAATCGGCCCCTAGACTCCTTTGAGCATTTTTCGCTCTTTTCGGATTTGGATTTGATTTCGAATTTGGCCATCCACGGCCATTTGAAAAACTAACCCTTTATATATCTTAGATTAGGTATGTATTTACTATCTATCCGCCTTCGTGTTTTTTATAACTATTCATTTCCACCCAAATGTTGTCAGACTTTCAGATTTCATAAATTCAAAAATAATTCCGTTTGGAAACGCCGTTCGACCTTCATTTGCCAAAGACACTTCACCGGGGATCAAGAAATAATTTCGTTCCAAAACGCACTGGCCAAAGACACTTTAAAAGAGGATTAATTCTGAGACCAAGAAAATTGTTTCATTCGGACTCGGCCAGGCCAAAAACACTTTAACAGTAATTAATTTAGAGAATAAGAAATAGTTTCTTTCGTAAAAGCAATAATTTCTAGGGGATCATACATTTATCAAAAAATTACTTCTTTTGGTAACGCAGCTCGGCCTTCGGCCTCGCCAAAGACAGTTTTACCTGGGGATCAAATAATGAGAACCACAAACAAAAACCTTTAAATCAGAGTCAGGTCAAATACGTACGGTAAAATTAATGGTCTGAAAAATATTGACAGATTTGATGGTATTGCTCAAAACTCAAACAACGCTAAAAAGCCAAAATTTGCAACGGAAAGTGAACGAGTATGAAGTGGCCCATATCGCATTAAGACGACATCATCAATGGTCGACATCTCTAACACACTTCAGGAAAATTTATGTATGGTGATCCTGACGAAGTATTTATCTTTCAGCTTGCAAAACAAAACTTTGAAAGCAGTAAGTTTCCTAAGGAATGAAACTTACGTTACGAGTATGAAATTGTTGCCAATGAAAGTATGTATTTATTTATATATGCCTCAAGATAGAAGATTCAGCAGCGCAAGTATTTTATGGTCGGCTAAAAATAATTATAGAATTCTCAAATGGATGTAGAGCTCCCACATTGTAAGAAGTCTACGGATACACAAACCTTAAGGGCTTGCCTTTGGTCTTTCAACGGTTTTTTTTAAATATTCTACTAATCTGATCAATGTAAAACTTGGACACGTCTTTTTTTTGACGTTTAAATTTCTTTTCTAAAGACAGTTACCTAATTGGACACATTTCACTCGATAGATTTTATTTTTGAAAATGATGCCTCTTTATGGTATAAATACGTTTTCTATCTAAGCGGCTTGTGTTTAATGTCTCAAATTACTGCTATAACAACAAAACATGGTTTATTTTCCGATGTCAGGTGAAAAAACTCCTACATCAAATACTTATACATTTTCGTAAAATACAGAAAAATCTCGAAAATTCGCTGATTATGCGTGCCGGCAGCGCGTGAGGCGAGCGTTCTAATGTAGACTTTCTGACAACATACTGAAGTTCAAAATCACTCAGCAAGATTTTCGTGTACCATGGGCCAAGCCTTAAATGTAGTACATATTTGAAGCACACGGCGTTCAGTATTTAGGTCGTCCACACCTCCCACAGTACTCGTATGAAGTCTTAAGATATCGCAAATCCGGCAACAAATAATCAACCACCTTATCAAATTGATTAATGATTGTATAATATAGAATGTAATGATAACGTTGTCTCTTATTACTTTTTTGCAAACAAAATGTTCAAAAAGAAAAATATCTGTGCAAATAATTTTAAACTTTGTATAAATTAAAATGCTTTGGGTAGTCTTTATTAAATTAATGATTGTAATAAAATCTAAGAAACCGGGCAATAGGACTCGCCCACCGTGGGTTCCGTTAGAGACTATATTTTTTATGATTTAATTATAAGTCTAATAAGTTACAAAGAAAATCCCAACATCAAATCCATTGTCACCAAGACAAAGAAACAACCATCCATTCAGAACACAATCACATCTCGTACCTTCTCGAATGGAAGCACTGTCCTGCATTTTATATTGGCGAAACCAAAAAAAATCTTCACATCAGACTTAACCAACACAGACACACATCAGACTCCATCCCAAACAACACCCTACCCATCCCTACCCACACACGACTTCACAACCTGACATTTAACAATTGCTTCACCGCACGCATCATAAAATCATTCTCTCCACCACTCACAGACGTTCAACTCAGAACATGGGAAGGGTCCTATATTTGGTCGCTTGGTGCCCATTACGGTCCAGGTCTAAATAGACAAAGATAAATTTAACAGCAAAAAGACCACACAACTCATTACTTCCTGCTTTTTTTTCTGTCTGTTAATCATATACATCATTTGAACATTTTGTCACATAGTATTATAATTTATTTATATTTTTATTACACTGATGCCGACAATTTAGTCGAAATATATCTAGTTATTATAACGTGTTTTTGTAAATATATAAAAATATATCATTATAAAAAAGAAACACTAAATAAGTTAATAAAAAAAATATATTATTTAATTATAAATGTATAGTTTTCAGATTTTTCCCTATAAATTGTAGTATAAGATGGTATTACTTGCCAAATTTCATAGTTCTATGTCAACGGAAACTACCCAATAAATTTTAATTCCCTTGAGAGTGTCTTGATATGTTTTTTTGCGGCAAAGCGGCTTTTTTTAGGGTTCCGTAGTCCAAGGAACTCTCTTAATTTCGCCATGTCCGTCTGTCCGTCTGTCCGCGGCTTAGCTCAGAGACAATCAGTACTAGAAAGCTGTTATTAGTCATGGGTATACATATTAACCACGCCGACAAAATGATACAATAAAATACCGAAAATTTTTTTTTAGGTGTACACGTACTTACATTGGAGATTGAATTTTTTTTTTCTATCCGCTGTAGGGGAATCATTAGATAGGTCGTTCAAAAACATTGTGGGTGTGTAAAAACAATTTTTTGATTTAGGCATCCGTTGGCAAAATATTAAACTTTAAAGTGCCAATTTTTGTTAGAGTCAAGTGTCCCCCCCCCCTGCCGGCTAAACAGTTGTTTATGAATATGTGAAAAAATTCACAGAAGTAGAATATATAAAGAAGTTAAAAGGAAAACTATCACGGCTTTACAGGTTTACGAGTACAGGTCGCGCCAATCTTTTAGTCGCCTCTAAATACGACAATTATGGGCCGTTCTTCGGGAGAGCAACTTCCGAGCGCACTAGAAGTTTGGCGCGATCTATATTAGTAGACCAACGTATAATAAAATGTACTGGGCAACTACGGAACCCTACACTGCGCGTAACCCAACACGCACTTGGCCGGTTTTATTTACGTTAAGGTGACGCCACGAAATTTTGGCGACATGGATCTTCATTTTTCTCAGCAATGAAAAAGCATATGTAATTTTTTACCAATTTTTGTATAAATTAAGCATTTCATTGACATAATTTTGCCTGAAGATTTAGTAGATTGATTAATTTTCATAGCAGAGAAAAAAATGTTTAGAAAACCTCTTTTAAAACAATGTGCATAAATATATTTTTTACTTTACCAGTATTGGCCTTAAATTATTGTAGTTTTATTATATTTAAAACACAGTTACTAAAAAAATACAAAAATTAACGAAATATTTCGACTCCTTCAGTGGAGTCGTCATCAGTCGAATAAAATAAAATTAAATAAATGACATAAGAGTATAGAAGAGTTAAAAGGTGATGTCTGTACAAGTTGAAAAAGGAAAACAGAAACTTTTTGGAGATACTACATGTAGATGATGATGACGATGATAATGACGATGATGATGATGAGGATGAGGAGGATGATGATGATGATGGTGAAGATGATGATGATGATGATGATGATGATGATGATGATGATGATGATGATGATGATGGTGGTGATGACAATATTTATATTTAGTAGTCAGTATTTAATGGTGAGTGACGTCATGTCTGTCAGTTAGTGCTGTCTGTTAAGTCCTGGTCCATAGTGAGCACCAAGTGACCATATGTATGATGTTTCCCAGGTCCTTAATTCAATATCGGTCAGAAAAAAAACAGAGATTTCTATTTTACTGACAAACGGGACCGAATGAAGCCTCTAAGTTTTTTTATTTAAATTAGTGTACAAATACACTTCAATATGGCCGATTGGATTTATTAAATTACTTATAGTTGTCATTTTAAATGAAAAATACTGTTTTGCCGCATACGTACTCACGGCATAAGCTAGTTCGTGAGCGCATATTTGTATGGAGTAAATCCCCCTCACTCCACTTCCCTAAGGTGCCGGCTTGAAATTAAAAATGTATCAATGCCTCGCCTTAACTGAGAAATTTGATTTTTTTAGAGCTTCAAGGGACTGTAGATCTGAGTATATATGGTTTTAATTTCAACTCGATACCTCCCTCCACGCGTTCCCGTTTTGACGGACAGACAGACAACAAAATTATTCTATAAGGGCTCCGTTTTTTCCTCCGAAACCCTAAAAATAATTGTAATGTTTAATAATTACTAAGTTTACACACGAAATTTTAAACTTGTCGCATTTTTATAGTATCAGTTGACAAAGTCATAGCCCATAATAATAATTATATGACATGCATGTTGTTCATTTTTTTATGCAAGAGGACTTTACCTGGGGTGCATGTTTTTGTACGGGAGGTTACACCTACATTCTATATTGTCCTGGTACTTCCTTGAGAAGGAGAATCTGTTAGAAGCGTTTCCGGGTTTTTGTGTGGAGAGCTCACTGTCATTAACCTTGTCATTGCAGTAGGTTTCCAGGGATAGACGTGGAGATGGTGAAGGTTTCGCCAGCGTTTTTCGCCAGTTTCACTCTACAGTGTGTACGGTGTCTATTTGTCTAAAGATGGATCAATTTAGCAAAATTTTGAATATTTATGTACAGATATACACTTAGACCCAGTAGAATTATTTCTGTAGCCGTTCTATTCTGTCTTATTCACTCAAACAACAGACACTTCTGAATTCAATGTTTCTGTTTTTACTTGCATCGGTCGTTATTTTATTTTATTTATTTAGGAAAAAACAACAGGAGCAAACTACAGAAAGCAATAGTATTAAAGAAATGTTGACATGTACATAAATCTACTCCCTATAATATTTTTCACAAAGAGATAGACTTGTTAATTAACTTTTGGTGACATTACAGATGAAATAATATAAACATAAACCTAACTTAACTAAATTTACAACTACACTACATTACAAACCCTATAGTAAATACATAAATAGATATGTCGTAAAATATACATACACACGTATACAATATATACCTACTGTACTTATAATATTACATTCATAAACATATTCATATTAATACTACACGTACCCAATGTTTAATATATTTTAATTAATTAGATTATATTACTTGAATTTTTCTGAGTCGTCAAGGATTTGTCTTATTTTTCTTTTAAAAGTAAACCTTTTTAAATTGAATAGGTCGGCTGACAGGAATGTTTTGTTGTATGACTTACAGATTCTTCTAAGAGGGGCTCGAAGACCGGCGTTTTTCCGCGTCATAGCCAATGAGAATAGAGCCCGAGATCGTGAAGACCGCCCAGGTGCTCTAAACTTTATCTGTTTCAGAAGAGAAGGACAGTCGTAAAGGTTATTACGGATATTATAGAGAGTCATCGCGTCCAGTAAGGTTCCTCTATCACCTACGCGTTGCAACTTATAGAGTTGAAGGAGATGCAATCGTGTTGGTCTTTGACAGTCTTAAAGATCTTTAAGTCGTCAGCAAACATTAGTATGTTAGAGTAGTGAAAACACTGCTCAATTTCATTAATAAATAGTAGATACTGCAGCGGTCCCAAGATAGAGCCCTGGACAACACCAGAAGAGACAAGCCTTTTCTCTGAACAGTATCCATTTATTGTGATTACTTGAAACCTATTTTCAATGTATGAAACGAACCACTTCAGTAGGTTACCCTTTATTCCGTTATAAGAAAGTCTCTCAATAAGCAATCTGTGATCCACCTTATCGAAAGCTTTACGAAAATCCGTGTAGATTGCATCCACTTGAGTTCCAGCTTCTAAGGCCTCAGACAAATAGTAAGAATAAAGTAAGAAATTAGTGACTATTGATCTTTTCTTCATGAAACCATGTTGCTGCTGGCTTATTTGTGACTGTAAGATGAGGTAAAGTGCATCATGGACCAGAGATTCAAATAGTTTAGGCAGAGTTGATATATTGGATATAGGTCTGTAATTAGGTATTGTCGCCTTAGAACCAGATTTATGTATAGGAGTGACGTTAGCCATCTTCCATCTATCTGGGAACGTACCTTCAATTAGGCATTTGTTAAATATTATAAAAAGTGGGTAAGCTAATACAACGTGAAGATTTTTAAAAAATAAGGCGCTTATTTTATCAGGCCCTGGGCCTTTAGTACTGTCTAGATTTTTTAGTCCTTGCTCTATTTTTCTTTGTGTGAGATTTATTGTCACTGTTTGGTCAGCCACAGGGTTGGTATGGAGGCTATCTAAGTCTTTGTAATTTAAAGAGTCTGTTGGTTCGAAGACGGAAGAAACAATGTCACTGAACATCTCTGCTATTGTAGATGGATCGCTAGACGAGAATTCTCCAAGCGTCATAGTAATGGGATATCCGGAATCGCTTTCCTTTAAAGATGACACGTACTGCCAGAAGTGTCTTATATTTTTTGGTATAGCTGATTCGGTATCTGCAATATACGTTCGAAAGCATTGTGACAAAAGATATTTGCAACGGTACGTAGGAGAGAATACTCGGCGTAATCAGAAAGGGCTTTATAAGTTTTCTACCAGTTCCATAATTTCAACTTTCGGTTTAATGAACTTTTAAGTGCTGGAGAGAACCAAACTGGGTATTTTGTATGTTTATTTCTTTTTAGTGGTACAGTTTGGTCTATTATATTATAAATAATTTCATAAAATTAATCCACCGAAGTTGTTGCGCTGGTATTCTTGAGCTCATCTTCCGAATCGAAGGTCTGAAGTTTGTCACGGATTAATGAATAATCAGCTTTATTGAAGTTGTATTTAGGATTGTGCTTATGGGGGATAGATTTTTGCGCAGATTAAGTAAATTTGAATTCTTCAACACCATTTTTTTATTTTACACTTATAGGTATATTGCGGTTTCGTCTTTTATTTTCAATATATTTCAAGCCTCAAACAAAATTCATTTCATTTATAGAAGAGGCAAATACACTTGGAAATAAGCGCCCGGTAGAGGTCACCTTGGTCGTGGCCACTATTGTCATCGACCCTTTGGACTTTATGAAAATCAGTTTTTATTATTATTATGCTTGTTTTAATATGAGTTTTAGAATGAAAGCAAATAAACTTTACAATTTTTATTATTATTACATGATTCCTAGAGTTCTCTACGCTACTATATTTATATGTTTTTCCGATGTATGAAATCATTATGCCGTTAGTAAGTATTACTAATAAATTATTATAAATTCCTATTCAAATTGGTCATGGGCGTTATAAATATAAATATTCGCCTAATTTTTACATTTTATATCCGATAAGTACGGATTATCCGTGCCTCAAAATATAATGGGCCGCTTAAAACCTTAAGATCGCCAAACTCCTTAGTCTCTTAAAAACATAGACACGGATAGTTTTAAAAAGAAAACATATGAAATGTACTCTGTGAACATATGGTATGTAGGTAATGGATTTTTATACAAATTTCCTGGATATTTATTCAGATTTCCTGGACACTTTTAAATAGCTCGCCAGGATAAAGTATTTTCTAGTAGGTCTTTACAGTATGGAATGGTAATATTACAATGTATTTTCGAGAAAATATCATTTTTTTACATTATTAATTAGATTATCCGTCGTAATGATTATTCTTAGTTAGCATGCCACATAGTTCAATTGTTTATTCTATAAAACAAAACCTTTTATTTATTGAATACCAAAAAAAAGAGTTAATAATAAATCATTTAATTAAATAAAACTTGAATAATAATAAATAACATAATTGAAATTAATCCTATGATTTATAGAATTTTTGTGCTGAACCATTCCAGAAGCTAGCAGTGTATGTCTGAAATAAAAGAAAATATATCTTATTATTGATTAAATAATCTCCACAGTACAATCACAATAAATTAAAATTAAATTGATGACATTATTATGTTCTGTTGGTATTTGTTGAGGAATGGTTTGTATATGTAAAATGTTAATATTTTTTTATCCGTATTCGTAGTGAAAGTTTGTTGGTGTTGTTTTGTTTTCTCGAAAGCTACTTGAAACGGATGAAATGGTGGACTGTATTTACTGATATTATTTGTTAAAAATTAAAAGAAACTTGAATAGAAAGAACCATTTTATATGTACAAGACCATGACAGATAATGACAGAAAGAAGAATACGTATTTTAAAAAATTACAGAAATAATAGAGTAAAAGTATTATAAAAGGAGTTCGCGACACTACTTGTACAGTGGAGCCCACATCAAGCTATACACATAGAGTATAAGCTGACCTCCCCATTCTACGGGAAGCCTATACAATGAGAGGTCAGCTTATACTGAAAGTGTATAGCTTGATGTGGGCTCCACTGTACAGTGGAGACGACATCAAGCTATACACTTGCAGTACGACATTAGCCCCTACAGAGAAGAATATAAGATAGGTACAAAGTCCGAAGTGTCAAGCTTGAGGCGGTCTCCACTGTACTTGATGATTAGACTTTTACTTTTTTATAAAATTAGGTCTTAGATTAACAAAAAAGCTACTTTTGATCCTTTTAAATGTACCCTTAAATAAACCCTTTATCATCAAAGTGAAACACGGGCTCAAGGTGGTGCTGTTATACCTTTTATTAGGGTTCCGTAGTCCGACAAGGAACCCTTACAGTTTCACCATGTCCGTCTGTCCGCGGCTTAGCTCAGAGACTATTAGTACTAGAAAGTTGAAATTTGGTATGGGTATACTTATTAATGACGCCAACAAAACGGTAAAAAAATCTCGGATTTTTTTTAAGGAAATTAGGACTAGACTTTTTTTTTCTCGTCTATCCCACCCATAGTGTGGGGTATTGTTGTATATTATGGGTGTGTGTGGTTTTTCAATTTAAGGATCCATTGGCGAAATATTAGGCTTTAAAGAGTAAATTTTTGTTAGAGTCAAATGTCCCCCCAGCCGGCTAAACGGTTGTTTATGAATATGTGGGAAAATTCACAGAAGTAGTACACATAATGAAATTGAAAGGAAAACTATCACAGCTAAGGAGGCCTTACAGGTTTACGAGTACAGTTCGCGCCAAACTTTTAGTCCCCTCTAAACACGACAAAATGTATGTACTGTTTTTCGGGAGAGCAATTTCCGAGCGGACTAAAAGTTTGGCGCGCTCTGTATTAGTAGACCAACTTATAAAATGTACTGGGCAACTACGGAACCCTACACTGCGCGTGGCCCGACACGCACTTGGCCGGTTTTCGTTTTACGGGGGCTGTTTTGGGTCCATACTTCTACTATAAATTCCAGAAACTCGGGCTTAGGGATGACCCAAATAATATAAATAATCCTAGTGAGCATTGACAGAGTGGCTATATTATTATCACTGATCGATCTGAAAATAAACGCTTGGAAAAAGTATAACGCACAGGTGAGAGTAGTATTCTATTTATTTATTGTCTATTTAGTTTATTTATCAAACTTATTTATTTATTGCATTATTCTCATTCCTATATTGCTTTATTTTATGCATATGTATAACTTTATTAGCCCAAATGATACGCATTTTTTATATATTTCCCGTATTATATTTGTTTCATCATATTTTTATAAAGATTAAATTTGACCTGTAAAAAGTATACTTTATGTATCTATTTTACAAAATAAACTATTTGATTTGATTAGAAAAAGTAATTATCTTAGGGAAATAAACTTAAAAAAAAATATATATATATATTATGCTACAATGAGCTTTTTATTTATTTAAATTGTTTAGGTGTGTAATCAATAAAACATTATAAAACAATATTTTTAGCTTTTCCCAGCGGATTCGCTCGCGTGAAAGAGTATTTCAATTCAATCTTCGAATAGTACCTCCAGTTCTCTGCTTGGTAGTAATTTTTTCAACAATTCTTATAGCCTTTAGGTAGACCAGTTACGATGATAATAAAGACAACCACACCCAAATCTAACGGAATAAAAACAAAACTTGTACTATCGACAGTGTGACTGGCTGGGAATGTTTCTTGTTTTTTTCCCAATTAGTAACACTCTGCACAGTATAGGTAACAACAGTAGTTTAACCACGCGGTGTCCTTAAAATCAATACCTACGGCCGCGGCCGCTCGGCGCCTAAACACGCGCTAGGGCTGCCAAATAACTGTTGACGTATTTGATAATGCTATGTTATTTTTATAAAAGTTGTATTTCAGCAACCCTAGAATGCACAACATACACTGTAATTTCGTGCCATAATTTACGAAAATGCGCGGGAGCGTTACAGTGACAACGTGCGTAGGTAACTGAGGTGCGACCAACCGCGACTGTCGTAGGCCGAGTTGTTGTTTTGGGGGGGTTAAATTAAAAACCAGGGGTTAAATTACCAGTGTTAGTGGTTTTAATGTACAAAAAACAGGTACCATGAACTTTGGGTAACTATAAAATCTGTTAAGAATAGTATCATTTATTTTACTTTGCTGTTCAACTTTAAAGGCTTAGATAATAATATTTATAATCTACATAAATCAATTACCATCGATATGTAATAAAGGATCGTGGCAGTTGGCGGCCCGCTATCGACAACATTTCATTTTAGATAACCATTTGTTTTTAATATCTATATTGAAAGGCTGCGTAAAAAAGAAGCTAATGTATTTTTTATTTTGTTTTATTTTACGTTTTTCCTGCATAATTTAATGTTTTCTTATTCACTCATTCTAAAACGACGTAAGTCGCATCCGAGAATTTCAAAAGTCGAAGTTCACTGCCAATCGAATATTAAAAAAAAGCTTGGCATGTTTATGTCCACTGTCACATGATATGACAGTTGATTTTTTTTAACAAAATGAACTTAAAAGCAAAGGAAATTGTTTTTAAAATCCTGTGTTTACCATATTTTTAGTTTTTTGAAAATATCTCTTCATTTAATCACGATTTAATTCTGAAAAAAAAATGATGCGCAGAAATCTCGAAATGGTGTTTAGTTTTGCACCAATTATTAATTTGTAATGTTGTCGATTTTCTCGTTTTAACGGCATGTTCATAGAATGATAGTATGAAAAAAGTTGTATTTTGTAAAAAATGTATTGATTTTTTATAGTCCGGGGTAAAAAGTGAGTTTTTCGGAAAAACATATCTAATAAAAGGTTTTGCACATACGATGTCTGCCATCTTACCACGTGATCTTTATCCACAGAGGTCAGTACCTATATGTTTATCAAACACGATTTAGTATAAAAGTATTATTTTGTTATTATTTTAAATATCCATCCATCCATCCATCAGCCTGTTTCGTCCACTGCTGGACATAGGCCTTTCCAGGATTTCACCACTCTTGGCGGTCCTCCTGGAAGAAATGCCCGTACTCACACACGCTGGGCAGGCGGGTTGGTGAGCGCGGTGCCGAAACCCGTGCACCAGTGACGCCGCTGCCCGTCACCAGTCTAATTTATATAAGGCCCGGCTATTGGGGATGGATATACCGCCATCCATCGGTCCCAGGCAATGGTGGGCCGCCTGGTTTTTTTGCCTGAGAGCTGTCCTCTTACTCTCACCCGAATAACTTCGGGAGGGTTTCCGAGTAAGATGGTGGTACCTCCACAGTCGAGCCCGGCATTACCTCTACCACCTAATAATTACGTAAGAATTAAAAAGTATAGTGTCGTACATGATTCATTAATTTGTTTCTACCCACTTTTAAATAAAATGAGTTGCATTTATTGCGGTCTACAATCAAAAGATATCTTTTGTCCAGCCTGAATGACAAACCTCTTGCAGTCATAAAACTATGGGTATATCCTAGAGAAGTAAGTTCATAAATGCTTTGATCACATGGGAACCGTCTTCTGAGCTGACAAGCATTTTATTTTTCAGCTGAAATCGATATTGCGGGGTTCTACGAGTATCAAATAAAGCAGGTCAGATCATCGGGGATTGCACAAAACGAAAATTATCTCTTAATTAAACTATTATTTTGATGAAGCTAAAATAAATTCATCAACATCATATTTGTTATTTTAGGTTATACGTATGCAAAATGTTCTTTAATAAATTAATTTATTGTACTTTTGTACAAAGCTAATAAAAACGAGTAAAAGTGATTACAAAATAATAAATACATTATATTAACTACAGTTTTGTCCTATTGTTTTGTCTAATCAGGCAGGCAAGTTTTCAGTATGATTACTAGGCAGCGAACAAGTATACCTCGGAATGATCTCTCGCTTCTCTTTGTGTAAACAGCGAACAATCAATATACCGGGTGACTTATCGAACATCGTCCAATTTTTTTCAAGCATTAGGTTTTATTCATAGAGGCCGTAAAAAAAAATAGGTGGGTAAAATTTTCACCTCAACATATATTTTTCCAAGATTTTTCGTACAGCGTTGTCACTACACTAAGCTACGAACGGCGAACGGAAGGCGCGTAGCCGCGTAGCGCGTGCGGCGCATGGTGTCTACAAACGCAATTGTTTTTGGGATAACTTTGCATAGCCGTATCTTAATATTTTAGCACTGGGTGATACTTAAAGACAAAACACGTATTTCGTTATTTTCACTAAAGATTTAAATAAATAAATTTGGTCGATGTTCAAAAAAAGTCAGCCTGTATGTATTTTTTATCACACTATGTAAATAAATGTAATTGATTGACTTTTTGTCTTTGAATTATGATATATATACAACGTGAAATTTAAGTCATTTTGTTAACGAAAACTGGTGATAGTACTCGTCCATATGAACAACTTTTACATTATTAAATATCATCTGTTCCATAGAAAAGTTAAATACCTACTCGACCCAATGTAAAACAGCTGATTTTATTTCAAGATTTCAGGGTTGGCTCCATAGTAAAAGTTGTTCATATGGACGAGTACTATCACCAGTTTTCGTTAGCAAAATTACGTAAATTTCACCTTGTATATGAATAAAACTGGGAAAACACAATAATTAATTTTAATGTGTTTTCCCAGCTTTATTCATGTATACATAAATCATTAATTTCATCATACTAGTAATCATTACCGCATGAGTTAATAAAGCATATCTATTAATCAGTGTTTCGTTCACTGATATGAATATACTTAGACTGAACCTAACACTTGTCATTTCCGAACATAAACAAGCATGTCACAAAAAAGCGAATACCTTCGTTTCTCCATACTTTTAGACATTCATGGTTTTCATACAGCTTTTATTGCGGCAGAATCCTTTACACTTAACTTTCAACATCACGGATTCATGGAAATAACACCGGGTCCTGTTCAGTATGAGAACTACCATTCACACCTCTATCGTTATATGTCAGCGACCAAATAAGCGAGAGAAAAAATATTACAACACAAGTAATAAAGTAAGCGACAGCTTCAAGACATCAACGCGTAATGCGAAGCTTTTATCATCGTGTGACCAGAAGTTGAAACGCGATGATTGTCTAATAGTACATTACGATACGAGAGCGATGAAACGGTTTGATGAAAAAGTTTCTCGCACGAGTATCGTATAATATTTTATAGCAAAAGTGCGGAAAATGCCGACTTTACGCAAGCGCAGCGTGCGTAAACTGGTCATTTTACGCACGGTGTGCTATAAAAATATTTTGTATTAATATGAAATGTGATTACATCTTTTATGAAGTTACTGCTTCTATTAGTTTATCTGCAGCATTTTCACAGCGCAAGCAGGCATTTTAGTAACTTTTTACCTGTACTGCGATTTTTATTCGCAGGAAAAGCACGCGCTTCCGTATCAGAGATCTGCGGGATGTCTGCGGGCCTATTATGTAACTTAGTGTCGGTTTCCACCTATCTATGGTTGCTATTCACCAAAAACAGATAAAACATGAACTTCCAAAATAACCTTCAATGGGTAGAGTGGTAGAGCTGATGCCGGGCTCGACTGTGGAGGTACCACCATCTTACTCGCAAATCCTCCCGAAGTTATTCGGGGGAGAGTAAGAGAACAGCTCTCAGGCCAAACCAGGCGGCCCACCATTTCCTGGGCACGATGGATGGCGGTATATCCATCTCTAATGGCCGGACCTTATATAAAACAGACTGGTGATGGGCAGCGGCGTCACTGGTGCAAGGGTTTCGGCACCGCGCTCACCAACCCGCCTGCCCAGCGTGTGTGAGTATGGGCATTTCTTCCAGGAGGACCGCCAAGGGTGGCGAAATCCTGGAAAGGCCTATGTCCAGCAGTGGACGAATTAAGGCTGATGGATGGATGGATGGATGGGTATTGAACTATTTACGAATTTTGACGTCATTTCAAGTGCGAATGTATCCTTATATAAGCGGATATGTATGTTTTCGACGATAGGCACTCGGTTTGGCAACTGATTTTACGATACAGAATCAGGGGGCTGGTCACAACTAACACTGGTTTTGAATGCTTGTGCTTATATAAGCCCGTATACGCTAATGTCTTGCAGAAAAAGTAATTGCCCTGTATGTTACGTCTACTGGGTTTGTGGGCTGTGGTGTGACTCGTTGGGAACAAAGAGTTTTACGTTATTACGCCATGGATGAATAGACAGATGGACAATAAAATCCTATTTATACTGACCGTTTTGAGTTCGTTGTCGGAGAACTCCCGCTTGATGGTCACCACACCATCGGGGAACTTCTGCAGCTGAGTGAAGGTGTCTCCGTCCACATTCACAGTGGTCTTGGACTGGAATGAGACAAAAGGTTTATTGAGTTTACATTGTATGTAATCAACATAGGTTTAAATATACGTCGCTGTATAAAAGGCGTAAAGTGCTTTTTCGCGATAAAGCTGCTTTTTCATGAAAAACCAAATTATATATCATGTCACAGAGCACACTCGTTCACCCACGTTTCACTAACGATTATTTTGTATCAGTGTGATGGGTGATTACCATATATTGCCGTACTTCGGGTACAAATACGGAACCACAGATTAACGTGCTTTTTAAAATACTTTTCATTAGACATCCAATCTCACAGACGTAACAATTGGATCACAGATATATAATTATTCCTAGCAGACCAAACATTAATAATAAACGAAGACTCGACGCGTGGCAATTTTAGCTCAGTGAACTACGGGCTCTTTTAAATATAAATATTGCTTGTATCCAAACAAAATATATACTAGAGATTAGTTTAGGAATTAACAAATATGTTCCAAGCATAAGCCAGCCAAAACAACCAATTTTTATACGTTCCTTCGTACCTTATTTTTTGTACGGAAACTTGCCACGCTATTTAATCCTTACATGTTTTGGTCTGCTAGGAATAATTATATGTCTGTGATCCAATTGTTACGCTGATTTCATATCTGATATGCGAAGAACACACCCGAGCGCTTGTGCGAGGAAATAGATAAAAAAACTTTTCAGTTCTTTAGATCACTGACACAAAAATTATGTTTTTATTGCGAAATCCATCGCTTTGGAATACTCTAATTTAATGACACAAAATCCATTAGGTAAGATTGATTTTTGCCATATTTAGAGCCACAAACAGATAGACAGACTAGATGATCGATAGACACGATGATAGCCACGACTTATATTTGCAACATACAAGATAGCGGTGCAGCAAAACCGAACGTAGATAAAGTCTATTTATACCTTTGTTGTCCCATCAACCATGGTCTCATCAAACTCCACTCCTGGGGTGAATATCAGATCACTGCTGAATCCAGTGCCGGAGGTATTGATAGTGAAGGTACCGTCACCGTTTTTCGTGATCTTCACGTCGGGCTTGCCTGCTTTGAACAGCGCTTTGATGTTGTCCGGGGCCTCTGAAACATTGATAACGTAGATATTATATATGTATAGGTACAAACCTTTTTTATTTGTTTTGTATTATTTTGCCTTTGACCCAGGAATTCTTTATAGCTTTCTAAATCAGGATAGTACATCCTTAGCATCCTAGATAGGCCTTAATATTATACCGTAAGGTTTTGCTTTGCTCGTTTAATTAACTATATCTTTGCATGGGTTTCGCTTGCAATTTTATCTCGGTTGGGGGTCTTGGGGACAAGCGCAAAAGAACAAACACTTTGGAGTACATATTTGCGGAAAATTGAGAATTCAGAGGCGGGACAGGGTTAAAAAACACGGGACCCAACTTGAAATTTGCAGAAACAGTGGAAGGTGTCAATAGATGTCAGTCCTTTTTACGATTTATGTTATACTATTTTTCCAATCAAAGAAGTATAGCGCATTAAACCGTATATTTCTTTGCTTTTATAAATAAAACTACAATTTAGTAAACATTAAAAGCCATTTACTGGTTTCTAGAGAACACATAAATAGGTATTAGTACGAATACGGATAGAAGGAAATATATATTCAGATGATATAGTACATCACAAACCATTTCCTTGACAAATACCAACAGATCATAATAATTTATCACAGCTCTTTATTTAGTTCTTATGTTTAAAAAAATCTATATGATGGTGTCTTCCTGGACTTAATGAAGTGGAGTAAATTGATCCCCCTTTTTAAATCTTTTGATTGCGATAATCATGAAATACTTTAATTTAAATTTGTGATCCACTACGGTGTATGGGATAAAGCTTTAGCGTTGCTTAAATCATACCTTAGTGATAGAATTTAAAAGTAGATAATACAGGGGTAGGCACTCGAAGTGTTACCAACTTTAATTTGCTATAGCAACCAAACTGTTTACAATATGGCGCCCATTTTTTCACAGTTGTAAGTCTACTGTATTGTTCCTAAACATACAGAAGCTCATTGGTTTTCGTCGCTGGTAAAAAAAGTTATCCAGACGGAATTCAAACGCCACAGTGTCATTACTTTGTATTTGGCTGGAAAATCGCAACCAGCCATTGTTAATGCGCTACGACATTTACATCTGAATAAAATATTTGTGTATCGGACCATCACGCGTTACAATGATACGGGTAGCATCAAGAAACGCCATGGAGGTGGACATCCAACAACAGCAACATCATCAGAAATGGTTCGAAAGGTAAAGGCTAGAATTGAACGAAATCCACGACAAAGCGCAGTTAAATTGGCGAAAAGTCTTAATGTATCTGCCCGAAGCATAGGACGCATATTAAAAAATAAACTACAACTGAAGCCTTACAAAATACAAAAATTACAAGACTTGACACTTGCACAAAAGGCAGTTCGCCTAGAAAGAGCTAAGGAGTTAAAGCACTTGCACGTTGATAGCAAGCTTGAAAATTTGGTATTTTCCGATGAAAAATTTTTTACGGTTCAGCAATATGTGAACAAACAAAATGATCGCGTATGGTTAAAGTGTAAATCAAACGACAATTTAGACCAACGAATTGCTCTGCAAAAGCAAGCACCAGCATCAGTGACGGTTTGGGCCGCGGTAACTGCTACGGGGCGTTCACCTCTCGTTTTCATTGAGCAGGGTGCAAAGATAAACCAGCAAATCTACCGTGAAAAGATTTTAAACGATGGTTTGTTACCTTGGGCACGTAAGAAATTCGGTAGAAACCATTGGACGTTTCAGTAAGACTCGGCGCCATCCCAAAAAGCCCGTGAAACCCAAATTTTTTTGCAAGAAAAAGTTCCGAGTTTCATTTCTTCGCAACAATGGCCACCATATTCGCCGTACTTAAACTCAATGGATTTTTCCATATGGTCAATTCTAGAGGCCAAAGTGTCAGCAAAAAAATATGAGACAGTCGACGCCTTAAAGATTGCTCTTTGCCGAGAATGGAACAAAATATCAGCAGACCACATTCGTGCAGCGTGTAAAGCCTTCTCGGACAGACTCGATGATGTTATCCGCGCTAAAGGTGGCCACATCGAACAATAACTTTATCTTTTTAATTTTAAATGTTTTTTTTCTATATATTGAAGTTCATAAATAAAAAGAAACAAAATTGTCACAATTACAGCATTTTAAATTGGTAACACTTCGAGTGCCGACCCCTGTATATAATGTAAAGTCGTTTTCATAATCCGTTCAAGGGTGTCCCACAGGACTCTAATATTAGGACACATCTTATTTTTTTAATAAAAATTTATTTAAAATCTTATATGAATTAGTGATATTTTCTGATGATCGTCACTTGTTTTTATGCGCATGAGACACATACCTATCTAATAATGTAGATACTGCTAGGTATGTGAATTCTAGTTATTTTCACTGAACTATATCATATGGTATGCTGCTGTAGAGTAGGGCTGCGGATGTAGACACAGTCTTTATTTGAGGCTATGAGAGCCAGAGTGGCCTGTCTTTTCCAGACACAATTGATATTAATTGTGTCTGGAAAAGATAGGCCACTCTGGCTCTCATCGCCTCATTTTACAAAAGAGATATATAATATAACACTAGCTTTTGCCCGCGGTTTCGTCCGCGTTGCTTAGTTTTTGGGTCGACCTTTCAAATCTGTTAATATTTTTCGGAACAATAATTTTGTAGTATGTATTTGACTATGACTTTTGGTTCTTATAAAAGTAGTTGTATATGTCTATGAACAAACTATAGCCTATGTCGAAGTGAAAAGTCCAGCCATTACAACAGTGAAATACTTTCAAATAAGTTTCAATAGTTGTTAATGACTTTGTCCCTAGGGAACTACCCATCTCCAGGGAGCAAACTAATAGCCTATGTCCAAACTAACCATCACAACAGTTCAGTAGTTCCACAAATAACCCAGGCTAATTTAATTAATAGCTATGTCCCTAGGGATCTGCCGTTACTCAGAGAACTCGATTCTTTTTTGGTGAAACCGAAAATCCTACACTGCCTTTGTACTGAACCTGCCCCTTTTTCACATTTTTTGTTTTTGGTAGGATTAATATTACTCTTTGCTCCTGTTACCTGACGTCAAATAAAAGACAACGCTTTTTACGTTATAATAATATGCACGATTGCATGCTTATTTTAAAATCTGTCTTCATAAAACGGTCAAAAGAAAGCCATTCCTAGAAATTATTTTTGAATCGTAAATATTGTGAGGAAAAGATGAGGCCATTACTACTTACTTAGAGCATCGACGAAGGCGTCAAAGTTCTCTTCCTTGACTTGTTTGAATGTTTTTCCAAAGTAGGCCATTTTATATTCTTCAATGTAGTTTTTGAAACTATTTAACCGCCGTGATGAATAAACTATTTTGCAATTCAGTTATTGTGTCTATTTATGCTTTAAATTATCTTATCAATATCACCTAACCGGACACCTATCTAATCGTTCTTAGTGGCAAATCTAGGCCCACAAATTCTGCAGTATTTGAAATATTGACTTCCAATAATCACAATTTGATTACTGACTCATTCACTGACTCACTCGTGTCGTGTAGAGGACAGGTCAAGTGCGAATAAGACTCGCGCCTGAGTGTTCCGTAGCATTTAAATATACGCAAGTTAATAGACATATTATGGACATATGGCATTGAACTGTGAGGAACAGCAAGCACCTCAAATGTTTAAATACTTTAACGAGCACAAAACAAGATCCCGAGGTCTATTTCGAATGCTACTTGGTTTTCAAGAAATACGGAAATCCATGAATATCTCAATATGCTTACAATTAAAGAGGAAATTGAACAACGTAAATGCAACTACAAGCGACGGTTGCAAAGTCACCCTAATCAGCTTGCTGCTGGATTGCTGAACACAACATCTAATATCCATCACTTATGGACTCCAAATAGCAAAGTAGTAAAAAGTGGAACAAAGGCACACAACTAAAGGGCAATGCCTAGTCTAGTATGAAGGGCAGCTGTATTGCTGAATACAGTACCTACAACAAGTCAGTCAACATATCTAATAAAAGTCAGCTCCTGACTGATCTTAGATAAAAAAGGAACAAAAAAAAAATTTAATAGTTTTACATAATTCGAATAAAAATTACAAACTTATTGTAACCTACAAAATGCATATATATATATATATATATATAACTGTAAAATTAAGTTGTTCGACTATTACTCGTTAACTTGTAAAGCCTACTTAGCTGTGATAGTTTTCCTTTTAATTTCGTTATACAGGCTGTAAATGCAAAGTCAAGAATCCCTTTAGGGTATGAAAGTATACACGATTCTGATGTCATTACGAGAAAAAAATATATACTTTGAATTTTCACCAAAAATTCCATCATTTTTCTAAGCTACTACGCAGCTCACCGGCCTCCCCACCTCCCCACACACCTAATTGCACCCCGCAACCCGCACCCCTCATCCGAGTGTCCAGCGACCAGTGAGGTTGTCCACGCGATTAGTGTATTTTGAGTAAAGAAAATCGTCTTATTATGAGGTACTGGTACTTTATTTAGAGATCCCAGTATTTAAAATGATATCTTTACCGATCATACTGACACGCCCGTAAAGGATTCTTGCATTTGCTTTTACACCCGGTATATACTACTGCCGTGAATTTTTTCACATATCCAAAAATAACCGTGTAAAGGAGACACGACTCTAACAAAAATTTGCACTATAAAGCTTAATATTTTGCAAACGAATTCCTGAGTCCAAATATGGTTTTCACACACCCGCAATATTTTGAACGACCTATCCAACGACATCCCACACCATTGGGTAGACGCGAAAAAAATTCATCCCCACTTTATGTGTAGGGGCCTTAAATTTTTTTTTTCTATTTTTTTACTTACCCCTTCGTCGGCGTTATTAATATGTATGTTACGGTGAGAGTGATAATGGTGTAATTAAAAATAATTATCGATGAGTATTACGAGTAATCATTATCACATTAGTTGGTGAATATATGATGGTGATAGATTAATCAATTTCACCGGTGATTATTAATAATTATCTTACGGGTTTGGTTGGGGAAGTAATAAATCACGCATAATCAATTAAATTTTTATTCATATTTCATATCGTATTTCTGTTAAAACTAGGGGGGTCGCCCCCCTAAATTTATGGTCACAAGCAACCTACCACGCTCGTCGTCGCACGTATTTTTAACTTTTGGTGATATATTTTCGGTTTCATACTTTACGATCTGCCCACGACGTCCCTCACCGACCCGTAACGATACTTTGATTCAAAATGCATTACTTTCACCACAGGCACGTAAAAGTTATTAATAACCACCGGTGAATGTGATAAATTTATTACTTTGACCGTTTGAGTTGGCATATATTTAAAATTACCAAGAGTAATTAATAATTTTCAATTAATCATTCTCACCATGACATGTGCAGTGGAGCCCACATCAAACTAAACACTTTCAGTATAAGCTGACCTCTCATTGTATAGGCTTCCCGTACAATGAGAGGTCAGCTTATACTCAATGTGTATAGCTTGATGTGGGCTCCACTGTACACTCATGCCAAATTACAGCTTTCTAGACCAACAGACAGACGAACGGACATATGGCGGACCTACAAGGGTTCCTTGTTGACTACGGAAGCCTGAAAAAGATTATTTACAAGTGATGTGACTGAAAGACCATAGCCCAAGGTTTAACAACCTTACAAAAAAAGAAATATTTAATTATGTCCTTTTCTTACTGAGAAATTTTCCATTGGAGTAAAGTGTTAAGGGCCCATAATACCTCAATTCGCAGTCCTGCTTTAACGATTCTGCTTTCTATCCTTCTCTAATCAGATGCCGTGCACGCAAAACATTGGTTATTTTGAAATCGCGGCTACACTGATGGTTTTTTCATTTTTATGTTACAGTCTGCAGCCGACCCGCCAAGTCGAGCTAAAAAGCGCAAGGCCGTACCATCCTTTTCTCGAAACAGTTCAGGCCATTTTGGACCCCCCTATAACTTCGTTGTGGATAAAACTAGAAGCCTGAATTTTCAGTAACCAAGCAGGCATTGTATAAACACGGTATATTTCAAATTTAATTCAATTTGAACCAGTAGTTTAAGAATTATAACTAGTCAAAGTTTTTCAATTTTGTCACTCACTCTCTCACTGACTGACTGACTGACTGAAACGGCTGGACGGATTTGGATGAAATATATAATGGATATAGCTTATACCCTAACTTAACACATAGGCTACTTTTATCCCGGAAAAAAGCATGTGGTTAAACCGAATAACACGCGGGCGGAGCCGCGGGCAAAAGCTAGTATGATATATGATAAAGTTGAGGACTAATGCTGTTTTGAAAACTTGCTTCCATTAAATTTTAATTTCATTAAAATTACAAAGTTGCCTCCGAACCGTACAATAAACCGATAGCATTCAATGAATACTTGAAATTAGATCTGAAACTTTGCATAATATAACTGATATTAATTAGTAAGCCATCAAAAACAAAACTTGTAAAAAATAACAAGTGCGAGACATTAGTGGCCATGGAAGTGTAATATAATAACACTACATATTGAATAATGTATTTACATCGTGGGGTATATCCAAATCGGAGATATCCTCGAGATGAAAAATCTTGCCCCTTATCAAAAACAAATAGCAATGTCACACATTTAGCCATCGAATCTTAAAGTAAAATAATTTCAGAATTATAAAATTAAATGTCACTAAAATTCTGAACTACACCTGTCGCTCTGGGTTTTTTTTGGCATTCAACTTTGAAGCTTCTGTGTCTGTTATAAAAATATAAAATGTTAAGAGATCCATATCCAGTAACTGTTATACCTGTGAAATAAAATATCTTCCAAATTATAAATATTAATGAATTTTTTTGTCTTTACATAATAAGGTTAAAAAAATCAAAATTTCGTATTAAATATGAACAAAACCTTCCTATTTAAAAAATAACACAGCCAAATTCATATTGGAGGCTAGGTATGTTGTTAGGACCAAGGTTCAATGACCCTGTTTGCGAAAAAGGAAAAATATTTATCTTTGCCTCTATAATTGTATATGAAGAACAACCTTCACTCAATTAGTAAAGGAAGTCTAAATTTTATTTTGCGTGTTTCACAAAAAAGATAATTGAACCTTGGTCCTGACACTTACCGAGTATATAGTATTATTTTGGCTGTATAAACGAAAGTCACTTTAGTAACTAGCTTTTGCCCGCGGCTCCGCCCGCGTAGAAGAGATTTTTCGTGGAATTGCTAATAAATACCAATCAAATAAGCCCAAACTCGAAGGGTCTGCTGTTGTCCGTTGAGGAGATCCCGTACCCATCTTCCAGTCCCATCATCAGACCCTAGTCACCATGTTTTACCAAAGTGCTAATAAAGACCAATCAAGGTTGCGTTCCAAATCACTTTTTCAAGATTAAAATATTGCTCACTGTCGGAGAAAAGTAGCTCGATGCTGGTTCCAAAACCTAAAAGTAGATGTTTTGGAACCACCATCGAGCTACTTTTGTCTGACAGCGAGCAATATTTTAATCTTGAAAAGTGATTTGGAACGCTACCCAAATAAGCCCAAACTCGAAGGGTCTGCTGTTGTCCGTTGAGGAGGCCCCGTACCCATCTTCCAGTCCCACCATTAGACCCTGGTCACCTTTTTTTTCCTTTATGTATCTATTTTACAAAATAAATATTTTGTTTTGATTTGATTCACAGGTTTTCGCCCAATACCCATACTCTTTTAGGGTTCCGTACCTCAAAAAAAAAAAAAACGGAACCGTTATAGGATTCAAGTCAAGACCCTTTTTATCGGACCCCATTGAGATCAAATGTAAACTAATACCTCCTACAGAAATCTGTGGCCGTACTGTTAAAAATCAGCCTTTGAACCCAACGCGTAAATAGTATATTATGATAATAATAATAAGTAATAAGCTGCGTTGGACATTACAGTCGAGGCGGGATTGCAGGCCGAGCCGAAGGCGAGGCATTGCTCACGCGTTTCATACGACGTTTTTCAACACACTTGCGAGGAAAAATAATAAAATTTCACTGTCTTTTTTCCACATAATCGACAACACAGCTATGAACTAACAATTTTCTTTGAAAAATGGCGGCGGACATTTTTTTTTTCCTTTCGGACAGGCAAAGATGTCTAGGACCATGATAGCCTTTTCTGTAGAGATTTTGTTTTTTGCGCAGATGGAAATAGAGGCACTGACGCAAAAAGCCAAAGTACTCTATATTTTCCAAATTATATCAAAAAACAATTGGCTACTAAGTTAGCTCGCATTTTACCACGTAATGAATCTGTTACAATGCGTGTAACAGTATTTTTTTCAATACCAGTCATAATTGATGGTATTTGTAATAATAATTCTTTTCATAGTTTTGTCCCTATTGACAAGGTTAGTACAAGTACTACTAAAATTGTACCAAATCCTTTTTAGATTTAACGACAATGGGAAAGCCTTCTGTATATAAACTAGTACATCAAAACATACAAGGCGGCTTCCTCGGCAAAATACTTTCAATAGAGTTGTTCCTAGAGGAATCAAAATAAGATATTTTGTGTTTAACTGATCTGCTATAACAGATGTAATAATACCTTTTCATTAACACACGTAATGTTAAAATATAGAATATAAATAAAACTTACCTAAATTAAAAAGGGTAAAACTAACCTAAAATCCTTGTTAAACCTACAATAAAAATTAACTAAACTAAATAGAGAATCCTATCTAAATCGCCACCGTCATGTGGAAGGGTACCTAGAAGGCTGGCAGCGTTTCCTCTTTGAATGGCCAGGCTAATTCTCTGGCCAAGATACGCACCAGCCTTCGGGTCCCCACAAACATCGATCAGCCGTTTTAAAAAGGAGTTTAGCATCGGGACCCCACGGCCCGAGGGTCTCGACCCCGAAAGGCACAAATATGCAGTCCGAGCTAAGGGCTGCATACTTGTGCCTTTTATTTCTCTCGGCCGCTGCCGTAGCCGCACCAGCTCTAACGGCAGTAACACCGGTGTGGGACGGTGCTAGTGTGTCGACACATGTTGCATCCCACACCATGGCTCTGCCGCAGCCGCACCAGCTCTAACGGCAGTAACACCGGTGTGGGACGGTGCTAGTGTGTCGACACATGTTGCATCCCACACCATGGCTCTGCCGCAGCCGCACCAGCTCTAACGGCAGTAACACCGGTGTGGGACGGTGCTAGTGTGTCAACACATGTTGCATCCCACACCATGGCTCTGCCGCAGCCGCACCAGCTCTAACGGCAGTAACACCGGTGTGGGACGGTGCTAGTGTGTCAACACATGTTGCATCCCACACCATGGCTCTGCCGCAGCCGCACCAGCTCTAACGGCAGTAACACCGGTGTGGGACGGTGCTAGTGTGTCAACACATGTTGCATCCCACACCATGGCTCTGCCGCAGCCGCACCAGCTCTAACGGCAGTAACACCGGTGTGGGACGGTGCTAGTGTGTCGACACATGTTGCATCCCACACCATGGCTCTGCCGCAGCCGCACCAGCTCTAACGGCAGTAACACCGGTGTGGGACGGTGCTAGTGTGTCAACACATGTTGCATCCCACACCATGGCTCTGCCGCAGCCGCACCAGCTCTAACGGCAGTAACACCGGTGTGGGACGGTGCTAGTGTGTCAACACATGTTGCATCCCACACCATGGCTCTGCCGCAGCCGCACCAGCTCTAACGGAAGTAACACCGGTGTGGGACGGTGCTAGTGTGTCGACACATGTTGCATCCCACACCATGGCTCTGCCACAGCCGCACCAGCTCTAACGGCAGTAACACCGGTGTGGGACGGTGCTAGTGTGTCAACACATGTTGCATCCCACACCATGGCTCTGCCGCAGCCGCACCAGCTCTAACGGCAGTAACACCGGTGTGGGACGGTGCTAGTGTGTCGACACATGTTGCATCCCACACCATGGCTCTGCCGCAGCCGCACCAGCTCTAACGGCAGTAACACCGGTGTGGGACGGTGCTAGTGTGTCGACACATGTTGCATCCCACACCATGGCTCTGCCGCAGCCGCACCAGCTCTAACGGCAGTAACACCGGTGTGGGACGGTGCTAGTGTGTCAACACATGTTGCATCCCACACCATGGCTCTGCCGCAGCCGCACCAGCTCTAACGGCAGTAACACCGGTGTGGGACGGTGCTAGTGTGTCAACACATGTTGCATCCCACACCATGGCTCTGCCGCAGCCGCACCAGCTCTAACGGCAGTAACACCGGTGTGGGACGGTGCTAGTGTGTCAACACATGTTGCATCCCACACCATGGCTCTGCCGCAGCCGCACCAGCTCTAACGGCAGTAACACCGGTGTGGGACGGTGCTAGTGTGTCAACACATGTTGCATCCCACACCATGGCTCTGCCGCAGCCGCACCAGCTCTAACGGCAGTAACACCGGTGTGGGACGGTGCTAGTGTGTCAACACATGTTGCATCCCACACCATGGCTCTGCCGCAGCCGCACTAGCTCTAACGGCAGTAACACCGGTGTGGGACGGTGCTAGTGTGTCAACACATGTTGCATCCTACACCATGGCTCTGCCGCAGCCGCACCAGCTCTAACGGCAGTAACACTAACGGCAGTAACACCGGTGTGGGACGGTGCTAGTGTGTCAACACATGTTGCATCCCACACCATGGCTCTGCCGCAGCCGCACCAGCTCTAACGGCAGTAACACCGGTGTGGGACGGTGCTAGTGTGTCAACACATGTTGCATCCCACACCATGGCTCTGCCGCAGCCGCACCAGCTCTAACAGCAGTAACACCGGTGTGGGACGGTGCTAGTGTGTCAACACATGTAGCATCCCACACCATGGCTCTGCCGCAGCCGCACCAGCTCTAACAGCAGTAACACCGGTGTGGGACGGTGCTAGTGTGTCAACACATGTTGCATCCCACACCATGGCTCTGCCGCAGCCGCACCAGCTCTAACAGCAGTAACACCGGTGTGGGACGGTGCTAGTGTGTCAACACATGTTGCATCCCACACCATGGCTCTGCCGCAGCCGCACCAGCTCTAACGGCAGTAACACCGGTGTGGGACGGTGCTAGTGTGTCAACACATGTTGCATCCCACACCATGGCTCTGCCGCAGCCGCACCAGCTCTAACAGCAGTAACACCGGTGTGGGACGGTGCTAGTGTGTCAACACATGTTGCATCCCACACCATGGCTCTGCCGCAGCCGCACCAGCTCTAACGGCAGTAACACCGGTGTGGGACGGTGCTAGTGTGTCGACACATGTTGCATCCCACACCATGGCTCTGCCGCAGCCGCACCAGCTCTAACGGCAGTAACACCGGTGTGGGACGGTGCTAGTGTGTCAACACATGTTGCATCCCACACCATGGCTCTGCCGCAGCCGCACCAGCTCTAACGGCAGTAACACCGGTGTGGGACGGTGCTAGTGTGTCAACACATGTTGCATCCCACACCATGGCTCTGCCGCAGCCGCACCAGCTCTAACGGCAGTAACACCGGTGTGGGACGGTGCTAGTGTGTCAACACATGTTGCATCCCACACCATGGCTCTGCCGCAGCCGCACCAGCTCTAACGGCAGTAACACCGGTGTGGGACGGTGCTAGTGTGTCAACACATGTTGCATCCCACACCATGGCTCTGCCGCAGCCGCACCAGCTCTAACGGCAGTAACACCGGTGTGGGACGGTGCTAGTGTGTCAACACATGTTGCATCCCACACCATGGCTCTGCCGTTCTTCCATGGGATTAATGTCATCCCATCGGGCCTCTTGCCATCGTTACGCGTTATGCCCTTTGGCTCTAAAATAGCCGGCACGTTGACGGTGGCAAGAGCCCGCCGGATGACATCATTAATACTGGCGTGGCGCGGCAGGCGGCCAGCACTACGCTGACAAGAAAGGCCGTGGTGTCGGAGCTGATCGACGTTTGTGCCACACGGGCAGCGATGTGGGTCGTTCGTCTTCGCGCCGAGTCTGAGGCTGGGGAGAAAGATACCCTGTCCAGCTGCGTGCCGATGTTAATAGACGGTACAGCGTACAGCCAGAACCCGGACTCCCTTTCACTGGACGCCAGGAGGCGGGCTCGATCTGCAGGATTGGTCGCAGTGTCAAGTAAAATAATAATAATAATAACAGATTAATTATAGAAAAAGGTGGTTCTATGTTTCTAGTCAGGAATAATATAAAGTTAAAAGAAAGAAAAGACATAGTAAAACTTTCTGTTGAACACGAAGTAGAATTAGTTCGTATAGAAATGAGTAAATATATAATTCTTTGTGTCTACCGACCCTCGGGACAAGGTTACAATATTTTTGAAAAAACAATGGGAGAAGTGCTAAAGTTATTAGTTGATACGAAGAAAAAAATTATCGCCAGTGGAGATTTTAACGTAGATATACTAGAAAAGTCGGTTATGACCACGAAATTAATTCATTAAAATTCATAAAAATCATTTAATTTGTCTAAAGTGTTCTTAGAACCAACTAGAATTACCCAAAATACAGCAACTTGTCTTGATAATATATTCTGTGATTGTGACTACTCAGACAATAAAGTTATTAACCGCTTGCAGTCTGATCACAGTGCCCAAATTATAACTTTCATAGAATGTTTTCAAGCAAACTTAGAACTTAAATTACCACATTTTAATCTTCTCCAAGATGATCCAAATGCTCTCTTTGCCGACCTTTAACATAGTTTGCAAATAATTTGAAAATACGTTTAAATTGCGGCAAGTTTCTAACAGTAATACTCGTAAAAACACTTTTATAGCACACCGTGCGTAAAATGACCACTTTACGCACGCTGCGCTTGTGTAAAGTCGGCATTTTCCGCACTTTTGCTATAAAATATTATACTATACTCGTGCGAGAAACTTTTTCTCGACTCGTGTGATTGCAGCACTCACCTTCGGCTCATGCCGCAAACTCACACTCGTCAGAAAACGTTTCATCGCTTTCGTATCGAAATGTACTATTATTCTATATTGTAGATATCAGACTTCTCAAAGTATTCACCTTGAGCACGTATACACTTTTCAATACGTCTAAACCATTTAGAAAATACCTCTGCCCACTCTTCTCTAGACACCTCTGAAATCTCAAAATTATGTGCAGCGAGTGCATCTTCTTTGCTTTTAAACCTCTTGCCTTTTAATTTTTCTTTTATTTTTGGACACAGGTAAAAATCGCAAGGTGCTAGGTCAGGGGAATATGGCGGGTGAGGTAGAATAGGCATATTTTTCGTATTGAAAAAGTCGAGTGTTCTGGCAGACGTGTGCCCAGAGGCATTGTCGTGATGCCAGAGAAGCTGCTGGTTTCCTGACTTCGGCCGCTTGTCACTCCAAGCTGACAGTACCTTTAGGGCACAAACTGTCACGTATCATTCAGAGTTAACGGTTTTTTGATCCTCTAACACCACAGTAGCAATATGACCTGTCTTGCAGAAAAATGAGGCGACCATTTGTTTCTGCATGCTTCGTGCACGGTGACATTTCGTGGGAGTTGGCTCATCATCAAAGCACCATACCGTCGACTGGCGCTTTGTTTCAAGGTCGTAGTTATATAGCCATGTCACCTGTCAGTATATCATAAACGTTTCTTTTTCTCGCCGCCGTTGAATTTATCTATCATAAATTTATACCCATCCACGCGACGCTCTTTCTGATCATTGGTGAGTTTGTGCGGCACCCATCTCGAACAAAGCTTACATTTTTTCTCGTGACATAATTCCTTCAGTCTTATATTTTTTTATGCCTTTACTTAAGTGGGTATGTATAATATATGATTTTGTAACAAATGTTTTTTTTTTTAAGGAATGTTTGCTAAGTTTCTTGCCCTTCTTCTTAGCAATACTAATCGAATTGTGCGGGTGGTTAGGCATTATTTTTATTTATGGTTCATTTAGTTCATTTTTCAACAGATTGTTCATTGCATTATGTGTATATAATATTTCTATTCCTATATTTCTGTATTTTATGCAGTTGTATAACTTTATTATATATTTTTAGTATGTATTTCCCGTATTTATTTACCAACTTATTTGTTCATTGCATTATGTATATACAGGGTGTAAAGGCAAAAGCAAGAATCCTTTAAGGGCGTGCTAGTATGATCGGTAAAGATATTTTTTTAAATACTGGGATCTCTAAATAACGTACCAGTACCTCATGACAAGACGATTTTCTTTACTCAAAATACACTAATCACGTGGACACCCTCACGGTCGCCGGCCACTCAGATAAAGGGTGCGGGTTGCGGGGTGCAATTAGGTGTGTGGGGAGGCCGGTGAGCTGCGTAGCCATCCATCCATCCATCCATCAGCCTGTTTCGTCCACTGCTGGACATAGGCCTTTCCAGGATTTCGCCACTCTTGGTGGTCCTCCTGGAAGAAATGCCCATACTCACAAACGTAGGGCAGGCGGGTTGGTGAGCGCGGTGCCGAAACCCTTGCACCAGTGACGCCGCTGCCCATCACCAGTCTGATTTATATAAGTCCCGGCAATTGGGGATGGATATACCGCCATCCATCGGTCCCAGGCAATGGTGGGCCGCCTGGCCTTTTGCCTGAGAGCTGTCCTCTTACTCTCCCCCGAATAACTTCGGGAGGATGTCCGAGTAAGATGGTGGTACCTCCACAGTCGAGCCCGGCATTAGCTCTACCACCTATTAGTCTCTACCACCTGCGTAGCCATAGCTTAGAAAAATGATGGGATTTTTGGTGAAAATTCAAGGTACATATTTTTTTTCTCGTAATGACATCAGAATCGTGTTTACTTTCATACCCAAAAGGGATTCTTGACTTTGCATTTACACCCTGTATAATATTTTTATTCCTAGATTTCTCTACTTTGTATATTTTATTTCCCGTATTATTATATATATTTTTTTTATTCTAAAGATATATATTGTTAAAATTAACTTTGACTTGTAGAAAGTATACTTTATGTATCTATTTTGCCAAATAAATATTTTGATTTTGATTTTGTTATACGGCACCTTTGACCTTACATATTATAATCTTTCCAAAATCTTATTATCAACTCCATAGTCCGTGTCAGTCTAGATTCTGTCAGAAAGCTCTTGTCAATGGGATCATAGGCAGAGTTCTAGCGCTGCTAGACTTCAGCAGTGCTTTCAATACTGTTTGTCGTAATCTCGTTTACACAAATCATTTAAAAAAAACCGGTCAAGTACGAGTCAGACTCACACACCTAGGGTTCCGTAATTCGACAGTTTTGGGAACGGGAAGGGAGAAGGTATTTAAAGTCTTACTTGTTTTAACTGTTTATGATAACTAAAAAAAGAATCGATTGTACCACAAAAGAGAGACTCAAATATTTTTATACCGTACTCGAAATAAAACTCGTGGATGAAAAATTGAATTTTGTCGTTTTGTTATCGTGAATTTCTCACCCGCTGTATTTTTCCTGTAATCTTTACGTAATCTCAAATTACCATGATTTTTTTCATATTTTTCGTTTCATTAGTTTCGGGAATATATGCATTACTTTATGGTTTTTCAAAAATTTCTCAAAATCGGTGCCAGTAAATATAATTAAAGTATATATTTTTATTATCAGCTGTTTAATATCTACAATTTGATACCCATATTTTAATTGTAGATTTTTTTTCTCACTTTTGTATTGGAAATTATAAAATTCAACCAAATTTTTTTTACACCATATTTTGTAGGCTAGTGAATACTATGTTTGTACCAATTTTTTTATCCTTAACGGTGCTAAAGTTATGAGGCTGTGACATACGGACGGACGGACAACGGAGTCTCACCATAAATAATGCTACAACAGCGAAACCGGTAAGGGAAATAATATAAATAAGTGGACAAGTACAAGTGTTTTTCAATCAAAAAATATCTCACCATAAAGGTTCCTTTTACCTTTCAGGTACTACGGAACCCTAAAAAGTTGTACTATGCACTGATCTTATCATAGTGTGATGTGATCGAGTGATCCTGTCATCAAATCTTCCTCCTGTGTCCTCGTTTAGATAGATATAACCTGTAAAATTATTATCTTTCACCTTTCTGAATGACTTTGCTGGCTATTCTACTTTATTTGTATAGTATATATGTACATAATGTATGAGTATTTTTTTGACACTTTAACTCCTGTTATCAGGATCAAAGGCGTAAATTGACGCCACCGCGCAGCATGACTCAATACCTTATCATATCGCCCAATCGGTAAAATAAACTACATAATACCTATTAATCGGATTTTATTGATTAACTTCACTCTTTGCTCCTGTTATGAAGTCACTGAAAGTCGAATAAAAGACATTGCTTTTAGTGTTCCGTACCCGGTGGGAGCCGAATGGGACCCTATTACCTACTAAGCCTCAGCTGTCTATATGTCTGTCTGTCTGTATGTCTGTCAGTCTGTATTTCTGTCCGACTGTCACAGAATACGTGTTACCATGGCCTCTACCAAGACAAATAACAAAATCAAAAACCCTAAAAGTTAAGTGTTTTCTTGGATGGACAAGAAACCTCGAAAAAGTTGCATTATTTAACTTTATTGGTTTTGGCTCTTACTTGAGAGCCCGGTCCGCGACGACTACAACTTTGATGAAAAACAATATGTTAAATATTTTTCTGGCCTTTATCACGATGTTTTTGGAAAAACTAGGGGCATACACAACTTCATATTGGCCGTCCAAATAAAGGCCAAGAATTTATTTGATTGGATTGTTTCTCTTTTGCGAGAACCAATTACCATCATCAGCCTGCTTTTCATTACACTAGTATAATGCTGGACATAAGCCTCACAGGATAGCACTCAGTTTTCGACCATCATCTATTACTCTAGGCAAATTAAAGTTTGACCGGGACATTTAAAACCTCAAGCTGATTGATATCCCAAACTTCCCAAAAAATCCATCTTGGGGAAAATCCGCCATCTTGAAATAACCGCCATCATATTGGATTCGTCGAATTTTAAGCACAGCGGCTGAACCGAGCGTCTGATTTTATTCATTTTTGCGCTAAATTATTTAATTCAGGTACAAATTAATAATTATATACCAATTCTGATGCTTAAAAAAAATAATAATATTTATTCAAATGCGGCAAACAAAACTTGTTCTAAAATTTTAATAATGTTAAAAGTTAGGCAGATTAGGTTCACTCACTGGTAGAGTTGCCAGTGCGCTATTTCAACTTCAGAAGACATCTGAAAAGGGACGATTTTTGAAGAAAAGGGTCGATTTTTCAATTTTGCGTGAAATAACAGTGACATGATTTGCTCGTTTCATCACTTTTAATTCAAATTTGAATATAATGGTACTTTTAAAAGCATTTAAGTAATTGATGACTGTATAGATAAAGCATGATCTAAGGTCGATTTAAAAAAGTTCTTTAAAATTTGTAGTTATTTACCGTTTCAATGCAAACACGTCGGCCAAAAGTTCAAATTCATCATCAATATCTGAGTCACCGTAGTCCGTACGATTTGTGTAGCGATGTTCTGCCCGCTGTCTATACTGTCATTGTGAAGACTGCTGTGCAAGCTTCAGTAATAGTAGGCGAGGACACCTATCTTCCCGTTCTGATGACAGCTACATCCAGCCAAGGAACCAAAGTTCAAATGCTGATGTTGGAAAGAAATAATGCAAAAGCCCGTGTCTTCAGTGGTAATGAGCTAATTGTGGCCTTAGGAGATCTCCGTAACTAACTACCTCCTGTATTTTTCATGGAGCAACTGGATGTGATATCACTTCTGCTCCGTACAGAAAAGACAAAACGGGCTCTTTCAAGAAGTTCAAGCGAGAGAGACTTGATCTCATGTAGTGTAGAGAGAAGCCCTTAATTCTACAAGGCCTAATTCTGCAAGATCTAACTCTACAAACCCTACATCTTGGTCAAAAAGTATGGCGTGGCCATACAAGGCATTTTTTACATGATTTGATGGAATTTACGATTCTAAAACCATTTCAGAAATAACTGTTTTATGAAGCCAGACAGTACGGATGTGGAAACCGAAAACATTATGGTAAATAACAACATTAAACAAACACGCCAAAGCAACATCAAGGCTACAAAAAACAAGCTTCTATAATGATAGCGCCTAACAAAAAAATTGGCACCGTCTGCGTGCGGGTCCATAATTTTCGTTATTTTTTTCTTTTACTTTAGAATTTTCTACAACCTGACTAAATTTAAAACTTGTATGTACTACATACTATCGTCTTCAAGAACCCGCTCCGTATTTTTCGTCTGTTTGATGCGAAGCGTTATTTAAATTATTTTTCTAGTCATTGCCGGGATGTTTTTGTAAAAATCAGGGACACACACCAGTCCATATTGGGCATCTAAATGAAGACCTAAAATTGATTTGATTGAATTGTTTCTCTTTTGCGAGTTATTTTATTACTTACGAGCCCGCTCCGAATCGTTGTTCATAATATCTAAGTATCAAAATAACGCGGCTAAGGAGAAACAATTGAATCAAATCAATTTTAGGTCTTCATTTAGATGCCCAATATGGACTGGTGTGTGTCCCTGATTGTAGAAAATTCTAAAGTAAAAGAAAAAAATAAAATTAGGGACCCGCACGCAGACGGTGCAAATTTTTTTGTCTTTTCAGATGTCTTCTGAAGTTGAAATAGCGCACTGGCAACTCTACCAGTGAGTGAACCTAATCTGCCTAACTTTTAACATTTATTAAAATTTTAGAACAAGTTTTGTTTGCCGCATTTGAATAAATATTATTATTTTTTTAAGCACCATAATTGGTATATAATTATTAATTTGTACCTGAAATAAATAATTTAGCGCAAAAATGAATAAAATCAGACGCTCGGTTCAGCCGCTATGCTTAAAATTCGACGAATCCAATATGATGGCGGTTATTTCAAGATGGCCGATTCTCCCCAAGATGGATTTTTTGGGAAGTTTGGGATATCAATCAGCTTGAGGTTTTAAATGTCCGGGTCAAACTTTAATTTGCCTAGAGTAATAGTTAGATGATGGCCGAAAACAGAGTGCTATCCTGTGAGGCTTATGTCCAGCATTATACTAGTGTAATGAAAAGCAGGCTGATGATGGTAATTGGTTGTCGAGTTTAGTTTCCAGGTGTCTTCCAATCACTTAAAATTTCGTTCCTAAAATAAATATCGGATTTTAACCTCTATAACAGCCAAAAAAATGTATGCATGTTGTTCCATAAATAGGTAGCAAGCAAATCATATGATGCGTATAACTTGCAAACAACGTAATTTGCAAGACGGGTGTTACGTGGTGGCCAAACGACGGCAAGATATCCACTGTCAAGAACATAAGCTTATCAGAAGAGTTGATTGAAGGGGTAGGTACAAGGAAAAAAAGATGTCAGTTTTCTTGCAACTTTGGATTTGTTCGAATAACAAAGCATGGTTCTGGTCGGAGCATGGAGGGAAGGGGCCATATCTAGCGACGCAAGGGGAGAGGGGCAAGGAACTTCTGGATGTTATTATAGATATCATACTGAACAGGTATGCCATTTTTTGCTGGTTATAGCAGATTTCCTATTAAAATTCTAATAGAGTTGATCTATTACGTCTTTCACCGAATCCAAAGTCTTCCTATTTCATGGTGCGGGAACAAAAGTAATTACTTTCTCAGCGTTGAAGCTCTAAGGCAATTCGCAAGGCCCCAGTCAAAGTAATAGTACGATACGATGTACAATGAAAGATAAGAGCCATGTGCTGTGATGCCAGAGAACATTACTACTGCACTGACTTCGGAGTCTACTGTTACTAAGGTGGAACGGTCAACACATATACACGAACAGCGTATCACATACTCGACATATTATACCATGTGGCTTTGTATATAATTTCCAAAACAGGAAATCTTACACACCACGTAGATTCATATCCTTGCCAATGTGTAAAAATTACGTGTACTTTATTCTAAAATTTTCAGTGTGTGTTTCCGTAGATTAAAAAAATCATTCGAGCTCCATCCTATAAGTTGCTTGGAAACTGTTTGAGATAAGTCTCTTTAAGACGCACCCTTGATGGAACCTTCAGCTTACGTTTAAGTAAAAGCTGAACTGTCTTATGAGGTGCAAAGTTAAGTTTGTTTCTTTCGCCCCAATCACTATCAATTCTAATGATATATTGGCTAGTCTCTAAATTTCAGCACTTGCATTTTATTTAATCAATAATAACGTATCTCCAGCAAAAGCCGTTAGTTGACATGCGACGATATAGAAATTGATAAGAAATCAACATGTGGTATAGGAATTGATAAGAATCCAATGTTCCATAGGGTGTGTTCCTAAATGTGTAAGTATGTAGTGTGTAATATTTAAATGATAGGCTTGGAGAAAATTTGTTTTCTTTTTGCACACTATACCAAATTAAATGGTTAATCCCGGTACAATCGGTTGACTATAAGCTTTTAACAGTGGCGTGCATATGATTTTTAAGTAGGGTAGGCACAAAACTGTCCTAATGTTCTTTGCACGTATTACAGCGAGAATTACAATAGATAACGATATAACTCGCACAGGTGTCTTTCTCTTTTGTCCAAGCTCATTGATTAAAAACCTCTTACCCCACTACAAAAAATGAATCTCCGACTACCTACGCACGAATCCACTATTTAAAAACGTGTGGCGCCATCTAGTAGCAAGTAGTGCAAGCAATCATGACAACGTGGTTGCTCCGCACAGGCGTTGCTGTAACAGTTCAGACCTCTTTGCGGTCTTCGTTACGATTCACAAATAAGCTATGATGATGGGCGGGAACATAATTTATATAACCACACGGCTATCTTGTAAAAAAGGGTTGCATTTTACTATACTGATAAGTTTTAAATATGATCAGTGCAGTTGCTGATGTTCGATGACAATTATTGTTTTTCTTGTCCGAATGATTCGAAGGGTTAAGAGAAATTCACAACATTAAATAGTATATAGTTTTTATTCACAGTGGTATTCTGATAAGCTTTAAACCATAAATATACTAACCCAAGTAGCATTTTACTCCATTTAAGAGTACACATTTAGTTCCCAGGTGTACTTGAAGCATTATTACAGTTCACTCGAGATGTATAAGCTGCATTATTGCGATTAATTACACCTATACCTGTCTAAGGGACTTATAGGAGTGTAGAGTTATACTGTTATACGATTGTTGGTGTTATAATACTCTAACAACTATCCTTTAGTCAGCCATCTGACTAAGAGCATTATAGGAGGGTAGAGATACGCCAACCGCTGTTTAACGGCCTACTTGTACGATGTTACAGAGCTAGCATTTTAATAGAACAAATGTGGTCATTTATAAAGCCAAAGGCTGTTATGCTTACTTGTTTTAGACTGTTATACAGCTGAGAGCTGTAGTAGGACTTGTTTGTGATCATTAAAATAACCTTTTTTTACTGCTGTACAGAAGTGTTTAAATGGTTCACATGTGCACTGTAGGCTGTTAAAAGGACTACATGTGTTGTCTATTAACATCAATAGCAGTTTATTTGTCCACAAGTACTACTCTTATTGGCTGTAAGCTGAACATGAATGTGAATGTGATATTCTATTACACTTATCCCACAAGCTGCGTGTTATTACGTCTCGTGCAAAAAATTGTGAAAATGAATAAAAAATCCTGGAAAATAAGAGCGAGAACCGGTGGAATAAGAAGAAAAATTGCAAAAGAATATTCGCAAATTGTAAAAATAAACAGTCGATTGACAACGACGCCCGAAAATGAGCCCGTCGATACGGCTTCAACAAGTGCGACTTCAACCGTTGTTCATGGTGGTTCTGTACATGATGCAGAGGAAAATGTGCCTGAACCTGAAAGTTCCCTTCAAAATATACAGATATCAGAGTGTGGTGATTGCAGTTCTAGTGATAGTGAATACAATTTTGACTTGGACAATCATTTAACCTTTCGCAAAAAAATAAGAACATGGGCTATTGAAAATCGTATTCCTCATTCCGCTTTGAATAAATTGTCAGGCATAATAAACGAATTTAAACCGGGAACACTACCGTCTGATGCTAGAACAATTTTATGCACTCCCGTTAATGTAACTTTAAAAAATGTAGATGGAGGTCTAAGATGCTAAATATCATAGTATTATTGGTCTACTTAAATATCCTATTACTATTGATATCCTATTATAATTATATATGGATATAAATATATAGCTATAAACTTTATCATAACCAGTTTTTAATACATTTTTAACTTCAATTAGAGACTAAAGTCGATTCTAAAGGCTTTAATTTTAATTTTAGTGCTGTCAAAACTTAATATTTTCCAAAGTTAATATATCTTCTCTTGTTAACACTAAGATATATTTTGCAATAAAGAAAATGTATATTTATCAGCACTAAAACTAAAATTAAAGCCTTCAGAATCGGCTTTGGTCTCTAATTGAAGTTAAAAATGTATTAAAAACTGGTTATAATAAAGTTCAAAATTTTCAGCAAATTTTTTTAAATCAATTTATAGGTCTACGATGTCTGATAAATCTGAAATATCTTCTGTCTGTTTACTCCGTAGTCTTCCAATAGTAATAATCTAAAAAATTACCAGAAATAGATAGAAGTAGCTAGATTTGTTTTGGTGGCTAAAATGGATTATTTTTTGGCTAAAACTGTTGAAAATCCGCTAGATCTACCCACAAAGTGGCCAAAATGGCAACACTGACAATAACTAATCCTATCCTGGCCATCACGCACGCCACCGGCGCACGCGAGTGATCAGAGGATCTATACCTATCCCGTTCCCGCCTCTATTTCTCGCTTACTTATTAAAAGGAATGCGCATGATTACTTTCAAGTTCAGAAAGAAATAGCATAAACTTTCTCTAAGTAGATATTTAAGGTGATCGTCAAGCACATATCCAGGGGGGGATAGGTGGGATTTATCCCCCCCCCCACCCCCGAAATTTGGCGTGACATACACGGGACTAGGAATGTTTATTCATAACCACTGTAAAGTACGTTTTAATAAAAAAGGTAGGGTACTTTTGATACTTATTAATAATATAGTAGAGTGATTACAGAGGCTTATTTCACAATTCACATTGTTGGTTCAATGAATGTCCCCCCCGAAACAAAAGTCTGGATACGTGCCTGGTGATCGTACACCCGTCAGCTCCGTACGCGCCAAGTCTGCTAGTGTAACCATATTTTACAGAATTTTAACAGATAAATATCAGAAATAACAGTTATTTATCTCATAAATAACAGGAATAACAGTTATTTATCTGATAAATTCTGCAAAATGTGGTCACACCACAGTTATTTATACTATGGTTACACTATTACACTTGCTGACTCGGCGCTTTAAAAGATTGTAAACAGTGTTTGTTACTATGGCTGAGTGACAACTATTATTTTCTGTCCTTTTCTGTCGCAGGGCATAAATGTTGTCCCTCTTTATCTAGTTTGTTTACATTATTTTAAATACCTCCTTGAACAGAGTAGTGTTTTTTGTAAGTGTAAATGTCACCGGCAATCTGTATAATTCAGGTATTGTATACAGTACCTAGGTAATGTATACAATGCCTGGGGCGTCCCGGCAATGTATGAAATATTATGAATATTATTGTCCGTTACATACTTTACCTAGGCAATGTATACAATTCCTAGGCATTGTATAGAGTACCTGCTGGTCAACCGGCAAAGTGTAAAGTTATTACTAATTAATGGAATAATATTAAACAGTCAGAATTAGTTTTTTGGAAGTCTTCCAGCGCAGAAGAGAGCCGGTAGGTTAGGATAGAAGATTAGGTATGGCGAGTCGCGCCACTTGTGGCGTGACCGCCATACATAATCTTCGTGGTTATTTTTTTTTATGACCACCCTGAAATACCATTTAACCAAAAGGCTAAGCTTTGTTCATAAAAAATCATTTAAATACATGCCTTAATCAATTTCCCGCTCCTGCTCATGTCTGTTATATACATTACCGGCTGCGCATTCGGTACTGTATACAATGCCTAGGCAATGTACTAAATAAATAATATTTCATACATTACCTTAATCTTTTTGGCATTGTATACATTGCCTAGGCATTGTATACAATGCCGGATTATACAGAAAGCCGGTAACACAAATAGTCTGAGACCAAACTGTGTGTCTCACACGAAAACAAAAAGTGATTTTTGTTAGTTTGTTACAACATTTTTACTTTAGGTACTCATACTTGACTTAGTACCTGGGCTAGGCGATTTAACGGACAATAATTATTATTGCGGATCTCTAAAATTTCAGTATATTAAAAGAATTAAACGATGACACAAGTGACCTGAACTACATCTTAAAGCTGTACATAAGTTCACATTAGAATAAGTTTATAGACATTGGCTCTGTAGTGGTGCAAATGTGGGACTTTAAATAGAAAACAGCATTCTAACAGAACACATGTGAACCTATATACGCTCCACCGCATTTAATTGGAGTTATAACAGTCCACATAGCCGTATTTCATTTCCACCATTTTGTTCTAACCTGAAATATTTACCAAATAAATCTCCAAAATTATCATGCAGATTTATCACAAAATACGTAGATAGAGCGATTGAGTTTTGGTTTCATGTTATAATTAATTACCGTAGTATAATTATAATGCCAATATAATATCAAACACTGAAAATTGTAGATTTCCTCTCAGCCAGTTTTAAATATTTTAAAATTAATATCGCGTTTTTACAGAGGCGCGTGAATATTTTAGCTGTAAATATGTATATATTTCACGATAAAGTTGCATTCCCATGGCATTAACATTATTACGTATTTAAAACAGGTACTACCTCGTGTATCATACATTTTTATCCTTGATCCGCCGGAGTTTGGTTTCTGATGGCACACACAAAATCAACTATGAGGATAATAATTAATAATAAAATAAAGAAATAATTTAGGTCACACGTGAACTTTAGGTAGCACTGGAGTAATTTTGTGGGATTTTATAACTGTGAAGGCTGTGTATTTAGCCACTTGTTACTCTTTATTACACTCATGTACTTAGTATGGTTCACACTGCGTCCCATATAGTGCCGTAAGTCAGCCTTAAGTCTGATGTTACTACTTAAACAGCTATTATAATGCTATTATACTGCTAATGTACAGCCATAGTGAACTTAAGGCTGTCTAATTTGTGCCCAAACTGGTTCTATAAGAGCATTATAGCAAGCTATACAGCTCTTATACAGCTAACTTACACAGCTTTTGGAGTACATGTGAACGACTAGACAGCTTATATAGAACCCCGAATGCTACTTGGGAATTAACTTGAAATTTATCGTAATTTACATCAAGGACGACGTCATCATGCCTAAAACACTTTCAGAATATCTAGTCCTTGTTTCTAAATGTAGCGAATTGGAAGCTTATTAAAATAGTAAATCAAAACTCAGTGAGCAATTACCAAGAAAGTAATAGCAAGAAAAACCTCAAACAGTTACAAATTATTAATAGTCACAAATAATATGAACCTTGTATTAAAACGCATTAGATTAATTGTTCAAGATCGGTAGAGTACATGACAACAGAACACCTGACACCTGCGTGCAAGGTTATTACGTCAGTGTCGTGGTTCAAAGCCAAAAGAAATTAGACTTTATTTCAATGCATACTAGATCTGGTTTTAAAAATAAGGAAGTTGAGGTGTTCTAGCAACGCCGAAGCGTTGTCGTCAATATCGCCATTGCCGCCGTTACTGCCGGAACCGCTGATACCGCCGATGCCGCCGTAGGCGCCTGAACCGCTCTTGCCGCCGGAGCCGCCGATACCGCCGGAGCCGCCGTTACCGCCGGAACCGCTGATACCGCCGATGCCGCCGTAGGCGCCTGAACCGCTCTTGCCGCCGATACCGCCGGAGCCGCCGTTACCGCCGGAACCGCTGATACCGCCGATGCCGCCGTAGGTGCCTGAACCGCTCATGCCGCCGGAGCCGCTTTTAGGCCAATAGTATATAAGGATCCGAGGTCTTTTGAAGCGGGCATTCAGTCTTATTTCTTCGTCGAGTACACGTCATTAAAAGTGAAGTTCCGCAGTATTGTTTCAAGTTAGTATTTCATATAAAAGTATTCGAAGTTATTGTGGGTTTGGGACGCGTGTTAATTTTTGGCGAAATAATTCTACGTTTCGTAGCTAATTTGGGGTTGAAAGGGGGGTAGTATGAGGCTTTCTCCCGTAATTCCCAGAATGAGGAAGGACGAAGTACTCCGGAATTGCTTAGGATCATCGAGGAAAGGGGTCCCCCGGACGCGAGTGTTTTATTTTCCAGCATCTTCACCTCTCTCTGGGTCAAGATTCCCTAGGCACCGCCCCATAAGGGTTACCTCTGTGATCCTGCTTGTGGTACAGAGAGAAATCCCCCCGCCGTACGCATTGCACTAAGCGTACAACCCTTTTTCCTTCCCCATCCGCTTATGGTCTTAGGTCTCTGGCCATAAGTATCCTTGTTATGTATATGTGTAGTATATTTCACGACCGTATTAGGCTTAGGGCTAGGCGAGTTTTAGGGTATAGGTACTCAAGAGAATTAACTCATCTCGCTTCTGTACCAAATGGGTTAGGAACAATCTCATTGCACTTCGAGATTGCTACATGCGCAATTAAATTAAATGTGAGATTTAATCTCTAGTTTTGAAAATACTTACACACTTACCTGTATAGGGACATCTGATGTAGGGCACGATAAATAGGTTAGTGTTTGATAGGTTGGGAATACTAAGTTTTAATGGAAACCGTCAGGGAAACGCTGTTAGTGATGAATCTTCATAAAGATTTAAGATATAGGGACGTCAGGGCTCGTTCGGCTTGAAGATCTCCAATAACGTGGGGATAAATAATATTTTAGGTCTGGATTAGTTATTGTTTGATAATTTAGGATTATTCCATCTATTCATCCATCCATCATTGGATTCTGTATTATAAAAAAGGGGTTTCTAATTTCACTAAGCCATAATAGTTAAATTAATCTATTTTGGCAAAGATGTTCCATTTGAAAGTCAAAATATTGAAATATTGAGATAATATTTGACTGTAAAAGAGACTATAAATAGAAAGCTTTCTGAAAGTAGTTGAACTTACATACCTACCAAACTTCAAAATCAGAGCTAAAAAGCAACTGATAGTTTGAGCCTATAAAAGCCATAACTTTTACCACAGAACTAAAATACAGTTATTACCAAGAATCTACATGAGTAAAAAGAATAATTTCAATTTATAAATAGTTTACTTATTCTCTTAAATATTGAGATGGCTGAAGGATGTATTTGTTTGTACTAGTAAGGGAAAAATAAACCCTTCTGAAAGGCAAAAGCTAGCCACTGGTTGTTTCTATATACCTTACCGGAGTAGAAACAACTGTTTTCAACAACTAGTATTGGATAGATACAACTTCTTGAACTAAAAATAAAATTCTATCTATTACACCAAAAGATTAAATTTGGAAGTATTGGAATTATTCAATTTGGAGTCCATGTAGAATTCACTCTTTACTAAAATGGCTGTAGGACTGAAAGGTATAAAATAAAATAAAAGATTCCCTCATACTGCATAAAGTCATGATTTAGATGTTCCTCTCTTATAAAATAAAATAACTATGATAGTTACATTCATACATAATAATGTATCTTCATTCAACTTTACAAAAGCTTAAAAGCTTTTTTCAGAAAATGCAAGCCTTATAAGTGGGGTGTTACTAATTTATCATAAAATTATATTATTGTCCAGCATCAAACCCAAAGTTAGGCCCATCTGGTTTTCTTGCCCTTCTTTCCAGATTGGTTGTAATCGAACGGGCAGGATTTTGTCCCACAAAATTAGTACTTATATATGTACAATACACTCAAATATTCAAGTACATTTATGTACAGTCAGTGACACAAGAGCGTACGGGGTGAAAATAAAGAATGGTGGACCAGGGGAAAGGGGGGATGCTACTAATGTATACAGCGGAGCAACGACTCTGATGCACAGTGCATGGTCTCGGGAAAAATATGATTGTTGAGTTCTATCTAGGTTTTGCTATGTAAAAGTGAGACCTAGTCTCAAGCCTAACCTTAGGTCTCTGTGAATATGAGCGCAAAAACTCTTTACTGTTAACCTGTAAGTGCACCTTGTTGTAGCATTGGTTGTAGGTAGCAACATCCATATCAGTAAATTGTTACAGCATTAGAACGGCCACCCGCGACGGCGATAACGCTCTTATCGCTGAACTTAAATGGTATTTATATTAATTTCCTCTCATTCAATTAAATATGTTATCGGGCTTAATTAACCGATCTCATCCTGTCCGTGGGGTTTATTGAAATATTAATAGTTCGGAAAAATGAAACAATACACCATTGTTCGATAAGGTTTGACGTCATACCTACGGTAAGGCATACCTACGGTAAGGTGTACAGGTACACCTGCGGAGGTAATTAAGTGTTCATCACCTAACGATGGTGTGCATGGACGATTCAACAAAAACCCAAGTCTCTCTGGTTCGCTCGGTAAACTGCTTTGCGGACATGAGTGCACGCTGCAACGCTGTAGTGGAATAGCTTGTCGGAGCCGAACATCCGAAGAACATACAACATAGTCAAGTAAGACTGCAGGTCACGTAGCAAGACTGCGTGCATACTCAGCATGCCGGGGTGCTTGCAGTTAGAGTTGAAACAATCGTTGGTTGCATTTGTACCGTAACGAGCACGTACTGAAGCTTACCTATACTTTTTTCCATACGGAGCATGATTGTGCTAGCTAACAGAAGTTAACACAGTGTATGATATGACTCCCGTAATAAAATGTAAAACTGTATGCATTATCCTTATCAATTTTTTCCTTTTCAGCTGAAAATAACTGGGTATTGCCGATATATGCATGTATTACCCGTTGACATCATCGATATTGCGCCATTTTACCACAAAATACGTTTCTCTACCTAATTTGCTTATCAATTCTGTCGTTACTGCGGTACACCATGATGTCACGGTATTTGAATTATCCCTCATTATAACGAGCTTATTCAAGTGGGAAAAAATTCGCGATAATTATGGAACAACGAGTCCTTGTTAGGTAGTTTTCGGGTTAGTATAAATGGAGGAAAGTACATATACAATCAATCATTAGCACATATACACTCGCCATAATCACAAGGCTGTGTACAATCGATCAGTCTTAACAAAATCACCATGTCATCATTCACAAAATCATCATCCACCATGAGCGGAAACTCTGGAGAAGCCGTTCATCGAGACAACGGGGAAAAATCTCGGAAGGAGCAAGAGCGGGCGGAAGAAGAAGCAGAAAAGCGCAGACAAGACTTGGAGCGTGAGGAGAGAAAACGTCAGAAGGCAGAGCAGCGGCGACTGGACAGGCACTTGATGCAGTATGCAGAAGCTTTGCGTCAGCAGGCATCGTGGCGTGGAACTCTCAACCGGCCGAAGTAGTGCTAATCATAGATATGATCATTTGTTTATATAATAAGTATTAGGTATTTGTGTACATCAGTATTGAGTATATTGTGCATGTGAGTGTTTGTTTTTGAAAATAAAAAAAATAAACTTGTTCCCGATACATAGTTATTTCATTTCAAAATGCATGCCGACTTACAAATGTCACGACATACCAGTTTCCTTCATGATACTAGATATTTAGGTAGTTAGTTTAATAATGATAATAATATATTGTACTAGTTCTATCCACTAAGATGTTGTACAATCTACATCCATGCATAGATAACCGTGGTCACTACACTTTGTAACACGATAGAGGGGCACCGCGACATGCTATGCAGCGATAGGTAGGTACAGTGCAGTGTTTAGGTAAGGTATCTGTCATACCATAGTCCTAACATTACAGGAATCATGAAAAGTATACATATTTAGAATTATAGTCTAACCAAACCTGTAACACCTATACAATGACAAATCTTAAGTATAAGTGAGGTGTATACGTGTATGAAGCACACGTGTATGTCCCGGTAATTTTCTATGGTCACTCATCAGTTTTGATTTCGTTTTGAAATACACGCCGCCAGTCGGATACAGATCATAAAATGAATATAGCACGGGTTTTCCCGAATATTTCAAGACAGTGCCAACTAAACGTGGGTTGCCGTAATACGCTGGAGCTACTTACGTTCGGCCGGCAGCCTGTAATAATATTTCGATGAAGGTCCCGTCGTCTGATCATATTTACCTATCTTTTGAGTAGTGACACATAGTTTGTTCCATATTTAAACGATAGCGTGCCATGTGGTCATACGTATTATCGGTCCATAAGGAGTTACAGATGTAACGCCAATTGCCGCCGGTCTTTGTCATAATACTGTTTGCGGCTTACATGCAGTTATTCATAGATATAAAGTTAAGAAAAACCTTATTTAGACGTCTCATATTCCTGTATGGTCAGCTCCATACCTAAACGTCGCAGATACACGTAGTCAGAGGCGAATGCACACTCAGGCCTTGCTCAAGACATATGATAAGCATATGCCAAGCATAGTTTGTGATAACGGAGCTTTGCATCCCATGTGCACATAACGCTAATCATCACGCCTTGCAACTTATCTGCGTTAGTGATGTGACGTGCTATGCAGCGGCTAGTAGCACGTTACCTAGACGTTACATCTGGTGCAGTCCAAGCTTGACTTGATTGTATCTAACATAGAGTGGTCACGAGAAACTAAATTTCAACTTGAAGCAACGTCAGAGGGAATGATCTCAGTACCTTACCTGCACAACTCTCCATCATCCTACACTCATAGGGGTACAAGAAAAAAAAAGTAAACATATTATAAACACAAATATTTATTTTAATAAGCGAACGTCACATTGCAGCAGCATTGCTGCACTATTTAGCACTATTATCACTGATGTTGCGAGCCGAGTGCAGCAACATTTCTGTGTCCGTCCGGTCACCCGTCGAATAGTATTCGAGGATTTGCGGATCACCTTCATGCACTTTCTGGATGACCTCTCTAAAGATTTCTTGGGATTCTTTCAGCAGAATCGCCGGGACCATGTACTTGGTTATCCACGCAGAGACGTGCGCCGTGCAGAAATGATGAAAGTGCTGTGGGATCCTGCACTCACGTCCCGGTGGTACCACTACATTAGGCCTCTTGCCGCAGGAGCAGGTGTCCCCGGCGACCGCCTTGCACTTTGAAAAGCGAATCTTCGTTTCAACAAACTCCAGTATAGTGGGCAGCCTCACGAGATCCCTCTCACCTGGCGGTGGCCCCCAAAATAAGGGCATGAGCCAGTCCCAGTTCACCAGCAGACGATCTTCTTCTGGCCTCGTCGGATCAAAGTTGTAGCGGACGGGGCATGGCTTCCCGTTAAGGAAAGTCAGGTCGTCCAGCTGTCGTTGCGCCTGAAGAAACTGTTTGTATGCTTTGTTGAATTGCAGCATTTCGCTGGGGCTGAAAGGGGCCTCGTCGGGTATAGAAGGCCCGCGCGTCGTGAAGGTGTCCACCGGGAAACTGAGTATTCTGTCTTGGGACTGCATCTTGAGTTCTGGATGGATGTCACGGGACTCCTAAGTCTATATGATGTTCTTGCGGTAATGTTGACCGTGTAGTGTCTAGCGACTGACTGCCCGCATAGCAATTTATACCACTCCAGTTGTTTATCGTACCGAAAAAAGAAAACAATATAGGGATAATATCGATTTGGAATTCCCACAACCTCGCGTGCGGGTTATCGTTCGGCGCGGTAATTGGATCATTCCTAAAATAAACGAGTGAATATTAAAATATTCTTGGACCACGTCAGTCAAACTTTCATCCTTATGAAAATAGACGATTTACAATTCATCCTGCGCTCCCATACTGGGGCCCCGGGAGTCACTTACGTGTTCACATAGTCACTATAGATCGTATCTCATACCTACGATAAAAATTACGCTACCAATTTGGGACATCGATAACAACGTTTAATTGCTGTACTCGATGCATTGTCTTAGCTCGCAACACCATAATATAAATGCCGGGCATTCACAGGGAAAACCAGTTCGAAAGTTTGTACCTTTAGTATACAGGTAAAACATACCTATTAAGCACATACGGCATTGTGTGCGCGATAAGAGCGTGTCTTAACAACGACAATGATGCAGATCGGATGCAGTTTTAGTAGGGTGAAACAACTAGTATGTGACTCTTGACCGAATACTGATAACACAGAAGATATAAACAAAATAGACTGGGTTTCTCCAAAACGAGAAACTGTTAGGTTATCGGGCGACTTAGTGATGAGGTATTTAACTCGTGTAAAAGCAATGCTGAGACCACGTCAGCCGATATTTAGGTACACGTCGCACTTAGGTATCATCCCACTTTAGTACTCCTGTTTGAAAAAGAACTACAATTATAGCACTAGTGGATCTTGTGAGTGCCCGCTATGAATTCTGCGCTGCACTCCAGCGTCATGCTCACATTATGCAAAAGTGGCAAAGCGGTGCATGGCCTATGAGATGCGGGTGACCGCTGCATGGCAACAAAGCAGATAATTCTACAAGAAGTATGTTTATTCTAGGCGTTCTAGGTACCGTTCCGTGAGAACGTGAGCTGTAGGTTTCTGGCAATTCGGCCCCAGCTTGGATGCTGATGCTGCGGCCCCAGCAATTCATGTTACCTGCTGCTTTGACCCATACTCATATCACTTTAGAGGCGGCACATACGAAAAAAGTCAAAATTTTCGGAAATGCATCTGACCCCTATGCACTATAGAATCTTCATCACTGAATACGAAAATAGTACCCTTGCGTTACCTAGATGTTTAATTTTGAAGTTATAGACCGTACGCTACCGTGTCATTGACTGTACTTTATCTCCCATTTCTTTCAGGAGGATTCATTAGTCCGGTGACGGAATCCACTGGGACGGCGGTGGCGGTGCTGTTTTCCCAAATCAAATTAAAAAAAAAACATTTTATAGAATCATGTACTGATTCTCAACAAGCAGCAACAGATCAACTGTTTTCCTGATATAAGAATAATGTATTTCGAGAAACCAAAATACTCTACAACTACTCTGTTTCAATAATCATACTCCATCAAAGTTTATTATGACCTTACCTACTATTAATGTAGATCACAGTCCCAATTTACAATCAACTAAGATTTCTTACCAAGTAGCAGATACTTTTATTGGAGTAGCATAAAGAGACATTTGATTTTTACCAGACTTGTATTTTTATGAGAAGAAGCCTTACAACTATTTAATAGATCAAAGTTTCATTACTATTATTAAAAGGAAAGTCACATTCTTAAATATCTAGTACATACAATAATATAAATCTCATGAGGTTTTCTGCTGTCTTACAGAACCCTAATTCTCAACAACCAATTTATAAATTGAGTAATCATCTAGTTGTACATAACATTGAGTTAAGCCAAAAATATACCTTGCCTCGCCTTGTTGTGAACTCTTTACAATTAAATTAACACTAATTTGCTTAGGTTAACGGGAGATCTAGAACTTGGGATTCTTAGAATATTAGCCAGGGTCAGGTTAGGTCAGTCTCATCCCTTACTACTCTAAAAGAACTAGGGTTACTAACTGAGGTGCATAACGTAAGGTCCTGTCCACCATTAGCGATCACATTTGGCCAAGTTACTGATCAAAACTATATCTGTGTACATAGATGTCTAGGAGATAAATAATAGGTAGGTTGATTTCAGCTAGGTTGATTTCAGCTAGGTTAATATGTAGCTAGGTTTAATTAGGTAGGAGGGCTAGATGTTACATTGCGTATTTTAATGAGAATGTGTGCGTGCTTAAACTGATCTCATTACGGTCAATGAGCTTTGCATTGCCAGTGCCGCTGGATTTTTACCGACCAAAAAGGCTCCTGGTGCAAATCGCATCTCAAATCTCATGATAACGAGATTGGTAAAAGTCAATCTTCATTCCATTATTTACATTTTTAACAGATGCATCGCTGAAGGAATCTTCCTAAAGGTCTAGCGCCAAGAAGTAGTCAAAGTGATCCCAAAGGGTAGAAATAAATCACCGGATGATCCAAAGGGACTCCGACCAATCACTGTCCTCCCCTTTGTGGGGAAGCTACATGATCGGCCCAACCTCATCTATTACCAGGTGGTTAAATTTGTCATCCGAGACACAAGGCTGTTCTACAATCGACGATGCCGCGCTCTCAGCACGAAGAAAAGCTTCAGGTAAATACGTCCTCCCAATATTTTTGGATATTTCCGGTGCTTTTGACAATGCATACCTATCATAATAATTTTATTGTATAGAGGTCAGTGATTTTGCCCATAACCCATACATACTATTCCATCCATCCATCAGCCTGTTTCATCCACTGCTGGACATAGGCCTTTCCAGGATTTCGCCACTCTTGGGGGTCCTCCTGGAAGAAATGCCCATACTCACACACGCTGGGCAGGCGGGTTGATGAGCGCGGTGCCGAAACCCTCGCACCAGTGACGCCGCTGCCCGTCACCAGTCTGTTATTTTATAAGGCCCGGCATTTTGGGATGGATGTATACCGCCATCAAGCGGTCTCAGGCAATGGTGGGCCATCTGGTTGTGCCTGTCTGCGAGCTGTTCTCTTACTCTCCCCCGAATAACTTCGGGAGGATTTGCGAGTAAGGTGGTGGTACCTCCACACCACAGTCGAGCCCGGCACCAGCTCTGCCACCTCCAATTGCCTACTATTAATTTAAATTAAAAAGTCGCGGTTGTTACTATGTATAAAATTCTCCTTGATATTTTTTCATGGGACAGTTGAATTGCGAATGGGTCATTACGCACGCACTGTCAAGAAATTTTGGATTAGTTCTCGGACCATACTTAAGGAACCTTAGATTTAACGATATTTTATCAATCCTTCTACCGTCTACCACATAACCACAATCTAACAAAAGAGCCGCTTAGAACAAAAATCCCATGTTTCGCTTGAGATGATCGCAGATTGGATTGAAAGAAACAAACTCGACTTTGGGCCTCACAAAACGGTCCAGTTATTATCAAAGGGAAGCTTAAGGTACCACAGCATGTTTTTTATGCGTTGGCAGGCAAAGATATCCTAAGTCACATGGGGATTAAGATTTCCGGTTTTGAAAATTATTGTAGGTACCTATATGTTTAGAGCTGCATACGTGTCAAGCATATGCTACGCTGCTGATGCTCCTTTTTGGGTTTACCGTTTTATTTGTTTTATTTTATTTGGTGTCCAGGCTTCTCCTGGTCGTTATTTATTTATACACTTCTCATTAAGAAAATCGAGACACCTTGCAAGCTTATGTTTTGTAAGGATTATCAGAAATAATGTGTATTTTCAGGAATGTATGTCAAATCTCGTTTAATAGTGAGTAATTAATAGTAATATGAGGTTTTCAAATGTTAATATTCTAAATTCAAATTAAATTTTCATGTTTTGTATTTTGTTTAATAAGTCATTTTTACCCTGTACGGAGAATGAAGGAAATGGATACAACAACACACGTATATGAAAATAAAAGCCAAGAAAAGTTTATTTAATAACTTGTTTTCTCCCCTGCTGGCTGCTTTCATACGGTTCTTCATCGTAATTTATACTTGCGATTGTCGGCACTTGGTGAAACTTGGAAAACATCACAATTAAATTCACTTGTACTTGTTTCACTGCTTTTTAATTTTGAGGTTTACGCGTTATTCCCGACCGGTTTCGGTTAATACACCATTCTCAAGGGATACAGAAATTCAGGAAATTAAACAAACATCACGGCGAGCCGTTAAAAATATACACAATGATTATGTCGAAACGAAAATATAAATATGGGTAGGTAAGTCAATAAAAACTTCAGTGATGTCAGAGTAAAATAAATTCCCGAAAATGGGGAATTTAAGTCATTTTTAACACAAGTCTATGCTTATTAATTTAGAATAATTATTTTAATGTCAAAACAAATTTAAATATTAATAATATAAAAGTCAAATAAAAATTGTGCATGTTAAAAGGTTAATTAAAATAATAAAGCAGAGGTGATTTATTTACATCTAACTGTTGATTTAGAATTTTATTTTGTTCTTTATGCATTACTTTATTTATCTCCAATGCTTCTAAGGCGGTCATTTTTCTGCCTTTCTTACAGATATGGAGAGGTTTAAAGTTTTTTGTTATGTCAAAAGAATGATTTTGGCTGATTAAATGATCAGCAAAATTGGAGTTAGATGTTTTATTACCACGCCAGCTACTCACATGCTCTTTAACTCGTGTGTCGAATGACCTGCCTGTTTGTCCTATATATTTCTTGGAGTTAGATGTTTTATTACGACGCCAGCTACTCACATGCTCTTTAACTCGTGTGTCGAATGACCTGCCTGTTTGTCCTATATATTTCTTGGAGTTAGATGTTTTATTACGACGCCAGCTACTCACATGCTCTTTAACTCGTGTGTCGAATGACCTGCCTGTTTGTCCTATATATTTCTTGGAGTTAGATGTTTTATTAGGACGCCAGCTACTCACATGCTCTTTAACTCGTGTGTCGAATGACCTGCCTGTTTGTCCTATATATTTCTTGGAGTTAGATGTTTTATTACGACGCCAGCTACTCACATGCTCTTTAACTCGTGTGTCGAATGACCTGCCTGTTTGTCCTATATATTTCTTGGAGTTAGATGTTTTATTACGACGCTAGCTACTCACATGCTCTTTAACTCGTGTGTCGAATGACCTGCCTGTTTGTCCTATATATTTCTTGGCGCAATCGTGACATGTCAGTTCATAAATGCCACTCTTTTTAACTGTCGCTGTGCATAGCATAGACTTGTGTTAAAAATGACTTAAATTCCCCATTTTCGGGAATTAATTTATTCTATTTATATTTTCGTTTCGACATAATCATTGTGTACATTTTTAACGGCTCGCCGTGATGTTTGTTTAATTTCCTGAATTTCTGTATCCCTTGAGAATGGTGTATTAACCGAAACCGGTCGGGATTAACGCGTAAACCTCAAAATTAAAAAGCAGAGAAACAAGTACAAGTGAATTTAATTGTGATGGTTCTTCATCGATCGGATGAGAGTCACGACACGTGTTGTGGCATTCCATTCCATTCCTCTTGGATTGCATTTTGCAGCTGGCTAAGTGTTCCTGGGGTAGGATCTCTTGCACGAATTCGTCTCTTTAATTCATCCCATAGATATCCAATGGGATTTATGTGCGGGTTTCTTGCTAGCCATTCCATAATGGAGATACCGACTTCGGTAAGATAATCTCGTGCGACGCCCGCGGTGTGATCCCTAGCATTGTCGTGCATGAATATGAAGCCGTTGCCAGTAAAATGTGCATAGGGCATCACATGAGGCTCAAGACACCGATTCCTCCCCAAACCGTCCACGAACCGCCACCATAGCTGACCTTTTCTTCAATGCAGTATTGTTCAAAGCGTTCTCCATCTCTTCTGTAGACTTTGTTCCTTCCGTCGTTACCATACAGCATCATTTTACACTCATCAGAAAAGAGGACTTTGCTCCACTGGAGGTATGACCAATTTAGGTGCTCACGTGCAAAGTTAAGGCGCGCTCTTCGATGGTCTGCAGTTCATTTCGGCCCATTTGCTGGCTTGTACGGTACCAGTCCACGTTCCTTGAACCTTCTTCTAATTGCAGAGTCGCTTACATCCACTCTACGTACAACATGAAGCTGCTGCTGTAGTTAAAAAGCGTTGAGGCGTCGATTTCGTAAAGAAGTTGTTACAATAAATCGATCATCTCGCTCAGCAGTGACCCGATTGAACAAACCAGTCTCCAGATAGCGTTTGTAGACTCTATGAACAGATGACAGGCTTAGATGCAATATTTCAGCCACAACACGCTGACTAAGTCCAGAATCCAGCAATGCCACCACTTGGGCGGCTTCTGCGGGCGAAGTATCCATATGTTTTATTAAAAAAAAACTTTTTTTCAGACGTCCCAAAGTCACCGTAAACAAATAAAGAACAAAATTTTACAGATAAGCGCTAATCTTTAGTTTTTAAACGTGAAATGTACTCCAACTCTAAACACACATTTGTCTCAAAAAATATATAAAATATATTAAATAGTTAAACAAATGAAATTCTAATTTAGAATTTAGAATTTTCGCTTACCACTGTAATACCCAAACTGCCAGCTATTACAATCATGTATTTTTTTTCAGTTTTGTTAAATTAGGACAGAAACAATAAAAACGGAAGTGTTTCAATTTTTCTGATGAGAAGTGTATATGCTAATAATTTTTATACTTTAACGTTGTATGCCTAATATTTGTTAATTAATAATCTTCGTGTCAGCCCCCTATGGATAAAATGATAAAATAATATAGTTTAGGACAGCTGCCCACATTGTTACACCCTGCTATATGCTGCAAAGTAGTTTGTAAAATAAAATAAACCCTACCTAATCGAATACCAGAATGACACAGAGAAAGATAAATTTACAAATACAACAAATAGTAACTTTGAAAAAGTCGGTGCTTAGGCGATACCTATAAGGCTATGCAGTCATGTACATTGTGGGACTTTATTGATATACCGGAATTGAATATCGTATTTAACGATAAAATTCGATAACGATAAGTATAAGCCGCACCCCGACTTGGCATCGAGTACCAGACTGAAACTAACGTCTCTGAACTAAACTAACTATCAATATATTTATCAAATCCCCTGATAGATTGTCGTTGATAAACTCACACCGTGTTGGGTTTCCTACCCGGGTTGCAATTGTTGACTATTCTGTATGCACTCGGGCTGTTCACATAAAACGGCTTCACACGCAGCGCGCTAACAATGCGTATGGCAAGCGAACAATAGCATACCTTCCGTTCTTTGCAACAGTTTAACTATTAAGTTTAAACTAAAAAAATATCTTCTTGGTTCAATTATTTCATCATAAGTGTCTGCTTATTCTTTTACATGTTTTACTTACCAGTGAAAGAAAATAATAATTAGTATGTAATTTAGTATTTATGTATATACATAAGAATATATATGTATAAACTATCAAAACAAAATTCCCACTGGTTTAATTAACAGAAACTATCCAAATAACTTCTTAACAAAACACATACAGGACCGACCCAGATTCCACAACCAAAATAACAGAAAACAACGAAACACACAAAATCAACCACATCTCATCACAACTTACTTCCATGGCAGCTACAAACTACAAAAATTAATCAAAGACTTCCTTCCAATCTTAACACACAATGACGAAACAAAAGACGTACTACCACACAACACTCAAATAAGCTACAGACAAAATCCAAACATCAAACCTCTACCGACTCACACAAAAGCCTTCCTACTCAAAACACATACAAATCCTCTGGTACTTCGCCATGCCGACGGCCTCGATGCAAAACATGTCAACACCCATCACACCACAATCACTTACCATGCACAACCGAACGGCTCCTGCAAAACAGCAAACGCGTATACATACTAGAATGCAGACACTGTCCTGCATTCTATATTGTTGAAACAAAAAACGCTCTCCACATCCGACTCAATCAACATTGACATACCTGCGACTCCATCACAAGCAACACTCTACCAATCCCCACAGACACTCGACTTCATAATCATACATTCAATAATTGCGTCACCGCACGAATCATCAAATCATTTTCTCCTCCACTGACTGACACCCAACTACGGACATGGGAAGGATCATACATCTGGTCACTTGGTGCCCATTACGGTCCAGGTCTGAATAGACAAAACTGACCTCTAAGAAAAATCACCACAGAAATCTTCCCTGAAAATAATACTTTTTTCCATTTTTATATTCTGTCTATCTGTCCATCTTTCATCGTCATCATCAAAATCAAATATTATTCATAGCATTAGCTAGCATAGCATTTAATAACTCTAATCATTAATTTTTATCTTTTTGTATTATTTATTGTCAATATTATATAGCGGGTGTAAATAGAGTGCGACCATTAAATAAAACCACATATTCTACCGACCCATACTGAACCACTCTTCCCAAGAGTCATACCCGCGGAACCTCTTAGTTTGGGAAATAATTGAGTTCCAAACAAAAATGCGTGAACCCTAACACACCGACATACGGGCGAGTTTAGAGAGAGCGTCGTCGTCCGTGAAACCTGCAGCTGATTGAGCTCAACGCTCTCTTCAACGGTTCCGTAGTTGCCCGGTACATATAAGTTGGTCTACTAATACAGACCGCGCCAAACTTCTGGTCCCATATGGGGACCAAAAGTTTGGCGCGACCTGTACTCGTAAACCTGTAAAGCCTACTTAGCTGTGATAGTTTTCCTTTTAAATTCATTATATATACAACTTCTGTGAACTTTTTCACATTTCTATAAACAACCGTTTAGCCAGCAGGAGAGGGGGGGGACGCCCCACTCTAACTAAAATTTTCACTTTAAATAATATTTCGCAAACGGATCCCTAAATCGAAAAATGGTTTTCATACACCCACAATGTTTTTAAACGGCCTATCCAACGATACCCCACACTATGGGATAGACGAGAAAAAAAAATTCATCCCCAGTTTACGTGTATAAGAGGTACGCTTAAAAAAATTTTTTCGAGATTTTGTTTTACCGTTTTGTCGGCGTGATAAATATTGGTTTGGTAAAAAGTTTCTTCGCATTTTATATGAAAATTCAAAACATTTTTTAATAAAGTTTATTTACATTTAACTAAAGTATGTAGGTGCCATTTTGTTAGATAACTTTCTGCCATTTTGTAGGTAGAGACATGATCCCATTGCTATAGAAATTCTGGGGCTTCTGATCAAAAAACCGCGACAAGTGGTTTTGGCAATGCTCTCGTGATGTTCACCTGACACTGCTTAAAGAATTCTGAAGAGAGCAAAACAAGTGGAAATCTGAAAGTGCAAGGTCAGGACTATACGGCGGATGCATTAATACGTCCCAGCCAAACCCTCTTAATTTTTGCTGAGTGGCTAAAGATGTGTGAGGTCTAGCGTTATCATGATGAAAAACCACACCCCTTCTGTTGACTAATTCCGGCCGCTTTCTCTCAACTTCTTGCTTTAATCTCATCAGTTGTTCGTAGTAGAGTTCAGAATCGATGGTCCTGCCTGGCGGTAACAGCTCATAATGAATGATGCCCTCCCAATCCCACCGATATATCCCAATCCAATATACACAGCATCACCTTGTTGCGAGATAACCCAGGACCAGCCTTTGTCCACGACCCTTTTCGCACGTTCTTGTCGTACGTGATCCACCAGTTATCAGGTTTTTCAAAAATGGTTCAGTTTCATTACGTCGTAATAAAAAATCACAAATGAGTACACGGTTCATTAAGTTTCTTTCAGTGAGCTCATGAGGCACCCAAATATCGAGCTTTTTTGTGTACCCAGCTTTTTTCAAATGCGCCAAAACTGTTTTGTAGTCAAACCCCAGTTCTTCAGCTACATCGTAACTACTGATATGCCGATCTTGCTCCACTTTTTCAAAAATGGCACCCATTTTATCCGCCCAGAGCGAGGTGTATCTTTAACATCAAAATTTCCGGATTGAAAACGCTTAAACCAAATTTGTGCTACTCTCACAGACACTGCACTAGGTCCATAAACATCACAAATTTTTTTCGCGGCTTGCGTTGCATTTTTTCCTTTTTTGTAGTAAAATTTTAAAATGTATCAAATTTCTTCATTAGATTCCCTCATCTTAACAGTAAGAAAAACAAATGAAAATCACACATTTTACCTAATTTGAATTTGGAATTATCTTTTTTAAAATTTAAACTTTTCAATAATACCAAGACCAGCCAGATACAAATGGTATAGCCAAAGAGATTTTATTATAAGTTCACACATACTATTTGCGAAAAGAGTTTGTCCCCAACCTATTATTTATATTCATGCCAAATTACAGCTTTCTAGTATTAATAGTCTCTGCGCTAAGCCGCGGACAGATGGACAGACGGACATGGCGAAACTATAAGGGTTCCTTGTCGGACTACGGAACCCTAAAAAGAGCAATACGTACAATGGTTCGGATCCAGCAGCTACAATCGTGTCGAGAGCATTTCATAAAACTGGGCATACTAACTGCTCCCAGTTTGTATATATTTGTTCTTCTCACTGACCTTTCAATGGTTCGGATCCAGCAGCTACAATCGTGTCGAGAGCATTTCATAAGACTGGGCATACTAACTGCTCCCAGTTTGTATATATTTGTTCTTCTCACTGACCTTTCAATGGTTCGGATCCAGCAGCTACAATCGTGTCGAGAGCATTTCATAAGACTGGGCATACTAACTGCTCCCAGTTTGTATATATTTGTTCTTCTCACTGACCTTTCAATGATTCGGATCCAACAGCTACAATCGTGTCGAGAGCATTTCATAAGACTGGGCATACTAACTGCTCCCAGTTTGTATATATTTGTTCTTCTCACTGACCTTTCAATGGTTCGGATCCAGCAGCTACAATCGTGTCGAGAGCATTTCATAAGACTGGGCATACTAACTGCTCCCAGTTTGTATATATTTGTTCTTCTCACTGACCTTTCAATGGTTCGGATCCAGCAGCTACAATCGTGTCGAGAGCATTTCATAAGACTGGGCATACTAACTGCTCCCAGTTTGTATATATTTGTTCTTCTCACTGACCTTTCAATGGTTCGGATCCAGCAGCTACAATCGTGTCGAGAGCATTTCATAAGACTGGGCATACTAACTGCTCCCAGTTTGTATATATTTGTTCTTCTCACTGACCTTTCAATGGTTCGGATCCAGCAGCTACAATCGTGTCGAGAGCATTTCATAAGACTGGGCATACTAACTGCTCCCAGTTTGTATATATTTGTTCTTCTCACTGACCTTTCAATGGTTCGGATCCAGCAGCTACAATCGTGTCGAGAGCATTTCATAAGACTGGGCATACTAACTGCTCCCAGTTTGTATATATTTGTTCTTCTCACTGACCTTTCAATGGTTCGGATCCAGCAGCTACAATCGTGTCGAGAGCATTTCATAAGACTGGGCATACTAACTGCTCCCAGTTTGTATATATTTGTTCTTCTCACTGACCTTTCAATGGTTCGGATCCAGCAGCTACAATCGTGTCGAGAGCATTTCATAAGACTGGGCATACTAACTGTTCCCAGTTTGTATATATTTGTTCTTCTCACTGACCTTTCAATGGTTCGGATCCAACAGCTACAATCGTGTCGAGAGCATTTCATAAGACTGGGCATACTAACTGCTCCCAGTTTGTATATATTTGTTCTTCTCACTGACCTTTCAATGGTTCGGATCCAGCAGCTACAATCGTGTCGAGAGCATTTCATAAGACTGGGCATACTAACTGCTCCCAGTTTGTATATATTTGTTCTTCTCACTGACCTTTCAATGGTTCGGATCCAGCAGCTACAATCGTGTCGAGAGCATTTCATAAGACTGGGCATACTAACTGCTCCCAGTTTGTATATATTTGTTCTTCTCACTGACCTTTCAATGGTTCGGATCCAACAGCTACAATCGTGTCGAGAGCATTTCATAAGACTGGGCATACTAACTGCTCCCAGTTTGTATATATTTGTTCTTCTCACTGACCTTTCAATGGTTCGGATCCAGCAGCTACAATCGTGTCGAGAGCATTTCATAAGACTGGGCATACTAACTGCTCCCAGTTTGTATATATTTGTTCTTCTCACTGACCTTTTTAAGAATTTACACAAATTTGAAACGAAGGATGAACAGGATATTAGGCTTACGTCTAGGCGCAAGGATTTAATAAACAACTTCCATCCTAAACTAGAAATATCTAAACACTGCACACTTTACCAAACCGTAAAATTAAGCAAATTTTAATGAAAAAGTGTTTGTATAACATTGACGATTTGTAGGTCTGACATATTTTTTAATTCTAGATTTGACATATTTTCCACGTATTGAATTGTAATTATCAAAAATTTACGCCAAGTTCTTCCGATTATAAATAAAATAAAACGATAACCTTATATGTAAGCTGTAGTTAAGTTACTCACTAAGCACCTTCAAATGTGATGTATATTGCTTATGAAATAAATAAATGAAATTTCATGTCAAATGAAGTTTGGAGTGAAGCAACTCGGCCAAACTCGTTCAAAAACTCAGCGTTGCAACCCGAGTGTTCCTGCATCCTAGGGTTCAGCTTAGGGTTTTTAATTAACATACTTCTGGTGTACCTCTGTATAAATTTGTTTTTACTTTAATATTATTAAAACTCACGTGAGCTGACATTTTAAATTATTATTAAATACCGGCTTTAACACTCACGTATTATTATTGTTGAGTATATGCCAACTGTTTCACCGAGACAATTTCGGCATTCTCAAGACGAGTGTCGTTCTTAGGTGAACGACGACGCGGCGTTCGCCGACGTTGTCACACGGCCACTGGCAGCCATTTTTACTAGTTTAAGTTTCTGTTTGAATTAATTTATCCTTCCCTCATGCATGGTAATAATCAATGATAAAATAAACTTCAGTAGGTATTTTAAATTTATTTTATTATTTACACGTACCACATATAATTATAGATAAATAAATATATTTTTAATTATCACCCATGTATGGTTTTTTATTTTTATGCATTTTCATACAGATATAATATTTTATAAATACACGACCTAATGACGATCCCCTGAAGGGGTCGAGTATATAGGTATACATACTTAAAACGTCACTTTCTTGATTGATTTCTACTGTGAAAATACATTAAACAGCAAATTCACGACTTCTTATTATTCTATGTTACTTTTAGAAAAATTTAGGGGGCAGAATTAGAGAAAAAAAAATGATTTCACGTGTACACTAGTTGTGCGGTACATACTAAACCGAAAATAAGGTTGCTACTTCTTATATACTTAACATAGACGCCCACAAATAAATAATTACTAAAAATTACAAAAGTTTATTTCACTAATTCGTACGTTCTCACGCATTTTCCCTGCCAGCCCTCTGCCGTGCTTGTCTGAAAATAAAATAAAGTTATATTTTTAAACATTTAATCAGCCATGAAAGTATACATAGAATTAACATAAAGGTCGTGTAACAGATAGCAAGCATAAACAAGGCAAGGTAATTGGCTTCTGGGATAAAGAACATCTGCAAAAACAATACAGAGTTTGTCGGATCAAATTGTTCCATCAAAAATTTAACATAGCTATGAGGTAAAGGCGTCTTTAATTTAGCAAATTGATTTTGAATCAGGAATTATCTCTAAGAAAATGTGAAAAATTGTACTGACATCTCCCAACATAATTAGAAGCTGCGAACCACAGGGGAAAGTGCGAACCTATCGCCGTACGGGTACGGGTTACTACGTAACTTACGCACATTCTTCATAAGCATAAGGCATGCTGATTTGCAAATTAAATTGAAGTGTACACATAAAACATAGAGTTATTAGTGAACCTACAGACAGAAGGACAAACCCAAAAATGTAAATGGTTAAATATATTTATTTAAACAGACAGACAAAAATATACATATAACTAAAACATGCATCTTTTGTACATATTTAGTTATGATAACTTAGAGACAGACGTACAAGAAATTAGATTAAAGTATCTATCAATAGGTAAGTTTCCGTTTTTTGTCTATGGCAAATGTAAATATATATTTTTCTCAAAAATACATTGTAATATTACCATTATATACTGTAAAGACCTACCAGAAAATACTTCATCCTGGCGAGCTATTAAAAGTGTCCAGGAAATCTGAATAACTGTCCTGGAAGTTCGTATGAAAATCCATTACATACCATATGTTCACAGAGTAGATTTCATGTGTTTTCTTTTTGAAACTATTCGTGTCTATGTTCTTAAGAGGCCAATTTACAAAGAAAAATAAATTGAATTACAATTTCATGTAGAAATGTTTGCTATATTTTATAACTGCAATAACAATAACAAAAATATTTTTTTATTGGTTTTATGGGTATATTTAAAACCAATGAATACTTAAAATTTAACCTCAATGAGCATTTTTTTTTTTTCTTAGTTCTTAGCGTTCCTCTAGATGGCGCTGTCCATGAAGAAAGCTGCATGGCGGTAAAAACCTTTGCCCAGCAAGCAATAATAAAAAAAAATTGCGTAAAAGCGGGAATTTATGTTGCTTTATATTTTAGTTGAAAGTGTTTGTGCAAATAAATTACAAAATGAGTTCAGAAGCGGGCTCAGATATAGATTGTATACTCCATTAATGCTTTGCTGAAGAAATAAATAACAACAAACATGACGAATCGCCCAAATATGAGCAAGTAAGTAACTTTTAATATTTCCTAGTCAGTTCATTTCATTTGAGGTAACTCATTATCATGAAAAACATGAAAATGTTTCATTTTATTTTTGAGAAAAGCACTATTTTTTCTTCGACAATCCTGGCCTCGTATATAAAAGCCCTCAGCCTACGGGCTCAGACTTCCAGGATTGCTTATTTCCTGGTCTTAGCAGTAATGCACTATTTATTTATAATTGTCATTGTCATACTCAACTGATGCCGGACCCAGCTAGGGTCAGAAATATATGTTGAGAAAATGTTATTGCCTATTATAATATCACTGTAAGTACCTACAAATCAAATTGAAGTAAGTATGAAAACGCATTCGTATCGTATCTTACTCGCATATCCTCCCGAAGTTATTCGGGGGAGAGTAAAAGAACAGCTATCAGGCAAAAGCAGGCGGCCCACAATTGCCTGGGACCGATGGATGCCGGGCTTTATATAAAACAGACTGGTGATGGGTAGCGGCGTCACTGGTGCAAAGGTTTCGGCACCGCGCTCACCAACCCCCCTGCCCAGTGTGTGTGAGTATAGGAATTTCTTCCAGGAGGACCGCCAAGAGTGGAAAAATCCTGGAAAGGCCTTTGTCCAGCAGTGGATGAAACAGGCTGATGAATTGATGGATGGAAGCACGAAAATTATGCATTGAAAGACTCTTTGGTGCATACTTGACTGGCAGGATTTGAATCTGGGTCTTAAGAGGGCACTGCACGATATTGTCAAAAACGATGTGCACGGTTTTTTTTTAAAGGTTCATTTCAAAGATTATAAAACGCAATTTGTTTCATAATTGATGTTACGACAAAATGACGTTCTCAAATAAAATGTATGATGCAACATACATTGTAGAAACATAAGTTTAAATCCAATATAAAAAAGCGCTCACCAATGAAGTTAGCCCAAAATCTAAAAAAGTGTGTCGGCTTCTGAGTAGTTTTAGTAACTTAGGTAGTCATAGAATTTTATTTCAACTTCAATACAACCACAAACGTATGAACTACAATTCGTAAGACTCACATTTATGAAATTTTGCTTCGTTATTTAAATATGTTTTTTTAACGCACCTCAAATCGATACACAAGTTGTAATGATAACCTGCTCATAAAATGAAACCACATGTTAATAATAACCAATTTCTCGATATACCACAGTCTGTCCCTCTTTAGGTAGATCAACAGAGTGAGACAGAGCACTGTATCAAGCGCTATCGAACTCGATATGGTCCTCCATATTAGAGGTGCAGAATTAATTCAGTCAATACAGAAAAAAATACTTTTTAATAAATGATATTGTAGTGTCAAATTCTATTAATACTACTCGTAGAGATTGGACTTGGATCAACAAAGAAAACATTTTAAAGTTGTTCAAGACACCCTGCGTCACCATAAAGTCTGTAACTACCTATATAGTATTATTCACCAAAGATGGTAACTCAGTTTAGCTGCTTTTAGACTTTAAGGCTGCATATAAGGTCAGATTGAGCGCCTCATTTTGCATCAGTCAGACTCAGAACTGAACTCTATGACGACGTTTACTTTTATGTACAAAATAGCGCGCTCCCAGCCGTGGCCGTGGCTGTTACGACCACCAAGAAACACGCGCACACAAAAATCTCCGTTTTTATTTAATAACTCTGCTTCTAGATGCAATTTTTTAAATATTCTAAGACAAGCAGACGATGTCATTTGTTAACTTATTTTTATTCAAAATTTCAAGGCGGTATGATTTAAGGAAGGGCCTTTAACACTCGAAAAAACATTAAATTTAGAGGTAATTCGTAATTTTTTTCTATCGAGCGAACTTAAAGATTTTGCATTTTTTTTAAGATCAACTTATCAACCATATAGTCTACTGTATTTATTATTTTTACTATACCGATTAACCAAGTTAAACAATGTGATATGCTCATTTGAAGTTGGGCATCTGGCCTTATACGGACCCTTAATATTATCGATTGATGGTGTATGTTGTCACTTCTTGATAACTCATTTTAACAATGTAATATTGAAAAATGTTTCTTGAATGTTGTTCCACTAATACCTATACACTCGTATATTAGTAAAATATACAGTTTCAATCCATGAAACGATATAATCGACATAATCAAGGCGAAAATGTGTCTAATTGTTTTCGCCTGAATGGTAGCGTGACCGTTCTGACAAAAATACATTAGTTGATAATGAACAGAAAATCACTTGTAATTACTATGGGATATTTATTTCCTGATTGGTTTCGCCTATAAGGCATTTGATTGTGTCATTGATTGCACTGACGTAAACTAATTCCTTTGAAAATGCCATAAAGGCGAAACCGGTTAGGAAATGAAAAAAATTGTACGATAGTACTCGTACAAGTAATTTTCTGTTCAAAAAGTATTCAAGGTTCCACCAAGCGCCAACAATCAAAAGTATAAACATAATGTATATTAGATTACAAGAAGGTTCAATATTTTTCTATTATTAATTATCATTCATCGGCGCCTAGTCCATTTCGTCCGTCGAAATTTCTTTAGTTAGCAAGTGCAGAAGAATCTGCTGAATCTGAAGACAATTCCCGTCTCTGCCTCATCAGGTCCAAAGTTTCGCTCGAAATCTTGGACTCCTTAGTCCTTCGCTCCGGCTTAAAATAAGCCCTGTCCACCTCGGGACTAATATTCGTGAAATTGTTAGCACGCTGGTCAACGTCCTCAGTGGTTTCCAACAGGAAAATCGGTTCTGAAAGTTCCATCTGGAACTTTTTGGATTCCCAACGATTTGGTGCAGAGAAGGACGGAGCGTAAAATTCATCAGACGGTTTCTCTCCAGCTGCAAGTCAATACTCAAGATCCCTCAGACAAGTCGGTAATCGCTACCGGTACAAAACCTATTGATTATGGAGACATCTTGGAATATATGCTTTTGATCCGCCATGATGAAGTCTATCTCATTTTTAGTCTTATCATTAGGGCTTCACGAGGTCCACTTCCTTTGAGGCTTCTTTTTGAAGAATAAATTCATCAAAAGAAGCCCCAGGCTCTAAAGGAAGCTAACCAGCATTTGGCCAATATGGTTTCTGCAGCCATAACCGTGTGGTCCGATTGCCAATTCAACACGCTCTTGTACTCCCACTTTGGCGTTGAAGTCCCCCATAACAAGGGTAAAATGCGTCTTGGTTGTGTTACGTCTGGTTTTAGTTATGTCATCATAAACCACGGCCTCGACCACATCATTGGAGTCTCTCAACGTGGGGGCATACACTTGAATGATTTTCAGAGAATATCTCTAGTTAATTCTGAGAACAAGATACTCCACCCGAGTAAAGACACTGTCGATTTCTAACACGTTGCTAGTGAGGACTTTGTTGACCAGCATGCCAACTCCACTGATAGACAATTGCTCGCCTTCTCGATAGTAAATTAGGTGTCCTGAATTTAAGGTTATGGTGCCTTCGCCCTCTCGTCGGACTTCCGACAACCCAAGAATATGCCAGTTGATTCGACCTAACTCTGACTCGAGTTCAGCGAGGTGTCTGTCTTCCCGTAGCGTCAATATGCCGCCAAAAAGAGTTGCTGGTGTTGGTGGCCATTCAATCGCCCCCCCTGTTACCGCGACTGCCACCGTAGTTGGGAAAAGTGGGGCTGCCGGGAACCGGGGGCCGTTTATTTGTAGCGCACATCATATTGGAAGAAAATGTCCATACTCACACACGCTTAGCAGGCGGTTTGGTGACCGCGGTGCCGGTACCCCTCGCACTAGCGACACCGCTGCCCTTCACTAGTCTATTTGGGATGGATATACCGCCATCAAACGGTCCCAGGCTTGGTGGGCTACCTGGTTTGTGCTTGTCTGCGAGCTGTCCTCTCTCTCCCCCGAATAACTACAGGGGGGGCGCGCGGTTTGCGAGTAAGATGGTGGTACCTCCACTCGGCATCGGCTCTACCACCCCAACTACCCCAAGAGTCAATGTTATTTCACGCCAATAAGGGTAGGCCTCTAAAACCATGGTACTTTACTTAAATTATGGTAATTAATTAAAGTCATGGTAGTCAATGTGATACACTGAAGTCAAAATACCTAGTTCACCAATGTCATGGTAGTTCTCTAAGGTAAATAATTTATATACCACGATAAGCTGGTCGGTTGTGAACTCGCGCACGTGCGTTGATTTCCTGCCGTTGTCTTCAACTTGTGTTTGTATTAGTTTGTTGCCGTCGATTGTCATAGTAGATTTCACCTGAAATATTAGAAAATGAATCTATATAAAAGGGGTTTTCCTCTAAATGTATGCATTATTTAGTTTGTTTCGTGTGTGCGTGCACAAAACGAACGATCGACACCCCGGATTTGGGTACCCCAGTCGTACTTCTCATTCTCATTTATTGGCGGGGAGGTGGGTGTTGCTCTTCTCTACGTAGTGAAGGTGACCTACGTTTATATAGCCAAATTCATACTGCTAAGTGGTCAGTACCCTTTCTGTGAAATAGGCAAAATAAAATTTAGCCTATACTAATTGAGTCGAGGTTGTTCTTGAACAAGAATAGAGGCACAACAATTATTTTTTTCGTATTTCGCAAACAGAGTCATTCAACCTTGGTCCTGGCCACTTACCGTAACGAGTCTCAAGTATGAATTTGGCTATACAAACGAAAGTCACCTTATATACCTTTACAATAATAAGTAGGTAGTAAAAAAGGTGACATACATTTTTGCGAATTTAAAAATTAAATTTTGTATAGATGCCAAAACAAAGATTTTAATATTTTTTATAGCACACCGTGCGTAAAATGACCGCTTTACGCACGCTGCGCTTGCGTAAAGTCGGCATTTTCCGCACTTGTGCTATAAAATATTTAATGTTTAAAGTTCTTCTCTGTCCATTTCTTTGTCTGTTCCGTCTTAACTTGAAACCCACATAATGTATTTGGATGCGGTTTGCTTTATTACCATCTTACTAATAGTCTTCGTGACATACATATAGGCTATAAAGAGTGTTGATAAAATAACGCTGAAAACTGACTATAGTTGAAAGACAAGTCTGTCTGTATGTACGTATATTCCGTTTTAACTCAAAAACCACTCAACGTATTTGGATGCGGTTTGCTTTATTATCATCTTACTAATGGTCTTCGTGACATACATATAGGCTATAAAGAGTGTTGATAAAATAACGCTGAAAACTGACTATAGTTGAAAGACGAGTCTGTCTGTATGTACGTATATTCCGTTTTAACTCGAAAACCACTCAACGTATTTGGATGCGGTTTTCTTTATTATCACTGCAGTAACCCTGGTCATTATATTATCTGTGCTCTGGTCAACATATAGGCTATAAGAGGTGTTCATAAAATTACCGCCAAGCCGAAAACGGAACAGATATTGAAAAAAGGACAAAGGGTAATAAACTATGACTACGTATAGAGCAACGTTTATTTGAGAGAGAGGTGTTACCTTCGCGCCATCAGCTCGCGTCTCCGGGAACTCCTCGCCCAGCTTGAAGGTGATCGTGACGGTCCGGATGGCGGTCGACATGGTCATGGTGTAGCTGCCGTCCTCGTTCCGCTCCAGGGTCGCCACCGGGGTCACCGACATTGCCAACTTCCGGGAGATTATGCCGACTTCTGGAAGGGAAAATGTACTGTTCATTGCACTATTCTTCTTAGAAACACGAAACATATTGTCAGAACATGAATCCCTGAGGGGTTATTGTGAAATGCAAGTCACAGTCCACACTTGATAAAGTGCAGAAGGTGAGACTGGAGAATTGCGATTGTGTGCTTGCAGACCATTGACATTGTGGAAAACAACTCTTATAGCAGAGCAGGCAAGGTCTGTTTTCAAAAAAATATGGATTGACTTTTATCTTATCCTTCTATACTTTATGTTGCCATGATTTTTCAAAAATAGACCTTGCCTGCACTGCTATAAGAGTGGTTTTCCACAATGTCAATGGTGTGCTAGCACACAATCGCAATTATCCAGTCTCACCTTCTGCACTATGGAAGACTTAGCTTTTGCGATGTCTATTACGTTCTTACCTAAACGCGATGGGAGGTGGTGAGCCCTAGCGTGCATTATTGGCTGGCATGGGCGTCTGTAACGGGTAAAGCCCGAAGTCGGGAAAAGTCCGAAAAAAGTTAAAAATAGGTGCGACGACGAGCGAAGCGAGGAGGAGCGTGTTAGGTTTATTGGGCGCGGAGCGAGGCGACCCCCCAAGTTTTGTATAACATTACCCGGGTAAACCTAGGGTTACCCTATCTTCTAACATTACCCGTAACATATATAAGGGCAAAGATTTAACATTAGGGGTTCGCCCGCCCCCCTCCCTCAGCATTCGAAAAAAAAGGAATATTCGCGTAATATTTACATTTTGTATCCGTTACGGATTTATATTTGTCATAAAATACAAGTAACATTCATTTATGCAGCCAAATTCATACTAAAGACTCGGTAAGCGGTCAGTAATAGTATCAATATCATATATCAATATCATAAGATTTGATGCCCCTTGTTGTGACTGTCAGGACGGTCAGTGCGACGTTTTCTCATAAGACAAGGGTATTCCGAGAAATCTGTTCCAACACTTTCATTTTACTTTGGAGCGGGCCGCTCAGAAAATTCGCGATTTTCAGGTGTTTTATTTATTGTCTTGAAATTAAGAGGATGGATTATTAATATGACGGCCGTTTTATATCACATTTCTTACAAGGTTTATTATGATACAAACCCAACTCAAATGAAATGGTATTTATATTGTAGCTTAGACCTATTTTTGCGATTGCATTGGATGCAGTAAAATGCAAGTATCCGTATATCAAACAGCCGAAATATTTAGTTCAGAGAAAGAAATATGATAAAAATATTTCTTTGAAGTGTTGTTATCTTATTACAATTTCACGGTTTAAAATGTATTCGCGAAGAGACAATGACGGGATCCATCCATCCATCCATCCATCAGCCCGTGTTCGTCCACTGCTGGATATAGGCCTTTCCCAAATTTCGCCACTCATGTCGGTCCTCCGTCCTCCTCATCCAGCCGCCCCCCGTAACGTCCTTCAGGTCGACGGTCCAGCGGGCACGAGGTCGGCCTCCACTACGCTACGTGGTCTCCACTCTAAAGCCTTTCGGCCCCAACGGCCATCATTTCGGCGACAAATATAGCCTGCCCACTGCCGCTTCAACTTACTGATTCTTTCGATCTCCGACAGATCTCCTCATTTCGGATTATATCCATCAGAGATACCCCAAGCATAGCCCGCTCCATAGCTCGCTGAGCGACCTTAAATCGGTGGATCAGGTCCTTTGTGAGAGAGAAGATGACGGGATAATTTTAGCGCGCTATGATAATGTTAGTAATAAACTATGTATCACTGTAATTAACGATTGTTATTGTAAATACATGTTTAAATTTAACAAGTAGGTATGAAATTAACGAGTACACGATACCTATTATTAACGTTTCATCATAATCATTTATTCATGTATAAAAATTCTTAAGAAAACAAGTGCAATTAAATGAATATGTGAGATATGTATTTATTTTTTAAATATACAGGATTAGTTTTTCAAGTGGACATGGATGACCAAAAAATGCTCCAACGAGTCCGGGCCGCGTATATGGCTTTCCGTCTTCTGTACGTGCCCCAAGGAGAGCCAAGCTCGCTACGGCTTTCTATTGGTATAAACAAGCAAAATACCGTCCACTGTACGTCCACTCGAGGGAATGAAATCGATATGCTTTTCCAGCTGCTGTTTCTGCTAAAGTTAATAGAAATCCGTATTCAGTAGGTCTACCTACCATTATAGCAGATGCTTCTGATATAAGAATGTAACGATAAAATACGAACTGTAGTATATTGGAATAAAAATTCTACCGTATATATATATAAGTATAACGTTATTATATTAAATTAAACAAGCTTATTTTTATTTAGATTATAAAAAATGCGTGGTTCAATTTAGGTATCCCTTCTGCTAGTATATTGTATTATATGGATATCGCGGTATATGGACTTACTGAGAATTAGGGTGATTTTCTATGAATGATTTCATGAATGTATACTTATTTATTAATACATGTCAATAACAAAATTGGTAATACTTAATTAAAACAGAAATGTCTATTTGTTTTTTTATTAAATAGACAATCTCAATGTTTTTTTTATCAGAGGCTCATTATTATGAATATTTTAAGAAATGCTGTGGCGTCTTATACAATATTAATTTGAGGCTATGTCACGAGATGCTACGTAAAACAGTTGAGATGAAATGCAATAAATCACAAATTAACTTTGACGAAATCAGTTTCTTTACGAATTTGACCCATGCCAATAAAAGTTGTCAATCTTGCTTGCATGTGTTTTTGGCAGTATAGAGACAGAGATAGAGAGTGATAGCTTCCGAGTCAAGATCATTTGCTTATAGCACTTCTACTTGAAGCAATAAGAGTTAATTTTGTTTAATTAAACTATGAGAGAAGCACCCAACGTGATGTGATGAATCAGAGACGCTTTCTTAAAAGTGCTCGTTGTGAAAAATCCGTACATTACTCGTCCCCCAAGGGGGATGTATTCAATACGGGTTTTCATGGCTTAAACTTGTACACGGTAGCTAGAAAGACGTATCGATTTCGTCACTTCGAGGGGATATACAGAGTACGATATTCTAGTTGTTTAACCCCATAGAAAGCCGTAGCGAACTTGTCTCTCCTTGGGGGACGTACAGAAGACGGGAAGCCATATACGCGTCCGGGCCGATTTTCATTTCTTGTTGTGATGTGCACAGAACTATATTTAAAAGTTCTGTGGTGATGTGTGATGTTGAATACAGCCCAATCGTCGAGACATCGAATCCGGCTATTTACTAGAAATATTTACAAAAATAAAACAGTAATAATTAATAATTATATATATTTTTTGTTAATCAGCGGCTTCGATTCTAGGTCAGGGAAATTATTTTATTTGGTTTTTCCAAAAAAACACGCTCTATATTATTGTACCATCCGATTTTTTCTTAATTTGTCAGAAATACTGAGTCAAGTAAGTAATTTTGACTCAGGGAGTCCATTCTACATTACACCTAATATCTTTTTTCGCTATTACGCTATCGATTTTGTTTAAGAAATAGTTTTGTAAGTATGAAACCATCTTACCTCAAAATTAAAAAAACGCACCTTTACAGGATCACTTTGTCTGTCCGTCTGTCAAGACCATTTTTCTCGGGCCCCTTTGGAGATATCACGGTGAAACTAATACGTCCTACAGAAGCCCGTAATCTTATACATATTAAATACAACGTCTGTCTGTCTGTCTGTCCGTTCGCTTATAACTTGATGCAGTGTAGATTGCATGCAGTTTTCACTGAAAGATAAAGCATTTCTTCGGGAAGGTTTAGGGCTATGTATCATCACGCTATGACAAAAGGGAGCAGCGCAATGAGAATTTTAGTGAGATATCGAAGGTTCGCCGCCGTAGCATTGTCAATCGTCGCGGGTTCAAACCCCGATTGGTAAAATTTGTTTTCACTTTTTATCTTTTATTCTTTTATTTTACTTTCAGAAAAAATATTTCCTTTTGTAAAAAAAATATTAAAGCTGAAATTATATTTTTTGACTGCGCAAAGACCAATAACTAAAATATTTTTATTTTCAAGTGCTTAGAAAACGCCATCTCTGGGAAGCTATCCTGGATAACGGCTCAGTAAGCTGGCGTTGAAATTGTTTTTATTTTAATACACTAGATAGCGCTGCATGTTTCAAAATATCGAACTTGACGCACTCTGGTTCAAATCAACTCACGTTAAAGTTTGTCTACACTATTATATAAAGAAGAAAGATTTGTTTGTTTGTTTGCATATAATAGGTAATATCTAGAACTACTGAACTGACTTTAAAAATTATTTAAGCACTTCATAAGATTTTTTGTTAATCGTGTGGTATGTACGCCTTGCGTAGTCGTACGTATGTAGTCTCATCGTCGGGGTTTCAATCATCCACTGGTAAATGTTTTTTTTAGGAGACCTCTCAAGTTTAACTTTATTTGATCGGTATTTATGAGTATTTTTGTAGAACATGGTGACCAGGATCTAATGACGGGAGTGGGAGGTGCGTACGGGATCTCCTCAATGGATAATAGCAGACCCTTCGAGTTTAGGCTTATTTAGTTGGTATTTATTAGCACTTTGGTAAAACATGGTGAACAAAGTCAGCTGATGGGACTGGAAGGTAGTTATGGGATCTCCTCAACGGATAACAGCAGACCCTTAGAGTTTGGGCTTATTCGATTGGTCTTTATTAGCATTTTGGTAAAACATGGTGACCATAGTCTGATGATGGGACTGGAAGGTGGGTACGGGATATCTTCAACGGACAACAGCAGAACCTTCGAGTTTAGGCTTATTTTGTTGGTATTTATTAACACTTTGGTAAAACTAGGTGACCAGGGTCTGCTGATGGGACTGGAAGGTGGGTACAGGATCTCCTCAACGGACAACAGCAGACCCTTCGAGTTCAGGCTTATTTTGTTGGTATTTATTAACACTTTGGTAAAACATGGTGATCAGGGTCTGCTGATGGGACTGGAAGGTGATTATGGGATCTCCTCAACGGATAACAGCAGACCCTTCGAGTGTGGGCTTATTCGATTGGTCTTTATTAGCAATTTGGTAAAATGTGGTGACCATGGTCTGATGATGGGACTGGAAGGTGGGTACAGGATCTCTTCAACGGACAACAGCAGACCCTTTGAGTTTAGGCTTATTTTGTTGGTATTTTTTAGCACTTTGGTAAAACATGGCGACCGTTGCATATTGTCGTTAAAAAAATCATATTCTTTTGTTTTCCTTATTTCCACAAAAATCTCTTCGACGCGGGCGGAGCCGTGGGCAAAAGCTAGTCATAGTATAAATTAAGTAAGTGCCATAGTGCTGTTAAAAAAATCATGCTTCTAACTCAACGCAATAAAAATATAAAAAAGCCGCTAAGTTTTAGAGATATTATCAATTTTCGATAGAAATCAGCGGCCATCTAGAATGACATCTATATTTCCGATATATCGTCATCTAAAGTACTTAAGATTACAATCTTAATTGTATTCTAAGAATAGATATTACCATCACGTAATAATCTCCAGGCACACAATAAAAAACATTTTCAAAAGCCGCTATGTTTGAGCCGTTATCAATTTTTGATAGGAATCAGCGGTCACCTAGAATTATATACTAGCTTTTGCCCATAGCTTCGGTCGCGTGGTACAGAAGTTTCTAGATAGCTTGGAAGAATTTTTCTGAAATAAAAAGTTTCCAATTTCCTACCACATTTTAATAAAATATATGTCCAACCATGGACGAATTTATTCATCTATGATCCAACAAAAGCGCTTGGACAGTGCAATTGTGCGAGGCCTGCTGGGCGAGACGCGGGAGGAAGCCCAATGTCCGATCTGGGGTCGGTTCGTGCGTCGTCATTTTTTGTAAACAAGCTAGTTGGGTGAGTTTCGGGCGTTTTCAATAATGTAGAAAAAAAAGCCTTCACCGTTGAGTGCGGTTCGGGCGTCCAGTTCTTATTACTGATTTCAATGGGCCCGTCTCGTGCGCTTTAGTATAAACAATTCCGTAGGAACCATAGAGTTACATACTATTGAATAATCTTTGGGGAAATAAAAACAAGTTAATATGTTTACTAAAAATAATGATAAAAAACTACAAGTTAATATTAATATTAATTAAACTTATTTTGTTAAAATCATAATAAAACTATTGATTTATGGAATTCTCGTGTTTTCTTAAGTCTACAGAAAAAACTACGACGCACGTAATAAAACCGGTTGTTTTTCCAAACGAGGAAAATTTATCAGTTCAATCTCACTAAAGATTTCCATCTACAACGATCCTGACACACCTCTTGCTAATATTGCAAAATAGGTAATAAAGGTTGGTCTACATAACTCCCGCCAAGTCGAGCTAAAAAGCGGCACGGCCGTAATATCCTTTTCTCGAAGCAGTTCAGGCCATTTTCGACAACTTCGTTGTGGATAAAACTAGAAGCCTGAATTTTCAGTTACCTAGCAGGCATTGTACACACACGGTATATTTCAAATTTTATTTAATTTGTAACAGTAGTTTAAGAAGAAGAACTAGTCAAAGTTTCCTAATTTTGTCACTGCGAGTGAGTGACCCACTGACTGACTGACCGATCATCAAACTCTAAGGCACTTCTAGCAGACATAGAAGCTTCAAATTGAATACAATTAGTGTTTAGTGTATAGTGTATAAATCAAGGAAAAACTAAAATATTTTGCAATTTCGGTCCAGTTTTCTAGATACACCAACTGTATAAATAACTTTGTAATCCGATATAAATATACATTATTACAACGTTACATTTGCAGTTGTAAGTAGAAGGTACCGAAAAGGGAAAACAGCAGGACTATCTACAAAAAGAAATGAGATGCCATCAAAAACAAAACTTGTAAAAAAAACAAGTCTCGCCTTAGTTCTTCTACCGTAAAAAGTTGTGAGATCTGTGTAAATTTAATATAATATGTATTACTTGTGAGATACATTGTGTTTTCATGCGATGGCCAAATCAATCTACCTATATTTCTTTAAAACATAAAATATTTTTAATATTGATATGGTCACTATAAGATGTTGTAAGGTTAGCTAATTATGTTATAACTTAAGACAGAAGGTCCCTTAAGTAGGGACTGAATAAATTAACCGACTTGGATTTATATGGATCTCACAACTTTTTACGGTAGAAGAACTAAGTTGCGCGAGACTTGGTTTTATTACAACTTTTATTTTTGATGGTATATTATACTAGAACTTCACCGGTTGTTTTTATTATTTATTATTCATTATAATTTATAACAAATTTGAAGGCATAAGAATTATAATATACTTACTTAAATAATTTTCGGTTGTATTTCTGACACAACCCGCTGCTTTTTAGGGTTCCGTACCCGAGGGTGCCCAACGGCAGTAAATTGCACTAAATAGCGGGCCTATTATGTAACTCAGTGTCGGTTGCCACCTATATGGTTGCTATTCACCAAAAACAGATAAAAAATGAACTTCCAAAATAACCTACAATGGGTATTGAACTGTTTTCGAATTGTGACATAATTTCAAGCGCGAACGTATCCTTAAGGGGGGCCCCCGACCTAAATTAGCAACTCGATTCGTGTCGGTACAAATATCGACGGAAAATGAATTGAAATAACGTTTATATCAGCGCGCACGGCAAAGTGGCTGTTATGACGATCGCTGCTTCTCCAAATAGCACAAAATAGGCGAAAATTGTAATTTTCACATGGACGCAACTATTACTTCGAAAATTTTATTTGAGTAATATTTTACTTATCAGATTCTCTAACCATTCGTTTTTTTCTCGAAAATAAATAACGTCAATTTGAGGTAAAGATGCATGAAATCAGTAAATATTTCTAACTTCAGTAATTATTTCGAAGGCAAATATCTTAAGGTATTTAAAAGTTAGAAAATAATTGATTAGTGAAACTGCACGGCAATTAATTTTTTATTTTTTTTTATGCCTGTATACAAACGAGTTAAAAGGAAGCGAGAAAGATCTTCGCACAGCATTTTGCTGGGGGACCCGCCTACAGAATCAGGCGGCTGGTCTTAATAGTATTACATTCACTTTAAGGTGGTAAACGGAGGATCTTGGTGCAAAATGCACATCATAATATTGTTTCCCTTACTTTTGAATAAAGAGTATGCAATAAATGTGTTTTATAGCAATTCGCGCAAACTCCTTGTTAATAGTTAGGTAATCATATGAAAATTATTAAATTTTATGCGTTACATTTAAGCTGCATTACATTACAACTGTAAACACGCTTTTAAGTTTGAAATGCAAACAAAATGTAATACATTAAAGTACGTAATTTTTTGTGAAGACTTTATTATTAATAGACTATTTCCGCAAGTTGCTTTAAAACACATTTATTGCATACTTTTGATTGAAAAGTTAAGTAAAACAATATAATGATGTGCATTTTGTACCGAGGTAAAAAGTTACCCCCTGCAGTGCAGGGGTTTTTGAAACAGTTTTTTTTTTCATTTTATTTGCCTTTTGTAACCGTTACTATGACAATAAAAACATTAACAATCCACGTAAACTTGCCTTACGATTCTAACAATAGGCAATTTACTTTTGCTCTTGAGCTTGACTAATTATATTTTGTAACCATTGAAGCAACCTTGTTATTGAACGCACTGACATGACTCCTTTCCGCCATTTTAATTTTACACTAGCCTTTGACCGTGGCTCCGCTCGCTTTAATTTCATCTCTGCCCCGTTTTCGGCTTGGACATTATTTTATGAACACACCTTGTAGCTTACCTATATATTGACGAGGATCACTACGATGGTAACAAAAAAAGCCGTATCCAAATCCGTTGAGTGGTTAAAACGGAACATACATAGACTGAAAAAAAAAACTAAAAACGGCAGTTTTGACTTCAGTACAAAACCAATAACTAATTTAATTTAAAATATTGTAAAAATATTCAATGTACAGTATGCAATATTCACGACATTTTTACTTCTTTATTATTAGTATAGAAGATATAGATAGAGATATATTTTATAGTCTACTCTTTGATATGCAATGGTTTCTGTAGTCCCATAAAACATGGGACTAGTGTGAAACTGTGAATCTTTGGGTTAATTCGATTAATCGAGTCTGGTCAAGCCACGCTGGGGTCGATGCAATTCATTAATTCATAATCGATAAAAACATTGTAAACGCTTGTCTGCTTGCCCCTGTTAAGGGGGTAACTTTTACCTCGGTACAAAATGCACATCATAATATTGTTTTCCTTACTTTCAAATTAAAAGTATGCAACAAATGTGTTTTAAAGCAACTGGCGGAAATAGTTTATTAATAATAAAGTCTTCACAAAAAAACTACGTACTTTAATCTATTACATTTTGTTTGCATAACATTAACAAACTTAAAAGCGTGTTTACAGTTGTAATGTAATGCAGCTAAAATGTAACGCATAAAATTCAATACTTTTCATGTGATCACCTAACTATCTACTAGCAGTTTCCGCGAATTGCTATAAAACGCATTTTTTGCACACTTTTTATTCAAAAATAAGGAAAACAATATTATTATTTGCATTTTGCACCGAGATCCTCCGATACCACGTTAAGGTGGTTGCGACGAACCTCGTTTCTAAACGCACAAATTATGAAATCCTTATTAAAAATAGTGGATTGTTGCATCGAGCAGAAAGTCACTTTTTCGAGGTTCATAATCTGCTTTTCTTTCAACTTCCAAATAAAGAACTGAAGCCAAAATAATCGAAAAAAAATCATTTAGAAAAATTAATAGTTACAGTCTGTCAAAAAAGTGTTCAAATGAAAATTGAAGAAACCATTTTTCTTTCGCCTTGTTACACCAAACAATTAAGTACAAAATTTGTTAAATCGAGTTAACTGCGTTGTTATTTCATACATATATTATCTACATTATACTACTTGAACGTTTAAAGTCCAATAAAGTTCATTAAAGTTTCATTTTCATTTCAACACTTTTTTGACAGACTACACGTTCGTACAGTTTTTAAACGTTATTCGATAGCTCACTATAAGCCAAAAATACGCTCTCGGAAAATGATTTCAGCCGTTTTTCTGTTTTCCAAGTGATGAAATTCCCATAGATTTTCAAATATATAATTGTATTTTGGAGGCAAAAGATTATCTTAGTACTTATTACTTTCATTTGCCACATTTTTATTTCTTCAGGTGTTCATTTCTCGTCACTTTCGCTACTAAAATCCATTTTCAAGAAACACAATCATATTACCAAAAAATATTTATTGCGTAAATTCGCGCCTATTGACAGAGATTTGACGTCTATTTAGCCAGTTTTCTTTATTTTAAATTGTTTGCAGGAATGAAAATAGCGCTGATTGGCCTATGACTTATTATCGGCGCGCTAATTGGGTAGTTCAAAACTAGTTTTCTATACCTATCAACCAAATCGTTTGCTTATAAAACCACTCGAGAAGTTAGTACTCGATTATGAAAAATACTGGCACGCTAGTTCAAGTTTTTTTTTGTGTATGGTTTACATTTTCATTCAGCCAGTTTTATTTACTTTAAATTGTTTGTGAAAATAAAAATAGTGCTGATTGGCCAATGACTTATCATCTGCGCGCTGATAGAGTAATTTAAAACTAGTTTTCTATGTACGGGTCACTTGGGATTTGCGGCTTTAGAGTCAGCGCCAGCACTGAAGTCCTCTGGATTAAGGTATTTTGGTTAATATTCCAGATAAAATAAATACTGACGCGGGACTTCAGCGGTGGCGCGGCAGTAAAGTATGTATGTAAATCCATGCATTGTTTTCAGGGCAATAATGGATTTTCGTAGGTATACTTACACTTTTCTGCATTACATTGCTCTGGAGCAGAAAAAGTGTGTATTTTATTTATATTATATGAAATATTATGAATTTCCAGAAATGGGAAAACCATATCACTTTATATTACTTTGTCTGGAAGTTTATAAATATTTGTACTGATTCAATAAAAGCTGCAGCTGTAACAAGTGAACAAAAACCCGAGAAACAACGATGGATTTAGATATTTTCCTTAATTTAATTATATTTTATTAAACACATTTTCTTGAAAATCGTATCACCTTGCATATCATGTAGAATTCTATGTATTTTTCTTCACTCAGTTCAAGGTCGTTGGCGTTGGGAGAAGCCTTAATGTCAATTAGGCTTTTCTACTTTGTAAATGATCTGGCACAACTACTATAAACACGCTTTAATTGACATTAAGCTATTGTCGCGTAATGTCATAAACCATTGATCTATCATAAGGTAGATACGCTATAAGAACGTATCGTCAACTAAAAATTAACCTCTTTTTTAAACAAGCGCCACCGAACGACAGAGATAGAGCGACAAGCTTTGACAGTGGCGCGAGCGAGATAAGTTACACAAAACAGGCCCATTGGGCCTATATTTGCAGGGCCGCGCACGAGAAGCGGGGTACCGTATCTTCCTTTTGTTTTATCTAAGACATAAACCACATTTATTTAATACTTTTTGTTAAAAAATAAGAAAAACAATCATAAGTTGTCCGGTTGGGAACGAGACCAGTCGCAACCGCCTTAATGAATAATAACTGTAAAGGAACAAGATTAAATATTACCAAGATACCTTGTACCTACTTATACAGATGTTGTAATGCTACTGGTTGCCCTTCAAATACGTAATGGAAATGTAACTTAAGAACTGGTAACCCATTAACTGATTAACATTTACACACAGGTTAAATCATTTACGTGTACTGGTTTAAATAGAAATAGACCACACCTCCGTAATCATACTGAAAAACTCACCCAAAAAACATATCGAATAAAAATGAAAGGGATTGTTCCAGTGGCGGATTTACACATTTTCCAAGTTAAGGATGTCCAATGTTTGCCGCCTTTATCACAAGCGGTCATTTGAGAAGACGGTTGAAATTCTAACACCTTATGGAGAATATTGGTTCATAATTGCAAACTAACATTATTTCAAATTTTATTTGCGGCTATTTTCGGATATATTTGCAAAATATACTGAGTTTTCTTTCAATGGTTGACTGCAAGCAATGGAACCTTTACCACAATAAAAATAAAATCGGCCATTCAAACCGACCGAATGTCTAAAGGCCGTTAAAAAATTAACCCGTCTCGGTCTAAATTATTCTATCATGTTACTCGGTACAAATAGACGTAAATATAATATCTTTGAAGCCTACAAAGTTAAAGGGTTTCTGTGCTAAAAATATAAATACTACAAAAAGGCATAACAATACAAGGCCGTTAAAAAAATTATAGTAAATATCCTACTGTGACTTGACTTGACACATTTGACAGAGTTAAGTATTGAACAAATGTTGTGTTTGACAGGTGACTTTTTTATTAATGCAAACTTCTCTATGGAGCAAAGGTCTCAGTCGTGTAGAGCCAAGCATTTGCCTTTAAGACCTTTTAGAATGAAAAGTTTTTTAAGTGGAAATAAGTACTAAAATACTTAACCAATCGAGATTATTCTTTCTTCATATTTTTACGTATACTTTACGTATACTTTTAGAATACTATTTAATGCCTTAGCAAACAATTTAAAATGTTGTCAATCGACAACATTACAAATTAATCATTGGTACAAAACTAAAAACCATTTTGAGATATTGGCCTTCTGAGCATCATATATTTTTTTCAGAATTAAATCATTATGAAATAAACATATTAAAAAAAAACTCTAAAGTTGGTAAATACAGGATTTTAAAAACAATTATCTTTGCTTTCAAGTTCATTCCGTATTAAAAAAAACAACTGTCATGTCATTGTGACTGCTGACATTGACAGCGAACATAAACATGCCAAGTTTATTTTTAAATAATCCCTTGGCAATGAACATCGAGTTTGAAATCCTTAGTTGCGACTTACGTTCTTTTAGCATGAGTGAATGAGAAATAATTAAAATAAGCATTAAAAACACACAATAAAAAAAATACGTAAGCTTTATTTTTACGCAGACTTTTAATATAAATATTGAAAACAAATGGTTACCTGAAATGAAATGATGTCGATTATCAGATCGTAGCTTTTTTTGCAATTCAGTTCAAATTACACAAAAAATGTTTTTTTTTGTGTATTTCTGAGTTCAATAATTAATGTACGACTACACTCTACACCTACAGGATAGGGTAAATTCTGCTCCTACACAATAATGTAAATTCGGTGAACGTAATTAAATAATATTTATTGCTCACAAGCAATGACACGGTCCCCAAATTTGCCGCCCCATAAATCTGCCGCCCTAGGCTCAAGCCTACTCAGCCTGCTGGCAGTGGCGTGCATAGAACTTTTTTCTGGAAAAACAATGAAAAGGTCAAGTTTGACGATAAAAACAACATGAAAAAAATAAAAAACCAATTTGAAAAAAAACTTATTTGCCTGAAATCATGAAGTCATAGGCAGTGTCTACCCTGGCTTCATACAAATAATGTTTTTTAAAAGTGATATTTAAATTTTTTCACATATTTTTGTTGTCAAACTTGACCTTCTTATTGCATTTCCAGCCAAAAGTTCTATGCACCGCCACTGCCTGCTGTAAATCTACCAGCGGATTGTTCACCTCCATTCTACATGCCAATTTTAAATCATTGGCGCATTTTATGTGGGTAAATCGATTTATTTTTTATTCACGCGGGTGTATTTCTTCAGGGGTTATAGGTCATTGGATTATTTGGTTTAAGCAGTCTATAAGGTCCTAAAACTCAAACTGAATATATTTAATTAAAATATAATTCAAACTCAAATCAATTGTTCCCCTGACCCATTTTCCCTCTTATTCCATCCATCCATCCATCAGCCTGTTTCGTCCACTGCTGGACATAGGCCTTTCCAGGATTTCGCCACTCTTTGCGGTCCTCCTGGAAGAAATGCCCATACTCACGCTGGACAGGCGGGTTTGTGAGCGCGGTGCCAAAACCCTTGCACCAGTGACGCCGCTGCCCGTCACCAGTCTGTTTTAAATTTGGGATTGGCAATTGGGGATCGATATACCGCCATCCATCGGTCCCAGGCAATGGTGGGCCAGCCGCCTGGTTTTGCCTGAGAGCTGTTCTCTTACTCTCCCCCGAATAACTTCGGGAGGATTTGCGAGTAAGATGGTGGTACCTCCACAGTCGAGCTCGGCATCAGGTCTACCACATACAAGCCCTCTTATTAAACTCACTCTTATTACCGTAACAATAAGGGTGAGAAGCCTGCGCATTTTTCTTAAATAGAATTTGAATAAAAATCTTCATCTCATCTCATTGTCTCATCTATCACTAGTCTACGGGTCACAGGTTCAATGTTTGCCCTGGGCCTGGTTACATTATCTTTTTTGGTGACCGTACACACTTTGAAGTATCTTAATTGTATGTACAATTGTAATACTACATACAGATCAACGAAAGTGAATAACTTTTTTGGAATGGCGGTTGTTGTCTACAAAGTTACACCTTTTGTTTAATTATGACCTTTATGTCAATGACCTAGGGTTGTCATAGAATATCGTGCAGTTTCTAAATAATGCTGGTAGTTTGGTGCGATACTTTATTTAATGAATTATTCCAACTTTAATGTTACTAACAGCAATGTCATTGTAGCTATTCAGGAAATACAATCCTTTATAATTTATTAATACGACTGAGGTATTTACAGTTTAAATAAATCTATATAATATATTCTATTCTACTAATAATAAAGTAGTAAAAAAGTCGTGTCTGTACGTTGAATATTTTCGCGAAGTTTTCAATGAAATGGGTTATTGTATTGTGTACTGAGGCCAAAACAACAATTTTTAGAATTTTTGTCTGTCTGTCTGTATGTATGTATGTTACGCTTTAACTCGAGAACCACAGAACGGATTTGGATGCGGTTTTTTTCAACATAAAGGCTATAAGGGATGTTCATAAAATAACGCTAAAGCCGAAAACGGGGCAAAGATTGCAAAAACGCGGGTGGAGCCGCGGGCAAAGGCTAGTACACTATATAAACAAAGACGAAATTTTCCTAAGAAAAAACTTTGGGGCTTGCTTCAGATTTATATATCTTTTTTCTCTGCTTTAACCTAATATTTCCAAGTTTTTTCCAGACATTCCAGATAAGAAATCCGCTAAAGCATTACTAATATACAATTATATTATCTTAGACATATGTACATACACTCACATCTGTCTCCCAGAGGGGTAGGCAATTCCATCTACTACGACCCTGACACACACACCACATCCATCAATCTAGTCATACAACCTCTTCTATTCCAGGTACTTTGGACTTCCCCCTTCTTCAGTATAACGCTAATTTCGTCAACATACGTCCTTCCTTTATATAATAATTTTTTGTACAAAAGTATGACGTTACCAAAAACGTCAATGAATAAAGTTGACTTACCAATAAACTTCATGTATTCGTCAAAGTTATCCGACGATTTCAACTTGTATTGTTTTCCCAGGAACTCGTCAATTGAAGCCATTTTATTGTTTAACTAATATTATTTATTAATTATTTACCAACAACTTTATCACAGTGTGCTTAGCCACGCTATTCTCGATAAACTGTCACCGACTATTGTATTTTCTTTCAGTGGAGACGTGTATATAAAGTGTGTATCTTTGCGTTATCGATTGCAGTTCCACTATGAACAGTACTTTTCACGGCTGTGTTATGAGCAGCAATGGAATAGATTTTGCTGCGTCGCTCATAGAATCGAACCGGTTTTACTAATTGCCTATGAATTCACAGGCTTATAGCTGTTGTGGTTATGAAAGACTTGCCAGTTTTGGTACTTTCTCTTCCGAGCTCAGGTTGCTTCTAATGGGCACGATGGTCATTTTGAACTGCATGAAGTGTGCTCTGGTCTCCGGATTCACTACCGTTATCTGGCATAGTTTTAATTCAATATAAACTCAAGTGACAAAATTATAAATATTTAATTCTATCTGTATATGATTTGTAAAACTAGAGTGGTTATATAGTGTTAGGATGGTGATGTCGCGGAAGCCGAAATCTGGCAACATTAGAAATGTTGTCTCGACCGACGACGACGCCACATCGTACGTCGTATTGGTTTGATTGAACTGAAGGAAGACAAAAGTTGACAAAACTAATTTTTTTTTTAATTGTTGTCTGTCTTTCTGTATGTATGTTCCGTTTTAACTCGAGCGAGAACAACTCAATGAATATGGATGCGTTTTTTTATCTCATTGTAGCGAGATATAGAAGGTGACTTTAATTTATGCAGCCAAACTCGTACTGGAGGCTTGGTAAGTGAGCAGTAACACAGATCGATAACACCTTTTGCTAATTTCCCAAAATAAAATCTTGACATAAGTACCGTAGTAATTGACTCGGGGCTGCGCTTGCGTTTGTAAGGAACACGAAAAGAATAATTTACGAATTTCACAAAAAGGATCATGGAACCTTGTTACTGAGCACTTACTGAGTTTTCAGTAAGAATTTGGCTGCATAAATTAAAGTCACCTTACATTTATTTATATCTTATTATATTTATTTATAGTCTGTTTAGTTTTTTCATCAACTCATTTAGTAATTGCATTATGTAATTATAATATTCTTATTCCTATATTTCTTTATTTTATGCAGGTGTATAATTTTATTAAAATTTAGTAGCCTATCTTAAATAAGATTTCTTATGTATTTTCCGTATTATATTTTTTCACCATGTTCTGTTGTTTAGGGTTCCGTAGTACCTAAAAGGAAAAAGGAACTTTTATGGTGAGACCCCGTTGTCCGTCCGTCCATCCGTATGTCACAGCCTCATAACTTAGCACCGTTAAAGACAAAGACTTGAAATTTGCTACAAAAATAGCATTCACTTGCCTACACAGTATTAGGTTAAAAACAAATTTAAAGATTTGAAATGGATCAAAATATTTCCAATACAAAAGTGAGAAAAATGAAAAATAAATTCAAAAATAAATTAAGGACTACGTAAAGATTACAGGAAAAATATAGTGGGTGAGAAATTCACAATAACAAAATTACAAAATAAAATTTTTTAACCACGAGTTTTATTTCGAGTACGGTATGAAAATATTTGAGTCTCTCTTTTGTGGTACAATCAATTCTTTTTTAGTTATAATAAATAGTTATGGGCAAGATTTTAAATAACTTGACTGTTCCCAAAACTGTCTAATTACGGAACCTTAGGTATACGAGTCTGACTCGCACTTCACCGTTTTTTATAAAGGTTAGATTTGACCCGCAAAACGTATACTACTTTACGTAGGTATCTATTTTACAAAATAAATTATTTGAATTTAGTGATCCTGGCCTGGTCAATGATTTGATTTGTTTGTTTTTAATTTTGTCTATGGTAATAGGTACTCTGGAACTACTGAACCGATGCAAAAAATTCTTTCTTTATTCAAACGCTACGCCATTGATGAGTAACATGGGCTATATTTTATTATAATAAAAAAAGTTTTAATTCAAAAATTCAATATTTGTTCATCAAGTTGGGAGAAAAAGCGCTGCTCGGCTGCTTTCTGGGCCTGCGTTGACCAAATGGTCTGTTATAGTTGTTTTTCCATATGGGAAAACTGTATAAATTTAATCTGACTAGAGATTTCCATACAACAATCCTGACACACCGGTTACAAATTTTCAACCGTCTTTAAAAAGGAGAAGGTTCTCAATTTGACTGTATATTTTCTCATTTGTCATTTTTTTGGGTATTTTACTCCATCACTCCGTCATAATAAAGTATTGAATATTAACGCGAAATTTTAAATGAGATGAAGAACAATTTTTAGAATTATTGTCTGTATGTATGTACCTTTTTAAATCGAGAACCAATCAACGGATTTGGATGCGGTTTTTTTATTATCACCGACCGTAGGTAGTGACCCTGGCAACACATAAGCTATAAGAAGTGTTCATAAAGGAACGCCCAAGCATAAAACGGGGCAAAGACTGTATAACGATTTTAACTCGAGAACCACTCGACGGATTTGGATGCGGTTTTTTTTTATCATCACCGACCTAGGTAGTGACCCTGGCAACACATAAGCTATAAGAAGTGTTCATAAAGGAACGCCCAAGCATAAAACGGGGCAAAGACTGTATAACGATTTTAACTCGAGAACCACTCGACGGAATTGGATGCGGTTTTTTGTAAGGGAACACCTTAATTTTTTCATGTTATTTTTATTAACAAACCTTCTCATTGCTTTTCCAACAAAAAGTTCTATGCACGCCACTGTCCTTCAGTCAAAAAATGTACTGCAATTATCTAATAGTAGCTTGTGCTCGCGGCTCCGCCCGCGTCGATGAGATTTTCGTGGAAATAAGGAAAACAAAATAATATGATTTTTTGAACGACTATATGCAACGGACACCATGTTTAAGCATAGCGCTAATAAAGATCAATCAAATAAGCCTAAACTCGAACGGTCTGCTGTTGTCCGTTGAGAAGATCCTGTATCCATCTTACAGTCCCATCATCAGACCCTGGTCTCCATGTTTTACCAAAGTGCTAATAAAGACCAATCAAATAAGCCTAAACTCGAACGGTCTGCTGTTGTCCGTTGAGAAGATCCTGTATCCATCTTACAGTCCCATCATCAGACCCTGGTCTCCATGTTTTACCAAAGTGCTAATAAAGACCAATCAAATAAGCCTAAACTCGAACGGTCTGCTGTTGTCCGTTGAGAAGATCCTGTATCCATCTTACAGTCCCATCATCAGACCCTGGTCTCCATGTTTTACCAAAGTGCTAATAAAGACCAATCAAATAAGCCTAAACTCGAACGGTCTGCTGTTGTCCGTTGAGAAGATCCTGTATCCATCTTACAGTCCCATCATCAGACCCTGGTCTCCATGTTTTACCAAAGTGCTAATAAAGACCAATCAAATAAGCCTAAACTCGAACGGTCTGCTGTTGTCCGTTGAGAAGATCCTGTATCCATCTTACAGTCCCATCATCAGACCCTGGTCTCCATGTTTTACCAAAGTGCTAATAAAGACCAATCAAATAAGCCTAAACTCGAACGGTCTGCTGTTGTCCGTTGAGAAGATCCTGTATCCATCTTACAGTCCCATCATCAGACCCTGGTCTCCATGTTTTACCAAAGTGCTAATAAAGACCAATCAAATAAGCCTAAACTCGAACGGTCTGCTGTTGTCCGTTGAGAAGATCCTGTATCCATCTTACAGTCCCATCATCAGACCCTGGTCTCCATGTTTTACCAAAGTGCTAATAAATACCAATCAAATAAGCCTAAACTCGAAGGGTCTGCTGTTGTCCGTTGAGGAGATCCTGTATCCATCTTACAGTCCCATCAGCAGACCCTGGTCACCATGTTTTACCAAAGTGCTAATAAATACCAATCAAATAAGCCTAAACTCGAAGGGTCTGCTGTTGTCCGTTGAGGAGATCCTGTATCCATCTTACAGTCCCATCAGCAGACCCTGGTCACCATGTTTTACCAAAGTGCTAATAAATACCAATCAAATAAGCCTAAACTCGAAGGGTATGCTGTTGTCCGTTGAGGAGATCCTGTATCCATCTTACAGTCCCATCAGCAGACCCTGGTCACCATGTTTTACCAAAGTGCTAATAAATACCAATCAAATAAGCCTAAACTCGAAGGGTCTGCTGTTGTCCGTTGAGGAGATCCTGTAAACATGTGTATTTGTAGCCAACCCTAGAGTACATGATTTTTTTCGGTGAATATTATGTATTATTTTATTTTTATTTTATTTTATCGTTTATTTGGAAAACCAACAGCGATCACACAATGAGATATTACTATAGTTAGATACATAAACAAGGCCAATAACAGGTTTTCACTAAAAATCAAAACTTAGACAATGAGTTCAAAAAGTAGTAAAATTAATTTTGTGAATATCGTAAATCAATTACAACGTATTTCAAAAAATAGATCAAGGAATGTCTAACAGGCAGGTATGCAATTTTATTGGTAATTCGTGTTTTTAAATAAATAGTTATAATGGATTTAATATATAGGTAGGTATACATAATATTATGGTAAATTATATATTATCTATATAAGTAAATATATGTATATATAGTGTAAAGTGTAAAAATATAAATTTTAAAGTAGGTAGTTTTAGCAACTATACACAACACGATGTGTATCAAGGATTATCATCAGAAATACTTTTTAGAGCCACTCTAATTTCAGATTTGAATCTAACTTTTGAAGCGGAGAAAATCTCCACGTCATTAAATAACTGGTTATATGTGTTCGAAAGTCTGGTAAGGACTGAATTTTTACCATAATTAGTTGAGTGCCTAGGCACATATAACATCTTTGTATGACGTGAGCGGTGTCCAGGTACCCACAGTCCTAATCTTGTCAAGAGCTCAGGACAGTTGATGCGGTCGCGTAACACATCGAACAACAGTCCCATGTCTATAACTGTCCGTCTCTCTTCTAGTGATAATAGATTATAATATCGGTAATTTTCGGTGTATGACTTAAAAGTTTTCTTTTCACGAAAATTAACGTGTTTAAGAAAGCATCTCTGTATACGCTCTATTCTATCGACATAAGTCTTATAACAAGGTGACCAAACAGAGCTGGCGTATTCTAGAATACTCCTTACATAAGCAAAGTATACTATCATTAGACTGAAACGACATTCGAAAGCTTTGCAAGTACGTATTACAAATCCCAGATTTCGGTAAGCTTTCAGAACAGCAGCATCAATATGATGATTCATAATCAATTTTGAATCAAGTAATACACCTAGGTCTTTGACAATGTTGACTCTCTCAATTACAACACCATTGAAATTATATTGAAAAGTAATAGGATTGTTTTTACGATTAAAGGATATACATTGGCATTTGCTAATGCTGATTGTGATATTGTTCCTTTCATAATATGTATTTAAATTGTTGAGATCATCTTGTAATAATTCACAATCAGCGAGGTTTTCAACCTTTAGATAAACCTTTTTATCATCAGCGTAGAGTAAGTGATGAGAGTTATTAATAACTTTGTAGATATCATAAATGTAGGCGTTATAAAAGAGAGGGCCAAGATGCGAGCCCTGAGGCACTCCGGAAGGGATAGCAATAAAGTTAGATTTATACCCACTGAGTACTACAGCCTGTGAACGGTTGTTCAGATAGGACTCTACCCATCGAAGTAAATCCCCATGAATTCCTAGAGACTGAAGCTTGGCGAGCAGAATGACGTGATCGACTCGGTCAAAAGCTTTTTCAAAATCGGTGTATACCACGTCAACCTGCCCGCCTCCCTCCATATTATTAATCAAGAAATCAGTATAACAAGCAAGATTGGACGTGGTTGACCTGCCTCTCATAAAACCATGCTGCTTAGAAGATATAGCGCTGGATATTACAGGATAAATTTGGTTGTACACAATTTTTTCAAAAACTTTACTCATAGTATTTAATTTTGATATAGGACGATAATGATCAATCCGTGACTTAGAACCTTTCTTATGAATTGGAGTTATAAAAGCTTGCTTCCAGACAGACGGGAATACTCCAGATTGTAAAGATTTATCAAATATAATTGAGAGGGGTACTGATAACGCTTTAGCACATTGAGATAAGAAGATAGGATGCACTCCATCACAACCAGGTCCTTTAGTTTTGTCCAATAACCGTAGAAGGTTGTAAACTGTTTCAGATGATACTTGAATCTGAGACACATCAAATAAAGTATCTGTTTCGCTTAGTGTACCTTGATGATTTGCAAGATTGGAAGCTTGTGTAAACATATTTTGGAAGTAAGAATTGAAAGCAGTACAAATACTCTCACCAGTATTAAAGGTCTCATCAGCTAGAGTAAATTCTTTTGGATAATTGGAACCACGTCTCTTTGATTTTACGTAACTCCAAAACATTTTCGGGCTATGGCGTATCTTCTTCTCCGCGTAAAAATACATTTATGTATTTGGATTTAGTTTGGTAAATTTTGTAATTTGGTAAAATATTTCGTTTGCGTTAGATACTACTTTTGCTATTCCGTGAAATTTTAGTGTTTTTTGTTAACTGCACAAATCAAAGTCATCTTATGTATGAATGTTTCATGAAACAATTTTCGCAATAAATTTAAGTGCCTGATTTTCCTGCTTTATTTTTTTAGATAACTCACCCAATTCATCAGAAATAATAAGTCATCTTCGTTTAGTTATCGTTATCATTTCTTGCCATGTTCTATCAGCTTAGCAACGATTTAATATTTATCCTCAACTTGGTTACTAGCGCAAAGTGTTAACAAAAATATAGGTGTGGTTTTTATGGATCACAAATTAATCATCAATTTTTTATCAATATAAATTATCTCTTTTTCCTTATAGTAACTTACTGACTCACTGACTGACAGACAACGTACGGCCTAATAGCCCAAACTGCTGGGTGGACGTAGAGATTTTACATTTGGGGGAAGTGTTTCTAATGGGGTCAAAACGCACATTAATAAAGGATTATGGAAGACTCGTAAATTAAAAAGAGGGGTCAAAGTTTTATCAAAATCATCTCCATTTTGCCGACACTCTTCACGTTAGATAAAAATAGCATACACATGTTTTAGGAATTTCAGGAACTTTTTTTTTCTTTATTATCATCGTAGTGACCCTGGTCAACATATAAGGGTGTTCATAAAATAACCGCCAAACCGAAAACGATGCAGAGGTAAAGGCTAGTCAAAAATAAAACGCTTTGACCTGAGTAACTCACCAACTGACAGACTGAAAATGCACAGAAAAGGGTTCGAAAAATTCGCACCCCAAGGGCTTCAAAAAGGGGTCAAATTTTTAACATCGTTCACGCTCAGTCGAAATTTTAAACGTAGATTCCACGTGTTTCACAATTTTCAGGAATTTTCAAAACTGAAAGGCTGAATCAGTTTTTCATCCAAAATAAGGAAAATTCTTCAAAGAATAGCTATAAAACGGTAGGATTCGGACTTTTTTAAGCGATATGTCTGCGAAGCGACTGAGAATAAATACCCCATTAGAGACCGTCAGAAGTGGAAACGGAACTCTCTGAGCTACCGCCGCTTTTATGGATAAGATATTATGTTTACCCAACCGATGAGATAAGTTTACCCAATTCAATGAAAATGGCATTTAATGTATTTATTTATCTATATAAATTGTTCAAGTAAATAAAATAAAACATTTATACAATATTTAAGTTTTCGAAATATATTTCGGCCCACTTTTATTTTATTTACTTCATTTAAATGAAATGCTCACTGCAGCGATGTATGTAAATTTATTTATCTAGCAAATCAGGCCACCTTTAACAAACATTATTTAGGATAGTAGGGTATATTTAAAAATGTGGACATTGTACCTTTATAATATAATAACCAGGGATAGGATATTCAGATCGATACATAACTAAAGTTGAAAAAATACCAGAAATGTCTTTAACTAGAAAGAAGAAAAGAAAGAAAGAAAAGAGCTTTATTTCATAAAACCACAGTAGTTATCACAAATAATAAGTAATATTAACAAATTAGGCATATTCTATGGTTAAGAAAAGGGAGTCCAGCTCAGCTTAATGCCACAGCCAAAGCCATAGCACTGGTTTTCTGCTGGATCCTACATAAATAAAACTAATAACTAATCTAAATATAACTAAAATCTAAATTAAATTAAATATAAATTTAATAAAACGTATACTGTAAAATACATACAAATAGTGAAAAATAAATAGTAATATGAAATAAATATACAAATAATAGTGTTATACTAAACAAGATGCATAATTTATAAAAATACTATATAAGTTTACGCATTAATCTTACTGAACATCAAGGCATCGTTATTTGTTTTTCAATTAGATGGCTCTTGAGTTTAATACGAAAATTAGCTTTCGTCATGCATTCTCGTATAGGTGGAGGCAGGTCGTTCCATACTTTTGAAGCCCTATAACTGAAACTTCCCCTAAATCCAGCTGTTTGGTGTTTAGGAACAATTAAAAGATATGCAGATGCCCTAGTAGAATATATATTAACATCAGAAGACCAATGTAGTTTATCAAATAGATATTTTGGGTGTTTATGTTTAACAACACCAAACAACAGAACAGCAAAATGTAAATCCCGACGTGCAGCCATCTTTAATTGCTTACATTCATTTATGTAAGGCGTAACGTGTGCACGAGGTGGAACATTATAACAGAAGCGTGTACACGCATTTTGTACACGCTGTATAAGACGGTTAAATCTAGCCAACAAACAGTTTCCATACACTACATCTCCATAGTTTAATTTGGAAAGGACCAAAGCTTCACACATTCGAACCCTTACATCTACACTAATAAATTTTCTTATTTTGTAAAGCAACGATAATCTAAAGAAACAGTTTTTAACTATATTAACTATGTGGTCCTCGAAATTTAGAGAACCGTCCATTATCATTCCCAAATTTCTAACTTTACTGACTCTTTCAATATCTTCTCCTTTAATCATAATTCTTGGATTCTGAGCTAAGGTATCGGACATTTGCTTGTTAGTACCCAGAAGAATATATTTAGTTTTGCTCGAATTTAAAACCAGGGAACTTCGTTCTGACCAATCAGCTATAGCGTCAAGATCCTCATTAATTTTATTTATTGCAGAGACAGCATCTTGCGGTTTAAAAGAACAGTAAATTTGTAAGTCATCGGCGTAAATATGATATTTACAATGTTTTATTTTTTGGGATATGTTTGCCGTATATAAAATGAATAGAAGAGGCCTAAGTATGGAACCTTGAGGTACGCCTCGATATAGGTATTTCGGTACGGAAGTGATGGTTGATCCATCCAATTTACGAAGTTGAACTAGCTGTTTTCTGTTACTTAAGTATCCGTTGAACCAGTCAAGTGTCTTTCTCTCAACACCATAGTAACATAGCTTGGACAATAGTAAAGGAATGTTAATACAGTCAAATGCCCGTGAGTAGTCCAATAACACTAAAGCAGTACACATACCCTTGTCACGATCTAATATAATATTATCAACCACATCTGTTAAGGCCGTACAAGTACTAACACCCTTTCTAAAACCGGATTGCACCGTAGGAAGAATTTTGTTAAATTCTAAATAAGAAGAAAGCTGTGCATGTACGACTTTTTCAATTACTTTTGATAAAATGGGTAAAATGGATATTGCTCTCAGATCTTTATTTAGAACAGGGTTTGGTATCTTAGGAAGAGGTTTGACAATTGCAGTTTTCCATATTTCTGGAAAACAGCCTGATTCTAGAGATCTATTAACTATTGCTGTAATGACTTTGAGTGTTTGGCAACGTAAGAAGAATCATGTCGATATTCAAACCATCTATGCCTTGCGCTTTAGTATCAATACTCAAAATGTGCTTTTCAATCACCCTTTCGTCCACTTGGCGCAATGAGAAGCTGGAAAAATTAAAACGATGAAATTCATAAAAACTAAGTTCGGATTGTGTAATATTATTATTACATAACTATGGAGTCGGCTTCTTAAAATATTATTTATTTATTACATTTTAAGCAATTCCGTAATTATGGAAATTACGGATTGCTTAAAACGTTACGATGATGTACCTAATACTTAATAGATGTTACCGTAAATGATTCTATATTTTTCAGGCATTGTATACAATTCCTAGAAATGTCGAACAGAGTAGTAGGCCGCAGGCAGAGGGTGTTTTGATCTCAGGTTTTGACTCTTACGAAAGGTTTTATAATGTCACTTTTTTAAAAACTTTCTTAGTCTTCGGCCGAGCTAGTACGACGTTTATCCGTTTTTCTTTGGCCTTCTTTTTTGGAATTAAATGTTTGGCGCGACCTGTACTCGTAATCCTGTAAAGCCTTCTTAGCTGTGATAGTTTTCCCTTTAAATTCATTATATATACTACTTTTGTGAATTTTTTCTGTTTAGCCGGCAGGGGGGGATGCTTGACTCTAACAAAACTTAGCACTTTAAAGCTTAATATTTCACCAACGGATCCCTAAATCGAAAAATGGTTTTCACACACTCATAATGTTTTTAAAAGACCTATCCAACGATACCCCACACTATGGGATAGACGAGAAAAAAAAATCATCCCAATTTAAAGGTACGGAAGACGCCCTCAAAAAAAATCTTTTGAAAATGTTTTACTGTATTGTCGGCGTGATTAATGTATAACACCCATACCAAATTACAGCTTTCTAGTACTTAGAGTCTCTGAGCTAAGCCGCAGACAGATAGACAGACAGAGGATATGGTGAAATTACAAGGGTTTCTTGTAGACTACAGAACCCTAAAAAAATGTAAAGGCTACATAGGAAATTTTCTTTTACCAGTAAAAATAGTTAAAATTGAAAGAAAGTGGAAAAATATGACATTTCCTTAGGTTTAATCTTAGATAAAACAAAGAAAGATGCGGTACCTCTTTGTATAACTTGTCTCGCTCGCGCTACTGTCGAAGCTTGTCGCTCTATCTCTGTCATTCGGTGGCGCTTGTCAAAAACAGAGGTCCATTTTTCAGTTGACGATAAAAGAACGTACCTTATCTACCTCTTATCAATGGGTTTAATACAAGATTTGGTCTTTACCAGCAACCCTATCGATTAATGCCATAATACAGGTGTATTTTATTTGTTTTAACCCCAAGAACACTGCATATGTAATTAGATGGCAAGCTAAAGAAAAGTGCGCATGATCATCACTCATACCATACATGACGAATAATATTTTTTGTTCGTGTATTTTTTACTAAGTTCAAGAGACGCTATCTCATATCAAAAACTCAAACTTGTGAGCATTTTATCACGAGCACCTATCGACGCTAAAAGTATAAAGTTATATCACAGTCGAGAATATATTATGTCAAGAAAACAGACAGAAAAAATAACTCTGTCACCTGTCTAAAGTTCAGAGCCAGGGCTCAAAGTACAGCGGCCACAAAATTAATGGAAAATATTTACATACTGGAATGTGCCCGCGACTTCGTCTGCAAGGACTTCAGAATTAGATTCGGAACAATCAATTAAATTATCATTATCCCACGGGAACACATTAATATTAACTGTAATAAATAAAATCATATATGTATACGTACTTAAACACCAGTATTCATGTATAAATTGGCCTCGTAACCTTGAAACGTAAAATTATACGATCTTGTAAACTCCATGTACATACAAAAAGGGTCTAATTATATTGGAATAAAAACTATTATAAAATATCTGTGATTTTCAGATTTTTTCCAAGATGTGTCCTAAAGTAAAATATAACTTACACTATATTAGTTAGTTTTTATTTTTATTAACACACATAAATAATATTAAGAAAAATGCGCTATATTTCGACCCCTCAGTGGGGTCGTCATCAGGCGAATGAAAAAAAAAATGACATAACATAAAAAGCACTGACATCTATTGGCATAATTAATTACTAACTTTCGTAATATTATTTATGTATGTTATAAAAATAAAAATTAACAAATAAAAGCCACTAACGAGTTTTTTGAAGAAAATTATATTTTTCAAGCTATTATATTATATTATTTTGCGATAGTGCGGTAGCTTTCTAAATTGTTCTAAGCAGTTTAGTTTTCATCACAGAGACATGTCTCTGTGCATTTTAAATTTCGTTTAATGCAGTTTTCACGCATTATAAAATTATAGGGTGACTTTCGTTTATAAAGCCAAATACATAATGGAGATTTGGTAAGTGGTCAGGACCAAGGTTTAATGAGCCTGTATGCAAATAAAATACGAAAATTGTTTTATGTATATTTTTTGCTTTGTTCCGATTGCCTCTATAGTTTTATTTGTTGAACTCTTAACTATTTTAACAAATTCCATGAGGAAGTGCGGCATCCCTGAACCCCAGTTTAAACTTAACTTATTACAGGATTTCATTGTAAATCTCTGTTACAATTAATGGTTTAATAAATAAAGATTTTCTATTTTCTTTTAAATTTCTATCTACATCCGAAATAATTCCGAAAGTTACTATCAGTACCTTTATCAGCAATAAACCAAACTACTATCTAACTACGGAACCCTACACTGCGCGTGGCCCGACACGCACTTGGCCGGTTTTTTACATCATGATTTTATCGAACAGGGGGCCTAGCATGGTGCCACTTTAACACCATTTGACAGTAAATCCCATATATTTTCTGTCAAATGGTGTTCTAAAATGGTGTTAAAGTGGCAACCATGTTAGACCTGTAGATGGGTACGTCAAATGTACACTAAAGTACGGATTACTTTGAAAGTCATATTTTCCGGAAGGCTTATTGTCTAATATTGGAATTTTATTGGGCGACAGATATGCACTATCTACACTATTATATAAAGAGGAAAGAATAGGTAATCTCTGGAACTACTTAACCGATTCAAAAAAAGATTTCTTTTGTAATATTTTTAGGACTAGAAGTTTGGCACAATCAGTATTAGTAGACCAACTTATAAAACGTACTGGGCAACTAAGGGACCCTACACTGCGCATAGCCCGACACGCACCTGGCCAGTTTTAATTTTAACTCCTTCTGGCGTCTCCAGCGATTTCTGCCCTTTTTTGAACTCTTGCACATACTCTTCTATTGCCAATCATTGACTATGCGGGTTTGTGCTATGTAGATGCCAATGAAGAGTTGCTTGGCAAACTACAACGTCTCCAAAACCTAGGTATCCGGTTTATGTGTGTACTGCGCAAGTTTGACACATGTCTCATTTTATAGAGAGGAGTTGAAATGGCTTATTCGTCAACGTCCTTACCTTAGGAGCCATAGCTTAGAGATAATCTATGTTAGGAGCCTACTCTTCCATAGTCGCGTGAACGCTTTGACTTCCTTCTTTCCAAAGACAAACAGAAGAGACCACACAAAGTCTCTCTTTTAAAAACTTCACGTCACAACACGAGTGCTTTTGGAAATTTATACTCTGGAATAACGAATTTATTTCATCAGTGTTCTGGAACTCCCTAATGGATAAGATTCATGATTGTCCTGCGATCAACCGAAAATAATTTATTTATAAATATTTTTCTTTTGTAATATATAAGGTGACTTTAATTTATGCAGCCAAATTTTTACTGAAGACTCGGTAAGTGCTCAGTAACATGGTTCGATGACTTAACTGGTTCCTTACAAACGCAAGCCTAGCCCCGCCCGAGTCAATGACTATGGGACGTCAAGATTTTATGTTGCGAAATCAGAAAAAAGCATTATCAATCCGTGTTACTGATCACTTACCAAGCCTCCAGTGTGAGTTTGGCTGTTCATCTTATACATATATTGATAAATGTTTTGTTTATATTTGTTAAATATTAAATTCTTGTTTTAAACGTATTTATAAGTACCTGTTAATTTATTTATTATGTACCTATATTTAGCAGGTACGTATATTAAAGCTAATTTTAAGTTCATGTTATTTCTTCATTTTTATTTTGATATTGTATGTTTCTTTATGTGTGCACATTTCATCACGCGCTTCCTTAGCCCCGAGGTTTAACTGGCAGAAATCTCTTTCAGAGATAAGCTCGCCTAGAGCACATTTAATTGCTTGTGTTATATGAATTTTATTTCTAAGCTAACGCCTGATTCCCCGAGTATTTGGAGATGAGTATTTGTACCATTGCTATTAAAGGGGCATAAGGTGCGGCCCAAGTGTAGCTTTTAAAAACTTGGCGTTCCAAAACGGAAAATAAAATGGCGATGTAAGAGCAACAACTTTATATTAATAACTTTTACAGTCGGTAGTAGTGAAACCAAGAATGAATTCACTTCCCACCGAGTTCCGGATGTCTAACAAAGTTGTTCTAAGACAAGAAGCACAATATTTTATGAAAACGAACTGGAAAACATCAAAACAGGAAGTTACAGATCTATACCTACTAATATACAAATCTATACCTACTAATATACAAATCTATACCTACTAATAATACCTAAAGTAGTTAAAAAGACGTGTCTGGGTTATTTTATTAGTATAGGCCAAAACTATTTTATTTTTCATTTTTGTCTGTCTGTATGTTCCGTTTTAGCCCTACTCAACGAATTGTGATACGGTTTTTTTGCGGCCTTAAGAATCGGCGTATATGTGACCCGAATTAAAATTAATCGAAATATACCAAAACGATTTTAAGACGAAGTGGGCGTTGAGAAATACAACTTTAAACAAGTGTTTCAGAAAACCAGATGTAAATACTGGACTGAAAAAATATGCATTATTTTATTCTTTAGAAAACATGGGAAATCTTTTGACAAGCTTAAAAATATGATTTGAACTAATTTATACAGGTATTGACTTTGAAAATATATTATACAAATACAGTGAGTCCCGTATTACTAAAAATAAAGAGGTCTTATTACTTAATATTAATTTAATTAATTTATTAATATTATTATGAGTGAATAACATAAATAAAAAGACCTCTTTATTTTTTATATTCTAAATATTATTAGAGTGCATTACAAACAAGAAAGACCAATTAGAAAAAAAATTACGCAAGCAAGAACTTTAAGCAATTCCTCGTGTCCGGATTCGAACCTGCGACCTCTTGCTACCATGACGACCGCGCCACCGATGTAATCCCTAGGCCGTTGATTTTTTCTACCATACTTGTACACCGAAGTTTTGTAACTATTTGATATTATAGCTAGTAAGGCACATACTGAACGCTCACGAGGGCGTTATGTGCATTGATATCTACACTTCTAAGGTTATGTGATTTCACGCCTTGTTTTTGTCTTAGGTACTTACTTTAAATTTGTTTCTGATTGATCTTTTCTAGTTTTATAATAATGTTAGCATAGATTTCGCTATAAAAAAATAATCTTATATCTATGTTTTTCTCCTAGTTGGTAACTCATATCTTTATTCTCTATCTAAATCACAGACAATCTCTTTGAGCTTTTTTCTGCTGATTTTTGTCGAAGGCATCAAAGGCAATGACTCCATAAACACTACTCCTCCTCGGAGATTCTTCGTATCGGTCAAGGTTTCTGCAAAAACAGAAATAATTATCATTAAAACTTCTAAAAAACAGTAAATGGGTTCACTACACTGAGACAAAACCACCTCATCTGAATTATTGGGACACGTTTTTAATCACTAACCAAAATTTAAAAACAGGAGAGAGAGGAAAAATATATAAATTTAAAAACAGGAAAGAGAAAAAAATATATAAATTTAAAAACAGGAAAGAGAAAAAAATATATAAATTTAAAAAGAGGAAAGAGAAAAAGAAATGTAAAACCCATCACGAGCATAACCATATAAAAATGCGACAGAGATCTTTTGGCCCGTGGATGACAATGACAGGGGGCGCAGCTGTTACGATCATATCTTCGAGAACAGATATTTGTTGATGCCATAAGGAGTTGAAGCCGAGGCCAGCCCCCAGCTACAAATTATAGTTACGCCAATGGGCATAGAACTACATTAAAAATGGGAATACGGTTCAAATCCATATTTTAACACTGTGTATATCTTCAGAATGTGCAAGCCACATAGAAACGGCGCGGGTGCGGGCGCGCCCTCGTGCACCTCTTCTATCTGTTTTACACCACGTCCCTCTCCTACATTTCGTCGAGATAGCATACCATGGTTGCGCCGCGGGCGCGTGGGTGCACCGAAAGCGCACCGGCCACACCTTCGTCGTCAGAGGAAGACATCTTGTCAGATCAAAATCAAACACTTGAATACCACCGATACACACCGGTAGCGCGCCGATAGCGCGCCGCGCCGCTTCTATGTGGCTTGCACCTTAGTCACAGAAGATATCAGTCCGATCAGAAAGTATTGCGAAAAAAAGTTTTTTTATATCGGAGACTGGCCTGATATAGTGTTTTAGAAAATATGATTATTTATAAGTAAAAATAGGTATGTTCTAATTTCAAAATTTCCCTCCACATTTTTTGCGAGCTAATTCAAAGTATCGTATCTCGCTGAAATAGGATCTGCGTCGGGAACATTTTAGAGCTATGATTTTTTACGATTTCAAGTGTCGCCTAAAACCGGATGAATCGTACGATAGACTTCAAATGGCATTCACAGATGAAGGCCCTTCCAAGGCAACCGTGTATCGTTGGTATAACGAATTCAAGCACGGTCGACCAACTTTGGGGGATGAAGAAAGAAGCGGTCGCCCTTTGACGGCTGTTACCGAAGAAAACGTGCTGGCAGCGAAAAATTTAATCCAATACAATAGGCGAATTACATATCAGGAGATTCAACACATATTGAAGATTGGGTCGGGAATCGTTCACGAGATTCTACACAGCCATCTTCGCGTTAGGAGGATAGTATCACGCTGGTTGCCGCACAACCTTGCCGATGCTCAGAAGCAGGCCCGGGTAGAATGGTGCCGTGATATGCTAAACAAATTTGAAGCAGCCTCGTCTCGGCGTGTTTACGACATCGTTACAGGTGATGAGTCCTGGATTTATCAATACGACTCAGAAACCAAGCGCCAGTCGACTGTTTGGGTGTTTCAAAATGAACCAACGCCTACAAAAGTGAAGTGATCTAAAAGCGGGGCGAAGATTTTGATCACTAGCTTTTTTAATTTGAGTGGCCACTTGGTGTCAATTCCCTTACGGGATCAAAGAAGCATCAATGCCGAATGGTATTACTACCAAATGTCTGCCAGAAGTTTTCTCTGTTGTTAGCAACAAGCGACCAAACACAGGGCTCCGCGGGCTACTGCTCCACCACGACAATGCACCTGAGCACACCGCACTCAAAACGAGGGACTTCCTGGACAGCACGCCAGTCAAACTCCTGAGTCAGCCTCCTTACAGCCCTGATCTAGCACCGTGCGAATTCTTTTTATTTCCAAAAAAAAAATCGGCTTAAAGGAATACAATTTTCGTCGCCGGAAGATGCGCTGGCTGCGTTCGAGCAGGCTGTAAACGAAGTGTCTGCGGCGGACTGAAAAAAGTGTTTTGAAAACTGGTTTAGACGCATGAAACTTTGTATAGAGGCTGGTGGAGAGTACTTTGAAAAGATTTCAAAAAAACAAAAGTGTACCTACAGAACAATTTTTTTTAGTTTCGCATAACTTTCTGAGTGTCCTACGTATTGTCGCGGAACGTTAGTGTCGGATGGTAGTAGTCGCGGCCGCTGCACAGTGTCATTTCGCCCGATGGTGGTGCCAGCCCTAAAGGGTGCATCGGGCGTAGGTAATTATCTCGAGAATACCGTGGTGTTTCCCTACTGTTTATACAGGGAGTAAATGGAGTGAAACCTTTAAATAAAACCACATACTCTACTGATCATACTGAACAATTAAGTATCTGAAGAAAAAAACCCGCGCAAATCTTCCGAGAAAAAGGTATTGAGAAAAGGATGGTAAAAGTGATGCCGCTTTTTAGCTCGACTTGAAGACTTTATCTCGTAAGTAGAAGGTCTATTTTAATATGTGGTTTCATTTAATGGTAACACTCTATTTACACCCGGTATGTCACTGTGCCTTAGTTCTGATTTCGGTCACAACGAATCCACGCGCCAAAAGAGCCTTGTCACACTGTAGGCGTAACACGAACATATACAGGATGTGTATATTTACAGATACGATAGTGGTCGAGAGTAAGGCCACTGTGAATAGAAAATGGCCCGGCAGACCAAATCATACAAACCTTTCACGAGGGTCTTGATCTCTTCAGCAGTGACGTGACATCCGTGCCGGCGCACCACGCAGGCCACGGGCAGCTCCCCGCACTCAGGGTCGGGTAGTCCGGTCACCGCCACGTCCAGCACGCCAGGGTGCTGCCGGATCACCCCTTCAATCTCTACTGGTGAAATCTGCAAGAGTGACAATAATTGGGCCAAGTGCGAGTCGGACTCGCGCACAAAGGATTGCGTACCATCAAATGTTACGGGTATGAACCTCTGCACAAAAAGACTCTTATTGTTAGCGCCATCTATCATCTAATCAATGAACCTCGCTAGAAGCTTTCAAACAAGTCGTCTCAGATGGCGCTATGGTTAACATGAGGTTTATTGTATGGGGACCCTCTTGAGTAAGTTTCTTTTTTACTGTTTGTTATTTTCTTGATAGAGGCTATAGGAACACGTATTTTGTGAAAATTCCAATTGACAACCAACCTATTACGGTTGAAGCTGTAGACCCCTGTGACAGACGGATGGACAGTGGAGGCTTAGTAATGAGTCCCGTTTGGCACACTTTGGGTCGGACTCTAAAATTGCTCCTCGATAAACTGTGTTGAACACAGTTTAGTATGGCGACGACCCACGTGTCCATGAGTCGGCCAATCACGGCTGGCCCAGTGTCACATGACACACTGTACCAATCATGAGCTTTTTGCCCTATTGAGTCTCTGGTGCCATTTTCGAATGACACTTTGTTAGAAACGCTTAGTCCATGTTTTTGTCATTATGGGCCGATGATACCTCAATTCGCAGTCCTACTCTAACGCTTCTGCTTTTTAACTGTCTATCTATCCTACTCTAATCAGATGCCGCACACGCAAAAACATAAGTTATTTTGAAATCGCGGCTACACTGATGGTTTTGTCATTTTTATGTTACAGCTGCTGCTTTATACTAATATCAGTTATGTTATGCAAAGTTTCAGATCTTATTTCAAGTATTCATTGAATGCTATCGGTTTATTGTACGGTTTGGAGGTAACTTTGTAATTTTTTGCTATCGAGAAAATTTAATGGTGTCAAGTTTTCACAACAATAAAGACATAGCATTAGTCCTCAACTTTATCATATCTCAATTTCAGAGTAATTGTTGCAGAATTTGTTGGTATAAAACAGGATCATGCGAAGCGAAGTAAATAAATACACCCTTAACAGGCCAGATTTTTAGTAATTGAAAAGCCGAAAGCTGTTGATGATATTCGTGCATACGCACAACTTTTACTTTTGGGCCCTAAAATTGCGACAAAAATAATAAATTTTGGGCAAGTAGGTATGTCTCTTTTCTATGAAATTACTGATTTGCTGGTCTATAGTAGTTTGTACATACGAGAAATATCACCAGTTTTGCTCTTCAACGACAAAAAATTGCCTGTATTACTATAGGTATATTAATTTACACAGCCAAATTCAAACCGAAGACTCGGTAAGTAGTAGGTATAAAGGTTCGATGACCCTTTTTGGTAAATTCGAAAATTATTTTTTTACTGTTCCCTACAACGCAAACCCATCAACGAATCACTACCATGGAAAGTCTAAATTTTATTTTTCAAAATTTCGCTTAAGGATGTTATTGATCCGTGATACTGATAACATACCAAGCCTCCAGTATTAATTTGGCTGCATAAATTAATGTCACCTTGTTTACAAAGTTCCTATCGGGAAAACACAAAAAAAAAATTGGTAGTCATATTTTTTACCTGGTGGTTCCGGTACTTGAGAAGCATTTTGATGCGGTCCACGAAAAAGTAGTTATGGTTTTTGTCTCTAAAAAACATGTCTCCAGATTTTAACCAGCCATCTTGTGAAAATACGGCTTTTGTAGATTTAGGATTATTATAGTAACCCTAAAAATAATAAACAATTATACATTTTAGTATTAAACGGTTTCATTGTCCCTCAATAAAAAACACTTAATGAGGAGGCCCCGAGTAAATAAATTGTTTTTAAAGATATATCCGTCACATTCAATTGAAAATTACCTACACTTTTTTTTGTGCATACATACGAACATACATATATACTCACGCCTGTCTCCCAGAGGGCTAGGCAGAGATAGCAGATTTCCATCTGCTACGATCCTGACACACCTTTCGCTTCTCCATCAATCTAGTCTTACAAGCTCTTCCTTCGAGAACGGTCCCGTCGACCTTTACCTTCCACTTCCATTCATTCATCCATCAGCCTGTTTCGTTTACTGCTGGACATAGGCCTTTCCAGGATTTCGCCACTCTTGGCGGTCCTTCTGGAAGAAATGCCCATACTCACACACGCTGGGCAGGCGGGTTGGTGAGCGCGGTGCCGAAAACCTTGCACCAGTGACGCCGCTGCCCGTCACTAGTCTGTTTTATATAAGGCCCGGCAATTGGGGATGGATATACCGCCATCCATCGGTCCCAGGCAATGGTGGGCCGCCTGGTTTATTTGCCTGAGAGCTGTCCTCTTACTCTCCCCCGAATAACTTCGGGAGGATTTGCAAGTAAGATGGTGGTACCTCCACAGTCAAGCCCGGCATCAGTTCTACCATCTCCCACTTGTGCAGCATAAATTTTTTTCGTCACTCTATTTCTTTTTGTGAATAGGTAAAATGAGTTAGGTCTGCTACGAGTAAAGAACTTGAGAATAATCTAACCGTACCCTGAAGACAGAAGGACCTTTCATCCATAATTCCCCAGAAACATTCGCTTCTAAGATTTCCTTTTCAGTATCTGGATCTACCAACTGCAAAGAAAAGAAATTTCTTCGGTACACACGTGCAAATACGCGGTTCGTCCCATCCCTTTGATGAGATGAACCGCATAAACAAAATATACAATACTCCCAAACTTATAATGCGCATACGAATTTTCGCCACTGCTCGGCAAAGTTCGTATTTCCCTACACATTCTATGCAAGCAGTAAGGTCACGTGGTACGCCCGGTCGCTCGGCTCTACATTCCCATGCGCATTATAACTTTGGGAGCACTGTAAAACAAACATTGTCTCTAGTTTGCTGTACGCTACTTTGCCAATGGCCAGCTATCAATAAGGGTCCGGTAATTTCTTGGGGTTATTCCCAGTGCTTCCATTTTTAGGGTTCCGCGCCCAAGGGGCAAAACGGACCCCTATTAATGTCGCTCAGAGGTTGTGTAAGCCAATGGTATTCAAATTGATTGTCATATGGTTGTTTGGCAAAGCAAATAAGCCCGTTTGACAATTGAAATCGTACGTTTTCGGTTGTCAACAACAAAACAAGACAATTGTATTCATTTAGCGGCCAAAAATGTACGATTTCAATTGTCAAACGAGCTAATTTGCTTAGCCGAATAGCCATATGACAATCAATTTGAATACCATTGGCTTACACAATATACAATTGCACCTCTGCTGTCTGTCCGTCTGTCCGTCCGTATGTCATGAAATTTGGATATGTTGTGTAGATTGTCACCCGGAACCGAATATTGAATTAAAAATAAAATTGAAATGATTTTCAGGGGGGGGGGTCCATGCATGAAAAAGGAGCCGAAGATATGTTTTTATTTCACTTACTCGAGTGTGTACATTCCCTAAGCGACGCAACGCAACAAAGTCTTGGCCGCTCTCACAGTAATTCGTATGAGAAACACCAATCTCTGACATCCCATAGGCGGCTACAATGACAGTGTTTGGAGCCAGGGCCTGAAAGAGGAAATGAAACATTTTATAGACAAATAGCGCGAACAATCTACACATACATTTCAAACATGTTTCCGAAATATTAGATCATTCATTTCATAATACAGAAAAATATAAAAAACGGAACTATTATTGGTCTTAGCATTTCCTTTTTAGCTTAATTTCCTTTCACTATATTTATTTAGGAATACCGGGGGGACACTAACAAAAATTTGCACTTTAAAGCTTTAATATTTTGCAAACGGATCCCTCGATCAAAAAACGGTTTTCACATGCCCGCAATTATATTTTAAATTACAAAATAAAACCATGAAAAAAATTTTAGGGTACCTCCCCTACACGTAAAATAGGGATAATTTCTTTTCACGTCTCCCGTGTTGTAGTGTGTCCTTGGATAGGTCTTTCAAAAATATTGAGCGTTTGTGAAAACCATTATTCGATTCAGGAATCCGTTTGCGAAATATTAAGCTTTAAATTGCGAAAAAATTCGGTCTATTTATAACATGAAGTACCGTTTAAAGAAATTAATATATTTACGGTCCCATGTGAATTTATTTACCAAGTTATTAGATATGTCAGAAAAAATATTGATAATTTCCCGAGACTTGGTGTGCACCACTCTGTTGAAACCAGAAACAAACATAAACTAGCTTTTCCAAAATTAAGACTTCCCAAAGTAGATATGACCTCTTTTGTAGAACATGGTATAAGATTTTACAATAAGCTTCCAGAGGAGGTCCTTAGTTTGCCTGAAAATAAGTTTAAACTATGCAGGGACTACTTAAGAAAGCTTATTATAAAAACAATGATTATTTGGACGATAATGAAGCATGGTGTAATAAATAATAATAATAATCTTAATCAAAATAAAGAATACTGTATGATTCCTCTAAAGGCTTAATATTAATTAATATGTAAGCTGACTTTGTTGTTAAAGGTAATAGACAATATGAGACGGGTTGACTAATTATAAATAACGTTTTTCTCGTGACATAATTCCTGCATTATATTTTTTATGCCTTTACTTAAGTAGGTATAAAAAAATGTTTAATATTGGTTTTGTACCACATATTTTTTGAAAAAAGGCATGTTTGCTAAGTTTCTTGCCCTTCTTCTTAGCAATACTAACCGAATGGTGCGGATGGTTAGGCATTAAGTTTATATCATATTTTTATTCCTATATTTCTCTATATGATGCAGGTGTATAACTTTATTACATTTTGGTAGCCCAACCTTCATGTTTTTTGTATGGATTTCCCGTTTTTAATTATCAACTTCCTTGTTCACTGCAATATATAATATTTTTATTCCTAGATTTCTCTATTTTATGCGGGTGTATAAATACATTTTAGTAGCCCAACCTAAATATTTTTTGTATGTCTTTCCCTTATTAGCATATATTTTTTTATATTCTAAAGATATTTATTGTAAAGATTAACTTTGACTTTTAGAAAGTATACTTTATGTATCTATTTTACAAAATAAATATTTTGATTTTGATTTTGAAATATTAAACTTTAAATTGCTTAATTTTGTTAGAGTCAAGTGTCCCCCCTGCCAGCTAAACGGTTGCTTTTGGATATGTGAAAAATTTCACAGCATACTACTGCGAATTTAAAAGGAAAACTATCAGAGCTCGGTAGGGTTTACAAGGTAACGAGTAATAGTCGACCAACTTAATTTTGCAGTTTTGTTTCATACAATTTGCAAGTTTGTAATTTTTAATTTAAAGCATTTAAGGTTGCATATAAGGTCAGATTGAGCACCTCATTTTGCATCAATTAGAACTAAACTCTACGACGTTTCCTTTTAGTTTAAAATAGTTTTAGTCTCAGCCGTGGCTGTTACGACCACCAAAAAAACACGCGCTCACAAAAATAACTCTGCTTCTTGATTAAATTAATATATTCTATGACGAACTGAGGATGTCATTTGTTAACTTATGTTCAATACAAATTACAATAACACTCGAAAAACATGAAATTTAGAGGTAACTTCGTAATTTTTTCGCGTTTTTTGTAAAAAAATCTATCAGCCCTATATTCTAGTCTATATTATTTTTACTATACCGATTAACCAAGTTTCATAAGTATATGCAAGTTAGTAATATGCTCATTTCAAGTTGTCCATCTAGCCTTATACGGACCCATAAGGCGACGCCACGAAATTTTGGCGACATGGACCTCCATTTATCTCAGCAATAAAAAAACATATGTTATTACCAATTTATATACTAGATTAAGCATTTCATTGACATCATTTTGCCCGAAGGTTTAGTTATTTGATTAATTTTCATAGCAGAAAAAAAAAAGGATTTATTAAATTACTTAAAGTTGTCATTTTAAATGAAAAATACTTTTTTGCTCATACGACCTTACGGCATAAGCTAGTTCTTGAGCGCATATTTGTATGGAGTAAGTCCCCCGCACTCCACTCCCCTAAGGCGCCGATTTGAAAATGAAAGTTTATCAATGCCTCGCCTTAAGACCCTTTGAATGGTACGAAACTTTCAGGGCGCGAGTCCTATTCGCACTTGACCGGTTTTTATTTTTAGGAAGCGTGGGATTCGTTTTGCACAATTCATTCGTGTAAAATCGTTACCTTGATGATGATGATATTGAGGTGGGACGCCTGCTGGGTTCAGGCGGATGGTCGGCTCTCCGCTTGGAGCTATTCCATCAAATTCCCATTGTTTGGAGCTATGGTATCCTAATGTCCCAGGGGCATTCCCTCCTCAAATCTCCCGCTTCTTTTCATGAACCTAAGTATATCTGAATACATAAGATGCTTAAACTCTTCTTCCTTGATGTGATCACATCGTTACCTTAATCTCGTTCACAATATCCACGGTGACAGCACTCCCGCCCAATATCATAACTTCGAAAGTGGTGAAGTCGCATCGGGCACTGTTCCTCGCCTTCACCAGCGAAGTCACGTAGGTCGGACTTGACAGGATCAAAGTAGGCTGCAATGAAACCGTCTAAATTTGAGCTTCGTAGTGAAAAATGAGATTTTAAAACAGTAGAACTCAAAAGCTACAATAGATAGGGTTCTGAAATAAATGAGGCCTTTTCCAAGACGATAACAAAGCCCAAAACGTGATAGATAAAATTCGCTGCATCGAAAAAAATTGGAAATTGAAGCCTAATTTTTCAGTTTTAAACAGTAGTCCGTCCAAACTAATAGTAGGGTGTAAAGTAAAAATAACAATAATTACTCTTGTAAATATACAAACCTTTTATCAAAACATAACCGTTTTTTTTAAATGCTCTCAAGTGAATTTATAATAAATATTCCATCCATCCATCAGCCTGTTTTGTCCACTGCTGGACATAGGCCTTTCCAGGAGTTCACCACTTTTGGCGGTCCTCCTGGAAGAAATGCCCATACTCACACACGCTGGGCAGGCGAGTTGGTGAGCGCGGTGCCGAAACCCTTGCACTAGTGACGCCGCTGCCCGTCACTAGTCTGATTTATATAAGGCCCGGCAATTGGGGATGGATATACCGCCATCCGTCGGTCCCAGGCAATGGTGGGCCGCCTGGTTTTTTGCCTGAGAGCTGTCCTCTTACTCTCCCCCGAATAACTTCGGGAGGATTTCCGAGTAAGATGGTGGTACCTCCACAGTCGAGCCCGGCATTAGCTCTACCACCTAATAAATATTATTCACAAAAAACAGCAATATCCAACCTTTACTTGATTCACCGCACTACTCGGCCGCGCACTATTTCAGATATGTTTATCTCTTTTGTTGTGCGATGAGCATATTGCGCCTTAAATGCAACTCTAATTTACACATGCATGTGTTTAAGGACGTCGATAAATCACGTGACGCATATAGGTACAAGGTAACTTTTATTTAGACAGCCAAACTCATACTGGAGGCTTGGTAAGTGATGATCAGTAACACGAATCAATAACACTTTGTGCTAATTTCGCAAAATAAAATCTTGACCTCCCGTAGTACCTAATTGACTCAGGGCTGGGCTTGCGTTTGTAAGGAACACGAAAAGAATAATATACGAATTTTACGAAAGGGGTCATCGAACCTTTATTGATTGTTTTTATAAGGTGACTTTCGTTTATACAACCAAATTCATACTGGAGACTCGGTAAGTGGCCAGAACCAATGTTCAATAACCCTGTTTGCAAAATACGAAAAATATTTTTGTGCATCTATACTCAAACACAACCACTTTTTCGTAATTACTGAATTGCTGAAAAACGTAATAAATAAATAATATTTTAAGAAGCCGACTCCATAGTTGCAAACTTTTTCTGGTCTTTTTTCAACTTTAGGTATATTATATCAATCCGAATATCCTATTACTAAAGCTAAAACCACAATTTTTAGGATTTTTGTCTATCTATCTGTTTGTCTGTATGTTTCGTTTTAACTCGAAAATCACTCAACGGATTTTGATGCCGTTTTTTTTATTATCACCGTAGTGAGTGACACATATAGGCTATAAGGGGTGTTCATAAAATAAGGCTCAAGTTGAAAACGGGACAAAGATTGAATAAACGCGGGCGGAGTCGCAGCTAAAGGCTAGTACATAATAAAACCATACTCATATTAACTGTGAAGGTATTACCTTATATTTGTTGATAACTTCATAGATATGATCAGTAGTGATGACAGCGCATGCCTGGATCCTCGTTATGCGGAAGATGGCGGAATATAAGTATGTCGTCTGAGCGGAGATCCATTGTATCGGTGACACCATTAACACCGATCTTGTGGGTTCCGGGAAAGTGTCGAATATTGTTCTGAAAGAGGACATACCGGGTGCGCTAGTGAAATGGCATCTTCAAATGAAACCACGCCGTTAAAATTCTCTGATGTGAAATCTGAGGTTCGAATCATCAATCGGACAGAGAACAAAACTAAACTACTAAGAGCGCAGCCCAAATACTGCCCCCCTAGCAGGTGCTTGGATTTTCGAACCAAAGAGTCAATAAAATTCCACCATAAATGTGAAAAAGGGGCCAAGTTCAGTACAAAGGCAGAGCAGGATTGTCAGCTTCGCCGAAAAAAGCATTGAGATCAAATTGGGTGCCGAGGCTTATGGACGTTCCTTCAGCCATAACTGCAATAATGTACAACGTTCTTCAATTGTTTTATAAGAAAGTTTGTTAAGATCCTTGCTTGTGAATCTGTAGAACTTGGCAAGTTTTTACATCTAAAGTTTAAATGTTTTAACACCATACTATGAAAACTTGCCAAGTTCTATATATTCAGTAGCAACTACTGTGTCTTCACGTGGCAGAAACTGCACAAAACTTACAGCCAATAAGGCAGGTAGCTGGTGATGTTCAGATGTGTTGAAGCTGCACATTTCGGTGTACCCGTTGTGCCGCTGGTGCAGATGAGGAAGCTCAATGTCTCCGATGGATCGAAATCTGCTGCCCTGGAAACAACAGGTTTAGTGTATGGCAAAAGTTAGGAAAAAAGTATTACTACTCGTCCAACACAAAAAGGCCAATGTCATATACTTTAATAAGCTTTTGATAGAGCCGGTTATTGGTTAGCAAATTGACCTATTTGTCTTGGACGCAGTTCTAATAATTACGCACGAAACAGCAGGTTTCCATATTCTCTCTCTTCTTTATAGTATATTGTTCAATCCTTCAACTCCTAAATATCTTAAGGACTCTCTCAAATTTCTTGACGATACTCACGATCGTACACTACGTTCCTCTGAAAATTTGTTATTAGCAACTCCATCTCACACTACAAGAGATTAGTAAAGGATCATTTTCTTTCTTTGTAATCTTTTCTATAATACATCTACCTCTGCTACTGTTGTTATTTTATTACTTATGACTCTCTACGCCATCTTTATATTTATAATATATTTATAGATATACTAGCTTTTGCCCGCGGCTCCGCCCGCGTGTTATTCGGTTTAACGACATGCTTTTTTCCGGGATAAAAAGTAACCTATGTGTTAAGTTGGGGTATAAGCTATATCAATTCCAAAAGCTGAAGACTCGAGTCAACCTAATTGGCCGGCTAGCTGGCACGACGTGGGGAGCTCGCGCTGACGTCCTGCGTACCTCCGCACTTGCCTTGGTATACTCCACCGCTGAGTTCTGCGCTCCAGTGTGGTACCAAAGCGCACATACAAATAAAATAGATGTTCAACTAAACAGAGTGATGCGAATTATATCAGGCACCCTCAAGCCAACTCCGATACCGTGGCTACCGGTGCTAGCACACATAGCCCCACCACAGCTCAGGAGAGAGCAAGCAACTGCTAGTGAATGGACTAGAGCATTCAACGAGGCCCCACACAAAATAAGGAAAACACCAGACCAGATACCACCTCAGCGACTTCCTTCCCGCAAACCAATCTGGATTGATGCTAAGATCAAACACCAAACCGACATCCAGACTGAGTGGCGGGCAAAATGGCAAGAAGAAAAATGTTCAGAGGCGGACATCAAATTTGACCCGTCTGCCACACAACCAGGTTTTAGAGAACACCGTAAGCTAGAACTAGACTACGCTGAATAGAATTCGTACTGGCGTGGCAAAGTGCAACTACATCATGCATCAGTGAGATATAGCTGACTCACCTCGTTGTGACTGTGGAGCCTTGGAACAAACTATCCGTCACATCGTGGAAGAGTGCCCCAACAGAAGGTTTTCTGGTGGGCTGGAGCAGCTACATAAGCTAACACCTCAGGCAAAAGTATAGCTATCAAACCTGGATCTAGAATTGTAGCTGTATATATAGAATAGAAGATACTAAAATAAAGCAAGATACCAAGGCCATACGATGATGATGATGATTCTAAATTCCATCCAAATCCGTCAAGCCGTTTCAGTGTGAAAGAATAACAAACATACACACACACACAAACTTTCGCATTTATAATATTAGTGTGAATCGTGATGAGATAACATAGCCTTGTCTTAATTCACCACAAACGATTAGGGACCGCGCTAATTAGACACCTGATGTATGAAATAACAAAGCCCTGCCTTATTTCACCACAAAATACACCGACCGCGCTAACTAGACACCTGATTTTTCAATGATATTGATCTATCCTACAGGAACCATGCATTTTTCCGGGATAAAAAGTAGCCTATGTGTTAAGTTAGGGTATAAGCTATATCCATTCTAAATTTCATCCAAATCCGTTCAGCTGTTTCAGCGTGAAAGAGTAACAAACATACACACACACACACACGCACAAACTTTCGCATTTATAATATTAGTAGGATAGGATAGTAGGATATGATAGGATAGTAGGATATGATAGGATAGTAGGATAGGATATGTACAAGTACATATAATTTGTATTAGTTTATTATGTATTTCATCGTATTTAAGTATTAGTATATTATTAAATTAAATTGTTAATTATTTTATGTACCTACACCACCTTCATGTTTTTTCTTCTTCACCTCATTTCCACCCAAAGGTTGTCTGCAAGAAATAGCTTTAAGCCATAAGGCCGCCAATTGTAAACTACTGTGTATTGTTTTCTACTGTGAGTTTTCTTTTTAAATGGTGCACAATAAAGAGTATTTGTCTTGTCTTGTCTTGTTTTTAGCTAATAGTGAAATATTTTATAGACAAATATTTTTTTGATTTTAGTAGATTTACTACAAATTTGTATTACTTATTTTATGAAAAAAAAAACAAGTGAGTCCCGCAACCGCTTTCTTCTAAGGAACATTTTGAAACCAAAAATTATAGGGTTGATATATAATATATATTTAGACATAATTTTTCCTGTGAATAGGGTGTTCTACCCATTAATATTAATAACTTTTACAATGGTGCCAACAGCCAAAAACGAGGCAAAGATTGAATAAACGCGGGCGGAGACGCGGGCAATGGCTAGTCTCATTATATAGGTTTTGATGAATGAGTAATAATAATTCAAATTACGTGATTTGAATAGCCGAATTATTGGTTTTGATAATTGTGTTTAGTCAGTGGGCAATAGTATACACAAAACAACAAATCGTCACAATGTAATATGTTAGTTGATAATTTCACTAGGTTAGGTTAGTTCATGAACTACCTAACAAAAACCTCTCACTAGTTAAATTATCAACTATCGGATCGCAAAATCTTACGCTGCATAAACTATCACTAGAAAAGTTTAAAATCGTACAGAGTGGACTTTTTACCGACGCTTTTTACATCCTAACGTGTAGGGGCGATCCTTTATCGCCGTATTTCGCAGGTTTACCTTACAGAGTTTTCCCGCACCGTTAGCAGTGGTAACTGGTAAATATTTACAAATAATAAGTAAAGTATATTAGTTCCTCCGCGCAGGGTTCGAGCCTGGGTCTCAAGATTGAGAGACCGTACTTCTACCGAATGAGCCACCGCTGCCATAATAAAGGATTTAAAAGGCCGTATCTTGTTATTGCAACTAGGTCTTACCTGAATTCCTCAATCGGAGCATTACTTTGATACTTTTCATTGAATTTCTTCAAACTGTTTGGACTTTCGTCAAACGTAATGATGGTGGTATCTTGGTGGAGTCGGTTTACCGCTAGTTGGACGTCGTCGAGTTTCTCACTTTGACAGAATACGACCCTTGGCTTGCACGTCGCAAATGTTTCTTCTAACTCCTCTGAAAGGTCAATACCGAACTTGTAAATATGAGACTATTTTGTCTCCGCATTATTTTAAACTTAAAACATTTTATGTTGTAATGATTCACAAGCATATGAAACAAACAAAGTTTCGTATGGATCGCGAACACAGAAATCTTTAGCAGTTTATGCTACAAGAGCGGTAAGGAGACAATTAGCTACGAGGACGATTTTAAACACTAGCGATAACAGAGTGTTTAAGCGTTACGAGTAAGTTGTTGCCCTTACCCACATGTATACGATTTTTAATGCATAGTGTGAGTAAATAAATAACACTTAAATTAAAGAAACAAACAAACAATAAATAATTTTTCTTTTTCTCTGCGCGCAAGTTGCTAACTTGACGGAAATATACTGCTTTAAGTTTGATGCGTTCGTAGGCTGCTTGCAATCACCTCACATGCCTTGATACTGTCCTGATGTCAGTGGTAGGTGGTTGTCGTCCGACCATCAAACTGAACGCAGCCCACGAGCGCATCAAACTAAAAGAAATTCATTTTCGTCAAGTCTTTCTATGGTATGCTTTCTATTACACAAGAAAATACTGCCGATTTTCTATCAATAAATGAAAATAAAGCACTATCGTGGTAAGAATGTCTTTGCCAACAGATTTGATGCGTATGAAATGGGTCTTTACGAGCACTTGCATTGAGAAAATATTTATTAATATTTCTATATTATAAATCAATCGCGAGAGCGTTTAAAAAAGCGCAGTTATGTTTTAAAATAATAGGTTTACGAGTACATATTTACAACAGCCATTATTGTTATTTTTTCTTTACGTATTGGACGGACTCACTGAAACTGAAACTTTGAACTGAAAAAACAGCCTTCAGTTTGCATTTTTTTTTTCGACGCAGCGAATTTTTTCTGTTATTACGTTTTGGGCTATGCTATCGTCTTGAAAAAGATGCGGAAAGAGAGGGACATTAGATGAATTTTTTTCAGAACCCTCTCTATTGTAGTACAGGGGTACTACTGTTTCAAAATATCCCTTTTTACTATGTCGCCTTAAAATCGTTTACAATAAGAAGATCAAACTGCAATTCATAGAGTTGGTTGCAAAAGAAATATAATGTACAGTGTGACAAGGTTCTAAATGAACGTGAGTCAGGGCGATGATATAACGCGGCAAACTGTCAAAGTACCTATGACGTTTCATAAGAAGGTGACGTTAGTTCTGGTTTTTGCCACGTTAATTTAGATCCTTGTCGTATTGTGCACTCACTAACAGCCGATGCGCTGTCAACAGGTGCCACCGCGAGGCCATTGTACAAAGAAGCGTAAAACGGCACAGTCAAGTCCAGGTGATTTGGAGCCATGATGACGATAACATCACCAATCCCAAGGCCGAAGCTCCTGAAGGATGTGGCACACTTTATGGACCTCTCGAGAACTGAGCCGCAGGTTTCTGATTGGCCAGTCGCGCCGTTTATCTGGAAATATGAAAACTTATATCATACTTGAAGAGAAAACTCCGGTTCTACGTATTGATAAAAACACTTTTACTGTTTCACAAATGACACTCCAACCGGTTTCGCCTTAGAGCATTATTAAAGGAACACAATTATATACAATGATGAATAAGTTTTTCATAATCATAGTTCATAATTATATTTGAATAACATAATATAGGTACATTATTAGTTTATATTGCAGATGATTTATAAATTTACTGGTATCTGTAATGTGTATAATAATATTGGTATTATTCGTCGTTGTATTTTATTGCGTTCTTATTCTTCCTTGATAATGCTGTAAGGCGAAACCGGTTGGAGTAAGTGAAACAGTACAAGATGTTGATGATGTTTCATTGAAGACAATGTTGTTCAAATGTTGACTATTGCAAGGTTAAAAGCGAACCGTTTCTATCGAAAGTTCTAGATATCTAATCAAAACTGAGCGAGAGGTACCGGGCTCGAATCCCGGTTCAGAGCTTCTCACATCCAGATTTACTTTTCTGCTTACCGCAATTGGTTATCTCCTTGCGATGGATAAATCGCCAAGTGTTTAAAATATAGAAATTTATTTCTATCATAGTTTATTCAGTTATTGTTTGTTTTAGGTTTAGTGCTATCAAAAATAAAATTAATTGATTCGAACAAATATATTGCGAAAATAATAAAAAAATACTAAAGTCTTTGGCTTTTTAAATCATGTAAGATGTAACTGATGTAAGTTGACAATCTTTTTATATCTATTATCTAAAATCGAAAAGCTAGTGAGGGCCAAATCTATGGGGAAGTTTGAGATGTGCGCGTTTCTCTTACAAAAACGCCAAATTCGCGGAATAAAATGTTGCCATTCGATTCCTTGGAATGTGACAAACATCAATAATGTAATGAGTTTGAATGAATGAGGAGTAAAAATGTATACAACTAAATTCAATATAATCACTCTACCCGCCACCGTTTTAGTACAAATATGATAACTCGTTTCTCTATTGTTTTTCGTTATAGACCAAAGTATAAGTTAGACCTCTATCAACTGGTACTGATATTTTAAAAGACACAATTTTGCCAACATTTTGAATATTGATTTTATTTTAAAAATATCAAGCTGACAGATTTACACAGAAAGTTGTTTTCTTGCCTTAAATTGTGCCTATACCAACATTTTAAATTTCAGCCAGATAGTGACTTTGTAAATGATAAAGAGGTCTTAAAATTTAGTCTTTAACGAAAAACAACTGAGAAACGGGTTATCAAATTTTCTACTAAAACGGTGGCATGCCTAATTAAAAAATATTTTGGTTAAATTAAATTACCTGCAACACAAAATCTGGTGCATCCTTGAGGCTTTGCAGGATGATCTTGCCAAGGTGGAAACGATCGCCAGGTCTACCAGATTCTGCTACGATCCTCGCAGTCAATCCACCCATGAACTGATGGGAAGCATCACTGAATTGACGTTGAGATGCCATTGGTAGTCCCTACACACACTGAGATAAGAAGTTGACATTTATTTGAAAAGCCAAATTCATACTGAAGACTTACTAAGTGCTCAGTATCAAGTTTCGATGACACATTTTGTGAAATTCGTAATTTATTTTTCCCGTGCTCCTTGCAAGTGCAATCCCAGCCCCAAGTCAATTGCTATTGGAGGTCAACATTTAATTTCGTAAATTCAGCAAAATGTGTTATCGATCCGTGATGCTGATCAATTACCAAGGATCCAGTTTGAATTTGGCTGCATAAATTAATGTTATCTTACAATTTATTGTCACACTTTGGTCAAGGAGTAGTTTTACGCCTTAGAATGGCCAGTCAGTAGCTTTAATAAATTATTGTTACTAGACAAAAGAATACACATCAATATAATCATTAACTTTATCAATTTGACCTTCGTTTAATAGAGCTCACAATTGTTGTGTGTCTACTCTACGACTTGTGGAAACACTCTGTTTTTTGTTATATCTGTCATATCTGTGTTCGTATTTCATAACATGTGACTTTATGTATGCAGCCGCGCGTCTGAGTGATAAGAAACTTTAACACTTCGAGAATGATTTTGGGTCTTCCTATGATTTATTGAGAAATATCCCAAAAATCGAAATAAAACAAGTATATTTTTGAATAGTATAAAATATACTATGCTGTGAACCTAAAATTATTTGATTTGTCTTATCGCTTCTAGGTCATTACGGTACATAAACATCCATGAAAATATGTGTAAAATCCAGGTCTTTATACACTTGTAACTTTTGTATGTATTTGATTTTGATAAATGTTTTAGGTGTAGGTATGGGATATGTTAAAAAGATAAAATAATAAGCAAGTACCTCTCAATGAGGATATTATTAGCGAACAGCGCTGGTATGGGAGTTAAGGCGAATAGAGTCGCCTTAAGGGGGATGGTCCAAAGCCGCTCTCCATACAACATACCTAAGAATACAAACTTGTCGGAACCAACAGCCACGACAAAAGCATTATAATTTCGTTGTGATACCTTTTTCTACACGTTCCATAAATTCTACACCCCCGAATAATCAGTTGTTTCCACAAAAAAATTTCTTTACAATCTAATCTAGCTGTTTAAAAAATGTATGAAAGTAGATATTAAATAGCATAATTAGATTGTATTTTTTTTTTGTTAAAAGATTGATTACTCGCGGTTGTAGAATTTATTGAAGGAGTAGAAAAAAGTTAAAGAAGAAAATTAAGTATAATGCTTCTGTCGTGATTGTTGGTTCCCACAAGTTTCTATGAAGAGCGGCTTTGGACCATCCTCGCTTCAGTTAATGTTTACAGCCAAATTCATACTGAAGACTCGGTAAGTGCTCAGTATAAAGGTTCAAGGAATCTTCTTGTGAAATTCGTAAATTATTTTTTATATTTTTTAATTAGCTGTTCCGCGCACCAGTTTGCGATTGTCAGTAGAATAAGATTGACCATTATGTCTCAAAGTACTTATACTGCAATTCAACAAAAACACGTTTTATCAACAAAAATAAGTTGGCAGAAATATTTAATGACCGCACGAATTTCGTGTTTGTCCATTTATCTCGCAAAATTAATTGCCGCTAAATACAAACTTTGAAAAAAAAAAACCGGCAATTCCGAGTCGGACTCGCCCACCGAGGGTTCCGTACAAATTAGTAAAAGTTTAAAAAATATACAAAAAGATTTGGTCACTCATACAATTATGACTGCGCGTACCGTTGCTTAACCTCGATGATTTTTTATGTTTAATTACAAATATATAGTTTTAAGATTTTTTCCTGTAGGTACTTGAAGTTTAACGGGAAATACCCCATGCGTTTCGATTCCCTTGAGAGTGTAGAAATATACGTTTTTTGCAGCATATACGGTATTAGACGGCCATATCTTTTTAGAAGTTTGATTTTTTCACAGTTCAAACGGACTGTTGAGACTTGAGTATATGGTTTGAATTTCAACTCGATATCTCCATGCGTTCCTCAGATAAAGGGTCTTGACAGACAGTCGGACAACAAAGTGATCCTATAAATAAGGGTTCCGTTTTTTCCTTTTGAGGTACGGAACCCTAAAAACACTGCTCTTTCTTTTTAGGGTTCTATAGTCCGACAAGGAACCCTTAGTTTCGCCACGTCCGTCTGTCCGCGTCTTAGCTCAGAGACTATTAGTACTAGAAAGCTGTAATTTGGCATGATTATACATATTGATCACGCTGACAAAACGGTAAAATAAAATATGAAAAAACAGTTTTTTAAGAGTGCCTCCCATACACATGAATTGGGGATGATTTGTTTCTTGTCCTATATCGCATAGTTGAAGTGTCGTTGAGTAGGTCGTTCAAAAACATTGTAAACTTTCAAAAATATGTACATATCTACATACGAGTACATACATACAAACGCCGAATTGTTCAAGTAGACTCCGAGAAATTTGCTCGCTCGTTCAATAAAACTGCCAAAACTGAAAGACTCATTGATTTTGCATTAGTTTTAATTTTGAAAAACTCCTTTCAGCAGTTGTAAAGAATAGCGGTTAAGTGAAGTAGGTTAAATGATTCCAATAAAAATTACAAACTTATCATTACCTACAGAATGTCTGAAACATAACTGCAGAATTAAGTTGGTCACACTTTGATTTTTTATATGAAATGTGGAATATCGTTTTTCACCGAAGGCCAGAGATGTTATTATATTATATTAATATAACATAGTTATAGGAACACAGAAGTGTGAGCGACAAACCGTGAAAATTTATATCTACTTGTACTTCTATCTCATACTGATAATAAAGTAGTAAAAAGTCGTGTCTATACACTGAAGATTATTAAAAATAGTTATTTGTTACGCAAGGCTGGAAAGTTAATTTTTGGCGCGAGTACCTTGTATTGAAACCTGAGCGTAGCGGTTTCAAAGGCACGAACGCTAAATAACTTTGCTGCCGAGCGAAACACACAACTTTTCACCTCAAAAGCGAGAAAATGTTAGGTGCAAGAAGAACGTAGGCTTTTATGTATTTTTCGCGCGATTTTTCCGGAAGCAAACTCAACTCGGCATTATGTACCGCTTGCACCAATTCTGCAGGTGTTAAATTTATATCTTCGTCGCTGGTAGCCTCGCTCATATTTTATGATTTCTTGCGATTTTAGCAAAAAACAAACCAAAATAATGGAAGGAAATTGAATTGAATAAAGAAAAGGAAATTCTAAGTTTTTGTTTTTAATCAAATTTTCTTGCTGGCCAGTGCGATTATTCTTTAAATGAGGCTGGCGCATGACATGAAATAAGTATTTGCATTTCAGTGGACTGGTTGCAGAGAATATAAACTATTACGAAACCAATGAGGTTCTATATATATGTATTATTATAGTACGAAACCTTTATTAAATAAAAATATTAGAATTTTAAAAACACTTTCCACGCTATCGGATAAAGCGTTTTTCCACTGAGATTTCGAATGATAAACAGAGCCTTACCGAGCTTGTGAGGTGAAAAAAAAAATTAATGGTTTATTTATGGTATTGTACTGGAGCCAAAATTTTCTTTTTTCGAATATGTTGTTCGTCTGTTTTTCAGTTTTACTCGGGAACCATTCCACGAATGCGGTTTACTTTAATAATATCATTGTGACCCTGGTCAAAATAGAGATGTTGTTAAAATAACCGCCAAGTTGAAAACTGTCGACAATACCTATAGTTTTGATCTTTCAAAATAAAAGATACATTAGGTATTTGAACAAAAATAGGTACAACGCGAGCGAAGCCGCGAGCAAAATCTAGTGGGTACATAAATAAAGCAACAATCAAATTGTAATATCCCAAATTAGATAACAATGTCGGCCGCAACTTTGAAGCTAAAGTCTATAATTTGCAAAACGTCGTGTCCTACTCTACAATTTGCCCTTCATTATGGAATAAATAATAAAACAAGCTTCTGCTTCTGACCGCAACTTCCGACAAACCACGACTTTAAAAACACGCCTGCTAATCAAAAATGTTCTCCATTGCTACACAATAAGGCCTACATAATGTGGGAATGAATTAGCTTAAAGTGAATCTGCTTACGTCACGGTGACCGGTAACTTTTTAAGGGTTCCGTATTACCTAAGAGGCACAAAAGGAACCTTTATGGTGAGACTCCGCGTTGTCCGTCCGTCCGTCCGTTCGTATGTCACAGCGTCATAACTTTAGCACCGTTAAATTGACATTTGCCAAAAAAAAATAGCATTCACTTGCCCACATAATACGGTATAAAAAAAAATTAAATTGTTCAAAATATTTCCAATACAAAAGAGAGAAGAATACAAAAATATCCTAAAAATACAATATTGGTATCAAATCGTAGATATTAAAGAGCTGATTATAAAAATATATACTTTTACTATATTTACTGGCACGGATTTCGAAAAATCTTTGAAAAACCACAAAAAATGCATGTTTATTTTCGAAACCAATGAACCAAAAAATATGCAAAAAATCATGGTAGTTTGGGATTACACAAAAATTACAGGAAAAATATAGCGGGTGAGAAATTCACGATGACAAAATGACAAAATTAAATTTTTCATCCACAAGTTTTATTTCGATTACTGTATAAAAATATTAACACTCTCTTTTGTGGTACAATCAATTCTTTTTTTATTTATCATAATCAGATAAGGGCAAGATTTTCAATACCTTCTTCCTGACGGTTCCCAAGACTGTCGAATTACGGAACCCTTGGTATGCGAGTCTGACTCGCACTTGTCCGGTTTTTTCATTTTAAAGCTGTACTTACACCTTCAACTGGTATGGAAGTCGATATACAAGCAGTCTTTAAGAAGTCTAGCGCAAGTCTGGTTGTTGAGAATAAATTCATTTTGTTTTCGTCTTCCGTGTCTGATAAGAATATCAAGTGATACCTACGTTTTGCACTTCGGATAAAGAATACTCTTTCGGTACGTTTAGTAATATTTTTGTTGTGATAAAATAATATATTTCAACCATATTGCTACAACAAAGGGTTTCAGTAACATATCTAAAATACTTGTTATTATTATCTATGCAAACTTCGTATCTACTACGGGAATACAATATTTATATTATGAATTAAATTATGAATTAAATTGTAAATTATGAATTAAATTATAAATTATGAATTATAATACGTTTTAAAGGGTTTCATGTGGATATGTCAATTTTATATTCAATCCAAACACATATTTTTGAGCAAGCATAGCAAATAAAATAAAGATAAATATATCGTCACGACATGAATCCCCAAAGGGGTGTCAGAGGTGTTCCGAGTGTGAACTGTGAAATGAAAGCCATAGCATAACAAATTTTGTCAAAATTCTTTTTCTTCGTCTGACGATTCTGCAAAACTACCTATTTCATAATTTCAATCATTTGTTTAAGTAATCGAAGCATGTTTTTCGAAATACTACAGTAAAAAAAACCGGTCAATTGCGAGTCAGACTCGGATACCTAGGGTTCCGTAATTCGACAGTTCTGGGAACAGTCAGGAAGAAGGTATTTAAAATCTTGCCTATAACTGTTTTTTATTATAACTAAAAAAGAATTGATTGTACCACAAAAGAGAGACTCAAATATTTTTATACCGTACACGAAATAAAACTCGTTGATAAAAAAAAAAATTTTGTCATTTTGTTATCGAAGCTTATTATATTAAAATTATATATATATAATATTTGAATTTCTCTATTTCTCCTGTGATCTTTACGTTCCCAAATTACCATGATTTTTTCATATTTTTCGGTTCATTCGTTTCGGAAATAATGGGGGGGGACCAGCATTTTTTTGTGGTTTTTCAAACATTTCTCGAAATAGGTGCCAGTAAATATAGTAAAGGTATAAAATCAGCTATAATATCAGGTATAATATCCAGAATTTAATACCCATATTGTATTTTTATAAAATATACTTTTTATTTATTTTAATTTATTTTTTATTTTTCATCTGTTATCAACTTTTTTTTAATCGCTATAGTTTTCCTGTAATTGGCCAAATATGACCTACAATCGTAATTTGTTTAATTTTTTTTCGGTTTACCAGTTTCGGAAATAAGGGGGGGACATGCATTTTTTTGGTTTTTGAAAGATTTCTCGAAAACGGTGCCAGTAAATAGAGTAAAAGTATACCTATGTTTTTATAATCAGCTCTTTAATGTCTACAATTTGATACCCTTATTGTATTTAAAAGATTTGTCTCTATCTCTTTTGTATTGGAAATATTTTGAAAATTTTTCATTTTTTTTTACTCCATTTTATGTAAACAGGTGAATGCTATTTTTGTAGCAAATTTCAAGTATTTTTCTTTAACGGTGCTAAAGTTATGAGGCTGTGACATATGGACGGACGGACGGATAACGGAGGCTCACCATAAAGGTTCCTTTTACTTTTCAGGTATTACGGAACCCTAAAAACAGCAAAAAAAATTAATTGGAGGTAATAATTTTTACACCTAATCATCTAAGCTCGTCATTTTGCGTATTAAAAATAATTAGGCAAAGTGCGAGTCGGACTCGCGCACAAAGGGTTCCGTACGAACCCACAATACCCGCACCCGTATTAATTATGTATATTAAATAACAACAATTACATTGTAAAGCAACATCAAGGCTACAAAAAGCAAGGCGCTGCGCTGAATTGGTATTAGCTACTGACAAAAAATTTGGCGCCGTCTACGTGCGGAACCCTACTTTTTGTAATTTTTTATTATACTTCAGATTTTTACAATCTTACTTTTAAAACTAGGTATGTATTACCTTCTTTAAGTAAGAGCCAAGACCAATAAATAATGCAACTTTTCCGAGGTTTCTTAAATGGGGGGGGGACCCCTTAAATTTATTAATTTGAAATATTTATAATGTGTCGTGAGGCCCTAGTAACACGTATTTTGTGAAAATTTAAACTTTCTACTAACTACGGTTGAAGCTGTAGACCCCTATCATAGTAAAATGACAGACGGACGGACAGACAAACAGCGGGGGCTTAGTAATAGGGGCCCATTTGGCACCCTTCGGATACGGAACCCTACAAAGCTTTAATCGACCGGCCGATTGACATAGTCTGGGACTTTGGAAGCATATTCACACTATTTGATTTATTATGATTAGTTATCATTTGGTTATCATTTTGTTCGTTGACTTGATACTGCTAGTATCATCTGAGACTGTTTTTTTGTATGATAGCTACCTTTATTAAGACTTTACCTGAGCCTAGAACATGAAAAAAGCCATATTGGGATTATCTTGATATTGAAACAAAAATATTTGTTTTATTGATTTTTTAACTAGGTGATCCACGTAAAAACAATGTACTAAGATTTATACTTTTGTCAAAAAAAATGTTTTTTTCTGGTTTTCAAACGTTCGTTTCAAGTACGCGGCTAAGAGATCAACTTGATTTTTTTCATAAAATAGGTAACAGATATGTAAAGGTTTACTACGTAAATCCAATATTTTTTTCCCTATTATTATTAGTATAACGCGTCCTAGACAGATAGGTCGATTAGCTAACCAATAATCGCCTCTATCAAAAGCTAATAAAGTATTTGACATTGGCCTTTTTGTGTTGGACGGGTAATTTTTTTTTCCTCACCTATGTTCCGAAAAACCATAATTTATTCTTCCTTGTTTGAAGAATCTAGCAATAATAGATATTTGAAAAAAATTTGGACTTCTGTCAAGAATATAATGTACACTCTTATCGAAACCGAATCTTCAGAAGTCATTCCAACATTGAGCCATAAAAAATCAAAGATGACTCCAAAAAAAGGTTTCATGTCGAGTTTTAACATTATTTGAGCAAAATCATATTATATTATTTATGAATTAAAATTTGTATAAACTTTATTAAACTTTTATCCGAACAGATATTTGATACAAACTTTAGTTTTTTTTTAATAATAAAATTCGTGATAAAAGTCGTCATTTTGATTTTTTTCCAGAATTCGTCCCTCTCGCACTGCGGGTTTTTCCGCATGGAGTAACAGCGATCAATGCAATCGGAACCTACTCTCTTAATGGTTGCAAAAAAAATTACTATACATTCAAGCTGGTTTTGAAGGCTTACTAAATTAAACTGACAACACTCAAAACATATTTTATCAACGGTGAAGTAGATTTTATTATTATGTTTATACAATAGCAAAATAAATCGCTTTGAATACTCTGACTAAATATATTATTAGAGTGCTTGTTCCACATACATAATATATAATATTAAAATTGTATTACTCTCGCATTAAGAATGCGCCGGTCCGCAACGACGACAATTTTGATGAAAAGCAATATGTTATATATTTTTCTGGCCTTTATCGCGATGTTTTTGGAAAAACTAGGGACATACATCACTTCATATTGGCCGTCTAAATGAAGGCCTAGAATTTATTTGATTAAATTGTTTCTCTTTTGCGATTTATTTTGGTACTTACAAGCCCACTCCGAATCGTTATTCAGAATATCTAAGTACCAAAATAACACGCAAAGGAGAAACAATTGAATCAAATAAATTTTAGGTCTTCATTTAGATGGCCAATATGAAGTGGTGTATGTCCCTGAATTTTACAAAAACATCGCGGCAATGACAAGAAAAATAATTATAATAATGATTCGCATCAAACAGACGAAAAATACGGAGCAAGTTCTTAAATCTTGTCAGCAAAGAGAAGACCAAATACTGATGGATAAAATTGCAAAAGACATGCAGGATAAGAGCTTCTCAAGCTTTTGAAAGCGAAAAACCTGCTTCAGTCACTAACGTGTCCTTAAGTCGGCCTCCGCCTAAAGTCGGTCTCAGCCTAAAGTCGGCCTCAGCCTAAAGTCGGCCTCCGCCTAAAGTTGGCCTTCACGTTTTAGCTTTGAACTAGGTTTAAATTCCATGTAGGTTTATGTTTATGGTGCCAATCAATAGTTTATTTATTCTACTTTTGTATTAGTACTTAGTTTGGCCGCTAGGTATCGTACGTTCGGGATAATATGTGTTTTCAACCATAAATGAGCACTAATTTTCTTACTTATTTTCTACAGTTAAATAAAGTGTGAAGGACATTATTCTTTATAATTTAAATATCAGTTTTTATTTGTTTTCGAAAAATACGGAGGGCCGCGGGCCGACGCTTTTTTGTTACAACAACACAATGTCGACCTAGCCCACCGAGGTTTCCGTAAAACACTAGATTTAATTACAAATGTATAGTTTTCAGGTTTTTCCCTATACTTGTACTATAAGACGGTATTACTTGCCAAATTTCATAGTCCAAGGTCAACGGAAAATACCCTATAAATTTTGATTCCCCTGAGTGTCGAAATAAACGTTTTTGGCGGCATAAACGACCGTATCTTTCTTTACGTTAACCTAGAAGTTTGATTTTGTCACAGCTTCACGGGTCTGTAGACCTGAGTATATGGCTTGAATTTCAATTCAGCTCGATACCTCCACACGTTCCCAAGATAAAGAGTCTTAGCAGACAGACGGATGGACGGACAGACGTACAGACAGACGGACAATAAAGGGCTCCGTTTTTTCCTATTGAGGTACGGAACCCTGAAAAGGAAAAATATAAGCAATTTCTGCCAACGAATATCTAAGTAGGCACTCGTAACTTATTTCTTTCTGAATTTGTTATTCAACTAGCCTTTGCCCGCGGCTCCGCCCGCGTTTATTCAATCTTTACCCCATTTTTGTCTTGGGCGTTATTTTATGAACACCCCTATAGCCTATGTTTTGATCATGGTCACTACAATGACAATAAAAAAAACTCCATCTAAATCAGTTGAGTAGTTCTCAAGTTAAAAGCGTTTTTTCAATTTTGGCCCCATTTGCGGATTATTTTATAAACATTCCTTATAGCCTGTGTGTTGACCGAATCACAACAATTATAATTAAAAAACCGCATCCAAATCCGTTGATTGGTTCTCGACTTAAAACGGAACATACATACAGACAGACAGAGTGACAAAAATTCATAATATTGCTGATTTGGCATCAATACAATACTAATAATAATAACCTATTTCATTTTAAATTTCCCGATAATCGTCAATGTACAGACACGACTTTTTACTAGTATTCCAAAAAAACTTGAAAGCGTATTTGTTGGAAAAACCTTTCTATAATATAAATGAACTTTATAATGCTTGATCATTTCTTATTTTTATTTAATTTTAATAAAATTTTCTGACAGCTTAACTGTTTCAATTTTTGATCTTTTTGATTTTTTCAAGTATAACTGTTTCTGACATAATTAATTTCCTATTTGTAAATCGTTTTGTTACTATGATTGTTAAAATTATTATTTTCATTATTACTTGTACTTGACATCTTCATTGTTTTAAAATACAAATAAATAATATGATTATGATTACTAGTTTATTATTAGTATAGATCAGCGGTTCTCAAACTTTTTTGGCGACGAAACCCTTTTGGAAAACGGAATATTTCACGGAGCCCACTGGCCAACAAGTTTTCTGCCACAGAGACGATTGATTGAAATTATTTTAGAAATTTGTGTGCTGAATCCGAATATGAACTCAGGTTTTTCTCTATCATGTCATAATATTTGTCTAAACAGACTAAATTTTGAAAATTTGACCAGTGAATCAAAAACTGATTTAATCATATTTACTTGACATTAACATATATTATGCATGTAATGGGACTTATGAAATAGTTTTTTTTTAATCAATAATTTGAAGCTTGATAGAAGAAGATATTGAAGTCTATCATAAAAGATAGTCTTTTTTTTTCTTCCTCGTGACCAGTGTTTTTGCGGAGCCCCCACAAGGTCCTTGCGGAGCCCTAGGGCTCCGCGGAGTACACTTTGAGTATGGCTGGTATAGATATACTATAAGTAATGGCCCCTGTAGCCGAGTGGTAGAGCGTTCGCTTGCTCATCCAGAGGTAGTGGGTTCAATCCCCGTGGTGCATATCAATTTGTGTACGCTCTGCGTGCTTCGGAAGGTGCAATAAGCTGTTGGTCCTTTTGTACCCGAAGTAAGGTGATAGCTCACTACCCATTATTACGTTTACGAAGTTACAATTTTCGTTGAATAGTGGGTGTACCAAGTGTGGACTGTGATTTGCACTTCACATTTTAGACTTGGAAACACCCCCGACACCCCGTTTGGGATTCATATCGTTTCGATTATAATTACTGGTTAAATTGTGAAATATGGTTAGTAATTGTAAGTGTGTTGTTCATATGAAACAAATTTCGGGTTGATATTATGACAATTAATTAGTATATATGTAATAAGTATATTCCGATCAGCACCTTGATAGAAAGCGATTTTCTCAATCGTGAATGGTGCGCTGTCATCCATTGAAGAGTTTAAGATTTGAAGGTCAGGTGGCATAATATCAATTTTTAAGTAATACCCAGCGATCAGCACACTCACACAAAGTGACTGCCACAATCTTGAATTATGTGCTGTTGTCCGTTGAGGAGTTCTATGGTGGTGAGTTCAGGATTGAAAATTCAGGTGGCAAAAAAAACATTTCAAGTAATATCTTGTAATGAGCACACTAACACAAAGTGATTGCCGCAATCGCAAGTTATGTGCTGTCATCCGTCGAGGAGTATATTTAGCCTTAGGAGATTATGCCAGGATTGAAGTGCAGGTGGCATAAGTAAAATTTTTGAGTAATATCCTGCAATTACCATACTAACACAAAGTAATTGCCGCGATCTCGAAATTTGTGCTGTCATCCATTGAGGAGTTCTATTGTGATGAGGCCAGGATTGAAGGTCAGGTGGTATAATGGCAATTTTGAAGTTATTTCCTGCAATAAGCACACTAACATGAGGTGGTTGCCGAAATCTTGAATTGTGTACTGTCATCTATTGAGGAGTTCTATGATGGTGAGGTCAGGATCGAAGGTCAGATGAGTTCATGACAAATTTCAAATAACACCCTGTTATCAGCATCTTGGTATAAAGCGTTAATATCGAGTGACAATCTGGCATCAATTGAGGAGTTCCACTGCCTATCTCTGAAGATTATCTTTAGATCACGACCAGGCTAAAGCGGGATCTTAGAAGAACAGCCTTCCAAACAAAAAAAGAATCTTACAAATCGGTCAAAAAATGACGGAGTGAAAAAAAAAGTCAAATCCTTCTCCTTTTTTAAGTCGGTTAAAAAATTTGTGAGATGTGTCAGGGTCGTTGAAGATGGAAATATGTTGTCAGATTTTTCTGATACAGTCTGCCCGTATGGGAAAAAATCATCACTTTAACCGTAGTTTTAATTTGTCCATGCTTAAACCTGACTGTAATCACTTTTTCAAGCATAAAATTAGCATGAGGTGTGTAGGATCGATGTAGATGGAAATCGCTAGTCAGATTAAACTATTACAGTTTTCCTGTATGGGAAAAATCATTCCTTAAATTAAACCATAATATTAATTTGTCTATGCCTAAGCCTGGCTGTAATCATTTTTTCAAGCTTAATGTTAGCAAGAGGTGTATCAGGATCATTGTAGATGAAAAACTGATACAGTGTTTCCGTATCGGAAAACTACTGGTTTTTTCACGTATAACCAACCATTTGGCCAAAGCAAGCTGATAAACCAGCCAAGCATCGTCTTTTCTCCCGGCTTGATGCACTAGTATTAAAATTGCGAACTGAAACCTAATTTGTATTAAAATAAAATATAGCCTTTGTTACTCAGCATTAGTGGAGCTTTCTGTTAGTGAAATAATTTTTAGGATCGGTTCTGTAGTTCCAAAGATTATCTTTTACATACAAACGAATTTTTCCTCTTTATTTATTGGTGTCGATGTAGATAAGGGTTTTAAATACACTATTTTAATGTCCAAATTTCGGCCGTATTTATCTATATTGGTTTAACAGTTATGAACTTTATAAATTACGGCCGACATTCAGCAACTCTTACAACATAAGCTCGGTCACTATTATTTATTTCATTGAGATATAGTGGATGCTCAAAAAACGAATTGTAGGATAATATAGGATAATGTTTTTATACAAGGTGAAATTCAGTCAACCGTCTAAATTCGTACTGGAGACTCGGTAAGTGATCAGGAACAAGGTTCAAAGATCCTTTTGGCGAAATCATCAAAAAACAATGTTTTGTTCCCGTTACTACTGGACTTGTTCAAGTACAATTCCTAGTGCAGACACTACGGAGAAAAGTTTTTTTTTTCGAGTTTCACCTGGAGGGTCATTAAACCTTGTTCGTGATGACTAACCAAGTCCCCAGTATAAATTTTGGCGGTTGACTGAATTTCACCCAATATTTACTTAGGATTATACGTAAATGCTATGTATCACAACTCTGACCGCAGTTAGAAATTTTGATAAAATAATTTTTTTTTGTTTTTTGTTCACACTCTTCTTTCAAAAAATAATAAAATGCAGCAAAATTACCTTACACTTTGTAGATTAATAAAATAATAAAGATGTACAGTAAATAAATAATCCCATTTAAGTTCATGGACCTAATTTATGAAATTGCTTTTGTTGCTGAAAACTGTGCTGTTGTAACAAAATAAGCATCTGAACCGTGGCCCTCCGTATTTCCCGAAAACAAATAAACAATAACATTTCATTTTTAAGGGGTAATGTCTTTCACGCTTTATTTTACTGTAGAAAATAACTGAGAAAATTATTGCAAGCCTATATATGGCCGAAAACATATATCTCGAACGTGGTCTCCACTGTTGATTCCGCTAAATCCGTAAAAGATCTGCTACGCGCAGTCTTGCTGGCTACTAGACGCTATAAGCTAGAGTGTACGACACCTAGTACCCAAACTACGTACTAATACAAAAGTATAATAAAGAAACTATTGATTAGCACCATAAACATGCTATTCATGGAATTTAAACCTAGTTCACAAAGGTAAAACGTGTAACGGCCGGCTTTAGGCGGAGGCCGACTTACGAGTAAGGACACGTTACCCTAAATAGAGACTGTGAGAAGTGGTACGGGCAGTTCAGTTTAGTTTGGGATACAGCGAAGTACAAGTGAGGAATAAATTAAAGTGGAGCGAAAAATGTAGATTTGATTTCTAAAGATGTTTGACAGTCCAATAAAGTATGTTGTATGTTGTGTACTCTGTTATAGATTTATTTATCCCGAACCCCAGCTCGTAACAATGTTATCAGTAGAAAAGATAACTTATTTGTCTCTCACACATTGCATGACTAGAAGATAAGATATCACTTTCGTTACTCAGTTTCTCGTCTACTATTTTTTTTTAGGATTATGTCAGCAAAGAGAATAAAGAGGCGCGAAAACGATGGTGTCCACATGTTCTTGTCTGAGCTGACATCTCGGATTGTGGCTGAGAGCGGGATCCCAACCGACAGGTTCCATCTGGGGAAGCTCATCATGCAGAGTCTCAAGGATGCTCCAGATTTTATACTACAGGTAGGGTATAAATGAACAATAAATCTTACAGGACTCGATTGACAAGCATGTGTCAAGCACGTAGCACAGTGGTCCTTAAACTTTTTGTAGACGTGGACCACTGGTAAAATATGCTATATTTCGACCCCTCGCCTACGGCTCGTTTTTTAACCTTACACTCGTGTTTTAATAACCTTTTTATGTACCAGTTTCATAATCTACTATTATTGTTTAGTTTACATGAATACTTCATTAAATAGTATCAAAAATAATTTAATCAAAAGGATTCCGTTGTTTGGACTCAGTGTAATATGTTAAGGCTGTATACCTGACCCTAGAACATGAAAAAAGCCATATGTTTGAGGGTTCTTTTGAAGAAAGTAGGACTATCTTAATATTGGAAAAAATATATTTGATTTATTGATCTTTTATCTCGGTGATCTACTTATAAACAATGTACTAAGATTTATACTTTCGTCAAAAAATAGGTTTTCTCCCCTCTATTTTGGTTTTCAAACGTTCGTTTCATGAACGCGGCTAAGAGATAAACTTGATTTTTTTTTCATTAAATAGGTAATAGAAATATAAAGGTTTTCTACCTAAATCCATTTTTTTCCCTGCTAAATATTTCAGTATTAGCGAAAAACCTATTTCGCGCGTAATTATTAGTATTACGCGTCCGAGACAAATAGGTCGAGTAGCTAACCAATAATCGCCTCTATCAAAAGCTAATAAAGTATTTGACATTGGCCTTTTTGTGTCGGACGGGTAATAACATTTTTTCCTAGGGTATGCCATACTCCTAAGGGTGAACTGAGTGGCTGTGGACCCCTGGCACTCACTTCACGGCCCATGGGCCCTGACGTAGCAGATGGAGCATCGCAGCATAAAGTAGGGCCAACGAGAAATGGAACTATGATGATTGATGACCTGCTTTAACAGGTGCGTCTAGGGATGGGGTGCATTTCAAAATCAAGTGTGAGTTGAGAATAAAATATCGAGTTATAAGACACGTCTTAAATCTATAAACTGACGGTGTACATTTTATTAGCTATCTAAATGAACTACAAAAAAAAATAGGTTGAAATAAAGAAAGAAAATGCGTTTATTTCGAAAAAAACAGATCAAACAGATCCTCCAAATATCAAGTCTCTACGTCCAGCGGTTCGGACTGTACGTACGAGTATATACATTGAAGTCATGAAAAGGATTACAAAAATTTAATTAATTGATTTAATATAAATACTGTGGTGGGGATAGCCAACCAGTTTCAGCAGATCTTGAAGACGCTGCTTACGCGACAACGTTGTGCTGTGCCTCAAACTGCGGGCTAATATTAGAAATTGTGCAGCGCCCCTAGCAGCGTACGAGAGGAACTAGAATTTCTAACACACCATATTTTACGCAGTCAATAACTATCAAGACAAAAACTCATTGCAGGCCTACTAGTTTTGTTAACCAATGCCGGCATGAAGCAAGTTTTAGGACGCTTGTCCCTAATATTATGCCAGTTGTGCGTGAAAGCAAATAACGAGTCCTACTCAAGGGAGGATCAAGGATTTATTTTTGGGGGGAGCACAAGAGCCAAATAGGTGTTTTTTTTGTAGTATTTTTATTTTCAAAAATCTTAACCTAGGTACATAATATGCACCATCAACAAAAACCCGTAGGGTTTATCAGTGATTGTGGAGGCCGGTACTTATATTTAATTATTATTATAGCAATAGGCAAGCATCTCAGAACCATAGCTGGGCGGTGATCGCGGTCGGTCCGCACACACAACACGCTTCCGCCTGCCCGTGTGTGAGGGCCGCCCGCGATCCACACACATACATACAAAAAAGAGAATATCATTGCATATCTATATCAGAATGTCATTGCTTATAGTATATAATCACAGTCACCACTACTGGCAAAATATTTCTTAAGAGATGACATGAAGTTTTTTGTTTTAGGTAAGTTTGTGTAATATCATCATCCATTTCATTTAATATATTTGGTAGAAGATACTCACAGGTTCTTCGTCCATATACGTTATTAAACTCGGGTAAATTATATTTTTTTGTACTGCTTAAATTTCTTAGAGATTTATACCGAATCTTAGGCTCTAACATGCTGATACAGCTTATCTCTTCTTTGAGAATAACAATCTTAACTTTTTGGTTAATAGGTAGAATGTTACAGTGTTGAAATAATCCAATTTCATTATTTGCATACATAATCTTTGTTTTTTTAGGTATAATAATTTTTAACAATTTTAGTTGTAGCTTGTATATATATATTTTATACGTTCTTCCATAACTACTTATGCCTTAACTAATTATACTATCAGCAAGAGCAAGGTAAAGTGTTCTTATTATCGAATAGGGTAGTTTATATTTAAGTATAGCTAATCTGCTTGTAATTGAGCGAAGTTTATCGCAAATATAGTTAATATGAGGCCCCCAATTGAGCCTATGATCAATTATAAGGCCTATGTACATATGTTGGTGTACAAAGGCTATGTTTTTACACTGGCATTGTATGTTGTTTACGTGGAGGCATGTATGTTCGTGAGCGACGATGGTAGGTAAGTATGAGGTTTTGTTGTGCGATAAGTGAATATGCATTGCTTTTGTTCTATCCGCGTTAATGATAAGTATAGTATAGATAAGTATAGTAGGTATAGATATAGAGTGTCCCGCATAGCATTCGTATCCTAGCGGTCCGCCAAAAAATGCTGCAAATGTTGTTAAAAGAAAGACACAAAAAGAAACTAATATTATTAAAGCAGTGTAGTGTTAATCTCCCAGCTCCTTATTTTATTTGAACTGTCTGGGGGGGGCGTGCCCCTGTGCCCCCCCCCCCCCCTCTGGATCCGCCCTTGGTCCTACTCACACTTGACCAATTTTATTTCTTTCAGATAAACGGCGCTACAGATGAATCTGAGACCTTCGGATCAGTTCTAGAAAGGTCCATCCGCTGCGCGATGTGCTTCAAGAGCCTCGGTCTCGAGTGTAGTGACGTCATCGTCCTCATGGCTCCAAACTATCTTGATCTCACGATACCCTTCTACGCCGCCCTTTATCTTGGAATCATTGTGTCTGCTGTAGACAGGACATTAGGAGTTAGTGAGTACTTGCATAAATCTATACTAGAGATTTTTAGTTCTTAGGGTTCCGTACCTTAATAATTAATTATTATTAATAATTTTAGAATTTCTCAAAAAGAGTCATCGAACCTTGATACCCACTATACTTACCGAGTATTTAGTATGAATATGGCTGCATAAATAAATTTCACCTCTGTCCTGCTCCAACGCTTCCATTGTACACTTGTCTATCCTGCTAAGTGGGAGCGGGCACTCGCAGTTTTGAGGTGTTTTAATTTAATATTTTGGAATTAGAGGGATGGGTTTTCAGTATATCACATTTTTCACGACGTTTATTTTAGTAGAAGTTTTATTATCCAAAACTGAATATAAGTAGCTCAAATGAAATGATATTTAGATCGTAGTTTAGACCTATCTTTGCAATTTAATCGGATCTAGAAAAGTGTAAGCAATCGTGTATCGAAGAGTGAAATATATCATTTATTTTTGCAAAATTAAATCGTCGCTGTTTATTGGTTTAAAATTAATTTAAAAAGAGACAAAGTCGGGACCCCTCCTTAAGTTCGTCGTCAGTAAAGGCGATAAGAAAAAAAACTGACCGCCGTAACGACAACTACTCCATAAAATACCTCTGCTTAAATTATAGGTACCTAGTTACTTAGTTAATCACTTGTTACAATCTATATTTACTAATCAGTGTCGTTATCATAGAGAAAGTTCTCTATGGTCGTTATCTATCAAGTATCTAGTATAGTACCACTTGATCGTAATACCTATGGAGTATTTGTATTGAGCATGCTAAATACTTGACCATGATCTGCTAGAGAAGAGCAAAAGGCGCTATGTAAAAAATATACGGATGCTTTGTGTACGAGCTAACGCACACTTGTACATATTACTCAATAATCATTTACCTAATTAATACATTTTGTCAGCTTGCACTTTTGTACTTAGCAACTTGGTGAAAACGATACGAATAAAGCAGTGTACGATCATCACTCGTGGGGTTTGGTTCTTAGCTCTCTTCGGAATCACCATCCCTTAGCAGCAACCCTAGCGTTAGCACCCCAGTTTTACTGGTGTATGAAGCTCATCATACACTTTGTTTCTGTGTATTTCATGAAGTAAACGGAAAATTACGATCTGTCACCCATATCATGATAAATCGAACATACTATAGTTACTTAGTTAATCACTTGTTACAATCTATAGTTACTAATCAGTGTCATTATCATAGAGAAAGTTCTCTATGGTCGTTATCTATCAAGTATCTAGTATAGTACCACTTGATCGTAATACCTATGGAGTATTTGTATTGAGCATGCTAAATACTTGACCATGATCTGCTAGAGAAGAGCAGGACCCCTCCGGACGACTTCGTCATTTTCTGAACTAGCCTCATTTTTAACTTGGCTTTTTCTTAGTTGGTCTCTTTCTTAAACTTGACCCTTTCCTAACTCATCTTCTTTTAGGTTTTGGAACCAGCATCGAGCTACTTTTCTCCGACAGCGAGCAATATTTTAATCTTGAAAAAGTGATTTGGAACGCTAGTATAGTACCACTTGATCGTAATACCTATGGAGTATTTGTATTGAGCATGCTAAATACTTGACCATGATCTGCTAGAGAAGAGCAAAAGGCGCTATGTAAAAAATATACGGATGCTTTGTTTCTGTGTATTTCATGAAGTAAACGGAAAATTACGATCTGTCACCCATATCATGATAAATCGAATTAATCACTTGTTACAATCTATAGTTACTAATCAGTGTCGTTATCATAGAGAAAGTTCCCTATGGTCGTTATCTATCAAGTATCTAGTATAGTACCACTTGATCGTAATACCTATGGAGTATTTGTATTGAGCATGCTAAATACTTGACCATGATCTGCTAGAGAAGAGCAAAAGGCGCTATGTAAAAAATATAACAAAACACCTTAATCTTCACTTAAGAGGATATGTCACGCTTGCAAAGGTCACTGTTACACCATGCGGAACGCCCCGCAGTGCGAGAAGGACGGATTCTGGAAAATAAAGCAAAATGTCGGTTTTAAATTAATATAAAATGAACTAAAATAGCTATCAAAATTTCGAACTGAGACAATTTAGATATTGTTAAAATCTATCTACTAAAGTATCGTTCAGGTCTGTATGGCATTCCTGTTTGTCATACTATGAAAAAAAGTGTAGAAGAAGACCTCATTTCAATAATTATTTATATCGAGCGAAAGTTACGCAATCACTTTTCTGTACTGAACAAAACTAGAAAAAGGTTCCGAAATTTATATACTGATTTATCAAATTAGTGGCTTCATCTGAAAAGCAAGTATACAACTTTAAAAAGTGCCATTTTTATCGAAATAGCTTCTTAAGATATCTGTACTATTTTACATTATTCTCTACTCATAGTTTGTATGTTAGTTTATTAAAAAAGTATCGAGAAATCAATCTGAATACGGGCTAATTACTTGTACCACCTGATGGATCCCACGCTTGACCCAGAATAGGCCTGACATACCTACGTAGTACTTTAAATTGTAAATTATTTATACTGCCTAGATTTTGTCCTTGAAAAGCTGCCTCTCCTTTTGATGGTTTATTTATTACTAGTCTTTGTCCAGGCCTTCGCCCGCGTTTATTCAATCTTTGCCCGGTTTTCAGCCTGGGCGTTATTTTATGAACACGAATATTTATATATAAAAGCGAATATGCTTCGGCGTTCCCCATTTTGTCTAGGTAAAATTGTAAAAGACAAAATGGCCACCAACATTCAGTCAATTTTTAAACAAAATCTCGAGAACACATTGGTCTTTTCGGCGGCATGTCTTGGAAAAATTATAATTATAAAACTTCCAGTGGAACTGCAAAACACCTTCAACATCAGTAGACCAAAGCTGATATTCTGCCAAGGCGAGAAGGCTGGAGACGTTCAGATAGCTTTGAATGAGATAGACCTGGACGCAAGAATCATTAGCTTCGACGGAGGAGACTACCTCTGTAGCTTTCAGGAGTTTATGCAGGAAGGAGAGCAAGAGGATATTGATGACTTCAAGTAAGTCCTTGTCCATAAATATGTAGCGGCACACTAGTTGAAGTATTTAAAAATAGCCAAAGACTAATAGAACGAGATAATGTCGCCAGTGTCTTGGGAACCCTCCCACCCACAGGGCCGCGCGATCTGGAGTAATCTGGACCAATTTTTTTACCTATAGAACTTTCCTTTGAGGTGGGTAAGTAGGCCGGGCCTTATATAAAACAGACTGGAGATGGGCAGCCTAGCCGGCGGCGTCACTGGTACAAGGGTTTCGGCACCGCGCTCACCAACCCGCCTGCCCAGCGTGTGTGAGTATGGGCATTTCTTCCAGGAGGACCGCCAAGAGTGGCGAAATCCTGGAAAGGCCTATGTCCAGCAGTGGACGAAACAGGCTGATGGATGGATGGAAGGTTTTTTAATTTATTTTGTGTAGTTTTTGAGTTATTTTAATATCCTTTATAAGTTTATTCGATTTTGCTGTCCAAATCAATAAAATTCTTAACAAGAGCCCTAGTTACAATGAACTAAGAGTAACATTTTCGTATATCGAATCGATATAAGTTCATACTTCTTCTAATTAGTTTGAATATTTGAACGCGACAAATCCTAACGATTTTTTTTTACCTTCCTCATAAAACTCGCTTTGGGTCCTTTCGGAACCCCTGAGTACGGTGACGGATTTACAAATATGCCAAGTAAAGGCTGTCAAATTTTTTGCCGCCCTTACCTTTACAATTATTTTCAGTTAGTAGTTTAGTTTTGCAATGTAAATTGCACAAGAAAGGTTTTTTGGGTGTACTTCTGAGCTCAACCACAAAACATGGTAAATTATGCTGCCTGCTAAATGCAGATTCGTTGAGGTAATTAAATAATAATATTAATATTTATTGCTCTCAAACAAACAAATTAAATTAAGTAAGCACATTATGTAATAGGTATTACGAGTAGTATCCAACCAAAGGTACGGGATTTCTCAGTTAAGGCATAGACAAACTATTTGGTTTAGGGTACATTCAGCCTAGATAAGTGAGTGTGATTACCAAAAACAGTCGATACTACTCAAAAATTGACACTTCGACGCGAGCGAAGCCGCAGGCAAAAGCTAGTAATATAATATAAATAAATATTATGGAATATTATTAATCGCACGAATAAAAAATAAAATTAGTGACTTCAATTGTGTGACTAAAAATACTGAGTGTGCGACTAAAAATAGTGAGTGAGCGACTAAAATACTGAGTGGGCGAAAAATCTTTCATCAAAAGGCAAAAAATAGGTGCGACGACGAGTGAAGTGAGAAGGAGCGTGTTAGGTTGACTTGTAAGATAAAATAAGGAGCCGAGCGAAGCAGAGCAGAGCGAGGCAACGTCAGTAGTTTTAACAGTTACACTAATTTGTATTTTCAAGTCGCTCACTCAGTATTTTTAGTCAAAGAATTGAAGTCGCTCACTTAGTATTTTTTTCGCTTGTTTAAATACAATAATATAGGTACTAATATATAAAATAAAACATGTAAGGCTGGTATTATAATATAATAATAATATATAATAATAAATTCATTTATTTCAGGGTACAATTAAAAAACCCATAATTTGTTAGTAACAATAGTTCTTAATCCAATATTCGTAAATAAATAATTAATTAATAATAAAAAAAAACAAAAACTATTTAGACTGCACCTATATGAGTATCCTCCGCCAAGCGGGGACGCTTGCGTGCAGCATGGAACACCGACTCAGATAGCGACAGTCAAGCCTGGCCCCAATGGTGGACAGGAGGGTGTTGGTGCTGTCCCGGACACGGAGCACTAGCGAGGCGGCACGCTTGCGTATAGTTGTGTAGAAGCAATCTGTGCGCGCTTCCGCAAACATACCTGAAGCGCTGCAGCGAGCGTCGGGACAGCCCCAGCAAACTCCGAAACGCGTTCTTATACTGTACCCGGAGGGCACTGTACGATTTTTGCGAATAGAAGGCCCACAGACCGCAGGTATAAAATGAGGTACAGTAGCCCTTAAAAAGAGTTATTTTCACCTGCTTGGAGCACCGGAAAAATTTGCGAGCAATCATGTTCGCTCTGATCCACAATGCCCTCCGTTCCCTCTCAATGTCATCATTGTACTCGAGGCCGGATGTCAATAGGTGGACCAAGTATTTAAATTTGTCCACCCTTTCTAAAGGAGACCCGTTCAACCTAATAGGAGGAATATTAATCCGATGTTTGAATCCAGCCCCAAATACCATGACTTGACTCTTCTTAACATTGTATACGAGTCCGTGAGAGCGGGCGTATTCCTCACATATACGTAACATCTGTATGATCCCGCAGGCCGAGGCACTCAGCAGCACCATATCGTCCGCGTAACTTATGTTGTTAAGGCTGACGCCGTCAATGTAGCATCCAACACGTTGGCTGCTGAGCGTCTCGATTAGAGAGTCTATGTAAAGGCTGAAAAGTGCAGAAGTTAAATCCCCCTGCCTCACCCCACATTCCAGCCTATACGGATCCGACAACACGTCTGCCCACTATGCCAACCAATAATCGACCAATTTTTTTACAGAGGATGTTGTATGTACTTTATAAAAAAAACGGTCAAGTGCGAGTCAGACTCGCTTACCTAGGGTTCCGTAATTCGAAAGTTTTGGGAGCAGTCAGGAAGAAGGTATTTAAAATCTTGCCTATAACTGTTTGTTTATGATAACTAAAAAAAGAATTGATTGTACCACAAAAGATTGATTGATCAAATATTTTTATACCGTACTCGAAATAAAACTCGTGGATGAAAAATTTAATTTTGTCAAGTTTAAGTGATTGTGTGTGTGTGTGTGTGCGTGTGTGTATGTTTGTTACTCTTTCACGCTGAAACGGCTGAACGAATTTGGATGAAATTTAGAATGAATACAGCTTATATCCTAACTTAACACATAGACTACTTTTTATCCCGGAAAAATGCATGGTTCCTGTAGGATAGATCATTATAATTGAAAAATCGGGTGTCTAATTAGCGCGGTATTTAATCGTTTGTGGTGAAATAAGGCAAGGCTATGTTATTTCATACATATTAATAGTAAACCAAAATATAAATCTTAGATAGATGAAAAAACGACCAAGTGCGAGTCGTACTCTCGCACGAAGGGTTCCGTACTATATATCACACTATTATAAATGCGAAAGTTTGTGTGTGTGTTTGTTACTCTTTCACGCTGAAACGGCTGGACGGATTTGGATGAAATTTAGAATGGATATATCTTATACCCTAACTTAACACATAGGCTACTTTTTGTCCCCGAAAAAAGCATGTCGTTAAACCGAATAACACGCCGGCGGAGCCGCGGGCAAAAGCCAGTTACTTGATATAGGATAATCAAAGTGCTATCCGCGTTTATTTACAGTATCGTCAGGTTAATTTGTTTGAAACAACACAATCAAAGGCAAATTACGATGTTTACATGACAATGCAAAATTATTTAATGGCTTTATTGCAGACCAGCAGACTTTGACCCGGAAGAAACAATTGCCTTTTTGATAGCAACAAGTGGCACTACAGGTCTACCTAAAGCGGCAGCCACTACTCACAAGAACTTCGCTATAACATCGCCATATTTGTGGTAAGTTAATAAAAAAACCGGTCAAGTGCGAGTCGCACTCGCGCACAAAGGTTTCCGTTCCATTATCTATAAAAACGGCAAAAATATCATGTCTGTTGTATGGGAGTGCGCAGGTCCGACTCGCACTTGGCCAGTTTTAGTGTTTGTTGTTATAGTGGCAACATAAACACATCATCTGTGAAAATTTCAACTGTCTAACTATCACGGTTCATGAGATACAGACAGACAGACGGACAGCGGAGTCTTAGTAATAGGGTCTTTGGGTACGGAACCCTAAAAAAGTCCTCTATATATTACATACTAATAATATAGAAGTAAAAAAGTCGTGTCTGTACTGGACATTGAATATTTTTGCGAAATTTTCAACGAAATGGGTTATTAGTATTGTATCTGAGGTCAAACTACAATTTTTAGAATTTTTGTCTGTCTTTCTGTCCGTTTGTCTGTATGTTCCGTCTTAACTCGAGAACTACTCAATGGATTTGGATGCGGTTCTTTTTATTTAGACCGATGATATTATAGCTAGTTTAGACCAAGTAGGTATTAAGTTTTTTGATTGAAAAACACTTTTACTTAGTGTCCACTTATTTATATTATTTCCCTTACCGGTTTCGCTGTTATAGCATTATCAAAGGTTTTTTGGTTGTTTACGTACAATATATTGTTCAAAAATGTATCAAAAGTTCCACCAAGTGCCAACAATCACGAGCATCAACTCCAAAGGTATTAAGCGTCACCCTAAGTATTAAGTGTCAAGTTTTTTCTTGCACAGGACTCGCTTTGAAGACTTTCCAACCCCCACTCGGATGTCGTTGGTTGCTTCACCACTTCAATGGTTGACGGCGCTTATTAACTTCGTGGTGTCTCCAATCTTCAGATTCACTAGGCTCCAGACTTCACTGGCGCTGACGAAGGAGCATTGCTACGATCTGATCAACACATATAAGGTGTCTATCTATCTAATCACTGCTATATACCGGGTGTAAATAGAGTGCGACCATTAAATAAAACCACATACTCTACCGATCATACTGAACAACCATTAGAAAAAAAAACCCGCGAAAATCTTCAGAGAAAAGATATTCAACTGTAACTCAAAGACTTTATCTCGTAAGAGGAAGGTCTATTTTAGACCGCTGCAACGTAACAGCTGTTTGACCGATGACGCTCTCTCTAAACTCGCCCGTATGTCGGTGCGTTAAGGTTCACGCATTTTTGTTTGGAACTCAATTATCTCCCAAACTAAGGGTGTCCGCGGGTATGATTCTTAGGAAAAGTGGTTCAGTAGGGTCGGTAGAATATGTGGTTTCATTTAATGGTAGCTGTCTATTTAGCAGTCTTTTTGTTGTTTAAATGTAGCACCCCTATGAAATATAGAAATAGTTTCAGTACATTACTGGCTGTCTAAATAGTTTTACAAGTAGGACTGTAAGGTATGTGAGTAAAGAGGAAATAAAAGAGTAGCGGTAAAAGAAGTTCAACTTCGTAGATAATCTCAATACGCTTTGAAAATCTTATGGGATAGTGCCCAAATAAATAGGGCAGACGTTTGGCGTAGAAATTGAAATGTCATAGCAAAGCTTGTATGACTTTGAAAAAGGGAATGGCTGTATGGATTATTACCGATTACCCCCAAGAATGTCGGTTTTTAATTCCCGATCTCCTCCACACAACATTATTAAATAAATTACTTCCCGTCCTCCTCCGTGCGTCATCACGAGGTACAGTCGGTGACACTAGTCATAAATGGATATTTAATTTATAGTATACCTCAATGTCCTGTACTGTAGAAGCTAGTGGATTTGTTTCTTATTATTTCTTCAAGTACTTATCATAATTTGTTTGTTACAAGTTTTCAAAGACGATAGTGGAAGGGACGAAGCATATAGACAATTATAAATTCATAACAGATGTATTTAGAATGTATGTAGCATAGACAAGATAGCTGTGGTATGTAGTCTCTGAGTATCATACTTAGAAACATGATCAAGTGTGAGTTTTCATGTGTGTAAATCGTACGGCTTATGCCTATACGAGGTGAAATTAAATCAACCGACCAAATTCATACTGGATACTAAGAACAAGGTTTAATGACCCTCCAGGTGAAATTCGAAAAAAATGTTTTTTTTTGCCCCGTAGTGCCTGCACTAAGAATTGTACTTAATCTAGTCCAACCAGTAAGGGAGCAAAAAATATAATTTTTTGAAATTGGACAAAAAGATAACTTAACTGAACCTAGTTCTTGATCACTAACCGAGACTACTGTATGAATTTGGTCGGTTGATTTAATTTCGCCCTATATATTGACAATAATATAAGGTCCTACAATTCAAAGTGAAAAATATTTTACAGACGATAGATCCAATAGATCCCCAATAGACTAAAACTCCAACCAAAAAGAATTTATAGTATGCGAACTTTTTTATCACCTTCTTAGGGAAGTGAAAAAAATATTTGATCAAAAAGGTTTATTTTCTTCTTGATTGTTATCAGTGAACGATACATGATCTACTCTAGAATTATTTTCACTTAGGGGCCGTTCATATATTACGTCATCTGAAATTAGGGCTTGGGTCTGTCTGCGGATCATGAAGATATATGGAAATAATAGGAAGTCTTACCAATAAGAAAAACCTGTTGCTTAAACAACATTATTGATTTGTATTACAAAATTACAACGAAACGAAAATCACATCAGTTTTGTGTGAGGGTGGGATTTCGCCTGATCATTGGATAAAGAATGACTATAGGATAATCGCAGGGGGGTCGAAAATCGGCAAAAATCGATGACGTAATATATGGAGAGCCCCTTATTATTGTAGGAACTTAAGGTGGTAACGGAGGATCTCGGTGCAAAATGCACATCATAATATTGTTTTCCTTACTTTTGAATAAAAAGTTCGCAATAAATGCGTTTTATAGCAATTCGCGCAAACTGCTTGTTAATAGTTAGGTGATCACATGAAAATTATTAAATTTTATGCGTTACATTTTAGTTGCATTACATTACAACTGTAAACACGCTTTTAAGTTTGTTAATGTAATGCAAACAAAATGTAATACATTAAAGGACGTATTTTTTTTGTGACTTTATTATTAAAAGACTTTTTCCGCAAGTTGCTTTAAAACACATTTATTGCATACTTTTTATTCAGAAGTAAGGAAAACAATATTATGACGTGCATTTTGTACCGAGGTAAGAAGTTACCCCCTATATTAGTATAGTTTATACTCTTATTTGAATTCCAGCCCACCTGGACAGTCTTCAGTCCCACATTCATGGCCGCGGTGGTGAAAGCGGCTGACAGAGACGAATGCGACTTCACCTGTCTCGAGACCATGCTGCTGGGCGGCAGTGCGGTGCCCGCTGACCTCATTGAAGAACTCAACGTTAGTTATCTAAATCCTATCCTACTTCCTACTAATATTATAAATGCGAAAGGGTGTGTGAGGCTGTGAGGGTGTGTTTGTGTGTGTGTGTGTGTGTGTGTGTGTGTGAGGGTGTGTGTGTGTGTGTGTGTATGTATGTGTATGTTTGTTACTCTTTCACGCTGAAACAACTGAACGGATTTGGATGAAATTTAGAATGGATATAGCTTATACCCTAACTTAACACATAGGCTACTTTTTATCCCGGAAAAAAGCATGTCGTTAGATCGAATAACACGCGGGAAAAAGCTAGTATCTTATAATGTAATAACAGGCCAAATTTTCGCAAAACCGGCCGATGCTTGCAGTGTATAATAATACTGATTATTTCTTGTTTTCTACTAAATCCATTGATGTATATTGATCTGAGACTAAATCTTATAATAAATACAATGCAAAGCTAACAATTTAGTAGTAAACTAGACATTTTTGAAGGTAAGTTTGAAGGAACTCTATAAAAACTTGCAGCCGGCTTGCTTGCACCCAGTTAAAATTGAAGTTATACAAGGTGACTTTTATTTATACATCCAAACTTATCCTGGAGGCTTTGTAAGTGATCAGTAACATGGATCGATAACACTTTTTGCAAATTTCACAAAATAAAATCTTGACGTCCCATACTAATTGACTCTGGCTGTTCTGGGCTTGCGTTTGTAAGTAACACAAAAACAATAATTTACGAATTTCACAAAAAGGGTAATAGAACTTTGTTACTGAGCACTGAGTCTTCAGTAAGAATTTGGCTGTATAAATTAGAGTCACCTTATATGTATATTTGTATTACCCACTTAGATGAATATCAATGACTAGCTATTGCCCGCGGCACCACCCGCCTGTTATTCGGTTTAACGACATGCTTTTTTCTGGGATAAAAAGTAGCCTATGTGTTAAGTTAGGGTATAATTTATATGCATTCTAAATTTCATTCAAATCCGTTCAGCCGTTTCAGCAGAGTAACAAACATACACACACACACCCTCACAAACTTTCGAATTTATAATATTAGTGTGATTAGTATGATTATTGATTACCCACTCAATTCTCGCATTGATTTATGTATGATATACATATGTCATACATAACGTAACATAATTATTCAATTTTCAGATTTTTGTCAACATAGAGAAAATTATTTTCTCCGTGTTTGTCAATTTTCATAATAATAATTTCCATTTGACCCATCAAATATTTCTTCACTTCTCGATGGTTCTACAAGGCAAATTGCTCTACATATTTTCGGCGATCGACATAACGACCTCTGGGTCGATCGCGATCGACCGTCTGCTTGCACTACTGATATATGCTATATCGTCACGACATACATGCCCGAGGGAGTGTCAGGTGTTCCGACGTATGAACAGTGAAATGAAAGTCACAGTCCACACCCAGTATACCAGCGATTCGCCGACGATTATTACGTCCCAACGTGATGGGTAGGTTTTAGGGCATGCTGGTTTCCTCATGGTGTTTTACTTCACCATATAGCAAAGTAGTCCCAAGTATAGGCAAGAACACAAATGCTATGAAAAACTCATGGTGCATGTCCGGGGTCGAAATCGGGTCTAAAGGTTCAGAGGTTAGTGTTTTGCCGTATGAGCTGCCTTTGGCCCTGAGGTAAGTTACCGAATGGTTATGAGCCCGGTCCGCGACGACAATAACTTTGATGAAAAGCAATACGTTAAATATTTTTCTGGCCTTTATCGCGACGTTTTTGGAAAAACTAGGGACATACACCACTTCATATTGGCCGTCTAAATGAAGGCCTGTAATTTATTTCATTGAATTGTTTTTCTTTTGCGAGTTATTTTGATACTTACGAGCCCGCTCGGAATTGTTATTCATAATATCTAAGTAATAAACTAGACGTTACCAAGTCCTCTGGGCCCGATCATATACCCGCTGTCTTCTTAGTAAGTTGCGCTAATGAGATAGCCAAGCCTCTGTTTCCTGTTCAGTAGATCTATTTCAGAGGGTTCATTCCCTCTTATTTGGAAATCGGTATTTATTTCCCCTATTCATAAAAAAGGTGCTAAAAATGTAATAGGTCATTACAGGCCGATTTCCAAGCTGTGTATTATCTCTAAATTATTTGAAAAAATCGTCTATGAACAAGTCTACGCTTTCCTACACCGGTCGTTCAGTCCCACTCAGCATGGATTCCTCAAAGGTCGCTCCCCAGTAACCAACCTTATATTGCTCAATGAACGTCTTACAGACGGTATGGAGCAATACCTCCAAACTGACGTAATCTATACGGACTACAGCAAGGCATTTGATCGCGTAGATCATAAATTGCTAATTTTTATATTACACAAAGCTGGTATTTGTGGCGATCTTCTACGATGGTTCTCTTCATACATCAGCAGTAGGTCTCAGGCCGTGGTTGTAGGTAATTACATTTCTGGATGGGTCGATGTTCCCAGCGGTGTTCCCCAGGGATCTTTGCTGGGCCCTCTCATGTTTATCATATTTATTGCGGACATTGACGGCATTTTTCAAAATTCTCATATCTTCATTTTTGCGGACGATATGAAATTTTTTAAAACAATTGGATCCGACGCTGATGCAGAGGCACTTCAAGAATATCTTCATCGCCTTGATGATTATTGCACGCATAACAAGCTGGATCTCAATGTTCCCAAATGTGTTTGTGTCACATTCTACAGAAAGAAAAAAAAAATTCAATACCAATACCAACTGCAGGGCCACGATCTTGTTAAAATTAACAGTATTAGAGACCTTGGTGTATTACACGATGACAACTTATTATTCGACCAGCATGTTGACCAGATCGTCAAAAAAGCTTCACGTAGTCCTGGGTTCATAATGCGCGCCTCTAAGGATTTTCTTAAAGTAAAATCTCTAAAAATATTATATTGTGCTTACGTTCGCAGTAATCTTGAATACGCTTCTCAAATATGGAATCCCCGTTATTTAGTTTACATAAATCGGATCGAGAGAATTCAAAAGAAATTCATGCACTATCTTAATTAACGTACTAAAACCTACGTGTGAATACGAGCACTCATGTCGTAAATGCACATACTTCCACTTAGCAAGCGGCGTGACATTTCTGACCTTATTTCATTATTAAAAATAGCACGAGGCATTATAGGTAGACTGCCCCGAACCGTTGAGTAAGCTCAATTTTCTGGCCCCAAATCGAAACCTAAGGCATTGTAACACTTTCTTTTTGCCTAATGTAAGAATAAACAAAACTCTTATATTTGGCGATCCTGTGAAGCCTATAATCGTTTATCTCACAATGTTGTTATTGATCTATTCCATGGTGGTATCACTTCGGTGAGACGTCTTCTTACTAACACTTTCTTCGAGTAAGAAATATTTTTTGTGTAATTACCCTCCTCTTAATCTAGTTATAATATCTTGGTTTGATTAAGTATTATTAGTCTAACATTATCTGCGGAAACTTTAAATGACTAGCTAGTGTTAATTTAAGTTTTTACTATTGTTATTAAAATAGTCGCTAGTTTCCATAATAAGTAATAAATATAAAAGTAATAAAATAACACGCAAGGAAGAAACAATTGAATCAAATAAATTTTAGGTCTTCATTTAGATGTCCAATATGGAGTGGTGTATGTCCCTGATTTTTACAAAAACATCGCAGCAATAACAAGAAAAGTAATTTAAATCACGTCTCGCATCCAACAGACGAAAAATAAGGAGCATTAGGAGCCCGGTCCGCGACGACGACAACTTTGTAAAATCAATATGTTAAATATTTTTCTGGCCTTTTCGCTATGTTTATGGAAAAAATAGGGACATACACCACTTTATGCTGCCCATCTAAATGAAGGCCTAGAATTTATTTGATTGAATTGTTTCTCTTTTGCGAGTTATTTGGGTACTTACGAGCCCGCTCCGAATCGTTATTCATAATATTTAAGTACTAAAATAATACGCAAAGGAAAAAAAAATGAATGAAATAAATTTTAGGACTTCATTTAGAAGGCCAATATGGACTGCCGTATGTCCCTGATTTTTACAAAAACATCGCGGCGATGACAAAACAGACGAAAAATATGGAGCGGGTTCTTAAGAAGTCAGTAATAGCTCTAACTTTTAACCTAGATGAGCCATCCACAAGTAAGTTACTTCATTTACTTACTTACAGTTACTTACTTCATTTTGCGTTTCAGCTATAACAACACTTATCTAAATTGTTAAATTACACTCGTAGCTTTAATCGGACGTTGACACGAAAAAACTAAGATTTTTATACAATCAAGATACACGCAAGAATATCTACTTACCCGGTTTAGCTAGCCTTTGCTCGCGGCTGCGCCCGCGTTTTTTTAATCACTGCCCCGTTTTCGGCTTGGCGGCTATTTTATGAACACCCCTTATAGCCTTATGTTGATTAGGGTCACTACGATGATAATAAAGTAAACATCCAAATCCGTTGAGTGGTTGTCGAGTTAAAACAGAACATACATACAGATAGACAGACAGACAGAAAGATATTCTAAAATTGATAATTTTGGCACAGAATTTCAGAAGGTACAAACAATACAAACACAAACAACCCACTTATTTAAAATTTTGAAAACTATAATAGGTGTACAGACATGACTTTTTTACTCATGTGTTATGTGTACCTATATATATATACATATGTAGCTAAAGATAGGATAGGATATCTATAGATATAACTTATACTTGCGATTGTCGGCACTTGGTGAAACATGGAAAGCATCTTGATGAAAACCACTTGTACACTGTTTACACAACATTTACTAAACTATAGGTACTGATGATCATTACAAAAAAAATCAAATTTTATTTACAGCACGTAGGTTAGGTCTTAAAATATTAAAATGAGTTGTTAAGCCCTTGAAAATGAATTAGATTCCGAAACCGGTTGGGTTAAAAGTACCTATAGTTTAGTAAATGTTGTGTAAACAGTGTACAAGTGGTTTTCATCAAGATGATCTATAGATATACCTAACTACTAATAGCTATACTTATAGGTATTATATACCTAGCTACCAGTGGCGAAGGGTGAACATTTTAAATAAGGAAGCCAGAAAAAAATCGCCTTACTAGAAAAGGAACCAAGAAAAACATGGAATTTTTGTACTTTGCAACTCCCTGTCAGCCAAGTGTATTTGTCGTATTGAGATTTATGGAAGTATTTCATAATCCATCCATCCATCCATCAGCCTGTTTCGTCCACTGCTGGACATAGGCCTTTCCAGGATTACGCCACTCTTGGCGGTCCCCCTGGAAGAAATGCCCATACCCACACACGCTGGGCAGGCGGGTTGGTGAGCGCGGTGCCGAAACCCTTGCACCAGTGACGCCGCTGCCCGTCACCAGTCCATTTTATATAAGGCTCGGCAATTGGGGATGGATATACCGCCATCCATCGGTCCCAGGCAATGGTGGGCCGCCTGGTTTTGCCTGAGAGCTGTTCTCTTACTCTCCCCCGAATAACTTCGGGAGGATTTCCGAGTAAGATGGTGGTACCTCCACAGTCGAGCTCGGCATAAGCTCTACCACCTGAATTACCACCTATTTATTAAAGCGAAGAGTAATAAAGAAATGTTTTATGGAAGCCATTTCCTAACAAGCCGATGGGAATCGTGTTATATGGACCCTTCGCCACTGCTAGCTACTAATCATATGAGTTTATTGCTTTTTCCGTTCACTGGTTTATAGCAGGAAATTATCGTGTGATAAAGTTGTCGTTAAAGGAAGTAAATTGCGCATTTTATTGACGTATATTATTTATGAGTAAGAAATAAGCATAATTTATGTACCTACTCGTCTGAGGTGCTCGTTATTCAAGATAGCAACTCTCTCAATGAACTAAGTCGTGACAAATGAAGCACCAGTGTGCATGTTGTAACCAGCCCCTTGATTCTGTATCGTAAACTCAGTTGCCAATTAAACCAAGTGCCTGTCGTCTAAAACATACATATCCGCTTATCTAAGGATACGTTCGCACTTGAAATGACGTCACAATTCGTAAATAGTTCAATACCCAATGAAGGTTATTTTGGAAGTTCATTTTTTATCTGTTTTTGGTGAATAGCAACTATAGCTAGCAACCGACACTGAGTTACAATAGCCCCCCAGTATTGAAATGTCAAGTCAATCCCTGGAATGTTTTGTTTTTGGAAAATCCAACAACATGTATTGCCTACAGAAATTCAATAAAATACCGCGTCCTTGCTGTTAGAATTTCTTTTTTCTGTAAATCTTCAATAGTCCAGTAGCCTTAAAAATTACGTAAACATTACGGTTACGTTGAGATTGAACGTAACGCGGTTTTGTATGAAATCTGATAACCGCCCCCCGCGCAGCGGTCAGTTTTCTTGCTAAGGCTACTGAAAACACGCCGGAAAAAGGCTGGGAAAAAGTGGTGGAACAGCATCGATTTTAAAAATTCTTTCTTTCACGTGTTCTTCAACATTCATCCACATTAACCTTTGCATTACCTCCGAAAATGAGAAAGAAAGGGGGGCGTGACCCCCAAAAAGTAATTAGCTGTCATTGAAAAAATTATACCTACTGTTTGAAAAATTCCTTCTTTCACGTGCTCCCTAGACCCCCAGGAACATTCGTCAGCAATGACCGCTGCATTACCTCCGAAAATGAGAAAGTAAGGGGGAGCGTGACCCCCAAAAAGTAATTAGCTGTCATTGAAAAAATTATTCCTACTGTTTGAAAAATTCCTTCTTTCACGTGTTCCCTAGACCCGCAGGAACATTCGTCAGCATTGACCCCTGCATTACCTTCGAAAATGAGAAACTTAGGGAATTTAAATACCTCTAAAGAGTAGCTGTTTAAAAAAAAAACAAAATTATTATTTCGCCTATGGATTCTGGGATTTTTCTGGATCGCTGGGTTTTAATTTTTGGGGGGTTTAACTGAACCCCTCTAACTTTCTTATTTTAACACACGGAGAACCGACGAGATTTTTATGTTTGCCTCCGAAGAAACTATACATACAATGAAACTAGTCAGGTGAAAGCTGTACCTGACCCTAGAATATGAAAAAAGCCAGATTTTCGAGGGTTCTTTTGACGAAAGTAGGACTATCTTAATATTGGAAAAAATATATTTGATTTATTGATCTTTTATCTAGGGGATCTAATTATAAACAATGTACTAAGATTTAGACATTTGTCAAAGAAAAAAAATGTTTTGCACTCTTTTTTTTGGTTTTCAAACGTTCGTTTCAAGAACGGGTTTATGAGATCAACTTAATTTTTTTTTATAGAATAGGTAATAGAAATATAGGTTTTCTACTTAAATCCAGTATTTTTTTCCCTACAAAATATTTCAGTATTAGCCAAAAACCCTCCGATCTGCTGTTTCGCGCGTAATTATTTGTATTTAGGTACGCGTCCTAGACAGATAGGTCGATTAGCTAACCAATAATCGCCTCTATAAAAGCTAATAAAGTATTTTACATTGTCCTTTTTGTGTTGGACGGGTAATAACATTTTTTCCTGCTTTCTCCTCTCAATATGAATCTAAACCACGAATCTTTTAGTAGTTCTTAGTAAAAATGTTTGATCTGTCCATAGTAAGTGGGTACCCTGGTATTTGTTTCCTTGGTCAGAGGTGCAGACGAGATCGCGGGCAAGAGTAAGTAACACTAAATGACCAATTCTGTATGTTACAGCAAATAACACCAAACACAGAGGTGTTCAACATATACGGAATGTCAGAACTTAACGGAATCGGCTTCAGCAATAATAACTTGATGTTACCTTGGATATGTGGGCAACCAATAGGCTGCCTCGACTACCGGGTAAGTACTTAACTAGAATCCTACCTAAAATATTATGTGAAAAAGATCGCGCCAAACTCCTAGACCGCTTGGAAGTGCTCTCCCGAAGAACGGCCCATACATTGTCGTGTTTAGAGGGGACTAAAAGTTTGGCGCGGCCTTTACTCGTAAACCTGTAAAGCCTACTTACCTGTGATAGTTTTCCTTTTAACTTCATTATTTATACTACTTCTGTGAATTTTTCCACATATTCATAAACAACCTGTTAGCCGGCAGGGGGCGGGGATACTTTATCCAAACAAAAATTAGCACTTTAAACCTTAATATTTCGCCATAGGATCCCTAAATCGAAAAATGGTGTTCACACGCCCATAATGTTTTGAACGACCTATCCAACGATACCCCACACTATGGGATAGACGAGAAAAAAAAAGCAATTTACGTGTATGGGAGATAATGATAAGATTTTTTTTCCGTTTTGTCGGCGTGATTAATATGTATACCTATACCAAATTACAACTCTAGTCTCTGAGCTAAGCCGCGGACAGACGGACATGGCGAAACTATAAGGGTTCCTTGTCGGACTACGGAACCCTAAAAAGGGGCTAAGTTCAGTACAAAGGCAGTGCAGGATTGTCGGTTTCGCCGAAAAGAGTTGAGATGGTTCTTCAGTCATATCTGCAAACATCGACTTGGCTGTATTGTCGATGTCTGCAAATGTACCTATACAGTGGAGCCCACATCAAGCTATACACATTGAGTATAAGCTGACCTCTCATTGTACGGGAAGGCTATACTACAAGGAATATGTATACAATGAGAGGTCAGCTTATACTAAGAGTGTTTAGCTTGATGTGGGCTCCAATGTACAACGTTCTTCACTTGTTTTAAAAATAGTTTGTTAGGGTTTTAGCTACTGAATACGTGGGACGCACTATAAGTTTCCGGAATGAATATGAAAAAATACTATTAAGGGTACAAAATTAATTTATTGTTTTTCAAAATAATCTCCCTTGGCGCCTATGCACTTTTTCATTCGATCAAACCAGTTTTGAAAACTTTTGTGCCACTCCCCTGTGGTGACCTCTGAAACGTGTTTTTCATACTCCTCGACAGCCTCTTCTGGTGATGAAAATCGTTGACCGCGTAATTGGTTCTTAATTTTTGGGAACAGAAAAAAGTCACAAGGTGCCAGGTCGGGACTGTATGCAGGATGACTCATGAGTTCTACATTTTTCGTCTTCAAAAAGTCGTTTGTCTGTCTGGCCGTGTGAGAACTAGCATTGTCGTGGTGCAGGATGATACGGCGTTTACGGTTATTTTTACGGAGTTCGTCAATAACTTCCGGCAAACAAATGGTCGTGTACCAGTCACTATTCACGGTACGACGATTCTCTAAAGCAACAGTAGCCACGTGTCCAGTTTTATTAAAAAAAGAAGCAATCATCCGCTTAGATGCACTTTTCACGCGCGCCACTTTGGTTGGTTTCGGCTCATCTTGAAAGACCCATACGCTCGATTGCTGCTTTGTTTTGGGATCGTAGCAATAAATCCATGTTTCGTCACCTGTTACTATGTCCCACACCAAATTTGACGCACCTTCGTTGAATCTGGTAAGCATGGCACTGCACCAAGTGACGCGGTCCGTTTTTTGAGCCTCGGTCAAGTTGTGTGGGATCCACCGCGAGCACAGCTTTCTCACACCCAAATGTTTGTGTAGGATTGATTGTATTTGACTCATGCCTATTTCTAAGGATGCGCGAATTTCATGGTAGGTCACATGCCTGTCTGTTTCAATCATACGGCGCACAGCATCGATGTTTTTGTTGGTCACAGCGGTGGACGGCCGACCATCGCGAGATTCGTCACTGAGATTGATACGACCACGCTTGAATTCTGCAAACCAGCTATAAACAGTCGTCTTGCATGGTGCTTCATTGCCAAAAGCTGTTTCAAGCCGAGCGATGCTCTGTTGAGCTGTCAAATTACACTTAAAATCGTAGAAAATCATACTACGAAAATTTTCCCGAGTTAAATCCATGTTGATGCAGACACACAATTTTTTAAATGGCGCCACAAGGTAAAAACAAAAGACAGTCAGATGAAACAAACTGCATTCTACAGCCAAAGAGTTCTATTTTCAAATGTTGCAATAAATTTTTAAATATTGTTTATGTAAGTGGCCAGTTCCGGAAACTTTTAGTGTTACCTATGTATACATATGTAAAAATTGGCAAGATTTCATAGCTAAAGTTTAAACGTTTTAAAGTTACATCTTAAATGCAAATAATTGGCTACGAAATATAAAGGGTTTCTTTTTTTTATCTTGGCTAGGAAACCTTGAAAAAGGGGCCAAGGGCAATGAAGCCACGGGCAAGAGGCTAGCACATGACCTATCTTCATTGTTGCAGTTAGTAGACCCAATAACTGGAGAGGATATCGATGAACCAAACGCGCCGGGAGAGCTGTGGCTGAAAGGGCCAGGAATTTTCAAGGTAAACTGCCATTACCCTCTGGGCGGCCCTTTTATAGAGCGAACAGAGCAGCCGCCTCAGGTGCCAAGTCCTAGAGGGCAACTCAGTGAAACTAAAGGAATTTTCTTTTTTGTTCGTTTTTCGATCCCGAACGTATGGCTAGTATTAGAATGACCAGACACGCTCGATCAAGTTCAAGCACCACCCCCCGCCTCGGTTACATATAATACATTACGTAGCAAAATAATAATACTTACGATTGATGTCTTACAATCTTTCTCGTACCCTCTTGTTTCTTTTTTGCGGTCGTGTTAGGATAGAGGTGCGAATTTATTGCCCTTATCGATACTTATTGCTATTGTAGATTATTTAAGATATAGGTTAGCCTTTAGCAACTACTACAAAGAAATTTAAACTTTTTGTGTTTTCAATTAACAATTCGTGTCAATTAAAAATTAACAAACACTTTATTTTTCTTGTGTATTTTATTGGATTCTTATGAGAAACTATCTTGCATAAAAGATACATACACTCACGCACGATCAACCAAACACTTCTGAGTTTCGGTTTTGAATCTATATATAATTTGAAATATTGAAAAAATCATTATTGACACTTGTGATAAAATAATATTAATAAATAAGAAAGTAATAAATATATCATACATGTAAGTATATTATGTCGATTAAATACTTATATCGTGTTTTAATTAAAGCTGTCCCGTCTCTAATCCTACATTGTTTAAAATCTTTAATCAGTTCCGGTAGGCCAAACCAAAATGGCTTCTATGTTCATTATGTGACAGTCTTCGTCACCGGAACAGAAAGGTTTGTGGGGGTGTTCGTAAGACGGAATGATCTTGGTAGGGCCAATAGTATTGCAGGTACCGCGCTTCCTCATACCTCCGCTAGTTGACAGAATTATTTGTACGCATGATGTTAAATATAATAAGCCGTCTTTTTAGTCGGACAGAGCGCAAAGCGAATCCTATGTCTATGGACAGAACTGTGAAAAATAAGGAGACGAATGCTTATTAAGTGTCTATGTAGTTACGTCAGTTTGTCAGATACGACAGTAAGCGGGGAGAGGGACGATATTTGGGTAGCGTTCCAAATCACTTTTTCAAGATTAAAATATTGCTCGCTGTTGGAGAAAAGTAGCTCGATGCTGGTTCCAAAACCTAAAAGTAGATGTTTTGGAACCAACATCGAGCAAGCAATATTTTAATCTTGAAAAAGTGATTTGGAATGCTACCTTGATAAAACGTTTTACTGCAATACAGAAAATCCTAGATTATATTGTTTTGATCGTAGTTTTTAATATAGGTATGAGTTTCACATGAGCAGTGGAATTCTTAAATTAGATATTATCGACCAGAGCCGTCTTTAGCCCATGTAGCGCCTGTGTGCAATCATAACCCTGGCGCCCTCTAGTAGGCGCGCGGTCAAAATGGAATACTTACAGTTACATTTTCACCAATGAACGGAAATTCAAGTGCAAATGTTGCAATTTTAAGTGCACAACTAAAAAGCATTTTTAGGAAGGAAGGGGTTACAAGAATTTTAAGGCACAACTTTTTTGTTTCCACGTTGAAACAAAAGTTATTGTGTAGTGCCACAGTGTAAAAATCATACAGTGATCTAACGCTTCGATGTCCGCGAAAATGCAGACAGCATCTAGCTAGACAGTAGCCTTAATGCTAGGATAATAGAGACTGGGCCCTGGCTACGGTTCGACTATAACACCGGCTTAAGACGGGCCCGGGCGCAGGGTCTTTGAGAGCACCGGGTCGCCACGAGTGACCTGCTCTTTCTTTGCAAGTATCGCCCCCTAAGACCCTGCGCCCGTGTGCGCTGCACACCCTGCACTATAGGTAAAGACGGCTCTGTTATCGACCCTTATAAGAAGCGTTGCAAGCTATGAAGCTCGTCAGAATTACAGTTTACCAGCGAACGACCGCTTTTGTGGGGGCAGCATTTCTTGAAATTTCATTACGACTCTGAAGAATCAGCAATCTTTTAAGACTTGCAAAATAAGTTACGAATCGTATTGAATGACTACGTATATCAGTCAAGAAATTTCCGGACTGCTTCTACAACAAGCAGTAGTTGTACAACTCTGTCTTCTTCTGGCCTTGTAATTATGCCAGGATAGAGGCTTCACAAATTTATTCTGTTTTCACAGGAGTACTACAATAATCCGAAAGCCACAGAAGAGACGTTCGCTGAAGACCGCTGGTTCAAGACCGGAGACATGTTCTATAGAGATGAAAACCTCAACTATTTCTATGTCGATCGAATAAAGCTGCTGCTGAAATACAAAGGCAATCAGGTAAATTACAATATCTACGTGGATGAGGGGAGACGATAAAACTTCGATTTCTTATGAATGAAAAGTATGCTTCCTATTTCACTTGACCGTATATTAGAAGGCCCCTGTCATAGTATAAATAACAAAATAGTATTCTATCTCCATACAAACGGGCCGAAACGAACCCCCCCCCCCCCCCAAACTCGGTTCAACTCGGTTTAAGACAGTCGCGGTCGCGCCGCAGTTACGTACGCACGTTGTCACTGTGACGCTTCCGCGCATTTTCGTAAAGAGTATGTTGTGCATTGCATAGTTGCTTAAATACAACTTTTATAGTAGTAGGTAATATAGCATTATCAAATACGTAGGTACAGTCAGTAAGTAGTAAACGTAGTAAACAGTCAGTTGGCAGCCCTAGCGCGTGTTTAGGCACCGAGCGGCCGCGATAAAAAACGATAAATACGCTTTTAAGTTTGTTAATCGAATGCAATCAAAATGTAAATCATAAAATGATAGAATTTGAATGTAAAACCATAATTATTTTACCAACCAATTTCCGCTAATTGCTTTGAAACACATTTATTGCATACTTTTTATTCAAAAGTAAGGAAAACAATATTATGATGTGCATTTTGTACCGAGGTAAAAAGTTACCCCCATAACTTGTCAGTTTGATTTTTTTACAGCTTCAAGGGACTGTAGACTTGAGTATATGGTTTTAATTTCAACTCAATATCTCCACGCGTTCCCGAGATAAAGGGTCTTGACAAATACACAGACGGACAGATGGACAACAAAGTGTTTCTATAAGGGTTCCGTTTTTTTCCTTTTGATTGTATTATAAGTAAAATATGGTTCCAGTAAAGATTTCTGTACAATGGGTAGGTCGTAGTGACTTGAGTAGAAAAAGGAATGCCTCGGTCGGTGCGGTGGTTTGCGCATAGAGAAAGGATGAATGAAAGTAGTGACGAAAGAGGATGCTGCGCAAGTGGAAGGTAAAGCTCGACCGGATCGCTCTAGATCTAGAAGAACGTATGCCGACCAAATTGGAGACACACTGAAAAAGGGAAAAATAAAAGTACCTGGAATATAAGAAATTGTACTAGATTGATGGATGTAGAAGCAAAAAGATGTGTGTCGGGCTCGATCGCAGATGGAAATCTGTAGCCTATGCCTACCCCTCTGGGAGACAGGGGTGAGTATATATAATAATAATAAATAATATATATGTATAGTCTGTCAAAAAAGTGTTGAAATGAAAATGAAACTTTAATGAACTTTATTGGACTTTAAACGTTCAAGTAGCATAATTTAGGTAATATATTTATGAAATAACAACGCGGTTTACTCGATTTAAAAGATTTTGTACTTGCTTGTTTGGTGTAACCAGGCGAAAGGAAACTAGTTTCTTCAATATTCATTTCAACAATTTTTTGACAGACTATAGTTTGGTACGGGACATAAAGCAGATTGCTTCAACAAAATAGAATATCCTGCTGTTTTGGAATTATATTTGCCCAACACGTACTACCGTTGGTGGAAGTCCCCCAAATCCTCCTAAGACGATGCTTAGGAAATATTATTTCAAATAATCAATATAGGTACCTACTCTTTGTCAACATTAAAGATTTATGATTATGAGCGATATATTTTATGACGACGAAATCAAATTTTGGATATAACAGATTTGCTTAAATAATGCGCATAGATCTTCGCAAATGTTGGTTTTCTCGAAAAACGAGCGGAATCATAAATTGTAAAGCCCTCAACATTGCCCTAGAATTTCGAAACGAGAGAATAGGAGTCAGTCATTTATAAACATTGGCAATGACTGCCCTTGATTTTAAATACCTACTCATCACATGTATCGCAAAGCGCATGCACTCGTGACTAGTCGTACTGGCATTCGACCGAGATCGTCGTATGTACGCGTCTATGTGTGCGTGCACCCAAAATCGCTGGTTGTAGGGAGCAGGCCTTCTGTACCTATCTATTTTGTGACCGGTGGCTGTCATTTTTGTTGTCTACAGCCGAATGGACGGACGTGGTGCACTTCATCATGGATTGTATAATTGTATAAAGAGCGTCTCCAAGTAGTCTTTTGTCTAGTGTCTTTTCTACGCCTTTTCCATGATATGTTTATTTGTATGTGTTTACTACACAGATAAAGATCTGTGGTTTACTACCTATTTAAGGTGGTAAAACCGAATCCAGATGCAAAATGCATATCATAATATTGTTTTCCTTACTTTTGAATAAAAATTATGCAAAAATTGCGTTTTAAAGCCATTAGCGGAAATTGGTTAGTAGAATAATTATTGCTTTAGATTCAAATTCTATCATTTTATGATTTACATTTTGATTGCATTCGATTAACAAACTTAAAAGCGTATTTATCGTTGTAATCGAATATAATCAAAATGTAAGGCATAAAATAACATAGTTTGAATGCGAGAACCCTACTATTAGTAATCAATTTCCGCTAATTGCTTTAAAACACAATTTTTGCATACTTTTTATTGAAAAGTAAGGAAAACAATATTATGATGTGCATTTTGCACCGGGATTCGGTTTTACCACCTTAACTCCGTTTACCTAAAGCGCAATTTATACACTTTCACAATAAACTTCTAAAATAAAGAGAGAAAATGTAAATAAAATATAGGTATAATGATTCCTTTCTCCTCCCAGATATCCCCAATCGAGATAGAGAGTGTGATCCGGCAACACCCTGGGGTGCTCGACGTGGCTGTGACGGGCATCCCCGACGAGGTGACTTGTTCATTACTTATTATCTTACATAGTTAAGAGTCTACCTATAATAATACCCCACATTACTTCGTATTATCTTCTGTTATCTCAACCATACTGCAACAATCACTCTGAAATAAATATATGGTCAATTTGAGGACCAATACCACAGTTTAAAAAACCATACAGTTGTCCAATGAAAGCGCTCAGGCAGAACAATAGTGTGGGACCTGCGGGGCGAGACGCGGGAGGTAAGCCACCGAGCTACATACAATATTCGAACAAGCAGTTAGAAGCCTCGCCCCACAAGCCCCGCTTCACCCGAACGCCTTCGTTGGACAGCTATATGGATTTTTAAATTGTGCTAAGGCTATGCACAGAATGCGACAAAAACTTGATTCCATAAATTTTTCGCGATAGGATTAAATCTGCAACCAAACTGTACAATAAACCGCTAGTTTTCAATTTTTCATGTTTACTTAAGAGCTCTGCTCTTGTCGGTGAAGTCTTTTTCTTTTCCCCTCCACTTTTCCTTCAATTATGTATTTGATATAACTATCGTGTCGTATCGGATGTCCCAACATCTTTACCCTTATATTATCTATTAGTCTTCATGAAATCTCGCTTTTCATTTATAATCTGCAGGACCTCTTCATTGCTCTTCTTTTCGATCCATCTTTCTTTCCATTCTTCACCAACACCACATTTCAAAGGCTTCCAATCTTTCATGGTCCACGTTTCACATCCATAGTAGTTTTCAATAAATACTTGAACGTACATAATGAAACTTTGCATAATAACTGATCTCAGTATTCTCAATATAAAGCATGCCCTGAAATTTATGTCTAAAAAAACTTTATTTTTCTCGTAAAAAATCGTTTTTTGAGGGAAACGCGAAGCCTCGGTTGTCGTAACGGCCACGGCGAAGAGCGGGCTATTTAAACAATATTATGATTCCATAGAGTTGAGATCTACTTGATGCAAAATGGGGTGCTTAAAGTCGGGGCAGACTCTTATCTTAACTGATCTTATCTTAGGAGTGCGGTGAGCTGCCGGTGGCGCTCGTGATGCGAAGAGAGGGCTACGATGTTACTGCTGATGAGATCAAGGATCTGGTTAAAGGTAGGCGACCAATATTCTGATATACTTGACGTGGATATTAACATTATACTATGATATTACTATATTTGATTAATTCCTTGTGTTGGCTATCCGCATTACAGAAACTTTAAAAGGAAAAGCATTAATGAAGTCCGTTCTAATTTCACTAACTCCACGTCCATTTTAGTTTTAGTGCTGTAAAAACATCAATTTTTCCTAAGTACTAATTTGCTTCTGTTGTTAACAGTAAAGAACTATTTTCGAATGAAGAAAATTTAGTTTTGACAGCACTAAAACTAAAATTAAAGTCTTCAGAACCGGCTTTAAATATATACGTAAAAAAAGTATAAATCAGCCTGGACATATTATGACATCACGAAAACCAGAGGCTTTTTGTATGCAGCGTTTTAGCAGGCGTTCCGCACACGCAAGGTATGATCCGGCACAACAACTATAAACACGCTTTTAAATTGTGCAGGATAACTTACAAAGTAATGCATAATGCATAACACAACTTTTCTAGAAAAGCCTCATTGCATTGACTACTTATTGTCACTTAGTGCCATAAAACCACATTTATTTAACACTTTTTATTCAAAACTCGGTAATAAAAGCAATCTTAGGTTGTGCGTTTGTGGAACTCCAGAGCAACCACCTTATGGCTTGGCCCATGGTGCACGATGATCTTACTGAGTGATTTTGAACTTCAGTATGTCGTCATAAAGTCTACATTAGAACGCTCGCTTCGCGCGCTACCGGCACGCAAAATCAGTGAACTATCGAGGTTTTTCTGGATTTTACGAAAAAGTATTTGATGTAGGAGTTTTTACACCTGACATCTAAAAATAAACCATGTTTTCTTGTTGTAGCAGTAATTTTAATAAAATATAAGGCATAATTTCAAAAATAAAATCTGTCGAGTGAAATGTGTCCAATTCGAACCAACCATATATTGTAGCAGGTCCTTTTGTATATTTTTTCTGGACAAATCATGGCTAAATCATGAAGATTCATACTGTTCTTTAACTTTCAGGTGGTATTTTACATAATAAAATTATTTTTTGAAAATCAGTTTGGAGAAATGTGACGTAATAGTCATACCGTTTAGGCTCGATAGAGAGAATTCGTTGACGTAAAGAAAGAATGAAAAAAATATTTAGGGGATAAAACCTGAAGATAGGATTGCTGAAAATAAAAAAAAAACAGACGTCGGTTTTGATATTACTTTTTTTTTCTTGTGGGCAAAGGCCTATTTCATGTAATGCCAGTTCCTGAATATTTTCATGTACCTATATCTTTTGTATTTCAAGGAGAAAAAATGATGTAGTACCATAAAAAAAGATACATCGATGTAATAGGAAATTTTTGGAAAGGCGCGAATTTTTATAGGCCAGTTACAAGGCAGTACGTTTGCGCGGGTAAATTCCTCATCGATCATTGGTCGAATTTATTTGCGCCATTTTGACGTCCGCCATTGCTTAGCGGAGTGTCAGTTGTCATTCGTACAAACGCTGAGATATTCGTGTCAGTACACTTGAGGACAAAATCAAGTGCATCATTAATCGATATGTTTTTAAATGTCTTCGCTTGAAACAAGACAGCCTTTAAAAGGTCAATCTAGGCAAATTGTATACATGTGTGTCAATTTAAGCAAAATAAAGGAATATTTGCCTTCGATTAAGTAGTATCTTAAGTCACCCTAAGGTGTTACATTGATTCATGTGATATGTAATTATGATATAATAATATTAATATATAACTATATATTCATACCACACACACATACACACCCTAAAATACCCCCTCTCACACAAACACACACACCCTAGCAAACATATTTCCTTCATTAGAGTAATAGTATTTTTTATTGAAAATTTAAGGTGGTAGCCCTAATGCCGGGCTCGACTGTGGAGGTACCACCATCTTACTCGCAAATCCTCCCGAAGTTATTTGGGGGAGAGTAAGAGAACAGCTCTCAGGCAAAACCAGGCGGCCCACCATCGCCTGGGACCGATGGATGGCGGTATATCCATCCCCAATTGCCGGGCCTTATATAAAACAGACTGGTGACGGGCAGCGGCGTCACTGGTGCAAGGGTTTCGGCAACGCGCTCACCAAACCGCCTGCCCAGCGTGTGTGAGTGTGGGCATTTCTTCTAGGAGGACCACCAAGAGTGGCGAAATCCTGGAAAGGCCTATGTCCAGCAGTGGACGAAACAGGCTGATGGATGGATGGATGGATTGAAAATAGCCTCAGCCCGCGGCTTAGCTTTTGCCCCGTTTTCGGCTAGGGCGTTATTTTTTGAACACCCCATATAGTCTATGTGTTGACCAGGGTAACTACAATTATACTTAAGAAAACCGCAGTCAAAAATTCAGACAGGCAGTCAAAAATTCTAAAAATAGAATAACCCATTTCATTCAAAATTTCGCGAAAATATTCAATGCACAGACACGACTTTCTTGCATTTTATTTCATTTCTGATGAATTAATGGCTTGTAGTCAACTTAGTGAGTCTTTTTCATTGGCACGCAATGTACATATTTCATAGGCGAGATAGCATGAGTACACCTGATGTTAGATTTTTATCCGTATACGTAGTGTAACTAGGTCTTTATTGAATTGGTGCGTTTTAATCGGCATTCGTAGCCATCCGTCTGCGTCGACGAAGAATGCCGATGTAACTTATTCAACGGAAAGATACAGGTCTGAAAAAACAGATAAGTAGTTGACTCTGAAGACCAAAGGTGCGAAGCGTCTAGGAGCCAGCCTTAGGATAAAAGAGATAAAGTTACGCGATAGAGAGGTGCAGATAGGCGCCTTATAGGTGAAATTCAAGGCACGCTGAATTGCACTTTATTGCCGAGTGGCGAGTGTAGCATTTTATTTAAGTGTTTTTAAAGAGTTGATCTTCTGTACATGGTACCTACTATTATTTCTTGTTTTTACAGAGTCCTTAATAGACGCTAAGCAACTGCGAGGCGGCGTGATATTCGTCAGTGAAATACCGATGACAGCTTCCACCAAGGTCCATAGAAGAAAGGTGAAGGAACTGGCCCTTACTTTGGACAGGGAATGAAGGGCGATCCAATTTGTTTAGATCGTTCCAATGCTTTATTGTTTAAAAGTAATAGAGCGCAATTTCTCCAATGGCTTTAGTATAGAAACGTCGAAAAAAAATGTACCTACTTACGGCAAAGCTTTGTTAAAAACACCTTTGCTCACTTCGCAAATCAAAAACTAAAAATATATAATGTCACCGTAAGATTGTACGATCCGATAGTTGATAATTTAACTAGTGAGTTTATCATTTCACGGTAGGTTTTTGTTTGGTAGTTTATAAACTAACCTAACCTAACCTAGTGAATTGATAAACTACGCTGAAATATACACAGGCAGTACACAGGTACTTACTGTTAATTTCTGACTTTGTTCACCCGCTAGATTAGGGGCCAAAATTAATTGTAAAACATGTAAAAATGTTTAATCTGGCTTCTTTGTTTTGATCTATCATTCCGTGAGATGTTAAGAAGGCAAATATAGACCTAGATCAAAAATACTGTAATCTACCAGAAGGCAAAACTAAAAATAATTAAATATTAGAAACTAGACAGTATTATTAATTGATAAATTTTGATTATTAACAAATATATATTCTGTGATACAAAATAACTTTTGTTATGTAGGTTTACGTACCTTTTAATTTTTTGATTGTTTATATAGGTAGACGCAATTATTGACTAGTATTTAGGAATACAAATTAATTATTGTAAACATTTATTTCAAGTGTACAAATAGCAATAAAACTCAGCACTTGTCAGTAATAAAATAACATTATAATAGTAATAACTTCTTAAAAAATAAATAAATGCAATGAATTATAATTTATAATGCAAGAGTATTTTTTTATTTCAATTTTGTATTTTTTAAAATTTTGGATGAATCACGTCATTAAATATCAATTTAATTAATTGGTCACGAACCTCATAAACTGTACGTCATATTTTGATGACAGTATTGTAGTTTGATAAATTCACGGACCCACGAAGTGTTTTTCTTTGAAGACTCTGAAAAGAAGAGACATTTTCTATACAATGAGAGTTTGAGGAAATGGTTACTTTAGATAAAAACAAAAGCTTTTTTTGTCAAAAGGCTATCATTTAAATGGTCAGCAAATTAAAGAGGTTTTGGTCAGCTCCAAAATATATTTTGTCAGCAAACAAAGTGAGTTGAGCTGCTTCTAGTGATCGGGAAAAATAACTCAATTGATCAGCAAATAATGTGATATTGGACGGCTTTAAAATTCATGTCATAGGTAATAAAATATATCTGCAGCAATATTAGTATTAGAGCAGCAAATCGTGATACTGATTTTTTTAAATTTTAGTAAGCTTTGAAATTTATTTTGATTTACCAATTAATCTTATTTCTACAGCAACAAGAGTATGCAATTTTTTGCTGCATTGAGTTATTGTGAAATAATTTATTGCATTCATTAATAGCGTCACTGGTGCAAGGGTTTCGGCACCGCGCTCACCTACCCGCCTACCCAGCGTGTGTGAGTATGGGCATTTCTTCCGGGGGGACCGCCAAGAGTGGCGAAATCCTGGAAAGGCTTATGTCCAGCAGTGGACGAAACAGGCTGATGGATGGATGGATGGATTCATTAATAGACTGACCACTAAAAGTACCATCAAACTACTCACGCCGCACGGCCATCAGTGATATGAAAGACGATAGACGCGATGTAATCGATTATGTCTTGACTCGGAACGCACTATTAGAGATTATAGCGTATTAAATATTATTTGTATGCTAATCGATTGTATAATCTTGCTGACCAAATAATAATTTTGTATTAGGACTATTTATTTAGCAGACATTATACATTATCAAGCTGACCAAATACATATTTATTTTCTGATAATCCCTGATTTAGTTGCTGACCAGGTATTGCTGTTTTTTTTACGGCCGGCAAAAACATATTGTTTTGTCAAAATAACTTTTCAGCAGGTTTTTCTTGCTGACCGAATATTTTAAAGGAGGAAGATACGGTACCCACTTTCCACGCGCGTCCCTACAAAATCGTGTACAAATGGACCAGCCCTTTTATTGTCTAACTTCAATATCTATCGCTATCCATCAAAGATATCGTAATTGGCTAAAAACGATGTGTTATGTCATTTATAGCCAATCACGGTGCGTTTGAAGGCGATTGCGATGGATGTCGAAGTTAGACAATAAGGCCCCAGCTTCATGAAGAACGTACCGTACCTTCCTCCTTTTGTTATAAATATCAAATTCTAATTACTTTACTCTACTTTTTTAAATTCTTTCTGGACGAGCACGCTTCATCTTAGGCCTTATAGACACTTTCCATTAGGAGCGTTAGTGGGCAAGCGTGAGCGTATTGTGAATAAATAAATACACGAATTTTCAAAATATTAATTATTTTCCGTATTTTCCCAAGGATCCCAAATTAAACCTCCACCTAGAGATTGAGCTCATTTTAGGGTTCCGTAGCCAAAGGGACCCTATTACTAAGACTCCGCTGTCCGTCTGTCACCAAGCTGTATCTCATAAACCGCGATAGTTGGACAGTTGAAATGTTGACAGATGTATTTCTGTTGCCGCTGTAACAACAAATACTAAAAAACAGAATAAAATAAATATTAAAGTAGCTCTCATACAACAAACGTGATTTTTTTGCCGTTTTTATAGATAATGGTACGGAACCCTTCAGGCGCGAGTCCGACTCGCACTTTGTCGGTTTTTTGTGTTATGCCCCAGACTGAAGTACAGAACAGACCGATACGGGCTTAGTTATTAGGGGTTTCCCTTTTATGAAAAACTTGAAAACTATGTCATAATTATATCCTACCAATTTGTCATTTCATCAATACTGTGCTTTTGTTAGTCCGAAAAAAGTCACAAGGGCACCGATTATTGTTTTATTGAAATAATAACGTCGATTCTGAAGGCTTTAATTTTAGTTTTAGTGCTTGACAGCACTTAAAATTTTTCAAAGTAATAAAGCTTCTGTTGTTAACACTAAACAACTATTTTGGAATGAAAAAAATGTAGTTTCGAGAACATTAAAACTAAAATTAAAGCATTTAGAATAATCTGCTTTACTTAATTCATTTTAAGTAAACAATTTAAAGTGAATAATAGTGAGAGAAAATTGTGAATTTATTAAATTAAATTGGCGTAACCTGTGAAGTGCGTTGTGCAAAATGGAACAAAACTACAAAAACGCAGGCAGTGCAGTTTTTTTAAACTTAATATTTCTATCATTTTAGCGCGAGCTGACAAGACGAGGCTTTGTGTATAAATAAGCCTTCAATGACTGACCTAACGTAGCACAGTGTTTTAATAACCCTCTAAATCGGACATTTTTAACTGAAATCATGGGTCAATACAAGTATGTGTCTTGAGTGCAAGAGTAAAACTCCCCCGTGCCAATTCTTTCTAGGTAGTTACGGAGAAAAACATCTCAAATTTGGACATTTCTACTGACCTAAAAATGAAAAATTTTAAATATCTCCATATTTTTCAAATGTCGAAAGCTTTTTATGTAGCTACTTAGAATGTTTATAAATTGTTCACATTTTGTGCTTTGTTCCATTATCTTAAGATTTAAGTTACAACTGAGAGAAATTTTATTTTGTTTTTCAGTTTAATTATTTTTCTCCCAAAGTCTGTGACTTCCGCAATTTATATTAACACAAATAGATAGCATGGTATGCTATATTCTTATTGAAAAAATATCAATTGCGCATCGCGTGGAGTATACGAGTTATGACTAACTTTTTTTTTAAAACGCCTTTTAATATGTTGCCGGCAATAATGTTTTGTTGTAAAGTATTGCTCTTAGTTTTCTTAAGGCACTTACTATTGCCTAAGGAAATTGAATATTATCTCCGATGAAAGGCTGTATGTGACACGTGATGTTACCTTTTCATCCGAACATACTTTTACTAATTTCATTAATAAATATAAGAGTTAATAATGTTAACAATGTTATTAAATAATAGTTAATAATGTTACAACAAAACATTATTGCCGACAAAATTATAACAGGCGTTTAAAAAAAATCGTCGTAGCTCGTAAACTCTACACAACGTGCAACTGCTATTTTTTTATAATAAGATAGCATACCAAGTTATCCATTTGTGTTTAAACAGATTGCGGAAATCGCACACTTAAGCGAAAAAATGATTAAATATGAAAAACAATCAAATAATTGTCTTCGGCGTAACTTAAGTCCTAAGACAAAATAAAAAAGCACAAAATATTAACAATTAATAACTCTATCAGGTAACTATACAAAAAGCTATTAATATTTGAAAAATATGGAGAGTTTTTTCATTTTTAGGGGCGGTAAAAATGACTAACTTTCGGATTTTTTTCTCCTTGTCTAGAAATAATTCGCACGGGGGAGTTTCACTTTTGAACTCAAAACACATGTCTGTATCGACCTATGACTTCAGTTAGAAATGTCCAATTTCAAGGGTTTTTAAAACACTGTGCGTAGATAAAGGTTAAAGACAAGACTATACAGACATACATAAAACATCAGATATGGCTGTATGGGCTAGTTCTCTTTGCCTTCCCACTCAGATAATTTCAACAAACAAGTGTTGTGCTAATTGTTGTATTGTCATGCGAAATTTTAAGACACGCACGCTACGATACTATCAGATAGACTTGTCTAGACCGGACCAAGGAGGTGGTACGTATCATAATTGTAAAGGTTACCTTTTTAAAAATACTGGCCATCAACAAATTGCTTCTCTTGATGTTTTCCTTCTTCATTTCTTCTTTCTTCCTGATGACCTCCGGTAGAGACTTGTAGATCTTTTCAGAGTGCTTCTTCATTTCACGTTCACTTATGAATTTTGCTGCAGCTGTAAAAATAATCATTATCTGGCTGAAACGTGAAGTTTTGGTATATGTACAATTTACGGCAAGAAAACAACTTTGTATGTAAAGTTGTCCTGGTTGGTATCTTTAATACAAAATCAATATTCAACATTTTGGCGAAATCGTGGCTTTTCAAAGATCAGTACCAGATGATAGAGGTCTCATACTTTGGTATATAACAAAAAACAACCGAGAAAAGGGTTATCAAGTTTTTTATTAAGACGGTTGTACCTATGCGCGTTAAAAGTGCGAATCGGGTCGGTCTATTAAGTTCCGTAGCAATTGCAACAACCCGACAAAGAAAAAGATATTTATTTGTTTTCGTCACAGCTTTCAGTAATTTTAGTTTAAGGTGGTTAAACCGAATCCCGGTGCAAAATGCACATCATAATATTGTTTTCCTTACTTTTGAATAAAAAGTAAGCAAAAATTGTGTTTTAAAGTGATTAGCGGAAATTGATAACTAAAAGCAGGGTTCTCGCATTAACATAATGTTATTTTATGCCTTACGTTTTGATTACATTCGATTACAACGTTAAATACGCTATTAAGTTTGTTAATCGAATGTAATCAAAATGTAAATCATAAAATGATAGAATTTGAATGTAAAACTCTAATTATTACTAATCAGTTTCCGCTAACCACTTTAAAACGCAAATTTTGCATATTTTTTATTCAAAAGTAAGGAAAACAATATTATGATGTGCATTTAGCACCCGGATTCGGTTTAACCACCTTAAATACAGTCATATGTTAAACCCCGGATAATTCATTCAAAGTTCTGAACTCTGGGGCTGAGTGAGAGAGAGAGCTCGTCTGCTAACCCTGAGGTTGTAGGTTCAATCCCCACGGTTCGCGTATTTTGGTCCATTTATGCCTGAAGTAAGGCGATACGGCACACCACCCATCAGTGGAAAGTGTTTGTCGGTGAAAAGCGGGTGTACCAAGTGTGGACTGTGACTTGCATTTCAAAGTTTTCACTTGTGAACATCTTTAACACCCGCTCGGGGATTCATGTGAAAATATAGTCTATACTTCGTCCTTCTACGCTGTTTGACCTAGACCTGTTTTTTATTAAAAAACATACATCATCGTAACGATTTAAGGAATTTCGTAATTTCCGGAACTTTGACTATCTAAATAAATAATATTTTAAGAAGCCGACTCCATAGTTGCAAACGTTTTCTGGTATTTTTTCAACTTAAGGTATATATCGATCCAAAATTCCTATCCCTGGTCACAGTATAGGTAACAACAGTAGTTTAACTTGTATCCTTGAAATCAATACCTACGGCCGCTCGGCGGCGCTTAAACACACCCTAGGGCTGCCAACTGACTGTTTACGTATTTGATAATGCTATATTATTATTATAAAAGTTGTATAATGCACAACATACTCTGTAATTTCATGCCATAATTTACGGAAATGCGCGGGAACGTCACAGAGACAACGTGCGTACGTAACTGCGGTGTAACCGCGACTGTCGTAAACCGAGTTGAACCATGTTTTGGCGGTGGTTCGTTTCGGCCCGCTTGTATGGAGATAGAATACAATTTGTTACTTATACTATGCCCTGGTTATAATAAGAGTGTAAGAGCGCGAAATACGCTAAGCTGACAGCACTGGAACGGTCATTTTACCTTGCAGGCATCCGCCAAGGGAACATTTCATGATACAGCATGTTATACACAAGTGTAGGTATGATGGATAACTCACGTTTCTTACGTCTACATTCAATTCCCAACTCCTTAGCAAGTTGTTTTAAGTCACTCGCGCTGATCCGGTTCAGCACTGATTCCCTCTCCAGTTGCAATGACAGCAATTCACGTTGCACATCTCGTTGGGTTGCTCTGAGGAATTAAAAGATTCGCAAGCTTACTTTATGGTGACTTTTATGGTGACAAGGTGAAATTTATTTATACAGCTGAATTCCTACTGGAGTTTTGATAAGCGGCCACTTGATCAGTATCACGGATCGATACCACTCTTGCGTCTGTAGGGAACACGAAAAAATAATTTACGAATTTCACAAAAAGGGTCGTCTAACCTTGATACTGAGCACTTACCAAGTCTTCAGTGTGAATTTGGCTGCATAAATAAATGTCACCTTATACCGGGTGTAAATAGAGTGCGACCATTAATTGAAACCACATATTCTACCGACCCTACTGAACCACTTTTCCCAAGAGTCATACCCGCGGACACCCTTAGTTTAGGAAATAATTGAGTTCCCAACAAAAACGCGTGAACCTTGACGCACCGACATACGGGCGAGTTTAGAGAGAGCGTCGTCCATGAAGCGACGTCCGTGAAACTCGCCCATATGTCAAGGTTCACGCGTTTTTGTTGGGAACTGAATTATTTCCTAAACTAAGGGTGTCCGCGGGTATGACTCTTGGGAAAAGTGGTTCAGTAGGGTCGGTAGAATATGTGGTTTCATTTAATGGTCGCACTCTATTTACACCCGGTATAGCCAAATTCATACTGAAGACTTCAGGACCAAGGTTCAATGGACCTTTCTGTGAAATACGCAAAATAAAATTAAGACTTCCTATACCAATTGAGTCGAGGTTCTTCTTGAACTACATAGTTCATCCATCTTTTCATCAGCCTGTCATCGTCCACTGCTGGACATAGGCCTTTACAATATTTCGCCACTCAAGGCGATCCTCCGTCCTCGTTTCATCTTCATTTCGCCCGACGATGTCATAAAATAGACGAAACTTGTCGCGGATAGTATTAATAAATATAGTGGAACTCGTACAGTGGAGCCCACATCAAGCTATACACATTGAGTATAAGCTGACCTCTCATTGTACGGGAAGCCTATACAATGAGAGGTCAGCTTATACTGAAAGTGTTTAGCTTGATGTGGGCTCCACTGTACAACGACACTTGTATTAGTATTAGAAGCTCCATCAAGTAGTCACACCTTACAGTATAAATGAAAAACTCACCAATCTTCGAAACGTCATTTTCACAAGATTGCACGCAAGGGTCAACGTATTGACAGCAGTCTATAGTTGCACCTACAAGAGTAGCGTATTTGTTAAGCTAAATTGGAACTTATTTACAGAAATCTTGATGCAGTGTTTAGCCCCTTTGCAACCGATTGATAGCTAAATGTATAATGAAGATGCCGTTTGCCGATGCCCAGCCCCTAGTAGATTATGTATCTTTGAGTAGGTTGCCAACTGGTTGCCAAACGTCGAAAACATAGACAATTCTATCGAATTCCGATTATCTAAGGTGCAAGCCACACAGAAGCGACGCGGCGCGCATCGAGCGCGCGAGTGTCATTCAAATTTCGTACAAAACGCATGGAAATAAAGTCGCAATTTGAACAATCCGAATGGTATGTTTCGGGCGGTGTCGGGCGTGGAACGGGCGTCCGTACCACACCTCAAATTGCGACTTTATTTCCATGCGTTTAGTACGAAATTTGAATGACGCCCGCACGCTCGATGCGCGCCGCGCCGTTTCTGTGTGGCTTGCACCTAAGCAGACGTTCGTACTTAAAGTAACGTTACAGTCCGTGAACAGTTCAATACACACTGAAGGCAATGAAAGTTCAGTTTTTATCTGTTTTGAGTGTTTGGCAACCAGTTGCCAACCAATAAAACGTTTCATATAGGCCCGCTGGTCTAGCTATGCTCTATGGTCAATTATAAAATGACAGGGTGCTTCTTTAGACAGACATTCTATTTAGACTTTTTAAGGCGCATTTTAGTACAAAATTTGATAACTAGTTTCTCTGTTGCTTTTCTTTATAGACTAAAGATTGTACAGAGGCCAAAAGTATAATTTTTGGATTTTTATCTGTCTGTTTGTCTGTATGCATGTATGTTCCATTTTAACTTAACGGATTTGGAAGCGGTTTTTTTAATTATCATCGTAGTGACCCTGGTCAACAATAGGCTATAAGGGCTGTTCATCAAATAATGCCCAAGCCGGAAATAGGCAGACATTGAATAAAAGGCTACTAGTATGTATACTATAAAGGATATTAAGAATATGACCTTTTTTCTTAAAACGAGGTATTCTACCCATTATTATCCACAAGTTTTATTATCGGGCCAAATAAAACCGCATAAAAAAATAAGCTGTTCGTACAAAATGTATGAACCAGCTTCTTTTTTTGTCGCTATTTTTGGTTTAACCCATATACAAGTTGAAAATTCTAAGTCACTAGCTTTATTGAACTTTATGGTTCAAAATCACTAGTAGAACACAAAACCGTAAAAAAAGTATTTTTTTTCAGTTGCTTCTTTTACCAAATTTCGAAAATATGGCAAACCTACGCGATCCAATATGTGACTGACCATAGACTATACATATTTCCGGCGGTAAATAATGCACATAAACCATGTACACATAGGTTTTGTTTGTCTCTGTTACCTGAGTATTAGTGCTTCGTTGGCGGTCGACATCTTTTAAAAAAAAATGAAATGAATTATGACAAAAGTATAATTGAGACCATAGAATAGACCATGCATAAGGTGACGTTTGTTTATACAGTCAAATTCATACTGGAAACTCGGTAAGTGGTCGGAACCAAGTTTATAAACGAAAGTCACTTTATATGATTACTTTGACAAATTTATGTAGAAAAGTAGTTCGACCTCACCACTGCACCGTAAACTCTCCTATCAAAAAAGCTGATAATCTTAATGCAATCTGTTATTCAGAATAAAGCTTTACTTTACACAGGTGAATATGTTGTCTAAGTATGGCCCGTTTTCTAAGCCCGCTTGAATGAAAACCTTTATGAAATTCTATTTTGAATGAATTTCTGGTGACTTTATATCAAATCAATCAAATCAAATCAAAATATTTATTTTGTAAAATAGATAGATAAAGTATACTTTCTACAAGTCAGAGTTAATCTTTACAATAAATATCTTTAGAATAAAAAAATATATGTACATACTAATAAGGGAAATACATACAAAAAATATTCAGGTTGGGCTACAAAAATTCAATTATACACCTACATAAAATAGAGAAATCTAGGAATAAAAAACTTAGTAATAGTTAATAAAATAACAGCAATGCAATGATTTTAAAAAGTGCGTACAATGGTCGTTATCTTTGCGTACATATAATATGTCACAGTTAAAACCCGAAACCAGTTAGAAACCGTTTGTCATAAAAAAAACAAAATAAGTTGCAACGACGAGCGAAGCGAGGAGGAGCGGTTAGGTTGACTGTTAATACGTTTAGGAGCCAAGCGAAGCGGAGCGGAGCAAGGCGACCCCCGAAGTTTTGTATGACACTAACTAGTTAAAACTAGTTCTAACTGATTTCTGGTTTTAACTGTAACATATACACATATCTCTGTATGTTAAGAGGCTATGTAAAATTTATTTTTGTCATTCTCACTCCAAGAAAAAAAACGCGCAGTGCGAGAGATTCAGCGCAAAAGAGAAAAAAGGATGTTTTTTAATTTAATAAAAAAAAACAAAATATCTATAATAATTTCCAAAATCAAATTTCTAGATATTGTTAAAACCTTGTAATAAAATATGTTTTAGTTTATATTAATATTATTCCTATTCGTCAAACGAGGAGAAAAAGTGCGCTAGAAGACCTCATTTCAATAATTATTATAAAATTTATCCCAACGTGTTTTCCAAAAACAAAACCCTAGATTACATAGTCAAAATGCATTATACCAAAAGATTATTAAAATTTTCCTTGTACTTCATGAAATACACAGAAACAAAACATCCATTTATTTTTTACATAGCCTCGGCTTCACAGTGGCGAATCTTGCGTCAAGGAAGATGGCCGGTTAGAGACTACGCTGCAGCCTGCAGCAAACTTCACACCGCCAAGTTATTCGATGAATATTATACAGATGCTTTAATGGGAGCTACATCACTAAGTTAAATAAAATATTCAAAAGCCGATGAATACCTCCGCAATAAATACTCTGAGGCATACAACTGTTAGGTGCATGCACAACGACCATTCTCAGTGGTGACGGTATGCAGGGGTCACATGGGTTTCTGCTGAATTTATAATATTGGTGAGCCTTTCATTTAGAAGTAGTATCTAAGTAAAATATGTAAATTAATATCCTGTTTTAAAATGTCAGGACAAGCAGAGTTCGGCTAGCTAGGACCTAGCATAAAATTCAAAGCAACAGAACTCACCTATTTTCACCAATCATCCTCATAATATTCTGCCTTTGGGACGCTTTCTCAACGAAATCTGGTCTATTCTTCTCCAAGTATTCTCTGACAGTCAGCCCTTGTGCGGCCCTTTTGAAGTCGTCTGTGCTCGAGATATCACTTTCGTGTGGCAAACTCCTAGATCTAGTGCATCTGTAGTACTGGGTCGTTCCACCACGATTTGTACCAGGCGGTGAAGGTTGTCTACACGGCATGGAAGTCACTTGTCTAAACTGCGGTTCTGGTAAACACTTTGGAGGTACTTTCACTACAATGTTCTGTAGCTGCTGCTTTGTTTTTGAACAAGCAGGTTCATCACTGACCATACTTTCAGAAGTTTGAATTATCAAGTTGTAAGCCACGGATTTTTTCGTGCTGAATTCTGAGAGATGTCTGTGGCATCTGCATTTAGAGGCAGTTTTGCAACGGCAGCGATGAACTTTTTTGCATGCATCGCAATTTATCGAAGTCGTGCTTGACGATTCGATTTTGCTGTCAGTATGGTGACATTTGCAGCGACTTTTGTGGTATTTGTCACACTCCTTCTTTATTTTTCTTAATATTTTGCAAGTTGCCGTATCAGTAGAAGCGTCATGGGGGTCACTAGATCTGGGTGAAACTGATGATTCAGTTGCATAAACTCTTTTTGTGCAACTTTTATTACGAGACAGCTGGACAGCTTTGTCGATAAATCTCTTTGGAGAAAAGCACGTTCCTGCGCAAGCGGTTTTCGCCCCTTTCTTGGCAATAAATGTTTCCTCCTTAAAATTAGTTGATCTATGACCGCATACTTTATCTTCGGAATTTTTAGTGCATGTCGATTTTTTTTTAGGTTTAGTAGAGCCGCATTTGCATATGCCAGTTCTACCATTATCTGTAGCATCAACCATTTTATTTGATTTTCTTGGGCTGTGATTTGCTGACTTTTCATTGCTGTCTGTTATTTTTTTACCACAACTTTGTTCTATGCCAGATTTTCCACTATCGAAATCAGAAGTTTTAAAATCAGCATCGGTCGCTTCTTCAGTGTCCAATAAATAGTTTAAAACTGACATTATTTCTTTAAAACATTTCCTTCTCTCATTTTTTTCTGTATCTTTTTTGGAGTATCGTTTTGTGATTTCTTTTATTGCTTCCATTATTAGATCTTTAGAACCTTCGCTTTCGTAAGTTTTACTGTGAGATTTTTCTTGAGCTGAAATGTTGTCTTTTTTATTACAGTATTGTTCCCGACATTGAGCAGATTCTAAATCTAATCCAGATTTTGGTATAAACGCATCAATAAAATCTTTTGGCTCACATTCACATTGGTTTAATCTACTCGATTTAGCAGAATCACTTCTAGCCTTTTTGTCAATGGAAGCAATTTTCACTTCCGATACGTTGGATTTTTCTGTGCATGGATTAAATTGAGTCGATTTCTCTGTTTTTAGCAACTCTTTATATATATTTTTATCAGCTGTTTCTTTTGGCTCATCGCCTGGTAGAATACCACAACATGAATCAAAATCCTTACTCCTTAACGGTTTATTTTCCAAAATAAATCTAACTTTGTCCGGAACTTCAATAGCTGTATCAGTATTAGTGCGAATAAATGGCTTCTTTCTAGATTTAGGATATGTATTGTATTGGGATGATTTTTCAGCACTGCATGTGTTGAAAGTGTTTGTTTGTTTAGAGACTTTGCAAGATCTTTTTTTTCCAATATCAGTTTCAATTGTAATCTGTCTACAAATTACGCAACTTTTAGCATCTCTTGGAGATGTGTTCTTTTTGGTATCGACATCATGATGGCAGGGGCATTTTACGTTGACATTGTCATCATCTGTTTGATATTGAACAGATTTCAAACAGTTTTGTTGCAAATTAATAGATTGCTCTCTATTTTCTACTCTTTTCGTACAAAAATCTGGACCATCTGGCCCAATTTGTGTTGGTTCTGTTATGGCAGCCTGTTGTTTAGTACCAATACTGACCTTCAAAGTCATGTTGGTTCCTTGTATTGGTACAGTATAGCTGTTTGTATTTGCCGATATGCCTTGAAGAGAAACAGCATTATCTCCAGAGTTAAAGTTATCTTTTGCGCAATTTGCGATTTTTCCCCAATCCCTATTTTCTTCAACAAAATTGTTTTTTTTAAGTGCTGCGTTCCCCTGACTACCACATGGTGTCATACTAACAAATACGTCATTAGCGGCGCACATTTGTGTTTCAGAATTCTTTCGATTTACATTAGACTTTCTTTCATTTGTCTTACTTTTTGAAACCTCTCTATATCTTTCGCTTACGACTCTACAGCATTCTGCTTCACTAACGATACTTATATCAGAAAGCGATGGATCAGGTATTTTTGGATTAATGCTAATGTCAGTTTGAGTTATTCTGGTGATTTCGTGAAGAAGTACATTATCTTCATTTTCTTCACCTTTCTTACATTTGCCACTATCTTTTATATTACAATCGCATGTAGAAGAGTCACAATTACATTTAGATGATTCTTTCGAAGATCTAAAGCCTTTCGAAGTTAATGAATACAAACTTTCACTTGTTTTTTGGTGTAGCATGGCAAGAGCAATATCTGTTTGTGAGGACTGGCTCGATTTTCTCATTGAATTACACTTATCTGATGCATTGTCCTCGAAATTCTGATTTTGAAGTATATCTACGAGATCTTCGGGTTTTTTAGGTTCCCTTACAACTCTACAGGGAGATGTAGGTTTTGAAACTCTTTTTATCTTAGCACATTGCGTACAAATTTCATTACATTGTATGGTTACTGCCTGTGCGTTATTAGATTTAGTGTCCATACATTTATATACCATTAGGTTTTCGGGCATGCTTTGTAGTATATCATGTCCTGAATAATGAACTATTTGTCCAGTAGTCCTATCTACGATAATATGAGATGCACCAATATCTTTTAATTTGTCATCTTTCTTTGGATTTACATCCTTTTCTTTGTTATTCCTGGGAAAGCAGGGGTCCTTGCAAGATCTTTTATTAATATCTTCTTGAACAGGACTATCTGTACCATGACATTTGTTTGCTTGGGGACAGCGACAATAGTTGTTGTAGCTAGTTCCTGGTTTGGACGAGCAACCAGCATCTATTTCTTCTTGTAATCTTTTTCTTAAATTATTCTTTCTGTTTTCTCTGTCATCTGATCCCGGGCATTTTCTATTAGAATTTCCAGAGGACAAAGTGAAAACTGAATTGCTTCTTTGCTTTCGGACACCCACGTATTTTTCTAAATTGTTATTAGATCCATTTGAACCTCCTTCTAATTTGCTTGCATCACCTGATCCATCATTATAGTTGTTTCTTGTCAAATCATTCATTAAATCTTTGAGTTTATTTAATTTGGTTCCGGTTTGTGATTGTATTTGTATGTTATTGTCAGAGCCTACTAGTTTCTGCTTTAGGAACATTTCCTTTTCCCGTAAATGTCTTTTATAGCGATCTTCTCTCTTTGCAGCATCCAGGTATTTTTGATAAAGTTCTTCTGAAGATGTTTTTATAAATGGAATATCAGAGAAATCTCTACCTACATCTGATTCTGTATTAGAGGATATTAAATGTTTAGCGAATAACGATACAGGTTTTTCACTGGTAGAAACTGATGAAAGATTTGGGACACTTTGAGATGTTGATGCTATTGCATTTGTATTGAATTTGTCTGTTCGTAAAATTGATTTCTTTGGCAGACTTATTTTTTCATTTGAATAATTATTAGCATCAGAAGTACTTGTTGTTGTGGAGTGTTTGCTATAAGAAGCCCCTCTATTTAATCCTTTGCTACTGAAATCAGTTGTACTTTCATCATCCTTATACTTCGATTTTAAAAGCTTTTGCACAACGTCTTTCACCATTGTCTTTTTCAAGTGCGAATCATCGTTATGTCGTCGTAATACGGCACTGAGTAATTTGACGCTCTTTTCTAAATCTCTAGTAAAAGAAGTTGTTTTGCTTGATTCAGTAGTAATACCACTAGATTCAAGACTTGATTTGTTACCAGCTGAATTTCGTGACTTTTGTTGATAATCTTTCATTTGATTCTGGTTGTACATATGCCCTGGCATATATTCAAAGCTTTCCGCTTCTGAAACTTGTTCACCACTTTTTTCGTGTACTTCAGACACACTGTTCTTTTTCTGTGATTTCTTCCGTGCAGTTCTCGTCTTTCGTCGTTTGATTCTTCTTTTTAGTGTATTTAAGCTTATAAGAACAGGGCCTGTTGGAACAGTTTGAATTTTAGATCTAGAAAGTAATTTCCGATTGCGTGATTTAGTGGTACTGGTATTCGACTTTGTCAGTGATGTCTGAATTTCTTTATCAAACTTTTTTTCTGGGACTACGCCAGTTCCTGCAGAAACCTTTTCTGGAGTGACTTTAACTTTTTTTTCAGTATCTTCAACAACAATACCACCATCTTTTTCAACATTGAAAGAAATGTGTTTAGTTAAATTAACACTAAAAGACTGTCCTGGCATGTTTGTCAAAGTCTGAGGAACGGTTACTTCTACTACGTCAATATCTTTACTGTGCACTTCCCTAGATTTCTTTACCAAGCTTTTCTTATTTGTTTTGTTTTTCATTGTTGCATCATCTTTTACATCTAAAGGAGTGGAGTGAGCTGTAGGAGCTTCTATAGCATAGTCTTTGTTGTCATTGTTGCTGTACTGTTGGATAAGTGCTAGGCGTTCTATAGTGCTTAGACTTGATGATGTGGTCTTCCGATCACTTTCATTGGCGTAACCAACGTCAGCCAGGGAATCCCATTCTAGTTTCCTTTGGGATGTTATGCTGCTTGTGGGTGATAGTGGCTTGTTAAAAGATGTATCTAGTGTAATATATGCGGCTGAAATAAAAACCAACAAAAATATTTTCACTTACAGCGAAACTATCGTACTGTGATGAATTGATGATTTGAAACCTAATTTACTCATAGGATTTAGAACAGATGTTGTAAAACATTAATAATTCCAAAAAGACGACAAGTTTTAAGTTTTATTATATTTCGAAAATATTACTTTTTTGTTTAATTCATTGTAAAATTAAGTTATATAAATTATGGTATAGGGTATAATGCTTAAAACATTACTCACATTTTTGTGATTGGTTGCCTTCCGACCTCACTGATTCCTCGTCTGAATGTCTTGAAATAGGGCCAGCCTCCTCTGTGATGATAGGCGGGGATTCTGAATCACTCTTAGTCTTCCGGTTATCATCCTGTTAGGTGTGATAATGTATATTTAGAAGGTGTTAGAAGTGTTGTCATAGTTACACAAATTTAATACCCAAACAGTAAAAAGGCAGCCCTCCTCAGAGTACCATCTGGCCCTCCCCAGAGTAGCGTCTGCCCCCCCCCCCCTCCCCAGAAATACGGGTGTCATTGATATAAAAATTATATATACTTTATACAATTTAAGGCGTACTTGGGTGTATAATACCTCACTTCGCTTCGCATGATCCTGTTTTATACCAACAAATACTACAACAATTCCTCTGTAAATTAATATATGATAAAGTTGAGGACTAATGCTATGTCCATGCTGTTGTGAAAACTTGATACAATTAATTTTTCTCGATAGAAAAAAATTACAAAGTTACCTCCAAACCGTATAATAAACCGAAAGCATTCAATGAATACTTGAAATTAGATCTGAAACTTTGCATAATATAACTGATATTATTATAAAGCAGCTGCAGACTGTTCCATAAAAATGAAAAAACCATCAGTGTAGCCACGATTTTAAAATAGCTGATGTTTTTGCGTGCGCGGCATCTGATTAGAGTAGGATAGACAGTTAAAAAGCAGAAGCGTTAGAGCAGGATTGCGAATTGAGGTATTATGGGCCCTTAAGTACTTTGGTTTGTATGTGATCTCGGTGTATAGAGAAATACTTGTTGATGGCTTTATGAATTGTAGCCAGGGATTCGTTTTACAGCAATTAGCGGATATTTATTAATGATAATTAAGTTTTCACATTTAAATTCTATCATTTTATGATTTACATTTTGATTGCAATCGGTTAACAAACCTGAAGGCGTATTTATCGTTGTAATCGAATGTAATCAAAATGTAAGGCATAAAATAACAAAATTCATCTCTCATTAATGTAATGAGAAAAAAAAAAATTACCATTTTGTCGGCGTGATTGATATTTATATCCCTGCCAAATTACAGCTTTCTAGTACTAACAGTCTCTGCGCTAAGCCGCGGACAGACGGACATGGCGAAACTGTAAGGGTTCCTTGTCTGATTACGGAACCCTAAAAAAGGGATATACATAATTAAATAGTGTAGTTTCCATTATAGCACTAAGGTTTTTTTAAACTCGGCGAAGCCCGCAAAGCATGTCAGAATTTTCAAAGCAGCCCTCAGACCACTGCCTTAAATCATAAAAAAGCATTTCAGAAGACTTTATGATATTTAGAAATTAATATGGGTGACTTATGTATACCCTGTGTAACTGTACTAAGTGTTATAGGCAGTGGACGGCGTAGGTAGTGCCATTTGGGGTAAACGACCTAAAACATTATGAATAATATGGACATACCCCCGGGATTCTAAAATTCTATTGATTACCTATTTACTTTATATTTCGCTTTAATTGTTAATTATTTCGGCGGGTAATTATATTATTAATAATAATCAAATCGTGCCAAGAAATTTGCCAGGGTTTATGCGTTGCTGTCAAGTAACAAATTTATTTCCTTTTGAATAGGTAATTAAATGCGAATCCCGGAAACCAAGATCTAATCCCGGAATAAAGGCATGTCCACGTTATGCTAGCATTCATGAATGGCACTACCTACGCCGACCACTGGTTATAGGCATTCTTGATACCTTTTTAGTGTTCCGTACCTTAAATGTACGGACCGGTCAAGTGCGAATAGGAATCGTAGTGCAGTTACATGGACCAACATAGCTTGACACTTACGATCAATTAAACTCTGTGTCCAAAGGGTCAAGTTAGTCTCTAATAAGTTCTTAACAAATTAAATATAAATAATGTTTAGATATTTTTCCTTCACATAAACATGTTTATGAAATAGCACATATGTATCTCGCAGGTCTCAAGATATGAGCCAAATTTTACATGTTTATGTTATGAGGGGATTAAAAGTGGCTCCAAATGGTCCGTGTAATATTACACACAGTACCGCTCGCCATTCTGTTAGCTAGAGCTTGGCTTCAGCGTGTCTAGTTATCGCATTTATGTTACCTTATATAAGGTGACTTGTTTATAGCCAAATTCACACTGGAGACTCAGTAAGTGGTCAGAACCAAGGTTCAAAGAGGTTTGGCACAAAATGAGGACTTCGCAAAATGAGCACTTGACGCAAAATGTGCATTTCGCAAAATGAGCACTTCTCATAATGTGCACTTCCCATAACAAGCACTTCTCAGAATGAACACTTCTCAAAATGAGGACTTCGCAAAATGTGCACATTTTTTAATATTTGTTTAGGATACCAAGATATGCAAAATAAATGATGGCGCCTCAACACAAGTTTCAATAGATCTTTCCATCCACATCACAACATAAACATCCATAACTTAACACTTTATGGCCATGCGTCCAAGCAATTATCATACGCAGATGTGGCTACAACGACAATTTGGTCTGAACCTTAAAAATCAACCATTTTCGGTTCATATCGCGTACCTCCTTGCTTTCCATTACAATTGACCTATATGACACTCAATAATATTCCTTATTACCGGTGAAAAAGTTTTAGTACAATTCTTGGAAATTATTGACATGAGAATTTGAGGATTTCTTAAGAAAAAGATTTTTATTTTGAGACTATTTTGCATATCTTGATATCCTAAGCAAATATTACAAAAAGTGCAAATTTTGCAAAGTACTCATTTTGCGAAATGATCGTTATGAGAAGTGCACTTTATGATGCACATTTTGCGTCGTGCTCATTTTATGCCAAACCCCTTTGAACCTTGGTTTTGACCACTTACCGAGTCTCCAGTGTGGATTTGGCTATAAACAAGTCACCTTATATAAGTGCTCATTTTGCGAAAAGTGCTCATTTTGCGCCAAACCCGTGCAAAGGACCCTTCCAATGAAATACGCAAAATAAAATTTAGACTTCCTATACTAATTGGGTCGAGGTTGTTCTTAAACAAGTATAGAGGCACGAAAAATATTTTTCCCCACCTGCCAGCTAAACAGTTGTTTTGGATATTATGTGAAACAATTTACAGCAGTAGAATATTTTATAATGCACTTCGAGGTTGGGTACTCTATGTCCCCTCACTATTAAGGTAAAGCCGTAAAGGCTTAGACCATTTAACACGGGACCTGGCAAAGCGCGACTCTTAGTACTGAAATAATTCTGCCGTTTTCCACGGGAGGGGAGGTAAACACGCACAGCACACATTTACTCATTCACGCACACTCCTTCGAAAAATTGATATGTCACACTAAATCAAAAGCTGCAACACAGACACAAAACGCGCACACAAGCAAACTTACATGAACAAATTGTTCGTGTACTTCGCCAGAGGGGAATGCGTGCGCTTGCCTAGTCCCGTGTTAAATGGTCTAAGTGTAAAGGCCAACAGCAATAAAAATCAATCACAAAATAAATGTATAATGGAAAAAGGAAAATTATCACAGCTAAAAGTAGGCTTACAAGTTAATGAGTGAATGTGGACGTATTTTTAGATATCATTAGCTCTTAAATTTTATCAACTCATGTTCATTTATTTTGTATTCAACCCATTTGATATAAAAAACTTCACTTTTTGTACTATATTAACATGCAATAGGTACACAGAACTAAGGGACATCATTTAATAAATTAAAAAGTGCAAATGTATATCAACTTTTGATCGTAACTCAAGTGTTTCCAGATTTGGCATGCATGAACCAGAACAATGTGATTGATGAGATGCATAGTTTTTGTATCCACAACATGGTTTTGATGTAATGGAATGGGCTCCATTTCATTAATTGTTATAGAAATTATGTCTCTGTTTATAAATCATACTTAAATAATAATTTTCTATCATTTTCGTTTTTACTCAAAATCACTAAATTCTCAAGTGCGTAAAGATCAAAGACCCTAAAACTGATTATGAAGGCTTTAATTTTAGTACTGTCAAAACTATATTTTCTCCATTCCAAAATGGTTCTTTAGTGTTAACAACAGAAGTTATATAACTTTGGAAAAATTCAAGTTTACTAAAACTTAAATCAAGGCCTTCAGAATTAACTTTACTACTCGTATAATCAACTCTTATCTATGAATATAATCTTGTTAAGATATCTGTCAATAGCTTCTTCAGCAGGCATTCTTATGTCCTAAGTTTGACTTCAAAATTATCAACAACTGATTTTCCAGGTTTTTATCGGTTGCCAACTATGGTTGCTATTCACCGAAAACATTTTTTATCTTCCAACATCCAAAATAACCTTCAGTGGGTATCTTTAACTCCCAAAATAACCTTCAGTGGATATTGAACTAATAACAAATTGTGACATCATTTGAAGTGCGAATGTATCCTTAGATAAGCGTAATTCGATAGTACTTATATGTAGTATGTTTTCGACAATAGGCACTCGGTTGGCAACTGATTTTATGATACAGAATCAGGGGGCAGGTGCCATAGAAAATGACTATATCAACGCCTACACCAAACAGCAGGACCTAGGGACGTGAATCTAGGACTTTAGGTTCCTTATATGACATGACATCCACTACAAAGGGATCAAGGCTGCTGTGCCTCTGCTAGTAAAATATTAAGCTTTAGAACCACATAGCTCGGTTGGAGTGTAGCACTACAGGCCTCAGTAGCTATAACCCGGTCCCAGTATCTGTGCACCTCGCTGGAATGTGCCGCCTCTCCCGCTTCCCCTGTCACCTCTCCGCGCACTCCCCGGTGCGACAGTACGGTTAGCATCCTCGTTGCCGCTACACGTCCCGATAATTTTGATATTTTCGCTTTATTGTTGTTTTGTTTTTTAATGTTTATTGTTAAGTTTAGACTGTTTACTGTTAAGTTTGGACTGGTTTGGTTGTTATTAAAATTGTTGTAGCTGTTAAACTGAAGTCATGGGAAAAACAATACACAGCGAATCAAGAAATTTAATCTTGAAAGTGCTCAAGTTTTTTGAATCGGAGAAAGCAAACAAACAGTACACCATTCCTGTAGACCAAGTGGTGAAACGAACCTGTGCTCCAACTGGGATATCTAATAATAATATCTAATAATAATAATAATCATAAAAGGATCATCTAGCAGATGACAACATCACACAACTTTTAATATCACTAGGGGAAGACAGTTCGGCGAGTTCAGAAAGTGGGAGTGAGGAAGATACAATGTCAGGCATAGAGTCAATAATTTATAGTGACTGAGTTTAATAATAAATATTTTTGTAATCAAAATTATTGTTTTTTAATAACAAACCCTTCATCAATAATAAATTGATTTGAAAAGGTTAGTAAATTTTTTTTACCTCCACATTTCTCGAAAAAAACTTTTTTTCACACCATACCCAGACCGTCGATATGACGTCACGAGGTCAGGTGCACAGATATTGTGACCGGGTTGTACCTAGTTTATTTGACATCATATACTTCTCTGTGTTTTATTCTGGATATTTCATAAATTTGACCCTGGCCTACCCTACGTTTATTGGATTTTGATTGCTTACTATTTGGATTTTTGTAAAAAGTGTGCTTGACAATGACCCCTGCTGTGTTTATGGACTTTGATTAAGCAGGAATAAGAGGTACAGAAATGTAATGCATGTAATTTTAATATAACTTCAATAATTACCATAGATTGCAGTCATACAATGTTTTTTTTTTGTTTTTGCAGGTACTTACTGTTTTTTGTTGGAATTATATAAGTTACTTAGTTATTTAATAAACAACAAATGTGTGTTAAATTAAAGTTTCAGAGACAGATGAACTTTTTTAAACATAAATGCTGTTTTTCTTAATACATGCATACAAACCTTGCTACCGCTTTCAATTTAAAAAAGTACTATGTGGAATGTGTTGCCATTCAAATTTAAGCCTTTTTGTTAAGGCGGTATAGTTGCTATTAACATAAAATATTTCGTTGTTTATGCATTTAGTTGTGCACTGCTAATTAGCAGTGAAACTTAAGGTGGTACCTCACTAAAATCTGCACTTTTTAAAGTTATTTACCTGATTTTCAAAAGATGTCACTAATTTGATAAATTAGTATATAAATATTTTCTAAGTAAAGGATATATGAATATAATTTGCAATATTCCGCTAAACAATTCTTGTCGTGCTATTCAAAATGCAGACTCGTGCACCGCCCGCCCGCCCGCATAAAAACATGCAACAAGCAAGCGATACAAGCAAAGCAATCTTAAATAACAAGCAAGAAAACTTATCGACACGTGTTTCGCCTCTGAACGAGGCATCCTCGGGATGTGTTGCTAGCCCGGCTTCTCCGCAGCAACTGATGTGTTGCTCGCCCAGCCGCTCCGCAGCAACTGATGTTGTTCGCCCGACAGCTCAGCAGCTAGTCTAGTCTAGTCTAGTCTAGTCTAGTCTAGTCTAGCTGCTGAGCTGTCGGGCGAACAACATCAGTTGCTGCGGAGCGGCTGGGCGAGCAACACATCAGTTGCTGCGGAGAAGCCGGGCTAGCAACACATCCCGAGGATGCCTCGTTCAGAGGCGAAACACGTGTCGATAAGTTTTCTAGTTTTCTAGACTAGCTGCTGAGCTGTCGGGCGAACAACATCAGTTGCTGCGGAGCGGCTGGGCGAGCAACACATCAGTTGCTGCGGAGAAGCCGGGCTAGCAACACATCCCGAGGATGCCTCGTTCAGAGGCGAAACACGTGTCGATAAGTTTTCTTGCTTGTTATTTAAGATTGCTTTGCTTGTATCGCTTGCTTGTTGCATGTTTTTATGCGGGCGGGCGGGCGGTGCACGAGTCTGCATTTTGAATAGCACGACAAGAATTGTTTAGCGGAATATTGCAAATTATATTCATATATCCTTTACTTAGTGATGGACTTCCGCAAGGTAACGCCTATTTCAATTAATCATTTTCTAAGTAGTTTTCTTGAATACAGAAACGCGATTGCAGAACTTTCGCTCAATAGGAATAATTATTGAAATGAGGTCTTCTTCTACACTTTTTTTCATAGTATGCAAAATAGGAATGACTTAAAGACCTGGACAATATTTTATTAGATAGATTTTAACAGTATCTAAATTTTGTGAATGTGAATATTTGATAACTATTTTAGTTAATTTTATATTAATTTAAAACCGACAATTTGCATTTTTTTTGGCATCCGTACCTCTCGCACTGCGGGTCGTTCCGCATGGAGTAACAGTTACCATTAAAAAATTCACATATCACCTAAACAATAGAACAATGCCATTCCTTGGGAGATAAGGTCTTAAAGCCGATTCCGACATTTAAAAAATTCCTACTATACACTCCAACAGACATAAAAACAAAGACACAGAAGCTCCACAATAAGAGTGTCTTTTTTTACGGATCCCTTTAAATTAAACATCTATGAACAATAGCAACATACCTTTCGCTCTGGAACAGAACACGAGATAGAAATTTTACACAATTCCGTTGAGGATTCACTGGGTTTTTCACTAGACTCCGAAGATTCATTTTGCGCTTTCATTCTCCTCCAGAACAACCCAGAAGGGTCTCTAATATCACTTTGGGCTGTAGATAAGGAAAAGTACTGCTCTAAGTCTCTCTTTCTACCGAACTTCTTGTAATAATCCAAAATCAAAGAGTTCACAGCAGAGCGGGAATCCTGGTCATCGAAAACATTGGTCGAACCTATATCGCTTAGATTATTAGGTTCATTAGTTTCCATTATACATGCACAACGTTAGTACATCGAATACACCTGGGAAAATCCTCGTAAACATCACAATTTCGTGTAAAATGTTCAAGACTTCTAAAAATTGATACCGAACATCACATGTAAACAACAAAACAACAAAAAGAATAACGGTCGGTCGGTAGGTACCTATGTAGGATGTAGGTATACAAAAAACGGAAATTTGAAATAAGAATGGTTCCGCGTTCCGAAAAGTGTTTAGTTACTAAGCGCCATAGAGTAGATACTGTACATTTGTCGTGACTCGTGTTCGTCGTATGAGAGAAAATTTCTAGCGCGTTATTTAAATAATAAGTTATATAATAGTTTTAAAACTAGTTGTACTGCCATTTTTGTCATATGATTCCCGAACGTCGTTGCATTAATAGTTCCATGAAAAATGCCAGCATGTGCTGTTTAAGGGTGCAAAATCTAACACGTCAAGTTTGCAAAAAGATAGTGTAACATTTCACTTGAAAGTATATAATTTTGATGATATCTAGATGTATTAGTATATCTGTTACAAAAATTTTGCAAAGTACAAAATTAAACTCGGAACATAAATAAAATAATAAATGTTTTCAGTACTATAAATCAAAATTCGGTTTTAGTAATAATTTTGTCCACCTGCACAGTTTCCGATAAAGTGGTGGCAGTTATGGTATTTCTCGATATACGTTTTCCCAACTCTATTCAATTTGATGCACATATTCAAAGACGGTACGTATTTATGTAAATTATGTTGCAGGTGTGTGAATCGCATGTGTTTGCTTTTGTAGTAACATGTTTTGGTTATCTAAGGGTTTACCTCGTCCCCCGCCAAAACTGAATGACAGACTGTGATTGTATGTAAAAATACGCGTAAGCCCAACAACGTATCTATAGCTCGTTGCGTAAACCGCTTCCTGTAGTAAATATTCAAAGTACAATTCTAGCAACAGGGTTTTTGGCCAAAAGGACTAGGATCCAGGCCAGGCCTAGACTAAGGCTGAGATTCACAGTCACGCCGTCGTTTGAGCACAACTCTAGGTGGCTAAGCAGAGTTTGAATCTCATGCTCAGGACTGCAACTCACAAACTTTGTATTCACAGACAAGTTTGGGCTTTTACTGCTGTTGTGCTTAGCCGAGTTCAAAATTCAAATAAAGATGGTTACTACATAAAGATGGAACATCCAAAGTTCAAATGAGTAAGTGAAATAAAAGAAACGTCATTTTTGTGATTCGTAGATAGCGCTACTGTAGCGCTGAGTTGGGCTTGAGCTTAGACCATTTAACACGGGACTGGGCAAGCGCACTTACCCCTACTACCGAAGTACATAAACAATTTGTTCATGTAAGTTTGCTTGTCTGCGCGTTTTGTGTTTGTGTTGCAGCTTTTGATTTAGTGTGACATAACAATTTTTCGCAGGAGTTTCCGTGAATGAGTTAATGTGTGCTGTGCGTGTTTAGCTCCCCCCCATGGAAAACGGCAGAATAATGATCTTGCGCCGATTTTAAAAACGTTAAAGCCATCAAAGTCCTTTATTGTTCTTACGTTCGCAATGTCCTTGAGTATACCTCCTCAGTATGGAACCCGCGTTATGCATACTATATCGATAGAATTGAATCTATTCAAAAGAGGTTTATGAGGTACTTGCAGTTTAAAACCAGAACTAGTGATGATTGTTATTATAAACGATGCGTGAGGCATCACATTCTCCCCCTGGAACTTAGACGAAGGATTAGCGACATTATTCTTCTCTCTAAGATAGCAAATGGATACATTGACTCTGCGACCTTTTATCACGTATAAAACTTGAGGTTCCTTACTCTACTCGGAGATCTATGAGTCTGAATATCCCTTGCGCGCGCACTAATTATCGCCAAAATTCCTACTTTATTCGAGCATGTTCCCTTTTCAATTCAGTTAGTGATAGAATCGACTTATTCTACTCCAAGCGTAGTGAAATGGTAAAACTTTTTGTTGATGATTTTTGTCATCACGTCAGTCAACCAAGTTAACTTCTTAGTTATAGATACAATCCATAAAAAAAAACTTTAATAATTTAGAGCAATAAATGTAACCTATATTATATTTTTTCTAAATATCTGTTCTCCTAAGATCAATGTATTCTACTTTAGTGCTACCTGTGAGACTATTTAAGCTTATTTGTGTTCATCTGTCCATATTGTATAAAATATAAAAGCTGTATGTTCTCCATATTATAAAAATAAATAAATAATAAATAATAATTTCAGTACTAAGAGTCGCGCTTTGCCAGGTCCCGTGTTAAATGGTCTAAGGGCTTGAGTATCCGATATCGAGGACTCAGCCCGTCTCACACTCAGCTTAGCCAGAGTTGGAGATGAGTCGCAAAATTCGTGTTTCTGAATTTAAAATATGTGTTGAGCATGAGATCACGTCGCTTTTTGACGTTTGTAAGATTGAGTTTGGACTCAAAATCAAAATGCACTCTAAATCTCAGCCTTAAGTGTCGCTTAAACATCGATATTTTGAGTTTCCGATAGTATCGGTAGTTAAAAAAAAGAATCGATTAATCGATAGTTTTCTAGGTCTAATATTAAATTAATGAGGCGTTTGGTTTTACCGTACTTTTTTTGTTTTTACATTGCTAATAAATTTATATATTAATATTACAAATTATATTGGTAATAACTAAACAAGTAAGTAAAAAATGACACTAAAACACGAAAACGGTAGGAGGCACGTTGTGCCGGAAGTCTATTATAAATTAAATTGTGATCGAAAGCTAGTTGAAAATCAATCAAATAAAAATAACTTGTCATTTTATATAACAAATATTTAAACATGTTTTTAATCAAATCAAAAACATGACCCACAAACTTAACAAAGAGTTAACTTTAAGAAAATTCAAATAGCAGACGCGATTAAAGTACCACTTAAGCAATGAAAAACACGATTTAATCAAACCGATACTAAAATCTTTAATTTACCTAAATGTAATAATGTATTCGGAACTAGGCATTGGGAATATAAACTACCAAAAATCATAAATTGCCTTCCAAAAAAGTTGCAAAAATGGTATTTTAATTATAAAAATAATTATATGACAAAACTTTAAAAGGACATGGTGGAATGTAGTGACTTTAACTACATTTTGTGAATAAAGTAAGCTAAATTTACCTATTGGAAGTATAAACAGTAATATAGAACTCACTATATGCAGAAAAACCTTCGTGGTTTACGTCAGATAGTTCCGTAATATTTTTTTTAGATGCAATGTGTATAATTTGTTCAATTAGCTTAAAAAATAAATAAATAGACAAAAATATTTGTTGGTTAAATTATCGTTAATGAGAGAATATACGAGAATATCTTAATCCGTAAATTTCATGACAAGAACTTTATTCAGGCACCAAATATACCTTATAAAAATGCTATCAACCTATCAAAGACTATTAGGTTAGCGATCCAAAATAAACATTGAATGACTATCGATTGTTTTTACCAGACTATCGATTGTGCCGATAGTGAATATACTATCGATTAATCGATTAGGTAACTATCGATCCTTAAGCAACACTACCTAGACCAGATGAAAAAAAATAGTGTGCAAGTGAGTGAGAAAATTGGACAGATGATGAAATAAATAATTATTTTCCTTTTAATTCAATAGAAAAACGGGATAAATATTAGTGCACATTTGTTTCCTCTGTTTTTCTTCATCTCATTAAGTTCGTAAGTATTGTTTCCTCTCACATTTAGTTGTATTATTTAGGTTAGAAGTTGGATTATAATTTTCGCTGACTGTATATTCCTGATGATATTACGATATGCTTTTTATGCTCGGGGCTGCAAATAGCTTTTGTTTTCAAAGCGCATTTGTAATAAAGGTTATGCTATCTCATATTGGAACTCTCGAGTAACGGCCTTAAGAACATGCAGTAAAAAGTCATTACTTACATCAAACAATTATGATTTTTCACACCACAACTTTCCTTCCATAATACAACCCGATCAAAGAATACATACAATTAGGTATGTAGGTACATTCTTATCCTAACAGAATTTTAATAAATCTGCCCAAGTAGTTGGTAAGTACCATTTTTTTTTATTTTTTAAAGTCCAGTTTTACCTTAAAACATAGATTATGTTACGTACTTAGTTCAAGTATTTAAAATATTATATATAATATTGCTATCATAAACTCTGCCACATTTTTTGTTGACCATCATCATAGTTACATTTCATTAATTTTACTCTTGAAACTTTATTTTTATGGCACATTATGTTGGTTTTAGCTCTGTTTATTATTTAATACATTATTTATGTATAATTTATTATTAATTGCTAAATGTTTTTAATTATCACATAATATTTATTCTCCAAAAACATATTTATTTTTATACCTACTAGGAAGTGTTAAAACTATACACATAAAGAAATAAGTAACAGGACATAGTATTCATGAAACAATGAATCCCAAGTGAATAAAACTACAATAACAACAACTGAATGACAGCAACTTCCAGAAACACAGAAAATGGCAGGAACACGACGTGCTCGGAATCAGTCAAATTCTATTGCAATCCCACGTCAAAACTCTACCTCTGAAAGTGGAAAGACTCGTCAGAATTTGAATGCAGAATCTCTGGCTTCTATGAATAAGGAGCAACTTCGTGCTGAGTGCAGAAAACGTGGACAACGTTCAACTGGCAACAAAAATGAACTGGTACAAGGCTGCATATAATAGTGTGTATTTGTGCTTTTTATTTAAGTTTTTTTGCTGGCCTTGTTGTTAAGCCTTTTTGTAAATTTTATTTTTGTGTGAACATAAATTTGAGATTTACTTGTCACTTATAAGTCTGCACATAAAGTAGGATTACACAATTTTTTTTTATTTCTTTTGTTTTTAGATATAATTCCTTGCAGGGGTGCATTATGAAAACATTTGTAGTCTTGTTTTTTTTTTGATTGTCCCAGGGTTCTCCAAACTATAGCCTGTAGGCCAACACAGCCCCACTATCACTACCAATAAAGCCCACGGTCGCTAGCCGGACCTGCCTAGTTTCTGGCCTACCATAGTTTATTTAAAATTAACGAAGTAATTTTTTACAACGTGTCAAATCCAAATACTACCAATATTGTATTAACATTATTTCTCTAAAAGCAATGTAATAAGAATGTTATTTATAATGCATTTTCATGTTTCGGCCATCACCGCCGCAAGGAAATGTCCTTGTCACTTGCCCGTTAGTACCAAACTAAGTTGTGAACGGACTGGAGTCTACCCCTGCACCATGCGCCAAAGATATCTCAATCAATAGCTAGTACCAATATGAAAATTTGCATGCCAAAACTAGTATGTTCGTATGATGAGCTGTAGGTCTTGGGCCCTTGGGACTGAGTGGAGGAATCAGTGTGGCCCTTGAGCTGAAAAGCTTGGAAACCCCTGGTCTATCCCATTTGTAAATAGATACCAGGTAGTATATAGCACATTCAAGTCATTTATTACAGAAACTATGACAACAGCTGTAGAGCTGGCTGGCATGAGGAGAATTGGCAAACCAAATATTTGGCTTGTTATTAATACTGTCTAATACTATCAACAAACATTATTGCCTCAGATGCATTATGATTTTTGCTGCTGCATTTAACAATAGAGCAATTATTTTTATTCATAATAGCTGGGAACATACTCGTTCCAGCTATCAATAATAGAAAAGATTTAACATTAAAATAAAGAGGTAACATTGATTTACATTAAGCATGAAAAATAAAATGCGTAATGAATGTTACAAAGCATAAAGAACTACTCAAAAAATTAGAAACTCTTCAGACAAAGAGTGTTGTTGGCCCTAAAACAAAGGGATCATAAAGCTGCAACTACACTGTTTCAATGCGTGCGCGACAGTGCGCGTTAAAACGACTCGAATCTTATATTACTTCTCATATTACTTCTATATGGACGTGTTGTGTGGCTTGCAGTCATTGGCGTACAGCTATAGTGAGAAATATTGCGACTTCGTGTTCAACTACACTGTTCCAATGCGTGCGCGACAGTGCGCGTTAAAACGACTCGAATCTTACATTACTTCTCATATTACTTCTATATGGACGTGTTGTGTGGCTTGCAGTCATTGGCGTACAGCTATAGTGAGAAATATTGCGACTTCGTGTTTTTTCCTTATCATTTTGACAAGTCTATAAAATTAGAAACTCTTCAGACAAAGAGTGTTGTTGGCCCTAAAACAGAGGTATCATAAAGCTGCAACTACACTGTTCCAATGCGTTGACAGTGCGCGTTAAAACGACTCGAAACTTACATTACTTCTCATATTACTTCTATATGGACGTGTTGTGTGGCTTGCAGTCATTGGCGTACAGCTATAGTGAGAAATATTGCGACTTCGTGTTCAACTACACTGTTCCAATGCGTGCACGACAGTGCGCGTTAAAACGACTCGAATCTTACATTACTTCTATATGGACGTGTTGTGTGGCTTGCAGTCATTGGCGTACAGCTATAGTGAGAAATATTGCGACTTCGTGTTCAACTACACTGTTTCAATGCGTGCGCGACAGTGCGCGTTAAAACGACTCGAATCTTACATTACTTCTCATATTACTTCTATATGGACGTGTTGTGTGGCTTGCAGTCATTGGCGTACAGCTATAGTGAGAAATATTGCGAATTCGTGTTTTTTCCTTATCATTTTGACAAGTCTATAAAATTTAGTATTAATATGTCACGCTTGCAAAGGTCACTGTTACTCCATGCGGAACGCCCCGCAGTGCGAGAAGGACGGATTCCGGAAAAAATAGCAAAATGTTAAAATAAACTAAAAAAGCTATCAAAATTTCCAACTGAGAAAATTTAGATATCGTTAAAATCTATCTAATAAATATCGTTCAGGTTCATAACATCTGTATGTCCTGCTATCATACTATGAATAAAAGTGTAGAAAAAGACCTCATTTCAATAATTATTTCTATCGAGTGAATGTTACGCAATCGCGTTTCTGTACTGAGCAAAACTAGAAAAAGTTCCGAAATTTATATACTGATTTATCAAATTAGTGGCTTCATCTGAAAAGCAGGTATACAACTTCAAAAAGTGGCATTTTTATTTTTGTCTTATGGCGACAACTACGTGACGCGACGACGACGACGCAGACGTCTGTCATTCGGTGAATGAGTATCAAACGTCTGTAGCGTGTGCGACTGGCCTATGTATTTGTATCTTTATTGTTTCTTATGAAAAGACAAAGAGCTGTGTTCAATTTTATTCTGCTCAATAGACCATGACGAGGTTAAAATGGATTTTTCAGTGACCATTTACGCTGATAGCAATTAGCAACCTGTGTTGTGTAGTGCCTGTTAACTTCTTTTACTACTTCGGAAAATCAAATAATTGTTATTGAATTGGATATGGGAAGTTTATGCCAAGGCATGCTGGTTGAAAAGCCGTTTGTAGATAATATATATTTTTGTCATTTTTAAGATTATAGATAATTTGGTAGCAGAAAAATCTGTTACGTCTGTAATAAATATCTCATGTCTCTTTGACACAAAGATTAATTCATTGTTTCTGCAGCAAAATAAGATTATGGATATTTTTAGAATTTGCTGAACGGAAGAATCTGTCACTTCTGTAATAAATATCTCATGTCTCTTCCTTCTCTGTGACACAAAGATTAATTCATTGTTCCTGCAGCAAAAGAAGATTATAGATATTTTTAGAATTTGCTGAACAGAAGAATATGTCACATTTGTAATAAATATCTCATGTCTCTTCCTTCTCTTTGACACAAAGATTAATTCATTGTTTCTGCAGCAAAATAAGATTGTAGATGTTTTTAGAATTTGCTAAACCGAAGAATCTGTCACGTCTGTAATAAATATCTCATGTCTCGTCCTTCTCTTTGACACAAAGATTACCTACACAAATTATATCTTTACTTTGACATAAACAAAAATAAATGTCAAAGAAATTGTTTTTGATTGACGTCATTTGTTTCGTAACTTTAAAAATATATAAAAAATTCTTGACTTCATAAAACTTTACTCTCTTTTACGTGATTTTTAGTAGCCTCATCATGTATTTCTATTTTCACACACAACTGCACTAAAATTCTCGTCAGGTTCTCTTTCTACATACATAACATTTACAGAATTATCTAACAATTATACATAGGCTCCCAAGTTTTGTGTCGCTTTGTTTTATTTACTTTAATTATTGGTTGAATAAGCGTCTGAGTAGTTCAGCTCGTCTTTTTGCACCAATATGGCCTTTCATGCATTTGTGGTTTTTCGGGTAGTTCAAAAAGGCATTTGATATGTAAACATGCACTAAAGCTAGAGTTGCACACAAAACTACAATCAGAACCAACCCATAACTTGTTCAAAATGTCAACACTAGTACAAAACCAGTAATGAGCTCAAGTGGTCAGTAACAGATTGTGTAGGTCGGCACACAGCGCTTTTCTACAACATAAAAAAATCAAATTTACTCCCAGTCATGAAATAGTATTCTTGAATAAACGTTTTCATGCTTTGCCTTACTCCTAAAAGATTTGTGATGAAAAGTCTTACTTGTACTCCACAGCGTTTATTTCTTCTCTTAGCGACGGATTTCATTTAAAACATCTTCAGGCAAAGTTATTTAAGCATAGCTATTAGTCAATTATCACAGTTTTAGGTTAAAACAAACTCATGTCAATTTTCCAGTGACGGTCGGGACATGAAACATTTAGTTGTTCAAGGCGAAATAGTGCAGAAAGTTGCTTCCCATTTCAAAATGTTTTTCGTGTAAAAAAAAACTTAAAGATGCTTTACTTTTCCTCACGCACGCAAAAGTTCGTAAGTTAAACAAAATGTACCAAAACAAGGTTTGCAAAGTTTTGGAAAAAAAGCCTAGAGCACCACTGCTATTACTCTTGAAGAAAAATACTGAAAAAATTGTACTTTTATAAAAAAATGTGACTGATTCACAAAGTATCGATTACATACTACATTTTCTGCTTTAAAATAAATAAATTATAATTTTTTAAATTTTTACTAGTGAGGTGACCGTTAGCGTGGAATGCCCCAATAGCGACCAATGAAATCGTTTTTATTTCATTGATATAACTTAGGTGCTCTATTAAGGACGTCTTCGCATTTTTTACCAAAGAAAGTATTTTGTAGTTCTTAAAGAAAATTATGCAAAAATAGATCATTTTACAGTTATTATGAAAATCCCACTAATATTATAAATGCGAAAGTTTGGATGGATGGATGTTTGTTATTCTTTCACGCCGTAGCTACTGAACCGATTGGGCTGAAATTTTGCATGAATGTAATTCCGCCTTTTATCATATAAATCAGTTCTCATGGGATGAAAATAATTTTTCAAGTTTCTATAGAAAAGTGATGTGTCAGCCTTTCACGCCGTTCCTATTGAACCGATTGTGCTGAAACTTTGCACAATAATTTTCTAGATCTAAAATAGGACAAAAACTATTTTTAATCCCATAAATCAGTTCCCATGGAAAGCTATAGAAGAGACATACAAAATCGGATAGATAGAGGTGCATAACACGCATTTCACCAGCTATGTTTACTGTAGGTAACAGTCTGAAAAATATTGACAGATTTTATATGAGTACACAAAAACTAATTCAACGCGGGTGAAGCCGCGGGCAAAAGCTAGTATGAAATGGTTAATACATTAATTTAATAAGCTTTAAAAGGCTTTTCGTTAAAAATATTGATGGATATAACAGAAAATATGCCTTCTCATAATTGAACAAACTTGATTTTATCTTGCTTTAGTTTGCTGGGCATCAGTTGAATTGGCAATTAAAAATTATAACATCATTATAAATATTATAAAAGACGCATTGACAAATTCGATTTTAACTATTCGAATTTATCAGGGAATCGAGTAAACGTATTTTTACGGTACAGTTAAACATGGCGTTGCTTTAAACGTTTATCGAGATCATTCAAAAAATAACTTTCTCTTCACAAAGATTTTTAAATAGCTTAGACAATGTATACCCATAGCATACCAGTTTTCCCTGTCCAAACTATCACCCTAGATATTTTTAATTTATAGGTCAGTGGTCTGACTTACCCGATCAAGACAATCATCTCTAACACGCTGATAATAGAGTCTATAATTGAACAGCTCATGCGTCTAAAAGTGTTGGCAGTTTCGTATTTATGTCACCACGCGACGCGATCACGCCACCTCTCGCTTCCGTAAATTAGAATGCCGCTTCCAATTGATTATAAACTTTAATGTCAAGGTTGTAGAGACTAAAATAAAACGGTGCTGCGCTTGCGCCACAGATCTCGATACTGAAAAATCTGAAAATACGCGTAGTATCTCAGAAAAAAATGGTTAATTTGAGCACAACTTGCGCACTGAAATAAGTTTTTTAATAAAAAATATAAACTTATCGTCAGTACCTACAAAATGTATAAAACTAAACTGCAAATTTAAGTTCGTCGAGTATTCGGATTCGTAACCCTACAACTATATTAAAAATCGGTGATTTTAGTATTTAAATACAGTATATGCCACAAAATATACAAAAAAAAAATACAAATTCCTAATTAGTTTAGTTTAAATGATAGAGACCCCGTAATACAAACTAACAACTTTAATGGCCCCCCATTTTTTTATTTCTTGAGAATAAAAAAACTAAAAATTATATTTGTACTCTACTCAATGAGTACTAGACAATGACGTCCGACATGCCAGGATAAGAAAAAAAAAGAAAAAGCTATAATAATACGCATGCTACCTAAAAATATAATAATATATTTAAATTTATATTTAACGAAGTGCAATCGAAGAGTACCCAAATTAAATTAAATAATTTTATCACAGCAATCATATAAAATTATTTCATTCGATAGCCCCAGTACCTGCTCGGAGTTGGGCGGGAGGGGGGGGGGGGGGGGGGCACGCTCCCGTACCTGGCTACGCCCTTAAAAGCTTTATTCACACTCATGGACAAGGTTCTTCAAAAAGTATTCTTCCCGGAACTGTTGACTCAACTAGTGGTAGTTTTATGTTGAAGACAGACCGACGCTATCAGGGTTTATGTTTACGACAGAACCTTAAACAAATAATGCAATATCTCATAAATATAGTATAGTATATTAGTACATCGTATGTAGGTTAATATTTCTGTGTGGTTTTAATATTGTATGCTTTTAACGTTTCCAATCTTTATATGAATCATTCTTTTGTTATTTCATTAGGTACATTACATAAATTGAAGCATGTAATTATTTTACGTATTTGGTACATATTATGCGCACTATCTTTGTATATCTTAGCGCGTTATTTCAGTATTGAAGAATTTATGCCATCAAATCAATATGTTACATTCCCGCGCAATAGATAATTGTAATCTAAAATTACCAAAATGATCATGATTTTAATATGTATCTCATAGTTCATAATAAAAACACTCCCTTCCCACTATTCCGTCTATAAACGGATAGGTACCTACCTATACATATAGCGAACCTCTGTCCGTCCGCGTCAACGAATAGCTATGTCGCCTTTTTGCTTATATCAATAAAACCTGGCCTAGATAAAAGTAGGTATCTAAAAAAGTTATAGGATAATAGTGAAGAAAAATTTGTTTGGATGCATTTTTTCAGAAAAATGTACTTAAGGTGACTATTCCTGCTGGCGACTTTGAAAAATCGAGATAAAGCCTAGTTAGATTTAGATGTTCTTAAATAGCGGCGTGTCAATAGTTTAGAAATAGGGAATTTAAGGGGGTAACTTTTTACCTCGGTACAAAATGCACATCATAATATTGTTTTCGTTATTTTTGAATAAAAAGTATGCAATAAATGTGTTTAAAAGCAACTTGCGGAAATTGTTTATTAATAATAAAGTCTTCACAAAAAAATTACGTACCTACTTTAAAGTAGGTACATTAACAAACTTAATAGCGTGTTTACAGTTGTAATGCAATGCACCTAAAATGTAACGCATAAAAATCAATAATTTTCATGTGATCAACTGATCACCTAACTAGCAGTTAAGCAGTTTGCGCGAATTGCTATAAAACGCATTTATTGCAAATATTTTATTCAAAAGTAAGGAAAACAATATTATGATGTTCATTTTGCACCGATATCCTCCGTTACCACCTTAAACTGCAGGCTTTTGTTACCTCAATAAATAAATTTCAAGCATGAATTCATTATCTTTTAAAAAATCATTACAAGTGATTTTTTTTCTATGTACATTTCCTGACAGAGAGGGCTAATATTGTCATGTCATATCTATTTACGTCGCCCATATTTCACTCTTCATTTCACAAAATAGCTTAAAGACAAAAAAAACACAACTACATACACTTTTACCAGACCGATTCGCAGTGTTACCGCAACTGATAGTGAAAGTATCGCGAAAGTGAAATTATCCCCACATTGCTGTGATGTCATTTGACTACTTCAAACGTGTCTTGTTACGTCTTGAAGTTTGTAGAACTGGAACGTTCAGGAAGTGATCGAAAATTTGAAGTGAGCCTTGTGTGTATATGTTTAGGATTCCTTTTTGAACGTGTTTCGATGTGTGTTTCTTGTTTGAATGATAACAGCTTGTCGTTTATAGTATGTTTTTCATGTTGTTTTAGAGTGTGTAATTAGAATTTTTTCATTCGGCAGGTGTGTTTTTATCGTTTTGTTACTTTAAACTAATTTAGTTTTTAACTTCTTACTCGTACGTTGAATGTTTCAGAAAGTTTTTGATTATCTGTTTCTTTCAGAAATTATAGGCAGTGTAACTAAACGTTCTGTAACCTTTAAAATGTTATGTTACTATCCTTTATATCGAAAAAATACGTAACAGGCTATTGATTAAATTGCAACTTTTCTTTTAGGTCTGTTCTATTTTTTTCACACGTTATAATATGTGCAATTGTTTTTATGTCCCATATAAACACATTATTTTCACAAATTTCTAAAAGAATATATGATTTATTTTGTTTATTAAGAATAAATCCCGGCACGCAAGAAGTATATTCGGATACATAATTTAAGGTCCTAACTCATTATCTGGTACTTATTAGAATTTGTAGTTGACTGGTCGTTTTGCCTAATTTTTACATTTTTGTAAATATTTAGTTCCATGGACGTGGTCATGTGGCTGACAGTAAGCTCTGGTCTATTATCTTACACAGCGTACACAACGATGGTTATTATCATATTGCTGTAATAGAGCCTGTGAACTGATCGGATAGGGATCTGGTAGCTGATATTCTGGTAGCCGGAGACATTCGGAGACGGCAGTTTATACAATAATTGACGTACGTTTATACAATAATCGACTTACGTTTATACAATAAACTAAAGCCCCATTAATTATCAAAGATTTCGGAGCTGCACACATTCTCCAGAAATCTTTAGTTAATGGTGTATACTAATGGTCAAATATAATAATGGTCAAATTTAAATAAGTAACCTATTCAAAACTGTCTTGACAGCGAGCGTTGTAATTATCCACATTACCTAAGAAAAGAAAGGGACTTAGAACGGACCCTTGTAGCGTACCTATGTTTTATTTAAGTTTTACGTATTTTCCCACAGCTAGCCCGTCTCGGGTACTACAAACTGGCGGCGACGGTTCAACCAGAGGTAGAGCAGAAAGCTCGCAACGGTTTGCATCCTCCAAAGGAGAAAGAAATCAGGTGAGCCATTGAAATGATTATTTTATTTAAAAAAAGTGGGATTTGGTATATTTTATGAACATCTATAGCCTAAATGTTGCCCAGTGTCACTACATTGATAATAAAAAATGCATCCAAATCCCTTGAGTGGTTCTCGAGGTAAAACGGAACATACATACACATGGAAAAAATATCTAAAAATTTTAGTTTTGGCCTGAGTACAATACTTATAGTTATATATATAACCTATTTAAATTTAAATTTCGCATAAATATTCAATGTACAGACCAGACACGACTTTTTTACTGCTTTATTATTATTAAAGAAGTTGCTTGCTTTCAATCAATCTTCGCAATTTTTAATGAGTTTAGTAATAAAAAAGTAAAAGTGTCTGTACATTGAATATTTTTGCGAAATTTCATTTTAAATGGGTATTGTACTGTCAGTATTGTACTGACGCCAAAACCACAATTTTTAGAATTTTTGTCTTCCTGTCTGTACGTACATATTGTCCATATGTGTGTTCCGTTTTAACTCGAGAACCACTCAACGGATTTAGATGCGGTTTTCTTTATTACCATCGTAGTGACCCTGGTCCACACGTAAGCTATAAGGGGTGTTAATAAAATAGCGACCAAGCTGAAAACGGGGCAAAGATTGAATGAACGCGGGCGAAGGCTAGCTCTTTTTAGTGCCGTATGATATAAAGATAATTTAGTTCTAAAAGTAAACTAGGGGAGAGCCCTCATGCATGGCAGATCATTGCGGTTATGTAACAGCGTAATGACTATAATATGCAGCTGGTAAACATATTTTATATTAAGGCTATGCTCTAGTGAATGGTTTGGAATAAGTAGATAATAAAGCGGGAGATTTGGTAATTTTTTGTTGTCATGTTTATGTCAATGCACAATGTAAAGATTCCGCCATTCTAGTTTAAATCTGTCTGGAAACACTTAATTTACCATTGTAAAGTATTTTTCTAAATGTGACTGATAAACATAATTTTTGCTAGAATCCTTGTGTTATTTTATTATGTAATTGAGGTACTTCTTAAATTCTCGGTTTAAATATTTCTTTCTCAATATTTCCATCACACACCTCTTTCGCCTTTCACATCCATCAATCTAGTCAAATATATATATAAGGTGACTTTAATTTATACAGCCAATTAGACTCGGTAAATGCTGAGTAACAAGATTCGATGACCATTTTTCGTAAATTATTCTTTTCGTGTTCCTTACAAACGCAAGCGCAGCCCAAGTCAATTACTATGGTAAGTCAAGATTATATTTCGCGAAATTAGCAAAAAGCGTTATCGATCCGTGTTACTGATCACTTACTAAGCCTCTAGTATGAGTTTGGCTGCATACATAGGTATATTTAAATTTAATTTTGTAAATAAGAGGAGAAACTGGCTCCTGAATCTCAGTTTTAACTTTTTGGGAGCCAGTTGCTTTATGGTTTGTATCTTTTTGTTGAAAAATAAATAAATTTGAATTTGAAATTTGAATTTGAATTAACTAAATGCGTTGAATTTCCAAAAGAAAACCAGACTCTTTCGGTTTCGATTTATCTATCAGTGACACGTATGTCTGAAGTTGACCTGCAGCCGCGTTTGATCTGATAGCGAGTTGTAAAACATGTCTAAATAAATATTGAGACAGAAAACAGGAGCGTTTGAATTTCCGCGTTTTCCGGCCGCTTTTTCTGAAGCTGCCTTGAAAATCTCTACCGATATCAGTTTAGTGTCGTCTCGAGTCTGTGCGGACGAGTACATAACCCAAATAAATAATTACATTCATTCATGTTACTATCAATGCCTCTAAGATTTACCTTTTCTTACAATTCAGATCTTTCTGCGAGTGTTATAATATTGATTACGGTATACTTTAATTGCTGTGTTGACTGTAAGTACCTCCTCAGCAGGGTTGAAAAAAAACCGGTTTTTTTAAAAGAATAAAACATCCTGTTTAAAACAAAATAAAAAAAAACATGTTTAAAACAAATATTTACTGATGTTTTTTTGCGGCTGTTTTAAACATGTTTACAACATTTTTTGGGTATCGTATTGGTAACTTATGTACTTATATGTAAAATTAATTAAAAAGCGTTTTTTAAATGTTATCAATTATCATAATCTAATCATGTATTGAGTGAAAAATAATAAGTGCTTTCCCAATAACACGAAACGTAGAAATGCTTGAAAATCAAGTACTCACCGATACCGCCCGTTCTCGTCTTTATGTTTGGGGAAACCCCCGCCAGTAAAGGAATTTTAACCGCGCCAATTAATATAAAAATATGCGTTAAGAAAAGAGTAAAAACAACGACACTTTTCGATATAAGGAAAAAATAATAATGAATATGCTAAAAATCATTGTTTTATTTATGAGTGTTTTGTGTTTTAAACACATTTAAAACAATTTGTTTTAAACACGTTAAAAACAATTTGTTTTAAACACGTTAAAAACAATTTGTTGTAAACACGTTAAAAACAATTTGTTTTAAACACGTTAAAAACAATTTGTTTTAAACACGTTAAAAACAATTTGTTGTAAACACGTTAAAAACAATTTGTTTTAAACACGTTAAAAACAATTTGTTTTAAACACGTTAAAAACAATTTATTTATTTTATTTATTTACTAATAACTAAACAATATTATGACAGGTTAACCTAAAGCAATATTGTTAAAAATTAAAAAAGAAGAATCTGAAAACCTATGATCTTAACAGACATGAAAATATAAGCTACATAAAAAATATTAACTAAATCACTTATTACATATCATCTACTTAACCTATTTACATAACAAACACATTGCTACTCTTGTAAAGTCAGTCAGCGAACAGTAAAAAACGTCAATATCTGTCTCCTGATCAATTTTATTCAAAAATCGGATAGCTGTCGTAACTGGTGCCTCCTTCAGCATATTTGTCCGCACGATAGGCTCATAGAACAGCTTGTGGGTTCTTGCTCTTTGGTAATTATTCGGCACAAACAGCCCTATCGACAGTAACACCTGTGGATTATCTTGTTTTCCACGAATAAGTTTGAAGAAATAGACTACTAGCGCCAGGTTTCTTCTCACTTCAAGCTTACTGTATCCAACCATACCCAAAATAAATAGGGTTGGATACATAAGTGGAAAGAAAGGGTAAACTCCATATAATTTAAAATACACAAACCTTATAAATTTATTTAAAATTTTCTCCAGCATGTAGTTATATTTAGCTTCATGTGGATTCCAAATAATTGCACTCGTTTCGATTCGGCTCCGAACAAGAGCATTAAAAAGGGCTTTTACAGCCTCGATATTTTTAAAACACTGAGCCTGCCGCAAAATGAATCCTAACTTTTTAAAAGCTTTCTTACACAAGTCTTCGATGTGATTACGAAAGTTTAAATCATGCGTCATGCGTACCCCAAGATCGCGTACCTCCGATACGCGAGGCATTGCTGTCCCGTCTACTTCGTAACAATAGTAACGTGGTGCATGCAAGCGGGTATACGTCATTGTCGCACACTTCGATACGTTGAAGTACAGCTTATTCCTGCGACTCCATTCCACGACACGATCTATGTCACGCTGCAATGCCGCGCAATCTGCGTCATCCTTAACGGTGCAAAGCAACTTGAGGTCATCCGCGAATAACAAGCAGACGGCATCCTTGACCACGTTCGGAAGGTCGTTTATCATTATACTAAATTCCAGAGGTCCGAGGTTACTTCCTTGGCTAACACCCGAATATGTGCAATACGTGTTTGAAGCATGTCCAGCATACTGCACGTATTGGCGCCTGTTTCTCAAGTAGCTACTAAAGAACTCAAGAAGGCGCGGAGTGAAGCCGACGCCAGCAAATTTCTCAAGAAGCACGTCATTATCGACAGTATCGAACGCCTTCCTGAAATCAAAGTAAGCAACGTCGACCTGCCCCCTTGCGTCCAGCGACGGCACCACGTGCGACATGAAGCACAGTAAGTTAGTGGTGGTGCTGCGGCCCGGTCTAAACCCATGTTGCGCGTCCGAGAGTTGAGAGCGCATCTGTAAGTAAAACATTTAAACACGTTAAAAACAAGAGTGTTTTCATCTCGGTGTTTTAAACACTGTTTAAAACACTCGTTTTAAACGATTCCAACCCTGCTCCTCAGTGTTAAAAAACGCGGCGTACAGTTTTAAAATACTTGAAGGGATCTTGCGTAGTTATAATTAGCCTACTCTACAAAGGCGTAACTCGAGAACAGCTTCATTGAGCCGGGTAAAGAAATAAACAGGAAAAGAACGGCAAATCTTTGAAGACGCCGAACTCCGATTTGTTTTCATGTTTTGTAAACGAGGCGTTTTTCTTTCGAACCAGTACGTGAGTTACGAAGAGGCGTGCTAAACACTTTTTCAGAAGTGTTTCCTTTTACTACTATGAAGATATAAAAATATAATTACTTCTGCAAGCTTCTTCTTTTATTTTTAAAGATATATGTATAGTAAAATTATAAATATAAACATTAACAATGAAATTTTGCTCAAGATATATCAGTTGAGTTAATCTTTAGCAAAATTTTATTGGTAACTTTTACTATTATGAATTATATCGATGGTTACTTCCCTCCTAGTATTAAATGTCTGTCATGGTCTAACCCAAAAGGTTAAAAATTAATCATTAATAGTGAAATTCAGTTGACCGTCCGTCCTTCGTGTGCGAATCATACTCGTTAGTTTAAAGTTAAGTGCCCAGACAATTCGAGAAAAAAACGTACCGTGATTGACTGAAAAAAAAAACCCGAACCCTAGGTGCGTAAGTTTGACTCATTTGCATTATTAAGTCAAAATTAATATTGAGGACTTCAGTATTTTTTGGATGCCCATACTTTTTCAAGCTTAGCCTTGAGTCGGTCTGTATTTGTATGTGATTTGATGAGAAGCGAAAACAGAATTTTGACCCACATATAAAATGTCTCTCTGTTGGTAATTTAAACGAGTATGTACGATATGTTATAAAACTCATTTCATTTTACAGCGTAAATAATAAAGTAAAAATCAGCAACAGCCAACCAGCAATGGACACTGAAAGCTTGGTGCTGTGGCGTCGACCAATCACAACGCTGGATTATTTCTTTAGAGAGCTGTTTATACTAGTCACTAGCGGGTTACAGAGGTGAGTTTGTACTTATTATAATTATTTTTTTTCTCTTATATTGTAGTCTCTGTGTTGGTTTGGAACACGATCTATTGCACTGCGAAAACTTCTTTTATGTTTATAAGCTAACAAACATTCAGAAAGAAACAATTAAATCTTCAGATTATAATTTTAGTAGATGAAACAGTAGGATGGAATGGAATGGGAAGTAGGATGGAATGGAATGTGAAGTAGGATAGAATGGAATAGGAAGTAGGATGGAACGGAATGGAACAAATGTGAAGTGTGAAAATTTTCAAATATTATCCAGTTTATAAAATATGAGCACTTTTTTTAGTTTGCCGTATCATTTCTTCCCAGAATTTGATCCTAATAAGCGACACTATCGGTTGGTGCAATAATATACAGTGTTTATGTTTTTATATTCTCGGCTAGAGAAATTATTTAAAAAAAATATGATGCGGTTTTGGTTGTCATCAAAATCGGTCCCGAGACTTTTTTGATCATTTTTGCTTATCCCCATAGTTTCGGATTTGGCCATTCACGCCCATTTGAAAAACTAACCCCGTGTACACTTATCACAGGGAGTTTATTTTTGAATCATTCGAATTTCAATTCGCATACGAATCCGCATATTCGCATACAAATACAAAACTAATTTTAAGTTTTCGTATGCTAATAATGCGGATTCATATGCGAATTGAAATTCGAATGATTCAAAAATACACTCCCAGGTCAGGTTTAAATGTAAAAATAAACAATGGTGAATCTGTATTTTGTTGATGCATGCAACAGTGTTCTTGATTGAAGAAGCCTGGACAGAATGTGTAATAACTTTCGGTTGAAACATCAATCGATATAGATGTTATCGATATAGATGCTATCAATAGCTTAGTTCTTGTCCGTGTAGCAATCTCCACTATCACACTAATATTACAAATGCGAAAGTTTGTGCGTGTGTGTGTGTGTGTGTGTGTGTGTGTGTGTGTGTGTGTGTGTGTGTGTGTGTGTGTGTATGTTTGTTACTCTTTCACGCTGAAACGGCTGGACGGATTTGGATGAAATTTAGAAAGGATATAGCTTATACCCTAACTTAACACATAGGCTACTTTTTAACCCGGAAAAAAGCATGTCGTCAAACCGAATAACACGCGGGCGGAGTCCCGGGCAAAAGCTAGTTGTCTATACTAATGGTAATTTCTAGGACTGGACATTTGCTTTCTCCTTCAAAGACAACAAAACTACTAGATGACTATTTATTGCCCAATGTTCACCAAAATCATAGAAACTGAAGTAGACTTTGTAATAGAAAAGTTTGATCAGAATTCATAGTTTTTGTACTCTTTAAATTAAAGAGCGCATTACAAGATGGAAAATCAAACGGTTTTATAACAAATTCTCTGGAAATTATAGAAGCCCATACTAATATTATAATCATAAAATTGGTTTTCTAATCGATAATTTCTGAAAACATGGGTGTTTTTATGGTTGTTCTTACCGATATCGTATAAGATCAATCTTATCAAATCTCGAACACAATGGAAGTAATATTTTCACAACATGCATCAATTAATATTCTCAAACAGTTGTTTGTACTTCATTTCCACCCGGAGGTTGCCTGGACTATGGTCTTATTTTGTCTACGCCTGGACATATCGCTTTGATAGATAACGGCTTTGTAACTTGTTTTTCTCTAAATATTTGGTGGATAAGTATGGTGGAAAAATTCAACGGTCTAGATAAGTACCTCGGTGGCGCAATTGAATCCTGGCCCGAGGAATTCTTTCAAATTCTTGTCTTTACATTTGTTTCTAATTTATCTTTTCTGGTTTGTAATGCACTGTTATAATAATAAGTAATATAATTTTTTTCTTTTTTTTCAGGTTATTAGCGTACAAATTACTAGCCCTATCTATAGTACTAGCTATAAGTGGAACAGCGGTGTCTTATTATGTGAATGGGCCACATCAGCCTTACGTACAGGTAATGGTTAACTGAACTACTATCACAGTTTAAAAATCCATACAGTTGTCCAACGAAAGCGCTCAGACAGAGCAATAGTGCGGGGCCTGCGGGGCGAGACGCGGGAAGTAAGCCACCGAGCTACATACAATATCCGAACAAGCAGTTCGGAGCCTCGCCCCACAAGCCCCGCTCCACCCGAACGCCTTCGTTGGATAACTGTATGGATTTTGAAACCGTGCTACTAAATTTTAATGAAACAGCATTCTTTCAAAGAAAAAAGTCGCCATCCAAAAATTTACATTAGAATACGTGAAAAAAAATTGTTCCCGCATGTGTGTATGTTTCTTTAGGAAAGTTGTTCTGTATAATAAGTATATTATGTAGTTTATTTATACCTGTCCGTCGGTATTACCAGTAATAATTTCTGTCGTTAAGAGAAGACGTCACGCGGAAACCTCCATACAAACGCAAAAAGAGAATTGTGAGGAGTTTGTGGTTATTATCATAATATCTCAAGATGGGTCCATTGACATTATCTGGATCTATGTCCGATTAGAACGAAAAATTGGGAAGCTTGAATAATATCTTAAGGGGGTAACTTTTTACCTCGGTACAAAATGCACATCATAATATTGTTTTCCGTACTTTTGAATAAAAAGTATGCAATAAATGCGTTTTAAAGCAAAGCAAAGCAAGCATTTGCGGAAATAGCTAAATAATAATAAAGTCTTCACAAAAAAATTACGTATTTTACGTACTTAAAAGCGTGTTTACAGTGTACAATAATGCAGCTAAAATGTAACGCATAAAATTGAATAATTTTCATGTGATCACCTAACTATTAACAAGCAGTTTGCGCGAATTGCTATAAAACGCATTTATTGCAAACTTTCTATTCAATAGTAGGGAAAATAATATTATGATGTGCATTTTGCACCGAGATCCTCCGTTACAACCTTAAGGTGGAACGTTTCGAGCTCGGTGCAAAATGCACAACTTATTATTGTTTTTCTTATTGTTGCATAAAAAGTACTAAATAAATGTGATTTATGGCATTTCGCGACCATAGCTTAATGTCAATTAGGCTTTTCTACCAAAATTTTGTAATTTTATGCATTACGATGTAAATGAATGTCCACACCAACTTAAAACACGCTTTTAAGTTTGTATGGACATTCACGCTAACTATAATCCATAAAATTACGCAATTCTGCTAAAAACCCGAGATAATTATAAAACAAAAGTAGCAAAATAAGATGAAACTATTTTATTTCATATAGTTTATTTAAAAATGAGATAAACAATCATAAGTTACGCATTTTGCACTGAGCTCGAAACGTTCCCCCTTAACAACAAACCCCTAAATACGAAAATTTTACGGTGTTTTACCAAAAGTGTAGCCGAATGTGTTTTTATCGTTTTAGATTAAATAAAAAATTTATATGTATAGTTGAGCATCGAAAATGTCATTTAGATTAATATTAACCAAAATATGCTTGAAAACGTTCACAATCTTTCCAAAATCATGTTTCTCCTGACACAAGTTTGCTTTACACAAGTTAAAATTTGCGCCCGCGACGAAATCAGCACGATTATATTGCAATCACATGTTTCGTGGAACATGCATGTACTAGCGAAATAAAACAGAATTACATTTGGCCGCCCTCACATCACAACTGAGTTGGTCGCGTCATGATGTCTGCTCTTAAAACGGTTACCTATGTTCTTTTGTTTCATGAAAATTTAAAAAGATTTGCAAATAATTTTAAAAAGATTGTCGGCCGCTACAACGTAATGCTTTAGTTATATTATTAATGGCCGCTGAATTTGAAATGCTATTGCTCTTTAGAAATGAATCGTCAGTTTTAAAAATATTTCTTGGCACTCAAAGCAGTTACAAAGGAAATGGTACTATATAATAAGATTTTAGAGAAAGTTCCCGTGACAACAGAATTACTAGAGTACACAGTTACGACAAATCCCCGAGGGAGTGTCAGATGTTTTCACAAGTGCAAGTCACAGGTACACCCGCTTTTCACTGACGACGATACAAGAGTAATTTTATTATTAACGCGTTTTTTTATCGACTTTTGATTTTACTTATTTGAATAGTCTCTCCCTTGGCCCTTTAACCGCCATTTTGTTTCACTAACTGCTCAACTTCTGTAAGTTTAAGCTTAGTGTTACAGTAGAATCCGGATATAATCTGAATCGGTCAATGACTGGCAAAATTAGGTACAATGTTTGTAGTATTGAGGATGACGCACTAAACGAATTGTTGTCCCTTCATAGTAAATTGTATGAAAATCTAACTTGGGATTGCGTCGTTAAAAACTGTTGGTCGGTTGGTATTTGCAGTAAAATCTCATCTTAGGGCGGTCCCTAACTACTTAGACAGGCCAAATTATGACAAGCCGTATGGATTTCCAACTTTCCAAAATTTGAATCGAACAGACAGAAGTTGCATTAATTATTTTGGAGCAAAGAGATCGAGGATATAGTAACATGAAATACTAAAGTACAACTGTATCGTGCGAAACACTTTCAAGTAGAGATGCGACGAATAGTGATTTGGCCGAATACCGAATATTCGGTGGCGCTTTAGGCCGCGGCCGAATATTTGGTGAGCGATCTCTGCATTTCGTGCGTACACTCGTACAGGTTACGTTACGACCTGTCCCGGTGCGGGCCACGCGGGGGCGACGGGGTGACGGAAGAAAGCTCACTTTCGAGCACATCGTACGTGTCACGTGCGCGCTGTGTTTGTGTTTTTTACTTTTGTGATCGCAATTTGTGTTTGATTTTGTTAAATAAAAGTTTTTTTACAACAAACAATTGAAAATGTTTAACTTCAATAATCTACCTCTGATTAATTTTAAATATTAATAATACTTACGTACTTATTTATATAGCAAATTGTAATGAATAAAACAAGTTTTTCTGCCAACTTAACAAATATATACCAACTTTCTGATTAAAATGCGTTTTTATTTTCACTTATTTGTGTAGCAGATTGTATCGAATAAAAACAAGTTTTTCTGCCATCTTACCAAATATATACTTTCTGATTAAAATGTGTTTTGATTTTCATTATTCGGTATTCGGCCGAATAGTAGACGGTATATTTAAAAAATGGCCGATTAGGCCGAATAGTTGCGGAACATTCGTTGCATCTCTACTTAATCTTCTCGCTACCAAATCCTCAATTTCTTTGCTTAAAATATACCAAAAAAGCAGATATCTCCTAAAAGTGGTCACTCCAAAATGGCTGCTTAATCCGAAATCCTGTTGTATGTTCCAGGAAGGAGTATGGACGCTAGCGTGGTGGGGTTGGTGGGTGGTGCTGGGAGTCTGCAGCTCAGTCGGGCTCGGCACTGGGCTGCACACGTTCCTACTGTACCTGGGCCCGCACATAGCACGGGTCACGCTCGCGGCGTACGAATGTGGCGGCTTGAACTTCCCTCAACCGCCTTATCCTAATGAGTAAGTGATCGTATACCAGTCCCTTCATCAATGGCGGATTTATACAATTTTCCGACCTAACTTTGTTTTATTTTTCTGATTCAGCAATCGACAACATTTCATTTTAGTTAATCATTTGTTTTTAATATTTATATTGAAAGTGTGCGTAAAAAAGAAGCGTATGTATTTTTTTATTTTGTTTTGTTTGATGTTTTTCCGGCATAATTTAATGTTTTCTTATTCACTCATTCTAAAAGGACGTAAGTCGTATCTGAGGATTTCAAAAGTCAATGTTCATTGCCAATGGATTATTAAAAAAAAGCTTGGCATGTTTATGTCTGCTGTCACATGGCTTGACAGTTGATTTTTTTTTTTAATGAACTCAAAATCAAAGGAAAGGTGTTTACCATATTTTTAGTTTTTTGAAAATATCTCTTTATATAACCACGATTTATTTCTAAAAAAAAATGATGCTGAGAAAGCCCATATCTGGAATGGTTTTTACTTTTGCATCAATTATTAATTTGTAATCTTGTTGATTCAGTTGAAATTGCACAGGAATTTGTTTTGTATGTCCAAATTAATCGACCGTAATAATTATTGTACGACTTAATTACACAGGGTAGCGTAAACAATACCTACTACCTACACAATAATGTACATTCGGTAAACGTAAATGATAGTAGTTAATGCTACAAGTGAGGTAAGGAGGCAATACCCTACGAGGACGATTTCAAACACGGTCGAAGCGAGTGTTTTAAACGTTACGAGTAAGTTTTTACCCTTACCCACGGGTATCATACTACGTTTTTCAATGTATAGTTTCTGTAAATATATATTTTTTTAATTAAAGGAACCAAAAAGCAATAAATACTTCAAACGAACTAAAGGCGAGCATTATTTTTCGCTGCATGCAATTTGCCAACTTGACGCGAATAAACTGCGTTCACAATTTAGCAATGCGTTTGTAGGCTGCTCTCAGTTTAATCGTCGGGCGACACCCATCTCCCATACCTCAAGGGCTTGCCTTTGTTCTTTCAACGGTTTTTGCTTTAATATGCTGATTCAACTACTTATCTTGGACACCTGTTTTTTCAGACCTATGTTGTCAGTTCGGTTACCTAATTGGACACATTTCACTCAATAGATTTTATTTTTGAAAATGACACCTTTTTAAGTTATTCATTCGTTTTTATAAACGGCTTGAGTTATATATCTGAAATTACTGCTATAACAGGAAAACATGGTTTATTTTCCGATGTCAGGTGAAGAAACTCCTACATCAAATACTTTTTCATCAAATCCAGAAAAACCTTGAAAATTCACTGATTATGAGTGCCGGCAAAGCGCGAAGCAAGCGTTTTAATGTAGACTTTCTGACAACAGACCCAAGTTCAAAATCACTCAGTAAGATTATCGTGCACCATGGGCCAAGCCTTAATGTTCTGCTGTCAGTGGTAGGCGGGTGTGATCCGACGCTCAAACTGAACGCAGTTTATTTCAGTCAAGTCTATCTATGGTACACAAGGAAAGATTGCCAAAAATGTTTAATTAATAAAAAAATAACAATAAGCACTAGTGCGCTAAAAATAACTTTGGCAACAGTTTTGATGCATATAAAATGGGTCTTTACGATCACTTGCATTTAAAAATAATTTGCAGTGTCCCTACAAAACGTTAAACAGTTAAATGTTGTTAGAAAATACAATTTGTACAATCACCATTTCCCTTTTCCAGTATAATATGTCCGTCAGAAGTGGACCCAGCGTACGCGGTGTCAATATGGAACATAATGGCGAAGGTGCGAGTGGAGTCGATGATGTGGGGCATCGGCACGGCGCTCGGCGAACTGCCGCCGTACTTCATGGCGAGGGCGGCGCGGCTCTCCGGGAAGAAGGACGAGCTCGCCAATGAGTTGGAAGTGGACGTTGACACTTTTGTCGGCAGGTGAGTTGAGCGTGCCTGAGGTGCGGAGGGAAAGTGGAAGGACGAGCTCGCTAATGAGCTAGAGGTGGGCCAGTGGCAGTCCGAGGGGATCACAGGGGTCACCTGTCACCCCCCCAAAATCATTCACGTCAACTGGAAAAGCCCCCTAAATCTGATTATCATCTGCGTTAGTAGTAAAAATATTCAAAACAACGTTATAAAAAGTAATTCAAACGGTGAAAACCAAATTTGAAAAGCCCATGAAATATTCGTGCCAACGCGGGGACCTCGGTGGCGCGGCGGCCGCATGCCCTGTAAAATTAATTGGCTTCCATTTGTTTTGTGATTGAGATTTTTAAATTTTATTTATTTGCTTGAACTGTTTTACTGTTGAAGTTTGCCTCTTGAACTGTACTTGACCCAAGATGATTCCCCCCCCCCTACCCCCCCCAAATTGTGAGCTTCGACCGTGCCAGAGATGGACGTCGATATTTTTTTGTTGACAGGTGGGTTGGTGCGGCACGGAAGGGGAGTGAGGTTTGTTCTAACTTCTGTGGGTTAGTTTAATGGATGTGCTAGATGGATGGAATTGGAAATATTCCAGAGCATTCAAGCCTTGAGTTTTAGGTCGTCTTTTGGTATTTGAGATATTAAATTCCATTTTACATAATCGTGAACATAGTTGTAGATTCCTAAAATATCCTCACTTCATGCCTATGCATCAAAATCGAATTATTTTGAAGCTACTGTAATTAATATAATTAAATATATGTTTTTTATGAAGTTGACTATTGGTGTAATAAATGAATGCAGTCGTGGGCTGAGGCGAAGGGTGGGAGCACGTCCCCCCGCCCCGTCCGCACACCTCCCTCGCATGCCTGCTGTGTAGTGGTGCGTGCGTAGAGAGAACGGCTGCGTGTGTACATATATGGCGCATTCCTTAGCTCTGCATTCAATTTGCACGTTATCTGTAGATTATGTATTTTTGGATCGCTTGCCTTGCTAACCATCGAAAACATGGACAAACTATCGAATTCCTATTATCTAAGGATGCGTTCGCATTCGAAGTGACGTAATAGTTCAATACCAACTGAAGGCTATTTTGAAACAGTATTTATCTTTGTTTTTGGCGATTGGCAACCAGTTGGCAACCGATACAAAGACACATAATAAGTTCGCTGATCGGCCTCACGTCCGGCCTTCAGTTTTCAATCTAACCCATTGTGATAAAGCTGAAATTTAACACAAAAGAATCATCACCGGACTCTTGATAGCTGGCTGGCTCGAATGCGTATAGCAAACTTGAGACGAGGTTTTTTGTATATTTAATTTAATTTTTTTATTTCAGTTTGTTTTGAAATCTTACTTCTAACTTGATATTACATGACAATGTGTGATAATATGGGTACACAACAAGCCATTATCATGTTGTCTGAATTGAGTCATTTAATGATTCCAGAGCGAAGCTGATGGTGCAGCGTCTAGTACAACGCGTCGGGTTCGCCGGTATCCTGGCTTGCGCGTCGGTCCCCAACCCGCTATTCGACCTGGCCGGCCTCACGTGCGGCCATTTCCTCGTGCCGTTTTGGACGTTCTTCGGTGCCACACTTGTGGGGAAGGCCGTCGTGAAGATGCACATTCAGAAGATGTTCGTGATTGTCGCGTTCAATGAGAGCTTGGTTAGGTAAGTCCGAATTTTGTATTCTCTTCGGCTGAGTTTATTCTGCTGAAACTTCAGTTGACGGAAATAGTTATTATGGGCAAATAGAAGATCACGTTTAAATGATTGCTTGGCTTTGCCTCACTGTGTCCATGAACAAATGGACCGGGGCGTTGAAATGATCGCTCAGCCTTACGGTGGTAACAGAGGATCTCGGTGCAAAATGCATAACATAATATTGTTTTCTTTACTTTTCTATAAAAAGTTTGCAATAAATGCGTTTTATAGCAATTCGCGCAAACTGTTTGTTAATAGTTAGGTGATCTCATGAAAACTATACAATTTTACGCGTTACATTTTATTACAACTGTAAATACGCTTTTAAGTTTGTTAATGTAATACATTAAAATACGTAATTTTTTGTGAAGACTTTATTACTAATAAACTATTTCCGCAAGTTGCTCTAAAACACATTTATTGCATACTTTTTATTCAAAAGTAAGGAAATAGTACATTACGATACGAGAGCGATGAAACGTTTTCTGACAAGTGTGAGTTTGCAGCACGAGCCGAAGGTGAGTGCTGCAATCACACGAGTCGAGAAAAAGTTTCTCGCACGAGTATCGTATAATATTTTATAGCAAAAGTGCGGAAAATGCCGACTTTACGCAAGCGCAGCGTGCGTAAAGTGGTCATTTTACGCACGGTGTGCTATAAACAATATTATGATGTGCATTTTGTACCGAGGTAAAAAGTTACCCCCTTAAGCCTAGCAGAACCCATGGGCAAATCTCGTACCATAATGTAACATCAGATCTAAGTATCGTTTGTCTTTCTGCCTCGTTACAATTATTTATTGAAGAAAAATCGAAATATCATAATCAGCGGATGAAAAAACGATGGAATTCCGATTAGCGCTAAAAATGACCTCAAAGGAACACGTGTTGACAAACTAAGCTTTGTATCGCTACTTCAACTTCAATATCTATCGCTATAGACTTCAAAGGCGTCGTGATTGGCTAAAAATGACGTGTGATTGTCTGATGTCATTTCCAGACAATCGATTGAAGGCGATTACGATGGATATCATTAAGATCATCTTAAAGACGTATTTGTTTCGTTTTTTTAAATCATTAATATTTTTAGTTTGTGTGTCATCTCGTTGTATGTCTATTTATCTTATAACGATCACATGATCGAGAATAGATACTTCTTGATGTGATTGAATCCTGGTTACGCCAATGACTGTATTTATCAAAATCTGTACTGATACTATTCCTGTACTAACGATCACACTAAAGCCGATTCCGAATGCTTTAATTTTAGTTTTAGTGCTGTCAAAACTAAATTTTCCTCATTCCAAAATAGTTCTTCGGTGTTAACAACAGAAGCTATATTTCTCTGGGAAAACTTAAATTTGTTTTCAAAGCTCTATAAAACTAAAATTAAAGCCTTCAGAATCGACTTTAATATGTAAGTAAAAAATATCTCAATTTGCCTTTTATTTGTTTACAGCCAAGCCCTAGCCGTAGTTTCACGCATCCCATACATCGGGCCCAAGCTAGAACAACCGTTATTAGAGTTCCTTCGCAATCAGAAAGCCAAATTACACAAAAACGACACCGATGGCCCAGTCGCTGAGAATACGGGTTCTGTACTGTCATCGCTGCTAGAGAAGTTTGTCTTGACTATGGTGGTCTACTTTGTGGTCTCGATAGTGAATGCGCTCGCGCAGAATTATAGCAAGCGGGTCGGTAAAAAGAAGGGAAAGAAGAGGGAATAGGGTTTGAAAGGGACGCCGGCTGATATTGGTTTTGGTAAGTCATTTTCTCCTGCTTTACCACTAACTCCGATCTCGGGTATTCAAATCCCATAGAAATTTGTGCCCGAATTACGGCGATGGGACTCACCACCCATAACGCTGGTACATAATAATCGACGGTGAAATGTGGGTGCACGAGTGTGAACTGAAACTTCCACAGACCATACTCGGGAATACCTCTGACACCCACTTGAGGATTCATTTGGTAAAGATATAGGTTTTTTAAATTGAAATAAAAAAAACCGTGGCTATCCAAATTAACATTATATCATTGCGTTAAAGAAAAGTACAAGAAAAGTAACTGGACGTGAGGAGCTCTGAACCGGGATTCGAATCCGGGACCTCGAGAAATAACTATAGCATCAAAAAACTTGAATCCCAAGTATATCTATACTTATAATAAAATATTCGTATGAAATGGGTTATTAGTGGTCGAGGCTAGTTTCAAGGTGGTAGAGCTGATGCCGGGCTCGACTGTGGAGGTACCACCATCTTACTCGCAAATCCTCCCGAAGTTATTCGGGGGAGAGTAAGAGAACAGCTCTCAGGCAAAACCAGGCGGCCCACCATTGCCTGGGCCCGACGGATGGTGGCGGTATCCATCCCCAATTGCCGGGCCTTATATAAAACAGACTAGTGACGGGCAGCGGCGTCACTAGTGCAAGGGGTTCGGCACCGCGCTCACCAACCCGCCTGCCCAGCGTGTGTGAGTATGGGAATTTCGTCCAGGAGGACCGCCAAGAGTGTCGAAATCCTGGAAAGGCCTATGTCCAGCAGTGGACGGAACAGGCTGATGGACGGATGGATGGGTTATTAGTATTAAACCTGTATAATTATTTGTTCAATTTTACATTGAGAACGCTAGACTATCATCTCGCCCCGACAACGCCTGCTCTCTGTCTGACGATGCCATAAGAGACTTTTGTTTACAGCGCGCCGGCGGCCTGCCACGGAAAAGGCGCGGCGGCGTCGGTAGTACACCCAGCACGCACACTGACGTACGAGTGAATATACACATTACACACACACATACAACATGTTTACGGTGACCCATTTGTATATGACTGTAGTTATCTAGAACTAGGGATGGTACTGAGTGTTGTCAAGGATACGACAGGATCACCACCAGTGGCGAATTCAGGGGTACGCTAGAAGGCCGGGCCCCCCTAAAATACACGTTTTAGGACTCACAAATTTCCTTTATACTACTACAATTATGTCAATTTCATACTTATGTTGTACAATCCGTTTCAAATGCCATTAGGGTGGGACCTTTTGGAATGGAGTGGTTTACGATGTATGTGTGCGTTAGCAACACTGATGGAAGTGCGTGAGTAACAGCGTTGCTAACGCACACAGGCATCATAAACCTCTCCATTCCAAAAGGTCCTATCCTAATAGCATTTGAAACGGATAGTAATACGTATTTTTTTAACCTACACGTATTTTAATAGTACACAATCCGGTAATTACTATGTATTCCTGAAAAAGTTCAATGAAACCTACCGTCAGCCGCCCCAAAATATGTTTCTGGATCCGCCACTGATCACAACGTCGCAGGGCGCGTAGGTCTAGAAGCACGACAGTTTTAGGCACAGTTGTCTTGTCTTTGTCAAACGACGAAAGGGACAAATGAATACAAGCAAGCGAGACATATAACCAGGCCCGGATTGCCGCCTAGGCCAACAAGGCACTGGCCTAGGTGCCCAGCTGACAAGGTCCCTCCAGCCCCCTGATTCTGTTTCGTAAATCAGTTAACAAACCGAGTGCCTATCGTCGAAAACATACATATCCGCTTATCTATGGATACGTTCGCACTTGAAATGACGTCACAATTCGTGAATAGTTCAATACCCATTGAAGGTCCTTTTGGAAGATTTTTCTGTTTTTTGGTGAATAGCAACCATAGATGGCAACCGACACTAAGTTACATAACAGGCCCGCAGGGCGGAGATCTAAATAAAAAATAGCCCAATAAATTTCTGAGAAAGACGCACTGTCAACTTATCGCGCAATTTGACAACAAAACGTTGCCTGCGGACGGCGCGGTAACTCGAAATAAAAGTGTAGTATACTTGTTTGGTTATTTAAAAGTCTATTTTTCTACTTTATATTTAAATATAAATAATTGTGCATTTATTTATTTTTTCTTTCTATACAATCTTGTTCGAACCGATTTTTTTTCTTTTGGGTGACTTTCTTTTTCAAGTTTCTAGGGGCCCTGGGTCTGTAAGTCCGGGCCTGCATGTAACATGTATCCTGCTCACTCGCGTAGCTTTGAACCTTTTGTCGTTTGAAACGAGTGAACCGCGAACGGCTTTGCTTCTAGACCCGCTGGTCAGACGAATTAGACATTTAAGTTCGGAAGAAAATGTACGCGGCTATTGCAGTAGATTTAATTAAGAATGGGTTACCCAAATAATTGCTCATTAACAGTAAATAGCAAGTATGAAATATAAGGGGTTTTGTCTTTGAATAAAAAACGATAAATAAGTAAGACTTGCACTAAAATAATCTTACAGAAGGTGCTTACTAAGTAAATATAAAAAAGCCAAATGCAGGAAATATTACATTTTTATATCGCGAATCACAGACAATAAGTATAAAAACTTATATAAATAACCTCTTTCATACAAAACATCTGTTCTATAGTGTACATAGTTTGTTCACAGGGTCTTGCGTCTTAGGGAGGTGAGAGGTAGGGAAGGGGGGTCAAGATTCCCCCTTCCCTCTCTTGAACTTACGACGTTTTCAACTTTGTGCGCACAAAATATTGTAATCAGTCGCAAAGCTGGATAATATATTGCATTTTGGTAGGTGGACTTCTATTGTGTGTGTTAGAATGAATAGAAAATCACTTAAGAAGTTCTCATTGTAGTAAAAGCAACTTTTTGTCCAGATTGGTTTAGTTTACACAATATTTAATAGATAAATTGTAAATACAAAATATTCACCGTATTGAAATAGAGTTTGGGCTTAGATATTATTGTTATAGGACAATTGTATAAGATAACATGCCAAATCCATTATTTTAATCTTATTCTGAAATTTAGTTTTCATTTGTTTGGTGCTATTCTTGAAATATTCCGTTTTGTTTAAAATCCGATTGACTAAGTCTACAGAGTGTTGATTTGGCCAGCAACTTACGTTACAGGGTAGGCTATACTCACGACTCACGATACAGACGAAGAAAAAAAAAAAACTTTTTCTTTCTTAAAATTTATTCCGTCGGATGAAACACAAACATGATGAAATTGACTCAGCACTGTCAGAGCGTCGTTATGGTCGGGTGGGGCATCCAAATAGGTAGGTATTATTAGCGCTTCACACTGACCATTTAACAGGAGAATTTTGGGACAAATAAAAAATGGCATATCTTCTTCTTCGGTCGGTATCTCTTTTGCATGCAGCTTTTTTTGGAATGAGCATCATGTATATAATTATTTATGTGACGCAAGTTGTTGACCAAATCAACACCCTGTATTTTGTTTCCGTCAGCTAGTCCCATATTATTTTTCCTATAAGTTATAAAATAATAACGTGTGTCGTTTATTTATACTGTATTTAAATATGTAACTCATGAAAGACATGTTTAATATTTGTATTTAGGTGCAATTAAGCTGTATTAATATAATATGTTATAAACATTGACCTCTCATAAACAACTAGACTCACAATCTCGCTCAAAAAGTGTCCAAGATGAATTTTTTCACCGCTATGGGGTGACAAATTCGAATGATGATTTCGTACAACTGACATTGCATCTTACGTTAACGACATAACGTCTTAATTTGGTTGAAGATTTTTGCTACTATGCACGTCGCACGTTCGGACACTTTCTGACGAACTTTTCTTAGAGACTGTGTCTTGTTGTTTATGAGAGGTCAATGGTTATAAAGTATAACTAGATTAAAAGGGCTGCCATATTTCTGCTAGATGGGACTCCAAAAATCATAATTTATCTTGAAACAAAACTTCCATATTTTAATTTTTTAAATGTGCACTTACTTTTGTTACAAAGGTATTTCTTGGCAGCCCGAAAGCCTTAACGGAGTCCAGTATTATTAAGCTTTTCAAAAGGAAAGGGAAATGACGTCGGCAAATATTTATGTATTTTCAGTGATTTCTAGCATTCCTGTGGTAGATAGTTTTTTTCTGTGGTCGAATCATACTTGCCGTTTCGTTATTATTAAAAATAATAATTAATTAAAAATAATTGTCCATATGTACCCATAGAAATTGCTTTTTAAAGACATTCCAGGACATGTTTTATTTAAACTTACAACTCAAATCTATCAAATAATACCTTTTAGTTTTATAAGGATGAAAATTATTGATTATATTATGTGATTGTTTATGTTATGGCAACGAATTGCCTACGGATTGTTTTATTTTGTTATTTATTATTTTATCTGGCTTTCAATTGTTTAATCTTTTTTTATATAAATAAGGTATAATATTAGTGTGTGCAGTCATGTGGAGTGGTACTATTAGTACAAAATATTGCTTAAAGTAAAGGATTTTGCAAGAATTCGTATCTGGAAGCAATAAATTAATGAATTGTCATGAAATCCTGTTTTTTTACCAATTCCCAGTTTTACAGTTACAGTGCCACCAACTTATCTGTAGAATGAAAAATTTAATTAAATTTTAGTGTTACAGCGGCGTAAAGTAGTAAAAAAGTCGTGTCTGTAATGCCGAAACTACATTTTTTTTATACATTTTATTTTATCAGCCTACGACTTAGCATGAATATACTAGCGTCCTCTAGGCGCCAAGTGGGTCACTACTAAAAACTTACTCTGGGTAAAAATGTTCCGTGACCTATACATATCGTTGCGGTATGGGAAATCACATGCGTAAATTCGCAGGTCGTGTTGAGAACTGGGCAGCTCAGTGATAGAGCAACCGCCCGGTAAGCGAGAGCTCCCGGTTCAGAGCTCCTCACGTCCAGATTTACTTTTCTGATTAGAAAATCAGAAATTGTTTACCGCAATAATATAAAATTTAATTAGAAATAAGTGGCAACATAAAAATATATGTACCTACCTATTTTAATTTTCCTTAATCGTTTTCGTAAAGAGAGAGAGAGAACGAGTTTCGTCCAGTTTTGTCGTAGCAGAGCGGAGAGTAGACCGTTTTTGATTGCCTAATAAAAAAGAATCGTTTCGTTTCACTTACATACAGCACAGTTGCAGAACATGCTCAAAACGGAACACGACCTAGTTAGGGCCGCGTTCAGTTTGATCGCCCGCTCATCACTGACAGCAGGATAGCATATACAAAATTAACGCGTGCAAAAGGGATGTCATGATCGCCGGGCGTGAGCGGGCGATCAAACTGAACTCAGCTTAGGGTCGACACAAAGTTAGGGCTGTTTCAAAACAAGATTTTTCACTCTGTTATTCATAAACTCATCCTGAGTTCCAAACAGGGTTGTAATACAACCCGTTCAAACACCAACTTGCGTCATACCAATCAACCGTTCGAAAATCAACACGAATGAAACCCAGCCAGGGTAATTTTTCTCTTTCTCTTAAGATCCATTCATCCATCCATCAGCCTGTTTTGTCCACAGCTATAATTATAACCGAGGGTTTCACGTTTTGAAACGTACCGATTTGTTTTATTTGACAGCTGCTCACTGCCTGCTGGCTGTCAGTCATTGTCATGTCATGCATGTCATAAAAAATAAATTCTTTGATTGATCTAAAACCAAAAAAATATTTTGTATTAAATTTTACATCTTGAAGAAGTATCTATCAAAAATGCTACGACGAATCACCTCGACTATAATTCAAAGTCGAGGGTTGAAACACCAGGCGAAAATAAACTGGGTACGGCCGGAATATGTGCCTTCATACAAACCTGAGCGTTCTGGAGATTTAGAGAGTCTGCCATCTGTCCCAGAAACCTCCTTGGGTCTAGATTACTCTCAGAGTGAGGAAATCAAAGAGTAAGTTATAAAGTTCCGCCTTCAGGTCGAAAATTGGGGTGATATATGGGTAACAAAACATAACCTCAAAATGTGTTTCAGTGCCCCGGAATCTGTAAAGAAAATCTTCTCAGTAGCTTATCTTGGGCGTAAGGAATATAATTTATTGGTAAAGAAAGAGTTAATGGATAGAGTGAGAAGACATCAATATGATGAGAGGACTGCTGAAACTAGAAGTCAGTAACTATGCAAAATATTATTAGCAATGTTGATGTTCTGATATTTTGGTTGGAGTGTAGATTAGGGGGCACTACGCATAAAAATTGTCAAAAATCCTTCAGCACATTTGGTTAGAAGCCTTGTATTTTTTTAATGACAGTCTACAAATCCTTTAGTTGTGCCCCCTTATTGACAATCTGACCAATATTTATGCCAGGTGTAAATAGAGTGTGACCATTAAATGAAACCACATATTCTACCAACCCTACTGAATCACTTTTCACAAGAGTCATACCTGTGGACACCCTTAGTTTAGGAAATAATTGAGTTCCAAACAAAAGTGTGTGAACCCTAATGCACCTACATACGGGCGAGTTTAGAGAAAGCGTCGTCCGTGAAACCTCCAGCTGTTTGAGATCAACGCTCTCTCTGTCCTCGCCCGTATGTCGGTGCGTTAGGGTTCAAGTGCTTTTGTTTGGAACTCAATTATTTCCTAAACTAAGGCTGTCTGCAGGTATGACTCTTGGAAAAAGTGGTTCAGTAGGGTAAGTAGAATATGTGGTTTCATTTAATGGTAGCAGTCTATTTACACCCGGTATATTGTTTACTGGTATGTTGTATGTTGCATGCCTTTATACATAGTTACGTATAGTTTTATTTGGCAACATTAGTGAATATGAATATTGATGTTTTGTATTGCAGTTGCCAGATTAACAGCTCAGATCCGTAATCTTCAGCACAACATGGAGCAGTTTCCAAGAAATGTTAAAGCCAAGGTACCTTCTCTAATGTTCCACAACATTATTTTTTATTTTATTTCATATGTCAACATTTTAGATAAATACAAATAAATAGTAGCACCAACAATAAACATAAGTAATATGTAGTAGTTAGTGGGGTCTGGTCTGATGATGATGGTAATATCATGAACATAGATGGCAATAATGGGCTGCCATGCCAAGAGAAAAAAACTATTATTTAAACATTGATTTTGGAATACAGATAACGAAAATTACATTAATGTTAGGAGAGGTTGGGGTCATTGGATAATGATGATGGGACGAATGTAGATTTTATTACTTTACAAAGCCGCTTCAGAAATAAGATGGCATGCAATTTTTGTTTCAACAGCCCTGGTACTTCGTCTTCAATCATATCAGCTTATTATATTTATGTATATGTTTTTTAGAAAACAATTTGGTATAAATGTTATGTACACTACAAGTACTACTTACTAAAGTAAAAATACAAAGATTTTTTCTAATGCCACTTTAGTTTGATACAATGGGTCAAAATAAGGCAGAAATCAAGTAAATTCAGCAAAAAATCACACATAATTAACAATATTATGAACTAATAAAATAAATGAAAAATACTTACCTAAAATTACACCCGTTTTTTGTAATAAGAAGCCACTTTTACAATTACTTAGTTCATTTCTTGATTAAAAATGCTCCTATAAATAATAATAATTTTTTGTCATAAAAGGACACATATCGAGGTAGGACATAAAAAGCGCGACTTTGCAACTGCAAGCACAATACTAACCGGCATAAGTTTAGTTCTAAGCGAAAATTCACAAGTGTGAAAGAGACACACAGTCATGTTTCTCTATTGGAGATTTACACGGGTGTGAAAGCAGATGCAGGCCACTATTTTAGTATGTTTTATGAGTAAAACAAATTATTCAAAATTTTTGACTTGTGCCATCTGAGATCTGAAGCGGTCAAATGTATAAAGTCATTTTTGTAGGTCTGCGCTCAAGAGCTCATAGATAAGAGGAAGAAGCTGTTAAAATACCTGCGCCAGTATGATTACAAGAAGTTTGAGTGGCTGTTAGAACAACTGAACATTGAATACAAAGGGCATCCAGAGTAAGTAACTTCCTATGAAATTTCCAAATGAAGTATATGCATTTTATTTATTTATCACAATCTTCGTACTATTACAGAATATTTTGATTTATTTATTTTAACAATATTGTACTTACCACAAAGTATAGGTGTCCGTGTGTCGCTACTATACTACGTGTGACAAAAATATTATATCCAGGGTTAAATAAATGGCAAACTTACAGCAAATTTTTGAGTTTATTTATATTAAACTAACTTTTCTAAGGGAGAAAAAATAATATGTTTAAAACTCACATGAGCTGACATTCTAAATTATTATTAAATACCGGCTTTAACACTCACGTATTATTATTGTTGACTATAGGCCAACAATATATATTTATGTGGTAGAGCTGAGCCGGGCTCGACTATGGAGGTACCACCATCTACTCGCAAATCCTCCCGAAGTTATTCAGGGGAGAGTAAGAGGACAGCTCTCAAACAGGCACAACTAGATGCCATGCCTGGGACTGATGCCGGAGAACCGCCGAGCATGGCAAAATTCTGGAAAGGCCTGTATGTCCAGCAGTGGACGAAACATGCTGATGGAAGGATGGATATGCAAACTGTTTCACCGAGACAATTTTGGACTTCTCAAGGCGAGTGTCGTTCTTGAGAATGCCGAAATTGTCTCGGTGAAACAGTTGGCATATAGTCAACAATAACAATACGTGAGTGTTAAAGCCGCTATTTAATAATAATTGAGAAAAAATAGGCACTAAATTAAACATCCAGTGAGTTTAGTTTTAACATTGTTATTCATTCATCATGTGGAAATCTATAGAAGTCTTTAACACTTGGGCCAGTGGTATGGTAGTAGCAAAGGAGGTATGGAAATCATGGAAAAAAAAGTCTGGACTTTGATGAAATAACATCCAAGATAGTCGAGACGCCATAACTTAGTCTTAAACATTTTTTATTTCATTTGCCTTATAATTTTTTTTCTACAAATGTTCATACGGGTTGAAAATGAACCCTTATGCTGTATTGAAATCTATGAGTCAGAATAACTATTTTAATAGAAGAACACAAAGCAGTAAAAAAAAGTTTTTTTTTTCAAATTTCGAAAACCTGGCCAACCTACACGAGGAGACATGTGACTGACAATCATAGACATCTTAATATATTATTCTGACAATAGACTGTACATATTCACATACAATAAATAATGCACATAGGCTATGTACACATAGGTTTTGTAGAGCGTCGTCTCTGTCACCGGATTATTAGTGCTTCTTTTGACGGTCGATATATATTTTTTTATTATGAATCATGACAAAAGTAACAAAATATGTATTTTTTATTTCGAGCATAGAGCAATTTCCTTTGTTTTAGGTCAGGGGTTGATTTTCAACCTGTATTATGTCACCAACACATAGCTTCTTGTTAGAATATACCTAATCTTTACGAAGTGAACAGAACTACCATGATATTACATAACTAGTGTTGTCAATTTAGTATATAGGGAGATATTCAGTACCAGTACAGTTTTGAATCTGTTAACAATGCAGTACTTATTGTTCAACTTCCCAGAACCTACCACAAGCTGACCCGCAAGGAATCCCTCCGAAAACTAACAGAGATGCATTGTGAAGACATACGCAACAAAAAATTGTCAGACTACAGAAACTTATTAGAAAGCCAACAGGGTCCATTTTTGAAGGAGAAGCTTGAAGCACTCAAGTTTATCAAAAGCGAACAAACTGAACTCAACCTCCCAATCACAGTAACTGAGCAAGACATCAAGAAAGTAGAAAAGCAGTTGGAAGAATGGACAGTTAAGGATCAAATAAAGCAACAGGCAAGGAAGAAAAAGAGGAACTTGGCTGTAGATTTGGAATAATATTGTAATGAATATTAGTGTATGTAATATAGGTATTGAAGTAAGTATGGTTAGTTTATTTATTTTCTTTTAGGAAGATTACAAATGGTTACCTGCAGATACGGAAAAAACTTCAAAAGTACTTCTCATTTCTGTCTTCAAGTATACCTAAATATAGAAAAAAAGCCAATATTTTGAGGGCTTAAGAGCCCGGTCCGCGACGACGACAACTTTTATCAAAAGCAATATGTTAAATATTTTTCTGGCCAAATTCATAATGAAGACTCGGTGAGTAAGTGTTTAGTATCAATGTTCGAGGACCCTTGTGTTTTCTACAAATGCAAACTCAGCCCCGAGTCAATTACTATGAGAGGTCAGCGTTGTATTTTGTGAAATTACCAAAGCTTATCCATCCTTGATACTCATCACATCACTTGCCACGCATCCAGTATGAATTTGGTTGCATAAATTAATCTCACTCACATAAAGAGAATAAATAAAAGCAATTAACATTAAACTGTTTATTTAATAAAATAAAAAATGTATAAGTACTTACAGGCTAGATTATCTAAATATTAATAAAAAGCGTAATGCCGAAAAATCAGTCAATGACTTGAATGGAATTTACAATTACACATCTGTCTTACATTTACAATAGGTACCTACCTACTTACAAAAATTCTGTAAAGCCATATTTTCTACTACATCAAGTTGGTTACATGCAATGCATTCATAATAAAATTGTTTTCCTTCCTTTTGAATAAAACGTAATAATGCAATAAATTTGAACTGTGTATTTCTTTGTTTTTATTTGTATAAATTATAATTTATTAAAAAATATTTTTTATTTTAATTTATTTATTTACATATAATGCGTTTTATGGCGATTCGCGCAAACTGCTTGGTTATAATTAGGTTTAAAATGATCTAGGGGATTTCCCTAGAAAATTACGTAATTTTATGCATTACATTGACAAATTTTAAAGCGTGTTTACAGTTGTTATATCATGCAATTAAAATGTAATGCATAAAATTACACTTAATTACTATTAAGCAAATTGCCATGAACACACATCTATTGCATATTTTAATTTTGAAAGTAAGGAAAACAATATGAAAGTTCTACGAAACCGTTAGGGGCTTTCTTAGTTATAATTTGAAGATAGAGGAGGAGCGGTTATGTTGACATTTAGGAGCAGAGCGAGGCGACTCCGCTAGTTTTAACAGAATTCACGATATGCAGAAAAAAAACATTTTTCGAGCACTTTCCGAACTGTACATTGCAAATTGAACTTTATTAGTTCACGCTAAGGATGATATTCCAACAGCTAAAATTATGACATATTTGTGGAATAAAAGTACAAGAATTTGTGTATAATTTATTGAAGATGATATTCCACCAAGAACCCTCTATCGAATCCATCCAATATTTAAAATTATGACTTACGTAACGATTCAATCATTTAAAAAATCAAAGGACCGCTAGCGGTACCGTAGTCACTTCAATATTATGATGTGCATTTTGCAACAAGATAAAAAAACCTTACCACCAAATCAAACTTAATTGAAAAATTATCACTTAATAATTCACAGATTTCCTTGCTTGCTAATCTGTTAAAAAAATTGATTGTGCGGTAGCAGAATGTGTTGACATGCAATAAGGCCAGTTTAAGAATCTTAAGCAATGCTCTTTCAAATGATGCCCCTTGATTTGCTGGGGTAAAAAAAAAGAATTTATACACCTTTGGCCCCCCTAAAAAAGGAAGAATATATTTTTGTGGAAAATACCCCAGAACAAGACGTGGATAAGTAGTCAATAACAAAATGTAATTTATAGACCATTACAAATTAGAAACGATCAATTGTAACAACTATCAAGTGAGACAAATATTTTGAAAAAATGCCTCCGGCTAGGATTTAAACTTGCTATCGCAGCGGTAGGTTGTCATGCACACTAAATAATCTTAAGAGTATCCAAAGCGATGGATTTCGCTACAAGTCATAATCAGAGGTCGGTATTAGGTAGATTTATTTATGTAATTGCATCGAAATGTTGATATTAATATGGATCGTCCCGGGATATCCCGTGTGGCCAACAATATTACAAATAACAAATAATAAAAACCTCAGATATTGACAAGACAAATCCGCTATTGTTTACTTTTGTTCCCACAAGCTATGTTGTGCGAACTGCAAGTGTGGCAACATCGCGCATGTGCGGATTGGAATTTTGCAACTTCGGACATTCGATGTCTTTGATGTAAATTTGGCAACGTCGCGCGTGCAGTGCTTTAAATTATGTAAAAGTAAAGAATATAAGTAAGTAAATATTGAGGCGTATCCACTTTATTCTTTCGCTGTATGTAATCAGTGTAAGTAAATAAATAACTCTACCTAATTCCGACCTATGGTCATAATCATAGTTTATAACTATTTAAAATTTTTAGTTGATACTATTATCCATCGCGCAGAAAAGTGGCTGTGACAGATAAGCAATAGATGGACGGACACACAGTCATAACATGACATAAGAAACCCTAAAAATGCATGTAAATATTTTTTTTTAAATATACTTATTTCCAATGATCTGAAACGATGCCGGATCAAAAATATTTTAATTAACTAAGAACTATGTTCTGTTAAATTAAATTAAAACTTAACAATAATTTATAGATTATTTTAAAAAACCTATGAGATAGAAAAGACTTCATAAAATGGCAGATAATTTCAGAAGCATCTTATACACTAAAGAAAATTACAAAAATATGTCAAAAGACGACTTAATATAGAATATATATAAATTTGTATCAAAAATCAAAATATACATGTCCAAAACAACAATTTACAAACTCACTGTACCGTTATTGGAAGCCATAAAAGTAACATCTTCATTCATAATGTCTGGAACAAAATAGTCGGGAATTTCTGGATCCATCATGATTCCATCAATATCTCTATCGTATCGTTACAACAACACCACAAATGGCACATAAGTATTTTTTCTAAATAAATAAATATTTCTATGCATTAGGCACCCTTGAAAACTTGGAAAGCATCATGACTGAAATTCACTTGTTACTATGAAATCACCAAACAATTTATTACTTTCTACTTGGACGAATTAATAATTCTTAAGACAAGACTTTCTACCAATATTTTATTTTCGTTTTGACACGACCTTTGTTTACATCGTTTATATAACGTCGTATCATATTATACCATCTCTAAATCCCTTGAAAATGTAATAACGAAGACCGGATAGGAGAGAAGTGTGAAATAAAGATGTGAAACAAGCAATAAGTGATTTTTTACCATGGTAGAATCGAAGAGTTGGTTTAAAATATAATGAATTAAAAAATCGTAAAAATCTGATGACACGTGCACCATTGTGATCAAACTCATCAAGACGTAACAATCATTCCTATTTTCTATCTATGGAATATGAGCGGATCACATTGAAGGGCGAAATTTCTGGCTGAATCGAACATAATATAAATGATTTCGTTGAGTTGGAGGTACCTACATAATATTATAGTTTAATAAGTAAAAACAGAAAAATAGTAATAAATATACACATACATAAGTATTGATGATAGAATTATTATTGCTGATACACCATTCGAACTTTGTTTTTAATGAATAATCTTTTTTTTATATCGAGCTTATCTTGAGTTCACATTCGGTCTTATGTCAAGAAATGTTAATGGACCAGATAATTAAATATATTGCACAGGCGACTACGATTTGCTTACTCTGCATGACGTTTTTATCAAAGCCACGTATACCGCGTAGGGTACACAATTATAAGCAACCGTTAATTATTTGTTAAGGCGCCTGGTAATACCATGTTAATGGACCTGATAATTGTTTGTTAATGCGCCTGTTATTCGCTATGGCGACTGCGTAATTCATTATCAAAGGGACGTAGTATGAGGCGCTCTCGCGTACGCGGTGGGAATGAACCCGGAGCGTCGGGACTTGGGAGCGTGCGCCCACAACCAACCCTCCACCGTCTGTTGACTGAGATCGGCGTACACCCACTCGCCTCGCTTCACTGACAGGTCGTCGGGGGCCTGCGCCTGGAAAATGAATATTTTAGTTTAGTTTATTTGATTGCGTTTTGTCTATAACACACCAAGGATTCGGGACGTTTTAATACTTAAATTATTTATAAGGTGACTTTAATTTACACAGCCGAACTCATACTGGAGGTCTGGAGGCTTGGTAAGTGATCAGTAACACGGATCGATAACACTTTTTGCTGATTTCGCAAAATAAAATCTTGACGCCCCATAGTAATTGACTCGGGGCTGGGGTTGTGTTTGTAAGGATAATTAAAAGAATAATTTACGAATTTCACAAAAAGGGTCATTGGATCTTGTTACTGAGCACTTACCGAGTCTTTAGTAAGAATTTGGCTGCATAAATTAAAGTCACCTTATAATATATATTACAAGCTCAAATTCAAAACCAAAATTAATCCTTTAATGGTCTTTTTTTTAAATCCACACTTCCCTGTCTATTATTTTATAATATTTTGTATTTATTTTATTATGTGTGCATTTTATTTTACTTTTTGTATTTTTTAATGTTCATTGCACAGTAAATGCATTTTTTACTCAAGTTCGCAGCCAAAACTAGTAAATTTTCATGTTTTTCACATACATAGACGATTCTCTTTTAAGTTAGTTATTAGATTTAGTTACATCGCATGTCGCAACTCGCGGCCTCTGACGGAAGATCAGCGAGACGGTTCCGCTGTGGCATTTTGCTGAGTCGAGACCATTTTGTTTGCTGCATCTTATAAACTACCTTAAGCTGTATAGATGGAAGTTTGAAACTATCGATTGTATTTGGTTTTTTATATTGGTGTAGCATTCAAAATAAACGCCTTTTCTTCTCATAATGAGGGACATTGAGCTTGTATTACAATGCCGGGTGGTGCGCTTGCACTCTGTTGAGACTCTGTATCTTGCTCACCTTATAATCATAAAGCATGACTAGCTCTGTCCCGTGGTAACGCCCGTCGCTGTCTTGCGTCGTGTTGTTGATGCTCGTATTGTTGTTCGCGGACAACATCGACGTGTTCACGGGGAGGGGCGGGTGCAGTTGGGGCTGGTTGTTGTCTTGTTGGGCCGCTGGAAATTTGAAAGAGAATATTAACTATCACTACGTAAAGCGATACTTATATCCCCTCGCCGGTTTTACTTTTCCCGAAAATTTGGATTTCTTACTGTTTGTCCCCACGTCCCATCCCCGCCTGAGGGTAAACAGGAATAAAAATTCCTCCCTGTTCCCGAATTTATATCTCAAATTTTAATTTGAGGATAGGTGAAATAGAAATCTAGGTAAAAGGTTAATGGTATGTGAGATGAGACGACTGAAGTGGCATCAACGAGTATCAGGGGGTGACCGTGTCCATTATAATAATAATGTGTTGTTACAAATTATTTATTTTGGACAGAAAATTTATAATTTTACCAAAAGTGAGAATCAAAATGATATAAATTTAATTTACTAACAAAAGTATTAAAATAAATGTAAAAAAATATATTAAAATAAATATATAAGGTGACTTTAATTTATACTGACAAACTTATACTGGAGGCTTGGTAAGTGATCAGTAATACGGATCGATAACACTTTTTGCTAATTTCGAAAAATAAAATGTTGACTCCACTTGGTAATTGACCCGAGGCTGGGCTCGCGTTTGTAAGGAACACGAAAAGAACAATTTACGAATTTTACAAAAAGGGTCAGCTAACCTTGTTACTGCGCACTCACCGAGTCTTCAGTAAGAGTTTGGCTGTATAATTAAAGTCACCTTATATAAAAGTACAAATGTAAAAAAACTACATTTTCCGCAAGTTATATTGCGGGCGGACGAACAAATGTTGCAAGCTTTGACATAGTTTCCGTTGTTTGCCTTCACGGTTGTATATTGAAGATCGAAGCCTTCACGTTACCAAAAAATTAAAGGATTGTTCTTCGTTATTAAGGATATCAATTAAAATATCTAAATCTCTAATTTTACAAAAATTAACAAGTTTAATGTTACATTAATCCACCAGATATTTTTAGGCTAATATTTAAGCAAAAATAACCGTTATTGCTATCAACTCACGTTGCACAACAGCTGGGTAGACGAACCCCGAGGGTATGAATCCTTCCTGGCCATCGCTCCTGACTATCCAATACCAATCTGGATCTTCTCTATTTAGGACTGAAAACAAAACAAAGTTTAGGAAATTTTTATATCGTATTATATGGCGTAAGACATTTCCGCATTGTTTCATTGATGATAAGTACTATCACAAAGGACTTCTTGCGTGAAAAGAACTTTATACTTCGGTTTCATAGGATACCCGAAGGCATCCAAAGGCCTTAAGAAGCCTATAGTCGGCGGCTTGAAGTCAGTCGTGCACGGGGTCGCTATGCTTGCTATTTCATTCAAAATTCAAATTCAAATAGGTTATTTGTAAAATATATACATATAGTATACTTTTTACAAGTCAGAAATTAATCTTTATAAAACAATAGAATATAATAAAAAAGTAATTCTACATTCAAGACAAGAATATTTGGAATGATATGTAGAGTATTGATCCAAAACCGAATATTGAACTAAAAATTAAATGTTTTTTAGGGGGCTCCCATACTGGAAAAAGGAGCCGAATTTTTTTTTCTCACCCTATGTCGTGGTCTATGGAACACACTGAGTAGACTAGAAATATGTTTTTCATTTAAGGTCATTGAAATTAGGCCCTGACTACTTAAGGGGGTAACTTTTTACCTCGGTACAAAATGCACATCACAATATTGTTTTTCTTATTTTTGAATAAAAAGTATGGTGTTTTAATGCAACTTGCGGAGACAGTTTATTAATAATAAAGTCTTCACAAAAAATACGTATTTTAATGTATTACATTAACAAACTTAAAAGAGTGTTTACAGTTGTAATGTAATGTAGCTAAAATGTAACGCATAAAATTGAATAATTTTCATGTGATCACGTAACTATTAACAAACAGTTTGCGCGAATTGCTATAAAATGCATTTATTGCAAACTTTTTACTCAAACGTAAGGAAAACAATATTATGATGTGCATTTTGCACCGAGATCCTCCGTTACCACCTTAACAAGCTGTTTCAATTCGTACAAGCTGTACAGTCGGTTACTATTTTTATATTAAAAGTTCATTTATAGAATAACCAGGTTTTGCCCGCGGCTCCGCCCGCGTCGAAGAGATCTTCGTTGAAATAAGGAAAACAAAAGATTATGATTTTTGAACGACTATGTGCAACGGTCACCATGTTTTACCAAAGTGCCAATAAATACCAATTAAATAAGCCCAAACTCGAAGGGTCTGCTGCTGTTGTCCGTTGAGGAGATCCCCTACCCACATTCCAGTCCCATTATCAGACCTTGGTCAGCATAATTTCATTTTGTTTTTTATATTTTTGACCTGATTATCCGACTTTCTCTTGTCCTGTACTTTATATCTCTTTACTAAAACAATGTTGTATTATTAATATAATAATGATGATTGAAAAAAAAAAGAAGACACGATCTTGCTAAGTTTCTTCCCCCTCTTCTTAGCAAGACTAATCGAATGGGCGGAGTTAGGCATATATTTATATATGTAACGTATTAGTATTTAGTATATGGTTAGCTATTATTATCATATAGTAGGTATAATATTATTGTATACATTAAATATACCTTTAATGTAGTTTATATACCCAAATCCTAATTTATAGTATGTTCGAGTTATCATGATATGGGTGGCAGTTCAAAGTTGACAGTTGTTATGTGCCCTAACGAAATAGAATCGATTTTTTAAGTATCGAGAAAGTTAACAAGGGCTATCAAATCGATTTTTATTTGATTGATCTTTGATTATTCAAACTACTTTTTGTTAATTTCTAAATGAATTAAATTAAACGAACCAATAACTCCCGAGCTTGAGAGTTCGGAAAACAAACAACAATAACAAAACAAAAATCAACAAACGTCAAAACAAATGGCACGTAAAGCAACCGCAACAAAAACACAAACCGCATACAAGATGAACTCATACTGACGCGATCCTATATGATGGCCGCACCGATTCATCGATGTATTTTCGATTACGTAGTGTCAGTACCTATGGGTTAACGTTCCGATCCACGCATCAAGTAGCAAAAAGATATTATTCTTTTCTGAATCTTTTTTTGTTAAACTTAACGAATACACTGTGATTATTGTTTCGATTTATAGATAAATAATTTATTGTATTTTTGCAATAGTGATATACATTCTTTTTAAAACCTAATATTTTATTTTGTGCCTGGGTGTATGTAGTATGGTGTGAGAAGGTAGTATAGGTGAAACGGAAAATTACGAACTGTCACCCATGCATGTCATGCTATCTCGAACATACTGTAATATATTGTATTTTTCTCTTTTAAATTTAACCATTTTACTCATTTAATATATTCTAACGCGCGATAAGTGTATTTATGTACCTACATTGCAAAAATAAAGTATTTCATTTCATGTTTTACCAAAGTGCTAATAAAGACCAATCAAATAAGCCCAAACTCGAAGGGTCTGCTGTTGTCCGTTGAGGAGATCCCGTACCCACCTTCCAGTTCCATCAGCAGACCCTGGTCACCATGTTTTACCAAAGTGCTAATAAATACCAATCAAATAAGCCCAAACTCGAAGGGGCTGCTGTTGTCGGTTGAGGAGATCCCGTACCCATCTTCCAGTCGTATCATCAGACCCTGGTCACCTTTTTTTTACAAAATAAAATATTTATTCTGAAAAAGAAATGAAAAATAAAAAGTGAAAACAAAAAATCACCGGTCGGGGTTTGAACCCACGACGATCGGCTACGCTACGGCGGCGAACCTTCCATGTTTCACTAAAATTCTCATTGCGCTGCTCCCTTGTGTCATAGCGTGATGATACATAGCCTAAAACCTTTCCGAAGAAATGCTTTATCTTCCAGTGAAAAGAAGAAGACCATCCATAGACCACCTACGTCTTTTATTTTACATACATTGATTTGACGGATGGTGGGTGGCATACCAATAAATATCTTATATGATAATTTTTTTGCGCAAAGGCCCATAGCATTTGCTGCCTTTAGCTACGTGGCTAGTCCGGCACTGCTTTCGGGTAACAAACCTGTCACAAACTCCCCCCTTTCGACATCCACATCATTCTCGTCCCTCGCCGTGAAGGTGTACAGCACAACGTATCGGCCAGACGGGTCCTTGCTGAACGGGCAAGCTTCACCTTCACTGCCTAGCTCTGAATGGCCGTCATTCGTAGCGCCATCCGATACTGAGAGCCTGTAAAATAAGGGAAAGTTGGAGGATATATATTTATATTGACTTGTTCAACTTTAGTTATCAAGAAAACAGTTTGAACACTTAATGCTATTGAAATGGCTACTTACGATCTTTCAATAGCATTTATGACTCTAAACCACGAATCTTTTAGTAGTAAAGTTTGAACACTCCTTATGTAGGTTTGTTCATTACGTGTCAACTTTTCCACTAGTATAATTTCAGCTTTCTTACGATGCAGCAGTCACCATCGAAAGCACACATGGTGTGAAATTCGTCTTGAAAAAGCCGAAAAAATATTCGTGAAACTATTGGCATGAAGTGAATAAAATTTACCAGTGAGAGTTAACTCACCCGATAATTATTATTCTCGAATGGGAATGCCAAATTATTTGGCACTGTGGATATTTTTGTTCCAATTAGGTATTCAAATAAATGCTCTGTGTGGAATGTTTCTAGAATAATGTAAATTGGAGAACATAGATGACGGGATAAAAAAAACATAATTACTTGCGATTTCTGGCCTCATCTTTCAAGGATTCCCTTTGCAAGTGTCTGAAAAAAGATAACTCCCATTTTACTTCTACTAAGACACATTGGCGTAACCAGGATTTGTAGCTTGGGGGATCGACCCCCGGCTCCGACTCATGAAATCATCAACAAGTATCCTCCCTCGACTAGGTGATCATAAAGATAAATAGAGATAACCCTCCATGCAACAAAATAACATACAAACCAAAAAAACAAAAGAAATAATGTCTTAAATTGGAGAAAGCATCTTTTTATACCAATGCCATCATAGACATCTTAATAATTATATTAATCTAAAACACTAGACCGGCTTTCGGCTTGAAACGCCGTCAAAAATTCCGTACCCATTCGAATTTTACCAAAGACAATACAGAATACAGATGTCAAAAATATTAAATTAAAAGTAGAAGATTGACAAGATGTTTACATGTTCCGCATAGGGATGTTCCGATACCCACAAGGTATCGTTACCTATTCATATAATATAAGTAGTACTCAAATAATTTTTTGATACTACTCGTATGAGTACACCCTCTAAAGTATACTATATAGGGTTACATAAAAACAATTGGCGAAACTCAAACCAGAGGTAGTGTTCATGTATAGAAACAAGACTGTAGAATTAGTTTTTGAAAATTCTAAAAGTCAATATTTATTTTAAAGTTTTCCCGGACGAGATACACCCAAACATTGTGTTGCCTAGACAGAAGACAACCAGCCCCCTTATCGTCTAACTTCAAATTTAAAATAAAACAAAGCAATATTGTCTAAAACGATTACGCGCGAAAACAACAAAAAGAAAAGTCCGCGACGACGTGCGGGCGGTATTATCAAAGACCCCCGCTGTCCGTGGATCCAAGTTGCCGCCGCACGTACTAACGTGTTTCACAGACTATTCCCGGCGGGGAATCCCCACAAGCCGAATTACCGCGATGCCCCCCGCCCCGCGGCCCCGCCGCGTCCGTCGCCGCCGTCAGTAACCGCGCAAACGCATCAACGCAATATTGTGTGTGTCTGTAATCGTAAGTGAAAAGTGACAAAAAGCAACATGCCGTATGCCTACACCAACTCGGAGTACTTTGATATGGTGATGTATTACATGGCTAGTGGCTTCGTGCTGGACTTTGCTCGGGAGCTATACCAACGTCTGCACCCTCACGGTAGCGTGCCTACTCGCGCCACAGTGCTCGGCGCAACCCAGAGGTTGCGGGATTACGGTGTTTTTCGCCGCCCTAATTACGATGGCGGCCGACCTCGTCATAGGCACCTGGAGGATGAAGTCCTCGAATTCTTTGAGATGTTCCCGGAAGCAAGTACTAACGATGGAGCGAAGGAGTTCGGTGTTAGCCAATTTTATTGTTGGCACCTGCTGCGAGAGGGCGGGCAACACCCATATCATTTCACAAGGGTACAAGAACTACTTGAGCGTGACTACGGGCCCCGGATTGTGTTTTGTGAGTGGTTGTTGCAGAACCGCAACTGAAACATCTTTTGGACTGACGAGTCCACATTCACGCGGGTCGGACTGTTTAACCAACAAAACGCACATGTGTGGTCGCCTCACAACCCTCACGCAATCCGAGTGGATCACGTGCAGTACCGTGTTTCCGTGAACGTATGGGCTGGCATCGTGAACGGTCACATCGTGGGGCCTCTGTTCCCGGAGAGGCTGAATAGTGCTACATATCTCGAGCTGCTCGAGCATGTGGGGGACCTTCTGGACGAGTTACCACTAGATGTACATCGTGGCGGCGGTCTCTTCTATCAGCACGATGGAACACCCGCTCACTTCGCGCTAGCAGTGCGCCACTATCTCAATGAGAAGTACGGGCAGAGATGGATAGGAAATGGAGGTCCGGTTCCTTGGCCTCCACGTTCACCAGACCTTACACCGTTGGACTTCTTTTTGTGGGGACGTGTGAAAGATTTGGTGTACACAGACAATTTTCTTTCTGTGAGAACTGTGGCACTACTAAAAGCCAAAATAATAAGTGCGTTTGACGTAGTGCGACAGGATCGAGAAACACTTGGAAGGGTGCAGTCTAACATACTGAGACGTGCTAACCTGTGCATTCAGTACAATGGACGGCACTTTCAACAGCATTTGTAAAAAGGTAAATAATTTGATTCTTATCACTGTACTTTCCGCTTATTTAGTTATCGTGCCAAACGCTAGCAATATGTTCGGCACGCACACACATTTCTATTCGAACTTTGTGTTATTTTAGCAAAACGATAAACCCTGAATTCCACCTAAACTTCATCAAAACAACTTTTTTTGCTGTTAATAATTAGGGCAAGCAAATGAAAATGTGTTGTATTAAATGATATTACGGTGATAGGCAATAATATTTCAAAACGAAATAATTAGGTACCTACCTACTAGCATAACGACCGTCCATAGTCGGTTATTATTAAGGTGTGAGCGTGTCCTTGAAAGCGGGATTTCATTCAACCGGCCTGAGTCGTCTAACGTGAACATCTATCGCTATCGCTTGTCGTGTCAATCGCTTTTCAAATGATGTGTGATGCCATTTATAGCTAATCATGATACGTTTGAAAGCGATAGCGATAAATGTTGAAGTTAGACGATAAGGGGGCTAGTTGTCTCCTGTCTAGGCGACACAATCAGCTGTGTTGGGTGTGTCTCGTCTGGAAAAACTTTAAAATTAAATATTGACTTTTAGAATTTTCAAAAACTAATTCCACAGTCTTGTTTCTATACATGAACACTACCTCTGGTTTGAGTTTCGCCAATTGTTGTTATGTAACCCTATATGCTTACTCATATTGACACTTTTTAGAATTTTTTTATGAGACTGATAAAAATATAGGAAAAACAATTTTAGGAGTGGTTGTTAAAATGTTATTAGATCTTTTATTAATTGAGAAATTATTTTATAGCACACCGTGCGTAAAATGACCACTTTACGCACGCTGCGCTTGCGTAAAGTCGTCATTTTCCGCACTTTTGCTATAAAATATTATACGATACTCGTACGAAAAACTTTTTCTCGACTCGTGTGATTGCAGCACTCACCTTCGGCTCGTGCCGCAAACTCACACTCGTCAGAAAACGTTTCATCGCTCTCGTATCGTAATGTACTATTAGTCCCCATCCCGTCCCGAACTCTTAAATCACGTGATGTGATGAAGCACATTATTTAAAGATATAGGCATAAAAATGTGAACAAGAACAATTAAAAAAATATCTTCATGTGTGTGATGATAAAGCCTCGACGGCCAGTTAAATAAACAGACCATAGATAACGGGGTCTAGTTATTATACTAAATAAAGAAATCTTGTTTCTGAACTTCTGTCCATATTTTCAAACCAAACTAACAACAAGCCATTAATGACAATAAATTTAATTACTTGACAACAATTTAATAGTGTTGCTGACAATAATAAATAAGTTTAAAGGTATAATTTAGTTTCTCTGAATTATATTTTATCGATAGTTACCGATACCTCAGGTTGAAATGGGACATCACTTTAACTCGAGTCTTAGTGTCATCATCTTAAATAAATTATACACAAATTCTTGTACTTTTATTCCACATATATTTATTTTATTCTAACTTAGGCTACCGGTTTCGTATTACACATCATCGGGCCAACAAATTATTAATTATTATTTAACATGACAGAAAGAAAACAAAAGAAAACATTTTTAACAAGCAAATATAAAATAAACAAAGGCTTGCGTTTCAAAATGGGTCTACGTCAAGGTTAAATCTATAAATAACGGCAATAAATATGTTGTGTTTCAATATCATTTTTTTATTATATGTCAGGATACACATCTAAAAATTAAGTCAAATAAGTTAAAAAATATAAAATATAAACTACAATTAAACATAAAATTTTGATTGATTAATTAATAACATCATTTAAAATATGTCAGAAGTGGTGAGGAATTTAATTCTAATTGGTCATTTAAAATTTTGTCTGGATCGTTATTAAGAATTTTATTTATTGTTATAAATATATATAATTTAGCTATATAAAGCCTTTAGTTTCTTTTCACTTGTATTAATAATAAAAAAAATATTGATTTTCGAAAAATATTTCGGCCCACTATGGGGCCGGCATCAGTCGAATGTTGAAAATTCGAAAATTGAAATTCGACCGATGCCGGCCCCATAGTGGGCCGAAATATATTTCGAAAATCAATATTTTTTTTATTATTTATTGTTATATTAATTTCCAAATAATTAAATCTTGCACTTTTATTATATCATCTTAAATTCATAAACTATAATTGCCACAAAGGCGACATTCGTCGTAGGTGATATATGTGAGCCACCTATTAGTTGACAAAATTACATGGTGTACCCCGCCACCCCTTGCACCCTTATTACGTCTGTTCTCAAAAGAAATTTTCATCGTAATTATTTGGTTGACTAGTAGGTGGCTCTCGAAACGTCAAAATCACGTCGGTACGCTGTCAAAGCCCTGAACACCTGAATGCCACCCGTATTTGTACGGGAGGGGGGGGGGGGGGCTGTCTCTTCTGGGGGGGGCTGTGCCCCTACCTAGTTACGCCTATGCTCAGACATCATTGTGGAAGAATCTGATGGATAAACTTGGAAAAGGCATTTTTGCATATGGCCTTCCCCAGCAAACAGTGATATTCCGTCACCATCAATAACAAGCAGAAGCTCTGATACTGAGCTGGCAAGAGCTCAAACTCAAAGCTGTCAGATGGAAGATGTAATATTAAGCAGTTTTTTTTTTGTGTATTTTCTGTAGATGAGTCATTTATTTATGTCATATATCTCAATAACTACACTAGATAGGGTTTGGAATTTCTGTCCATTATGTACCCTATACTGTATACAACATAACTGAAAAAGCCGATTCATATGGTACTTTAGAGTTCCGTACCCAAATATTTGACCAACTTAATTTTGCACTTTTATTTCACAAATTTTGTAAGCATGTAATTTTTGTTCAAAGTAGGTAATAGATAATGTTCAAATTAAATAATTTAAATATATTTACTTATTCGCGAGTCTTTATCTCTACTTGACCGGTTATTAAATAAAATGCTTACTGTTCATTTCCCCAGAATTAAAAAAAAAATGTTTCATGCCTTAGATAAGGAAAACTGTATAAAAATCTGGTTGTGCTTAGTTTTTTTTTTGTAATGATAGTAGAAATATAAAATTCTATAAAGTTATACATTGCGACTTAAGAATTTTTATTTATGTTAATTCGGTTGTTTTTTAAACATCGATGTGCTATTTTTGTCTGCTTTTCGGAATAAATAGATCAATTTAGGAATGTAATTTGAATATAAAAACTTTTCGTCCTTTTACACTGATTTTATAACCATTTTAGTTTTTACAGGAAACTTATGTCACATAGTGCACAGTAAGAGTGTGGTATGAACCCTTCTCTTCTGGACTCTGCTATTGGTATGATAATTTAACTTACTGAGATACATCTCTATGCGCCAAGTCAGCGGGTGACCGACCTCTGGGCAGTTTCTTCTTCAGATCATGGTGTTCACATGGTGCACAGTAAGAGTGTGGTATGAACCCTTCTCTTCTGGACTCTGCTATTGGTATGATAATTTAACTTACTGAGATACATCTCTATGCGCCAAGTCAGCGGGTGACCGACCTCTGGGCAGTTTCTTCTTCAGATCATGGTGTTCACATGGTGCACAGTAAGAGTGTGGTATGAACCCTTCTCTTCTGGACTCTGCTATTGGTATGATAATTTAACTTACTGAGAGACATCTCTATGCGCCAAGTCAGCGGGTGACCTACCTCTGGGCAGTTTCTTCTTCAGATCATGGTGTTCACATGGTGCACAGTAAGAGTGTGGTATGAACCCTTCTCTTCTGGACTCTGCTATTGGTATGATAATTTAACTTACTGAGAGACATCTCTATGCGCCAAGTCAGCGGGTGACCGACCTCTGGGCAGTTTCTTCTTCAGATCATGGTGTTCACATGGTGCACAGTAAGAGTGTGGTCTGAACCCTTCTCTTCTGGACTCTGCTATTGGTATGATAATTTAACTTACTGAGAGACATCTCTATGGTGCACAGTAAGAGTGTGGTATGAACCCTTCTCTTCTGGACTCTGCTATTGGTATGATAATTTAACTTACTGAGAGACATCTCTATGCGCCAAGTCAGCGGGTGACCGACCACTGGGCAGTTTCTTCTTCAGATCATGGTGTTCACACGGTGCACAGTAAGAGTGTGGTCTGAACCCTTCTCTTCTGGACTCTGCTATCGGTATGATAATTTAACTTACTGAGAGACATCTCTATGCGCCAAGTCAGCGGGTGACCGACCTCTGGGCTGTTTCTTCTTCAGATCATGGTGTTCACATGGTGCACAGTAAGAGTGTGGTATGAACCCTTCTCTTCTGGACTCTGCTATTGGTATGATAATTTAACTTACTGAGATACATCTCTATGCGCCAAGTCAGCGGGTGACCGACCTCTGGGCAGTTTCTTCTTCAGATCATGGTGTTCACATGGTGCACAGTAAGAGTGTGGTATGAACCCTTCTCTTCTGGACTCTGCTATTGGTATGATAATTTAACTTACTGAGATACATCTCTATGCGCCAAGTCAGCGGGTGACCGACCTCTGGGCAGTTTCTTCTTCAGATCATGGTGTTCACATGGTGCACAGTAAGAGTGTGGTATGAACCCTTCTCTTCTGGACTCTGCTATTGGTATGATAATTTAACTTACTGAGAGACATCTCTATGCGCCAAGTCAGCGGGTGACCTACCTCTGGGCAGTTTCTTCTTCAGATCATGGTGTTCACATGGTGCACAGTAAGAGTGTGGTATGAACCCTTCTCTTCTGGACTCTGCTATTGGTATGATAATTTAACTTACTGAGAGACATCTCTATGCGCCAAGTCAGCGGGTGACCGACCTCTGGGCAGATTCTTCTTCAGATCATGGTGTTCACATGGTGCACAGTAAGAGTGTGGTATGAACCCTTCTCTTCTGGACTCTGCTATTGGTATGATAATTTAACTTACTGAGAGACATCTCTATGGTGCACAGTAAGAGTGTGGTATGAACCCTTCTCTTCTGGACTCTGCTATTGGTATGATAATTTAACTTACTGAGAGACATCTCTATGCGCCAAGTCAGCGGGTGACCGACCTCTGGGCAGTTTCTTCTTCAGATCATGGTGTTCACATGGTGCACAGTAAGAGTGTGGTCTGAACCCTTCTCTTCTGGACTCTGCTATTGGTATGATAATTTAACTTACTGAGAGACATCTCTATGGTGCACAGTAAGAGTGTGGTATGAACCCTTCTCTTCTGGACTCTGCTATTGGTATGATAATTTAACTTACTGAGAGACATCTCTATGCGCCAAGTCAGCGGGTGACCGACCACTGGGCAGTTTCTTCTTCAGATCATGGTGTTCACACGGTGCACAGTAAGAGTGTGGTCTGAACCCTTCTCTTCTGGACTCTGCTATCGGTATGATAATTTAACTTACTGAGAGACATCTCTATGCGCCAAGTCAGCGGGTGACCGACCTCTGGGCTGTTTCTTCTTCAGATCATGGTGTTCACATGGTGCACAGTAAGAGTGTGGTATGAACCCTTCTCTTCTGGACTCTGCTATTGGTATGATAATTTAACTTACTGAGATACATCTCTATGCGCCAAGTCAGCGGGTGACCGACCTCTGGGCAGTTTCTTCTTCAGATCATGGTGTTCACATGGTGCACAGTAAGAGTGTGGTATGAACCCTTCTCTTCTGGACTCTGCTATTGGTATGATAATTTAACTTACTGAGATACATCTCTATGCGCCAAGTCAGCGGGTGACCGACCTCTGGGCAGTTTCTTCTTCAGATCATGGTGTTCACATGGTGCACAGTAAGAGTGTGGTATGAACCCTTCTCTTCTGGACTCTGCTATTGGTATGATAATTTAACTTACTGAGAGACATCTCTATGGTGCACAGTAAGAGTGTGGTATGAACCCTTCTCTTCTGGACTCTGCTATTGGTATGATAATTTAACTTACTGAGAGACATCTCTATGCGCCAAGTCAGCGGGTGACCGACCTCTGGGCTGTTTCTTCTTCAGATCATGGTGTTCACATGGTGCACAGTAAGAGTATGGTATGAACCCTTCTCTTCTGGACTCTGCTATTGGTATGATAATTTAACTTACTGAGAGACATCTCTATGGTGCACAGTAAGAGTGTGGTATGAACCCTTCTCTTCTGGACTCTGCTATTGGTATGATAATTTAACTTACTGAGAGACATCTCTATGCGCCAAGTCAGCGGGTGACCGACCTCTGGGCAGATTCTTCTTCAGATCATGGTGTTCACATGGTGCACAGTAAGAGTGTGGTATGAACCCTTCTCTTCTGGACTCTGCTATTGGTATGATAATTTAACTTACTGAGAGACATCTCTATGGTGCACAGTAAGAGTGTGGTATGAACCCTTCTCTTCTGGACTCTGCTATTGGTATGATAATTTAACTTACTGAGAGACATCTCTATGCGCCAAGTCAGCGGGTGACCGACCTCTGGGCAGTTTCTTCTTCAGATCATGGTGTTCACATGGTGCACAGTAAGAGTGTGGTATGAACCCTTCTCTTCTGGACTCTGCTATTGGTATGATAATTTAACTTACTGAGAGACATCTCTATGCGCCAAGTCAGCGGGTGACCGACCTCTGGGCAGTTTCTTCTTCAGATCATGGTGTTCACATGGTGCACAGTAAGAGTGTGGTATGAACCCTTCTCTTCTGGGCTCTGCTATTGGTATGATAATTTAACTTACTGAGAGACATCTCTATGCGCCAAGTCAGCGGGTGACCGACCTCTGGGCAGTTTCTTCTTCAGATCATGGTGTTCACATGGTGTACAGTAAGAGTGTGGTATGAACCCTTCTCTTCTGGACTCTGCTATTGGTATGATAATTTAACTTACTGAGAGACATCTCTATGCGCCAAGTCAGCGGGTGACCGACCTCTGGGCAGTTTCTTCTTCAGATCATGGTGTTCACATGGTGCACAGTAAGAGTGTGGTATGAACCCTTCTCTTCTGGACTCTGCTATTGGTATGATAATTTAACTTACTGAGAGACATCTCTATGCGCCAAGTCAGCGGGTGACCGACCTCTGGGCAGTTTCTTCTTCAGATCATGGTGTTCACATGGTGCACAGTAAGAGTGTGGTATGAACCCTTCTCTTCTGGACTCTGCTATTGGTATGATAATTTAACTTACTGAGAGACATCTCTATGCGCCAAGTCAGCGGGTGACCGACCTCTGGGCAGTTTCTTCTTCAGATCATGGTGTTCACACGGTGCACAGTAAGAGTGTGGTCTGAACCCTTCTCTTCTGGACTCTGCTATTGGTATGATAATTTAACTTACTGAGAGACATCTCTATGCGCCAAGTCAGCGGGTGACCGACCTCTGGGCAGTTTCTTCTTCAGATCATGGTGTTCACATGGTGCACAGTAAGAGTGTGGTATGAACCCTTCTCTTCTGGACTCTGCTATTGGTATGATAATTTAACTTACTGAGAGACATCTCTATGCGCCAAGTCAGCGGGTGACCGACCTCTGGGCAGTTTCTTCTTCAGATCATGGTGTTCACATGGTGCACAGTAAGAGTGTGGTATGAACCCTTCTCTTCTGGACTCTGCTATTGGTATGATAATTTAACTTACTGAGAGACATCTCTATGCGCCAAGTCAGCGGGTGACCGACCTCTGGGCAGTTTCTTCTTCAGATCATGGTGTTCACATGGTGCACAGTAAGAGTGTGGTATGAACCCTTCTCTTCTGGACTCTGCTATTGGTATGATAATTTAACTTACTGAGATACATCTCTATGCGCCAAGTCAGCGGGTGACCGACCTCTGGGCAGTTTCTTCTTTAGATCATGGTGTTCACATGGTGCACAGTAAGAGTGTGGTATGAACCCTTCTCTTCTGGATTCTGCTATTGGTATGATAATTTAACTTACTGAGATACATCTCTATGCGCCAAGTCAGCGGGTGACCGACCTCTGGGCAGTTTCTTCTTCAGATCATGGTGTTCACATGGTGCACAGTAAGAGTGTGGTATGAACCCTTCTCTTCTGGATTCTGCTATTGGTATGATAATTTAACTTACTGAGATACATCTCTATGCGCCAAGTCAGCGGGTGACCGACCTCTGGGCAGTTTCTTCTTCAGATCATGGTGTTCACATGGTGCACAGTAAGAGTGTGGTATGAACCCTTCTCTTCTGGACTCTGCTATTGGTATGATAATTTAACTTACTGAGATACATCTCTATGCGCCAAGTCAGCGGGTGACCGACCTCTGGGCAGTTTCTTCTTCAGATCATGGTGTTCACATGGTGCACAGTAAGAGTGTGGTATGAACCCTTCTCTTCTGGACTCTGCTACTATTACATATACCCAGTCATTTTCTCTATACAACACATTGACTATTTGACCACGTTTCACCTAAAAGAATAAACAAACATTCCTTTAATTTTAAATATATCCATAATAAAGCATCTAGTTAAGAAGTTGTGTGTGTACATTGAATATACAGAATGAACCGAACAAATGCCCCCTGAAGGGAAAGTACCTTTAATATTAGAGATAGCAAATTTTACTCAAAGGAACCTTTATTTTATTTTTAAGTTTGTATGTGTGTGTGTATGTTTGTTACTCTTTCACGCTGAAATGGCTGAACGGATTTGGATGAAATTTAGAATGGATATAGCTTATACCCTAACTTAACACATAGGCTACTTTTTATCCTGCAAAAATGCATGGTTTCTGTAATATAAATCAATATCATTGAAAAATCAGGTGTGTCTAATTAGCGCGGTCCGTAACAGTTTGTGGTGAAATAAGACAATGCTTTAATATTTCATTCATCAGGTGTCTAATTAGCACGGTGAATAATCGTTTGTGGTGAAATAAGACAAAGCTATGTTATTTCATATATTATTATATTAATTGTAAACCAAAATATAAATCCTAGATAGATGAAAAAACCGTCCAAGTGCGAGTCGGACTCGCGCACGAAGGATTCCGTACTATATAACACACCATAATAATATATTATAAATGCGAAAGTTTGTGTGTGTGTGTGTGTGTATATGTTTGTTACTCTTTCACGCTGAAACGGTTGGACGGATTTGGATGAAATTTAAAATGGATATAGCTTATACCTAAATTAACACATAGGCTACTTATTATCCCGAAAAAAAGTATGTTGTTAAACCGTTTAACACGCGGGCGGAGCCCCAGGAAAAAGCTAGTTGTAAATAGTTTATTATTGTGTGTAACTGACACCGACCACATCAAGTGGTCGAAATATATTTTACAAAACTTACCATCGTATTATGTGTTTTCTTATATACAGGTTGATTGGTAATTAGATGCAATCCTTTGAAGGAGTTGTAGAAGAGAACAATTGCAGTCGATTCGACTATATAATGCCTTATGCAAAAGTGAACCATTTCTGAGATATTTTGAATTTAGCTTTTTTTTTAAAGTAAACTTTTAAAAGATATATTTAAAAAACCAGCCAATATTTTATATTTTTTTTATGTCTTTCGCTTTGATACCATCCCAGTCAATAAACAATAACCCTAAAATGTACATAATTGACGTAAACCTTGCTGAGAAATAACCAAGTTACAATATTTCTCCTGTACAGCGTACTTAACACAAGTGCTCATTTTAAAAATTGATTCTATTTTTACATTCTCATATGTTGGTGCTTACTTTTCAACACATATCTGGACTCTATGATTGTAACAATTTGTATTGGAGTAAATAATTTTGTAATATTGATTTCAGTACAATCCTTGAGACCCTGAATCCAGCCATGTATTGGAGTAAAGGGAATAATATCAAACATTTGAATAGTATTTTCCTGGAAATAAGCCATTTCTTTTAGCTTGCCATTTGAGATCACTTCTCAGAATTTGATCCTTAAAAACTTTGGATGGCTAAAAAAAAACAGTGGGTTTTTGTTTTTGATTTAGGTACTAAACAAATTTTTGATTTGATACTATTTCCTAAAATATCATCTTTTTATGCATATTGAAGTACAAAATTTTGTAAGTATTATCAGTAGATTGAGAGATGAAAATAGTAGAAGCTTTGTAAATCAATAATTTCATAACATTTGAGTGATTAAAAAACTGGTTGAGTAGGTTTTATATAACAGCCCAACAAACTTTCTATCTTTCTAATGTAATATGTAAAAAAATCCAGTTTACCTCAAGCTCATCATCAACACAAGGAGCAAAGTCGTGCAAAACCACCATTTTCGAGTCTGGGCTGAGGCCATGCTCTTTCTCAATACCAACACGCACCAAAGTTTCAATACTGGCTGAGCCTGTTATCCTTCCCATACCAGGACTTAGTCCTGATCCAGGACGGGATAAGTCTTTATCAGAGTCACCACTACTGGCTGAAATTAAAAATAGTATTGTAAAAAGTTGAATGAAGTAGAGCAGTTTCAACAAAAAAGTTCCCATAAATAAAATACTAGAAAGTAGGGTTATGCAGCGAATGTAAAATAAGACTTGATTTGTATGCCCCAAATATGTAATTTTGCACCTGCACATTCATAAAAGGCGAAACATGGCAAAAACACTAGTATAAGTACGAAGTTCTGTGAGGTCATTGACATAAAAGTTCCCATGGTTGAAAGCTCTGGACACTTACATTTCTTCTTCTTTCCACGTCGTATTCTTACAGGACACAGGAATGCCATATTTTTTGTACTTCTATATATACATTACTGTTACAATTTTATTGAGTTTCGGATGTTTCTGTGTCCTAATTAGTTAAAAAAAAGATTTTCACACGATTTCTTTCTATTTGTCAAATCAAATGACAAACTTTTATTGTTGCGTTTTGTTATTTCATTGAACAAGCGATGAGATTTAATATTTTGGAGTCAGATCATGGAACATTAACAATTGTACCAAACATTACAGGGCCACGTTCAGTTTGATATTCGGGCGACGGCCACCTAACATACTATAACCCTTTTTCCTAAAGGGCATAGCATGTTTTTTTTTGCTTAGGATGAAATCTCCTTGTCCACTAACTTTGAGCGGCTGTACCGAGACCATGGGTGTTTCTGGCGGCTTGGAAACGGTATATTACGCTTAAGTATCTATTTTGTCTAGTAAACGCGTTTAAAATGTTGAGTTAGTGTATGTATAAGCTACTTTTTCCGAATTATTATCATAATTTGTTACTTTTAGTTTTAATTAACAACCTCGCATCGCTGCAGCGATGAACTCTGCAGCCGCTGCAAAGAGTTATAAACGACAATTTTACATAACTTTGACAAGCATCGAGCAGCGCAAATTATTTCCGCTGATCTCTGCAGCGTCATTTTGACGTATGGCCGTTTAACACAAATGCATCGCTGCAACCGTTGCACAGCCAGGGGCGGATCCAGCCTGCGAGCCAGGGGGGGTCACAGGCTCCATAATTGTAATAAAAACCATTATAAATACAGGTGTAAAGGTGTAAATATTTTCTGTCTGTCCTGATCATAATGATATGAGAACTGTCCGTCAATCCGTTAAATAATAAAAGAAATTTATCTTTTTTGTCTCCTCGCGAATCTATTTAACACTTCCTCTACGTCAACTGGAATGTTTTTGTGAACGTTGAGAAGTGCCAGTCCTGTCAGGCAGTCTTCTGCCATTGACGCCCGAAGCTAAGTTTTTAAACGTCGAAGGGTGGAAAATGATTTCTCTACCGTAGCTACGAAGGTGCGGATGTGGTTCAAGAAGTAACTGACCTGACAAAGATAAGACAAAATAATTGGAAAAAAAACTCATTTATTTCTCAATATAGTCTCCTTTTAACGCAATACATTTTCCCAGCGATGTTCAATGGCTTCGATACCTTGTTTATAGTGATTAGTGTCAAGCTCCTCAAAATACCCATCAACAGCAGATTCTACCTCTTTATTATTGACAAATCTTATACCGCCGAGCCACTTTTTCAGGTTTGGAAACAGAAAATAATCCGAGGGAGCTAGGTCTGGCGAATAAGGTGTATGAGGAAGCAATTCTAACTTCAACTCATTAATTTTAGCGATTGCAATAGTGGACGTGTGAACTGGTGCATAGTCCTGATGAAACAACTCTTTCTTTTTCTCTAAATGCGGCCGTTTTTTGTAAATTTCATCACTCAAACGCTGCAGTAGGTAGTTTTGCGTAGTACTCGCCGTTGATCGTTTTGCCTTTTTGAAGATATCAATAAAAATTATCCCATGCGCATCCCAAAATACTGACGCCATGATCTTGCCAGTAGATGGAACTGACTTGAACTGAGCTGATTCTCCATTTTCAGTCCATTGTTTCGACTGTTCTTTCGTCTCAAGGGTAAAGTGAAGAAATTTCTCCAAACTCTGGATTGAAACATGTTTACGTCGCTGCTTTTGTTCAATGGTGAGCAATTGCGCACCCATTTTGCGCACATCTTCCTCATGCCCAAATTTTCAGTCAATATGCGATAAACATTAGTACTTTTTGAAATGCCTAACCATGTCTGCTAACTCGCGTACTTTTAGTCAACGGTCTCCCAATACAAATTTTTGGATTTTTTTGCCATTTCTGGGGTAGTCACTTCATTTGGTCGGCCGCTGCGATTTTTGTCTAGGCAGCTCGTGCGACCTCTTTTAATCTCAGCGACTTAATATTTTACTGTTGTAAATGAAGGAGCAGACTCTCCCAAAGTAGAATCCAGCTCAACTTTAATATCAATTGGACTTACGCCTTTCAAATGAAAGTATTGTATCACATATCGATGACCAATTTTGTCCATGTTTGCAAAATCACTCAGAAGAGCAATCTCTATCAATATCTGTGAAACAAAAACAACAGTGCATCTTTTTTTTTCAATTTAACTTGCCATAAGATTCGAACTTTCAAATTTTATTTTAATTTTTCTGCCAGTATTGTTATCTATATACCAGGTTGGCTATTTTTGGGACCACCTACGTAAACTGGCTGGTAATGTGGCAAGAATTTGTAAAAACTTGGATATATTTCGGTATCACAATTTTCCATCAGTTGAGGAAGTGAAAGCGGAATGTTTGGAGTCCTTTGCCATTTGAACATCCGTACTCTGTGCTCGTTTACGACTGCTGAAGGAGGAGTTCCGTCTATTGGCAGTTTATATTCCCCCGCAATTAATTGGAAAACATACAGTTACCCAAAATAATAATAAAAACCGGACAAGTGCGAGTCGGACTCGCCCACCGAGGGTTCTGTACACATTTACCTCGATGATTAATTACGAACTGTATATAAAGACCATATTTTTTATGATTTAATTACAAAAGTATGGTTTTCAGATTTTTCCCTATAACTACTTGTAAAATAAGACGGTATCACTTGCCAAATTTCATAGTTCTAGATCAACGGAAAATACCATATAAATTTTGATTCCTTTGAGAGTGTCAAAATTTACGATTTTGCGGCATAAACGTATATTTCGTACGTTAACTTAGAAGTTTGATTATTTCACAGCTTCAAGGGTCTGTAGACTTGAGTATATGGTTTTAATTTCAACTCGATACCTCCACGCGTTCCCAAGTTAAAGGGTCTTGACACACAGACAGACGGACGGACGGACAGACGGACATCAAGGTGGTCCTATAAGGGTTTCGTTTTTTCCTTTTGAGGTACGTAACCCAAAAAATACCTCTTTTTATTATTATTTTGAGTAACTGTATTTTTTATATTTTTATTTTCTTACTGTCAACTTTACTTAAATCAATATTATGAGACTTATTTTCCAATTAATTAACACAGTTTATTTCCCTAACCCGATAAGGAATATTAACAATAGCAATCATATAACACTGCCAATAGACACGAAACATGATTATTATCAGAGGATATATTTTATAAGTTTAAGCTCACAGTTTACCGTGGTCCGTTGAGAAAATTTTAGCCTATTGGTACACTTAGCGTGGTCCGATGCATGCAACTCGCAACGGACCACGTGAGCCGATGGGAATAAGCCGCCTGCGCCAGCAGGTGATTAGATGTGGGGATAATTAAAAAAATACGTGTAATTTTAGGTTAATTTAGCGTGTGTGTTACAAAAAAAAGGTTAAGCTAGGCACAGGGGGGGGGGGGGGGGGTCATGACGGGTTTTGACATGATGAGTTTTTTTTTCTCGTCTATCCCATAGTGTGGGGTATCGTTGGATAGGCCGTTTAAAAACATTGTGGGTGTGTCAAAACCATTTTTCGATTTAGGGATCCGTTGGCGAAATATTATCTAAGCTTTAAAGTGAACATTTTAGTTAGAGTGGAGCGTTCCCCCCCCTGCTAGCTAAACGGTTGTTTATAGAAATGTGAAAAAATTCATAGAAGTAGTATACCTATATATAGTGAATTTAAAAGAAAACCATCACAGCTAAGTAGGCTTTACAGGTTTACGAGTACAGGTCGCGCCAAACTTTTGGTCCCCATATTATGTATGGGACTAGATGTTTGGCGCGGTCTGTATTAGTAGACCAACTTATATGTACCAGGCAACTACGGAACCCTACATTGCGCGTGGTCCGACACGCACTTGGCCGGTTTTTCTTCTTGCTTTTGAAAAATAATTTAAAATGACTGTCAACTGCTTGTTTTTTACCGATTGCTGCTTTTTTGTTGTTATTCCTATTCCTAATACTTCAGAATATTTCGTAAGTATTCCACGGTAATGATTCGGATGTTTTCCGACTGCAACTGTAGTCAAGACCTTTATATTCGGAACGCGTGGAAGTTCGAGTTGAAATTAAAACCATATATTTACTCAAATCCACAGTCCCTTGAAGCTGTAAAAAAAATCAAACTTCTAAGTTAACGTAAAAAAGATACGGGCTTTTATGCCGCAAAAAACGTATATTTCGATACTCTCAAGAGAATCAAAATTTATAGGGTAAGTATTTCCTGGCAAGTAATACCGTCTAGGAAAGTATACAGTGTAGGAAAAAATCTTAAAACTATACATTTGTAAATAAATCATTAAAAATCATAGAGGCTAAGCAACGGTATGCGCAGTCATACTTGTACGGGTTACCAAATCTTTTTGTAGATTTTTTTATACTACTAATTTGTACGGTACCCTCGGTGGGTGAGTCCGCCCGCTTTACAATAATATCAAGAACTTAACCACAGAAGAGCATATCCAAATAGTGGATAATTATGTGTAATGTATATTTGCTGACATGCCAAGTCAGTTTGATGCAGAGGTTGAAGAACATATTCAATACTCTAGGTAGATGGGAACTTGCGTTTTGGAGATGTTCTCTCCTGAGACTATCGTGACCAGGTGATTTTCCCTTTTTCATATTTTTAAAACAAAGATTACCTATGTCATTTATAGAAAATTTGGTTTCGTGCTCCTCAGATAGAGTTTCAGAGTTTTCAGGTATCTAGCATCAGCGAGATGATTTTACAGTAAAGTGTTCCAGCAATATCTTCAGAGTCAGTCATGCCTTCGACGCTTTAATTGTTTATATATTTCCAAAATTGTTTGAAATTATTGACGGTGTGATGCTGGCATCATTTTAATCCAGATTTAAATATTTTTTTACTTATGTTCATCTCTTCATATATTTTACCAGTTTGACGTTTACCGTTTCTTTTAGTATCCACATCTTAAATTTAAGCCTAGCCTTGGCTAAGGGGTCATCTCGGCCACGTTGACACCTTTCGATTAAATCAATTTTATTGGGGGTCAACTCGGCCTCACATACAAAGTACAGTCAATCTAAGAAAGGATTGGATCACTATTAAAAAAAATTAAAACCAATATCGTAACCAGAAAAGAGCAATTACCTGTCGCTTCTTTTCCATATAGTATTTGTTTTTGTCTAACGTGTTTTCTTTAAATATATGCAAATAAGGTTTTTTAAAAAATCTTGCAGCATGAAACTTTGTTATACCTATTGGTGATTAGATTAATTACGGTTAGGTATAGTATTCGTTCATATTTTCGTGATGTTGATTTTTGCTTTGCCCATTTCGCGTTTCACTTTTCTCGGCCTCATTTGGCGCTTTTATAAAAGAAAAAAGAAAAACAGGCAAAGGTGTCAAATATGGCTTTTTACGGAAATCAGCTCTCTCTTAAATGGAGGCTGTTTTTAGCTGCCCCATTTGCCCGATGGCGTTTTTCTTTTGTTTTTGCATACACACGCTGTGCGATCCAGCCGAAATGTGTGTAGACATTTCAAATGTTGCAATGACATTCTTGTTAGTTGTAGGCTAGGCGGGATCAGTAGGTAAGTAGGGGGTTGGTTATTTATTACGTGAGACAGTTTTAGCCCTTTTTTATGTAAGGAATAATAAGATTTATTGGAACTCGCTCCCCCCAATCAATCTCACGTAATAATAGGTTGGGGAAAAACTCTTTTCGCAAATAGTATGTATGAACTTATAATAAATTCTCTTTAGCTATACCATTTGCATCTGGCTGGTTTTGGTATTATTAAAAAGTTTAAATTTTAAAAAAGATAATTCCAAATTCAAATTAGGTAAAATGTGTGATTTTCATTTGTTTTTCCTACTGTTGAGATGAGTGAATCTAATGAAGAAATTCGATACATTTTAAAATTTTACTACAAAAAAGGTAAATATGCAACGCAAGCCGCGAAAAAATTTTGTGATGTTTATAGACCTACTGCAGTGTCTGTGAGAGTAGCTTCAGTCCAGAAATTTTGATGTCAAAGATGCACCTCGCTCTGGGCGCCCTGTTACGGATAAAATGGATGCCATTTTTTGAAACAGTGGAGCAAGATCGGCATATCAGTAGTTACGATGTAGCTGAAGAACTGGGAATTGACCACAAAACAGTTTTAGCGCATTTGAAAAAAGCCGGGTACACAAAAAAGCTCGATATTTGGGTGCCTCATGAGCTCACTGAAAGAAACTTAATAAACCGTGTACTCATTTGTGATTCTTTATTACGACGTAATTTGAAAAACCTGATAACTGGTGATGAAAACTGGATCACGTACGACAAGAATGTGCGAAAAAGGTCGTGGTCAAAGGCAGGTCAGGCTTCACAGACTCTGGCGAAACCCGGGTTATCTCGCAACAAGGTAATGCTGTGTGTATGGTGGGATCAAAAGGTTATTATTTACTATGAGCTGTTACCGCCAGGCAGGACTATCAATTCTGAACTCTACTGCGAACAACTGATGAGATTAAAGCAAGAAGTTGAGAGAAAGCGGCCAGAATTAGTCAACAGAAGGGGTGTGGTTTTTCATCATGATAACGCTAGACCTCACACATCTTTAGCCACTCAGCAAAAATTAAGAGAGTTTGGCTGGGACGTATTAATGTATCCGCCGTATAGTCCTGACCTTGCACCTTCAGATTTCCACTTGTTTCGGTCTCTTCAGAATTCTTTAGGCAGTGTCAGGTTAACATGATGTGTAACATCACGAGAGGACTGCCAAAACCACTTGTTGCGGTTTTTTGATCAGAAGCCCCAGAATTTCTATAGCAATGGGATCATGTCCCTACCTACAAGATGGCAGAAAGTTATCCATCAAAATTGCACCTACACACTTTAGTTAAATGTAAATAAACTTCTTACAAAAATGTTTTGAATTTGATTTTTTTCATTAAAATGCGAAGAAACTTTTTCCCCAACCTTATTTAATTTCAAAGTAAATATTAATAAAAACCCAAATTAATTGATTAATTTCTAGGTAAAAAAGACTAAAATTGAGAATTAAAATACTAACTATATACGATCCATCGGGGCTAGCCTAAGGGCGCAACGGCCAATCAGATAAACGATCAGCCACAGGAAAATATATCACATAATCTTACGTAAGAGATATCCACTACTTACCCCGTCCCATGTAAGAAAAAGTAAGATTTAGTCTGAACCCTTCCCCCTATGTGGTCTAACATAATAAATAAACAGCCCTTAGCAGCATGCGTCTGCATAAGTTATAAAGTAACGATAATTATTACTGATGAATAATTTGAACTAATATTCCACTAATTTGTAATTTTTTAAAATTAATATTGAACTCTTGATGATATTATAAAAACTTTAATATAATATGGAAACGATAATATCAAGATTTGCGAAAACTATCACGCCGCGCCGGGCAGATCAGGTATATCAGTGATTTGCGTGAACCTCGTCTGCTAGTCTTCACGTGTAAATTAGGAGGACATTTCAGATGTTATGTCAGGTGTTTAAATGCATATATCCAAGACAAGACCACATATATTTTCTCGAAGTGTCATACGGTGAGTGAGAAGGCATTTTTGTCCCACTACGTGTTTCACATGCTGAAGTAACTATGAATTTTTTCGGTGTCATTTCTCGCGGTTTTTGTGCTCTGAAAATTGTTTTGTTCCTTTGTTTGTGTGGGAGCAATTGTTCTCTCCTTTACTATACGTGTGGGTAATCGAGTTATTTTCCTTAACGAAAGAGAAGCAGTGGTAATTAAAAGATTAGGTGGCAATTTTCGCCCTTTCATCATCTGTAATCGTACTTTCTTGATATCAGTCTACCCATTACGTCTTTCTGAAAAATCCAGGTAAACCACCTGCCATGCGTCCAATTTCGATTGCCAACTGGACTATTTTACGAAAATAATTTTAAATTATTAATTAATTTAAAATAATTTAAAATAATTTTTGAGAGTGTCGAAATATACGTTTTTTGCGACATAAACGGCCGTATCTTTTTTTCACGTTAACTTACATTGATTGGATTCTTTCACAGCTTCAAGGGACTGTAGACTTGAGTATATGGTTTTATTTTCAACTCGACACCTTCATGCGTTCCCGAGATAAAGGGTCTTGACAGACAGACGGACAACAAAGTAATCCTGTAAGGGTTTCGTTTTTTCCTTTTTAAGGTACGGAACCCTAAAAAATAACATTCTCCAGATCTAATCATATTTCGTCAGGAGCTCTAACATAAGAAAAAATTGTATGAAACCAGTTTTATTCTTCTGCAATCTATTAAATTATTGGGGTTAATATTTTAATGGATATAATTTAATAGATTGCAGAAGAATAGCTAAAACTGGTTTCATAAAAATTATGTTCATTCTTTTATGTTAAAGCCACTTGAATATTTCCGTAAAATACCAGGGTGGTGTTAGGATGGAGGTTGGAAACTGGCGATAAGACAAGATAAAACGACCAAATTTCGTAAAAAAAATCAAGAAATTGCAAGAAAAAATTTCAGTTGCTACATTTTGGCCGAGTAGGTTTTGTAACGTTTCCAGCGAACAGCTGATTTTTTTTTCGCGATTTGGTTGTTGGTTCCATAATGTTCGGACGAGCACTATCGCTATTCGCCAGTTTCCGGCTTCCGCAGCATAATACTAACACCCTGTACATAGTTGAGATTGGTAAATCCATAAATGTTGAATGTAAAACCCGGTAAGTAGGTAAGATTGTGATCCCCAGTTCCCAGTAGAGGGGTGTATCTTGTTTATGACGGCTCTGGAAATACTTTTTACATCTATATGAGTTTCCGCGGATATAAAACTGGATTCTTCACAGGGACGGATTCGGGGTCCGTATAAGGCTAGATGCACGACTTCAAATGAGCATATCACACTGTGTAACTTGGTGAATCGGTATAGTAAACATAATATAGACAGTAGAATATAGGGCTGATAGATTCATATTAGAAAATAAGCAAAATCCCTTAAGTGCGCTCGATAGAAAAAAAATGTATATTAAAAATAAGTTATCAAATGACACCGTCATCGAGTACTTTAAAAATTTAATCTAGAAGCTTAATTACCTTATTAAATAAAATAAAATTTGTGTTTTTTGTGGGTGCGTGTTTCTTAGTGGTCGATCGTTGTAACACTTACACTTTGTAACTATTAGTTCATTTTGATAATAGCTCATTCTGACAAATGATCTATATGACTAATAATCCATATAACAATCGTTCTTTCAAACAATCGTATCATATGTCTGTTGTGCATTTTGACTCTCATATTATCTAGCATATAGGTAATGGAACAATTTGGACATTCTGTCATGTGTGCAGCCATGACCCGGAAGGGTAACAGCCGCGGCTGAGAGCGCGCTATTTTAAACTAAACGTCGTCGTCGTAGAGTTCAGTTCTGATTGATGCAAAACGAGGTGCTCAATCTGACCTTATGTGCAGCCTTAAATTTATTCGCTACATCTTTTTATACATTATATCCCCATAATAAATAAATAGTGTTGAAGTTGATGATTTGCTATCTAACCACTAACCTGTGACTCACAAATAGGTAAATGATTTTGAATTTTGAAAAAAAAAATGCAGTTAAGCGTTTTAGAAGAGCCTAGCTAGAAGACCTGTTTAAAATCCTGAAATATGGTTGATGGCTTATAGCTTGAGGTGTACGGTTTATGGCTTGCAATCATTGATCAATTGAGGTAAAGACAGACATGTACATTGATTGGTTCAGTTTATAGCTCTCGATGTGGGGGGTATGACGTCCCCCCTCTCAAAAGACCTAATAATACGTAAATATGTCAAAATTATTGTTACAATTACAAACAATTACGGTTTTGGAAAATTAAATTATCCGGGAGTAGGTAAAATTTTAGTTTGTGTGATTGTCATACTGATATTGAAACGGCTACTCATGATACATGATCATGATACATACTCATTCAACTTTTAACTCGAATAAATATGCGTGCCATGATGTATTTCGCTGTTTGCCAGAGACTTCAGTTGGAATTTAGTGATGAAGCTCCATCTTGCAGCTTTGTGTATTCTTGATTCAGTGCATTCAAACTTGGACGTGATCATCTCTATGATGATTTAGGTGAGGGTTGTTGCTGTTACTGAAACTAATATTGATGCCATACGACAACTGATTGAAACTGATAAAAAATTCCATCCATCCATCAGCCTGTTTCGTCCACTGCTGGACATAGGCCTTTCCAGGATTTCGCAACTCTTGGCGGTCCTCCTGGAAGAAATGCCCATACTCACACACGCTGGGCAGGCGGGTTGGTGAGCGCGGTGCCGAAACCCTTGCACCAGTGACGCTGCTGCCCGTCACCAATCTGTTTTATATAAGGCCCGGCAATTGGGGATGGTTATACCGCCATCCATCGGTCCCAGGCAATGGTGGGCCGCCTGGTTTTGCCTAAGAGCTGTTCTCTTACTCTCCCCCGAATAACTTCGGGAGTATTTGCGAGTAAGATGGTGGTACCTCCACAGTCGAGCCCGGCATCAGCTCTACCACCTATAAGAAATTACTTTGTATTATACCTAATAAAAAGCTTCCGAAGGTATTCGTACCGTATATACCTACCGAATACCTTCGGAAGCTTTGAATTCGCTGGATACCACAAGAAATTACTGCGTGTAGAGAGATGGTGTCGTAAAATTATACAAAATTACAACGGAGAGGAATCATTTTCTGTATATAATATTGTCACAGGCAACGAGGCCTGAATACACTATCTTGAACCTGAAAGAAAAAGCTAATCGGTAGAATGAGTCTTTCCTTTTAACGAATTGCTGACGAAGTTAAGAAAATTCGAAGCATTGGTAAGAAAATGGTTTCTTCTTTTTTCGGAAAATCAGGACATGGCCCTATCGCTTGAAAACCAGAACAGTGACTGTAGCTTCGTATTTATATACGTGCTTGCCCAGAGTGTTTGAAAGTTCGCAAAAAGCGTCCTCGCAGCAATGACGTCCTTCGTCACGACAACGCGTCCTCACATTCTGCTAAGGTAACGAATATAACGACTTTTTTAAGGCTTCAAATGTAGAACTGATGATGGACTTACCGTACAGTCGGGAGCTCGCATATTGTGATATTTTTCATTTCCATAAATTAAAGATCGATTAACAAGCCCCGAAGCGGGGCGGAGAGGTAGTTGGAGACGTGCCTGGGCCATCTACAAAGAATGCAAAACTGTGTAAATATTGAGGGAATATACTTTGAAAAACAGGAAATATATCATAAACATAATATGTATGTGGTCTTATTAATGAGAATCCTTTCAGTATGACCTAAGTACGTCCCATAGGTCTTACTTGAGAAAGTGAAGATCGTAAAGTTTCGCATTCGCTTGCAAAATTTAATTATATGGAGTAATAAAAAGCATTTTGACTGCCTGCTATTGTTTTACTCATATAAATAGCCCTTCTTAGATTGCAAAATAGTTTTGACAATTTCGAGTACTTTATTCATGCATGATTATTGAGAATGATGATATCATAGACCGTTACTATAAATGATACAACAAATTCTACTTATCATACTGACAACTTTCTCAAATAAGGGCATAAGTGGGCAAATAAAAACGCCAATACTAAATTCTAATAATATGAAATAATAAAAGAATATGGAGGAAGAGACGATCACTTACCAAGCCTCCAGTGTCAATTGGGCTACATAAATTAATGTCACCTTGTATAGAGCCAACCCTAAAGGGAACTAAGAGCAAGAAATGGCAAGGAGGACAAAATTCGAAGTAGGTCGACAAACGTACAAGGTGAAATTAATTCAACCTATGGCAGGTTCAGTAGGTGATAGAGACTACATAATGAAGCTTCAGGTGGTCATACAAGGTAATGGCAAGTCACGTGATGTCGAGAATCGTAAGCATGTGTGAATAGTTTTGATTCAATTGTGAGCCGACACCATGAGTGTGTATATAAGATGACATTAATTCAACCTATGGCAGGTTCAGTAGGTGATAGAGACTACATAATAAAGCTTCAGGTGGTCATACAAGGTAATGGCAAGTCACGTGATGTCGAGAATCGTAAGCATGTGTGAATAGTTTTGATTCAATTGTGAGCCGACACCATGAGTGTGTATATAAGATGACATTAATTTTTGCAGCCAAATTCTTACTGAAGACTCGGTAAGTGCTCAGTAACAAGGTTCGATGACCCTTTTTGTGAAATTCGTCAGTTAGGCCTTGTAGAGTTGAGGGCTTGGCTCTACATGAGATCTGATAACTTTTTAACCGTGAAAGCGTTATTAGCTTCTGTGTCTTGGCGACCTTTACATGAAATGTTTTTGATGGGATAGTTATATTTGGTCAGATAGTATTTATCAAACTGTAAACAAAAGTCGAACGACTAATATTGCAAGTAAAAATTATGCCAGAATAGCCGTCCAGGAAAATAAAAAAAACTGGTTTAGGAGCGCCATATTTCATTTTATGATTGCAATACTCATATTTACACACAAACATACAGACAGCCATTGACATAATGACCTAACTACTTTAAGATAATGACGTTTTAAAGTTAGTGTTGCCACTAAAAGAAATTAGTTCTATTGGTTTTCTGTCATTTTTAGGTTTCTGTACCCAAAGGGTAATCAACGGGACCCTATTACTAAGACTCCGCTGTCCGTCTGTCACCAGGCTGTATTTCATGAACCGTGATAGTGAGACAGTTGAAATTTACATAGATGATGTATTTCTGTTGCCGCTATAACAACAAATACTAAAAAACAGAATAAAATGAATATTAAAGGGGGCTCCCATACAACAAACGTGATTTTTTTTGCTCGTTTTTGCTCTATACTCATAACGGCAACAGGTAGACGCTTAAAATATTCACAGAATATTAAGTTATATATTCAGTTTAAAAATAAATAATTAAATTAAAATAAAATTAGTATTTTAGAGTGGCTCCCATACAACAGACATGATTTTTTTGCCGTTTTTATAGATAATGGTACGGAACTCGCACTTGGCCGGTTTTTATATTTTAGTAGTCAACCTATTTGAAATACCTTATTTTAAAAGTTATAGTTAAACCCTAAAACAAACATGGTTTCAATAGGAAAACTCGTTGGTAACGGCCCTTAAAAATAAAGCAGTAAAAACGCCGTTTTGTTAGTTTTCTAGGCTTTAGCCCGTGATATAGGTATAACAATACATTATTCATAGCCTTCCTTTATTTCAGTTCTTGGAAGTCGCTGAAAGTTTCGACATAGCTTTTTGTGAAATTGATTTTATTTTATTTGAGTTGGGTTCAGTTTCAACAGGGGAAAAGAAGCTTTGTCAAGGCATTTTCAGCAGTACATAATCCAAACTATTATAGGTATATACATACTTGAATATAATGTAGTTTGGGTTAAGTTGGTATCTATTGCTCATTTTGACCATCTTTGTGTCCGTGTAGAGCGCTCTCTTGCTAATCCAGAGGTCGTGGGTTCATTCCCTGCGGTCTACATAAAGGACCATGGGCAAATTTGTATGGAGACTGGACCATTTGGTCTCAACATTAATGAAACCTACTCGAAATGAAATATTTTCGGGTATTATTTAATTGCTACTATGGGAGCCAAGGCGAAATCGAGCGCCAACAAAATGTCAAAATGTAAGGAAAATATTTTGTTTACAGTTTTGATACTATAATTTTGATGCTTTCTCAGTATTGAAATCATTCTGAAACACCATGTTCGCACTCGAATTCCATGTAGCTGCCATAATACGAAATTAATAATACCCTAAAAGCTATAGATAGATAAATGGATAATAGATAAAACATTTATTCTCAAAACACAACACAAACATACAAACAATAAAAAAGTAACGATACAAAATGAATTTAATAAACTAACTTCTAAAGGCATACAACTAAACACAGAATACATATATTGTATAGTTAATTCATTCTGGTGGTACATGTGTCGCGGCAAAGAGAAAAGGTTTCGACTCAGCATATGTCGCAAACCAAAATCCGCGACGCTGTTATTCTGCCGTCGTCTGCAGAGAAGTGCACGGATTCCACCGAGAGTGTGTTATGATTATAAATATAATGAATATATATGAAATATGAACGTGTAAATATTAAAGTTTTAACTGTGTATAAATAAAAACTAAATAAAGATATCCTGTCTGACTAACTGATCTATCATCGCCCGGACCGGAACTGACTGACTGAAATCACTGAACCTAAGAACATGAAAATTGTATAGTGGGTTTCTTGTATGAAAGTTGCATAGGATTTATCACTGTTGCGTAATTGGTCCAAAATTACTCATGGTCTTTTGTGTTCGGTTTGCGTGCTTCGGAAGGCACGCTGGTTCATTTGTGCCTGATGTACGGCAAATAGAGCTCACCACTCATCACGAGGCTAGTGAAAAATACTACCCGTCGAACATAATAAGGCCAATATCAAAGAGTTTAATGGTTTTTATAGATAAGATAAGATAAGATAAGATAAGATGCGTTTATTCATGAATGTAGGTAGTATTACATTTGATCTTATGATAATTTATGTGCTCTACACTCTGCCGAGAGGCGTATGAATATAAAATTACTGTGCATTCAACATTTAAGACAGCATGCAATTACATATATAATTACATAGAGGCGATTATATTGGTTGGCTCAATGGCTTATTTATCTTGGACGGGTAATACTGATCAGAGCGAAACATTGGTGTAGATTCACTTCATATTTGTATCACTATTACCATTGACATACCAGACCATGGACCTCGGGTCTAGTATAAAATTTACCAAAAAAGTGTCCTAAGTGAAGTGTCAAAATATTAAGAAAGAAAACATTTTAATTTGAATCGTATGTCATTGCTGCACGGCTTAATTTTGATTGACGTGTGATTGACACCCTTTTTTAATTTTCAATGGTTTTGACTCTCTTTTGGTTCGGACACTTTTGAGCACAGACACGATGTCCACTTGGTATTGAACATGCTAAGTTTAGGTAAAATTAAAAGATTATTTCACTATCCGCATCCGAACTGAAAGTATCTCATAAGTGCAAAGTAACGGGTTCAGTACGTGATTAACAATATCAAGTTTCGTAATTAGTTTCTGAGAATCGACAACATTACAATTTAATAATTGGTACAAAACTAAAAACCATTTCGAGATATTGGCCTTCTGAGCATCATATATTTTTTTCAGAATTAAATCATTTTCAAAAAATTCAAAAGTTGGTAAACACAGGATTTTAAAAACAATTACCTTTTCTTTCAAGTTCATTCCGTATTTTAAGAAAATCAACTGTCAGTCATTGCGACTGTTGACATTGACAGCGAACATAAATATGCTAAGTTTTTTTTTTAAATAATCTCTTGGCAATGAACATCGAGTTTGAAATCCTCAGTTGCGACTTACGTTCTTTTAGAATGAGTGAATAATAAAAAAATAAAATAAGCATTAAAAACACACAATGAAACAAAGTAAAAAATACGTAGGCCTTATTTTTACGCAGACTTTCAATATAAATATTGAAAACTTTGTTTATTTACTGAAATGAAATTATGTCGATTGTGTTGTTTGTGTCAGTTGTTTTTCCATGAAATTTCAAGAAAAGAGTATTTTTTACCTGATTTATTGTGTTTTTAATACTATAGTTTTTTGATATTTTAACTCTTAGTCTTTATGTAAAATGTTAAATTTAAATTGTCTTTGTACCTGTTTTTGCATAAAGCTAAGTTTTTTCGGTGCTATTCCTTCTGACTTAAAAACACAGCTTAAGGTGATTCAACCTGCATCGGTGTGTTTTATTAAGCCTCTACGGCATCGTAGTAATTCGTAGCACTGACTACGAAACATATCCTTTTGTGTATTATGGGAAAATGTGTATATAGCCCTTGTTATATTTTTTCAGATACTTTACTAATGTAATCTACATATTTAGTGGTGAAAACCCTAACAAACTTCATTTTAAAACAAGTTAAGAAAGTTGTAAATTTATTGCAATGATGACTGAAGGAACCTCTATAAACTCAATTCTTTTTTTGGCGAAGCCGACAATCCTGCACTGCCTTTGTACTGAACCGGCCCCTTTTTCACATTTATCTTTTTGGTGGCATGTTTTTTTACTAGAATGTTCATATTTGAAGCTTGACTGAATACCTACTGCACTAGATCAATCAGAGCGATATATGAAGGTTTTCTGATTTTAAGTTCCCTTTATTCCTCACGTTGAAAATGTTAACTGTGAAAAATTAAAAACTTTTGTTAATAATATTTACAGCCGACTATCTGCGTTCTAAAAATAATCTACAACATCAAAGGAAAGACTTATTATTACACTCGGATTGGCTAAATGAAGTGACATGTGATTTTCAGCGAAGTGGCTGCATTACATTGAACCCAAGTGAGATTTTCTGGTGAAAAACAGTCAAAAAACGACTTTCCCGATTATAACAAGCGATTAAAACTTAGCAATTACGATGTTTTTGCAGCCATCACGGAACTTAGAAAACACTTAAAAGAACTGTTGGACAATTTTAGAGTGCTTATCTTCAGGACATAAAATAAACAAGAACAAGTTTAGGGATATAGATTGTTATTATGAAAACACATGTAATTTTCAACAAAATATATTTACAAACTCCTCTGCCCAACCGGTTTCGCTACATAAGCATTATCAAGGGCATTGAATTAAAATAAATACATATTTATAAGTAATGTTTCCATTGCTAGGTGTCCGTGCAATAAACACGCATGCACAAAAATGTATGTATAATAAGTTCCAACAAGTGCCGCGAAAATCTCAACATTCAACTTCCTCAGGGCTCACCAGGCGCGCCACCGTTTTACTACAAAATTTGATAACCTTTTTCTCTGTTGTTTCTGTATTAACTAAAGTTTGAGACCTCTATCTTTTAATACAGGCATTTATAAAGTCTTAAGTATCTAAGTCTTATCTTAAGTATATGGCTGAAATGTGAAATTTTGTTATAGGTACAATTTAAGTCATTAAAATAACCAGCTTGTCGGTTACTCATATTCTAGATTCTAGGCTTCAAATCAAAAACTCAAAGTTATAAAAAAAGAATGTTAATGTAACAAAGTTAAATTGTATTAACAATAATTTTTCATTATAGGTATTTACTTACCTTACTAATTTTCACAAAACAACCTTATTAATTCTGGCACAGAAGAAATAATAATACTACTCATAGAAGATCCACACTTCAAAGTGATAAAAATAAATTGCTACTCTCGCCATGCGGCAATAAAGTGCAATTCAGATTGCGTAGCGCTACGTGGTAAAAAAAATATGTTGTTGTTGTAGCCTTCGCCACGGAACAAATATTATATCTTCACGGACGACTACAAGCTAGAGGACGTGCTGTGATGTGAGTGTCTGTGTGTATGTACCTTACTGGCACTGTGCCAGTTCATTGATTCTGTGCCTCCGGTGAAACAGGATATAAGTCGAGAACCATAACTTTAGAGGAGAGCCGAAAAACGATTTTTTTTGCACAAAATAAAAGAAAACATACCATCTTGGAGATACATATATCGTCCAGAAGCTAAAAAAATATGCATTGTTAAATGCATTATGAATATTTTGATTTAAGTCGAGTTTGTACCGTTTACGACATGTAGTAAATGTGTAAACTATTTTGTCAATATGTCTATCTCCGGTACCTATTTTTAAAGATATCAAAATTCAAGTTAGACTTAGATCACATGTAGCGAAAAAAAAAAGCGTAAAGTGATACAAAAATCTCATTTGGGCCTAAGTCGAGTTAAGGCGAGGCATTGATAAACTTATAATTTCAAATCGGCGCCTTAGGGGAGTGGAGTGAGGGGGACTTATTTCATACAAATATGCACTCACGAACTAGCTTATGCCGTAAGGTCGTATGCGGCAAAACACAATTTCTCATTTAAAATGACAACTATAAGTAATTTAATAAATCCAATCGGCCATATTGAAGTGTATTTGTAGACTAATCTTAATAAAAAACTTAGAGGCTTTATTCACTCCCGTTTGTCAGTAAAATAGAAATCTCTGTTTTAAAACAGGTTATCTAAATATTTTTTTCTCTGCTATGAAAATTAATCAATCAACTAAATCTTCGGGCAAAATAATTTCAATGAAATGATAAATCTATTATATAAATTGGTAATTACGTATGTCTTTTCATTGCTGAGAAAAATGGAGATCCATGTCGCCAAAATTTCGAGTCGTCGCCTAAACCGTTATTCACCCGACCCATAAAGTTGTGTGTGTCGACATTGCATTATTATTTGTTTTGGTCATGCCACACACATCGTACTAGTAATTTTACAGACACACCATCTTATATTATCCTCACAACAATATTCTTATTCTATGATCTTATCTGTTCGGGTGCTAATGGCGGAATTTTTTTCAGCTCTGTGATTGGCTAAAATTGACAGCGCACAATGACAGTGCTGCCATCACCACCTTAACAAATAAGATGGTGGTTCTGTAAGTAGTTATTACTCGGATTCCCAATGTCAAAGGTCTTGATAGAACATAGAACAGTGGAACAGTTTCCTTTAAAAAAAATAGTGTTAGTGACCCCTAACTTCTTGTTGCAAATCTTAAAAAAATAAATTACCTAGGTTTAGACAACAATAAATTAAAGATTTGAAAGAGGAGGTGGGTCGATGATGTGGTTACTGGTAGAATCCAGGTCAGGAATTGGTGGCGTAAAAAAGAGGGAGGCTTATACCCAGCCAGCAGTGGGCGAAAACGAGCTGTCAATGGTGATGTTGAAATTAAAGATTTGCACCGCGAAAAAAGGAGTCACTGGTTATGTAAGTTTGTACTCAAAATGAGAGTATTTGTTTGTGCTTTATTGCATTGTTCTAAATTAGTAACTAACTTATTCCTAGGTATTAGGTTACAAGTATTAGTCGGTTGTCTAATGTTGGTACTATCGGTGATATTTTCTTTATGTATTTTTCTAATGATTCTCTGTCTCCATCTACTATAGTCATGTTTCGGCAGTTATCACTGATCATCTGAAAAGAAAAATTCAAAGTTAACGCTAAAACTATCGCAAAAGTAAAGCGAAGTTTGTTTCAGTATCAATAGGTCACAATTCACGAGAGCAATCTTACGTAAAATGGGCTCGCACCTGAGGGTTCCGTTCCATTCAAATAAGTTAGAATAAAAATTACAAACTTATCGTTACCTACAAAATGTACGAAACATAACTTTAAAATTAAGTTGGACAACTATTATATTACTCGTTACTTGTAAAGCCTACTTAGCTTTGATAGTTTTCCTTTGAACTTCGATGTATGTATGTTTTTTATGTGTATGTTTTTTCAATGTTTTTCACCACTTTGTCGGCGTTACACTCATGCCAAATTGGAAATTTCTAGACTAAAGAGTCTCTGACAGACAGACTGACAGACGGACGACATGGCGAAACCCTACGGTTTCCGTAGTCAACAAGGAATGGCTGCAATCTGACATCAGTACACACTTGGTGAAGGCAACACGTAATATTAGTAATGAGTTATTGACATACTTATACGTTTATATAAACATTTATTTTTATATTTATTTACGGTCATCCCAATACAGTAACAAATAAAGAAAGAAAGTAAATATTGTAAAATCGGAATTTTGAAAGCACGTAGTCCTCGAAAGGAAACGTAAATAGAAACGTAGTAGTTTATATTGAAAAATCTTACTTAGTGTTTTGCCCGTCATTTAACATCAATTTGTGGGTTTGGTCCCTCTTTGTTGTGCCTTGAATATCCATTATTTCCTCACGAGGGAAATCACCCGCCGGTCAGGATCAACTGGTCTACAGGAAGGAAGTTACCTTGAAACCATTTCCCCCTTTGGCTATGAAGCTGAGTATGGACACCTGGTAGTCCCTTTCAGGATCTATGGGGTGGAACTCTTCATCTTCCTTCACAAAGACCGATACAACTCTTGGCTCCGTCACGTTCAATGTAGCCCGCATTCCTGGGGAATAGAGACGGGAGATGAGAGCAAAAATTAACACATACTGATAGCACGCGAGTTAAATGCAGAGGGGGCTCAGGCGACAGGTGGGTGCACGTCCCCCCGCCGCCTACACACCTCCCTCGCTCGTCTGTTGTGTGGTGGTGTGTGCATAGAGAGAACGGCAGTGTGTGTATATAGCGCATTCCTTAGCTCTGCATTCAACTCGAGTGCTGTCTGTAGATCACAATGAAGGGTTAATTGTCAGATTTAGAACGAAATCGCAAGAAAACGAATCTTAAGATAATATGCACTTTCAAAGTCGTGAATTTTGCTGTAAATAATAAAAAACGTTCAAAATTCAAAAAGCTTAATTTCTAAAATAGATAGGTACATAAAGTATGCTTTTTACAGGTCAAAAATTAATCTTCATGAAACAATAGAATATGATTTAAAAAAAAAATACGAGAAATACATAAAAAAAATATTTAGGTTGGGATACTAAAATGAAATAAAATTTTACACCTGCATGAAATAGAGAAATATAGGAATCCCATCAAAAACATTTCATGTAAAGGTCGCCAAGACACAGAAGCTCATAACGCTTTCACGGTTAAAAAGTTATCAGATTCATGTAGAGCCAAGCCCTTAACTCTAAAAACCCTACATCTTGGTCAAGAAGTATGGCATGGCCGTTTAGCGGTCGTCAAACAGACACTCCCATGGGCTTATAATATTATGCCAAGCAATAGTTCCATGAAACGATAATAATTCCATAATAACTGTGAACGGAATTATTAGATCTTATGGCACACGTCTAGGAAAAAAATTGAGAATTACGGATATTTACGGGTAGGTTCCGAAGTAGATACGGAAACCTAAAAACATTAATAAACATGTTTTAATCTTAAAACGAATCTCATTAATCTATTTGCAAATATTATGGTTGCGAGTCTCATCGCAGGCAAACCGTAGATACTTAATTAGTTTAATAATTACAGTCATGCGAAATACCAGCTCTATTTACAACTGTTTGTGTTTGTAGATTAATTAATAGTTTATTGGTTCCATCCTGGATTTATCAAGAAATGTATACAGGATGTAAATAGAGAGGTATCTATTATATACATATTATATATACTAATAGGTAATAAATTAATAAAAAAGTCGTGTCTGTACCAAAATTTTAAATGAAATGGGTTATTTATAAGTATTGTACTGAGGACAAAACCATAATTTTTAGAACTTTAGAAGTCTGTCTGTCTGTTTGTTCCGTGTTGACTCGAGAACCACAAACGGATTTGGATGCGGTTTTCTTTATTATCATCGTTGAGACCCTGATCAACATAATAAGCTATAAGGAGTGTTCATAAACCGCGAAGCCGAAAACAGGGCAGAGATTAAAAAAATCGCGGACGAAGGGTTCCGTACCATTATCTATAAAAACGGCAAAAAAATTATGTCTTTTCTATGGGAGTGCGCAGGTCCGACTCGCACTTGGCCGGTTTTAGTATTTGTTGTTATAGCGGCAACAGAAATACATCATCTGTGAAAATTTCAACGTCGAACTATCACGGTTCATGAGATACAGCCTGGTGACAGACGGATAGACAGACGGACAGCGGAGCTTTAGTAATTAGGGTCCCGTTGGTTACCCTTTGGGTACGGAACCCTAAAAACATGGGCAAAGCCGCGGGCAAAGGCTAACTTTCAAATAAAACCACTTACTAATCAAACTTAGTTTGATCAACGTCCTAACATTCGAAAACTCCTTCATGAACTGACATGAAATTTACTTTTACTGTTTTGTAGAGTACATCAAAAATATTTCATAAACTCCTGACAATTTTGTTTTTGCGTTTGTATGGAGGCTTGCGAGTGATGTCTGCTCTTAAGAGGCCTCATCACGCAAAAATCTCCATACAACAGGTAAAAACTGTTGGTGAAGTCAACAGCTTACTTTCTTTATATATTTTTCAATAAGTTTTATCTAGCGACATATGACTACATACGTATGAAGACCAAAAAGCTAAAATCTGATGATATACCATCATAATAGCTGTCGGGATATCGTGAATATTGTCTCGTTTTTACGCAAAGTTCAACGATTCGTACAATTTGTAGCTATAATAGAATAAAAAAAACGCTTCAGTCCGCAGTCGTTCATTTATAGAAGATTAAGCTTAAACCAATCCAATCCAATCCATCAGCCTGTTTCGTCCACTGCTGGACATAGGCCTTTCAGGATTTCGCCACTCTTGGCGGTCCTCCTGGAAGAAATGCCCATACTCACACACGCTGGGCAGGCAGGTTGGTGAGCGCGGTGCCAAAACCCTTGCACCAGTGACGCCGCTGCCCGTCACCAGTCTGTTTTATATAAGGGTCGGCAATTGGGGATGGATAAACCGCCATCCATCGGTCCCAGGCAAAGGTGGGCCGCCTGGTTTTGCCTAAGAGCTGTTCTCTTACTCTCCCCCGAATAACTTCAGGAGGATTTGCGAGTAAGATGGTGGTACCTCCACAGTCGAGCCCGGCATCAGCTCTACCACCTATAAGTTTAAACACTTTTTTATAAAAAAATACGAACAGTTTCATGGTAAATAGTTTTCCCCTGAAACCATTTTACTAATTCTAATATTGGGTGAATACCTCGCCATCATGCACTTCTCGATTAGAGATAGGTCAGAGTGCTGCGTAGTAGATAGGGAAACCTATCTGAAGACGTGTGCAAAGTTTCACTAAGATCAGACCCACTAGGGCGTCACAAACACCAAAAGCATTTTTATGGCAGCTGAGCATGAAGGGCCCCCTTAAAATTAAAATCACTAACCAGCAACCTGCAACAGGTTAGGTCCATTGAATGGGTCCCGGACCCAATGATTTTGTATACCGTAGTCCAAGGCTTCGATGATGTACTTCCCCTTAAGGACGCACGTCATCGCCTTGTTGGAGAATGGGAGGCAGTTTATGACGTCACCCCTCCTGATATCTGGAAAGAGAAGCCAGTTAAAAAACAATAGGGATCTCAGTACAAAGTGACAAAACCGCTACGAGTTTAAGCAGTAGACTATCATAATTTGGTACCTGGGAAAAAGATTAAGTAAACTAAACCTTATTCCATACAAGATAAAAAGATTCCAGTGAAACGGCAAAGTTATTGTGGTTTTTTATAGGCTTGTTTAGATAATTATGTAGGTATATTTTTAGGGTTGTGTACCTTGAATTAAAAAAGCAAAACCATTATTTATTTATTTATATTTTGGAAACAAAGTTTTAAGTTTTTTGGAAAATAAACTAAAAATATATCGGTGCTGTAAAAGCTCATAAGTTTTTTGTTATTTAAGATATATAACGGTGGAATAAAATATATTATAAACAATAAAATATACTCAACTGATGCCGGGTCCAGCTAGGGCCCGAAATATATCTTGAGCATATTTTATTGTTTATAATATATTTAATTCCACCGTTACATATCTTAAATAACAAAAAACTTAGAAAATAAACGTACTATGTAATATTTGTTTTAAACGAACGGTTATACATTACATAAAATAATACACAAAGAAAAAAGAAATCAACAAAGTTTCTACATATAGACAAAAAAATGTAAAAAAGCAGTAAAGTCGCAAGACAGAAAGCAAATGTAAAAACAAAAATTAAAATTGTCGATGTACTTTTCGGAAAATGTGCTGAAAAACAATGAATATTTCAACATTTTGTTAAAGCATCCTTGCAAGAAACCACGCTGTGAAATTGATAGGGCCAATGTTCTGGATACCTAACGAGCTTATGCTATTCATTTTTTAACTATCTTGACCACAAGCGCTATACCTCACCTTAGGCATAGTAAAGCTTTGCTATGCCTTAGGTAGCTACTAGTAGTAGCTGCTAGTAGTAGCTGTGGTTGAGCGGGGAGGGGAGAGGGGTCGAGCAGCTGCCATTTTTAACTACCTTGACCACAAGCGTTATACCGCACCTTAGGCATAGTAAAGCTTTGCTATGCCTTAGGTAGCTACTAGTAGTAGCTGCTAGTAGTAGCTGTGGTTGAGCGGGGAGGGGAGAGGGGTCGAGCAGCTGCCATTTTTAACTACCTTGACCACAAGCGCTATACCGCACCTTAGGCATAGTAAAGCTTTGCTATGCCTTAGGTAGCTGCTAGTAGTGGCTGCTAGTAGTAGCTGTGGTTGAGCGGGGAGGGGAGAGGGGTCGAGCAGCAGCAATTTTTAACTACCTTGACCACAAGCGCTATACCGCACCTTAGGCATAGTAAAGCTTTGCTATGCGCCTTCTAGGGCAGAGATGGCTTTAAATTGTTCCACAGAGCCGTTGTAAGATAGAAGCCGCGCTGACATCGCCTTGGTAAACTCCAAAGCCAGATGTGGACTGCTAAATGCTGAATGCTGATGATTACTGAATGGAGAATTTATATCACTTATCTAATGTTTCTGCCAACTCACCTCCTTTGGGTAAACTTCCCCTTACATTATTTTTGACAATGAGTGCTACATGTGGAAGAGAAGACAAATTCATCTGTTTTGTCTGAAAGAAGAAAAAAAACGTTATAGCTAAGCTTTAGGTGGTAGATCACTACAAACAACAATACAGAAAGGAAGTTTGAAGTTTAGAGGTTTTTTGCTTCTTCCAATTTTTTTGACGAATAAGTCCAAGGCAAGAAGTATTGAAATGCAAGAGTTTGACCAAATAACGTTAAGGCTTAGTAGGTCAATCGCAAAACGAAAGAGATAAGCGTATCTGAAAAAGCGCGCGTCTGAGCAGAGCGGTAAATCAAGAAGAGAGTGGATAATGCTGTTTTTCAATGAATAAAATTCAATATAAATTCACACAAGTGCGTTCAAGAAAAAACGCTGTGCTATAGTTGGGTAATGGGATTATATGTATAAAACGGTAATCATTGTTATTTTTACTTCATTAGTTTGGACAGACTGCTAGTTTGAAATGAAAAAATAGCGTTCACTTTGCAATTTTCTTCGATCGAGACAATTTTTTTCTATCTTTGTTTATAACATGTATTTATTTCAGAACCAAATCTATTGTACTTTGGGAGTACCATCCATCAGCCTGTTTAGTCCACTGCTGGACATAGGCCTTTCCAGGATTTCGCTACTCTTGGCGGTCCCCCTGGAAGAAATGCCCATACTCACACACGCTGGGCAGGCGGGTTGGTGAGCGCGGTGCCGAAACCCTTGCACCAGTGACGCCGCTGCCCGTCACCAGTCTGATTTATATAAGGCCCGGCAATTGGGGATGGATATACCGCCATCCATCGGTCCCAGGCAATGGTGGGCCGCCTGGTTTTTTTTGCCTGAGAGCTGTCCTCTTACTCTCCCCCGAATAACTTCGGGAGGATTTCCGAGTAAGATGGTGGTACCTCCACAGTCGAGCCCGGCATTAGCTCTACCACCTAAAAGTACTACTTGTTCAAAAATTGGGAGTACTACTTGTTCAAAAATTTTGTTTTTACAACCTACATCGTCTTTATGAGGGAAAATGGTGGAAAATAATCAGGTCCCTTCTGGAAGACAGACGTGAGTATGAAACCTGCTTTAAAGTTGTTGTGCAGGATCCTTTACAAAATCACATTAATTTATAAATTTTTATTCACACATAATAAAAACAATCATATTTTGCGTTTGGAAACGAGTCCTGGAGCAACAACCTTTAAAAAGTAGTTCACGAAACTTACAGCATCAAGAAAGCTTTCAGCTACCAAATTCCCAATCGCACATTCGCCGCGGCCGCAGGTTTCTTGCACCATGCCATCTTCAGTGTAACCCACAACTTCCTTCACCAGTGATTCAAGCTTCTCATGGTACGGCTGCAGCATGGCTTTTATTTCTGGATCTGGAAAGAAGGGAACCTTTAAGGAATACATACATAAAACACCATATGCTCACGACATGATAATATCCCCGAGGGGTTCTCAGAGGTGTTTCCGAGTGTAGTTCTTTTCACCGTCAAATTTTACGTATCCACATCGTGATCAGGTATTATTATCGCCGTGGTTTGAGAATAGGGCTGCCAACTCTTATTTAGGGATATGCTGGAAACCAGAAATTGATAAGCGGGACTTAGCCAAAAAGAGCAGGACCTGCCTACAAATGTACAGAAACGAGAGAATAACAGTTGTTATATTTTTTTCTATCAGTTGTATTTGATATTTTAAATTAAATTAACAAAATGAACTCCTCAATATTACAAAGTAACCATGATAAAAAAACCAGTCAAGTGCGAGTCAGACTCGCTTATCTAGGGTTCCGTAATTCGACAGTTTTGGGAACAGTCAGGAAAAAAGTAATTCAAATCTAGTGATTGTACCTTTTCGAGACTCGAATATTTTTATACCATACTCGAAATAAAACTCGTGGATGAAAAATGTAATCTAGTCATTTTGCCATCGTGAATTTCTCACCTTATATTTTTCCTGTAATCTTTACGTAATCCCAAATTGCTATGATTTTTTTCATATTTTTCGGTTCATTAGTTTCGGAAATATAGGGGGGACATGCATTTTTTTGGTTTTTCAAAGATTTCTCGAATTCTGAGCCAGTAATTATAGTAAAAGGATATGTTTTTGTAATCAGATCTTTAATATTTAGAATTTGATAGCCAAATTGTATTTTTATAAAAAAAAATTATGTACTATACATTTTTTTTTTTAATTTTCTCATTTGCTACAGTTTCCTGTAATTGGCCAGTTATCCCTTCCCGTGATAGACGTCAAAAACATGCTTACATGTCTCTTGATAGAGCGCTCTGCGGCTACATGCGCAAGTTTGATAGAAGCCGGCGGCCGGACTAGAAAACAAACTTTGCAAATGATAGAGGACGGCGCTCGGTTCTTCACACCTGTGCACTTTTAGAGTAGCCTCAGACATATGAAACTATTGCCATCACCTGTTCTTGCATATGTTTCTAATTATGAATGAAAAAGAAAGCAATACCAGCCCACTCGGACGTTCAAAGCATCAACTGACTATCATATAAAATCAGTTGAAAACTAGGTGACATGCAGACGGTTTGTTGCTTGCGCGCCTAACGTATTTTTCTATTGCCATTTTTTTCAAGTTTTTGTTGAGAAGCATATTACTTTTTTGTACTTTTACTATTTATTTAGATGTATATTTTATTGAAAAGGTATAAAAATAAAATATTTTACACATTGCATGTAATTTGAATGAAAACCAACAAAGTCGGGAATAAAATCTAATTTCTTGTTTTCAACTCAAGATTATTGTTACTTGTTCTGATAATTGCAACATAAAAATAATTGCGTGAAACAGGGAATTTTATGTAGATTAATTAAATACATAGTTTTTATAGGTTTTTTAAAGAAGTACTTGAGAAATCGAGGATTGAACATTACCTAGTCAAATTGCCGCGCGCAGCTGCGGATCGCTCTAACAAGAGACCGCAAACCATGTTTGTGAATTCAATCAGTTATGACTACTTATGATGTTGGCCGGCCGCCGGTCTCTATCAATTGTAAGCTTCGTTTTTTATTCCGGCTGCCGGTTTCTATCACCGGAAGGGTTATGGACTATAATCGTCATATTTTTAATTTTTTTCGGTCCACCAATTTCGGAAATAAGGGGGTGGACTGGACATTCGTTTTTTTGTGGTTTTTCAAAGATTTCTCGAAATCGATGCCAGTAAGTATAGTAAAAGTATATATTTTTACAATCACCTTTTTAATATCTACAATTTGATACCCATATTGTGTTTCTAAGACATTTTTTTATATCCGTTTTCTGTGGGCAAGAAAATGCTAATTTTGTAGCAAATTTCTAGTCTTTATCTTTAACGGTGCTAAAGTTATGAGGCTGTGACATACGGACGGACGGACGGACAACGGAGTCTCACCATAAAGGTTCCTTTTACCTTTCAGGTACTACGGAACTCTAATAACACAAATAGAATTAAAAAAAATACACTTTGCTCAAACAAGCGTGCCCAATCACAAGACAGCAGCGACGTTAGAACATGGAATGGATGTACACATTAAACTGGAAAATATTTAATAAGTTCGGTGTATTTAATTGCTAAAATAGTTTATAGATTAATTTTTGTAGCCTAAGCGTGAAAACATTACGGTTACGTTTAGTTTGAACGTAACGCGATTTTGTATGGAATCGGTTAGGTTTACGACAATGAGGGACAATTATCGTTCTGCAAACATGTATTCACATTTATTATTCGGGACGCATTATTTGAGCCATGGAAACGGGACCTATTCCGGAACCAATGCTCACGCTTACAGGTTGAAAATAAACCCCCTAGCTATATCAAAGGAAACTATTCTATAGTCGAAATAAAAAATACATGTTTTGTTACTTTTGCGATACTTAAAAAAAAAGATACCGACCGTCAAAAGTAGAACTAATAATACTCCGGTGACAGAGACGACGCTCTACGAAGCCGAAGCATCATAGCCTATGTGCATTATTTACCGCCGGGAATTCGAACAGTTTATTGTCAGTCACTTCTCGCGTCGCGTAGGTTGGCCATTCATTCGAAATTCGGGAACTAATAAATTAATAAGAAAAAACAACTTTATTTACGATTCTGTGTGATTCTGATTTATAGATTTCAATAAAGCTATAGGGGGTTAATTTTCAACCTGTATATTAATTTGGCTTTGTAAATAAATGTCATCTTATATGTATATGAAATAATAAAATAATAAAATAATAGGAGGAGTAGATCTTCAAAGACAGGTTTAATATTGCAGTTGGAGTACGCATCCAGATTACTTCATAGTAGACCATAGTGTTGTACCGCTTCTACATCGAATACACTGTATTTAGTAATACATAAATACATAGATTGCTTTCTACGTACAAATATACATAATACATTCAGGCAAACGAACCACAGATTCTTAACATAAGGATTACTTTTATCCTCTAAATAATACAAAATTTAAGGTGGTCAAACCGAATGCCGGTGCAAAATGCATATCATAATATTGTTTTCCTTACTTTTGGATAAAAAGTATGCAAAAATTGCGTTTTAAAGCAATTAGCGGAAATTGATTACTAACAGTAGAGTTCTCGCATTAAAATTATGTTATTTTATATCTTACATGTTGATTATATTCGATTACAACGTTAAATAGGCCTAATTATTACAAATCAATTTCCGCGAATTGCTTTAAAACGCAAACTTTGCATACTTTTTATTCAAAAGTAAGGAAAACAATATTATGATGTGCATTTTGCACTAGGATTCGGTTTAATCACCTTAAGGATATGGCATAGGCAAGATTAAACACATTATTTTACATCAGGCGAAAACAACATTTAATACGTTGTATTTTAGCCTACAATCGCACGCTCTTCGTCCTGGCAGTTACAACGACAGAAATGCCTCGCGTTCGTGAAAAAAAACACATTATTTATATTTATTTATCTATGTTTGCCGTAAGAACTGCAATTTTAGGTAACTGCAATAGGTATCAATACTACCTATTTTACTATATAAAAACCAAGCGAATCTGTTGAATAATACAAGAGAAATAATTTTTTTACACATGAAATATCATGAAAACTGAGGTTGACAAATTATTTTTTTCTGGATTGAATATTTGATTAATTTAATTATAATTAGGTAACTGCACTTCACAAAAGATCACTCAACGTCATATATTTTTTTCAAAGGATGGACTTTACAGCTTGTTCAGAAAACTACAATCGAAAAACATAAAACTTTTTTTTCTTGCGTCATGTTGACTCTTAAGTAAGTGAAAGCAAAAATAGAGGTTAATATGATTATTGATTAGGAATGACTATATCCTTATGAGCAAAATTAAAAAAAATGTCGTCAGTCAGGTTTATCGCGACCTTGATTCTGCTAAGGAAATGAGTTTCAAAGAAAGTCAGTCGCAGTCTCGTTGGATTCCGACTACATTATTATCATCTATTGCTTCAAGAACAATCTTTACTCAATTAGTATTTAACATTTAACAGAAATTGTTCGTTGGCTATTCTCAGTCTGTCGAATAGGCATGATGACTAAAAAAATGTTATGAGTCCGTCAGTTAGATTATCAGAAAATATTGGACACGTATTTTTTTATTTTTTTATTAAACAAAAAATGATGAAGATGTAGCCCGCTGAAGTTCCGCGTGACGTCACATCTAGGTACAATTTTACTTAGGAGTGACGTAATTTTCCCCCTCTCCCAAACTTTGACGCGCTTTATCTCTGTCATTTTTTATTTGATTGACAAAAGAAAAAAATACGTGTCCAATATTTTTTGATAATCTAAATGACGGACTAAATGGAATAATATTTTGTATACCCTATCTACAAGCCTATTAGCCTTCTCGATCGTAAAAACTCGTTTTATCTGTCCATACATTTTTAGCTCGAGTTTCAGAAATCTCACTTCGATCGTTTCTCCGGAATTAACACCCTGACCACTTCCTGAGTTTCCAGTATGAATTTATAGAAAAAATTCAGAAGATGGATAAAAAATATTTTAAAACTTGTATAATGATTGGATTTTCAACGCCTACTTTGAGAAACCTGCTCTACCACTGATATGATAACTGTTCTCCATTTTTAGGTTTCCGGAGTCAACAAGGAACCCATATAGTTTCGCTATGTCCGTCTGTCTGTCTGTCTGTTTGTCCGCGGCTTAGCTCAGAGACTCTTAATTAATACTAGAAAGATGTAATTTGGCATTGGTATACATACTAATTACGCCGATAAAGTGATAAAATAAAATCCTGAAACAATTTTTTTATTTACCTCCCCTATACGTAAAGTGGGGATAGATATTTTTTCGCATATACATAGGAACTCCATGGTGTGGTGTGGTATGGGGTTTCGTTGTGACGTTTTCGATGTGCGAAATAGTAAGTAGTTTATAAAACTGGTACACGTCAGTTTAAAAAACGAGTCTTAGGCGAGTTTTTAAATAGTACACGAGTGTTTTAATACCTGGTTATCTATAGTTTCATACACTACTTTATCTAAACTCATGCCTACTAACCTGTTTTCATAATCTTTGTAAATTTGTCGTCAGCCATTTTTGATTATTCTTGTAAAAGCTTGTTCTCAAAGTGTTCGTAAAATTTGTCGTTATTTTCAAAATGTGAGGTGGAGTCATATTATCATCACCATCACTGCTGTCAGTAGTTTAAGGGCAAAATAATACTTTTGACCCATAAAACCATAGTAATATACAAATTTCCCAGTAAACTATGGTGCCGAGTTCCAACAGTCTATTGACGGACTGAGTCAAATGCGCATGCGCCCTAGCGCGCACCGCCAGCCTTATACAATACCTGGCCGAAAATAAAGTTGAACTGTAACCTCCTTAATTTAGTTGACTCGCAAGTTGTAACGAAATATTGTTTTGTACGTATTGGAGAATATTATATAAAAACCTCATTGGTACAGTATGGGCTAAGTTCCCTTTGCCTTCCTAATTAGTGTCACATGTACTGTAATAACAGAAAAAAATATTTTATAGCATTATGTTGTTCGGAGACCTATTACTATAATTTTTTTTCTGTGTTAGAGACGTTCATGAAACTTTTTTTTCACTATGCAAGTAGTTTTGATTTCACAAGGAGGATTTTACGATATGAGGTTAGATAAACAATTTTTCGATTCAAGGTTGCGTTTGCGAAATATTAAGGTTTAAATAGCAAATTTTTGTTAGAGTCAAGTGTCCCCTTATATTGAAACCCCTCTGTATCCATGTCGTGAAGAGATGTATGTGTAATGCATTTATGAAAACTAGAGTAAAGTAAGACATACCTTCGGGGATTGATCTGTTCAAGAAAACTGGTGTTCCTTCAAAACCCTGTAACTCCCCACTGTCGTCGAAGTAGGTTGTCAAGTTTCCCAAGTACTTGGAGTACGCCGCAGCCGTCACTATTAGAACCTGTAAATTATAGCATTCTCTAAACAAATTATAAACAAATTAGGTTCATAAATCACGCGCAAATCTCCACACGCAAACACAGAGTTACTAAAAGATTCGTGGTTTCGATTCATAATGCTATTGAAACGGCTACTCACAATTTTTATATAGTCAGATTTCGCCTGACTAGTTGAGTATCAAACGGGGAACCGCCGCCTAAAAATGTTTGCCTCTGAAGAAACTGTACGAATACAGTGAAACTAGTCAGGCTAAATCTGACTATTAAAATCGTGATTAGCCGTTTCAATAGCATTATTCATTGACATTATCTAGATTCTAGATATATGCCAAATTATAACAAATAATTGCGAAATTTGAATCATTTTTTAATATTTAAAAAATCGCTTGAATATTTAAATTTATCGTTTTTTTACCAAAAGTAAACCCGAATGTGTATTTATTGTTTTAGATACTTGATCAATTTCTCAAGGAATCATACCCGTGGAAAAACCTTCCTGAGTCAATCCAATTTAGAATTAATAGGATAAAAGTTTAAATTTGAGTTGAGTTAAGAACTACATCAATATTTAACATAGTATAATAGATTAGGTAACAGAGAAAATAAAAAAATAAAACCGGACAAGTGCGAGTTGGACTCGCCCACCGACGACGGTTCCGTTATAGACTATATCGGATTTTTACCTATACTTGTAGTATAAGACGGTATTACTTGCCAATTTTCATAGTTCTAGGTCAACGGAAAATAGCCTATAAAATTTCATTCCCTTGAGAGTGTCAAAATATACATTTTTGCAGATAAACGTCCGTATCTTTTTTTACTTTAACTTAGAAGTTTGATTTTTTGCAGCTTCAAGGGAGTGTAGACTTGAGTATATTATTGTTTTTGATTCAACTCGATAACTCCACGCATTCCCGAGATAAAGGGTATTGACGGACAGACAGGCGGACAACAAAGTGATCCTATAAGGGCTCCGTTTTTTCCTCTTGAGGTACGGAACCCTAAAAAACGATGTTTATTTACAATTAACCTATTATATGTTTTTAAAGGAGTAATTGATCAAGATGATCATTTAAATGTGTGGCTTTAGTAATTTAATAACAGCCGGTTAAATATACATATGTACAGTGAAGAACACATTAAGCTATGCACATTGGACTTTGTATCTTATATCTTCTACCATAGAGACTAATGTCGTACTGTTAGTGTACGAGTATATGCCATCAAAAACAAAACTTGTAAAAAAACAAGTCTCGCAACTTAGTTATTCTACCGTAAGAATTGTGAGATCCATGTAAATCCAAGTCGATTAATTTATTCAGTCCCTACTTAAGAGACCACCTGTCTTAAGTTATTACATAATTAGCATAGACAAAATGATAATACATGATAGTTAGCTAACCTAACAACATCTTATAGTGACCATATCAATATTAAAAATCTTTTATGTTTTAAATAAATAGATTGACTTGTCCATCGCATGAAAACACAATGTAAAGTCTGTCAAAAAAGTGTTGAAATGAATATTGAACTTTAATGAACTTTATTGAACTTTAAACGTTCAAGTAGGATAATTTAGGTAATATAGTCATGAAATAACAACGCGGTAAATTCAATTTAGCCGATTTTGTACTTTGTTGTTTGGTATAACCAGGCGAAAGACAAATAGTTTCTTCAATACTCATTTCAACAATTTTTTGACAGACTGTATCTGACAAGTAATACATATTATATTAAATTAGATTATTTAGTGCGATTGCCAAGTCAATCTATTTATTTAAAACATAAAAGATTTTTAATATTGACATGGTCACTATAAGATGTTGTTAGGTTACCAACTGCAAATGTTACATAGTAATCCTATATATTTATATGGAATCACAAAGTTATTTACGCAGTTGATGTATCTATAAAACTGGACCGAAATTGCAAAATATTTTAGTTTTTCCTTGATTTATACACTAATTGTATTCCAAATTTGAAGCTTCTATGTCTGCTAGAAGTGCCTTAGAGTGTTGATGATTGGTCAGTCAGTCAGTGAGTAAGTGACAAAATTGAGAAACTTTGACTAGTTATATTTCTTAAACTTCTGGTTAAAATTGAATGAAATTTGAAATATACCGTGTTTATGCAATGCCTGCTTGGTTACTGAAAATTCAGGCTTCTAGTTTTATTCACAAGGAAGTTATAGGTAGGGGTCGAAAATGGCCTGAACTGTTTCGAGAAAAAATGGTATGGCCGTGCCACTTTTTAGCTCGACTTAGCCGGGGCACTACCCTGCCCCCAGAACCATGATATGTTCTTCACTGTACGAGCTGCCACTGCCAGCCACGTATGCAGGATTTAATTTTAGAGGGTCCGCAAATAAATCTAATCAATTTACGTTCAAAGTTTCATGCTCTACTTTAATGACTTAGAAAGTGTGAATTGTATTTATCAATCATGTAATTTATCAGTGATGATCTTATAAAATACTTTTGTTTTTTTTTAATCGTCTTTTACTTTTTGGGGTCGGGTCTTCGGATCTTATGGTCCATCCCCTGGATAAGTGTCTGTGAGCTGCTTATAGAATGGGAGCAGAGAAGACACTTTTATACTAAATAATTGACTGAAAGTACTAAATAACATAGAACAGGCGGTTGTTAACATACATTATGCCCAGGCTTCGCTTCAGACTCTACCACGAAGGGATACGGACCATCAACTGGTTCCTCGGTAGGTGATGTGCCATTCCATAGCAAGCTGTGTGAATGACCACCCACTATAAGATCAATATTATCTCCTGCCTGTTTTGCTATCTTCCTGTAACAAAAAAACTATATTATAATACTAGCCTTTGCCTGCGGCTCCATCCGCGTTTATTTCGATCTCTGCCCCGTTTTCCGCTTGGCGGTTCTTTTATGAACACCCCTTATAGCCTATGTGTAGACCAGGGTCACTACTGCGATGATAATGAAAAAAACCGCATCCAAGTCCGTTAAGTGGTTCTTGAGTTAAAACGGAACATACATACAGACAAACAGGCAAAAACTCTAAAAATTTTTGTTTTTGGACTCAGTACAATACTAATAACCCATTTCATTCAAAATTTCTGGAAAATATTCAACGTACAGGCACGACTTTATTAAAAGTATAGATAATGAACAATCACAAACATAGTTATATAATATACTAGCTTTTGCCCGCGGCTCCGCCCGCGTGTTATTCGGTTTAACGACATGCTTTGCTTTTCCGGGATAAAAAGTAGCCTATTGTGTTAAGTTAAGGTATAAGCTGTATCCATTCTAAATTTCATCGAAATCCGTTTAGCCGCAAACACACACAAACTTTCGCATTTATAATATTATTAGTGTGATAGATAACATACCTCATCATTGAATATTTTTCCTATTTCTCCGCGGTCTTACTGAAATTTTACTACTAAATGCCTCATATTTTTTATGCCTTTACTTGAGTAGGAATGTATATGATTACGTATCATATGTTTAAAAAAAAAAAAGGAATGTTTGCTAAGTTTCTTGCCCTTCTTCTTAGCAACACTAATCGAATGGTGCGGATGGTTAGGCATTATTTTTATCTATGGTTTATTTAGTTCATTTTTCAACACATTTTTCATTGCATTATGGATATATAATATTTTTATTCCTATATTACTATATTTTATGCAGGTGTATAACTTTATTACATTTTGGTAGCCCAACCTTCATATTCTTTGTATGTATTTCCCGTATTTATTTATCAACTTATTTGTTCATTGTATTATGTATATATATAATATTTTTATTCCTAGACTCCTCTATTTTATGCAGGTGTATATTTTATGTCGCGTATTATTATATATTTTTTATATTCTAAAGATATAAGTCTTACAATAATAAGTGAAAATAATTCTAGGGTAGATCATGTATCGTTCACTGATCACAGTCAAGAAGAAAAAAAATTTTTTTGATTAAATATTTTTTCACTTCCCAGTACAAAGTGGTTCAGTCAGCTGACTAAATTTCTATGGAGGGGCGAAAAAAAAGTTTGCGCAAAAAAATATATTTTTCGGTAGAATGTGGTCTATTGGGGATACTCTATCATGTGTTAATATTTTTTCACTTTGAATTGTGGGACCTTATATATTGTTAAAATTAACTTTGACTTGTAGAAAGTATACTTTGTATATCTACCTATATTTTGCAAAATAAATATTTTGATTTGATTTGATTGATTTGATTTCAGCTCAATTTCCCGAGCCTTTTTTAGGGTTCCGTACCCGAAGGGTGCAAAATAGGACCCTATTACTAACCCTCCGCTGTCTGTCTGTCCGTGCGTCGGAAGCAATTTGAAACTTTCACAGAATACGTGTTACTATGGCCTCTTTCACGACCAATAATGAAAATTAAAATAATTGAAATCCATCGGTCCAAAAAAAAAATATGATTTTTAAACGTTATTTATTCTTGTATCTATCTTTAAGATGTGAGTTTCGTATCCGTATTGAACGGTAATACTGACGGAACCCTTTGTGCGGGACTCTGATACGCACTTGGCCAAATTGTTTTGTTAAGTTATGCTCTGGTGGTTGAAAGTTCACAGTAAAAATATTAGTCTTGAGGACCTAAAAATAATTTTTGGTTTTTGACGTTCCGAGATTTCGAGTGGCACCCACATCTCCTCCCTTGTCTATGGGCCTGCTAAACATAAGCTAAATTATATATATATATATATATTTTCTCAGATATATATGAGGGTGTTGATGGGTATTCCACATCGAGCAATTTAGGAATTTATCCAGGAAGTAGAGTTACAAAAACCTTCCATCCATCAGCCCGTGGTCGTCCACTGCTGGACATAATGCCTTTCCCAAATTTCGCCACTCATGTCGGTCCTCCGTCCTCCTCATCCAGCCGCCACCCACAACGTCCTTCAGGTCGTCAGTCCAGCGGGCACCGGTCTCCATTCTAAATTCTTCCGGCCCCAACGGCCATCATGTCGGAGACAAATATGGCCCGCCCACTGCCACTTCAACTTACTGCTTCTGCAGGTTATGTCGGTTACATTCTATCTACGACGGATCTCCTCAAAAAACCTTATTATAGTAGATTTATTGTGTGGGTGGGAGACGATAGAGTGTATATTTTCGTACTTCGGTTATAAAGCAGCTCAATTTGAGCCCCAATTGATAGTTCAAGAAGGTAGGCACTTTACTTTATAACTCACATCTTTACGAAAGACCGATTTAAATGCATGGAATAATTTTCTTTAATATTTTCAATCTGTCTAGACATAGGAGTCTCAGGAGTATTACTTAAATGCGATAATAATTTCTGCGTTTCTCTGAGAGAAGATAGGTACTAATTTGTTTTCAATTCAATTTGTGTAATGCTATTTTTCATATCTATAGTACTTTTGCTGTATTTACTCGTATGGTAACTGTTCGTGATTGCTTACCGAAATACAAAGAAAAAGCGGTCAGGTGCGAGTAAGACTCGCGCCTGAGGATTCTGTGCATTCAAATAAGTTAATTGACTTATATTATACTAGCTCTTGCCCGCGTGTTATTCGGTTTAACGACATGCTTTTTTCCGTGATAAAAAGTAGCCTATATGTTAAGTTAGGGTATAAGCTATATCCATTCTAAATTTCATCCAAATCCGTCCAGCCGTTTCAGCGTGAAAGAGTAACAAACAAACATACAAAAAAAAAACTGTATTTACTTTACAAATTGTAAGTTTTACGTGGTGGGAATCCCCTTTTAAGTTATTAAAAACCTGTATTAAGGGAGACCCGCTCTTTGTGCGAAATTACATATTGTAATTTTATTTGTGTCTATTTTATTTATGGAAGAAAAGTGCCCAATCTTTCTTTCTAAATAAATGTAAGTGTTTGTATGAAAATGTCAGGGTGTATTTGTGTGTGTGCGAATGTGAATGAGGGTGTGTTTATATGTGTTTCCATACACACACACACACACACACAAACTTTCGCATTTATAATATTAGTGTGATAGTGTGATGATGATTTGAATAAAAATGACAAACTTATGAAATGGGTCAAACAAAACTGCAAAATTAAGTTGGTCGACTATTACTGGTAACGTGTGAGGCCTACTTAGTTGTGATAGTTTTCTTTTTAATTTAAATTTCGTTGTATATATATAGGTACTGCCTTGAATTTTTTAAATATTCAAAAGCAACCGTTTTGCTGGCAGGGGGGAACACTTGACTCTAACAAAAATTAGCACTTTAAAGTTTAATATTTCGCAAACGGATCCCTGAATCGAAAAATTATAGTGCCTTATAGAGTGCGGTTATGAGACCACAAAAACTACAATAAACACCAACGATTCGGTCACGAGCCTCATCAAATGTCAAAAATCGTTGGGAGGAATGGGCTGTCAAACGTGTTGTGCGGCTAACTTCAGGCCTCAACGAACAACAATGCTAAGTACTATGGGGGTCGGTTGAATGTGTTGTGGTTTATGGTCCATATGACGAAGTCCATACGGATTTGTTCGGTTTATTTCGTTTATTTTCGTGACCGCCATTACAACGATAGCTGAAGTAGATTATTTTGTTTAATCGTTTAAAGTCATAACCGCACCCATAGTCTATGACTGTCAGGCTCGCAATCACCCTAGTTACCGTGATTAATGTGATTGATTCAGTGTCTGGTATTTATTATCGTCTAAAGGACCTTTACGTGTCATGAGGATAGTTTTTTACAGTTCTACCCAGTTCAGGAAGTACGTAAAATTTGCTGTCACCTATCAGTGTACTCCGCGAATCCCCCTCCCCCACTTCCTCGATGACGCCCTGGGGATGCGCAACTGCGACATCATCTGTGACTAACTTCACGTACGGTAAGTACTTACTGGCCATAGAACAAGTTAACGTTCTATCCGAAGTTCGGACTCAGAAGTGTACTATGATCGGCTGTGTCATGTTATAGAGATGGGTTATGACCCGGGGCCTTTTTATCTAACTTCATATTTTATCGCTTTCGCTTTGCGAAATGACGTCACAAATGAATTCTAGACTATCGCGATACCTTACAAACTTACTTACCTTACTTACCCGGTTATAAGCTACTGTGGGTTATAACTAGAGGTGAAAACTCCGGAATGTTTCTGAAAGTTTCCATAAAATTTGGAAAATTTCTGGAACTTTTCCGGAAAACTTCCGGAATATTTCCAAAACGGCCACGATACCTACCGCTCGCTCCTAATGCGTCTTTTGCCTTCGTATGCAAAAATCAAAATCAATGCAGAATTTTCCGAGGTTACCTCACCTCAAGCGAGACGAGAGAGATTTATTTTGTAGAAATGATATTCAAAACAAAATTCAAAATTAAATTAACGGTTTAATTAAAAGATGGATGATCAACTATACAAACTTCATATCACCATACAAAGTAAAATTCGTTAGTTTCAATGAAAAAACAACTTACTCATTAAGCTAATCTCTTAGTTTTCGAAACCTAGGGAATCCAAAGTAATCACAATGTTACTAAATTATTATTTTGGTAAGAATAATAAAAAAAGGAAAAATAAAAGGAAATTTTCCCGTCAATTTTCACCTCTAGTTATAACCCGGATTAAAGGCATTTTTGAGGGGTCAACACGGGTGATAATTGGGTTATTATAACCCACTATGGGTTACGTTACAATCCGGGTCGTTACCCATCCACATACTTACTTATCAGTATTGAGGCCGCAGTGTGACAGCACTATAATGATGTCTATTCCTTCATCTGTTAGCTTCTGAGCTTCCCTCTTTGTACATTCCACTGGGTCTAGGAATATGACCCCCTCTGGAGATGAAGTGCGCTGCAAAAAAGAAAAAAATAATTGTTCATTATTATACCGAGCAGAAACATTTATTGTAATCGTGCCAATTTACCGTGCTGAACACATTTTCGAACTAACAAGTATATTTTTTACTTTATAAAATGTCTTCGCACTTGAATATGACTTTTTGCACCCATTTAGTCCAATCACCAATTCAATGGTTTGTGTCCAAAATAATACCTGAAGGCAAAATGTAGTCACAAAATAATATAAAAACAACTAGGTACTTAATAAATCATGGTTATCATCGGGATATATCGTCAAGTATCAAATAAAAAGGTTTATGTTTATGTTTATTGAAAACTATCTTATTCACCGAGAAAATATTTTTATTAAGGCGAGGCATTGATAAACTTATAATTTCAAACCGGCGCCTTAGGGGAGTGGAGTGAGGGGGACTTATTTCATACAAATATGCGCTCACGAACTAGCTTAAGCCGTAAGGTCGTATGCGGCAAAACAGTATTTTTAATTTAAAATGACAACTATAAGTAATTTAATAAATCCAATCGGCCATATTGAAGTGTATTTGTAGACTAATCTTAATACAAAACTTAGAGGCTTCACTCACTCCCGTTTGTCAGTAAAATAGAAATCTCTGTTTTAAAAGAGGTTATCTAAATATTTTTTTCTCTGCTATGAAAATTAATCAATCAACGAAATCTTCGGGCAAAATGATGTCAATGAAATGCTTAATCTATTATATGAATTGGTAATTACGTATGTCTTTTCATTGCTGAGAAAAATGGAGATCCATGTCGCCAAAATTTAGTGGCGTCGCCTTAAAATCTCGGGGGAGGGGGAGGGGGAGTTTAGTTCTGTCAAATAAGTTAAGTCGTGTTACACCGGATCGACAACAATGTCAACTTACAGCGGTATCAGTAGTGATGAGCCCAATGATGCCGATTCTCCTTCCTCTTCTCTCCACCACTATGGAAGGTTGGATCAGTCCATCTAGACTTGGCTCGGCAATAGTGTTGATGTTTGCTGCTACGACGGGAGCTGTGAGCCCTTTCAAGTAAGGCGCTAGACCAGCTACGCCATCGTCGAATTCATGGTTGCCTATTGCCTGAAACAGAAGAGTATATTCTATACTTACTAATAATAAAGTAGTATTGGATGGATTCGATTGATGGTTCTTGGTGGAATATCATCTTGAATAAATTATACACAAATTATTAAATTGTGTATAATTTATTCAATAAAGTAGTATATGTAATACTCATGTGTGTTAAGGTGGTCAAACCAAATCCTGGTGCAATTGTTTTCCTTAATTTTGAATAAAAAGTATGTAAGAATTGCGTTTTAAAGTAATTTGCGGAAATTGATTAGTAATAATTAGGGTTTTACATTCAAATTATATCATTTTATTATGTTTTTATTGCGAAATCCATCGCTTTGGAATACTCTAAATATTATTATTAGAGTGCATTACAAACCAGAAAAGATAAATTAATCCTGGCCCGAGGAATTATTTCAAATTCTTGTCTTTACGTTTGTTTCTAATTTATCTTTTCTGGTTTGTAATGCACTCTAATAATAATACATCATTTTATTACATACATTGTAATCGAATGTAATCAAAATGTAAGGCATAAAATAACATAATGTTAATGCGAGAACCCTACTGTTTGTAATCAATTTCCGCTAATCGCTTTAAAACGCAATTTCTGCATACTTTTTATTCAAAAGTAAGGAAAACAATATTATGATGTGCATTTTGCACCACGATTCGGTTGAACGACCTTAATTGTACATTTTTGCCTAATTTTAAATGAAATAGGTTATTAGCGGAAGCTAAGACTATTATTTTTGAATTTTTGTCTGTCTGTATGTTTTATTTTAAAAATTAACATTTAAAAACTAAATCCACGCGGCCGAAGCCGTGGGCAAAAGCTGGCAAGATGATGGAAAGAGATCAGGCAGAACAGATATTTTCCATTTCCATTCGCTAGTCTAGTAAAGGAGTCTTGTTAGATTTTCAAACTTGCTTAGAACCCCAGGGTTGTAAATCGAATCTGCATCCTGCATTTCAAGTTAATTATAGCCTACTTTCAGAACATTAGCACAGTTCAAAAGTCCATATCTTTACACTGTGAAAATCATAATTATATTCACAGGCAGGCGCATAAAGGCACGCCACAGTTTTAGTACAAAATTTGATAACCCTCCCAGTTACTTTTCGTTATAGACCAATGTTTAAGACCTCTATCATCTGGTACTGATATTTTAAAAGGCACCATTCTGCTAAAATTTTGAATACTGATTTTGTTTTAAAGGTATTCTTTAAACAGAAAACATCTATTTCTGATTTTTCTCCTATCAAATAAGTACCTAAATTAATAAATATTAGCTGGATAGATTTATACAAAAAGTTGAATTGTAAATATACCAAAATTTTACATTTCAGCTGGAAAAGTGACTTTGTAAATGACTTTAAATTATAGAGGTCTTATATTTTAGTCTATAACGAAAAACAACAGAGAAACGGGTTATCAAACTTTGTACCGTAGGTGGCATGCCTATGCGCCTTAACCTTAGAATATAATTATTACTATAAGGCCTTAACACATTGTTTGATTTATAATACCCGCGCAATTCGACCTGTAGCTAGCGCAGCGCACGCGCTAGAGATACAGCGTTTAATCGACGGTGCATGCTAGACTGAAGCACAGTATAGGCAACAATAGTAGTTTAACTAGGCGGTATCCTTGAAATCAATACCTTCGGCCGCTCGGTGCCTAAACACGTGCTAGGGCTGCCTATTTACGTATCTTATTTACTAGGTGGTAGAGCTAATGCCGGGCTCGACTGTGGAGGTACCACCATCTTACTCGGAAATCCTACCGAAGTTATTCGGGGGAGAGTAAGAGAACAGCTCTCAGGCAAAAAAACCAGGCGGCCCACCATTGCCTGGGACCGATGGATGGCGGTATATCCATCCGCAATTGCCGGGATTATATAAATTAGACCGGTGACGGGCAGCGGCGTCACTGGTGCAAGGGTTTCGGCACCGCGCTCACCAACCTGCCTGCCCAGCGTGTGTGAGTATGGGCATTTCTTCCAGGAGGACCGCCAAGAGTGGCGAAATCCTGGAAAGGCCTATGTCCAGCAGTGGACGAAACAGGCTGATGGATGGATGGATGAATTTACTATAAAAGTTGTATTTAAGCAACCATACAATGCACAACATACTCTGTAATTTCGTGCCATAATATACGAAAATGCGCGGGAATGTCACAGCAACAACTTACAACTTGCGTACGTAACTGCGGTGCGACCGCGACTGCCGTAAACCGAGTTGAAATGAGTTTTGGGAGGGGTTCGTTTCGGCCCATTTTTGTATGGAGGAGATAGAATACTATTTGTTATTTATACTATTTATTTATTTTATTTTAATTAAAACGGACACACCAATTACAATAATTAAAAACAGTGAATAATATTATACAAAGCGGCATTATCAACTAAAATAATTAATCTTAATCATAAAATCACAAACAGTCATACATCCCTCTCACAAAAACACAAACACTCTGACAATATTTTCTGCCATCCATCAGCAAACAAATCAAAGTCCGGATTTGCGTCCAGGAGAGCGTTATGGTTATCATATGACTGAAGTATAATAATGCACTTGGTATTTGTTTACCTACAATGACCTACATCAGGGGTCACCAAATGGCGGACCCCGGTCCGTTTTCGGACCGCCGACCCATTTTGTGCGGACCCAGAAGAATCTGAGAATACCAATATTCATACTCTGAAATTTAGAGTAAAAAATGTAATTTTTTGCATTATGTTGCTTTATTTATTTAATTAGATGTATCCGTAATAATAAAGTATTTTGATATCTTTTGGTTCTATTTATTCATTGACATTTTAAATCTAGGTTGCTATTATCATCTAGCAAATGGACCGCGACAGATTTAGTTTTGTTATAAACGGACCTACCTACATTGGTACACTACATTATAGTCGTGCAAGCCTAAGCTGCGTTTCCTCTGAACAGCCTAAGAACCCTAAATCATTACAACATGCCAAAGCAACACCAAGGCTACAAAAAACAAGCAGCTAAAATGTTAGCGTCTGACAAAAAATTTGGCATCGTCTGCGTACGGAACCCCACTTTTTCTTATTTTTTATCTTACTTTAAAGTACCTATGTCCTAAAATCTGACAAAACTTAAAACTTGACTACATATTCTTACCGCCTGAAAGTAAGAGTCAAAGCCAATAACGTTTAAATATTTTATTATTTGTCGTGATAGAGGCCATAGTAACACGTATCATGTGAAAATTTAAAATTTCTACCCATTACGGTTGAAGCTGACCCCTGTGACAGACCGACAGCAGACAGACATACGACGGCTGGGCACTCTTCGGGTACGGAACCCTAAAAAGGGTGTAAAGAAAAAATATTTTGGAGTTATTAGCTTCATTTATCCTGGAGAAGTGTCTGTGTCAGACAAACAGACAGACGAATGGACGGAAACGAGTCGTTCTATAAGGATTCTTCTAATTTTAAAGTACGGAACCCTACAAATATGTATGATTGGATGATAAGGCATTCGCAATGATGAGGCTTATGCAATCCGACCTTCGAGGTTCTACTGAAAGTTATTATTTCCAGACTTCTATGTATAAATACTAAACACTGTATGCAATCAAAATTATGCTTAACAAAAGCACTTTTGTCTCGCTCGCTCGCACTCGCTGTGGACCTGTTGTCTCGCTTGCTCGCATAGGAGTTTCGGTGCGCAATTTTTCAGATTCAATAAGTGTTTGATTATTTCAATAAAGTCATCAAGTTTACGTCGTGCTCAGTGTCCCATACTCTTACAAGGTGTACTTACTACCTGATAACGATAAACCACGAGGATTGTAGCTACTCTAGCTGATAAGTCGCATAATTACAGAAACGAAATTATATTTTTCTTAATGAATTTGTGGTATTTTTATGTACAGACAGTACATGATGATTTTAAGAACTGCCAATAGGTAGCCTGTATTGCTGGCGTCCGTACGATCTCTATGATGGATCCGAGCCACGATCTGGACGGCTGTTCTGGAATTATTTTTTATCGCAATATGGGTCGTTCGATTTGTATGTATCATAAATGCGATGTAAATCAAAATAATTGCTAATTTTGGACCCCTTCCTTCCCCTATGTAAGAAATAATAAGATTTGTTTGAACCTCACCCCAATCAATTTTGCGTAAGAAAAAATGTTTACGGAAATATTAATAAGAACTTAAATTTATTGGTAGGCTTACAAATCAAGACTTAAATTGAGGAGAAAAAAGAAATATTCATGATTCTGGACTAGCTCAAGGGCTCTACAGCTAATGAAATAAAGTACTAGCCACTGAAAAATATATCATATAATCTTGCGTAACAAATATTATCTAGACCCTCCCCCACCCCCACGTAAGAAAAAACAAGATTTGGTCTGATCTCCGGGTTATTCCACTTATCTCCATTGACATTCCCCATCAATGGGGAATTGTGAACTTTTCTTCCACTGATCCCCATTGACGGCTCATAAAGTCCATGATGGGGATTTGTGGAAGAAAAGTTTACAAATCCCTATTAGTTTAGAAATAAAATATAAATACCAACATAGTAATTTATAATCAAGAAGTCTTTATTTCTTAAAATCTTACACTAACTAACTAACACTAACTACTAAAATCACAGATTTTTAAATGTCGTCTTATTATTATAAAAATCACAGATTTAAAATTATTCATAAAATTACATGGGCTCTATGAGCCGTCAATGGGGATTAGTGGAAGAAAAATTCACAATTCCCCATTGATGGGGAATGTCAATGGAGATAAGTGGAATAACCCGGAGATCAGACCAAATCTTGTTTATTCTTACGTGGGGGTGCGCCTCCCTAAACCGTGCTATTAATAAATGAGCAGTTCCAACTATGGCATATACCTATACCTACTTCATATAATACTCACTATAGGTTGTTAATGACAAAAACCATTACGTACACGTAGAAAATATGTTTTAAAATCACCCGAAATCTGCCTTAGCAATACTTACGCCGGTGCCGGAATAGCCATGTCGTCAGGACTTCGTTCTTTTACTTTTGTTCGTGTGATAATGCGAAATAAGGAGAAACGTCATCAGACTTGTTACAACTATATCTACCTCCATCCATCCATCAGCCTGTTTCGTCCACTGCTGGACATAGGCCTTTCCAGGATTTCAGCACTCTTGGCGGTCCTCCTGGAAGAAATGCCCATACTCACACACGCTGGGCAGGCGGGTTAGTGAGCGCGGTGCCGAAACCCTTGCACCAGTGACGCCGCTGCCCGTCACCAGTCTGATTTATATAAGGCCCGGCAATTGGGGATGGATATACCGCCATCCATCGGTCCCAGGCAATGGTGGGCTGCCTGGTTTTTTGCCTAAGAGCTGTCCTCTTACTCTCCCCCGAATAACTTCGGGAGGATTTCCGAGTAAGATGGTGGTACCTCCACAGTCGAGCTTGGCATTAGCTCTACCACCTATCTACCTAGTGATATAAATATAAACGCTAAATACGACCCCATTGTCCGTAAATCTCCGAATACATACTCGTAGATACAGTCTTTAAAACTTGGGCTGTACCGTGGACAAAGGCTAATAATATGAATAAATTATAATGTATGTAAATTATGTGGATGAATTCCGCTATTATTATTGTTCCACGTTTGGATTGGGAATAAGGTGCGATCGTCAACTTTACGCGAATGTATGAAATGATAATTACCAAAGGTAGGATGTGCAAAAATACGTAAAAACATTTTCAGTACTGCGAAATTGTAATGTGAAGAAAATGTAACATTTTACCAAAATAATGTTTCGTGGAATTAAAATAAAATGATATTCTTAAAAAAATTGTCAGCTCGCCATTTGTTTTGATGATCAATCACTCATGGGTTCATCAACTTCATCATCAATGCCACATAGTGACAGATTTGTCAAATAAAATTTAAGGATTTCATTTTTAAATAAGTTGAAAATACCTATAGATTCAGTAAACAGTTCAGATAACTAAATCAGCGATCATTTCATTTTTTTTTGGAGTAGCAATATTATTGATCAATTAACTTTTATAAACATCAATAACTACATAAAACGTATTTTACTTGATGGGCTTAAGTACAGAAGTTATCAATTCATTTGTACTGTTATGCAAACGGTACTTATGAATCCCAATACAATCGTGGATAGGTACACAAAAGAATAAAAAAATAATAATTTCAAGATATATTTCGGACCCTACTGGGTCCGGCATCAGTTGATATAATAATGACATTTACAATGAAATGATGGCACATAAAATGACAAAGAGATTGAAAAAAAGGAAATCTATCTACCTATCTACCTTTTTTTAGAGATGGGTATGTGAGTGGGGTAGAGAGAGAGGGTGTTTGTGAGTGTGTGTGTGTTTGAAAGGGGATGTAAGAGTGTAGTATGAGTATCAGAAAAATTTCGATGAGGTTGGTCTGTCTGTAAGTTAGTGCTGTTTATTGTTCTTTAGTGTATTGTTTTGTGTTTTTGTTGTGAATCTGTGATGATTGATGCGGATGTGAAGTGAGGTTTTTGTTTCACCTACATAGAATGCCGGGCAGAGTCGACATTCTAGTAGGTAAGTAAATACAATTTTTTGTTGTGCATGATGTGTTTGGGTGAGTTTTGTGTTGGTGTGTTGTGTGGTGTGTATTGATGTGTGTAGATGTGTTGATGTTTTGCACCGTGGCCGTTGGCATGGAGTTGTGCCAGGAGATGTGATGGTAGGAATATTTGTGTTTTCCGTTTTTGTTTTGGTGAGTATAGATTTTAGGTTTTTGTTTTGTCGATAACAGATTGGTGGATTAGTGGGGAGTAGGGATTTTGTCTCATCGTTTTGTCTGAGTATAGGCATAAAGTCATTTATAAATTTTTATGGTTTATAGCTGCCTTCAAAGTATGTTGTTATTGTTTTGTGCATTATGGAATCTAGGTCGGTTGTAGAGATGTTTTTGAATGAATCGGTCTGGGTAGTTCCGGTTGCGTAAGCCTTCATGAATAATTTTGTCGTTTCGTTGCTGCATATCCGACGGCCACAGAGTGACATGGAATATGGGATGAACTTTTTTATGTGTGTGGGATGGCAGCTATTAAAATGCAAGTATTGTAATTTGTTTGATGGTTTTAAATGAACAGATGTGCTGATTTGGTTGTTATGGTCTATTGTGATGTCGACGTCTAAAAACGTGATTTTTTCTGATGAGATGACGTGAGTGAACTGAAGCGTACAATGATTATTTAGTCGTTGAAGGAAGTCATTAAGGGAGTCGCTGCTGTGGTGCCAGATCATGAATATATCATCGATAAATCTCCGCCAAACTAGTGGTTGCAGAGGTTCAGTATTGAGGAAAGCTGTTTCAATAGAACCCATGAAGAGGTTAGCAAAGCTGGGGGCCATCCGAGTTCCCATAGCAGTACCAATTATTTGATGGTAGAATGAGTTTTCGAATGAAAAGAAGTTAATTTTGAGAATGATTTCCGAAAGATTAATGATGAAGTCCGTTGATGGTTGATGTGGTGAAGGACGCGTGTCTAGGTAGGTACGAAGTGAATTCAGGCCGGCATCATGGGGAATGTTTGTTTAAAGTGAAACTACGTCAATTGTAACTAGGATTAATTTTGTATTCGTTGGTAGTTGTTGTGAATGGATGATTTCAAGAAAATGGTTTGTGTCTTTTATGTGTGATGGTAGGTCCTTCACAATTGGTTGAAGGTAGAAATCAACGAAGGCTGAAATTCTTTCAATGGGTGAATCATAAGATGTTACTATAGGTCTGCCGGGGTTGTTTTTTTGTGAATTTTCGGAAGAATGTAGAAGTTTGGGGTTCTCGGATGGCTTGGGATCATTAGTTCTATATCGAATTCGGATAATCCCTCCGCTGTTCCTCTTAAATGGAGGAGATCACGGACTGTATCCACGACCTGCTCACATGGGTCGCTTGGTGCAATGCAGTAGAAGGTAGAGTCGGTCAATTGCCGGAGTCCTTCGGCCACGTAATCACTTTTGTTTAAAATCACTGTTGCAGATCCTTTGTCCGCGGGACAAATGATAATATCGTTGTTGTTTTTAAGTTTTTTTAGCGATTGTCTCTCTTGATATGTGAGGTTTTGTGTATTATTTTGTAAGGTTTGAATAAATCGGTCATCAGATAATTTTGCTAGGATACTTGATATAAATATCTCTATGGGATGATTTGGTGGAAGGGGTAGCGGTTCATTGGGTGATGGAGGTTTAAACTTTTGTAATGCTTCATGTGTATTGTTGCTATTTTGATTTGGATGATTCTGTCAGTAGTGTTTCCATTTAATTTATTACTTTAATATAATAAAAAACAAAAATAAAAGAACAAGCTGGTAAAGTTTATATACATTTATTTTAATCCAATCGTGGAACAATAATACAATTGCTTCATGCCATTTTCAAATGTGTCATCGACGGCATTCGTTAATTTTCAGCTCATATCACGGGGAGAGTCCAAAATCAGACCAAATCTTATTTTTTATCGACTTCTGTAGATTACGGAAGTCCTTGGACAGATTGATTAGGTAGATGCTTTATTTAATAACCAGGTTTTTTCTCATAAAAATAATACCTGACCCACAAAACTGCATGTACAGTTTGACTGTGGGATCCGTGAGTCTCTAATTATTGCGCCTTGCCTGCTTTTACTTTACTATTTTCTGGGTGAGCTAACTTCATCCTATTATAAATAGATGCCTGTTATAGATTATAGAGCTCTGAATCGGGAAGCGTGAAGATATTATTACTAAAAAAACTCACATGTGCATCATTCGGCAGCAAATTAATAAAGGTCTGCGTGATGTTCCACTTGAACAGGGTATACCAGTAGGTACCCTGGTAGTTGTCTCCTGCGTCCAGGAGTAGGGCGTCTGGCTTTTGCTTCATGAGGGTCACGATCTCGTGGTAGAAGCGCGGGAAACCTCCGATGCACTGGGAGTCGTTGCTTTGGCATACTGGCAGCTGAACCGAGGTTTCTTCGAATCTGGGGAGGATTACTCATGATTAGTAAAACTGCCAGGGGATTTTATGATGAGCATCCATCCATCAGACGGTATTCGTCCACCTCTGAACACAGACCTTTCCAAGATTTCATCACCATTGGTGGGTCCTCTTGGAAGTAATGCCCATTCGCCAGGCGCACAGTGAAAAATTGGGTCTGTTTCGGATCAAAAATCGTTAAGTTTTTCATTTATTCAGATATACTGTTCAAATTTCTCACACGTCACGTTTTTTATAAAGGTACCTGGGTATGATTTTTTTTCTCGTCTATCCCATGGTGTGGGGTATCGTTGGATAGGGAATTTAAAAACATTCTAAGGATGTCAAAACCATTTTTTTAAATTTAGGGATCCGTTAGCGAGTACAGGTCGCGCCAGACTTTTAGCCCCCTAATTTTTGTTAGAATCAAGTGGCGTCCCCCCCCCCTGCCGGCTAAACCGTTGTTTATAGATATGTGAAAAAATTCACAGAAGTAGTTGATATATTATAATGATTTTCAAAGGAAAAATATCACAGTTAAGTAGGCTTTACAGGTTTACGAGTACAGGTCGCACCAAACTCTTAGCCCCCTATAAACAGTTCGTTCGGGCCGTTCTTCTAAATGTATGAGACTAGAAGTTTGGTGCGATCTGTATTAGTAGACCAACTTATAAAATGTACCAGGCAACTGCACTACGCGTGGCCCGACGCGCACTTGGCCGGTTTTTTGATTTTCATCACATTTGTCCCAACAATTTTCCTGACGCTTATCTGGGCTGCAAATCCACATTAAATGTAAAGCTTGGGCAAACATGGGTAGCTATCAAAAGCCTCGATGAACTTTAAGAATAAACTTTTTTTTCCTTATTTTAATAAATTTACCCATTTCACTAAAACTCTTATTTGCGTTACTCTCTTTGCTCCTAGCGTGATACTCTTCGATAATTTGATAAATTGAGTGGTTCCCAAGTTATAAACGAACAAACAGACATACAGACGATGCATTTTATATGTATAGAGAAGATGATGATTGATGTATGTAAGCAGTCGTCGAAACAATATACGAAACGCAAATTGAAGACATGTCCGTCCTTGGTGTAGTTTGTGTGACTGTGTGGACTACAATTCCCATAAGAATACAAATGTGGCAACAGTCATGGACATCTTTTAAAAGTAATTGTCGTGCGGTTGTACGGAACTTGCATACTAATAGGTATTTAAATTTTTAGACGGTCGTGTCTGCAGTCTTCAGTACAATTAAATTTTTTTGAATTATGCTTTTTGTTTTCCTGATGGCAAAACTGTTAATTTTATTGTTATTGTCTGTCTGTAAAGTTCCAACTAGTTGATGGATTTTGATGAGGTTTTCGTAATTGTCAACTTCGGGCCCTAATTAACATAATAACATATTATTATATTTCATAAAATAACACCGATATACCGCCATCCATCGGTCCCAGGCAATGGTGGGTCGCCTGGTTCTGCCTGAGAGCTGTTCTCTTACTCTCCCCCGAATAACTTAGGGAGGATTTCCGAGTAAGATGGTGGTACCACCACAGTCGAGCCCGGCATCAGCCTAATTATGTGATCGTAGTGAGGTAAATAGAGATAACCCTCCATACGACGAGATCACGCTAAAATAAAACAAATAACGGCTTGAATTGGATAAAGCATCTTTCTACATCAATAACACCCAGTTTCTGGAGGGACTATATGGTACGCTGGGTCGTGTCCCCCGACTAGGGTTACCAGATTCGCTGACATGAATTCTGAGACAGATGATGAATAAGAGAAGAATTGTTATATAATACTTCTGGCCACTGATGATAATTTGTTACCATTGGCTCCATTTTAGTAAACTCAGAATAAGTTGGTGGAAATTCAGGAAGAATCGGGTGAATTTTGTTTTTTTTAATTCCGGGTCATTTTTGCGACATCCGGACCCGGAACACACCTTCTTCTTATCCCGAGACAATGCCAGTGGGTCCCGGTCACCTGGCAACCCTACCCCTGGCCCTTACCTAGTTACGCCTATGGGATACTCTTTCAGTGTGTCAGCAAGCGAAAGCTGTTTGGCTCTACTCTATGGAGCTGTACTGGCTGGGCTGACTGACCGGGAAGTGCACAATTAGTGTTGCCAGATCCTAGAGACCAAGATTCCGTATAAAATCCGTATTGTTGCCAGACAGTAGATTATATATATAATAGAGTCTAAATCTGTATTTCCAACAACAAAATCCATTCAAATTCCATTGATTGAATAAGTTTATGAACTCCGTGTGAAACCTGTATGAAAGATAAAAATAAAACTACAAATATGATAATTTAATTACTTTTATATATCTTTATTAATCATCTTCAACATGTCAGAATTAATTTTTAAATCAAAACAAGGGGATTTCCCTATGGGTTAAATAGCAAGCTTGTTGTAGTCCCTGTACATAATTTATTCCTTGGTTTCGTCTTAAGGGCACTCTATTCACCCTAACTCCCACACTAGCGCAGTTAGCTGATAATATCTTTATTTATAGGTACTTGCTTATTATTTTTTCTTTTTCAACATATCCCATACAATATCCTGAATGGAACCTAAAACATTTATCAAAATCAAATACATACAAAAGTTACAAGCGTATAAAAGTCCTGGATTTTACACATATTTTGGTGAATGATTATGTACCGTAATGTCCTAGAAGCGATACAACAAATCAGATAATTTGAAGTTCACAGCATAGTTTATTTTATCCTATTCAAAAATATATTTGTTTCATTTCGATTTTTGGGATATTTCTCCTGAAATCATAGGAAGAACCAAAACCATTCTCGAGTTTTTCAAAACATGGATGCTGTCTTGCCTCTCACACCGTGTTCGGTTAGTTCCGTATGAGCTCGGGAAATGAATGTTCGGGCCAACCAATAACAGTCAGTCAGTGCTCTATAATCCGAAGTTAATGTAGAATGAAATAGCAAGCATAGCGACCCCGTGCGCGACTGACTTCAAGCTACCGACTAAATGTGTTCAAGTATTAAATTTTCTTTATATGCAATGACGCGGTAGTCTTTTCGATGACGAGCAATACAAGAAGACGCACATAGAGCCGCGCGCACGCACCCTGAATTGACAGCATAACATTCGCGTAATTTAAAAAGTAATAGATCAAACGAAAAAATTATCGAAGTGTCCTTTGTATCTGCTTCTTAATAAAAGTCTGTTGTCTACATCGAAAATCCGTACAGAATTCCGAATTAATAATTGATCCGTATCGGACTTCCAAAATCCGTTCATATACGAACCGGTCAGTGCCGGACTCATTACCTCCGCTACGAATTTAGAATAGAATGTCTTCAAAATATGCCATTAGATCTTTACACTCATTGTGCGTGCGGCTCTGTGAGCTTGTAAATATATTAAATTTTATAAGATATGAATTTTATATTAAATATAATTGATCCGTATCGGACTTCCAAAATCCGTTCACATACGGACCGGTCAGTGCCGGACTCATTACCTCCGCTACGAATTTAGAATAGAATGTCTTCAAAATATGCCATTAGATCTTTACACTCATTGTGCGTGCGGCTCTGTGAGGTTGTAAATATATTAAATTTTATAAGATATGAATTTTATATTAAATATAATTTTTTCTTCATTGCAGTAGCCCGGCGGCGTTCGTGCCAACAAGCAACACGAGCTTGGCACGCATTTATGGAGCGGCGCACACAAATGATTGGAAAGAAGTAGTGTATACTTTCTTTCATCTTTAAATCTGCGATTAATAGAATAATATTTAAGCCGATACATGGTCTGGGCCATTGGGCACGATAATCTTATTGAGTGATTTTGAACTTAAGTACATATATTTTTAGAAAGTCCAAGTTAGAACGCTTGCTTTTTCAAGGCGTTTCTGGATTTAACAAAAAAGTATTTGGTGGAAGTATTTTCTAGCTTTACATTTTAAAATAAACTATGTTTTCTTGCTAAAGCAGTTATTCTTTAACTCAAGCCGCTTAGATAAAAACATATTTATCACTTAAAAAAGCATCAAAAATCTTTTATGTGAAAATAATGTGTTAAATTATTACGAATAAAATAAAAAGGTCTAAAAAATATGCCAGTGAGTTTCAAATTGACCAGGTATGTAATTGACTCAGCATATTGAAGCAAAAGCCCTTGAAATCTAGAAGGCAAGGCCTTAAAGATGATATTGTTGGATAACATAGATAAAGTTTTACTACAAGTATGTGCGCACTTCAAAACATGTGACCACGTTGTTGTTTCGGCGGTTACGTTGACATTTTACACGCAAGCTTTTGAAAATCGATAAACTTTTAATTTCAAATCGGCGCCTTAGGGGAGTGGAGGGAGGGAGACTCACTCCATACAAATATGCGCTCACGAACTAGCTTATGCCGTAAGGTCGTATGCGGCAAAACAGTATTGTTCATAAAAAGGACAACTATAAGTAATTTAATAAATCCAATCGGCCATATTGAAATGTATTTGTAGACTAATTTAAATAAAAATCTTAGAGGCTTCATTCGCTCCCGTTTGTCAGTAAAATAGAAAACTCTGTTTTAAAAGAGGTTTTCTAAATATTTTTTTCTCTGCTATGAAAATTTCGGGCTAAATGATGTCAATGAAATGCTTAATCTAGTATAGGTATAAATTGGTAAAAACATATGTTTTTTTATTGCTGAGAAAAATGGAGATCCATATCGCCAAAATTTCCAATGCGTTGCCTTCATGGAGATTGAAGAAGGCAGTTTTGTAGTATTTATTATTCGCCTTTCATCGACTTCCTTAAACTGTGGGACGTGAACGGAAGGCGTGTTAGTGGCGAAAGGTATAAGCCCAAGGTGTATTAAATAATAATATAAATAAATAAAATAACTTTATTTCAGGCACCATTAACCCATACAGAATAATATTATTAATGTTACAAAATACACAGTAAAATATATAATTAATTGTAGGAAGATTTAAATAAAGTAAAAATTGTATTAATGAACAAGTCAAAAATTAAAAATGATTTAAAACCGTAAAATTAATGAAAGTAAAATTATAACAAAAACAATAAAAATAGAAATAGAATCTCACATTAGGAACTTATTACGGTACAAATTCTGACCGACGACACTGACAAGCTCATTCTTTAGTGACGGACCGTTGCCCAGAACGACGCTATTCGGCTTCTTAGGATGCCGTAGAAGTCTGGCACCCTAACTTCGGCGAACATACTCTTCGCGCTGGAGTAGCGTGGTATTCTGAGTAGAATACGCATACCGTCATTATACTGTACTCTAAGGACGTTATAAACTTTTTGGTATATTTTACCCACAGATGGCAGGTGTAAAAGAAATTAAATTAAAAATGGAAGTACCATGGACTTTGATTATACGATTTGAAAGGTCGTATCTGTTTATTGCTTCGAACTTGAACTTTTTACATGAATATGAATCTATATAGACCTTATTAGTCGATATTATATAATCACAAGATGATACATGCTCGAAAAAAGGGCACAAGAACAGATAGACCAGGAGTCTTCAACCTTTTTTAGCTCGAGGGCAAATGATATATTCCAGGTCTGTCAAAAGGCCACATTACCGCACGTTAACATACCACCTCAACAATAATTTAAATACCAAACAAGTGAATTGAAATTTTCTTTATAAAAAAAAAAGGAATTAATGTGAGGATTGACACTGTTTACTTTTCACCAGATTGTCTACCTTCCAGATGTACATCCGTAATCCTTGTCCTGGTTTTAGACTTTAAATTTTTCATCCTTATGTGCTGCTAAACGTGACATTATCTTTGTGGGCGTGATTTATTATTATTTATTATATTCAGTAGACAAATAAATCCTTTATATAAATATTTCCTCAAGCCTCTAAGGGCCGTCAGAAAAGTCCCGGCGGGCCGGCCGCATGCGGCCCGAGGGCTGCGGGTTGAAGACCCTTGAGTTAGACGAACAACAAAGTGTTATCATTATCATATATGTTACTATATTATCGAAAAAGATGAAATATATCTCTCAAAATGTTAGTACAGAACCTTAGTGACTCGAAAACCACAACTCGCACTTGACTTGTGCCCATAAATATGAATTGATTAAAATAATTAAATTGTATACTATCGAATAAGTTGTTGCTGACCCACTTTCTGGTTTTTATTATAAGTAGGCCCGCAGATAATTTTTCGATAGTCTTAAATTATACCTATAAGTAGTTTATTCCTGCTTGCCTATTATAATTAGTTAGAAATGAAGTTTTAGGAATGATACTTTACATATCGTCACGACATGAATCCCCGAGGGGGTGTCAGAGGTGTTCCCAGGTGTTAACTGTGAAATGCAAGTCACACCCGCGTTTATCCGACGATTATTACGTTTCAACGTGATGGGTGGTGAGCCCAATCGCCGTATTTCGGGCACAATTACACGCTTTTTAGGGCATGCAGGTTTCCTCACGATGTTTTCCTTCACCGTTCAGCAAGTGGTGGTAAGTATTACATAAGAGCACAAATACTAAAATGATACTTAAATGAGATTTTTTTTCCCGGGGTCCCAGTGCAGTCCTCCTTCAACATGGCTTCAACAAGTTTTTTTTGCCTTGCTGTTTCCGAACTGTGCTTCAAACAGATGGATAGATAAACCGATGAAAGGACTATAACGTTTTTTTTTGCGGACCACTAAAATTATAATTCTTTGGGTCCGGTGAATAACGGTATAACTCGACTTAGGTCCAAAATGATATTTTATTACCACTTTGCGCCGTTTTTTTTTCTGTGAAGTGGTCAAATTGAAATTTCAGAGATAGACATTTGACAAAATTTTTGCGGTACACATTGGTTTAAAAAGAGTTAGTCGCATACTAAAACATCACATCTTGTGTAATTAGATGTAACTTTAATTTGATCGATTTTCACAATTCTTTATTTGTTTTATTTTACAAGTTTACTACATGTGGTAAAAGGCACAAACTCAACTGGGGCTGTACCTGAGCCTAGAACATGAACAAAGACAGATTTTCGAGGGTTCTTTTGAAGAAATTAGGACTACAAGTATCTTATATATAGAAAAAAATATATTTGTTTTATTGATCGTTTATCTAGGAGATCCACGTTTAAACAATGTAATAAGATTTATACTTTTTTCCAAAAAAAAATGTTTTCCACCTTTTTTTTTGGTTTTCAAACGTCCGTTTCAAGAACGCGGCTAATAAAATAGGTAATAGAAATGTAAAGTTTTTCTACGTAAATCCAATATTTTACCCCTACAAAATATTTCAGTATTAGCTAAAAACCCTCCGATCTGCTGTTTCGCGCATAATTATTAGTATTACGCGTCCTAGACAAATAGGTCAATTATCTAATCAATAATCGCCTCTATCAAAAGCTAATAAAGTATTTGACATTAGCCTTTTTGTGTTGGACGGGTAATAACATTTTTTCCTAGCCTATGCCATACTCTTTTGGTGCCAAATGGTTTAATTCAACTTCTAAACGATATATCTCTAAGATAGTATGTCAAAACAGATCTGGGCATCAACTCGTCACAGCAAAAATGTGTTCTAACTGGTCATAATGCTAAAAGCAATATTATTTGTTTTAATCGGTCACATGTAAATTTAGTTCTATCAAGTCACGTATTAGTTTTGTAGCTATTGGTCACACTGCAAATACAGTTCTAACTAGTCACAAGCAGAATAATAGTAGGTAGTGTATGCAACTGATACAAAATAAAGTAAGTTACTTAGTTTAAACACATTCGATTGCGTGTGATGCCAAATAAAATAGTACTGAAAGGTTATGAAAGTAGTGAACAACAACTATCATTCTTATTAAAATAACCACAAATATTAAAAATGTTGATTAATTCATTTATTTCATTTTGAAAAAACAACTAATACAAATTATCATTTTTAAACAAACTCTATTGTTATACTTATTTAAACAAAACATTACTTAATTATGTGTTTCATCTTCAAACGCCGTATCTTATTTAAACACTCGTAAACGGTGACTACATCATTAACGTATCTTCTTACCATTTTTTTCATTTTGCTTTATGACATATATTTAAATTTTTATACTTTAACTTTTTATTGAACTGGCTATGCCAATCCTCTACTGGGTTATTTGTCAGGTGCTTCTCACCATAACAGGAAGCAGTTGTGATGATTTTATTAGACATCCACCAATTACTTAAATAATCTTTAAATTGGTGGATATTTATATTTTCTGTAAGGTTTTCAGATATTGAGAGCCATCTTTCAGGTATTAACGCAGACAGTAAATAAGGCTGTTGTAGACAGTTGTATAGAAACAACGTATGGGGATATGATTTTCACCGTAGCAACCGCTTTATACCACAATTTGCAGTGTGACCAATAGCTACAAAACTAATACGTGACTTAATACGTGTAGAACTAAATTTACATGTGACGGGTTAAAATAAATAATATTGCTTTTGGCATTATGATCAGTTAAAACACAGTTTTGCTGTGACGAGTTAGTGCCCAGAATAGACCTTAATAATGTTATCTACATGACCCTTTCATTTTTTGTATAAAACGTAGAAAGGTTTACGAAAAAAAAATTTTTTTAGATCAAAATTTGTTTTTCGGCTCTCCTGTAAAGTTGGGTTTTTTGGGTTCGGTCGTTTTTCATGGGAGGCACCGAATTATTGCTTATTCTGAATAGAGAGTAAGCTAGCTTCATAAATGCTTTAATTTTGGATAAGATTCACTTGTTAAATTCAACTGTGCAAGGTGGCACAGATATGCTGGCGCCAAAGTAATTTCAACGAGTGATTAGAAAATAAATGAGTAAAAATTAAAAAAACTTTGTACCTGTCATGAAAATCGTTGTAGTGCACAATATCCAATCGAAAAAGATCCTCTTTTGGCAAAACACCACTAAAAACTAAACTTTTGTTCAAAAAAACACAACATAAAAACAGTGCAATATTAAAATATTCCATTTTGGCACAAAACTAAAATTTGTTCAAGACACTACACGAATTAGAAATCTACTATCATACAAGCGAAGGTTATGAAATTCTAGTCAAGTTATGTCAATAGAAAATTTATTTATACGCAAAAAAATTAAACAGTCTGCCGTCGTTTGCGCATGGCTGCTCAAGTCATACTAAATATCTTTGGACCGAATAAGAGGAGAAGAAAAAATAATTTAATCTCAGTTGAACCTACATTTCAGTGTCAATGTTAATGGTCAAATATTTTTAAAGCAATATGCCTCTTAAAGTAAGTATAAATAAGGCCTAAAGGTTTGTAGCGATGATCTTGGGTTCAATAAAGTCATGTTGAGCAAAAAAGCTTAGCATAACGACGATACGAAAAAAAAAATACAAGGACATTATCAGAAATTGCAATGTAAATATTATCTGTCTGCTCCGAGAAGCCGTTATCTCTATTTGGCTAGCACGCGCCAGAGAACAGCGTCTCTATGCTACTTGCGCTCTGACGCATACCGCGTTTGTCAGTGTGCAAATATGATGGAAAGACACAGTATCGACGGCGTGTGCTAGGCCTCCGGTCGCATGTAGAGCGAGCGTAAGCGAGGAACACCAACGAACTACAATTTTCCACTTTATTAGGGGCTCTTAATTTTTTTACGTAAGACAGTTTGGCCTTTTTTGACCCTCTTCCTCCCCTATCTCAGAAATAATAAGATTTGTTTGAACCTCCTCCTCCCCCATGTAAGAAAAAAATAGATTTGGTCTGACCCTCTCCCCCTAAAACGTCTTACGTAGTAAATGGACAGCCCCTTCCCCAAAACTTACACAACCACGACCTTACCTTACACGAAACAGGAAACGGAGCGCGGTTCAGAGAAGTGGGTCAGAGATAACGGCATCCTGGAAATAGGCGGATAGTACAAAAAAAACTGGTCCAGTGCGAGAAATCTCACGCTCTCACGTTATTTTTATATTACAGCTATCACCATAAGACTCCATTATATTAATTAAATTGTCATAAATTTTCATGATTTTATTTTCATTATCTTTATCGGTCGGTATTTTCTAATGTAACTTTTGGAATAGTGGTTTAATGAAGTTCATGTGCCTAGATTTTTGTACCGGATATTTATACCGGGTTTACTCACATGATATTTATACCGGGTTTAACCACATGACCTATTGACAATACTAAAAAACTTAAAAAACTTGAAAGAAGTAACAGTTGGTTTATTTTTTGGTTTCTGCAGGTATGTTTCTTCATTTAGGGAATTTTTCAGTATGATCAGGTGATTATGTGGTTTCATTTCAAGATACCTGTCCATTTAGACTTCGTAAACACGTACTCTCGGCCACTCGCTACAGTACCTATACCTTATTGTGCGATTATCACCTTTATGCAGACGTCTTTGTTCTGACGACGACTGAGGTGAGAATTATATCGCTTATTTTAACAGATGAGCGCGTTTAAAAGCGCGATAAACGAAGTCGCACATTATCATGCTATGGGTGCAGTATGCTCTTAAAAGCGTGAATTTGTGCCCGAAGAACGGCGATACGGCTCACCTTCTAACACGGTTGGAAAAGAAAATCGTCGATGAAAAGCGGGTATTACAAAGTGTTGACTGTTCTATACTCTATTTCATATAACATTAGAAAGAAGGAAAAATAGGTTCTTCGACTTCGACAAAATGGTGACAAAAAACGTTAAACATTAGTTTTGTGTAAAAGTCTGTATAGCATAACCATCTAAGCGATTATTAAATACCTGACATAAAATAATGATTTATGTAATGAAAAGGACCTTCCAAGCTATGGAATATTATTTCAAACAACAAAATTACAAAATGTTCCTGTTGAAAGACCAAAAGAAGCAGGGTTCTCTAATCTTTTTATGGAAACATAATGCAGTCAATTAAAAATTCGTGGCATTAGACGTGACAATCGGCAAAAGTATAACGTTTTAATTTTATCCGATTATCGTGTCGCAGTCCTATATGAAATGCGTTGCTAAGCAACACGGTTTGTTGTTAATTTATGTAGACTTTTCAAAATGATCTCTATGTACTTAGTATTGAAACAAATCCCCCCACATCTAAGACCCTAACACACTAACCTCACCTACCTACCAACTTTTCTGCTAACTACCCACTTTCCGTCTCACTGCCTACCCACCTACCTTCTCACATGTAGCTTGAACTTGTTATAAATACAAACAAGGTTTGGAGGGTGTTAGTCTAGTATTAGGCCAAATGATCGTCTAGCAGCTGTGATTGGACCCCTCGTTGTGAACCGTATTTAAGTAACCCTAGTTCTTTTAGTGATAATAAGAATGAATCCGAACTCAACATTTCCTAATAAGTCTAGTTAAATTACCTAAAGTATCCGAGAAGTAAATAGTTCCTCTGACCCTAGTAAATAGAATAACATCTGCGCCTAGCTAAGTTATTATATGATGTCAATACTGAATTGAAACTATCCAAGAGAATATCACCTATTGACCAGGCTTATGTAAGAGAGTGAGAGGAGTAACTGAAACTAAATATAATTCATCTAGAAGATACCGCAATTTTATGTTTTTTGTTTAATAGCCCCTACCGGTCAATTTGGGTTCTGTAAAAGCAAAAGCTTCTATGGTTCTGATTAAGTAAAGTAATAGACGAGAAGATTATACTCCTAGATAATAAGAGCATAAGTTGAACATAAAAGCATTTACCTTTCGGATGGGGAATAACCCGTGAATTTTTTTGAACAAAGGTTTTATTTAGTGTTATTGGAAATTGTGATTTAATTATTGAACAAAGGTTTTATATACTTTTATTTGAAATTGTGATTTAATACTTTATATTATTATAGACTTTAATTTTGCATTTAGTTTAATGATACATTATTTGTACTGTGCTACAGGGCATTAATTACTTAGATATTGTAATTTGGTAAGACAGTATTATTATACTGAATATTTGTAAGATTTGTTACTTTGTAATAGTAAATCGTTCATGTTGGCAAGTCTTTAATTTCTACCAAACACTACTATAGTCTCATTATAAAATCTTTCAGTAATCTTTAAATAGTACATTATTTATTGTAAGAAAACCTAAGAACAGTGATTCCCTGTCTACACACCTTGCAGGAAGAATCACTAAGAAACCTCAAGGAGTACCTACTCGTAATTAAATATCGTGACCTTACTGTGGAATATTAATTACTTCAGTAAAAGCTGCATAATTCTCCTTATCACATGTCCAATCTCTGTACCTACTGAATTCTACAAGAGAACAGCTCTAAGGTAGTTTATTCTACCTAACAGAAATTTACTAGCAGTCAATACTGGATTAATTCAATCATACAGATAACTAATTCGGTTCTACTAGTCTGACTAATTTCAATTCTTCTGAATTCCAGTTAGTAAGTAGCCGTTCTGATGTCTCAGAATCAAAGCTATAATTATATGAAAGATGTCTCACTCAGATAGATATAATTTCAGCTAGCTGGTTTCCTTGTTAGATCCAGAATAGTTTCAGCAGTATTTAAGGCTATCTCTCGGCCACATTGTACTTGAGAATATTAATTCAAGGAGAGATATATCTATTCACACTTGACGAACTAAGATTTCTGTTCCGTTTGGTATACAGAAGTTTCTTATTAGCACGGCATTGCTTGGCTAAAAGGGTGGGATTTTCCCTTAGTATGAACAAATGCATCTACTCATTACCTTTATTTTTCAGGCAATATTATTCACAAATAGAAATCATTCCTTTTCTATGGAAACCAAGCTACTTACTTTGGTAAATTTATTTACATTGAAATCTTCCTTTTTTATAAGGAAATTATGATTCCAGAATTATTTACTGTAATTAAGACTTAGAACTGGACTTTGCTTCAAACTCTGAACTGATGGTTCTCACACCAAAACAGTTTATCTCAATAAAAGGGTATCTTGAAAAACTAGACACTCATGTAAGTAGGAGTGTTTCTGAGCTTGAGGTCGAACTTTCTCTATTCAGAGAACAATGATCATAAGTTTAATCCATGTGATAGCAGAATTGAGAGCAAAACATTACTTATCTTTACTTCACAACAAAATAACTTTCAGTCATTTAAAGGGCTTTCTCGACCAGACAATCAGGGAGGCTTTCCACTGAATGCTTTCAACACGTCGTTACAAGATTGATCTAAACAAATTCTGCCTTTATTAACTTCTGAATTTCGCCTATTCTTTTCAAACTAAAATCTGGAACCTAGCTGATATCCGCCTACCTATTTGACCTGAATTTCACCAATCCGTGGTTCTACAAGAATTACCCCCTTAAAAACCTTTAAAGCCTACGGATCCTAACCTGATCGTGCCTACGTGTAACACCAAAACATAATTGACTAAAACATACACTACCAGGAGCCTACAACCTTCAGAACCCTATTTTCTCCGAGCACAATTCTAACGTCCTACATTTTTCTATAATACCTGACTGTGTTCTAATAAATTTATTGTCCCTTCTTGCGACCCTACGTGAAATTCTAACGTCCTAAGATTCCTTGTAACGTCCTAGCATTCCCTCAAGTTCCTTGACTGATCTGGCTACTCGGGAATAGCCAAGAGAATTCTCAGCCTATTTTGGTGTAAAACAAAACTAGAGATAAAATCTCACATTTACTTTTAATTGTGTGAGTGTGTAATGCATCCTAACAAATATCGTGACTAAATTGACTATCCAAACTTTACCTGCCTATCATTTGTACCTAGAATGAGAATTCCTAGTCTGCCAAATGTGTAAAACCCAAAACTAGAGATAAAATCTCATATTTACATTTAATTGTGTTTGTGCGGTGATTCCCAAAGAGTCACAGCGGAAATCACATCCCTCAACTAGTCTAAAATAAAGAAGCGAGGCGAGTTTTCTCCTCTACGTGTACCTACTGCCTATAAACTCTCCGTGCCAGTCAGCGGGTGATTCAAGGTAAGGGCCTCACCCAACTGACCGGAAGTTCCCTATATGGTTGTGTGATAAATATATTAATATATACATAAAGACCAAGACTGCGCCACGGATGATAACCTGGAGGGGCAATGTCCGGTTCACACTTCTCTCGTGATCGCCCAGGCAACATCACATGGTAACGTCAGAAATGGGAGATATTATACGGTATAACTAAACCGCTGCAGCGTCATCTCAAAACGACTGCCCCTCCGGAGAGGTTGAAGGATAAGATACGAGTTGTCGACTCCGTTAGGTTACCCTCGTATCAAATCCCCAAAGAGACTCCTCTTTGTTTAGCATCACATATTTTCCCTACCTATTAGCCGTCAAGCCTACTGAAGATACCCCTAAACTAAACCCAGAGACACCCACCTTTGCCACGCTCGAAACACCGAGTAGTTCCCGCGCTAATAACCCTTCAAACTTCCGCGCTAATAAACTACAAAACCCCACGCCCAGGCCTGATATCTGCGTCCCTAGAACTGGTCTGAACGATATAACACAATTAACCGCGATTCTTAATGAGGCTTTTTCCATCCTTCCCCCGGCCAGCCGAGCCCTAGGGCTCAAAGCCTTTCACAGCCGCAACATCCAGCTTTACCTTATATTATTTAAAATATAAAGCAGACCCCAGAATTCTTAGGAAATCATTTGAAACAAGTCTCAAAAGGAATGCCCTATAACCGATCTACATATTCGTCCTTTTACGGAAATCGCCTTGAACAAACACTCGCGGATCTCTAAATTTAAACTGCACTTTCTCGAAAAGTATCCCACACTCTAAATAATTCCGACAGAACTTTGAAGAAGATAACCCCGAGGAAAATTAATATATCTATAAAACAAACGCCCTGATAAAAATAAAACCCAAGAAAATAAATTCGCGACTAATTACTGCACTTGTATCTCGCTTGACGGACCTCGAAGACTCAACTCCGAAGACTGACCTCCAAAGACTGAGATCCGTTCCCGCCCTACAACCACTTTTATCGACTCACTCCCGGCGCCTCACCACGCCGCTTCCCCCGTGCCCCGCTCCCTTCTTGTCACTCCCCGTATCCACGACCCACGCATTCTCTCCAAGAATTTCCGTATTACCTTATATGGGCATAAAATCTCAACGCCGACATCCGGACTACAGCAATCATAATGTTTTCCTTTTTAGCTTGAAACAATATTTTTCGTGATTCTAATTTTCCTTACCACCAACCATTAAAATAATGAAAATATCTAAAATTCACTTGAGCAGGTTTTACTTTATTTTGTATTAAAATACGAAAATGGAATCTGTTTCCTTTACTACTTTGCTAAATACGCCACCTAGCTGAAACAAGTGGCACTTTTGACATAGCCTTAAAACCAATTCACCTAATCTGTACTATGCCAAGGTTCATGAGTTTATTGCAAGATGCGCAGTGTCGCCCCCATTTCTCCCAATACTAAATTCTAGCGGGCTCTGGCAAGTTAACAATAACAGCGCCATGATGACGGAAAGACAGCGAATTATGACGGAACTTCTTGAATCGAAGTTTACCCAATTTCCCGCTACTGCGCCCCCATAGCCCGCCTTCTGCATTCCTTACTTTTGTAAAGCCCCCCAAATCTCTCTCCTCAAAAGACATTTCCTACTTCTTTTCACTTAGTGGACCCATTTCGCTTAGGAACCTTAGACACCCAGCAATCTCTAATTCCATACTATTACATAGCCATGAAATACCCGTTTTCGGCGCGAATTTAATGTTCGCGTAATTTAGTATAGAAACAACATCTTTACTCGAATCACGTAATTTTCACTCTTTCCCTGCTTCCAAACATTAAGAATAAAACATCCGGAATTTATTTGAATATTATTTCTTCATTTCCTGAGTAAAATAAGGAAATAAGGTCTGTTTTATTTTCTAATCCCGGAAGTAATGCCATCTAACCTAAACAACTGATACCTTTATGTTTGTTGTAACATTCTTTTCAATGAACCTAATCTACCTCCGAACTCAAGCGTTTCCCACATATTAAGCAGATGTCGCTTCCACCCTCAGCTAATATCAAGACATCAATAGTAATCCGAAGGTAGTGGCACCACCTTACCACAAAATGTTAGCGAGTGCTAACGGAACGCCTCGATCCGAGGTTTGTTCTGGTACAGTATGTAAGTATAAATAATAAAAAAATTAACATTCTGCATAAAGTAGTACTATGTGAAGCCAAATTATAGATTTTCCGTTGTGTTTTCTAGTAAATTAAATAATGTGCATGGTATGAAATAGTTTCAAATCCCTGCTTCTGTGATCTTCTTTTTTCTAATGTTATATGAAATAGAGAATAGTGACCTCTGACACCCCCTCGGTGATATGTCATTACGATATGTATGTATGTATGGACAACAGTACTTAACAACACGAACTTAAACAACCTTACGGTTCTGGCTTCTGAGTAGCCACAGGTTCTTTTTTATAATTTTGACTATTTCTGATATATTTCTCATATTTTTACCGGGGTCAAATTTAAAGTCAATCATTTCAGCCTTGAGCTCTTTAGTCATACAATAAGGTTATGTCGCGGATAGACAAATCGTTTTGTATCGTGAATGACAAAACCTTACAAAGAAATGCAATTTTAAATAGTTAAATTATACAATATACCGAGCGTGAAGGGATTCTAAAAAATCGAGGGAAATGATAAATTGGCGTGTTCTTTTTTCATCAATATTTACGATTCGAAAACCGTTTCGAGGAATAGCTTTCCTTAACTCTTTTTAGTATACAGATTTTAAAATAAGCGTGCTTATCCCCTATTAAATGATAAAAAGCGATGTCTTTCATTTGACCTTCAGTGATGTCATCACAACATATTTCCGTACGAAAAAAAAACATTTCTTGAACGCATCCTACAGTTTGGAAAGGATCTGATATGCAGACAAAAACAGCACATTGATTTTTAAAAAACAACTGAATTACGACTGGGCCACTCTCTGAGTGACACATTGAAGAAAAATAATACAAAAGATGCTTCGAATGACAGATGAGGCATAAACAAAAGAAGTGTGTATTTCCTCTGTGATTGAGACAGGTGTTTTATTGCTACGTATCTTATGTCACGAGATCGATAAGAAAATTTCATTCAATTCAATTCAAATTTCATCATCTTCAAAATGTTATCGCACGACGCATCACTTGTCGTGATTGCTGTTCAAGTGTATTTTCAAGATTAGCACTAGACAATAGTAGATTGTTATTGTTATACAGGCGGCGAGGTAAGTAGCCAGCACAAAACGAGGGCAAGAAAAATAATGTTGCTTAAAAAAATGGCGGCACTAAAATGTGCTTGATGAAAACGTTGCAAACATATTTTTGCAAGTTTTTTTTATTTCCTCGTATTGGTGATGAAAAGTAGAGTGCAGCTAAATATCTCGGTTGATCACTTACATGACTCTACCAACCAGGACGGCGATTCTCGCACATGCGACAATTTGCTAAAATAGGCCGAAAGCGGGTGATTTTTACAAGCTCTACTTCATGAAGAGCAGGTTTATATTTTAAAAATTTGATTCGTTTCTTTATGAAGAGAGAGAATCGCCGTCCTGGTTGGCAATAGGACACTTGCGCGCAAATTGGGGATTGAGATTTTTAAGCCGATAAATGTTTACCCTGTTTCTTCTTTTTTCCCGCCGAAAATATGGGCATCTTCTTCCAGCAGCACGGAATATACTACGAACCTTGGAGTAATGTATATGGTTAAACCAACTGTCTGATTTAAATCATGAAAAGGTAAATTTTAGGAAGTCCTACAGCGCAGAAGAGAGGCGGTAGCTTAGTTTCTGCCACACGTTACTTTCGTGGTTATTTTTTTATGACCTCCCAGAAGTAAAATTTAACCACATTATTTATACCGACATTTTTACCGACACACATCAAGTTGCTAATGTAGGTCAGGGACGCACCAATGAATTTACCTCAGACTGCGGTTTTGATATTGGAGAACAGATTTTGTTGATAAATTGTTAGAAGACATAAGGAAAGAGTATTTAGGTCAGGGACGCACCAATAAATTTACCCCAGACTGCGGTTTTGATATTGGAGAACAGATTTTGTTGAGAAATTGTTAGAAGACATAAGGAAAGAGTGTGTATTTAGGTCAGGGACGCACCAATGAATTTACCCCAGACTGCGGTTTTGATATTGGAGAACAGATTTTGTTGAGAAATTGTTAGAAGACATAAGGAAAGAGTGTGTATTTAGGTCAGGGACGCACCAATGAATTTACCCCAGACTGCGGTTTTGCTATTGGAGAACAGATTTTGTTGAGAAATTGTTAGAAGACATAAGGAAAGAGTGTGTATTTAGGTCAGGGACGCACCAATGAATTTACCCCAGACTGCGGTTTTGATATTGGAGAACAGATTTTGTTGAGAAATTGTTAGAAGACATAAGGAAAGAGTATTTAGGTCAGGGACGCACCAATGAATTTACCTCAGACTGCGGTTTTGATATTGGAGAACAGATTTTGTTGAGAAATTGTTAGAAGACCTAAGGAAAGAGTGTGTATTAAAGTAAAGTTATTATCATCGGTGTATTGTTGAATCCATCTGACCTTGCCCAATATTTGTAAGATGTGATCGACTTGCAAAACATTCTCGTATTGCATCAAGGTTAGTTAGGCCAGAGTGATTGGACGGCAAGCGGTTAAAGACTTCAAAATTTACATCGATATTCTAAGAACACATTAGAGAAATTATATGATTTAAATAACTTTATTAATTTCGTGTGTATAATCTAATTTTCCAGTAATTCTAAGTTAAAAAACATCTCTTACAAATACGCGATTTCTTCGCGATGTGAAGATTGGGCCCCATATTTAAAGTCGTTGTACGAGTATGAACGAGTTTTATCAATAGTTTGCGTTTCTAAAACCAACGTTTCTCGGTGAATTTTTTTTGTACGAGCAACGGATATAAAGTGGAATTTATTTATACTTTTTCTACTCTCTTTTTGGGAAATTTGAAAATTATTGATTGCTGTTAAATGCAACCCAGCCCCGAGTCAATACTACTGAAAGTCGAAATTGATCCGTGATACTGAGCCAAGCCTCTAGTATGAATTTGGCTGTATAAATAAATGTCATCTCGTATATGTGTAGTATCGTAGAATTGATAATTTTATGATAAGAAATTTATGAGAGCCTTCCAAAAAAAGATGGCAATCTCATCAGCAGTAAGAGATCAAAAACAGATGTGATTACGAGCGGGGAGCGGCGACCCCTTTAGTTTTTACAGATTTCATGAAATTTGAGCAGATCATGAAATGATCAATCCTACGACACCGTAACGATAAACGACATAAACAACACGTATTCTTTTTATTTTTTCATAAGATTTTTATAGATGGTTTGGCATATAGAGAGGATCAATGAAAGTAGAGTGACGAATAGTACATTACGATACGAGAGCGATGAAACGTTTTCTGACGAGTGTGAGTTTGCGGCACGAGCCGAAGGTGAGTGCTGCAATCACACGAGTCGAGAAAAAGTTTCTCGCACGAGTTTCGTATAATATTTTATAGCAAAAGTGCGGAAAATGCCGACTTTACGCAAGCGCAGCGTGCGTAAAGTGGTCATTTTACGCACGGTGTGCTATAAAGAAATTTATGGTGCGAAAGTGGAAGGTAAAGCTCGACCGGGCCGCCCTAGAAGGACGTATGCTGACCAAATAGGCGACATACTCAAGAAGGGCAAAGTAAAAAGTACCCGGAATGGAAGTGATTGTATTACAAGATTGATGGATGTAGAAGAAGCAAAAGAGGTGTGTCAGGATTGTAGCAGATTGAAATCTGTAGTCTCGCCTACCCCTCTGGGAGACAGTCGTGAGTATATATATGTATGTATTTTTATAGAGGTCATTATTGGTTGGGTCGTTGGCTAACTGTGATGGTCGTGTATGTATTGAATGATAATTTAAGGGTCGTTTCTTCGGATTTGAACCGCAATCATGATAATAATTATCGCCAAAAAAACAACTTTAAGGCAAAAACAACGTAAAAAATTAAATGCGAAAACAAACGTTATTTTATGATATGGTAGTATCTTTTAGTTTTTTGGGTAATTAACAGCTAAATTCACGACTTTGGAAAATCCAATAATTTTGCAACTAAGTACTAAGTATATTAATAATTTGGCCAAGTGCGAGTCGGACTCGGGTACAAAGGGTTCCGTACCACCCCACAGTACGGGTACGGAAGCCTAAAAACATTATGTTAAATAACAACAATGCACATGTCATGCCAAAACAACATCTAGGCTTAAAAATTTGGCACCGTTTGCATAAGGAACCCTACTTTTTATTTTACTTCAGAGTGCGTACTACATACATAACATATCGTCACGACATGAATCCCCGAGGGGGTGTCAGAGGTGTTTTCGTGTGTGAACTGTGAAAATGCAAGTCTCAGTCCACATCCGGTACACCCGCGTTTCACCGACGATTACTATCGCCGTACTTTGGGCACAATTACAAGCTTTTTAGGGCAAGCAGGTTAAACTTGTATTATGCAACGTGAAATTTAAGTAATTTGGTGATAGTACTAGGTTACATGAACAACTTTTAGTATGGAGACAACCCTGAAATCGTGAAAAAAAAATCAGCTGTTCCATAGAAAAGTTAAATACCTACTCGACCGAAATGTATGAAAGAGCTTATATTTTTTTCACGATTTCAGGGTTGGCTCCATAGGTAAAGTTGTTCATAAGGACGAGTACTATCACCAGTTTTCGTTAGCAAAATGACTTAAATTTCACGTTGAGTACTTGTACATATGTACATTTATACGTCTTTAAGTAAGAGCTAAAACAAATAACGTTACAATAATGCAATTTCTTCTTGAGTGGTCCTGTGGTTAAAACGGAACATACAGAAAAATAAAAATTATATTTTGGCCTTTGTACATGATAATAAAATAACGCATGTTATTTAAAATTTTTCAAAAATATTCACTGTATAAATAAGACTTTCTTACTAATTGATTATTTGTATAGATACTCGTATAGATAGATTATCTTTGATTTTTTAGGGTTCCGTACCCAAAGGGTAACCAACGGGACCCTAGCTATTACTAAGACTCCGCTGTCCGACTGTGTCTGTCCGTCTGTCACCAGGCTGTATCTCATGAACCGCGATAGTTAGACAGTTAAAATTTTCACAGATGATGTATTTCTGTTGCCGCTATAACAAAAAATACTAAAACCGGCCAAGTGCGAGTCGGACCCGCGCACTCCCGTACACATATCTGTTGTATGATACAACAGACGTGATGTTTTTGCCGTTTTTATAGATAATGGTACGGAACCCTTCGTGCACGAGTCCGACTCACACTTGGCCGGTTTTTTTTTGTTTGCCTTCTTATATTAGGATTAGAATCATATCCTTAGAATCGAGAGGCTATATAAAAATATACGGATACATTTTTGGTACGTATAGGTATATGAATTTTGACTATGTAATCTAGGATTTTGTTTTTGGAAAACACGTTGGGATAAATTTTATAATAATTATTGAAATGAGGTCTTCTAGCGCACTTTTTCTCGCCGTTTGACGAATAGGAATAATATTAATATAAACTCAAACATATTTTATTAGAAGGTTTTAACAATATCTAGATATTTGACTTTGGATATTATTATAGATATTTTAGGTTTTTTTATTAAATTAAAAAACATCCTTTTTTCTCTATTGCGCTGAATCCGCCCCTCTCGCACTGCGCGTTTGTTCTCTTGGAGAAAGAGTAACAAAAATAAAATTTACTTAGCCCCTTAAGGTGGTTGCTCCGAGTCTCGTTCCAAACGCACAGCTTCAGATTTTTTTTCTCATTTTTACAGAGTAATCCATAAAACAACACAACTTGGCCAGAACAACTTAAGGTGGTTACAGAGGATCTCGGTGTAAACTGCACATCATAACATTGTTTTCCTTATTTTTGAATAAAAAGTATGCAGAATCGGGAAAATTGCTTACTAATATTTTGATTACATTACATTACAACTGTAAACATGCTCTAAAGTTTGTTAATGTAATGCAATCAAAACCCTATGCATAAGATGACATAATTTTCTTGTAGAACCAAAATTATTACAAAGAAATTTTCGTCAATGCACATAAAACGCATCTATTGTATACTTTTTATTCAAAAGTAAGAAAAACCATATTAAGATGTGGATTTCTCTCCTCTGTTGCCCCTCAATTGCCACTAAGCCTTGTTTAATACTTTTTATTGAAAAATAATAAAAACAATAATTAGTTGTGTGTTTGGGAACGATCACCTTAATTAAATAGTTATTCCAATCAAGATCGTTAGTTGTATATAGCAGACCTCATCAACCAGTAGTCAGTAGGCGACGGGTGAAGGATGCTAGTTGACCTCGTGTTCGTTTAATTAACTTTCAATTTCATACTTTGTACCCTACTCACATAGATACTGTCACGGAGAATGCCGCTGACACAATTTATACTCCCATTACGGTTGTAACGAACGAAAAGTGGCACAGTTGAACTTTCCTGAAGGTACGAGTCCGCAGTATAATTTACATCTTCCTGCAGACAGTGCCTTAACAAGCAAGATAATTATTAATCTATATACTAATAAATGACTAATAATAAACGTGTACACATTGTACAAATGTCTACACATTGGATATTTTTGCAAATATTTTAATGAAATGGGTTATTAAGTATTGGAAAAAGGCCAGAACAACAATTTTCAATTTTTGTCTCTCTGTCTGGTGGAGTAATTCCTTTAATTAAACTCGAGAAACGATCAACGGATTTTGGTTTGAATTTTAAATTATTCCCGATTTTTTCGGCAATTTCTACGCATGACATCCCCCATCTTTAATGTTATTCTACCTACTATTGACCTACTACGATTTGACTTGTCATTGATTAACAACATAAAATCATTGTTTGCATGTCGAAGGTATAAAATATCCTGTAAATGTGTGATTAGTTATTAAAAACCCTTGATAATGGTGTAATACCGAAACCGGTTGGGATTAATATAATTTTTGTGAAACGAGTGCAAGTGTAGTTAGTTATTCATCATGTTGGATTTGGATAGGGTTTTCTTCGTTATATCGTAAATGATAATAAAATCATGTTCTTTATCAGAAACTTTCGTCACTTGATATCCTGAAGACGCCTTGAAGCTATGGCAAATGCGCCAATTAAAACGTAGGTACAAAACATATAATTTGCTATTATTCACGCAGAAGGCGTTTAGAGAACTGTTTTGTGACGATTTTGCCTTGCTTGTTTGCTTGAAATAAAAAATCAGCCAAGTGCGGGTAGGACTCGCGCCCTGAATGCTCCGTACAATTCCTAACTTGGACTTACATTATTTGATTAAAAATTACAAACTTAACATTAACCAGAAAATGTATGAAACAAAACTGCAAAATTAAGTTAGTTGAGTATTCGGGTACGTAAGCCTAAACCCGTATTAAAAATTGGAATTTTCAGTATTTTTTGTTTAGGCTAGTATATCATATGGCAATAATATACAGAAAATTCCAAGTTCTTAACTTTAGTTTTTTAGATAGGAACCAGTAACGAAAATGCTCTAATATTCACAAATTACTGAACCGACCACCTGAAGGACGTTGTAGGGGGCGGCTGGATGAGGAGGACGGAGGACCGACATGAGTGGCGAAATTTGGGAAAGGCCTATGTCCAGCAGTGGACGAACACGGGCTGATAGATTGAATGGCCTCCAATTTCTTAACTTTTGGAGATAAAACGAAATAAAAAAACAATTTATTCTATACTTAATGAGTTCTAATTTCATTTAATTTTTAATTCAATATTCGGTTTCGGTTATTACATAAAATATCGAAATTTCAGATTGTAGCTCAATCCGTCCGCAAGCTACAGTGTGACATACAGACAGACCGACAGAAGAGCGACATTAATAGGGCTCCGTGTTGCCCTTTGGTTACGGAACCCTAAAAATCTCGCCAGTTTGATGACGCAACATAAAGCTTTCTTAGTCTTGTAAAGGTTTAAATTTCTAAGCCTTTTAACATCGATTCAAGACGAATGCTTCGAACAAATGAATAAAATAGGAGAACAGCGCAAGAGTTTAAATTGGTCTGTTTTGTTGATCTCCATTTTTATTGTCGCCTGATATTTATTTACGTCGCTGTTTCGGGAACCGCCCTCCGTCACAATTTCAAACTGTTCACCAGGTTACTGTCTTCGCACAGACTGTGTTGTTCCGATACTGAGAAAGTTAGGCTGAAATATAATCACAAAAACCGGTCAAGTGCGGATAGGAATCGCGCCTGAGGGTTCTTTACTATTCAAGTAAGTTAATAGACTTAAGGCGCCTAGGCACGCCACCGTTTTAGTACAAAATTTAATAACCCTCTATGATCTGGTGCTGGTATTTTAAAAGGCACCATTTTGCCAAAATTTTGAATATTTATTTTGTTTTAAAGATATCAAGCTGGACAGATTTACATACAAAGTTGTTTTCTTGCTTCAGATTGTACCTATACCAAAATTGAACATTTCAGCCAAATAGCGACTTTGTAAATGCCTGCATTAAACTATAGAGTTCTATAACTTTAGTCTATAGGGAAAAACAACAGAGAAACGGGTTATCAAATTTTATACTAAAACGGTGGCGTGCCTGTGCGCCTTAAATGATTTAAATAAAAATAACATAACAAATAAATACAAACTTCTCAAAAATTTATTAAACAAAACTGCAAAATTAAGTTGGTGTATTATTACTCGTTAACTTGTAAAGCCTACTTAGCTGTGATAGTATTCCTTTTAACTTCGTATATATTCTATTGCCGTGAATTTTTTCACATGTCCAAAAATAACCGTTTAGCTGGCAGGGGAGACACTTGACTCTAACAGGAATTAGCACTTTAAAGCTTGATATTTCGCGAACGGACCCATGAATTGAAAAATGGTTTTCACACACGCGCAATATTTTTGAACGACCTATCCAACGACATCCCACCCTATGGGATAGATGAGTAAAAAGAATTCATACACACGTTGCGTGTAAAAATCTTTTTTATTTTTTTAAATCAAAAAGACAAGGACAGGTCTTCCTGTATTAATCGAGTCGATATTATTCTCGAACAAGTATTGAGGCACAAAAAATATTTTTTTCTATTTCGCTAACAGCCTTGAGTCTTGGTCCTGACTACTTACCGAGTCTTCGGTATGAATTTGGCTATACAACCTCCTCTTACCTTCAAAAAGACCAGTATGTTTTTCACATCTTAAAATAAAATTTTGATTTCCTATGCTAATTAATTCGAGTTGTTCTTGGACAAGACTAAGTATAGAGGCACATACATTTTTTTTTCGTATTTCGCAAACAGGGTCATTGAACCTAGGTCCCGACCGCTCACCGAGTCTTCAGTATGAATTTGGCTATATAAATAAACGAAAGTCACCTTTTATACATATAACATCTATAAATTTCAGTATAGTTAAATATCCAATATGAAATCTTTAACGAATTAATAAACTTACACACTTGAACCGTCCACATCACCAAAGGTTATGGCAGAGAAATCCAATTAGCATTAAGTTAGCCTTTGTGCATTGTATATTTTTGTGCAATAAAGAATTACATACATACATATTATGACGATAGAAGACAGTAGCCAAGTAAAGGAGCTAAACAGAGAACCGCACTGTGAATCAAGGTCTCCAACCGGACATTTGAAAATGGGGGCCCATTTAAATGTTTCTGAAACAACTGTTTATCAAGGAAATTTGTCTTTTACGTACCAAACAATAAGGCTTCCTTTTCGTCGATGCTCAACAGTCATAGCAAAAGGAAGATATTGATTCTTGGAGTTTGTGGTGACAAATATTTTAATTTATTTTAGGGAATTCATCCTTTCTTTCCTATTTTAACGCCAAAAAAACGATTAAGTTACGAAAAAAACAATTGGTTTTGCATGAACTATGAAATTAAGTTTCAGATCAGAGTTTAGTATTTTTCACGTGGGGTGAAATTTTGCAAGCATTAATAGAATAACCTACTACAACATTTACGAAAGTATCCATGTGAAAAAGTTTGACCATTCCCTTTATTAGATATATTGTATTAGCTAACTTTAAATTCATACTCGAGGCTACCGAGAAGTGGTCAGCACTAAGGTTTAATGACCTTTTTCGCAAAATACGAAACATTTTAGTTGTGCCCCAACACTTGTTTAAGAACAATCCTGAGTCAATAATTAAATTATGATAGGAAAACTAAATTTCATTTTGCGTTTTTGCCAAAAATGATCATGTACCTTGTTATTGATTAGTTATCATATCACTTACAAAGTATGAATTTGGCTATATCAACTAAAGTCATCATGTGTAGTTTGCATATTAATTGAAAATCTATGGAGAGATTTGAAAAGAGCGGTAGACCTCTCCAGAGTAAGCCTCTCTATTAAAAAATGCTGCGATAAAAAAAAAATGTTCTTACGTAATTATTATTATTAAAAGTCTGCTCAATTATACCAATGAACTAGCTTTTGCCCGCGGCTCCGCCCGCGTCGAAGAGATTTTCGTGAAAATAAGGAAAACAAAAGAATATGATTTTTGAACGACTATATGCAACGGACACCATGTTTAACCAAGGCGCTAATAAAGACCAATCAAATAAGTCCAAACTCGAAGGGTCTGCTTTTGTCCGTTGAGGAGATCCCGTACCCATCTTCCAGTCCCATCTTCAGACCCTGGTTACTATGTTTTAACAAAGTGCCAAAAAATGTGTCAGGATCGTTGTAGATGGAAATCTGTAGTCAGATTAAACTGATACAGTTCTCATATTGGAAAAAATCAATACATAAACCTGGCTTTAATCACTTTTTAAGTTAAATATTAGCAAGAGGTGTGTCCGGGTCGTTTTAGATGTAAATCTGTAGTCAGATTTAACTGATATAGTTTTCCCGTACGGGAACAAATCATTACTTAAATCATAGTAGTTAATGTATCTGTGCTTAAACCTGGCTGTAGTCACTTTCTCAAGCTTAATATTAGCAAGATGTGTGTCAGGATCGTTGTAGATGGAAATATTTTGTCAGATTAAATAGATACAGTTTCCTCGTATGGAAAAACAACCGGTTTTTTCACGTATAACTAACCATTTGGTCAGGGCACGCCGATACAGCAGTGTTTTTTCTCCCGACATGGTTCACAAATACTGAAATTTCAAACTGAAAACTTACTTTTATTTAAATAAAATATAGCCTATGTTATTCAGCAATTGTGTAGCTTTTTGCAAAAGAAAGAATTTTCACGATCGGTTCAGTAGTTCCAAAGTTTACCTCAAACATACAAACAAACAAATCTTTCCTCTTTATATAATAAGTGTAGAGTATAGATGTAGATGTAGAAGATAAAGGTTATTGTATGACGAGTTAAAATTATGTATTTTGCTAAAGTTCATTTTGCAATCATCAATGGTCTTAGTTCATAGCCATTTCTTGGCACAAATTGAGCACTTTCATTCAAATAAATATTCTCGTAAGCATGTTTTTTTATGTGCTAGCACTAGCATCACTTATACGTATATTAGAACACCTACGTTATATACGTAACATTTCTGAAGGCCCGTATTCCCAGCGTCATCCGAAAATTACCCCCATTGATGAAGTTATTTCTCTTAAACGGCTTACTTAAAAAATATGAAAAAATATATATTATTACTTTAAGTATAAGAAACAATCTCATTGCAGGAAATTATTCTCGCATATAAAAAACACCTTGGGAATATTTCCCAAAGTCAAGCTGTTTTTAGAATAAAATTGGCAATTTTTTGGAAACCACTAATGTTATTTGTATGGTTCTTACACTAAAATACAAAAAAGTATAGCTTATGAAACTCATTGCAGGAAATTTAAAAATATTGATTTACAGCAGAGTTAATAAATAAAAACTAGATATTTTGAGAGCGCGTGGCGTCAACGTTGCCGTAAACAGCAAGTCTCGGAGCAGTCGATTACAAAATCAAATGCAAGGTTTTAACGTTCATTTTGACTTCATTTAAAATATCTCAAGGTCATTGGAGGCTACAAGGGCCTTAAACAGGTGAATTTCTTTGTCGCGGTACCCAAGCTTTGTAAACAGAAAAACGATGGCCTGCTTTATTAGCCCGCTAGAAATTGGCGCAATGTTATATACTCATACATACAAGGTGAAATTAATTCAACCGCCCAATATTCTATGGCAGGTTTAGTATGTGATCATCAATGGTCTTAGTTCATAGCCATTTCTTGGCACAAATTGAGCACTTTCATTCAAATAAATATTCTCGTAAGCATGTTTTTTTATGTGCTAGCACTAGCATCACTTATACGTATATTAGAACACCTACGTTATATACGTAACATTTCTGAAGGCCCGTATTCCCAGCGTCATCCGAAAATTACCCCCATTGATGAAGTTATTTCTCTTAAACGGCTTACTTAAAAAATATGAAAAAATATATATTATTACTTTAAGTATAAGAAACAATCTCATTGCAGGAAATTATTCTCGCATATAAAAAACACCTTGGGAATATTTCCCAAAGTCAAGCTGTTTTTAGAATAAAATTGGCAATTTTTTGGAAACCACTAATGTTATTTGTATTCTTCTTATCGTGTGGGCTACAAGGCCTCTCGGCCCGACAAGCCCTGGTGTCAGAGTTTTTAAACCGCCTTACGGCCTCTGACGTGGTTTATGTAACGACCACTCTACTAGAAAGTGGCCGGGACCAACGGCTTAGCGTGCCTTCCGAAGTACGAAATCATCTTATTTATCGGACAATCAGGTGATTCAAGCCTGCAATGTCCTAACCAAACTGAGAACAATTCACAAAGTGACTTTCCACTATGTGTGTTCCCCGCGGGAATCGAACCCACGACCTCCAGATTGAGAGCCCAAGGCTCTCACCACTAGACCACGGAGGCAGGCAGTATGTGATAGAGACGACACATGTGAAGTTTCAGGTGGATCAGACAAGGTAATGGCAGATCACGTAAGGGTGAGAATCGTTTGCATGTGTCAATACATTTTTTATTTAGTTATGTGATTGGATACCGTGTTTGTGTACATAGGTAACACTAAAAGTTTCCGGAACTGGCCACTTACATAAACAATATTTAAAAATTTATTGCAACATTTGAAAATAGAACTCTTTGGCTGTAGAATGCAGTTTGTTCCATCTGACTGTCTTTTGTTTTTACCCTGTGGCGCCATTTAAAAAATTGTGTGTCTGCATCAACATGGATTTAACTCGGGAAAATTTTCGTAGTATGATTTTCTACGATTTTAAGTGTAATTTGACAGCTCAACAGAGCATCGCTCGGCTTGAAACAGCTTTTGGAAATGAAGCACCATGCAATACGACTGTTTATAGCTGGTTTGCAGAATTCAAGCGTGGTCGTATCAATCTCAGTGACGAATCTCGCGATGGTCGGCCGTCCACCGCTGTGACCAACAAAAACATCGATGCTGTGCGCCGTATGATTGAAACAGACAGGCATGTGACCTACCATGAAATTCGCGCATCCTTAGAAATAGGCATGAGTCAAATACAATCAATCCTATACAAACATTTGGGTGTGAGAAAGCTGTGCTCGCGGTGGATCCCACACAACTTGACCGAGGCTCAAAAAACGGACCGCGTCACTTGGTGCAGTGCCATGCTTACCAGATTCAACGAAGGTGCGTCAAATTTGGTGTGGGACATAGTAACAGGTGACGAAACATGGATTTATTGCTACGATCCCAAAAAAAGCAGCAATCGAGCGTATGGGTCTTTCAAGATGAGCCGAAACCAACCAAAGTGGCGCGCGTGAAAAGTGCATCTAAGCGGATGATTGCTTCTTTTTTTAATAAAACTGGACACGTGGCTACTGTTGCTTTAGAGAATCGTCGTACCGTGAATAGTGACTGGTACACGACCATTTGTTTGCCGGAAGTTATTGACGAACTCCGTAAAAATAACCGTAAACGCCGTATCATCCTGCACCACGACAATGCTAGTTCTCACACGGCCAGACAGACAAACGACTTTTTGAAGACGAAAAATGTAGAACTCATGAGTCATCCTGCATACAGTCCCGACCTGGCACCTTGTGACTTTTTTCTGTTCCCAAAAATTAAGAACCAATTACGCGGTCAACGATTTTCATCACCAGAAGAGGCTGTCGAGGAGTATGAAAAACACGTTTCAGAGGTCACCACAGGGGAGTGGCACAAAAGTTTTCAAAACTGGTTTGATCGAATGAAAAAGTGCATAGACGCCAAGGGAGATTATTTTGAAAAACAGTAAATTAATTTTGTACCTTTAATAGTATTTTTTCATATTCATTCCGGAAACTTATAGTGCGTCCACGCTTTGGATTCATAGTTAGTTTGTTTGCGTCTTTAACTTTGCTAGTTCAATCAGTGTTCCTAAATCTGTTTTCTTTTGAAAAAATATTAAACTTCCAAAAGTTTGGGCTGGTACCTAAAACTAAATATGTAGTGTTTATCATCTACTGAACCTCATACCAGAATAAAAATTTGGGGTGTTGAATTAATTTTACCTTAAAAATGCTGTCGTAGGATGGCAAAAATTGCTTTTTCGTGAAAAACCGAATTATGGCGTAAACACAGCCCCATTACGCGATATACGACATTATTTTCTATTAAAACTAGGGGATCACCTCGCTCCGCTCGACTAACCAAATTTATTTACATACTAGTTTTTGCCCGCGGCTCCGTTCGCGTCGAATGGATTTTTGTAAAAATAAGGAAAACAAAAGAAAATGATTTTTTGACCGACAATATGCAACGGTCACCATGTTTTTACCAAAGTGCTAAAAGGCCAATCAAATAAGCCCAAACTCGAAGGGTCTGCTGTTGTCCGTTGAGGAGATCCCGTACCCACCTTCCAGTCCTATCATCAGACTCTGGTCACCATATTTTACCAAAGTGCTAATAAAGACCAATCAAATAAGCCCAAACGCGAACTCTGTAACCGTTGAGGTGAGGAGATCCTGTACCAAACTTCTACTAGTACTACCAGTTTAAAGAAAAGTAAATTCCAAAAATCTGTGAATGACGATAACTTTTTTTTTCAGAGATCAGATTTTAATGAAATAAAGCCTATATTCTATTCCAAATTAAGTTATATACAGTTGTGAAAACTACATGAAAATCCGTTCAGTAGTTTTAAAGATATGCGTGAACAAACAGACAGACAGAAAATAATTATAAAAATCGTTGATTTGTGTTCTATTACTCTTCTTTAGACACAGCGGTTTCTACTGTTTTATTATAATATTCATAAGCCTAACACCTCCTTAGTGCATGAGAACTTTACCGTTTAGTTGTCCGCCATCGAAAAGTAACATTCCTTCGTGGTTTACAATCATTGACGTAAGTGAAATTGAAAATTAAAAAAGGGTGTCAATCACACGTCAATCAAAATTAAGCCGTGCAACAATGACATACGATTCAAATTAAAATGTTTGGTTTCTTAATATTTTGACACTTCACTAAGGACACTTTTTTGGTAAATTTTATACTAGACCCGAGGTCCATGGTTTGGAATGTCAATGTTTACAGGCAAAATATTTCAGAGAATTAATAAAGGCCGATAACTAAACTCACTTATTCAAAAAATCGCTCTGACACATTAATTACTATTAGTTATGGACTTTCTCATTTCTTCTTGGTATTAATAGATAATAAATAAGACAATCACACTACTATTATAAATGCGAAAGTTTGTGTGTGTGTGTGTGTTTGTATGTTTGTTACTCTTTCACGCTGAAACGGCTGGACGGATTTGGATGAAATTTAGAATGAATATAGCTTATTTATTACCTAACACATAAGTTACTTTTTATCTCGCAAAAAACCGAATAACTAGCTTTTGCCACGGGCAACGTGCACCACCACAACCGCGGCCCTCGAGATAATTTTGGACATCCCACCGCTGCACCTGTGCGGCGTTCAGACTCAGGGCAGCTGGACAGTGGAAAAGCGACGACAGGGCACCACACACGCGCATCCTTGAGCTGGCCGTGTCCCACCAGCCACTAATGGACGCGCCGTGTGATAGAATCCCAAAAATGCACATCTTCAATAGACAGTACAATGTCCAACTCTTTGAGGAGCCAACGGACCACTCTAATATCCATGAGATAAGGATATATACAGATGGGTCCAAAACGAAAGAGGGTACTGGGGCCGGAGCGTACTCAGCTGAACTTAATATTAACAAATCAACAGCCTTAGGTAAGTATAACACGATTTTCCAAGCGGAATGCGTCGGTATAATCCTGGCTTCAAGCGCGGTGCTCAGCAGAGAAGCTAAAGGCCTCAACATTCGCATACTTTCTGACAGCACTGCGGTACTCCGGGCCCTAAGCAGGACGACGGTAAACTCTGGGCTCATACTACAATGTCTACACCAACTGGAAGAGGTAAGCCGACACAATAAAGTAACTCTTCAGTGGATAAAAGGGCACAGCGGATCGCTGGGTAACGACGCGGCTGATGAACTGGCAAAGAAAGGTGCAAAACAAAAACCGGTAGGTGTTGAACCACTGTTACCCTTGCCTTTTAATCAGATAAGAACATGGCTGCGGGAGAGAACCAGCACTCAACATGCTGAACAATGGGTAAGCGTGACAACCTGCAGGCAGACGAAAGAGGTGTTACCCACCGTGGACCGTCGCCTGACGAAGAAACTGCTACGACTTAATAGAACCAACCTTCGCATGATGGTAGGGCTAATTACAGGACATAGCAACCTTAACAGACATTTCTATATTATAGGTCTAACAGACAGCCCTCAGTGCAGAGCCTGCATAGGGGCCGAAGAAACGCCGACCCACGTGACTATAGATTGCGTAGGTGTCAGCACACAACGGGCCAAAATCCTCGGTGAACCGGGGGCGCTCCGCCAGTCCTGTGACGACCTAGGCCGCCTCTTGGGATTCTGGCGTGAGCTGGGCTGGCTAGAATAGCCAGTCCCACTATTTCCACGCACAAAGGTCCAAATGAGAGACTAGGTGCGGAAACCGAGCCCACCAAGAAGAAGAAGAAGAAGAAGAAGAAGAATGGTGAACTCGGTGATAATGAAAAAAAATTGCGTCCAAATCTGTTGAGTTCTCGAGTTGACACGGAACATACTAACGAACAGACACAAAAATTTTAAAAGTTTTAGTTTTGACCTCGTTACAATTACTTATTATACTCATAACCCATTTCTTATAAAATTTCACAAAAATATTCAATCACGAATATTTTACTACTTTAATATTATTATTATAGAATATAGATAGAATTAAACAAAATTTTATGGTATCATCAACTTTAAAACCGTTTGTTTCAGAGCATTAACCGAATGAAATTCCTCGTTTAAAATTAAATCAAAACCCTCGGTTTGATAATTCATTGAAATATATGCAAATCAGGTATGGCGATTCGTGTGATAATGACCAAAGACTGCTTAAAATTATACGTCCAGCTGTGTTACATCGACCTTATCAGTCTAAACATAGAGTATCTTTTTCCAAGATAGTTTTCCTTGCGTCTCATTCTTATTTGCAAGAAAGAGGATGGACGAAGAAAGTTCGATAAGAAAAAGGTTCTCGAATGTGGTAAATGAAAGAAGAAAGAAAAAGTTCAGTTTCTCAGCAATTTTTTATCACTTAACTTTTAACATAGAAATGGCGCGATGAAGTTAGCGTCTTGGAAATAAAGAGTTGAGGTTTCAGAGTTGTTTTATTTCTCTTTGTTGACTTATTCTGTGACTGTACGAAGAAAAAGGGACGGTTTCAATATTAGTGTATAAATAACGCGTGTTCGAATAGGTATATTCAGAGATTTCGGGAACTGTGACTTTAAGGTGCAAGCCACACAGAAGCGGCGCGGCGCGCTAGCGTCGCGCTACCGACGCGCATCGGGCACCGGTGTGTATCGGTGGTATTCAAGTGTTTGATTTTGATCTGACAAGATGTCTTCCTCTGACGACGACGATGTGGGCGGTGCGCTTTCGGTGCACCCGCGGCGCGCCCTCATCTTAACCGTGGCGTGCCTTCTCGACGCCTGTCCAATGTTCTTTCATACAAAATGTAGGAGAGTGACGTGGTATAAAACAGATAGAAGAGGTACACCGAGGGCGCGCCCGCACCCACGCCGTTTCTATGTGGCTTGCACCTAAGTTAAAAGATTTGGTAGGAGTCATCAGGGTTGTAAAAAAGATAGTTTAAAAAAAGATCGTACGACTTGGCTACATAGATGTCAGAATAATATTATTGGCAAAAACAACCAGAACACAGACCTGTGAAAAGTTAAACACAGATTTTAGACGATAAACTCACAAATGTTGACGCTAGTTGTTTGCATCAGAAACAGATCCTGACAAAATTAATTCTTATTTAAAGGTACGAAAAATATATACGACAAAATTAAGGTGATATGTGAATTTTTCGCAGTGCGAGAGAGACGGATTCCGGAAAAAAATGCAATATGTCGGTTTTAAATTAATATAAAATTAACTCAAATAGTTATCAAAATTTCAAACTTACAAAATCAATGTAATAAAATATCGTTCAGGTCTTTATGTCATTCCTACTTCTCCTATTATGAAAAAAAGTGTAGAAGAAGACCTCATTTTAATAATTATTTCTATCGAGCGAAAGTTCTGCAATCGCGGTTCTGTACTTAAGAAAACTAGAAAAAGGTCCCTATATTTATAAGTACTAATCCCTATATTTTATATATTTATAAAATTAGTGGCTTCTTCTGAAAAGCAGGTAAACAACTTCAAAAAGTGCCGATTTTAGCGAAATAGCACCTTAATAAAAATGTATAATTATGAAACACAAGCTTTTGGATTTGTTTTGTTACTATACAATAACCAAAGAAAAAATGTTACAAAAATATCAAAAGAGCTGATGTCAGCCACATTTTTTTTAAATCTCTGCATATGGCTCTTTAATAATGGAAGAACGAAGCAAGAATTACATTTATAATTTTTAGCTGTTTATTGTAAACAAAGTACCTAATTAACAACTACGTGACTCATGATAACACAAGTCTAAACCTTTGTGGTTTTTAGCTGCTATTGTTATTTTTTTTTATAATAATAATTGCGTGTAAACGGTAAATAAAAAAAAATATATATTAATAATATTATAAAAAATATATGAAAACTCGCTACACGCAAATCGTTTATTCGCAAAGCTGTGTGTAAGGGCTTTTGATGTTTTAAAAAAAAATTCAAAAACAAAATCTGTGACGACGAGATAATTGATCGAGTGTTTAAAAGCAAGACCGATCGGTGTGAGTGGTCACAAAGTTTAATACGAATATTATGATTTATGTCCGACTTATTTTAACCCGTCACCTCTCATACTAATTTTTGATTTATTTATTTATACGTCACAACAAGAATCGCGAGGTGTCAGAGACGTTGGGAAACAGACAACACTCGTACACCCACGTTTCACCGACGATTATTACGTCTGCGTGATGTGATGACTGGTGACACGTTTGTGGGGTTCCGCGCCGAATAGGTAAGACGGAACCCTATTAATGTCACTCAGCTGTCTGTTCGTCTATCGGTGCTTATGTTACGGGTCTCTAGTTTGTAGACGGGACGAGTAACAGATCTAAAGTTCGGATATGTTGTGTAGAATTTTGACCCAAAAAGCGAATATTGAATTAAAATTAATTTAAAATATTTTTCATGCGTGGTCACATATACATACATAAAAAAGGAAAAAAAAAATCATATGTGGGATGCCAGTGTCTAGAACTCGTTGACTATAGTTGTATGGTGGGCACCATATCCTATGACGATATTAGTAATTGAAGGATTTAGTTCCAGTTTAGTTCAATCGAATCCAATAAAAAAATTAGACGGAATTGAAATTGACGGAAACATTAAATCGACGAAGCAAATAAAAAAAAAGTCGGTTTCGGTAGAATTAATCTGGAAATAAATCCCTCAACTACTAACATCGTCATAGGACATGAGGCACACGAAGGTGGCTGACGTGGGTCCATATAACACGATTCCCATCGGCTTGTTTAGGAAATGGCATCCATACCACATTTCTTTAGTCCGTGCTCTTCGCTTTGTCAATAAATCTCAATACGACAAATACACTTTGCAACAAATACAGTTGCAAGTACAAAAATGATATGTTTTCCTTTGTTGCTTTTCCGATTAAGGCAATTTTTTTTTCCAGCTTTCCTTTTTAAAATGTTCACCCTTCGCCGCTGGTAGGTGCATACGAAAAACGGCTCGGTTCCAGAGATCAGTTTGCAAGGAAGGCATAAATTCTTGGCTGCATCACACACAACCAGCTCCTCGGCGTAATTTGCTTACAGTTTCATTACCGTGCTGTGGTTTGGGGGGACTCTACAATCTCTGGTTGATTTTATCTCCTTGCATAAAAGTAATAAAATTGTACTTTCATAAGTTCTCTCAAAGTTTGTGGATGAAGAATGTGACAGTATCATTTTTCATGCTTTTATTCGTAAAGTCTATTCTATATAATAATTGTCAGCACATATTACTCTCACTTTTATTAAATCCCGTATTAAAGACATCAACGTGCGCGCGCAACAAGTATTTATAGTATAAGGGCTGGTGAATATCAAAATGGAGTAATTTTAGGCAAGCCCACCCTTATCACCCACGATTGACGAAGAAGCCAGTTGAGTGTTGTATAACTAGTTTAAATCATTAGTGGGAGATGAAAATAATTTGATTAATACTAAGACTAAATAAAGCCTTAAAATATAAGTTAGTAAACTGAGCACGAAATTTATGTTTTCTAAAATCTTCAATAAAAAAAATCTTTGAGACATAGTAGGCACCAGCATCGTTCTACAAAAAAAAAAACAATAAAGAACCTTATGATAATAAGAGGTAATCCCGATTATTGCAGATTTGCAATGAGTGAAATAGCGGCGGTAGCTCAGGCGGTAGAACGTTGGCCTCTTGAGACCCAGTTCGATCCCCGGTCAGGCATGCACCAATGAATTTTTCGGAATAATTGTGCATAGTATTTATTTGTAATTTTACCTTATACTTACCACTTGTTGAACGGTGAAGGAAAACATCGTGAAGAAACCTGCATGCCCTAAAAAGCGTGAAATTGTATCCGAAGTACGGCGATAGGGCGCACCACCCATCACGATAAGACGCAATAATCGGGATGTACAGGGAATGGACTATGACTTGCATATCACATATCACCCGACACCTCACCTCTGACACGCCATCGGGGATTCATGTCATAACGATATGTTTGTGTAAGAGAGTGAAGTTTCTAGATTAACCCCCGCAATTGCAAATTTCTTGCGAGAACATGACATGCAGAGAGCAGTATGGTGTCCCCGGAGTGCGGAGTGAAAACTACGCTCCAAGTTTCATAATTAGAGTGTACCTACTTGTGGCGGTACTCCCTGCAGGGGTCGAGTTTTGTATGTCGCCGTATGATGACGTGAATTGCTTTCAAGGGTTCCCTACCCGAAGGGTGCCAAACGGAACCCTATAGTCAAGCATCCACTGTCTGTCTTTCTGTCACAGGGGTCTACAGCTTAAACCGTAATAGGTAGAAAATTGGAAAATTTCAACAATAAATCTCGTGTAGCGCCAACTGAGATGACTTGTTTGGCAGCTTTTACCGAGTTAATAGATGGCGCTAAGAGTTGCTTGTCAACCTTTTTGCATCAGGGTTCAGTGGTAAGATGATAGATGGCGCTAATAACTTAAAGGCGGTCGTTTGTTATGTACCATAATGTTGTTACGGTTCCGTACTTTAATTTACGGAAATTATTTACCTTAAAAAGCAGATAAAATCTGTAATATTATGAACAAGCGAGATCGAAACAATTATGAATATGTAAGATGTAAGTAAATCTGCGGTGCGGAGCAAAGCGGAGCGGAGCGAAGTGAGTCCCGTATGATCGCGTAACGGGACTGCGTATAGGAAAAGATTAAAAAATTACCTATATTATTTATTAAAAAAGTAGTTATTACCCAAATTAAGTGAACCCTTTGGTTTAAGGTGGTAACGGAGGATCTCGGTGCAAAATGCACATCATAATATTGTTTTCTTTACTTTTGAATAAAAAGTATGCAATAAATGCGTTTTATAGCAATTCGCGCAAACTGCTTGTTAATAGTTAGATCACATGAAAATTATTCAATTTTCATGCGTTACATTTTCATGTTTACATTACAACTGTAAACACGCTTTTAAGTTTGTTAATGTAATGCAAACAAAATGTAATGCTTTAAATAGTACATTACGATACGAGAGCGATGAAACGTTTTCTGACGAGTGTGAGTTTGGGGCACGAGCCGAAGGTGAGTGCTGCAATCACACGAGTCGAGAAAAAGTTTCTCGCACGAGTTTCGTATAATATTTTATAGCAAAAGTGCGGAAAATGCCGACTTTACGCAAGCGCAGCGTGCGTAAAGTGGTCATTTTACGCACGGTGTGCTATAAAGAAATTTATGGTGCGGAAGTGGAAGGTAAAGCTCGGCCGGGCCGCCCTAGAAGGACGTATGCTGACCAAATAGGCGACATACTCAAGAAGGGCAAAGTAAAAAGTACCCGGAATGGAAGTGATTGTATTACAAGATTGATGGATGTAGAAGAAGCAAAAGAGGTGTGTCAAGATTGTAGCAGATTGAAATCTGTAGTCTCGCCTACCCCTCTGGGAGACAGTCGTGAATATATGTATGTATGTATTTTTATAGACGTCATTATTGGTTGGGTCGTTGGCTAACTGTGATGGTCGTGTATGTATTGAATGATACGACGTTTCGTATAATATTTTATAGCAAAAGTGCGGAAAATGCCGCAAGCGCAGCGTGCGTGAAGTGGTCATTTTACGCACGGTGTGCTATAAACACATTTATTGCATACTTTTGAATATTATGATGTGAATTTAATACCGAGATAAAAAGTTACCCCTTTATGGAACCAAGTTGGACATCCAACTGTACATGGAATAAGTGTGTGTTTTGCATGCTATTCGGAACCCTCTGAGCACGATTCCTATATTCACGCTTGACCCTTTTTTTTCAAGTGGCTAATAATTAATAAAGATGTCACTAAAGAATATTAGTCTTCTCTAAAAAAAGTTATCGCGTCCCAAAAAAAAAAATACATGTCTACTAATAATATTGTACAAAAGTCGTGTTTATACATTGAGTATTTTGCAAAGTTTTAAATAAAATAGGTTATTGGTATTATACTAATGCCAAATACAAAACTTTTATAATTTTTGTCTGTCTGTCCATCTGTCTGTCTGTCTCTTTGCTCCGTTTCAACTTGAGAACCACTCAACGGATTTGGATGCGATAAGAGATATAAGAGGGGTCCGAAAACTGACAGTAATACATCGATTGAAAAACACTTCCACTATAACATAGCAGCGGGCAAAAGCTAGTGTTTAACATAACTTTGCTTTATTATTATTTTCTATACTTACATAAATATTCTTCAAGTGGCTTTAGTTTTGTTAACAAAGTTACTTTGTCACTGAGCAGAGTAACAAAGTGTGTTTGCTTCTACAACACATTTGTATCTGTGTAAACCCACTCGGTGACAGACAAACTGACAAAGTTTAACTTCGTAATCCAACTAGCAACTCCCTCAGGCAGGAGTGTGAGACTGACGAAATCGTGTTTATATTAAGAATAAACTTATGTACGACATATTACTTTATCCATATACAGGCACGGACGTATAATAAAGTAACAGACCTGAACTTCGGCCTCTTTAAAATATAAAAATTGCTTATTTCCAAACAAAATATATACTATAGAGATTAGTTTAGGAATTAACAAATATGTTCTGAGCATAAGCCAGCCAAAACAACCCATTTATATACGTCTCTTCGTACCATGAAGCCTAAATGTAGCTTATTTTTTGTATGGAAACTTGCCACGCTATTTAATCTTTATGTTTGGTCTGCTACTTAGTAATAATTATATTTATAGCACACCGTGCGTAAAATGACCACTTTACGCACGCTGCGCTTGCGTAAAGTCGGCATTTTCCGCACTTTTGCTATAAAATATTATACGAAACTCTTGCGAGAAACTTATTCATATTCATATTCTTTATTGCACACAGTTATTAATATTTACAAGTAGTCTTAAATTAAATGTGCTATAGGCGAGCTTATCTCTGAAAGAGATTTCTAACAGCAAAACCTAGGTGCTATGGACATGGACTCACCTTCGGCTCGTGCCGCAAACTCACACTCGTCAGAAAACGTTTCATCGCTCTCGTATCGTAATGTACTATTCTGTGTTTACAGGAACGAAATTTTCAAGGTACAAGGTTTTGGTCTCACGTAAATTGCTTCGATTACAGAAACTTGAATGACTTATGATAGAAATAAATTTCTATATTTAAACACTTGGCGATTTATCCATCGCGAGGATAAATAACAAATCAAATTTTATATCATTGCAGTATAGAAAATCAGGAAAGTAAATCTGGACGTGAGGAGTTCTGAACCGGGACTCGAACCTCGGACCTCTCGCTTACTGGGCGGTTGCTCTTCCAGTGAGCTATCCAGTTCTCAACACAACCTGCGAATTTACCCTTGTGCTTGTACTAAGTGAGCATCTATACATATCGTTGCGGTATGGGGCCTCAATTCTGGCACGTGCGCAAAAATTGCGAAGGCAGATTGCGGGTGATCTTAAAAGGTATATTATACGGATATGTATTGATTTTTTTAATTGAAAACTTATAGTGAGCATTCTAGCTTCTATTTGATGTGTTTTAGTCACTCTAATTTCCATCGCATGGCATTTATAAAACTTTAAACAAATATGTAATGACTGATATTGCGAATGCGCAATAATGCCGGAATAGCCGCCCTGCAATTATATTATATTATGAACATTTTGGTTAGTTCATAAGTCAGTTAATATCCATATTCAAAATACAAAAAATATAATGTAACAAAAGAGGACATACTTAATACAAAAGTAGATCTGTAAAAGTAATTTAATTAACTTCGCTTCATAAAAAAACATCGCAAAGAGAGCTCCTCAAATTGCAAATAAATTTATTGCAAAGTTGTTCAGCTGAGAGAATTGAAACATCTCCTGAATTTTTATTACACATAAGCAAAGACATTGATAGACCATTTTTATTTATTTCTGAATACTTTTTCAGAAACTCCAGAAAAACCTCGAGAATTCACTGATTACGCTTACCCGCAGCGTACGGAATGTACAGTGGAGCCCATCCATCCATCCATCAGCCTGTTTCGTCCACTGCTGGACATAGGCCTTTCCAGGATTTCACCACTCTTGGCGGTCCTCCTGGAAGAAATGCCCATACTCACACACGCTGGGCAGGCGGGTTGGTGAGCGCGGTGCCGAAACCCTTGCACCAGTGACGCCGCTGCCCGTCACTAGTCTATTTTATATAAGGCCCGGCAATTGGGGATGGATATACCGCCATCCATCGGTCCCAGGCAATGGTGGGCCGCCTGGTTTTGCCTGAGAGCTGTTGTCTTACTCTCCCCCGAATAACTTCGGGAGGATTTGCGAGTAAGATGGTGGTACCTCCACAGTGGAGCCCGCATCAAGCTAAACACTTTCAGTATAAGCTGACCTCTTATTGTATAGGCTTCCCGTACAATGAGAGGTCAGCTTATTCTCAATGTGTATAGCTTGATGTGGGCTCCACTGTACAAAAGTGCGTGTACACGCTCTACTCCAACCATAACCACGGACTTCGACGACTCTCTCGGTTTATTGTTATTTTGAATTTAGTGAAGTTACTTTATTTACTTTTGAAAAAAAATATCAACACAAAAAACTTGAAAAAAAATGTAAGCAGAACCGACTTCTGAGGTCCTCTATCTAGAATAATCAACACAAGAAACTTGAAATAAAAATGTAAACAGAACCGACTTCAGAGGTCTCCTATCTAAAATTATCAAGACAAGAAACTTGAAACAAAAATGTAAACATAACCGACTTCAGAGGTCCTCTATCTAAAATTATCAAGACAAGAAACTTGAAACAAAAATGTAAACAGAACCGACTTCAGAGGTGCTCTATCTAAAATTATAAACACAAGAAACTTGAAACAAAAATGTAAACAGAACCGACTTTAGAGGTCCTCTATCTAAAATTATCAAGACAAGAAACTTGAAACAAAAATGTAAACAGAACCGACTTCAGAGGTTCTCTATCTAAAATTATCAAGACAAGAAACTTGAAACAAAAATGTAAACATAACCGACTTCAGAGGTCCTCTATCTAAAATTATCAAGACAAGAAACTTGAAACAAAAATGTAAACAGAACCGACTTCAGAGGTCCTCTATCTAAAATTGTCAACATAAGAAACTTGAAACAAAAATGTAAACAGAACCGACTTCAGGGGTCCTTTATTTAAAGTTATCAACACAAGAAACTTGAAACAAAAATGTAAACAGAACCGACTTCAGAGGTCCTCTATTTAAAGTTATCAACACAAGAAACTTGAAGCAAAAATGTTAACAGAACCGACTTCTTTATTCTTTATTCTTTATTGTACACTAAAAACTTATTTTTAAATAAAACTAAACAAATAAACATGTACAAAAGCAAACTTATCTCTAAGAAGAGATTTCTTCCAGTTTACCTCTGGGGATTAGAGAAAAGATAGTAAATAGGTAGACATACATAAGTGTACATTTATTAATAATTGAATAATATATAATAATATATAATACATAATCTAATACATATATACTTATTAATATATAAATAAGAATACTAATACATACATATATACTAATGATACTATATTAAAATGCTAAAAGATACTCATGAGAGTGATATATAGTGCTCTTTGAGTCGCCTTTTAAATATATTCATAGAGGGACAATCACGAATATTTGCTGGAAGCGAGTTCCAGAGTCTGACAGCCTCAACGTTAAAAGACTTGCTAAACGACGCAGAACTATGTAATGGGGTTTTAAGGAGAGAAACAGTGTGTGATCGGGGAATTTTGTTCGTTGAAAACAGGGTCTCAAAACGAACACGGAGATAATCAGGGGAAAGGGGGTTATTGATTATACTATAGAGTTGAGTTAGAATATGAAAGTGACGACGAAGTCTTCAAAGGTTCTCTATCTAAAATTAAGGAGACTTATTTAATATCTATCACAAATTAATCTCTAAGTTGGTTGGTTCTCTGAAACCATCTTTGGCTTTTCAGCCTCTTGGCTGAAAACCAATAAAACATTTTTCATTTTAAAGGTCAAGATGGAGGTCCATCGTCTAGAAGAGCTTTTAAAAATGGACCTGGAAATCCATTTTTCACTTAAGGCTACCGTCAAAAGTGCCCCTCAAGGAATTACACACAAGCCCTAAAAATAAAAGCCTTTGAACGAAAAAAGGTACTAAAAATAAATTTCAAGAATTATTTGGCTGCGTCACAGAGGATTTACAAGATTCATCTATCATCCATTGTTTAACGACCAGCTTTATGGTATAAGTAGTTTGTATGTACGATGAAGATATTATATCCTTAATTAGTAATTACACAACAGTATTATTTTCGAGTGTTTTCTAATCTCTGTACTAATAATAAAGTAAAAATGACGTATCTGTACATTGAATATTTTTGTGAAATTATAAGGGATATTTTGAAGCCAAAACTATTTTTTTTAAATTATTGTCTGTCTGTAAGTATGTATGTTCCGTTTTAACTCGAGAACCACTTAACGGATTTGGATGCGTCTTTTTTTTCATTATCACCGCAGTGACACTGGTCAACTTAAAGGCTATAAGGGGTGTTCATAAAATAACGCCCAAGCCGAAAACGGGGCAGAGATCGAATAAACGCGAGTGGAGCCGCGGACAAAGGCTAGCGTAAAATATACATTTGTCTCGTTCATTCATTTTTAGACAAGTGCTGCTTTATGTCTTTCACTCGATCTCCCAATCTCATAGATGCAAGGTACATGCTTGATGGGAAAATATTAAAAAGAGTATTTTCTATGAAGGACCTCGGTGTGATCTTTGACCCTGGGTTGACTTTTCACCAACATGTTACTACCCTGGCAGCGGAAGGATTTAAAAGATTGGGTTTCATTATGAGGAATGCACGTGAATTTCGTAGTTCACGAACTGCACAGTTGCTCTATACATCCCTTGTCAGGAGTAAACTGGAGACTAGCGCTTGCGTGTGGAATCCACATGAGGACAAGTATAATCTTATGTTAGAAAAGGTCCAAAAGAGATTTTTAAGATATCTTTACAAAGTTAAGTATAGATTATACCCTTTCATGTACCCAACCAAATTTCTTCTGGGTGTACTTGGTTTTAATTCCCTTGAGACGAGGCGCAGTCGAGACCAAATGCTGATAATTATTCAGATTTTGCGAGGGAGACTCGACTCCCCTACACTATTGAAAAAACTACTTAGGCTTAATGTCCCTAACCGCTTTAGTCACGGCATGAGAAGGCTCCGGCCTCTTTTCAGTCTAGAGAGAGCACGTACGTGTGCTCACAGCTGGTCCCCCCTGAACCAGACCCTTGCCAGATTGAACCAGCTGCATGCGGCGGTACCACACGCTGATATTTTTAATAGTCCTTGGAGGAAAATTATGAAGGAATGCTTGGCGTTTTGTGAGAAGGATTCATAGAAGGATTTTTACTCTAGTTCGAAACTTACCGAATCTTTGACATATAATATTAAATAAATTTAACATTTTGATTTTAATTTTTTGACAGTGAATTTAATCAAATTGTAATGTAATATTATTAGTAGGTTATTATTGACTAAGAAAATATATATATTTTTTCTTTTTTTTTGACATTTCTAACTTTTATAATTATAATGTGTGTTTCGCTTTTTATGTAAATATGTATATAGTTTTAAGTCATGCAATTAATTACGCAATAGTTATCTGTAATGTAATTATGTATTTGCAAATAAATAAATAAATAAATAAATTTTTTTTCAACACAGCATTATAGATACTTAGAGAGTCCTTTTAACCATAATAAGTTGACATTCGTGAATTTGGCAGTGAGACTAGTTGCTAGGAAATTAATATTATACTGTGGCATTTATTTATGTAGCCAAATTCATACTGAAGACTCGGCAAGTAGTTGATATCAAGGTTCGATGACCCTTTTTGGAAAATTCTAAAAATATTTTCTTTCTGTTCCTAACAAACGCAAGCCCAGGTCCGAGTTAACACTATGGAAAGACAAAAAAATCTTTCTCAAATTACGCAAAAAGTGTTATTGATTCGAAATGCTGATCACTTATTAAGCCTTCGGTATGAATTTGGTTGTATAAATAAATGTCACCTTGTATGAAACTTTAAAAAAATACATACCATAAATGTTCTTTTATAATCAAGGTAACTTTATAAACATATTCAATGAATCTATACACAAATTCTTGTACTTTTTATTCCACAAATATTTGTTTTGTGTGTGTTTTGTTTGGATTTTGAATATTTGTTTGGATGTTTGTGTATAATATTGAAGATGATGTTCCACCAAGAACCATTCGGAAATTTATAAACATATCTTAAGAGGCCGGTCCGTATTTTTCGTCTGTTTGATGCGAAGCAATATTTTAATTATTTTTCTTGTCATTGCCGCGATGTTTTTGTAAAAACCAGTCCATATTGGCCATCTTAATGAAGACCTACAATCTATTTGATTTAATTGTTTCTCCTTCGCGCGTTATTTATTAGTTCGATATTATGAGTAACGATTCGGAGCGGGCTCGTAAGTAATAAAATAACTCGCAAAAGAGAAAATATCAATCAAATGAGTTCTAGGCCTTTATTTAGACGGCCAATATAAAGTGGTGCATGTCCCTAGTTTTCCCAAAAACATTGCGATAAAGGCCAGCAAAATATTTAACATATTGCTTTTGATCAAAGTTGTCGTCGTCGTGGACCGGGCTCTTAAGATTAAACAGTTCCAAAACTTTCATATTTAATGTGTACAGTATTAGCAAGTTCGACTCGAGTATGGTACTCGTACAAGTTGGCTTTCATCAAATCTAAAATTCGTATCACCGCGATATTGGATGAAGCATAACGGGAAGGTGGACCATGTATCGTGTTTGGTAGAGCTACGTGCTGTATATTCCGCAGCAATCGACCTTTGTGGCCGTACTTATAAATCAGGAGCAGGAAGAGACGCCTTCCAACGACAGGATATGTTGAGTCGAAGTCTTGGATGTTACGAGTTCGAAGAACTTTGGAGAAGGTAAACTGTGGGCATTTCTCAGAGGGATGTAATAGACGTGATTTTTGTATCAACTGAATGATCAAATATTAATACATGTACCAAATGGGACCTTACTAAGCCTCCGCTGTCTGTCTGTCTGTCTGTAACCTCAACCGTCATAGGTAGAAAGTTGAAATTTTCACAGAATACGTGTTACTACAGCTTCTATCATGAAAATTAATAAAATATACAAAAAATTCAAATTTATGTCCATACAAGAAACCTCGAAAAAGTTTTATTATTTAAACGTTATTGGCTTTGGAACGTACAAGTCTTAAATTTAGCCAGATCGAAGGACATCCCTAAAATAAAACAAAAAACCGGCCAAGTGCGTATCGGGCCACGCGCAGGGTAGGGTTCCTTAGTTGCCCAGTACATTTTATAAGTTGGTATACTAATACAGATCGCGCCAAACTTCTAGTCCACTCGGAAGTTGCTCTCCCGAAGAACGGCCCCTACATTGTCTTGTTTAGAGGGGACTAAAAAACCTATAAAGCCTTCTTACCTGGGAAAGATTTCCCTTTAACTTTTTACATTATATATACTACTTTTGTGAATTTTTCCAGATATTAATAAACAACCATTTAGCCGGCAGGGGGAGGGGGGGCACAGACCCTTGACTCTAACAAAAATTAGCACTTTAAAGCTTAATATTTCGCTAATGGATCCCTAAATCGAAAAATTGCGATTGATGCCGGACCCAGAAGAGGGCCTGAAATATATTTCACTTTAAATTTTAATTTTCTTTTTTTATTCAGTATATCTATGTATAAACGTTATAATTATAATAAAAACGAACAAGTCGACTAATCATATTTATTTATAAATCGAAAAATGGTTTCACACAACCCTTAAACATTTTTTTTACCGTTTTGTCGGCGTTAATACCCATACCAAATTACAGCTTTTTACTACTAATTAAGTCTCTGAGCTGAGCCACGGACAGACGGATGGACAGACGGACATAGCGAAACTATAAGGGTTCCTTGTTGGATCAAGGAACCCTAAAAATAAGAAAAAGTATGATTTCGTACGCATACGATGCCAAATTTATTGTCCGGCGTGTTTTTTGTAACCTAGGCTTGATGTTGCTTTGGCTATACTATATTGTGGTTACTCACCATCAATATTTTTAGGATACCGCACTCGTATTATGGGGTGGTACGGAATGTAAAATTAACATTAAGTATATCATTGAACCAAGCTCCTCTGAACGCTAAGTGCGAGTTGCCATCGAATGACTTTAGTACCGCGTGAATCGAGTTAAGCTGGGTTTACAGCGCGTGTTTTGTCAAAAGCGTCTACACAGTATGTTGCATATTTGTGTTTATAAGCCCCGTGTCTCCTGCATGCTTATCAGTAAAAATGTGTCGCGAAACAATGTTTTGTGTAAACGTTTTTGTTTAGAGTGTAGTAAAAAGTGCGCTGTAGAACCGGCTTAACTCGATTCACGCGGTAGTAAAGTCATTCGATGGCAACTCGCACTTAGCATTCTGGTCCAGATTCACTTTTCTGCTTTTCTATACCGCAATTATAATGTTAATTCTATTATAATAAAAACCGGCCAAGAGCGTGTCGGGCCACGCGTAGCGTAGTTGCCCGGTACATTTTATAAGTTCTTCTGGTCCCATAAATTTAGAAGAACATTGTCGTATTTAGAGGGGGCTAAAAGTTTGGCGCGACCTGTACTCGTGAACCTGTAAAGCCTACTTAGCTGTGATAGTTTTCATTTTAAATTAATTTTTATATACAACTTCTGTGAATTTATTCACATATCTATAAATAACCGTTTAGCCAGCAGGGGGGGCGGGGGACGCTTGAATCTAACAAAAATTAGCACTTTAAAGCTTTATTTTTCGTTAACGGATCCCTTAATCGAAAAATGGTTTTCACAAACCCATAATGTTTTTGAACGACCTATCCAAAGATACCCCACACTATGGGATAGACGAAAAAATTCAACCCAAATTTACGTGTAAGGGAGATACAACAAAAAAAAATTGAGATTTTTTTTCACCGTTTGTTGGCGTAATTGATATGTATACCCATACATACCAAATTACAGCTTTCTAGTACTAATAGTCTTTGAGTTAAGCCGCAGACAGACGGACAGACGGACATGGCGAAACTATAAGGTTCCTTGTCGGACTACGGAACCCTAATAAATTATATCATGTTAATAAGGTGACTTCCGTTTATATAGCCAAATTTATAGTGAGGACTTGGCAAGTGGTCAGGGCTAAGGTTCAATCAATGGCCATTTCTGTGAAATACGCAAAATAAAATTTAGACTTCGTATACTAATTGAGTCGAGGTTGTTCTTGAACAAGAAGAGGCAAGTAAAATATTTTTCTGTCCTGACCACTTACCGAGTCTCTAGTATGAATTTAGCTATGTAAACGAAAGTCACATTATATATTATACTTTCTGACAATATACTTATACCTAAGTTCAAACCCACAAAACAATTGTTGTGTGCCTTAAGCAAGTAAATACAAGCTTCAGAAGGGACTGCAAATCTCAAACCAATTACTAAGACACCTTGAGCGCAAAATCTAGCCCATATTGGTTATTTATCATTGTTTCCAGCTGTACTGCCTTATCCAAACAATAAACAAACGTGTTCTCGGATCAAAGCCCAAGCAACTATACCTCTACTCCAATTGAGTAAATAAGCGGAGGCTGCTTTTCAACCCCGCATAGGATAGGGGGTTTCACAAACCACAAACGTGAGGGTTCTGTTTGTGTTACGGAATTGTTTTTGGTGTTTCGTATTATGGGTACTTTTATCGCACGATGGCAGGTCACGCTTGGTCATGGGGGGGCGGAGATTCGAATTTTACAACAAAGGTCAATAAATCGTAATCTTACCAAGTCTTAAGTATGAATTTCGCTGGGTAAATTAATATCACCTTGTATTGAAACGAATAATCCGTAACGGATACAAAATGTATGTATTAAGCGAATATTGATTTTTTCGCGAATGCTTAGAGTGGTTCGGACCCTCCCTCTTTTATAAGGTGACTTTAATTAATGCAGCAAAATTCATACTGAAGACTCAGTAAGTGCTCAGTAACAAAGTTCGATGACTCTTTTCGTAAAATTTGTAAATTATTCTTTTCTTGTTCCTTACAAAGCAAGCCCAGCCCCGAGTCAATTACTATGGGACGTCAAGATTTTATTTTGCGAAATCAGCAAAAAATGTTATTGATCCGTGTTACTGATCACTTACCAAGCCTCAAGTATAAGTTTGGCTGTATCAATTAAGGTCACCTTATACCGGGTGTAATCGTTAAGTGTGACCAGCCGATTATTCCGTAACTATTACAAATATCAAAAAAATTGAGACTGATGCCGAAAGTACGTTACCTAATCAGTAAACTGACATCAATAACTTTTTGAAAATCAAACGAGAAGTATTAAAAATTTTGACTTAGAACACTCCCATACATTTAATTTAGTATGAGATTAACAAGGACGTCACTTCGAACATCTGCTTTGAATACAAAATTTTGCACTTACTAAGAAATAAATAGTATTCAAGATAGTTTTATTACTTTGCTTGGTTAATAAACAGTTTTCTTTAATATCATTACTAAGCTAAAAAAACCGTTTAAAATAAGGGAACTAAAACCTTTCTACTAATCTCATACTAAATGTATGGGAGTGTTTAATGTCAAAATTTTGAATACTTTTCGTTTGATTTTCAAAAAGTTATTGATTTCATTTTACTGATTAGGTAACGTACTTTCGATATCGGTTTAATTTTTTTTGATATCTGTAACAGTTGCGGAATAATCACCTGGTCACAATTAACGATTACAACCCGTATAAGCCCATGCGTAGTGCGTCATTCATATGGTGCTGAAGTGTGCGTGAGCATTATTGCGTAGCTCCCGCGCTCACGCACACTTCAGCAATGAATACGTGAAGGACTACTACAACCAAAACAAGCCTGGCCCGCCACCACCACGCCGTGAGATAAAGTATTGAATACGATGAATATATTATAAATTTGAAAGTTGGTTCCTATAGTCATTGTTATAATACTCCGCGACTGAGAAATCAACAAATCAAAAGTTTGAGTTTTTGTTTTGCCGCTTTACAGAAGCGTTACATTACATCATGATCTAACACGTTTTTTGTTTTGCCGCTTTGCAGAAGCGCTACATCATGATCTAACACGTTTTTTGTTTTACCGCTTTGCAGAAGCGTCACATCATGATCTAACACGTTTTTTGTTTTGCCGCTTTGCAGAAGCGTTACATCATGATCTAGCACGTTTTTTGTTTTGCCGCTTTGCAGAAGCGTTACGTCATGATCTAATACGTTTTTTGTTTTGCCGCTTTGCAGAAGCGTTACCTCATGATCTAGCACGTTTTTTGTTTTACCGCTTTGCAGAAGCGTTACTTCATGATCGGAACACTTTTTTTACTTTGTCGCTTTGCAGAAGCGTTAAATCATGATCTAACACGTTTTTTGTTTTGCAGCTTTGAAAAAATTTCACTTTATCACAAAAATGTTTGTACTTCAGGGGCTTCAGAAGCTAAAGTGGTTTTTTGCATGGCTTTAAACTTTCTTACAAAATGTTGAAATAAATATAACATTTGTAGACTTAAGACCTTCAATTGTGAAAATTAAAAACTCAAAAGCCTTAACCAACAATAAGTAAATATTTTTAAAATGCATTATAAAACGAATAAAATTCTTAAACTTTATTAAATCAAAAGGGACAACGTTAAAACTTGCTCACAAAAATGAGCAATAGATTTTATTACATAGTTGAAAACCTATAATTACCTATCTGATTTATCATTTAAGAAAAGTATTAGGTATTTTCTCTATTTTGCACAATCCGGTGACGCAGCGATCGCAGTAACAGCCGCTTTGCATTGCGAGCTGATATAAACCTTATTTCAAAGTCGTTTCCGTCGACATTTGTACCGTCACACATTGAGCTGCTAATGTTACTAAAGTCCCTTCAGTACCTTAACCAATCTCTATTCACGCCTCTTTTACTTATCTTTTCATAAGAGTAAAGAATGGCCCTTGAATCCCAAGCCAATACTCTAATCTAATATCTCTCGTAATATCATGACCGAAGTACATAATCCTGTATAAGTAGGTATAATCATGTACATAAGGTTGAATGAATATTTGATCCTACGGCGCGGCGCGGCGCGCGGTCAAATCAAAATATGTTGTTTATTTTTCGCAACCAATATCTGCTTTTAGGCATGCGCAGAAGATGGTTCGAATCGCGCATGCTCCTGTAAAAAAAGATGGCGGGTCCCGCCTGGCACTGGTTCTGTTGTAATGGCAAATTTTCGATGTAAAACAAAACAAAATCAAATTTGATTAGTGTTACCAAAACCAGTGATTATAAGGTTATTCTTTTTCGTAGTTTGATTTAAAATAGAGTCAAAGTTAAAAATGGAAGAAGTTCCGTAGTTGATATAGAGACTGTTGACATCGACGGATAGTAGGCAAGCAAGATGAACGAGTTTACATTTCTGTCTTATCCGAAAAATAATTGCAAAGTAGGGTTTCAGTGATGAAAATTGAAAAATTGTGTTAGTAAAAACAATTTCTTGTAAAATTTGTAAGAAAATGTGACTTGGACATGAAAAACATTAGAATTTTCTTTTAGCGAACGAATTTACGGAAGAAGGATTGTGTTTTGGAGGTAAGTGTACATATATTTTTCTAATTCCTTTATGATGTTTCAATACGTTTGTAAAGAGTATGGCAATTTGATAAAAGGTATTAGTATTAGTAGAGATCATGAAAAACCAATTGTATAAAATCTTCTGAAAATTTGGACATTTGGCAACCCTGTTTTCTAAAGAAAATATTGCTTTAATTTTTATACCCTGTTAAAAGTAAAGGGAAACTATATTATAGAAATATAATAATGATGCAGGTTTGATTGCTACTTTCGTAGCGTAGCGTAGCAGTTCGTAGCTACGTAGCAATCTCATTCAGGATATCTGCTATGGCGTAGCTTAGGCGAAAAAATTTGCTCGGGCTCATATAAATACCTCTTATAGCAATTTTGAGGGTAATTTTACTCATTGTAGATCCGTTCTCCAGGTCATAGCCATTCAGCAAAGTAATATAAAAGCTCAAGGATGGAGTAATGAACTCTTCAAAGAAATAATTTTCTAGGTGTTAAAAGTGCTTTTTCTAAAGCTAAAAATTAAAAAAAATACTAAATTAAGAGTGTTAAAATTGATAATGCCATAATACCAGATCGTTATTCCCGTGCTGTTTTCAGAAAAAAAATATTATTTTGTAATAAGATAAAATCATAAAAATTAATAAAGTGGTTTATTTACTAATTTGATCTCAGGAACTACAGAGCCGATTTTGATTTAATATTGTAATAATAAGACTTTAAGATTAAACAGGCGGTTTATATAGCAGAAAACGATTTTCAATTAATATTAATACAAGAAATGTTCAATTAAAATTCAAATAATTTATTTTGTAAAATTGGCACATAAAATACACTTTTTAAACGTCTATTTAATCTTTAAAATGTTTTATTATTACCCCAGTACAGGGATGACGTATAGCGTATAGGGATGGGAATTTTCTTGGGGCCGTGTGCAAAAATCTATCGATATAGATCCACGCCACGCGGGTGATGATGATGATGCGAGCAAAAGGTTAATGTTTTCGAAAAGATACTAGTTTTATAAATTGAAACAGACAAGCGAGAAACCTCATGTCAAAAACACTTGTCTTTCAAAACCTATTAATCAGTGGGTAGTCCATTTTCAGCCGTTCCAGTTAAAGGTCACAATTAATTGTGCTTGAGATGTTGTTTGCGAAATAATTGATTTTACCCACAAACACTGGTACTTTACTTTTACTTTACTAAAAAGGTATTATAACCAGTATGGAAAAGTATCTTAAAACTACAAAAACTTTAGGGTTATTTCTAGAGTATATAGGTGACATTAATTTATGCAGCCAAATTCATACTGGACGCTTGATCGGATCAATAACACATTTTGCGAAATTAAAAAAAATTAAAAAGTCTTTGGATATTACTGACTCGGGGCTGGGCTTGTAAGTGTATGTAATAGCAAAATAATAATAATGTAATATAATAATATATCGTCACGACATGAATCCCCGAGGGGGTGTCAGAGGTGTTCCTAATGTGAACTGTGAAATGAAAGTCACAGTCCACACCCGGTGCACCCGCGTTTCACCGACGATTATTACGTTCCAACGTGATGGGTGGTGAGCCCTATCGCCGTTCTTCGGGCACAAATACACGCTTTTTAGGGCATGCAGGTTTCCTCACGATGTTTTCCTTCACCGTTCAGCAAGTGGTAAGTATGAAACAATAATGCTTACCGAGTTTTTAGTATGAATTTCGCTATATGTCACCTTATGGATATAATCTATATAAATTAAAGCGAAATACTACTCGTAAATAAATCTCTAGAACTATGCACACTATAACCTTGAAATTTTTTTCTTATACAATGCAGACGCTCTCTAAGAATGAAATTTGTAAAATTCAAATTGTAAAGGTGTTGTATGATCAAGCTTGTTACTTCTTCAGAGTGGGTGGAGCTGGGGGCAAAAGCCTACATAGTAAATATATGAATTCAAAACTTACTTAGTACTTATTGCTTGTTTGTTTCTTTAATTATGTTTCGTTTATTTACTCACACTATGCAATTGAAGAAGGTAGTATGATATATGTTGGTAGGGGCAATAACTTACTCGTAACGTTTAAAACACTCGCTTATAGCTCGTGTTTCAAATCGTTCTCGTAGGCGTAAGCTATTGCCTCCTACCGCACTTATAGCATAAACTTATTCCCCCTGTACTAAAAACTTGGTATTTATGCTCCTCGGTCGAATGCTTTTTGAAACTATTTGTTGAAATATTGACAACCACTGAACATATAAATATGAAATTTCGAACATATCTTCCGAGTGTTGTGTAGATGTAATAAAGTAGTAAAAATATCGTATCTGCCTGTACAATGAATATTTTTTATTTTTTTTAAATGAAATGGGTTATTAGTATTGTACTGGAGTCCAAAATACCATTTTGTCTGTCTGCATGCATGTATGTTCCGTTCAAACTCGAGAACCACTTAACGGATTCGGATGTGGTTTTCTTTATTGTCTTCGTAGTGACCCTCGTCAACATATAGGCTATATGGAATTTTATTTATTACACTTAATGTACATTTACACAAAACATGAAAAAGGATATTAAAAATATTTTATAGAGTACAAAGGCGACATTTATTGCTAACAGCAATATCTTTCAGGTAACCTTTGGGTGAAATAGAAGTTAAGGAAAAAACATAAAAAGGGAGCGTGCAAATGAAAAAAGATAGAATGATAATAATATACTAAAATACGTGAGTAGATAACATAGACTTATATAAGTATTAGTAAGTATTTCTATTAACATAGAAATAAGGGATTTCTACCGCTAAAATAAACTGATACATAAACATACACAAAATTCATTAAATAGAATAAACTGAATATACACAGATATAACAAATATGATGTTCATAAAATAACCGCCAAGACAAAAAAGGGGCAGAGATGAAAAAAAATCGGGCGGTGCTGCGGGTGAAAGGCTAGTTCTTTTTGTCTTACTCTATTTTTTCGTTTTTTTAACGATTTTTATCGTAATAAGTTTGAATATTATATTGCTTGCTGATTTTCAACAAATGAAGCTATCAAACTGACAACGAATTAATGCGTTTTGAATATTTGATGAAGTTGAAGACGGGAACTCTATCGCGGTAGATTACTTTTATCTAATTTGAACTTTACTAATCGGTAATAAGAGCGAAAGTGGATGATAACTCTAATAAAAGCCTTGATGGTGATATTGACGAGATGGAGCCACCGCCGATTTAACTCATAAGTTATATTCCTAACAATATATATGTGGCAGAAAGCTTAATAGTTATTAGTTGACTATTGTGATTAAAATAACCGAAAGTCATCCTAATATATTGATCATCTCATAGTAATTTGCATTTTGTAGAGGGCTACTTAAATTCTATAATAATCTAGATAGGGGGTCTATTTATTACATGAGATTATACATAGTTGCCACATTTTGTTCGAATATATTTTCGAATAGACCATTCGAAAATATATTCGAACAAATATCAATTTAATAGGATGACTTTCGGTAATACAGCCAAATTCGTACTGGAGACTCGCTTCAATTACCAAGAACAATTGGAACAAGGACCAAGGTTCAAGGTTTCAGTGAATTACGCAAAATAAAATTTAGACTTACTATAATAATCGAGTCGAGGTTGTTCACGAATAAAATATTTTTCTTATTTCGCAAACAGGGTCATTGAAACTTGCTCCTGACCACTTACCGAGTCTCCAGTATAAATTTGGCTATATAAACGAAAGTCACCTTACATAAGTCAAATTCTTACTGAAGACTCGGTGAGTGCTCAGTAACAAGGTTCGATGACCTTTTTTGTGGAATTGGTAAATTATTCTTTTCATGTTCCTTACAAACGCAAGACACGCCCCGAGTCAATTACTAGGGGACGTCAAGATTTTATTTTGGAAAATTAGCAAAAAGTGCTACCGATCCGTGTTACTGATCACTTACCAAGCCTCCAGTATGAGTTTGGCTGCATAAATAAATGTCACCTTATATAATGAACAAGTTTCATGATGTCGATAAAACCATATTTAATTTTAAAAGTCATAGAATAAAAATTGTTTTTAGTAGTAGACCACGGGTAGAAGTTTCAAAACGTTTACAGGTACTTATACCTTGTGTAGATCGGAAAAGGATATTACATAAAAATACAAATAAAAACAGGTTAAGTGCGAATATGACCTCCGAAGATAAGAATTCACCCAATACCCTTAATGATTTTCGTCTTCATAATCTTCGGGGCACAGAGAGTTTGCTCACAATGGCCAATGACAGCACAATACCTATTGTTGAGCCTTTCCCTTTGTTTTTACCTTGGATCCCTTATTGTGTACCTGTAGGGATAGATTGTATCAGATTTAAGGAATATTATGAATTATTACGAACAATGATTAATAAATTCAGTTCTAAATAATAAAGTTGAGTTTAAAAGGGCTGTAAACGTGTATGATAAGTACTTTTATGAAACATTTAATTTTAGTTCTAGTGCTGTCAAAACTTGATATTTTCCAAAGTAATATAGCATCTGTTGTTAATACTAAAGAACTATTTTGGGACGGAGAAAATTTAGTTTTGACAGCACTAAAACTAAAATTAAAGCATTCAAAATAGGACTTATTGTGTAAGTTTCATTGTAAACTTAACATTTTCTACGTATCTATAGCTTTCTCAAGTGGAAGGGGTTTTAAAAGGATCCAAAAATGCAAAATAAAATGTTGAGTTCCCATAGCGCCATAACTCAGCGCCGCCGGGCCTGAGATAGAAGCGAAAAAAAAAATGGTCATTTAATTTTCACAACATTATAAATGTCATAAAATGTTGATACTGAGCACTTACCGAGCCTTCAATGGTAATTATTTGGCTGCATAAATTAATGTCACTGTTTATTTTATGCTACGGATAATCCGTAACGAATAACAAAATCTAAATATTACTCGAATATTTCTATTTCCACTTATAGTCGGACCGTTATTCATCAGTGAATTTTCGAGTTTTTTTTGGATTTTACGAAAACGTATTTGATGTAGGAGTTTTTTCACCTGACATCGGAAAATAAACCATGTTTTCTTGTTATAGTAGTAATTTAAGACATAAAACTGAAGCCGTTTAGACATAAAAAGAATTGATGGCTTAAAAGGCATCATTTTCAAAAATAAAATCTATCGAGTGAAATGTGTCCAATTAGGTAACTGACCTGACAACGGAAAGACAAAGGTCTGAAAAAACACATGTCCAAGTTTTACATTGATCAGATAAGTAGTTAACTCAGCAACAAAAACCGTTATAAGACCAAAAGCAGCCCTTAATGCACCTAGCATTATCCTTTAGTGAAGAATAGGAAAATAAGAACACTATCTAGTGTTTTAACGTAGTTGTACGTCTAGGTTCTTTATTAGGTTTGGATCGAAATTTCACTTTTTTCGAATTTCATATCGTGATGGTGGAAAAAAATAGCCCAAAATAAAAATAAAAATATTGGACGGCAGATGCCCGCGCATTTGATTCAAAGTTGTACAAAATGTAATGAAGAAAAAAATTTTTTCTTCACAGATTTCATCTTAATTTTTTTTTGTCTATGGCATATATGGCAGATACATATAAAATATAATTAAATAATAAGAAATTCATTAAAAAAAGTCATCAAATATTTTTGTTTTCTTTGAACACAGTTTTTATTAAATTTTTGACACGTCAAGTCACGCATGTTTTCATATTCATTTTTATGATACCAATAAAAAAAAAACGTAAGATTACTTTTTTTACTCATTTTGTAGTAATTTAATTTTTTAAATCTTTACTTTTACAAAGGCCCATTTTATTAAGTTGAGATCGTTATCCTTGATAACTCAAAGTTTTAAAGGAAGGAAGCTATAAGCAATCGGAGAAAAGTTCTTGGAAAAATGCTGGTCATTATTTTTAATGCTTTTAAAAATTACTTCAGAAGCCCTGTAAGATGTTACTTTTATGATTTTCTGAGAAAGAATGGCTTAAAATTTGGCAATAAAATTCCAACACTGCCTAATTATTTTAATATAAGAAATAAAATCCTTTTACTATAGTATAGTTGTGCCTTTAGTGTGTCTTAAGTATATCTACACATCGTAAAGAAGTCAAATCTTTAGTTTAATAATAAAGTAGTAAAAACCGGCCAAGTGCAATGCCGGGCCACGCGCAGTGTAGGGTTCCGTAGTTGCCCAATACATTTTATAAGTTGGACTACTACATTTAGAAGAACGGCTCATACATTGTCGTGTTTAGAGCGAACTAAAAGTTTGGCGCTACCTGTACTTGTAAACCTGTAAAGCCTACTTATCTGTGATAGTTTTCTTTTTAAATTAATTATATGTATGTACTACTACTTCTGTGAATTTTTTCACATATCCATAAGCAACCGTTTAGCCAGCGGGGGGGAGACACTTGACTCTAACAAAAATTTTCATTTTAAAGCTTAATATTTCGCCAACAGATCCCTAAATCGAAAAATGGTTTGCACACACCCATAACACCCATAATGTTTTTAAACGACCTATCCAACGATACCCCACACTAAGAGATAGACGAGAAAAAAAAACCGTTACCGCTTACCGTTTTGTCGGCGTGATTAATATGTATACCCATACCAAATTACAGCTTTCTTATACGTCTCTGAGCTAAGCCGCGGACAGACGGACGGGCGGACAGACGGACGGACGGACAGACGAACAGACGGATATGGCGAAACTATAATGGTTCCTTGTCGGACTACGGAACCCTAAAAAAGTCATGTCTGTACATTCGAAATATTTTTTCAATACTAAATGTAATGAGTTATTACATTAGTGTTGTACTGAAGCCAAAAGTAACATTTTCTAGATTTTTTGTCTATCTGTCTGTCTGTCTGTCTCTCTGCCTGTATTTATGTATGTTCCGTTTTAACTCGAGAACAACTCAACAGATTTGGATGTGTTTTTTTTATTGTCTTTGTAGTGACCCTGGTCAACATACAGGCTATAAAATTCACAAAATAACGTCCAAGCCGAAAACGGGACAATGATTGAGTAAATAAATTAAAAAGTCATTTTATATTGTTAAATGTAATTTCATCTTCAATTTTTACTTCATTCGCGCAAAAAATAAATAATACTAATAATGGAACGTATATCAGAACTATACCTATAATCTCGTCCACCATCAATGTTTTATGTATTTTCTGCAAATGTATCTAAATAAATAAATACTACTATGTACTGAAGCATAAGTCTGAAGAGGACTTTCAAACACGTATTTATGGCACATTAATCAAGTTTTATATGACAACAAACTTCAATGTACTCTTCGCAGCTACAAAACCACTATATAACTAGATTTTGCAGCATTTTTAGATAGATTACTTCTTTTGATTCCAATAATATAAAAAAGATTTTTGTGAACGAATAGATATCTTCTTTTAAATTAAGGCGCCTAGGCACGCCACCGTTTTAGTACAAAATTTAATAATCCGTTTCTCAGTTGTTTTTCGTAATAGACCAAACTATATGACCTCCATCATCTGGTGCTGGTATTTTAAAAGGCACCATTTTGCCAAAATTTTGAATATTAATTTTGTTTTAAAGATATTAAACTAGACAGATTTACATACAAAGTTGTTTTCTTGCCTCAGATTGTACCTGTATCAAAATTTAACATTTCAGCCACATAGCGACTTTGTAAATGCCTGTATTAAATTATTGAGGTCTATACCTTTAGTCTATAACGAAAAACAACAGAGAAACGGGTTATCAAATTTTGTACTAAAACGGTGGCGTGCCTATGCGCCTTAATGAAAGGAGATAGGGTAAAAATAACAAATAGGCAATTAAAACAAATTAAATAGTTCACGTTGTCCGTTATCTAGACAGCCCCTCATTAATAAAAGTCTTCTCTTCTAGGCTAGCCTTGCACAATAAAAGCACGTCAAGCAGGGCAGGGCAATTTACATATTGTTACGACATAGGATATCGTAGGGTTGTCAGAATGGTTTCCAACCTGTGTTGTCACCCTCTTTTTAACGACGACTTTAACGTCCCAACGAGATAGAGCCTTATCGCTATTTAGGGCATGCAGGTCAGAGTGTTTTCTTTACAGTCAGCAAGTGATAAGTACTTATACAAGTACTAAAGACAATTCCTAAGGCTTTAATTTTAGTTTTAGTGCCGTCAAAACTAAATTTTCTTCATTCTAAAATATTTCCTTAGTATTAACAACAGAAGCTATATTAATTTGGAAATAAATAGTTTTGGCAGCACTGAAATAAATGAAAGCCTTCAGAATCGACATAACTGTGTAAATAAATTATTAAAATGTAACCAGGGTGGCTATTCCGGCATTATTTCTCACACGCAATATCAATCATTAGATATTTGTTCAAAGTTAGATAAATGCCATGCGATGAAAATTAGAGTGACTAAACTACATCAAATACAAACTATAGGATGTAAGAAATGCTCATTATAAGTTTTCAATAAAAAAAAAAATATATGTCCGTACAAAATCCATTTTAAAGTCACCCGCAATCTGCCTTCGCAGTTTTTGCGCACATGCCAGAATTGAGGGCCCAGGGCGGGTATTCCGCCATAATTGCGCATTCGCAATATCAGTCATTAGATATTCGTTCAAAGTTTGATAAACGCCATGTAATGGAAATTAGAGTGACTAAACGATATCAAATAGAAGCTATAGGATATAAGGAATGCTCACTATAAGTTTTCAATCAAAAAAATCAACACATATCTGTACAAAAAACCTTTTAAGATCACCCGCAATCTGCTTTCGCAATTTTTGCGCACGTGCCAGAATTGAGGCCCCAGCCCTCTAATTATCTTATATAATTTATCTGTGTTGTTAGCGACATCACACATAATTTTTAGTGAATCGAGATACAATAAGGTCCCTGGGTGAGTCCGTAAACTGATATACAAAATCTAATCAATGAATATACTCTTAATTACGATTTCGTTACTTAAGTACGATTGTAATATATGTTTTTTTTTTGGAATTATACGTGAAATATTTTGATATCCATCCATCCATCAGCCCATGTTCGTCCACTGCTGGACATAGGCCTTATGATGTATATGGATATGCGGACTATCAAACATAGCAGGAAAATTATAATATTAAAGTAAGGCCAACGAGACGAGATAAAATACGTAAGCAATCGGACCGTTACTGAGTTATCTCTACCCTTATCTCTTGTACCGCTCGTACGCAATAATGGCGTCAGTTGGTCGACGACAGCTGTCGTTGCTTGAGTCATGTGGTACCAGGTAAGCAGTCAGTACCGCAGCAGTTACCAACATTTGGTCCGCCATTTTGTGAACAAGTTCATTCCTGTTTGGATTGCGTTCGAAGTTCTTTCGTTTACGTATTTGTTTAGTTTTTTATTAGTATTAATCCGTTACAGTTAGTTTTTCTTGTTGATTTTTCATTTATTTACAACATTATTGATAAAACAATAGATAGTTTTGTCATAAATACGGCTTATCCGGACTCTTCCGATAAATCATCTTTGTCTAATATAGACATCAACGATTAGAATAGGGAGTTCAAAATTTGTACGTAGTATATTCAAATAAAAATGTTTTGAACCCCTGACAGTATGTTTACATTCTTTATCTCGTATTGCTGGTCTTATTTTAGTAATGAATTTAATTTTTACGTCCCCATTTCTTCGTCCAAACAACTCCAACACAATTAACAAACTACCTAGCCCAAATAATAAAGCGGGCCCGTATCCTATCGAAAACACATAAATTTCAAAGCCCCGTTCGATTTACAGGCCATTCTGTCTACGAAATTAACCCGATACAACTTCATTAGGTGCAATAAAATGAAACCAGATAGTACCATTCAACTTAACGACATCGGAAATCTATGAATGACGATATAAATAGAAGGTTTTGCGTTGTTAACGATGGGACAGACACGTAGTCAAGGGCGGATCTAGTTATTTTTGGAGGGGGGCTGTGAATTAAACATGGCGGCATAAAAATCACGCGGCAAAATTTTTAATAGATAATGTCTGTGCTTGCACGTATATGGTGTAGCGTGGAAAGGAGATATTTCTTTTCTACGTATAACGAGTGACATAATGTTTAAGAGTGTTTTCAAAATATTAATATTGATAGTGCGTAACAAAATAAAGCTCCTTTATACTGAAAAATGTTAAATTTTGTCAAATACTTAAATGGTAAAGACATATTCAATTAATTGTATAATATGTAGTTAATTTGTCTTGTTATGTTCGGTTTTATTATTTTAACTTAATTTGCTTTTCATCGACATCAAAGCTGACATATTTCACATTAGATTTAAGAGTAAATATAATACTAGAATTATAAAAATAATTAATAATATCATGCATGTCCTATATTTTGCTATAGAATCAAGGTCAAATATGTTTGTGCTTTTTATTTATTAACATCATTGATACTCATATTCAAGAATAAATATTTATAATTAAAAATATACAAACCCACTAAATCTCAACATCGGTATAATTGATTGATTGATTCTTTATAAAAAAGATCGATTCTGAGATCGATTTCAAATCGTAGAGAAAAATCGATCCAAGAAAAGTCGGTACAGAAAAGATTGATTCACAAAAATCGTTTCATAATCGGAACAGAAATTCATACAATTAGCGTTAATAAATTTTTATTTATGTTGGTAATCTTGGTAAAAATTATTAAGCGATAATTTTTTCTGAGCTTATTGTAAGTAAGAATAGTTTTATTCTCATAAATAAAACTTTAATTAAAATATTCACATATAAGTTTTGTTGCCAAAGTAACCTATAATGCAAATATACATAATACAAACAAACAAACAAACAAAATATTTTGATTTTGAATACAATTTTTATTTGACTATTATTATGTTTATATTATGTAACAATATTTCTGAGTCTCAATTACCCACTCCAACTTCCTATCTTCAAATGTAAGGCTCTTCATAAATTATAATTATGAAATCAAAAACTTGCTGGAAACGTAATTAAATCTAGGTACTCTTTTTAATTTTAATGTGAGTTGTTAGCAAAATTTTCCGTAAAGCCGCAATAAAATCGTGTCCATGATTCTGCGGTTGTATGGATCGATTCAAAGATCAAATCGCTTTGAAAAAATCGATCTAAAGTCGATTTTATTGGCCCCGATTAATCGATCTTCGATTAAATCGGTTTACAATCAACATCCCTACTATAACCTTTGTAGCAATAAAAATATATCTCTTTATGCTTTACGAGAAGAGAAAATGTTTCTAAACGTAAAATTAACCTGTAGTTGTGCCCCTATAGAAATTACAAAAACCATAATAAATATACAATTCATGCGTTACAAAGGAACATATCGAAAGAAAGTTTACAATAAAAAAAATTGTGTCTTTTTATTGTGTATGAAAAGTTTCACTCAAAAGCGATAAACGCGACGCAGCGGAAGCGAGATAGCGGTTTCAATACTCAGCAGAGAAAACTAAACTTCCGGACCCCCCTAAATACTTCCCTGGACGCAACTATAAAATTGTGGACATTCAAATCCGCTAACGTCTCCCGGTGTCATTTGAGAAGTAGTAAACCTTGTCGTAAATAAAGTGGCTCAAGGGGCCATTTGTACGTTATCCATTTGGGGCTACTCTATTTGGGAAGTAAAGGGCACGAAGGTAAAGGGTTTACTGTTCGTGACAGTAGGTTTTAGATACACTAACCTGGGTGAAGAGTGAAATTGATATATCAATATTACGTTTTATATCAGGCGCAAATCCATAGGTAACTATTGATAATTTTTGTTTGATATAGCCAAATTCATACTGTAAATGTGACCAAAGTTCAATGAGCCTCGAAATACGAAAAAGAATTTTATGTGCCTCTATACTTGTTTAATGAACAACCTGGACTCAATTTGTATAGGAAGTCTAAATTTCATTTTGCGTATTTCACGGAGAGGGGCATTGAACCTTGTTCCTGACCACTTACCGAGTCTCCAGTATGAATTTGGCTGTATAAACCAAAGTCACCTTATATACGTTATTCTTCTCTACTCATCAGAACATGGAATAGCGTTCTATAAATGTAAATCGTCGTTAAAAATTAACGGCATTATTATCTAACTTAACATCTATCGTTATCGCTTTAAAAGGTATCGTAATTGGCTGGTAATTACGTGTTACGACATTTCTAGCAAATCACGATACCTTTGAATAAATAGCAATAGATGAAGAATAAGTAATTAGGCCCCTGGTCTGTCCTTATAAGTAAAATACAAATTAAGAGTGGCCTGTGTATAAATGGCTGAATTCAACGCTGCATAAAAAAGCCTGAGGGTTTCTGTGACGCCATGTCTGGGCTAATGATTATAAATCTAAAAACACTATACACACTGAGTTATTAAAGAAAAACATTTATATTTTTATTTATAGTTTTGTATGTTAAACATAGGGAGTTGTATTATTTTAAAATTCAGATTCATACATACTTCAGCTGTAATTTTGAAAGGCTAACATATTCGGTTCTAGCCGACTCCAGCCAGAACTACCAAGCCAGTATTCTTTGATGCTTTGAAAAGGGAAGCTTCTTTTTTTGTCAAAAACTTAGAAAGAGAAAAAGAATAGTTCTTTATGTTTTATGTACAAATTGATTCGAGCAGTGCAATAGAATATTCATGTCTTCTAAAAAAGTTGTTTCTGGATAGATTTGAAGGAGAAGGTAACCATAGAGAAAGCATTACACTTTACTAGAGTAGTAAAAAAGTCGTTTCTGTACTTCTGTTTTTTTTCATGAAATGGGTTTTTAATTTTATACTAAGCAAAACTATAATTTTTAGAATTTTTGTCGGTCTGTCTGTCTATCTATCTGTCTGTTCCGTATTCACTCAAGAACCACTCAACAGATTTGGATACGTTTTTTTTTATTGTCATCTTAGTGACCCTGGTCAAAACATGGTTATAAGAGGTTCTGATAAAAACACCGAGCCGAAAACTGACAGATACACATTGATTGAATGACATTTCCACATGGTCGCAGGCAAAAGCTAATATAAAATTATGTAGTAGCCGAGCATTTTCTTAGTTTTAACTCAGGAAAATATTAAACCAATGTTTTCTTTGCCGATTGTAAGTACGATCTAAAAAACCATATATTATTGAACTGGTAAATCCAAAGGCTAAGATGTACAACCAGTGCGTCCTTCCTGTGATGACGTATGGCGCTGAGACGTGATCTCTTAAAAAGGGCCTGATCCACCGATTTAAGGTCGCTCAGCGAGCTATGGAGTGGGCTATGCTTGGGGTATCTCTGATGGGTAGAATCCGAAATGAGGAGATCCGTCGGATATCGAAAGTAACCGACATAGCCGGCAGAATCAGTAAGTTGAAGTGGCTGTGGGCAGGCCATATTTGTCGCCGATATGATGGCCGTTGGGGCCGAAAGGCTTTAGAATGAAGGCAGCGTACAGCAAAACGTAGTGTAGGCCGACCTCGTGCCCGCTGGACCGACGACCTGGAGGACGTTGTGGGTGGCGGCTGGATGAGGAGGACGGAGGACCGACATGGTAAAGGCCTATGTCCAGCAGTGGACGAACACGGGCTGATGGATGGATGGATGGAGATCTACGTAAACACCATTGGCATAGCTGGGATTTGTAGCTGGATGCAGACGGCCCCTGGCTCCAACTCAATGAAGTTATCAACAAGTCTCTGTTCTCGATCATGTGATCGTAATAGATAATTAGAGATAACCCTACATACAAAGAGAAACAAAAAACAAAACAAATAACGCCTTATATTGCATGAAGCATTTTTTTACATCAATGACATCCGTATTTCTGGAGGGGAGTGGGGGAGGCGGACGGCACTCTGGGGAGGGCCGGCAGTGCTCCCCTGGCTCCCACCTAGTTACGCCTATGGAAAACACCTGTGATTTTTCGTAGGAATCGATGTACGAGTATTGAGAAAATGTTTTGTTTGCTTATGAGCTATAAAAACCGGTCAAGTGCGAGTCGGACTCGCGCATATAGGGTTCCGTACCATTATCAAAAAAAAACGGCAAAAAAATCATGTCTGTTCTATGGAAGTGCGCGAGTCCGACTTGCACTTGGCCGGTTTTAGTTTTTGTTGTTATAGCGGCAACAAAAATACATCATCTGTGAAAATTTCAACTGTCTAACAATCACGATTCATGAGATACAGCCTGGTGACAGACGGACGGACAGTCAGACAGACAGACGGACAGCGGAATCTTAGTAATTATAGGATCCCGTTGGTTTCCCTTTGGGTACAGAACCCTAAAAAAAAATCTTTTAGAGCGGAACTACAAAGAGAAGAATCACTCTAAGACTCCCCGGATGCAAATGAATTGAGGGATGGCAGCTGTGGCGTAATTCCGATTGAATTTGTTTGCTTTTCAAGCTAGCTTCTGCACCATTTATTCAGTGTGTGTTTTGGTTGTGAACGGAAATGCGCGAACTTTGTAAAATCGATTTGGTTAATTGAAATTGAATTTTGAGCAACTAATGGTTGGTTATGAACACATATTGATGACTAAAGAAAACATTTGCTCAGTTTCGCAAAAATATTCTTGTTTCCTAACTAGTAGTTTGCCCTTATAGATTCTCAAGATTCTCAATGTCAATCTTCACTTACATGACATGTACGTGTATTTGGTTGCATGGCATGTATGTTTACGGCTACGTGTGAATATTTATTGAAGCACTTGAGAATGCTGACGAGGCGAAACTAGATGGCATATTATAAGGATAATCCTTTGGTGAAACTGTGAAGTACGCGACAAGTGTTTTATTATTTCACCAAGTGATTTTCTGCTTGGGCGTTATTTTATTAACACTTCTTATAGCTTGTATGTTGAAGGGGTCGCTACGATGATAATAAAAAAAAACCACATCCAATCCATCGTTGAGTGGTTCTCAAACGGAACATACATATACACACAGACAGAAAGGCAGACAAAAAAAAAATGTTTCAGCCTCAGTACAATACTAAAATTATTAATTTCATTTCAAATTTCGTAAAAATATGAAATGTACAGACACGACTTTCTTACTACTTTATTATGTTTTAAACGATACAGTCATCTTAACATATTTAATTTTGCAATAATTTTTTCATCAAATTTGCAATTTCGTATCAGGCAATCGATGGGTAGAAGCTGTTGGAATCGGCCACCTTGTTTATTTGTAGTCACATTTCGATGCGGGGCTTAGCAACAATTAGTGCGGTAGACTCGAAACCGAATAACGGCGTGGCTACTCGATTTGGTTAACCCCAGACTAAATGGGTACTTTAGCTCTACGAGAATATGATCTAGTGAACTTTTGTGGTAAAACTGATTAGTTGTTTTAGTGGCTTATTTTGGGGCAATATAAATTACTAGTCTGACGTTTTCAGTGTTAATTAGGGAATTAAATGTAACTTGAGAAGTATTGGTAATGTATGTCAACGTTTCACCCTTAAGACGCAATAGGTTCATCTCACAAAGAAAGAGACAAACATAATCTAAAAAAACGTGCATCTGAGTAGTGCAGTCAATGAAGAAAAGCTTGGATAAAATTTTATATAAATTCACATATAAGCGTTTAAAAAAGAAAACACTTTTCTATGTTTTAGATAATAGGTTTATATGTTTACAACAGTAATTATTGTTATTTTTAGGGTTCCATACCCAAAGGGAACCAACGGGCTCCTATTACTAAGACTCCGCTGTCCGTCTGTCTGTCTGTTTGTCTGTCCGTCTGTCACCAGGCTGTATCTCATGAAACGTGGTAGTTAGACAGTTGAAATTTTCACAGATGATGTACTTCTGTTGCCAATATAACAACAAATTCTAAAATCGGCCAAGTGCGAGTCGGACCTGCGCACTCCCATGCAACACACATGATTATTTTGCCGTTTTTATAGATAATAGTACGGAACCCTTCTTGCGCAAGTCCGACTCGCACTTGGCCGGCTTTATTACCTTATTAGTTTGGGAAGACTACTGTTTTGAAGTGAAAAAAACATCCTTCACTTTGTATTTTTTTTCGATGCAGCGAATTTTTTCGTATCACGTATTGGGCTATGCTATCGTCTTGAAAAAGACCTCATTTATAACATGTTTTTTTTGGAACCCTATCTATTGTAGTATGGGAGTACTACTATTCGAAAGTCTTTTTTTTTTTAAATAATCTTAATACAACTAGGACTGGAATAGCCGACCAGTTTCAGTAGATTGAAGAAGAAGGTAGTCTGAATCTGTTGAAATTACTGTCTAATATAAAAACGAATTAAGCCTTTAGTGTTTATTTTATAATATTTGAAGGTATTGTATCAAATCAAATACTATCTACCAAATAATTTAAAATACGTTTATAGCCCGGGCGGTAGCGTTGCATTTTACGTAGTGATTTTACGCCGATAGGTAGCTATCTTGTTCAATAGATCTGAAATGACTAATAACAGAACCAAGCGTCAGCTGGCGCATCCGTGGTGGGTGTGGGTGTGGGAGGCAGAAGAAGTGGTAAAAAAAAGTAATAGTACGCCGGCTGAAACTTTTCTTACAGATTGTTGACATCATATTGAGCTGAAAAAAAATCGTCAGATGCATCGTGGAGTTGAACACAGTTTTTAGTCTTTTGATTTTAATTTTTTTATTGAATTATAAAGTACATAGGATAGGGTTATTTATGGAATAACATTTCGGGCAAATGGCCTCCACGGCTTGGCATGCACATACGCATTCGTTTGTCGAAAATTTCCGTGACCATTTTGCATAAATATGGCTGAATTTCGTAGATGCAGCGTTGAATCTCCTCCTTGAATGCACGGGTAGTTTATTTATTTATTTTTTATTTATTTCTTCAGGTTGACAAACAGTTACAACACAGATAAAGTAAATCAATATAAATACAAACAAACCTAAAGAACCATAAAAAAGAAACAAACATACAGTAGCTCATTCATTACAGTTAGATAATAATTAACAAGTAGAGTGCCTAATAATAAATTATACAAAAAAAAAACAATTTTTAATAATACATACTTAATGTATTATTTATTTGTCACAACAAATGAAACCTTATTTTTATAAGAATGTGGTTGTGGGCTTGTTGACATAGACTTGTGATTTCAAATAACCCCATAAAAAGAAATCTAATGGTGTTAAATTACACGATCTAGGGCGCCAATTCTGATCACCGAAACGAGAGATTACACGACCTGAAAATGTCTCATTCAGTAATGTCGCATGCATTAAATTGTTTCACGGTCTGTATGGCATGTGGCACCGTCTTGTTGAAACCACATATTGGCCACAAATCAAATTTCGGCAGAAAGAACTGTGTTATCATGTTGCGATATCGAGCACCAGTAACAGCAACTCAGCCAGATTTATGCAAAATGGTCACGGAAAATTTCGACAAACGAGTGCGTATGTGCATGCAAAGCCGTGGAGGCAATTTGCCCGAAGTGTTATTCCATAAATAACTCTACTCTATGTACTATAAAAAATAGCAATCAAAATACTCAAAACGGTGTTTTCTATTTAATTCAAATCCTGCGTTAATTTTGGGATATCCTTAAACTTAAAACTTGTGTATTACCGTCTTTAAGATAGAGCTGAAACTAATAACTTTGAAAAAAATAACAGAATATTTCATGGTTTCTTATGTAGCGACCATTGATTTTCATATTTTTTAAATTTTTATTATTTGTCGTGGTGCCATACGCATTATGTGAAAATTTCAACTGGCTACATTGCGGCTGAAGCTGTAGCCTCTTGTGACAGACGGACAGACAGACGGACAGAGAGACAGCGCAGACTTAGTTCCGGTACGGAACCCTAAAAATTAATATGCAAATTACACTGGTCAACAAAATTGTAGAAATTTTCTGCCACAGAAACGATTTATTGAAATTATTATAGAAATTTGTATGCTGAATCCGAATACGAACTCAGATTTTCTCTATCACGTCGTAATATTTGCCTAAGACAGACTAAATTTTGAAAAATCGCGTGATTTTACTACTTCTGGTGGGGCTTTACGCTTAGCACAATTAGTTTTTCGGCTTTAATTTTCAATAATACTTCTTCTTAGTGGTTCTTTTTAATAATATGATAAAAAGATTCACGTAACCAAGCCTAGTTTTCGATTAAATGTCTCAAAACAGTCACACCCAATGTTTCATAGTAAAAACTTGGTATGAAATGTATGGACCGAACGAGATCTCACAAAATATTATTTATTTTGAAAAATAAGGTTCAATCGCGAATTATGTTATTTTCACCTTAATAAGTATTGATTAAGGACTTGTAATTATGAAAAATAAATATATAAAATACATTTGTAATAAGTAAAAAAAATGTTCAGAAGCATTAAAGAAACGGTAAATTTCAATACCTTGAAGTTGATTTCACAAAACTGAGACCTGATAGAAAAAATCTGAGTTCAGATTTGGATTCAGCACACAGTTTTCTGCAAGAATTTCAAAATATCGTTTCTGTGCAGAAAACTTGTTGACCAGTGTTATTAGGTATTGTTTGATACTTCATTTGTGTTCCTACTCTTCCATTTGGATGTGTTACAAATAAAAATAAAAACTATCAAAGGCATACCTCCACAACGCAACATCATAATACTACCGCAGTGAAACTGTCAAGTGTACAAGCAACCAAGTGTTATACAGGGGTGAATTTAATTGAATGCATGCGGTGGGTGCTGAAACAAGCGCCCGAATTGAACACGCAACACCATGTATCTAATATTCGTTTCAATTATTGGAATATCGATCGGACCAATGCTTTTGTTTGCAGTATTTTTTGTGATTTTGTTGTAAATTTGTTTTGCGATTTCAATGCAACTGATAAAAGTATGACTTATACTTCATAGGGGTAAGGATTTTAAAATTTATTTTTCATCACTAATGCTCAGAAAGTAAGTCGTATTAAAATTGAACTATAAAATTATTTTAAATTAGAAAATCAAACGTGGCTCCCTTAGAGTCACTAATGTCACTCGTATAGGTAAATGACAATGAAAATTTATCTGTTCTGCCTCATTTATTTATATTAACGATATAGAAAAATGTCACTTTCATACGAATGTGTTAAATGAAATGTGTAAAAGATATTTCAAAGTTACACAATAAATTGGTTTTAATTTTAAAACACTCACACCGTTTGAAAGAAATGGCGGCAGTAAAATTTTCTTGTTGATAACGTTGCAAACATGATTTTGTATTTTTTTTAAATTTCCTCGCATTAGTGATGAAAAGTAGAGTGTTTTTTCTTTTGTTTTCCTCGTAGGTGTAGTATAAAGTACTATGTATCACCCAGAAGTCAGGAGAGAGTGCGATTGCCAAGTCATGTGCATCGGTGAACAATACTATGTTCATAACGTTGGTTGTTTTGAAGAGATTCCGACATACTATAGCATTTTTTTCCCCCCATTATTTGTAGAAGTCTATTTTTTTGCATTAGACAAAACGTATTAAGTGTTTATTATGTTATTATTAGAACAAACTATTTTATTTGATATACTTTATTTTTGAATCGTATTCGAAGAGTGTTTATGAAGAGATATTGTCGCCGGATCACATCATCCCTGGCAGCGGTTATGTTTTTAGCAGAAAAGTTCGTTATTAGAAGGAAAGTTGGATGTACCTTTATATCTGACTTCCCTAAAAATATTTTATTCTGTAAAAACAAAAGCGCGGGAAATGTCTAACATATACTTTTTGTAAAATATAACCAACATTAACGCTTAATGTTTATCTATCATGCGGCAATTTCTCTGTAAGCAGGAAAAAATAATACATAAACGTTTTGTTGCTTGCTTAAGTATTTTTTGCGACGACTAAATTAAGACCCAATTGTGGTGCTGTGGAAACGTGTACTGCGCACTTGACCGCATGCAAGCATCTGTACAATAAACCCCGACAAAAATACCCATGCAGTTGGCATAGACTTTATCCCAAAGGAATAAAGCTTAGGTATTAGTTTTCAGATGAACAGATAAAGTTGTTAACCGTAAATTGGCGGCAGACGTCGAGGGCATGGGTCGGGGAATTTTTAGTTAAACTTTTTAGTTTCCACTTTTCTAAGTTGGTATTACTGTTTTAGGAATTCTTTTCTAAGTTGGTATTTTGGGAATTCTGTTGTTTACTTGCGTGCGTGACTTGCTTGCACAGGAGGCGAAAATACTTCTTGTATCTGTCTTTGTTTTCCCTAATACGCAAAGCTTTGTCGCTGCAGTTTTTGCTATACGAGTGTGTGGATTGTAAAAATATTGAGTAGTAACTAAAACGGTACCAGTACCCAACAAAATCACTTAAATCTACAATTTATTAACTTATATTTTTTAACAAAACGTAATATTTTTGATCTATTACAATTACAACAAGCCATTTTTTACTGTGTTTTAAAGTCATTTTTATTTTGACAAGGTTTAACTCATAGTATGAACAAACTATCGGATACGTACGAGTCGTTCATCAACTCGTCCGAAGTGGCGAATCAAAATATAAATATATTTTTTCCATTCCCAATTTACAAAAAGTAGTTCCTCGTAATTTAAAAATCATGGATAAAAGTTATCAAGTATGATCACTAGAAAATGTGTTGTAAATTTTTTTTGACACGTCCAAGATGCTTGCGTTTGTTCATACTGAGTTGAACCTTATCACAGTAAAAATTACTTTACCTACAGGTAGTCCTATAAGTAGCCTTTAAATAATGAAAAAAAACTCCGTAGTATCGGTAGCTCATTCGGTACGATGCTGGACTCTCATTCTTGGGACCCGGGTTTTTAACCAACCGGACCAGCATGCTCGGATGAGTTGTTCAGAATTTATGTGCATAGTAAAGTCTATTCTGAAGGCTTTAATTTTGGTAGATATAGCTTCTGCCCGCGGCTTCGCCCGCGTGGCCTATAGGAAACAAATGACTTTATTTCAGAAGCAAACATTATACGCCCTCTCAGTCCCTATCAATTGAATATACAAACTGACAATATCCCAAACAAAGTAATAAGGATGAAGTCCGTAAAACTAAACTAATCACACAAAGCGTGTGTGACAAGATCTAATTAGGACAGGTGCTAGAATCACCAGGCTGCTCCTAGTGTATTTAACTTTATTTAATACAGAAACAAACGTGTTTTTTATTTAAATTCTTACTTATAACTTGCAAATGTAAGTTCATAATAATATTACTCTACCTCAGAAAAATCCTACCTACTTTCTAATAGGTAAATAGTCCCGCGCCGCGCGTGGTTAGCGCACTCTCCCGCATGCCTTGCGCCTCCCTGTGCACCATGAAATTTTAATTGAAGAGTGTGTCTACCAATTTTCAAGGTAATCGACCCAAAGAAAAAAAGTTTAAAAGAAAATTTAACCCCCCATTGTACCTTCTTAAGGGATGAATTAAAAAAACCCTTTCTTAGTGGATGCCTACTCTTCACAAAGAATACACCCTCCAAATTTTATGTCTGTAGGACCAGTGGTTTGGGCTGTGCGTTGATATCTCTATCAGTCAGGACTTTGAATTTTATATAATACTAGCTTTAGCCCGCGGCTCCGCCCGCGTGTTATTCGGTTTAACAAAATATTTTTTTCCGGGATAAAAAGTAGCCTATGTGTTAAGTTAGGGTATAAGCTATAACCATTATAAATTTCATCCAAATCCGTTCAGCCGTTTCAGCGTGAAAGAGTAATAAATATACATACACAGACACGCAAACACAAACTTTCGCATTTATAATATTAGTGTGATGTGATAAAGAAGATTAGTGCTGTCAAAACTAACATTTTTCCAAAGTAATAAAGCTTCTGTTGTCAATACTAAATATACTAAAGAACTTTTTTGGAAAGAAGAAAATTTCATTTTGACAGCACTAAAACTAAAATAAAAGCCTCTAGAATCGGTATTAATATTTGTATACTTATCATTTGCTGACGGGGAAAGAAAAACACTGTGAAAGCCAAAGTGTGTATTTGTGCCCGAAGTGCGATAAGGCGCACGTTACGACGTTAAGATCGTCGGTAAAAACAGGGTGTATGAGTTCCAGTGACAGTCCACCCTCGGTAACACCTCTGACCCACTCTTGGGGATATACTTCGTGAGGATATATTTGTTGTCAATTTTTACTGGTCACTACGTCTAATAAAATTTCTCTTCGGTAGTGCTTAGCTTAAGCCACTCTGGTCTAATGTAATTAAAGAAGCCCAGCTTTCTTTCGGAGATGGTTCGCTTTGTTATTTTATTCGGTTAGTGGTCAGGGGCACTTTTATGTGCGAGCAATATCATTTGTTACGGCGACCTAAATAAATGAACCATTAGGATTTGGGGCGCAATACAATGAGTTATTTGAATGTTTGACCACATGTGACTTCTATTTGAGATATACCCAATATACCTATATCACTTGTTTGGCTGGATGTTATGTTATGATATGAGTTTGGGCTGCGATGCGAAATAACGAATAATAAATTTGGCTTTATTTTTGTATTACTGTATTTCATGGAAGTATATTTTTGGTAGAGCTGATGCCGGGCTCGACTGTGGAGGTACCACCATCTTACTCGCAAATCCTCCCGAAGTTATTCGGGGGAGAGTAAGAGATCAGCTCTCAGGCAAAACCAGGCGGCCCACCATTGCCTGGGACCGATGGATGGCGGTATATCCATCCCCAAGTGTCGGGCCTTACATAAAACAGATTATAGTGACGGGCAGCGGCGTCACTGGTGCAAGGGTTTCGGCACCGCGCTCACCAACCCGTCTGCCTAGCGTGTGTGAGTATGGGCATTTCTTACAGGAGGACCGCCAAGAGTGCGAAATCCTGGAAAGGCCTATGTCCAGCAGTGGACGAAACAGGCTGATGGATGGATGGATATTTTTTCACAATTGTAATAAAGTTACCTGAAAAGAAAAAAAAAACATTAATTAAATCTAAAAAGTCTATTGTTGCATATTTAACGCGTTTCTATCAAATTGTCTTTCAAAACACGATTTGGCAGGAAATTCCATGTATTTACTGTCAAATGGTGTTAAAGTGGCAACCATGTTAGGCCTGCTGATGCTCACAAGGGCAAAGGGCTTACGATTTGTTCGTACTGTTTATCTTCAGACACTGGGCCAGCTGTGATTGGTCGATTCACAACGCCATACTAAACATGTGCCCGATGCTAATTTTCTGCGTTAATCAGATTTAGGTTATTTCCATTTCCTGATAGTTAATACATAATTTAATTCAAAGCCGGGAACAAAATTTAGGATGGTAACATGTCACGATACTATAAATCAATGCACGATACACATTCTGTATAACCCTAGTAGAATGACGATATCAGAAACAAGAAAATCCAGAAATTTTAAAAAGAGAACGTAGAGTCAGGTAGCCTTTCGAGGATCTATCGACTAGCTATCACTTAGGTGCTCTCGTGATAGAATTTGATATCAAATGAAGTGCTGATACCTGGATGCAACTTGAGTTTCTAGGATTCTTTAGGTTGTTAAGGTTGGTTCGTTTGTCCGTGGAACTATTCGAAAATTAATGATTCTCGGCCAACAAGATTCAAAGATGGGTGTCAATATTAAGAGACCGGCGGCGTCGTACCAACTGCAAAAAATTTATATTAATGAAAATATTCATTCGGCTTTATCAAATATGGCGGCTTTTCGGGTTACGCTTATACAGGCTGTAAATGCAAAGTCAAAAATCCCTTTAGGGTATGAAAGTATACACGATTCTGATGTCATTACGAGAAAAAAATATATACCTTGAATTTTAAACAAAAATTCCATCATTTTTCTAAGCTATGGCTACGCAGCTCACCGGCCTCCCCACACACCTAATTGCACCCCGCAACCCGCACCCCTCATCCGAGTGGCCAGCGACCAGTGAGGGTGTCCACGCGTTTAGTGTATTTTGAGTAAAGAAAATCGTCTTATTGTGAGATACTGGTATTTTATTTAGAGATCCCAGTATTTAAAATAATATCTACCGATCATACTGACACGCCCGTAAAGGATTCTTGCCTTTGCTTTTACACCTGGTATAATATACTTTTATCATACAAATTACATTACGTAAACTTATTTACCAGCTGCATTTTGGATTATATACATATTTTAAAATAAGGTACCACGGATATTCGTTTTTGTTGTTGTTTCTTAACTGGTAGGAAAATTTAATTAAGATTTAAATAAAATAAAGTACATCCTGGTAATCCTGGTAAATCGTTAGCAAAACGTTAGTTAGTTTTAATTTAACTTATATGTTGTATTTCTTGTAATACTTGTAAATTATGTACCAACTTTACAGAAATAAAGTATTTATTCTTATATTCATTCTCGTGCTATTATTATCAGCTAGCATTGTAACCAATACTCAATACCAGTTCGCGATATTTGCTCCAGCCCCAACTCTATTTTTCGATCTCTTGTGCATTCCCAACATGTACAATGTTTCCCCGAGTGTAATGTTGTGTATCGCGACTTGCACTGGATCTGTTATGCAACCTCGCGCGCCGAGTGACGTCATTTCAGAACGCACATAGTTTCCTGTCTAACATTGTGCTCGGTTAAGTATTTATAACTAAGTGGACTAAAACGCAGTCAGGCAGAAAAGAAATGGTAATGGTAATTAATTGTCTGACTGTTCATTCATTACTGAACTTAAGAACGGCAGTTTTGATTATGTTGACACTAGCTTTTGCCCGCGGTTTCAACCGCGTTGTATTAGTTTTTGTGTACTCCTATAAAATCAGTCAATATTTTTCGGACTGTTACCTACAGTAAACACAGCTGGTGAAATGTGTGTGTTATGCGCCTCTGTTTCCCATTTTGTATGTCCCTTTTATAGCTTGTCCATGGGAACAAAGGGAAATGTAGTGTTTGTCCTATTCTAGATCTAGAACATTATTTCTGCAAAGTTTCAGCCCAATCGGTTCAATAGGTACGGCGTGAAAGGGTGACACATCACTTTTCTATAGAAACTTGGAATCTCATTTCCACGGGAACTGATTTATGGGATAAAAAGTAGCCTATGTCCTATTCAAGGTCTAGAACTACATGTAAGGAAAATTTCAGCCCAATCGGTTTCGTAAGCATGTCACATCACTTTTCTATAGAAATTTGAAAGCTTATTTTCGTCCCATAGAAACTTATTTATGGGATAAAAAGTAGCCTATGTCCTATTCCAGGTCCAGAACTACATTCATGCAAAATTTCAACCCAATCGGTTTAGTTACGGCGTGAAAGAGTAACAAACGTCCATCCATCCAAACTTTCGCATTTATAATATTAGTGGGATTTAGTATGTAGGCAAAACCTTTGTAATTATTTCAAAATATTCTTAGGTGCTGTGGGATGCATGAAAGCAGCAACCCCAACTGTTGTAAAATGACATACAAAGTATTATTCCAAATTAGACCAAATCCAACTGCAAAAATGGCAAAACCTCTATGTATTGAAAACGGTCGTATTGCTACAATACTATGCCGCCAAAAAACTGGCCGTGTTCTGGAATGACGTTATAAGATGTAGGTACTTTCCGTACTTCATCATAGGTTTTATCTAAGCTTAATTTAAGGCGGTTCTGCCCCAACAAGTATAAGCCGAAAGTAATAAAAAAAAGTTTAATGTATAAGTTTGATTTTGCATAGCTGAAAAGCCTACGGCTAGAGGTAAAATCTCACATCAATTGTTTTTAATTGACTTAAGGGCAAAATATATTTAAAAAAAAACAAAAATTGTACTTATCAAAATCAAATCAAATCAAAATATTTATTTTGTAAAATAGATACATAAAGTATACTTTCTACAAGTCAAAGTTAATCTTTACAATATATATCTTTAGAATAAAAAAGTATATGGTATATATACTAATAAGGGAAATACATACAAAAAATATTTAAATTGGGCTACTAAAATGTAATTATACACCTGCATAAAAAAGAGAAATCTGGGATTAAAAATATTATATATAAATGATGCAACGAACAAACAAGTTTCTTGTGATAATAAATATTTTTGCTTTATAAAAGCTTTTTCATTGTTGTTTTAGGTGAAATTAGGTATCAAATTTCATGTATTTAATGAAACCATCCGATCAAATCTGAATAACTAATACGGTATTTAAGATTCGACTTAGCTATTTGCGATCAATTTATATCAGTGAATTCCAAATTTCTTTGGGAACCAATAATAAATCCATTTATTTGTTTGAGCCATGTAACTAAGGTTCACATAAACACCACTGTTTAGACGTATAACAAAGCTGGGATGCATGTAGCCTGTACCACTGCATTAAGCAATGCCGCTATGCAGTACGTGGTATATCTAACTACAGGTAATTTGCTATCTACGTGTAGTTTCAATAGTAGAGTAAAGTTTGTCGGTTACTGGGAACTGTATCTTCATCCTCGAAGCTGATAGTTATTTGACGTTAGATTGAGCTTCCTTTGAGATGTGGTATGTGACTAGAATATATCCTTACCAGCGTTTCTTACAGGAATAAAGTTCAAAACTGAAGCACAAAGTTTTCAGGTTTACTCTTGATTTACTATTATTTTTACTAATTAGTAGGTACACTAGGTAGTTTAATAAGAGCGTATCTAATAAAATAACAAGCGAGTAAATTGGGATAACTTTGGGAATAATTTCAATGGGTATTCCAGAGTTTGGAAGGAAATATATTTAGGAGAACAAAGCATTGCCAGTCCGGTTATTGTTCTGAATTCTAACAAATACAAGGAGAACTACGAGTAACTATAGTTATCTTAATTTCAGTTTGAGTCTGAAAATGGAATCTGGTGTTTTTGGAACACACAAATATAGATATTTTGGTAAGATTAGAAAAGCGCTGTTTTGTTATAAAATAAACAACCAATCAAGTGCAACTTGCGCCCTGAGGGATCCGTACCATTTCAATAAGTTAATAGATTCAAATGATTTAAATAAATGTTACAAACTTATCATTAACTAGAACATGTATGACGCAAAACTGAAAAACTTAGTTGGTCTAGTTTTCGGATCCGTAACCTAAACCCATATTAAAAGAATCCGCGTTTTCTGTACTATTTGTTTAAACACAGTATATGGAACATAATATACAGAAAATTCCAAATTCCTAACTAGTTTACTTTTTGAGATAGACCCCGTAGCAAAAATGGTCTAAAATTTACAACTTTGATGGGCCTCCATTTCTTTATTCCTGGAGAAAAAAAAAGTAATTTATACACTACTCAATAAAAAAAAATCAGCTCCTTTTTCATGAAAATAATTTTTGTATGTAATTTTTAATTCAGTATTCGGTTTTGGGTCAACATTTTACATTACATGTCCAATTGTCCAAATTTCATATCCGTAGCTCATTCCGTCTGCAAACCAGAGACCCGTGACATACAGACGGACAGACAGCAGAGCGACATTAATGGGCTCCGTGTTGCCCTTTGGGTACAGAACACTAAAAACTGGTAATTTGCGACTAGGAATTGTGTCCCGACGATTCCAATTCCGTACATTTATTCCACGAGCAGTCATGAATGACCAACGTAAGTTACGATTCATTAAACTCTATGTACCCAAAGGGCCTTATTAAATTGGTCAGGAACCTATCTTTGTACGCAATACGAGATTTGAATGTTTCTGGTTGTTTTAGACAATATATAATTGCGATTGATCCTGTATGCTGTCACTTCTTGATGGAACATTTTCACAATAATAGAAAAATATTGAAACTACTTGTACGGTGTTCCACTAAATATTTACCTGTTAAGAAAGATCACGTTATCGGTTTCATCGATTTAAACAGGTAGAAAATTCCAAACTAGAATAAAAGAACACATCAGTACTTGGAAAAAGAATAACGCCAGGTCAACATTTGCAAACCATCTTAACATAGAAGACCACACATTCGACCCCGATAGAAGAATTCAGATTTTCAAAAGTGTAAAAAAGGACGCAAGCTAAATTCCCTCAAAGCCCTGGATAATAACAGGTTTAATGTTATTTCCTTATTGTTTTCGCCTGAAGATGTCGATAAATCGATGAAACCGGTAGCGTGATCATTCTTAATAAGTAAATATTAGTGGAACACCATACAAGTAGTTTAAATATTTTTCCATTATTAATATATATTTGTATTAAAATAAGTATAACTAGCTTTTGCCTGCGATTTCACCTGCGTTGAATTAGTTTTTGTGTACTGCTATAAAAGCAGTCAATATTATTCGGACTGTTACCTACAGTAAACACAGCTGGTGAAATGTGTGTGTTATGCGCCTCTGTTTCCCATTTTGTGTGTCTCTTTTATAATTTTACCATGGGAACAAAGGCAAAATTTCAGTCTAATCGGTTTCGTAAGCATGGCGTAGGGTGACACATCACTTTTCTATAGAAATTTGAAAGCTCATTTTCATCCCATGGGAACTGATTCATGGGATAAAAAGTAGCCTATGTCCTATTTCAGGTCTAGATCTACATTCATGTAAAATTTCAGCCCAATCAGTTCCGTAGTTACGGCGTGATAGAGTAACAAACATCCATCCATCCATCCATACATCCAAACATTCGCATTTATAATATTAGTGGGATGGGATGGGATAGTGGAAAGTGGGATGAATAAGAGAATTAACAACGCTTCAAACTGCAAGTATTTTAATACCAATCTCAGAACAGAAACATTAAAATCTCGCAGTGCGAACAAATACAGGGTGCATTTGTATACAGAATGCTCTGTCTGCAATGCTGTTCCCATGTACATAATAATATATAGAATGCTCTCAAAGTGTAATCGGATCAGGTTTCCACCTCCGCCATTAGTGTTCAGTGTTTCGTGGTGAACCCTCCGTGCCTTTATTATTGGAATTAAATAGTGGGACATCCGGGAAATTCCTATTTATGTTGTAGACAGCATGATTTCTCAATGTTTGAGTACTTCTTTTAAAATGAAAAAGGAATACAGTTGAAAATAGAAAATTTATAAAAAATACGTTGATTTCTTCACTCTAGAAAAAAACAATTCATTTTGTGATGAATTCATTCAGATTAATGGACAAATCACTCTCGTTTTCCGTGATTATAGTTATCTTTCAGATTTTTTTCTCGGTGGTTGTGATTCTTTTGTCAAATCTGAAATATGCACGATTTAGTTAAACTTTTTAATTAATTAGTTTTTTTGAACTTCGGTATGAGTTTGGCCACGAAAGTCACCTTATATGCACGCTGCACGTAGGTTCTAGTTTTTAATCGATAGATATAAAGACCCATGTATACAATTATACATCTACATTATTTTAACTAGCGGACGCCCTGCATCGTTGCTCGAATGGATGCTGTTTTTTTGATCTTGTGGGAATTTCCTGAAATCCCTTCTTAGCGGATGTGTACGCTATACAAGGAAACTGCAGTACAAATTTCATGTTCCTCGGTCCAGCCGGATGCATAGATAGTCAGGGTATTCTTTGTGTATAAATAAATAAATAATATATTACGTATGTCACGGCCACAGTAAATAATAATTGTTGATTATACCAACATTAAAGGTAATTAAGCAGTAATTTTATCATTATATCCGACATAGCTTGCAGAATCAGTTAGTTGAAGTGGCAGTGGGCGGGCCATATTTGTCGCCGACATGATGGCTGTTGGGGCCGAAAGGCTTTAGAATGGAGACCACGTACAGCAAAGCGTAGTGTAGGCCAGCCTCGCTGGACCGACGACCTGAAGGACTTTGTGGGTGGCGGCTGGATGAGGAGGACGGAGGATCGACATGAGTGGCGAAAATTGGGAAAGGCCTATGTCCAGCAGTGGACGAACACGGGCTGGTGGATGGATGGATTTTATCATATTGACCATTCATATTACACTTAGTTGAGTCATTCAATTGTTTCACGGCGGAGAAGCAGCGCTTGTTTCTGCTCGGGGCTATCTTGTCTTGATCATTGTAATTACGGCTTACACATGTACAAAGAGTGCGGATGAGGTGAGTGAGATGCCGGGCCATTTTTGCCTGTTACGGTTAGTTGACGATTGTCATTAGCGTTGCAATACAAATTCGATTAGATTTATTAGATTTATATCGAGTTTGGGTTCGAGTTATAGAAGACCTCCGTTCATAACCCAGAGTTGGTAATGGCGGTCCACTATAACTTAAGCCAAGTAATTTCCTAGCTAGTGGCAGTTGACTGGTTGCACTTCACATAACTTCACATAACCATGCTAAAAGTAATTAATTTTTTTTTAAGCAAGCGAAAGGTGCGAATGTTGCTTGTGAACATAAATTCCGGAAGTCGAGCGAAGCGTAGCGGACCGAGGTGACCCTTGTCACGAAATATAAGGATAGGGTGGGGGCACAGTATAGGTAACAACAGTAGTTTAACTAGGCGGTGTCCTTGAAATCAATACCTGCAGCCGCTCGGTGCCTAAACACGCGCTAGGGCTGCCAAATGACTGTTTACGTATTTGATAATGCCATACTACTACTATAAAAGTTGTATTTAAGGAACCATTCAATGCACAACATACTCTGTAATTTCGTGCCATAATTTACGAAAATGCGCGGGAGCGTCACAGTGACCGCGGTGCGACCGCAACTGTCGTTAACCGAGTTGAACTGAGTTTTGGGGGGGTTCATTTTGGCCCGTTTGTATGGAGATATAATACTATTTGTTACTGATAGTATGGTGGGGGAGTCTAAATTGTCTTTTTAGAAATTACCTTTCTGTTATAAACTGCAGAAGTCGCCTCGCTCCACTCCGCTTTCCGCAGCGCCCAAACATTTTCTTTAAAATTGCATTATTTTGGTCTTTTGACAACAAATATATATTAAATATTTAAAAAACGGATAGGACTTACTTTTTTAACTGTGCAAGGAGGCAAGCTTAGTACTCGACTGACCGCTGTGCACGAAAGCACTCCCGAAGAGTCCAGATCATTTATAAGATTGCTTTGTTCAAGATACATAAAGAAAAAAGTAACTTATCTGTAAAGTGTGTGAAAGTAATTTAAACGTCACTCGAATATCCAACTTTCCAGACAGTCTAACCGAGATTCTTATTCACGTAAATTATTTACTAATACTTATTTAAAACTCGAAAATCTCACAAATCTTGTCTACAAAACTGATGAGGAACGTTTTTTAAAGGTTTTTTTTTAGCCGAAAATGTAACTTCAATCACGCGTAAGATGGATGTTACCTAGACCCCAATTTGTTAGTTTCTGTTGAATGGCCTTTTGGACCGATAAATGCCATTTTATTTATCAAATTGTGGTTAAAAATAGCCTCAACTACTTTGTGTGACACTTAAATGGTGAGAATTTTGTTATATGCTCTTTAAATTTGACTAAAAATTCCAAAGTCAAAGGATATTCTATCATAAGATTAGATCGGACCGGCAAACGATTTCATCGGGCTTCCTGAATTTAAAGAGCAACGGATCCCTAATACCCAAACGCCCATTTCGCACGATAATGTGACGTAGAAGCAAAATTCAATTTCAGGTGTTACCACTGATAAAGATTCTGCATAAATCAACTTTATAATCTAATAATAGCACATTTTGTTCTGCGCCAGCCTAAAGGTGGGTTCACATTTATATATCAGTCGATGCATTCCACTTACACTGAATTGCAAAAGCAATGCCATCTCTAGTTACGAGGATTAGTAAGCTGTTGTACCACGATATGTACTGGATAAATAGAAGACTAAAACTTCACAATGATACTAGATAAATATTCCCAAAGCAAACGGCCCTTTTCAGATTAGAACGATATGTGTATGAAAAATTGTCATGTCATAAATATCGTCATTTTTATATCGTCAAATATCAACATGGTATGTAAAATCGTGTAAACGGCCAAAAGCTGCTTCAAGCATCATTTAATTGGACGCATATAAGGTGACCTAAATTTATACAGCCAAATTTATAGGGAGCTTGGTAAGTGACCGATCACTGATTGATCGGTATCACGGACCGATAACACTTTTTATTAAAACGCGAAATAAAATGTTCACCTCCTGAAACGGATGAAAATGATGGACTGTATTTGCTGATATTACCTGGTTATTTATTAAAAAGTAAAAGAAAATTGAATAGAGATAACCATTTTATTTGTAGGTACAAGACAAAACAATGACAGAAGACGTATAAAAAAAAATGACATAAGTAATAAAAATAAAGAGGATTATAAAAGGAGTTCGCGACATCCTGCCCCTCGTGCAGCACTGCACCAACAGGCTCGGCTAGCCAAAGTTTATCAAAACTTAAGGTGGCAAGCTTCACCAGTTTTTTAAGAAGTCAGCGAAGCGTACCCCCTGCTGTGGCAACATCGACCACCCTTGTCACTCCGTCTTTTCCTGAGTATACCTTTTTTATTCGTCCTCGCGGCCAGGTCCCTCGTGGAAGCAGTTCATCAACAATTACAACCACGTCCCCAATCTTTATATCTTGTCCTCGATTTCCTTTTGTTTGATTACGTGGTTGCATTGTGGGGAGAACTTCACGCACCCAACGATTCCAGAAATGGTCCGAAAGTCGCAGGGCTTCCCTCCATTCAGAGCTTAGGATTAAATCATGATCATCTTAGCGTTTAGGCATGATTTGGTTAGATAAGCAACCAATCAGAAAATGGAAGGATGTCAAGGTTGTTGGGTCTTCGGTATCCGTAGACACGTGAGTCAATGGGCGTGAATTAACTATTGCTCCGGCAAGTAATGTCACTAGCGTTTCTTCCTTTGGAGCTCTTTGGTCAAGCGTTACCTTCAAAGCTACTTTCACAGTCCGTACTAAGCGCTCCCAGCACCTCCCATAGTAAATGATTCGAGACTTGAAACTTGCGTTTGTAGGATACACGAAAAAATAATTTACTAACACAAAAAGGGTCGTCAAATCTTTTTAAAGTGTTCAGTATATATTTGGCTGTATATCATTTAACTAAATAATAATTTCAACTTCTATACGTACTATCTATGTACTATCACATTCGTTTGAAACTTGAAATGTTTCATAAGCCATTATTTTTTCTTGAGATTGTCATCTATGTACATATGTATGAAAAAACCCTACTATCTACTCCGTTAGATAACTGACTCCGTCAGTAACTCTATAGGTATATTTTATAAACGATAAATATTTTAGACTTATTCATTTCATTCACTAATTTTGTTGTACCTATTTTTTTGCTTATACAAAACATAACATTGCAAAATTTGCAGATACAATTCATATAACACGTGTTCGTTTATGACAAATTGTAAGTTATGGTAATGTACCTATAACTTTAGTTTCATATTTTTAGAAACCATAATTTTCAAGTGAAAAGGTAACACCGTTTATTATTTCTGTTCATTGAATTTTGTTTGACGTTAATTCGTCGGATTTGCCCAGACATATTATTATGTGAATATGGACTTAGCTTTACAAACCACATTTTGGTCCGTGCAGCCTAATGTTCCTTATTGAAATCTCTATGCCAATTTAAATGAGTTATACCATTGCTCTGTGTGGCTGAACGGATTTCTAGTAAGATTGATAATAAAATTTTATTAGAGAGGGTATTGAAATGTCGTCTGGGTTGAATTAGATTGAGGGTGTATAACTCATTTATAAATGAGAAAGGTTTTTTTTGAGATTGCTTTTTAGATTACAATTTTAAGTGAAGGATTTTGGATGTAAAATAAAATGTTTGGGTTGTCAGTTGGTTATCGTCCTAGTTTTTACTTATAATACCTTTTTACAAAGGTCAATTTAGGGCACGTACCATTGTATAAAGAACAACATTATTACTTGTCAATGTCACTACTGGAAATTGCCACGGCGGAGCGGCGTAGCAAGTGCTACGAATCTAATATAGTTTTTTCGTTCTGTAGACGCGCTACGTCGTAACTTAGATTGGCCTTATGAATGACGCAGTTACATACATACGTCCGTCTCTGTGGTACGATTTTTTTATATAATTGCGTACGATTGTATAATTTTATTCAATTGTGAGCAAATTAGGTGGTTAGGTGGTTTACCACATGTAGGTGGTAGAGCTGATGCCGAGCTCGAGTGTGGAGGTACCACCATCTTACTCGCAAATCCTCCCGAAGTTATTCGGGGGAGAGTAAGAGAACAGCTCTCAGGCAAAACCAGGCGGCCCACCGTTGCCTGGGACCGATGGATGGCGGTATATCCATCCCTAATTGCCAGGCCTTAAAACAGACTAGTGACGGGCAGCGGCGTCACTGGTGCAAGGGTTTCGGCACCGCGCTCACCAACCCGCCTGCCCAGCGTGTGTGAGTATGGGCATTTCTTCCAGGGGGACCGCCAAGAGTGGTGAAATCCTGGAAAGGCCTATGTCCAGCAGTGGACGAAAGAGGCTGATGGATGGATGGTGAGCAAATTTACCTAATGTGAATCAGACAGATTTGGCTGCTACAGGGTAACAAATAAGATATATTATCTTGTTTTCGTATGTCATATGCATAATGTACGAGTAGTCGTCAGATCTAAAATTCACCCGACTGTTTCGTAGGCAGGTGAGGGTTAATCAGTCTTTCTCAGGACTACTGAAAAATCTACAGAAGTCAGTAAAGGCTAATAAATATCTGATACATGCACATAATTTTGGTTTTCAAAGTGAGATTACCAATGTACGCTTTAGATTACAGAAATTTCCCAGATTGTACAATAAATGTAAAAAAACGCAACACCCAAGTCGTCTTAAAAGTGAAACGTTTCACCCATAAAGAAACCGTTTGCTCCAATTTAACCTCCATAAAAGATCAAAGAACGAATTTTGGTAAAAAGTCGGCAGAATGTAGATAAAAGATGTTTTCAGATAGAGTCTTTCACAAAAAGCGTATATGAACTGAAATTTTCTTCGAAATAAATTCATTTGACGGTGGTTGGTTTTACTTTTTGGTACAAAATGTGCGAAAGAATACCATTACACACGAGTGAGTTTAACCAAAACATTTTTCTGTAATAAAAAAGTATATGCTTAACCTATATACGTTTTACATATATGTATGAGTAGTTAGTTATAATATAAATTACAAATTACTATATATTAAATGTGTTTTGGCTGGCTTTATATCTTAAAGCCACGCATGAATTTTCGAAATATTATAAGTTCACGATTCCCGGTTATTAGTGTGACGCATGCATGTCAATCCTATAACATTTGAGTCATTCTAATTACCCACTTAATTGCACTATACCGTATATACCAGCCAAGCGATGAAGTCGATTTCTGTAAATTTAATTTACGTTTATGTAGCCAAATTCATACTGGACACTCGGTAAGTGGTCAGGACCAACGTTAAATGATATTTTCTGTGAAGTACGCAAAATAAAATTTAGACTTCCCATACTAAGTGGGTCAAGGTTGTTCTTGAAGTATAGAGGTGAAGGGATTCTCGGTAGTTCAGTTTTATTTACTATTAATTTGTTCTATCAGACTGCGGTGAGAATGGTAATTAAAATGCGCGTTAACTATTTTCACTGAATATTATTTATTCCCGATAACCAACTTTACACGTACTAGCTAAACCGATGCAACGGCTAGCTCTTATGGAGGCGGGCGAACGACTGGTGGGACTTGGCTGTTTCGCTACGTGTGTACTTTCGACCTCAATGCTGAATCGCAATAACGAAGTCCCCACAGAGGCATAAAAAATAATTTCGTATTTCGCAAACAGGGTCTTTGATCTTTGTCCTGCCACTTACCGAGTCTCCAGTATAAAATTGGCTATATAAACGAAAGTCAACTTGTACAACGATCTACGAATATGGAGTTTTAGCACACATACCAAAGAGCTCAGTCAATCCTCCGTTGTTGAGTTATGCCGCGGACGGACTAACAAACAAGCACTTCTCTTCACTAATAGGGTCTCCATTTCCTGTAGTCATCTACTTGTCAAATACGACGGTGCATCAGTATGATGTATAGCACATTAGTGACAGTTCTCAGTTTGACAGACACTCTCTAGAGCGCAATATCGCGAGAGGAGCTTCCCGCTTCCCCTAATGGGACATTACTTGACAGATTTCCGAGAGAGCTGTTAATTATACTGCTATTATATTGCTACTTTGTTTGTAGGTATTTATGTACATATATATAGGGTGAAATTAAATCAACCGACCAAATTCATACTGGGGACTCGGTTAGTGATCATTTTGGCCAATTTCGAAAAATATATTTTTTTGCTCCCTTACTTGTTGGGCTAGTATAATTCCTAGTGCAGGCAAAAAGGGGCAAAAAATTTTTTTTTTCCATAGTCTCCTTATTTAATACCTAGCCTTTAGCCTACGTCTTCGCTCACGCTGAAGAAGTAACAGATTTTAGCCCCATAACAACCTTATTTACTATTTTATTTCTTCTGTGTCTTTATACATACTCGTACTAATAATAAAGTTGTAAAAAAGTCGTGTCTGTACATTGATACTTTCACAAAACTTTAAATAGAGTGAGTTATATTTAATTTTTGTCTATCTGTATGTTCCGTTTTAACTTGAGAACCACTCAACACATTTCAAAGCGGTTTTCTTTTTCTTTATTATAAAATGCCAAACCGAGAACTGTCGATAATAGTTTTCAAAGGCTAGTAATTTTAATATAACGAGTAAGTAATTCAATACTGTTAGCTTTTACGAGCATAACTTATCTTGAAACTTCACGCTTTGCTCCTTATTTTCGCTGCAATACGCTTTGCGAAACTTCTCCAATTCTAAGAGAACTTTGAAACAAAAATACCAGGACGGCCATCGTCTTACTGGCTGCATTTTTAAAGTGCACTCGGGGTTGTTTAAACAAACGAGTAGAGTGTCCAATAAGGTGACTGTCCCGGGAGGTAATATTTATTGAAAGTGTTTTGTCCGGAATTCCCCTTCGAGAGTCCAGAGAATTAAAACTCTTTTGCCAAAGCTACAAACGCTGTATGCTAAACCAGCTTTTGCTTGCGGCTTAGCAGTATGTTTTAATAATTCGTACACTTGGCTTGGCTTGGCGGTTATGTTATCAAAAACTCTTATAGCCTATATATTGACCAGGGTCACTACGATAATAATAAAGAAACAGAATCTGAATACGTCGAGTGGTTTTCGAATTAAAATGGAACATACATACAGACAGACGAAAATTCTAAAAAGTGTAGATTTGGCCTAAATACAATACTAATAACCTATATACAATAGTAATAACACGAATTTTTCACTACTTTATTATTAGTACTGTTGGCGACAGGTGGACGTGGCAATTTTCTAGTGATGTGACATCACATACCAGGTAGTCGATATCGATAAATAATTTTTTTGGTACGCAACAAAATGAGAGTAAAATTATTATTATCTTTATAATTAAAGTGACGTTTTATTCATCACAATCAAAATCAAATGAACTTGTATAACATCGCTGAATCTGTTCATCTGGCCCTACTGATTTTGATTCGGATTTTATTCCTGACATAGTTATTTTCGATATGCCGTTGTAAAACACAGCCCTCTCTAGTGTCTGATTGACAAGATATTTATAACAATTATTTTTCCGTTCACACGATTTACCAAAACTTTTCTGGCTAGTTCTCGTGCTTGAGAATGAGTTATTTTTTATTCTAAAACGTGACGAAAAGTCAACCGACGTCGTTTTCGATATTAAACTAATAGCAATAGCGTGAGTGAGATTGAAATCGATAAACGCATTAGATGCCGATTCGTGCAGCACTACGACTAAGATGGCGCGGGTGCTGTGCGGGTGTGCGGGGCGTCACCCCCAACTCACCTCATACCCCGATTGCCATTTCGACCTGTCGTGATCAGTACCAATCTATACATTTTTTTTTCATTTTTTTTATTTATTTATTAACTTTACATTAAATATTTAAATGAACCAGTGATGCTGTAAGATCACATGTGATCTATCCCAGCATCACAATACGTTATACAGAGAAATTAGCCAATAACCAGTGTGCTAACTAAAGTACAAAAACTTTAACACCTATTTAATTTACTCAAATAAACCAACATAAGCAATAAAATTATACAATAACCATAAAATTGTGCAAACTAAGGTACAAAATCTTTACATTTATTTAATTTACTCAAATAAACCAACCTATGCAATAAATTAGTATACAAAGAATTTAGCCAATAACTAGTGTGCTAACTAAGGTACTAAAAACTTAAGCACTTGTCACTCAAATAAACCAACTTAAGCAATAAATTATACAAAGAATTTAGCCAATATCCAGTGCGCTAACTAAGGTACAAAAACTTTAACACTTATTTAATTTACCTAAATAAACCACCTTACGCAATAAAGATCAAGAGCATTAAAATAGGTATAACCACGAATCAGCGCTACTAGGTACTCAGCGTTTGACAGACGAAATCACGCAGGCTTTTTCTCTCTCTGTGTAACAGAAGGTTTTTCTGTCTTTGTGTAACCAAAGTAGCCAATATTGGTCTTCCTTCCGTGGCAACAAAATAATCATCGTGGCGCATAGCGAGCACACACAGAGAAAAATAAATAAATGAATAAAACGCAATCAGTCAATTATGCTACAATATACTTACCACAGAAACCGTGATGATATCGCTCACTTTAACTTTTTCATAACTACTACGTGTATACAGTATTTGACTTTAGTTTTTTAGATTACAACTTTTCAATAAAGTATTCTTTTAAAACCTCTTTTATATTTTTGTCCTGAATTTTACTTTTGATGGTAATTGGTAGATTGTTTATAAGGCGTGGTATTAGGTACTGTGATGTTCTTTTTCCATAATAATTATTATAAGCACTTGTGACCAATTTTTTACTTGTGACATTTCTCGTAGCAATGGGGTGTTCAACAAGATGTAGAATTTCCTTGCGGAAAAATTGTTCCATTAACAGATTCATACAAAATTTATCATGAATTGGCACTATCTTACAATAGTTGAATACTGACCTACCCTCATCTTTCAGTTTGATATACTCTTTAGGTGGGACTATAGTTTTTAGCATACGTTTTTGCAAGTTTTTAATTGGATCTATATATATTTTGAACGTTCTTCCGTAGCTACTCAGCCCATATGAGATTAAACTTTCAGCCAGAGCTTTGTACATAGTTATAAGAACAAAGTAAGGAATTTTATATCTAAGAAGGTAAAATTTTGCTAATATATTATCGTAATACATATTATCGTTTCGAGGAAGTGATGGCATGTCAGATTCGTGCAGCACTACGACTAAGATGGCACGGGTGCTGTGCGGGTGTGCGGGGCGTCACCCCCGACTCACCTCATACCCCAATTGCCATGTCGACCTGTCGTGATCAGTACCTATCTATACCTAATACATATTATCGTTTCGAGGAAGTGATGGCATGTCAGATTCGTGCAGCACTACGACTAAGATGGCACGGGTGCTGTGCGGGTGTGCGGGGCGTCACCCCCGACTCACCTCATACCCCAATTGCCATGTCGACCTGTCGTGATCAGTACCTATCTATACCTAATACATATTATCGTTTCGAGGAAGTGATGGCATGTCAGATTCGTGCAGCACTACGACTAAGATGGCGCGGGTGCTGTGCGGGTGTGCGGGGCGTCACCCCCGACTCACCTCATACCCCGATTGCCATGTCGACCTGTCGTGATCAGTACCAATCTATACCTAATACATATTATCGTTTCGAGGAAGTGATGGCATGTCAGATTCGTGCAGCACTACGACTAAGATGGCGCGGGTGCTGTGCGGGTGTGCGGGGCGTCACCCCCGACTCACCTCATACCCCGATTGCCATATCGACCTGTCGTGATCAGTACCTATCTATACCTAATACATATTATCGTTTCGAGGAAGTGATGGCATGTCAGATTAAATGGCCAGATTATAGAAACTTCGCCAAGAAGCAATGAAACAGTAGATTGATAATTTAGGTTGAAAACCAATAATTTCACATGACTGCGAAATACTATGGGAGATGATAAGTATACGCAAAGGAATGGATGATGGACAACTCACAGTTTTGACCCTACTTGACTTTTCTAACGCATTTAATACAGTTGACTTTGAAATCCTACTGGGTCTGCTACGTTCTCTTAACATATCTCCAACGGTGATTGACTGGTTTCGTAGTTATCTACAGGGGCGCCGGCAACGTATCCGCATTGATGATACCTTTTCTGAATGGTGTGACACTACTGCCGGTGTTCCTCAAGGTGGCGTCCTATCTCCTCTTCTCTTCGCTATATTTATTAATAATATATCTCAGTTTATTTCTTCGTCCTACCACCTTTACGCAGATGATCTCCAAATTTACACTCAGGCCAAATTAGAAGATCTTCCAGAAGCCATAGCTACGACAAATGCCGATCTATCAAAAATATCTGTCTGGAGCAACGAATATGGTTTAAAAATCAATCCCTCCAAGACGCAAGTCATTATCATCGGAAGTCCTTGGTTCACCGATAGGATTGACTGGCAAACAGTTCCTACTATTGTATTTGATGGGACTATAATACCATACAGCAACAAAGTAAAAAATTTAGGTCTCCTATTAGATAGTTGCCTGTCATGGGACCCCCAAATAAATGAAGTTAGCAGAAAACTTTTTGCGGCTGCAGGAGCTCTGAGAAGGCTTCGAAATTTCCTCCCGACTGCTACTAAAATTGCGCTTGCACATTCCTTGTTACTACCGATTCTCGATTACGCAGATATTTGTTACCTCGATCTTACTCAGGTCCAACTTGATAAACTCGAACGTCTTCAGAATTTCTGTATTAGGTTCATTTTTGGTATTCGTAAATTCGATCACATTTCTGAATTTCGTTCGCGTCTTAATTGGCTTCCTATTCGTCGTCGTCGCAATTCTCATATTCTGTCTCTTTTGTATTCTGTATTAAATAATCCTGCCACCCCATCATATCTCAAAGCTCGCTTTCAGTTTCTTCATGGTACTCATGACCGTATCTTACGGTCCTCTCAAAATCTACTCCTGGCTACCCCAATGCATTCATCGTCCTTCTATGACAATTCCTTTTCAGTACAAGCCGTCCGTCTGTGGAATGATCTTCCTCTATCTATAAGAAGAGCACCTTCCCTACCAGTCTTTAAGAGACTGGTAAAAGAACACTACCTCTCACTCTGACCACTGAACTATCTACATTCCTCTTAAAGTTTATTTATTATTTATGTAATATATGTATGTATGTATATATTTATTCATTCATGTTATTTATCTATAATACATTATTATTATTTTTTTTTAAATTTATTAATGTAGATTTTGTATAGTATATTTAAATATTATTTTAAAATTAGTGCACCGCCTATTCATCAATCTCCTTTTAAACCAGATTCTACCCAAAGGTTGTCTGGAAGAGATCGCTATAAGCGATAAGGCCGCCTGATTGTACCTACGTTATTTGGCTATTGTAATTTATATTATTTTTGTTTCCTTCTTTGTGGTGTGCAAATAAAGTTATATTGTATTGTATTGTATTGTATATTGTGTGCTTTGGAAATGCAATAGCTGAAATTACATAATCAGGTCAGGTAGAATTGACATTCATTGCTGTTTTTAAATTTTATTTTTGCAATTGTATTTTGTGGTATTACTGAGTGAAAGTCATTTAATTAAATTTTTGTTTGTGAGAGTTTTAAATTACTTTTCGGGGCCTAGATAAAGAAACATCATTTAGAAAAATATATGGCATCAAGTTTAACATCTAAGTGCTACTAGGTATATACCCAAGGTATGTGTACCCAACATGATCGAGTAATTTGTTAGTATTATTAAGACTACACTTGAATAAACACTTCTGTTAAATATTTAATAAGAAATTGACATTGCCTGAGCGAGAGAGATGAAAACGTTATTTCAAGTTTCAAACTCAAAAATAACGTTTCATTAATTTTCTTTAGCCGTTTAATTCAGTGGAAATGTAGTTCCAATGAATCGAAAATTCTCGGAATGATAACGTCTAAAGAAAAGAAAGGAACTTTTCTCAATAATTCTTTATGACGAGTACTTTATTAAATGGCACGAGCGAAAGTAAAAGGCTACGTTTCTACTAGTTGAGTTTTTGAAATGAGAAAGTTCAAAGAAAGCGGTGCATTTATTTTTACCTTTGACTTGAATATTGCTGAAAGCTATGTATTCCCTGTTACTGCACCGAATAATATTATTAAGGCAATATAAGATTTTATGTTTATATCCTCGGTATAATTTGGAATATCATAATCCGCGTATGCAGATCGTTTTTCCGTTAACACTAAGAGGGTCGCCTAGCTCCACTTATCGCTCGTGTTTCAAAACCTTCCTCATAAGCTAATCCCTCCTTACGGCACTTAGAGCATATAAACTACTACCATTATCCTTGCGATGCATAAATCGCCAAGTGTTTATATAAATTTAGTTTTATCATATATTTATTGTCACTCTTGTGACTGATAGTACTCTTCTGTAAAATAAATAGAAATTTCGGTATAACAACCATTATTACGAAGAGGCACGGATCGACATGCAAAAACAGCACGAATTTTCACATTATGAACATATACATTTTTGAAAGGTTACGAATTTTCACGGAACATTTTTAGGGTAAAATTTACACGGTTAAAACTTCTGGATTAATCACCACCATCCATCCATCAGCCTGTTTCGTCCACTGCTGGACATAGGCCTTTCCAGGATTTCACCACTCTTGGTGGTCCCCCTGGAAGAAATGCCCATACTCACACACGCTGGGCAGGCGGGTTGGTGAGCGCGGTGCCGAAAACCTTGCACCAGTGACGCCGCTGCCCGTCACTAGTCTGTTTTAAGGCCTGGCAATTAGGGATGGATATACCGCCATCCATCGGTCCCAAGCAATGGTGGGCCGAATGGTTTTGCCTGAGAGCTGTTCTCTTACTCTCCCCCGAATAGCTTCGGGAGGATTTGCGAGTAAGATGGTGGTACTTCCACAGTCGAGCTCGGCATCAGCTCTACCACCTACAATCACCACGGTGTACATTAATTCGTGGTTGGTATGCGTGCTTCGCTGATGGTCCATCATATTTGGAACGTAATAATCGTCCGTAAAAGCAGTTTAACCAAGTGTGGACTGTGACTCTCATTTCACAGATGAACTCTGAAACACTCACGTCGTGACAATGTTTATATTTTTTGCTTTATATTCCAGATAATAATTTTTTCCACAATATTTTGCGCCTGTCAGAGACCCCGTTCTTGGACTTCTTGCTATCCATAATACTGGTGTCTGTACATTGACCTCTCATAAACAACTAGACACACAGTCTCTAAGAAGAGTTCGTCAGAAAACGTCCGAACGTACGACGTGCATAATAGCAAAAATGTTCAACCAAATTAAGACGTTATGTCGTTAACATAAGATGCAATGTCAGTTGTAGGCAATCGTCATTCGAATTTGTCACCCCATAGCGGTGATATATTGAGACCCCCTGGACAAACTAGTACCTCAAATTTTATAAACACTGCTTATACAGTACCTATATATTAACGTCCAAAAATCGTCATTTTTATGACTGATTAACTGACGTAAAGATCAAAAATCTAACCCACTTCCAGATGACGTTCAGTCTATTGAACTTCAACATTTGCCTTTGCTAGTTTTCACATACTAGTCATCTTATATTTGCTTAACCAACTTATCATCATTATGTTTTATGTTGTGTAAATAATTCGCTATTCAAATTTAAAAAGTTGTGTTTTTACATAGGAATCATTGTTGTAGCAGAAAAAAACAAGAAATTGCGTTTTAAATTTATTTAAGAATGTTATACCTCATATAAATAAATTTCAGGATTGTCCACAGAATTTGGCACCCATTTTGATGTCTTTTGTCGGTGAAGTTGACAACAACACCATAATTATCATGATATTGAACTTGGCTTCCATTTTCACATTTATGTTATTGGTGGGATGATCTGATACAAGTTTAGTGTTTCGCGCTACGAAATCCTCAATCTTTTTACTCCATATGTAGAAAAAAGTAAAAATTTGGTAAAAGTGGTAATGCTTATTTAAATAAACAAACTTACTATTACCTACATTCGTAGCAAGTTCATCGCGCTTCCGTCACTCGCATAAACCTTATAGCCCGGGCGGTAGCGTTGCATTTTAGGTAGTGATTTTAAGCCGATTGATTTCCATCTTTTTCAATAGATCTGGAATGGCTTATAACAGAACCAAGCGTCAGCTGGCGCACCCGCGGTGGATGTGGGTGTGGGAGGCAGAGGAAGTGGTAAAAAAAAATGTAATAGTACGCCGGCTGAAACTTTTTTCACAGATAGCTGAGGCCATAATAAGCTAAAAAAATAGTCAGCTGCAGAGTGGAGGGGGGAAGATGCGTCAGCTGCTCGCATGAACTTGTTTGCATTTTAGGAAGTGATTGTACGCCGATTGAATTTCAATAGATCTGGAATGGCTAATAACAGAACCAAGCGTCAGCTGACGCACTCGCGGTGGGTGTGGATGTGAGAGGCAGAGAAAGTGGTAAAAAAAGGTAATAGTCCGCCGTCTGAAATTTTTTTCACAGATAGTTTACATCATACTGAGCTGAAAAAAATCGTATGCTGCATCGTGGATATTTTTGTTTTTTTTTTACTACTTTCGCAACCTCTCACATCCAGACCCACCGCGGGTGCGTCAGCTGACGATTTTTTTTCAGCTCAGTATGATGTCAACTATCTGTGTGAAAAGTTTCAGCCGGCGTACTATCACTTTTTTTTACTACTTTCGCAACCTCTAACTCCCAAACCCACCGCTACTTGAGCAGCTGACGGTCGATTCAAATATCAGTCATGTGAGATCTACGATCCATGTTAATACAGCCGACTTACTATGACTTTTGTATGTACAAAGGTACCTCCCGGACTATTACCTGCAGGTACGGGTTTTCAAAGGGGCGGGCGACTAAATTTGTCAAGAATACGTATTTGAACAAAAAAAACATTCTCGTATATTGTAGTTAGTTAGGTTAGTGTTTTCTCGTTTATTATAAGTACGTACATTGTATATAATGAAATCCTTTGAGTATGTATAGGTACACATTTGATTACTGTTTTCTTTTTAGGGTTACGTAGTCCGACAAGGAACCCTGTCCGTCTGTCCGCGGCTTAGCTCAGAGACTATTAGTACTAGAAAGCTGTAATTTGGTATATGTATACTATATATGTTAATCACGTCAAAAGGTAAAAAAAAATCTAAAAAAAATTTTTTTTACTGTATGCTCGTTAATTGGAGATCATTTTTTTTCCTCCTCTATCCCATAGTGTGGGGTATTGTTGGATAGATCTTTTAAAAATATGATGGGTCCGTGACAACCATTTTTCGATTTAGGGATCCGTTGGCAAAATATTAAGCTTAAAGTGCAAATTTTTGTTAGAGTGGAGTTGTCCCCCCCTGCTGACTAAACCGTTATTTATAGATATGTGAAAAAATTCAAAGAAATAGTATATTTAATGAATTTAAAAGGACAACTATCACAGCAAAGAGGGCTTCATAGGTTTACGAGTACAGGTCGCGCCAAACTTTTAATCTCCTCTAAACACGACAATGTATGGGCCGTTCTTTTAAATGTGATGGGACTAGAAGTTTGGCGCGATCTGTATTAGTAGGCCAACTTATAAAATCTACCGGGCAACTACGGAACCCTACACTGCGCGTGGCCCGACACGCACGTGGCCGGTTTTTTATCTTCTTTCAGTTTATTGGAATAAACCTCTCATGGTTCATAATTTCCTTTAAAACCATAAATGAGAAGCAATGATATTTCAAATTAATCTAAAGACCATGATTCGATAAAACGGTTTTATTCCTTCTTACGATAAGTACATCAAAATCCGTAATAAACGCATTTTTTCGACTGCCTTTTTCGCCATGAAATATAAATTATTGGAATTCGTGACAAAAATATCCTTTTGAAGGATTATATTATCTTTGTATTTTTGACGGGGTGCGTTTTTAAGAACATTTGTTTTAACTTGGAACTCTTAAAGGGCTCGCCCTTCATTGCTTTTTGGAAGTAAAAGGAAAAAGGTATTCGGTTTTAAATCAATTTTCGGGGAAGTTGAGTGTTCGAACATTTATTAAATAAAAAATTGGTCAAGCGTGAGTTTCGTTTAAGGGTGTATAACACCTCACTTCGCTTCGCATGATCCTGTTTTATACCAAAAAATACTGCAACAGTCACTCTGAAATTTATATATGATAAAGTTGAGGACTAATGCTATGTCAATGCTGTTGTGAAAACTTGATTCCATGAAATTTTCTAGATAGAAAAAAAATACAAAGTTACCTCCAAACTGTACAACAAACCGATGGCATTCAATAAATACTTGAAATTAGATCTGAAACTTTGCATAAAATAACTGATATTAAAATAAAGCAGCTGCAGACTGTTCCATAAAAATAAAAAAACCATCAGTGTAGCCGCGATTTCAAAATAACTGATGTTTCTGCGTGCGCGGCATCTGATTAGAGTAGGATAGACTGTTAAAAAGCAGAAGCCTTGTCTTTAGTCTTGTTTTAATAAGTTAAGTCGTGTTACACTGAATCGACACCAAGCCCTAACACAAGGACACTTTTGGCTTTTAAATCGTGAATGGTATACCTATAAATTGTGATTTTAGAGTAGATTTAACAAAACGAATACCATTTTTAATCATAAAATCGTCCCACCCAATATCCAACCGCCAAACGTTTTATTTACAACGGCAATCAACGTCCAATCCCCGTGTGAAATGTACTGGAAGCGAATATAATCTGGAAGGTCGGTAATGCAGATGTGATGTTCGCGGACCAAGTTTGCGACAACGGGCGAAACGGGGCGAAATGGGGTGAAACTATGCCTTTAGGCAATAATCGGTCTCGTGATATTATGTTACAGAGACATGTTAGGTTAGGTTATGTGTAATCAATTTGTGTGAAACTTTTAAAAACTTGTAGGGTAATATTAGAAGAAATATTAAAAATAATAATGTTTGTACTAGCGGACGCCTCACAGCGATGCTTGTTTGGATTCAGTTTCTTCCGATCCCATGGGAATTGTCTAAAATCCCTTCTTATCGGATGTCTACATCATACAAGGAATCTACAGTCCAAATACCTATAGACACGTGGCAGCGTGCTCAGGGCCGAGTTTTAAGAGCCAGCCACCAGCCGTGTTGTATTATATTACACAAACCATTTGGAGCTACTTTCGGCCCTCCCATAGTTGATTTTCTGCTGCACCTACGAAATAGCAATCAACGTCACCTCTTAAAACCTACGCAAGTACCCAAAATACTAAATTTCATACATGAAACTTTAACAGTACCGGAGAAATTCGCGTCTAAAAATCACTATTTTTATCTTTGACTTGACTGACTGACATGACTCTCTCATATAAAACTTAAACCACTTCCAGGAGAAGAAATTAAAAATTTCAGAATACGGCAGGTAATTGAGTGTATACAAAGGAAACAATCCGAAAATTGCTCATATTTCATTATTCCGGAAGTAATTCGTGACTAACTTAATTAAACCCGTTGAACACATTGAGTTTAATGGATCGCTCGTGTCAAGTTAAGTTGGTTGGATATAACTGCTCGCGGAATGTTTTAAACGGTATGTGCGGCTCCAGGGCACTAGTCTTATTCGCATTTGACCGGGTTTTCTAATCTTGCAATGAACTCTAATCAACCAATATTTTAAAGAGGTAAAATTTGCTTGTTTGTTCTGTGGAACCAATGAACCGATTATAAAAATTTATTCGCTGTTATAATGTTTACATTATTTACTTGGACATAGGCGATAGTTTTTTTCCCGGGGACGGGCAGTTCCCTAAGGACATGGCCATTAATTAAATTCGAGTCAGTAATATCATGAACTGATTTTGAAAATTATTTCACTATGGTAATAGTTAGAATCTTCACTTGGGAAAAGGCCATAGTTTATTTTCTGAGGATAGACAGTTCTCTAGCGACATACTATAAAATTATCACGTTTGAAACCACCCGCAACAGGCTATTAATACAAATTTAAATACAACTTACAAATATAAATATCCTAACAAAAATATAAATGTGAAAAAGGGGCCAAGTTCAGTACAAAGGCCAACACCTACTGTCAGTGTATATTGGTAGGATTCTCAGCTTCGCCAAAAAAGAACTGAGGTCAAATTAGGTGTCATAACTGCAATAATTTACAACGTTCTTCAGTAGTTTAAGAAAGAGTTTGTTAGATACGTTGCTACTGAAAATTAAAACTTGACAAGTTAAAAAACCGGCAAAGTGCGAGTCGGACTCGCGCACGAAGGGTTCCGTACCATTATCTATAAAAACGGCAAGAAAAACATGTCTGTTGTATGGGAGTGCGCAGGTCTGACTCGCACTTGGCCAGTTTTTGTATTTTTTGTTATAGCGGCAACCAAAATACATCATCTGTGAAAATTTCAACTGTCTAACTACCACGGTTCTTGCATTATCAATAAAAACGCCAATAAAATCATATCTGTTGTATGGGAGTGCGCAGGTCCGACTCGCACTTTGCCAGTTTTAGTATTTTTGTTATAGCGGCCACCAAAATACATCATCTGTGAAAATTTCAACTGTCTAACTACCACGGTTCGTGCATTATCAATAAAAACGCCAAAAAATCATATCTGTTGTATGGGAGTGCGCAGGTCCGACTCGCACTTGGTTGGTTTTAGTGTTTGTTGTTATAGCGGCAGCAGAAATATCTGTGAAAATATCAACTGTCTAACTATCACGGTTCGTGAGATACAGCCTGGTGACAGACGGACAGCGGAGTCTTAGTAATAGGGTCCCGTTGGTTACTCTTTGGGTACGGAACCCTAAAAAGAGCATATATATTTGTGTGCTCTTTTTTGGAATGAGCATCATGTAGATATGTTAGTTGTTGACCAAATCAACATCTGTACATAGATTAACTTGTCTTTATTTGTCTACGGCTCCGCTCGCACAAAATAGTAAAAAAAAACTTTGAAATCCTATATCACAACTTTATAATATGAATTTTTGGACAGTCTTTCTTAGCGGGTACTTACTTAGGATCCTAACTGCCAAACTACGTTTGTGGGCTCTATACGTATATAGATTCAAAGATTTCGGATCGAGGCCCGAGTGAGTGTGTAATAATTTGGTTTTCCATAATTACGCGTAAATATAGATCAAATAGGGAGTTTAGTGTGGTTAACAGCTACGATATATATATTTGTAGCTACTATGGACTATAAATTATGAAATTAATTGCTTACTTTAATGTTAAATATACCATGAAAGTGGCAAGCGGGTATAAAAACATAGAATTGTCAGGACGAGAAAGATTCACCGAAAGCAGAATTGCCAACAAAGCTTACCACGTTACTAGTTACAAAAATAAATGTTGTCTTAGAAAAACCGTATTCAGAATCACGTGAAGCGACGCAGAGCGCAATCACGAAAACACTTAGTAAAATTCATGACTTCTCAAATTGCCATACCAATGCTTTTCTTACGAGATTTCTGTATGCTAATGTATACGTTATCTCTTTTCTAAATTTCTTTTCGCTTTCTTTTGGACCTCCTTTTTCTAGTTCAACAACTTTTTTATTTGATCCAGCTGAATTCGAAAAGAATGGATCAAATAATCAAAGCATACGCATTTAAAGTTTATGTTTATCATGAAAGATTTTAATAAAATTCCCTTTTTCTTTGTTTCAGACAGTTGAACAACTCCGAAAAATGTTCAGAATCTAGCAGAAAGTATTCTGTAAATACTTCTTACAACGGCAATCATGGACAAAAATGGAAAGAAAAAGATTAACATCAACGGAAAATACAAAAAGAACGGCAAAGTAGATGGCTACAGCAGAAGTGATGACGAAATTGACACAACATGTTGTTTTTGCATTAAAACAAAAAAGGGCAAGAAAAAAGGCCTCGTTGCCGGTCTTGTCACCAACTTAGGGATCTTCGCTTTACTCCTTGCATACACTTTACTCGGTGCTTTCCTCTTCCTTGCCATCGAAGGCAATTCTTCCAAAATCCACCAGAAGACTCTTGCTACAACATCTTATCAAGCCACGCAGGTTCTAAACTCAATACCCCTGTCAAAACTGAACGGGACGATAGCCCAAGCAAGTTCTGAATTAAGATCACAAACAGTGGAAAGTATATGGGAGATCACTGTATCGCTAAACATTTTGTACAAAGAAAACTGGACGAGACTGGCCTCGCAAGAGATTGCTAGATTTCAAGAAAAATTGGTGGCAAGAGTAGCAGCTGATGTATCGGCTCAGTATGGGGGTGCTAGAGCTTTAGAGTCAGCGCCGGCTTTCGTGGTTGATGAGTACGAATGGAACTTTGCAAAAGCTTTCCTATATTCTCTCACTGTTCTTACAACCATCGGTAAGCATAATAATTAATACATGTGTTATTAACATCTTTGTTGAGATTGAACCCTTGTATTTGCTTACAAAATTATTATTTATCTCACTACACCCAACCGGTTTCGCTTATAAGCATTCTCAGGGATTTTTAAGAAAAACATATACATTTTTGTAAATTATTGTTTACTTGTTATTACATTGTTTCGTGCGTGTGATAATTTGTCGTGGAACTGGTTGGGTGTAGGAAGATAAATCAAAATTTTGTTGACAAGTGTTTCATAAATATGTATTATGAATTTATGAGATAAGTTCACCAAGTGCCGACAGTCATAATACATAACCATCAACATGTTTTATTGATTTTATTCGTTAGCACCAGAATTTGATGCTTATTTCTTTCTTTTCAGGATACGGTAGTGTGACACCAAAAACGGCCATAGGAAAAGCAGCAACTATAGGATATGCTGTCATTGGAATACCTCTCACTCTTTTATATTTATCTGTTGTTGGAGCACTTTTATCACGACTTGCCAGAAGCGTCTTTAGCAGGGCTTTGTGCTGCTGTCTGTGCACAAAGTGTGGTTACTGTTGCCTAGATGAAAGGACTATGGCAAGCAAGGAAAGGAAGGAGAAAGTTAGAAGACACGATGATTACAGAACTCAGACTCTACATCTACAGGAACCATACTACGTTCGCTCTCCGTCAGGAACGATAATATCAGCTTCCCAAGCGCACAGTGTAAGCACAAACTCAATAAAGGATAAAAATCAAGGTCTTAGCTTTCTTAGAGACTGTGACTCTCTAAGCTGCACAGATACGGACTCCAAAGTATCCTTACGGGGTCTTTCAATATTAGCACCAGTAGGTCTTTGCCTCGGCGCTATCTTTACTTACATCTTCTTTGGTGCTTTGGTTTTGTATCAACTTGAAGGCTGGAGTCCTATCGACGGCGTTTACTTCTGCTTCATGAGTTTAAGCACTATTGGCTTTGGACACCTTGCTCCTGGCGCGACTCCCAAAAACAACGCGTCATCTGGTACCATCTGGTTCTGTTCCATTTACATCATGACTGGACTAGCACTTACTGCCATGTGTTTCAACGTTCTCCACGATGAGATTGTTCACCGTTTAAAGCATCACGAGAAGTTGGCTAAAATGAACGGTCAGAAGGTAATGACTCCAGAGTTCTTGCGCCGGTCTTGACGAGATGACAGTGGCCATTTGACTGAAGAGACTTTGATAGCTTCTGAAGTAGAAATATCGTTGCCGGAAGTACTGCATCATGTTGGACAGAGAGGGGAGGGGGGAGCTATTCGTCGAACCGTTTACACCGTGAGAGAGGAGAAGGAGCCGGACAGGTTGACGCCTATGTAATTGTTTTTAAAGTATTTAGGTTATGTACGAGGCACAATTTTTAAAGTTTTAAATTACTTTAAAATATAATTTTTTACTTTTCAACAAACGGACTTTTAACTTAACTTAATATGATAGAGATATGTGCCAAATAATAAAGAAGACGATAAATATATTTGGATGGGAAAATAAAGCATTCTTAGAATTGTAGGTAGTCCTGACTTTACTAGGAATGTTTTATATCGACTTAATCATCATCATGTATAAATTGATCGAAGAGAAAATTTGGAATTTATACCTATAGTATCAATTTTATACATAGCAACAAATAGAATTAAAAAAAACATAAGTTATATTAAAAGCATGACTGACCATAACGATATTTGTTAATTATTATTAGAATTTAGAAAAATTCAATTACCATATTACTAATAGACACTGTATTGTATAAGTCCCCAAATATTAAAATTAACGGTTAGAAATACCAGTATTACAATTTGTTATTGTTTACAATGGCAGTGAATAGTGAGTTCAGAAAATAAGAGAGACTAGTACTCATGTTTTTTTATAGATTTGACTAAACTTTAGACATTATCGCAACTAGGATAATGGCCATCTCCCCAAGTTCCAAGTTCCCCAAATTGATTTTTCATACATTTCATTTTTCATACATTCCATTCCACATTCCCAATGTCCCCGAAATATAAAATTTAATTATTTTAAAAGTTTTCACTTGGCCAATCCTCGTACAGACGTGTACAAAAGTGTTAGAATAAAATGAAATCAGTAGGTATCTACTTAGTTAAAATTAACCTTATTTTGGAAGATAATAAAGTCCTACAATAAAGTGAAAATAATTCTAGGGTATGTATCGTTAACGGATCATAATCCAAAAGAAAAATATTTTTTTTTGATAAATATTTTTTCCTTACCAGTACAAAGTAGTTCAATCAGCTGAGTAAAGTTCTATGAAAAGGTGAAAAAAAAAGTTCGCGCAAAAGTATTTTTCCGGTGGAAAGTGGTCTATTATGGATACTTTATCTCATCTCTAATTGTTTTCACTTTTAATTGTAGGACATTGCATTGATTCGGCGACTGTACCATTCACAGTTTCGGTCAAGACAGAGCCGTGCCACTTTTAGTGAAAAATAAAAGCTTTGGGGAACTTGGGACTTGGGGAGATCAAGCATCACCCCTAATGGCCGGGCCAGCTCCCTCTACATTCAGGGACATATTTAGGGAAACGCACAAAAGAATTAACTTACTTAACTTGTTTTTTTTTATTATTAGATAGTAAAGCCGATTCAGAAAGTTTTAGTTTTAGTACTGTTTAAAACTAAACCAAAATAGTTCTTTGGTGTAGACAACAGAAGCTATATTACTTTAAAAAAATTTATATTTTGACAGCACTAAAACTAAAATTAAAGCCTTCAGAATCGACTTTAATAACTATCGTTTTGTGATTTATTTAAAAAATGCATTTGATATCTTGTGTGAATTATTCACTAAACACTGAATATTGTATTATAAATTCAAATAAATAATTTTTCATAGTCCCAGAAATGCGAAACCCCAGAAAGCAAGATTTGGGTCTAATTAGTGCATCAGGTAAAAGAAATGCTTGTGAAATAGACAAACGAGTAAAAGTCGATATAACATTGCACAGAGACTTCTCCTAGATAGGATAAAAAGAGGTCCTTATAATTAAAGATAACCTTATTTAATTACATTTTACAGTTCACACTCGAGAACACCCCTGACACCCCTCTTGGGGACTCATGTCATGATGATATATTTTTTATATGTTATGTTTTTTATTATTTAATAATTTAAATTTTAATTATGCATCTGGTAAAAGAAATGCTTGTGAAATAGACAAACGAGTAAAAGTCGATTTAACATTGCACAGAGACTTCTCCTAGATAGGATCAAAAGAGGTCCTTATAATTAAAGATAACCTTATTTAATTACATTTTACACTTCACACTCGAGAACACCTCTGACACCCCTCTCGGGGACTCATGTCATGATGATATATTTTTTATATGTTATGTTTTTTATTATTTAATAATTTAAATTTTAAATGACTCAGCTAAATTTCTGGATCGTCCCGTGAGAAAAATGAAACTCCCGATAATGTTAAGAAATCTTATTCACTTGATTAAAATTGTAAGTAATGAAATGAGTTCAGTCAGAACATTATGAAAATGAAGTTTGAAATAATTTATTTATGAAATATGTGATGAAAAAATTTACATCAAATTTCTTGAAAAAAAGAACACCTGGAAGTTCTGGTAACTTTAAAATTTTTTTGCGTTCCGCTATGTCATTATATCCCAAGTGTAGTTTCACATTATTGTTATATACATTTTTAGTGCAGTAATATCTCGATTAGGTTTTACTACAGCGAAATGGTGAGTTTACAAACTGTCATAACATCGTTCCTCTTAATATTTATAAAAATTCCGTTCCATTTTCAAAATCCCCTGCTTATCCGAGGCTGGTTAAAAAAGAAATATTAAAATGATTTGTGTATGTAATAAATCAAGGGATTGAACTGTATTGTATAGGTACATGTAAAAAAATCGACAAGTTTAGTATAATGTATATTACAACCTAATATGTGAGACTGGAAGTTTCTCAAGCACTACAATTTTTTTAGCTCTTCAAAAGTTGAGAAATGTCTTCTGATAAAATAAATCTCAAAGAACATGTTATAATATTAATGTCGTGGCCAAATCGTCAAACTGGCCATACCATGAAGTATGAAATAAGAAATTTACGAAATTATTTCAAAAAAAAGACAAAATGGCCCCTTTTCCAGTTACCGGCAATCCACCGGCACCGGCACCGGCAACGGCGACGGCACGGCTGAGGTGGTAAAAATGTATGAATTGAATATGTATGAATGTATGAATTTACATTTTTACCACCTTAGCCGTGCCGTCGCCGTCGCCGGTGCCGGTGCCAGTGGATTGCCGGTAAGTGGAAAAGGGGCTAGCGACGACGAGCTAAACAAAGAGCATCGTGCGTGTTCGATTGCTGGGTGATCATAAATTAGGGAGCTGAGCGGAGCAGTTTGAACAGAGTTCATGATGTGGCCAATTAGATCATGATTATAGTCAATGAGCCTTGAAACATTTCACATTATCCAAGGTATCTAATGTAATGAGACCTACATTTTGAGATATTTTGGTTGCAAACGTAATTATTTTTAGTGTTTTAAAAGGACTGAGTATCCACAGCCTTTAGAGCGAAAAAAATATCTATACAATAACCATCGTATATTCTATGTCTATGATAATAACATCAAAGGGTTAAAGGTCCGTCAATAAAACACTAGTATGGTAAAAATGACTTTGGCAACAGTTTTCATGCGTATAAAATAGGTCTTCACGAGCACTTGCATTGAAAATAATTAAATGTGTGTACGTAACTCGTCACGTATTGTCCGGAACTACTGTCTCGGGTTATCCAGAAGCAACACATTATCAAATACATAATAAAAAAATATGTTGAATTATCTTTTGTCTTTAATCTTTATATTTGTCACAGATTTAATTTAAAGTTTGGATTTTTTTATTTTTTTATGTAATAGCGACTGCGTTATTCAATGACACCTATTCTCGTGTAGCAAACATTAGATTTAGAGCTGCCATAACCTAAAACTTCTCATTGCAAAATAGGCTATAACGCAGATGGATAAAAGTTAAATGAGCTTATATTATTTTAGGTTTTCCAACTCTAAATTTAAGGTTTGCTGCACGAGAATAGGTCACATTATGTATCGAAGAAAATCTGTACATAGACTCACTTATCGCTATTGTTAAGATGATTGAAAAGAGGGTCTATGGTCATTTCTTCGATGGTGCCTACCTACTTAAATAATTCAAGGTAAGAGTATGAAAGTTTTGATATTTATTTTGGCACGTTCCGAAAGTTAGGACCGAAGACTTTCTAGCAGAGCTATGAGGACTTTACGCGAGACCTAGTTTATTCAAAAGCAAGCTGTATTATTTTTAAAGTTAGAAGTAACAATTTATTTGTGCATTTCTTGTCCCAGGAACCAGCTGGCCTAGTATTTACTCGAGAAATCAATATGATTAAATATTATTTGTTTGATGATAGAATTTCACACCGAGTGTGAATCAAAATGTGTAGATAGAGCCTTGTGCGGGTGTGGAACTAACATTTATTATATGATATAGATAAATAAAACTTTAAAGCAATTATCTTTTGTGTTTGATTTCCACTTTAAGATAATAAATATATTTTTCACTCTATAAGCTTTTTAATTGATTTTACATAAATAATATGCATACTTATAATGGGTTTATAATCAGAGATCGGAATAGGTAGAGTATATCTACCTAAACTTTGTGGAACATAGTCAAAAAATAGAGACTTTTTCAGGACATTATGAAATATATAATATAGTATCCAAATTTTTATATAGGATATTAGTATATAATATTGGGCACATATGTATATAATAAAAACAAAAAAAATGGTATTACTATTTATTTTTTCCCATTATTTGTATGTTTATTTATTATTCATTTATTTTATTCAGATTGAGCATTTTACGATGATTTTACGCCATAAATATTGGTTCTAGGAAAAAAACGTAGATATCAAAATTGAAAACCGTTCTATTTTATTTAACCTTGTTTAATTCGAAAAATATCGATTACTTACACGGTAAAAATTATAAAGACAAAGATATTTGGAGTTGATGCTTGTGATTGTTGGCACTTGGTGGAACTTTTTATACATTTTTGATTGAAAAACACTTGTACTTGTCCACTTATTTATATTATTTCCCTTACCGGTTTCGCTGTTATAGCATTTTCAAAGAAAAAAACTTCTTTTCAATCAAAACAAAAGAAGGTACAAAGATATTCGTAAATCATTATACAAAAATTTTAAATTTTACCATATTTGTGGAAAAGTTGAAAACAACAATTAACGGCTGACGAAAGCATGGAAGTTGGTCACCTATATATTTATCTCCAGTATACTATATAAACATCCCGATATAAATACAAAATAACATAGACCCAAAGAAGTCTCCATTTCGTGACTATGCTCCAAGAAGTATAGGTCAATGCTCTACCTATTCCGATCACTGGTTATAAATTTAAATGAAAGAAAAAATTAAACTTTCGATATGTGTTGGGTATACACTGTATACTATACAGTCATGGGTCAATACCGTAGTGCTTAAAGGCTAAGATGTTCAACCAGTGCGTCCTTCCTGTGATGACGTATGGCGCTGAGACGTGGTCTCTTACAAAGGGCCTGATCCACCGATTTAAGGTCGCTCAGCGAGCTATGGAGCGGGCTATGCTTGGGGTATCTCTGATGGATAGAATCCGAAATGAGGAGATCTGTCGGAGATCGAAAGTAACCGACATAGCCTTCAGAATCAGTAAGTTGAAGTGACAGTGGGCAGGCTATATTTGTCGCCGACATGATGGCCGTTGGGGCCAAAAAATTTTAGAATGGAGACCACGTATGGCAAAGCGTAGCGTAGGCCAACCTCGTGCCAGCTGGACCGATGACCTGAAGGACGTTGTGGGTGGCGGCTGGATGAGGAGGACGAGGACCGACATGAGTGGCGAAATTTGAGAAATGCCTTAGGTAATAGGTCCGCAGGTCACTCTAGAACAGTGGTTCTTAAACTTTTAGTAGCCACGGACCACTTTCATAATTTCAAATATACCACGAACCCCTGTCGAAGAAAATTTTAGGAAACGAAAATAGAGCGCTGACTTCATTAAATTTAAGTTCATGGAAAAGATACTATTGTTTCGATTCGTGATACTGAGTTAATCACATTACACTAATATTATAAATGAGAAAGTTTGTGTGTGTGGGCATGTTTGTTACTATTTCACGCTAAAACGGCTGGACGGATTTGGATGAAATTATGAATGGATATAGCTTATACCCTAAATTAACATAAAGGCTACTTTTTATTCCGGAAAAAAGGATGTCGTTAAACCGAATAACACGCGGGCGGAGCCACGGGCAAAAGCTAGTAATATATATGTTAAGAGTGAACTGTGTGGCTGTGGACCCCTGGCACTCATGTCACGGACCCCCAAGGGGTCCATGGACCACAGTTTAAGAAACCCTGCTCTAGAAGAACGTATTCTGATGAGATCGGCGACATACTGAGGAAGGGCAATGTCAAAAGTACCCGGAATAGAAGAGCTTGTATGGCTTGACTGGTGGATGTGGAAGAGGCGAAAGAGTGAAAGAAAAGTGTGTCGGGATCGTACCAGATGGAAATAAGTAGGCCATGAGTTTTTGTTACTATACACGTTACCGTCTGCGTAAAATATTTTGTATCAGAAATGCTGGTTCCTTTCGTAAGCCGCTAGAGCCGCTGCATAATTTCTCATATAAATATTTTATGCAGACGGTAACATGTACCTATATAGTAAGCAAAATTCATGGTAGGCCTACTATAGTCCCTGTCTACTCCTCTAAGAGACAGGCGTGTGAGTATATGTATGTATGTTTTGTACTTGTGCTCAATAACTTTGAATTACAGCCCTAGCTTGAGACTAAATTAAGTTTTGGCTCAAAATGAAGAAATTTGGAGAAGAATTGGTAATAGATTGTTTTTTTTGTAGATATTATTGAATTTTTGTATTTTTTTATGTTTTTTGATCTGAAACCAAAACTAAAGCCAAAAAACATAAAAATTAAAAACAAAAATTTCAATAATTAAAAAACAAAACAATCGATTACCAATTCCTCTTAGACCAAAATTCACTGTTGTGATGTGATTGACTTGGTGGAACTTATTTACATTATTTCGCTATATAACCCGTGCGGGTAAAGAAACCATCTATAAATAGCGACCGGTCTCATGCTATCTCGCTCACATCGTCGCTCCGTCTATACTCGCACAGCATGGTACTAAGTACAAAAAAAAATTAGTTTGGATTAGCATTCACACTGTCTTTGCCTCTAGGCAAAATGCCGAGATATGTTTTAAATTCTTTATTGCATACAGAATCACAAGTACAGTATAAAGAAAAATAAATAAATGTTCTCGGGATAATGTTAACTATTTAAAAGTTTGTTTAATAAAATAAACAGTTGCTAGCAGCACTCTATATAGGTATACTTCCTAAAATATATTCAAAATTAATAATTGAAATATTGTTTCACTGCCTCTTGACTTCTTTTGCTGACGCTACTCTAAGTACCAGTCACCATTTATAGATTGTTTCTTTGACCGCACGGGTTATAACAGTTATCATTGGCAGGTCCAAAAACGATTTTTACACTGCTACTTTCAACTTTTATTGTTCATCTTTTCTCATTTCTAATTTCCGCCGAAACCGTTTCCGTGAATGTATTTCCAATTTCGCTCGGCTCTCGTTACGCTTTGTCAGTGCAAACATGGCCTTAAGTGAAAATAATAAAAGCAACATAAAACGACGCTTGATAAAACGTTCACATCGGGTGGGCAACCGGGTTGCCAGATGTAAATTACAAAGAATCGTACTGGAAAAGGCAAAAAAGTCGTCCAACAAAATGTTCATCCATCCATCCATCAGCCTGTTTTGTCCACTGCTGGACATAGGCATTTCCGGGATTTCGCCACTCTTGGCGGTCCTCCTGGAAGAAATGCCCATACTCACACACGCTGGGTGTGAGGCGGGTTGGTGAGCGCGGTTCCGGAACCCTTCCACCAGTGACGCCGCTGCCCGTCACCAGTCTGTTTTATATAAGGCCCGGCAATTGGGGATGGATATACCGCCATCCATCGGTCCCAAGGAATGGTGGGCCGCCTGGTTTTGCCTGAGAGCTGTTCCCTAACTCGGGAGGATTTGCGAGTAAGAAGGTGGTACATTTTTGATTGAAAAACACTTGTACTTGTCCACTTATTTATATTATTTCCCTTACCGGTTTCGCTGTTATAGCATTATCAAAGGTTTTTGATGTTTGAGTTGATGCTCACTTTTGATGAAAACTTTTGATAATGCTATAACAGCGAAAACGGTAAGGGAAATAATATAAATAAATGGACAAGTACAAGTGTTTTTCAATCAAAAATGTATAAAAAGTTCCACCAAGTGCCAACAATCACTAGCATCAACTCCAAGAATGTGGTACCTCCACAGTCGAGCCTGGTATCAGCTCTACCACTTAAAATAACAAAATGTAGGAAACTTTAATCGTTAATATTGAAGATATGAAGATAAAATATTTGCACACAAATACAAATTTTGAAAAAATCCGATTGTCCGCTAATATTCGTATAAATACAACTTAAATCAATCATCTGGCAACCCTGGCAGGCATTAACGAAAATACCGGATGAAACTCATTAAGGGCCCGCTCTGAAATATTGCTCATAAATTGGATCGGAAAAATATCCGAGAGCAGTCTTGGGCTTAAAATGCTGGATATGGCCTTAAGAACTGACAATGTTTGGTAAAAAGGCTTAGTAGTCATCTGATACATAACACCGTGATATTTAAGTGGTTTTTGGAGAAGTTAACTATTAATTGTATCTTTTTTAGGATTGTTTTGCTATAAGCTAAAACTGAAGTATATAAAAATATATATCCGTACTAGCCTTTGCTCGCGGCTCCGCCCGAGTTTATTCCCCGTTTTCGGCTTGGACGTTATTTTAAGAACACTCCTTATATCATACATGTTTACCGGGGTCCCTACAATTATAATAAAGAAAACCGAATCCAAATCTGTTGAGTGGTTCTTGAGTTAAAATGGAACAAACAGACAGACAGACAATAATTCAAAAAATTGTGATTTTGGCCTTAGTACAATACTAAATATTTACAATACTAATAACCCATTTCATTTAAAATTTTGCAAAAATGTTCAATGTACAGATACGACTTTTTACCAGTTTATTATTAGTAGAATAGATATACTGTGCTAAAATTCTAAAAAAAGCTATTTCGTAAAAAAGTGTTAGGGACCGTTCAAGTATTACGTAAGCACTATGGGGGGGGGGGGGGGTCTTTGTTTTGCTTATTTTCGATGACATGGGGGGTAGGGGAGTCTAGATGATGATTACGTCATCGGTATATTTTTGCCCCTTACTCTATGTTGAATACTGTATCAGTAAAATCTAATCTCTATCCTAAATCTATTTTCTTATTTTTGAAATTATAATTATAACATTATAATATAAAAAAAAATATATTTATAATTGAAAAATGTTTACGTAAGCATGGGGGGAGGGGTAAGAGCTTTGCTTACTTTTGCTGACAAGGGGGATGGGGGGGTAAATAATTGTAATAAATCTGCTTACGTAATACTTGAACGGCCCCTTACAACTATCCGAACAAAATTCATGGAACTTTTGATAGTTTTTCATTATTATAATTGACTTATAAACATATCTAAAAAAACACATAAAGCACAAATTATTGTGACGAGTCGGGCTATATTTTTTGTTACATTGATACTATTATCACCAGTCTAGTGTTTACTTTATGGCAATACACTTAAGGCGAAACGTTTCGAGCTCGGTGCAAAATGCACAACTTATGATTATTTTTCTAATTATTGAATAAGAAGTACTAAATAAATGTGATTTATGGCATTTCGCGACCATAGTTTAATGTCAATTAGGCTTTTCTACCAAAATTTTGTAATGTTATGCATTACGTTGTAAAGAATAGCCACACCAACCTTAAACACGCTTTTAAGTTGGTATGGACATTCACGCTAACTCTATTATCCAAAAAATTACAATTCTGCTAAAAAACCGTGATAATTATAATCAATAGTCGCAAAATAAGATGAGACTATTTAATTTCATACATTTTATTTAAAAATAAGATAAACAATCATAAGTTATGCATTTCGCATTGAGCTCCAAAGGTTCCCCCTCAATTTATTTAATAAAGTATTGTTCACTTATTTCAGAATTTAAAGTTTGAATACTCTTGGTTCTATATGACGCAGCCGTAGAATTTTCAGCAAGTGATATAGTCCGCAGATAATGACAACCTTTTTAACGGCATTTGACTAAAATGACCACCGAATGCCCTATCCTCACGTTTGAACGTCAATGTTCACAACAATTCAAATTGCTAACAAAAAATAAAGCTGGATGTTGTAAAAAGTTCAGCAATTTCTGAATTTTCGGCGTTGATTGACGTGGATGAATTTTCAATTTTAGTTTCGTTTTGATCGGCTGTTTTCCGTAAGCCCTGATGCTGCTATTGTAATAAAAATATTAAACGATTAATTTCATTTTAAGATCATTAAATTGATAGTCGTTATATGCGAATTAAGTAAAGCTTTATGCCCCAGCCAGACGGTGTAGAGTTTATACATTTTTCATTTACTGAAATAAGAATACTACATTTAATTTTTTTAAAGTCAAAACATGAAATAATTGTTTGGGATTGTAAAACCTATGAAAAAGAGGCACTTTGTTTTATACACAGTATTGTTTAATTTTGAATTAAAGGAATTTATGCGGCTATTCTTTTTGGTAGCTTTTACTAAACCAAAGATCAGAGAAAACATAAGAACGAACGCGTCGTTTGCTTGCGTTCTAAACTTAAATTTATAAAAATAGCTACAAAGGGTTTAATTATGTTTGTAAGGATAATTACTAGTATTTTAGCGTCGAAAGATCCACCCGCGCATACCAATACCAACAACCAGACATCCACAGGACGGCGTGAAAACTGGCTGGCTAGCTAGCTACTAGCGACACGCAAACGGAGACAAGGTTATATAATAGTGAAAAAAAAAAACACAGAAAGATACTCTTTAAAAAAATGAAAGATATGTCAAATTGTGGACTGCCAAGAGTAGCGAAATTTGGGAAAGTCTTGTGTCCAGCAGTAGACGAACACAGGCTGATGGATGGATGTCAAATTATACATGCAAAAAATACAAGCTAGGTATGAACATGCTAGACTCGACATCGCTTCGATAAACCAAAATGTAGCTCCTATTTCATAGCAATAAGAGTTGTCGTTTAGAATTTATAGAGTTTATCTGTCAAATTGATCGAATCGATGCAGCATAGCAATAGCAAGTGCGTAAGCATCGATTCGATAAGTTTAACAGATAAACTCGACAACTCTTATCCTAAACGACATTACATTTTGGGTTATCGAAGCGATGTCAAATCGATAGCAATCTCTTCATACTTGGTGCCAAGTTTCGATTCCTAAGAAACAAACTAAAATGTTATAAGAAAGGTCGAAAATGAAATTATTGAATTCAAGCTGGGATTACATACAATTATACATTGTGTCCTTTACGTCATAAGAAATACCATGCTTTATTTACATTTATGTTATTATTTACAGTATAATAAGACTTCGAATATGAAATCTTCTTTATTATAAGCTTAAATTTACAAAAAAACAAATTATATTGTTGTTGTCTTCTATTGAATTTAATTATTATAATAGTTATATTATGATAATATGATAATTATTTAAAAAGGTTAATAAAACTTAAATAAATGAACTATAAATTATGTTTGTTTTGTATTATTTATCTAAAACGATTTCTTTTGTATTTCATCGGGGCAGTGGTGTGGACCAAATTACCTTTAAACTTATTTCAGGTTAGTTTCTTTTTTATTTTAATTTTAATATTTGTATTTTAATTTAGACTTTAAATATTCTTTGTGTTTAGATTTAAGGTTTTAGAAAATTTATATGTATATATGTTATAAAAGTTGGTCAAATTATTTAATATTTGATGTACTGTCAACAAATGTGCCGGGTGACAATATCAGATTCAAACCATCGGATATCCTTCGTAAAAACATTTCGAAACATTATAACGAACAGCCCACGCAAAATGTTAAACTTATAGTTAGGAGAACCTTTAAAACTAAAGTTACAGGAAATCTCACGTCAAAGGATGGCTTTAAATTAGAAACGACTACAAATAAACAAAAAAAAAGTCTTCGATTAGGCTGAGATTTCACATTTTTAGTGACACGAAGATTTCTTTTCATGATCCGTATTTTTGTATCAATAAAACTATTTTGTCTACCAGTACCATACAAATTATACCGTTTGGAAGAGTGTTGGGTAAAAATCACTTATAATAACACACTGTTTGATAATTTTAGAAGAACTATGTCTGTATTATAAGTGTTTACTCTTTTACTGTTGAGTGTTATAACTGTTTATTTTTCAGGATTCCAAGAGAATTTTGTTCCCATTCACCGCACGTCTGTGGGTCATAGGATCGAAATGTTTGTGATGAGCCTAGTTACTTATCTCTATAGGTAAATGTACATGATTATGTTGATATTCTATGATGGAGAAGCCATCGGAATTCAGTTCATTGTGGATCGGTGGCTAAGCCTTTGTGTGATTGTCGGTATTCACGATAATGAATGTATTTCATAGAGCAGACACACATATTGTTATACGGTATTCGATTCAATGCATTGAGTCTACGAATTGGTTTCTCCATGCATTATATCCGTTTCAATTAAGCATTTTAGGGTTTTATTACATGAATGAATGAATGAATGAATAGACACTTTACAAGAAATAAAACTAAATAATAAAAAGTAAAGAATACACAGTATTGTACAAAGGCGGGCTTATTACTAGGAGCGATTTCTTCCAGCCAACCTTTGGGTGGCGAAGAAATAATTATAATTATATGTGTATATCATGCATTTATAACTACATTAATTTATACCTATTTATTATTTAGACACTATATATAAATAAGTAATAGTGAGATGTAGATTCACTTTATTGGTTATTGTTTTCTTTATCAAATATTTATTTGTTTGTCCCACCTGTACATTTTATTAATAATTATTTCAATAATTATATATATATCACTGTAATGAATATGATATAATAAATATAATGAATAATACAAATAGACTGAGTGATAAAGTGCCATGGCTACCATCCCAACGAATTTTTGTCCAAAATAATTATTTTTTACTTTTTACTTATAAAATATTCACTATAGTTCATCCCATTGTTGGCAAAGACCTCCCCATCTTCTTTCATTTTAGGGTTACTAAAGTGTAAAAAGAATCCATGTAGTTGTAAAAGAGAAGATTAGTAAATATATAGTTATACTTTACTAGCTTTTGCCCGCGGCTCCGCCCGCGTGTTATTTGGTTTTACGACATGCCTTCATCCTTTTTTGTAGTAAAATTTTAAAATGCATCGAATTTCTTCATTAGATTCACTCATCTCAACAGTAAGAAAAACAAATGAAAATCACATATTTTACCTAATTTGAATATGGAATAAACTTTTTAAAAATTTCAACTTTTTAATAATACCAAAACCAGCCAGATACAAATGGTACAGCCAAAGAGATTTTATTAAAACTTCATACATACTATTTGCGAAAAGAGTTTTTCCCCAACTATGTGTTAAGTTAGGGTATAAGCTATATCCATTCTAAATTTCATCCAAATCCGTCCAGCCGTTTCTGGAGATACTCGTTTAGAAAAAACATGAATATTTTCAATCTTTCAAAATTTAAATGTAGATGGCATATACATTAGTTAGTTTTTCAAGTGCGCGTGAGTGGCAAAATCCAAACTATAAGTATTAGAATTAGGACATTTAGTATCATTACCATTTATCTACAGCCAAGGATCTAGGATTTCGCTTAGGGGGCAATTTTTAGGGCCCAAAAAATTCGTTTTAGGCCATTGACCTCATGTTCTAGGTATAAAATTTATTATAATTTTCATTTCTTATGCACGTAATCAAAATTTTGAAAGTGTTCGGTCTTTGGTCAGGGGGAGGCAGTTGCACCTATTGGCCCCACTCCTTGAATCGCCTAACTTTACTTAAGGGAGTATGCCCGTTTTCACTAACCATATGAGAGGCCTAAATCAGATGCCTATGTGTTTAGGAGTTGCCAAGAGTAAAAACACGTTTAAGTCATGACTAACGACGTTAGGAATCACCTAAAGTTACGACACCGATTCATTACCTTATACATAAATAAATCTAAGTAAAAAAATAATAATAATAAATTCTTAGGCGCCCCTAAACTGACACATGCATATGACAGTCGCGATTTTAAGATTTAAGCTTATTGTAGTACTGTGAAACGTCAAAAAAACCGCAAACAGACAACTTGACAAATAAAACCAAAGACAAGTACCAAAAACTTAGGCTGCTAGGTTAGGACTTAGGTTAGGAATCATATAGTAAAAATAGTTTGGTGAAATTTAACTTTATAAATTAGGATTTACTTAGGCGTCGACTTGTTCATCGTTAGTGCAAACTGGCAACATCAAAAGTAAATCACAGGATTGATATTTTGTAGCGTTTGATTTTATTTGAATTGTTTCATTATGACCAACAGGTTTATAAGCAACGTAATCGGTTTTTTGCTTAGCGTTAACAATATCTTTTTACACTACCAAGCGAACCCAATATTTTTTACATAACCATAAAACCTTGTTCCCAAAAACCATTATGGAAATCTAAAGCAAATAAAACAAAATAATTTTGTCTTTTTCTCAGTCCATTTAGATGGCTTCGGTAACGGATTTGATAAAACAAAACCAATTTATTCTGTATTCCTGAAATCCTACTGTTCATTCCCTAATGGCACTGAAATATGAGCTTTAGCTCTTTGATATAGAGTCTGGATCTGAATGTAAAACAGATCGATTTTTCAGTTACAGCAGGATTCGTTTAAAGTGAGTCAACGAATAGACGTTTTCATGTGTAAAGATTAATATTGCTTTGATGAGTTTAAAAGAGCAATTCTAAAAGTAACCGAAATCTTTAAGGCGCAATAAAGGGAGATAGATATTCTCTTGGAATCGTGTGAAGGACAAGCCTTTTCAGGGGATGAATCTTGTAACTGACTGTGCCATGAGGAAGCAGGATCCGTTTTAACTGTAAGACCATTTTATTGTAACACATTCCGAAAGTTACGCCACATATTGACGTCGTCAATACCGCAGTGCTAAAAGGCTATGATGTTCAACCAGTGCGTCCTTCCTGTGATGACGTATGGCGCTGAGACGTGGTCTCTTATAAAGGGTCTGATCCACCGGTTTAAGGTCGCTCAGCGAGCTACGGAGTGGGCTATGCTTGGGGTATCTCTGATGTATAGAATCCGAAACGAGGAGCTCCGTGGGAGATCCAACGTCAATTCAATTCAAATTCAAGGTATGATTGAGCATCGCCTATCGACTTTGTACCATCTCCGTTGTCTTCCACAGTTATCTTTTTTCTACCTGGGCTCTTAAGCTGAGCTTAGTAATGATAGGCATATAAAAACACAGTGGTTTGTTTGACCCCATCAGACGTAGCTCCAACAGATCTCGTCCCTTCTCCGCGTTTTTGCACATCTCCCGCGTCCCAACCGACTTTATTCAGACGGAAAAAACCTATGAAACCTGCTGATTATGAAAACTTAATAACTTACTTTCGTGAATGTTTTAAATCAAAACGTGAATAGAAAACTAACACTTATTTCAAAATCATAAACTCCAATTTTACTAATTTATCGCGGAACATTCTTTGTGTGAGCCCACGTCTCTCTTGACTTGTTTATTTTTATTTTGCAAAAGTATTTACTATTCGTTATAAAAATATTATTATTTTTTCAGATTTAATACAAACATTTTCTTGGGTTACCGGCAGTAGGGCTTGCAGTATCTTTACTCATAATGCAATCCCGGGAACTCGGTACAGATACTGGGACAGAAACGGGATTTCTAGTGCTGTTCACACTTTTCAATACACATTAACTGTCACACTGTTTCTGCAGTGTTACTTGAGGATATACATTTTAATTAGCTAAGGTCCAGGCCAGATAAAGCCCGTCAAAAAATAAAATAAAATCTCTATCGAAGCGAATGTGTGGCGCATTAAATAAGATCTTTAAGGGTAATCAAAATTATAATTTGATCTAAATAACTTTATAAGATATATAATTAGCTTAGATTACAGAAGAATTTACTTTTATTTTGTATCGTTTGTTTCAGTTTCCTAACTTATTTAAGGCGGACATTAAAATATTGTTTTTAGTTCAATTGAGAGGCTCCTGTCAATTTGGTATAATAATTTATAGATAAATTTACATTAAAATATATTTTCCTTTAATGTCACTGTCTTGTAACCAAAAAGAGCTTTATTTATGGGATTCTATTTAAACATGTAATACTGGCTATACGCTGAAATGTAGACCCTGAGTGGTTATGCGCGTATACGCTGTAATATATAGATTATACATGATTAATATATACATGACAATTTACGGTACTGATTTAACTAAAAATCCCGGGACATTTTCAGTACCGGGAAATTCCACGAGCAAGCCGTAGAATACAAGCAGAATAAATAAATATGAGAAAATAAACTAAAACACCTATAGTAGGTAGTTCTAGTAAACATCTTACTGAGTGTGGTTGGCTTTAGCTAAGAAATGTCGATTAAAAAAGTATTCATATTGAGTTTGTTATTCGTTTTTGGAAAGAGTAAAAAAAATATATTCGAAAATTTGAAAGGAAAGAATTGGTACTTTATAGCAACGTACGGACCAAAACCAAGAGATTCAAGCTGCTATTCATACAAAATAACACTTCCATACGTAGCAATTAGTTGTGAAGAATCATGCAAAAGTAATAACTGGGCCTTGTTAGTGCTAAATTGGGAAACTACAGGTGTTCAAAATAAAAGTAACACACAAGAAAATGTAACAAACACAGAATACGACATGGATAACAGTACAGGACAAGTCGTGTTTTGGCAAAGCAAAAAAATTTTGATAGCTATTAAACGACCAATTGATTTGTACAAAGCAGTGACTCGAAACTGTTGGTGTAAATTTCAAGATAACAAACTCACAGTTGATATAATAAGACCAATAAACAAGCATATGTTTTTAATTTATGAAAAACATTTCAACTCTTGTGACAACAGTTTATTTAGGATAACATTACTATCTAAAGGAAAACCTGCACGTGAAGAACTAACTGAAATTGAAAATTCTATGCCGGAGTTAAAAGTGATTCGAAGACATTTACATTGTGAGCTAGGTACAATTTGGGACGATACAGTAAAATATAAGTTAGGAAAGAAACACCGCAAAATTCTGATTCCAACCGCTCTGCCTGCTTGAACTTTAAGTTTGTTATATGTGATTGTAGCTATACATACGTGAGCTTAATAACTGAATAATAGTAATTACTTAAGTAAGGATGGCGTAACTACATTATATTTTCAATCTAATCAATATTATGGGATCAAGAGGTGTAAATCCAGTCTCTGATTAAATATATTGATATTATCTGTGAAAACCGAATAGTGACAAAATGGCCGAAAATGAGCTAATAAAACAGCTATACTCAGTTTCTTGTGCTCTTTTTTCTGGTAAAACGAGTTGGATGTTAGGCTTCATGGATCCTGCAATGTTTTGATTGTATGCCAGGTATTGAGAAGCTAGAAAGATGTAAAAATTTGTGAATCAATTTTTATCGAGAATTGGCCTATTCTTTTTCTCACCAATATTTACGATTCTGTAATCGATTCGAGTAATAGCGATCCTTAAATGGTTTTAGTACATTGATTTTAAAATAAGCGTGAATATCCTTTATTAGTTGTAAAAAAGCGATGTCTTTCATTTGACCATCAGTGAGGTCATCTCTATAAGTATATTTTTTACTGAACGCCTCTTATAGTTTGACAAGGACTCGACCATTTTACCTTATATGATGAAGTTGCAGAATCTGTTTAAAAGAACGATTAAGTGTAAGTATTATTGAAAAATCAATCTTAAATTGATCTATTTATTCCAAAAATCAAACAAAATTGCATTGAGGTTTAATAATTTGGTCAAGTGCAAGTTAAACTCACGCCCAAGTTCCGCACCACCACACAATACGGGTACGGAACCCTAAAAACGTAGTAAATAACAACAACATAAAATGTCGTAGAAACATCACGGCGAAACAGAACACGCCGCTAACAGTTTAGCTCCCGCTGAGTACGGAACCCAAATTTTTATTGTTTGTTGTTTTGAAATGTTATGTACAACAATCTGATCAAATTTGAAACTTGTGTGTATTAGCGTCTTCAAGATGGTGCTGAAACAAAGTGCAATATTTTCGAGATTTTTCCTTGTATGGAAACCCCCCTTTTATTATTTTTTTACTAGCCGTGATAGAGGCTATAGTAACATTAATTTTGTGAAAATTTTTACTTTTAACTATTACGGCTAAAGCTATAGACCCCTCCGACAAACTGACGGAGAGACAGACAGCGGAGGCTTAGTAATGGGTCCCATTTGGTACCCTTCGGCTACGGAACCCTAAAAGCCGAATTGTTATCGAGAATAATAAAATAATTTTGTGATCATCTTGGAAGAGCATATATCTCATTTTGTTTTGTTTCTTGTTCTGTAAAAATGTTGTCTCTAACTAGGCTTGTTGTAAGTCTAGCAAAACACTATTGTTTTATAACAACACGTTAAGAAGAATATGTGTGGTCTTGTTTGTTTATCATCTACGAGTTACAAGAAAATTATATACCTGTTTGTTACAAGTATTGAAACATATTTAGTATTTGTTAGTAATTATAATCAGAGAAGTACGCATATTTTACTCTAGCTCAAGCATGTTAATAAAAATATTCCACATGGTTTTTTGCGTTTCGATTTTTTCATGTAAAACTTATGGGTTAAAGAAGTTGATGCTTTTGATTGTTGGCACTTGGTGGAACTTTCGATACATTTTGATTGAAATCCACTTGTACTTGTCCACTGTATTTATTTTATTTTATTTACCTAACCAGTTTCACAATTATAGCATTTTGAAAGTTTTATTTGATTGCCTTTTTTTTTTCTTTTTTCTTTTCTTTTTGCTATAATAGCGAAACCGGTCAGGTAAATAAAATAAATATAGTAGACAAGTACAAGTTAATCTATTCTTATTTACAAATTTTTAAAAAGAGGTATGATTTGTATATATATTGTCAGAGTGAAATTGTAAAAAGTAGGCAATCCTAAGAAGAGGGTAGGTACACTGATTGGCGCTGTAAAGGTAAGGGAGATATGCCCTTAGGATATGGAAAGGATTGTTTTACGTATCGGATAAAACTCTAGAGTACGTAATGGAATTGTGGAGAGATGGGAAATATTTATAGTACTGGGTGTACAGATGATGTTGCGGAAGCCGGAAACTGGAACAACTGCCCAAATCACAAGCGAGGCTTCCGGCCAAGCTTCGATAAAGTGAACTCTACGAGGCCGCAAGACGACCTTCGATGACGTGAATTCTACGAGGCCACAAAACGAGCTTCGATGACGTAAATTCTACGAGGCCACAAGACGAGCTTCGATAACGTGAACTCTACGAGGCCACAAGATGAGCTTCGATGACCTGAATTCCACGCAGGCTAAAGCTGCAGGCCATCTAACATACAAGAAAATATTAAGAAAAAGATACAGAACAAAGCACATAAAGAATTGTGTTGATGCAAACTCCAAAAATAATTCAATTTAATAGTATATTATAAGGTTCCACAAGATAATAATAGTTACATTGAAAATACTGTACCTTATAATATGAGTAACAGTTCTTCAGACAGTTTAAAGTATTGTGATTTATTTATATTATCTTATCACACATTAAGTAAAATGAAATACCAAAGGACGAAAGAATTTCAACAAATATGCAGCTGTGAGTCCGACTGGCACGATCCTAACATTGCCCAAAAATTGGGATGACACCTTTTGTCATAAGTTTAAAAAGTACAATCTCTCAAAATTTGAGGTAAAAAGCTTCGTACTAACTTTTTCAAGTATTTGACATTCTGACAAAAGCCCAAAATATTTTGAAAATAAATTAATAATAGTTTTAGTGTACGAGTAGCAGTAACTCGTACACTGATGCACCCAGAAAATGGAAGACTAACAAAGCCAGATTTAAAGCTTAAAAAAGTTGTTGACTTTTAATTAAATCGGTAATGCGAAACGTGAACAAGCTCTCAAATTCCCGTTGCTGTCACGTCGTTTAAAAATAAAATTCTATTGAAATATGTATAAATAACACACCTAAGAGCTAAGTTTAGTAAAAAAAGTACTATTTTGGAATTTTTACTCTAAAAAACTTGAATTAATTGTTCGGTTGAGGGATATATTTGATCAATTTTTAACAAAGTTTAGTTACTTACTTTTAGCAAAAAATAAATAAATAAAAGGTAAACTGAACTATAGCGGTAACTATTGTTTAAGTTTTCTGTGTGTGGTATTTATAAAACGTTCAGATTTAAGTTGTGGAACTGATTGTAATAATATTAGCGTCATACGGAATTGTTTTGATTTTCCATTCTATTATTACACTCACAGCGCTTCTTGACACACGAACAGACAAGCTATGTGGCTCTTTATTTTCGTTACTACAACTTTAGTCACAAGTGCAAAAAGTGAAGACTTCTCGTATTTCTTTGAAAATTTTATCGGAAGTGATTGGTTCCCTGCAGCCACTTATGACGAAAGTGAGCCAATAGGAGAAAAAAAGATCTGCTATAACTATACAATTAAAAAAGAGGAACTGAGCTATTTCTGTGCGGCGTCCTGTTTACATGCGGATTGGGATCTAGTAGTTTTGACATGGATTATTACTACGCCCGATGATGTAACAAGACATGATATCAAGTTTACATTAGAACTACATGACGCCAAGGATATAGAAAATGCAATTGAGAGTGAATGTTGGTGTTCATACAAAGACATTAAATATAAAGCTATTCCGATGGCAGCGGTGACTGTGAAGTTTTATTTAATGTACGAACAGCCAGAAAAAATAATGTATAAAGACACTGGACCCTATTATTCTTACAGAATAACCGTGGTATCTAAAGGCATACCACAATTGAAAGAATTACAATTGTTAGAGAACATTGCTCCTGATTTAGAGAATAGAGTAAGAACTTTGAATTGTAATATTAACAATTCGTTTTGGATAAAAACGACTTTGATTCCCCTTTGAGAATCATTTTGGTTTCTTGGACATTAAAGGTATGTGATTTTTAAGTATACGAGTAGTTTTTTTTTCACTATAGTACACGTAGTACTATACACTATCACTATGTGTACTGGTGACCCAGAAATATTTTTATCAATATGCTGAATCAACATTAAGAGGATAGATCACGTTTGCATCGGTTACTGTTACTCCATGCGGAAAGACCTGCAGTGCGAGAGGGATGGGCTCTAAAATTTTCTTCGCAAATTTTATTATTAAGAAAAAAAAAATAAACTGGAGTTGTATTAAATATCTGCTCGTTTCAGAGTTTAATAAAGTTTATACAGATTTTAATTCATAAATAATATGTACGACTCAAATTATTTTAAACTTCGACACTTTTTTGAGCCATCTTTGGTATTTTATTTGTCGATATTAAAATAACTTTCAAAGATTCTGTTTTAATAAGAGTGTGCATTATATTTTGGCAGAAGTATTTTTTTTAATTATTGATAGTACAGCAAAGAGTAGTATAGTGCAGGCCGACCTCGTGCCCGCTTGATCGACGATGACCTGAAGGATGTTGTGGGTGGCGGCTGGATGAGGAGGACGGAGGACCGAAATGAGTGGCGAAATTTGGAAACGGCCTATGTAAACAGTGGACGAACACGGGCTGATGGATGGATGGATGATAGTGTTGCTAGATTCTTAAATCAAACAAAAATAAATTATAGAATAATTTGTGCACTTAACCATAATTAATAAATCAAAGAAGACAATAAGAACCTTGAGAGTTGAGGAAATATTTTTTTACTAATTTTGTAAATTTATTAGATTTTGGGATATTAACATAAAAATGTACACAAAATTTCTAATAGCAATATTTTCCAGGAAAACTTTGAAAGGTATTCGGTGCTAAAAAATGCTTTGCGTTGATATTAAAATGAGTCGGTGTTTTGACCTTTGCATAGATGGTAGATAAGCGATTTCAAAGTCTAAAGACCTCCGTATTAATAGAATAGAATATTAATGGTCGTAATAGTTAGACCACAGAGGCGGTAGTTTATGTATCTACAAATCTTACTTCACGTAGTGACGACGTTGTATATGGCGCTTGCTTTCTTCTTCTGAACTGCAGCTGGTCGATACTCTTTCTTTGCTGCGGAGACAGGAGCAGTGTTTGTGGTGGAGGCGTATGCGTACTTCAATTACCGTCTGCTTCGCGCATGAGGAAGCGAGACAGAACGACGATCTCAGGATCTATCGTTCCTTCCTCTTCGTGAGCGTATTGACACCAACGTGATTGAAGGTGCGGACTGAGTTTGTTCAGCACCTCTCTGGCCCCATGGTGGGATTATAGAGGTACCCTCGTCAATCAATGCTCTTAAACACGCAGACAATATTCATCGGTGACTGCCCTGGTCTTGGCAGCTTCTTTAGTTCCTCGAATGTTTGGTCGATAATGATTTCTGGTCGCCCGTAGCATTGTTCCAGAGTATGCATAATTATATCTGGACTGGTGGCTCATACGAGTGCGGCCACTGTGTCTCGCGCTTCTCCTTTGAGGCAGGTTCTCAGCCACATTAGGTTCTCGGCTGGTGAGATGTTGTACATCTTTGTAGAATCGCGCATAGCTGCCTTGAATGGTAGCCACTCGTTCGGAGATCCGAAGAAAGATGGCAGCTCGGTCTGTACCTAGACTTTTATTTATACAGCCAAATTCATACTGGAGGCTTGCTAAGTGATCAGTTACACGGATTGATAACACTCTCTGCTCATTTCGCAAAACAAAACTTGACGTCCCATAGTAATTGACTCGGAGCTGGTCTTGCGTTTGTACGGAAAACGAAAAGAATTTTACTTATCGAATTTCACTAAAACGGTCATCGAACCTTGTTACTGAGCACTTACTGAGTCTTCAGTAAGTATTTGGCTGCATAAATTAATGTCACCTTATATACATATGTATTGTATATTCTGATGTCCTGTTTATCCTGATGTGTCTGATTTATACCTGACGAGATGGTAGTAAACAAGTTTGGACGTAGTGTTTCTGAATAACATTGGCGTAGTCGGTTTGACAGCTGCCTTCAGGCTCTACTACGATGGCGTTAGGGTTGTACAACAAGGTCTAGTACATTATATTATGTTATATTATGTATAGCGAAAAATTAAACTCTTATTAGTATAAGAGTGCATTACGGGATACAAATTGAGAAATTATCTTTTCTATATTTTATTTGAAATATTTAGAGATACAGTAAAACATATATTACACAAATATTTTTGATATATATTTCTTTTATAGATGTATATAAAATATATCTCTAAAAATTCAAATAAATTAAAAGCTTAGTGTAGAAAAGGATTTTTTTTTTCATCTTGTAATGCACTCTAACAATATTTAAGGTTTTGTGTTTTTGTAATGAAAATATTGGTATTCATTCACATTAATGGTCACTTGTTAAAGTGGCTGTGGTCTCAAGATGGCTTTTAGGTGAATCTGTGGTAAATTTCTGGCTTGTTTATCTCCTAAAATATATGTCTAGTTTTTCACGTTAAAATGTTATATTTTACGCATATAAAACTGCCAGGTATCAAGCCCAAGAAAATATTTTTTATGTCATTCATGTCCATATTGTAAATAACTACGTGATTATTGTACATTATAGTATTTTTGGTATTTGAACCTTTTTACACCGAATTACACCGATCTGACTGAACCATTTTTTGCTTGTTTACTATATTTTGACTCTAGTGAAAATGGTAGGAACTAAAACACCCGTGCCGTTAGTAATGTAACGCTTTATGTATTTTTTATTCTCGTAATTTATTCCTTTTAAATAAAATAATACATAAAACTTGATTTACTGCAACTCTATTTACATTTACTGAGTTTATTTTTTACAGCTAAATTTATGCTGGAGGCTCCTGATACACCATTACATTTATATATGAAAATTTATATCCAAACCTAATACCTACAATAGCAAAGTGACAACCCTAGTTCCGTGTAGTCAATAGTGTACGCAGTGTTGGCCATCGCTTATCGCGTCGTTGCCAACCCCTTGTTTTATGACCGCTCCAATTATTGGCCTACCATTGTTTTACATACGAAATATTATACGCGTTCCGTTATTTATATTTTTCATTTTGAATAATAGTCGTTGAAAACGGTTTATAGTTTTTTTACGGTTTAAAGTTGGCATCATTTTGTTTTAGTATTCTGCCGCAAAAAAAGGAAATGTTAAAAATCGTGTTTTTATTTTTCGTGTATAATATTTTTATTCCTATATTTATTTATTTTATGCAGGTTTATAATTTTATTACATTTTAGTTGTCCAACCTAAATATTTTTTGTAATGTGTTTCCCGTATTTTTTTTTACATTCTATTGTTTTTGTAAATATTAACTTTGACCCGTAGAAAGTAAATTTTATGTATCTATTTTACCAATAAATATTTTCATTTTATTTCATTTTCATAGACAGACAGACAGACTGAGTGACAGGCAGACATACAGTAAGATAAACAGACAAAAATTATATAAATTGTGGTTTTTGGCCTCAGTACAATATGTACTAACTGCGCATATTAATAATTAAATATAATACAATATTCAATGTACAGACTAGACTTTCTAACTACTTAATTATTAGTAATAGACACGAAACAAAAAAAGTGGTAATAGATTTGTTATTCATTACATATTCTCAAACAAAATATACAAAAAACCGGTCGAGTGCGAGTCAGACTCACGTACCTAGGGTTCCATAATTCGACAGTTGTGGGAATAGGCAGGAAGAAGGTACACGAAATTTAACTCGTGGATGAAAAATTTTGTTTTGTCATTTTAGTATCGTAAATTTCTCAACCGCTATAGCTTTCCTGTAATCTTTACGTAATCCCAAATTACCATGATTTATTTAATATTTTTTGGTTCATTAGTTTCAACAACAGAAGTTGTATTACTCGGGAAAATTTAAGTGTGGACAGTACTAAAACTAAAATTAAAGCCTTCAGAATCAACTTTATTATCCACTTTAATATATACCTATATATATATGGGAATACAGCTAGTCTAGTTGTTTTATAAATAACTAATACCTAAAATAAGGTGAAAAAATTTCACGAACGTTATCACCTTAAATTTGATCGCGTATCCCAATGCAAAAAAAAACATACATTTGTAAATAGAACCTTTAAATTAAATTAACTAAATTGGAGACCCGAATTCAGAAATGATTTGTTTTAACAAAACAGTCTCGTGAATTTCCAGTCTTCACTGCAATATTAGAATAAAGCAACTTGACTTATATTACTACATGTCGCTCGCTATTCAAATAATATGTTATTTTCTGTGCTGAGGGTTCCGTGCGACAACGAAAACCTAAATTCGGGCTGTTAAAGGAAACGTACTGCGAACACGAACTCTGCATCAGCTGTTATTTTCATTAAAATTGGAGTGAGTTGACATCATGAACATTTAAAAACGGATAGGACTCACTGTTTTAACTGTGCAAGAAGGCACAGGTCGAGCTTTCGATGAGATTATGACTCATCATCATCAGGACTCTTCGGGAGTACTTTAGCACACGGCGGTCAGTCGAGTACTAAGCCTGCCTCCTTGCACAGTTAAAAAAGTGAGTCCTATCCGTTTTTTAAATATTCACAACGGTTATTTTATTTATTTATTTAACATTGTTACACACACAACCACAGCGTTAAGGCAAGGTTATCCAGAGAAATTTGTCCTGCTCCAACGCTTTCATTTTTCACATGTTAATCCTGCTCAGAGGAAGCGGGTCGCTCAGAAAACTCGTTGTTTTGAGTTGTTTTTATTTATTATTTTGTCATATAGGGATTGGTTAATTAATATGATGGCCGTTTTATATCACATTTTTCACGACGTTTATTTTATTATAATAACCTGACTGTAATCACTTTTTCAAGCTAAATATTAGCAAGAGGCGTGTCTGGATCGTTGTAGATGTAAATCTGTAGTCAAATTAAACTGATATAGTTTTCCTGTTACTTTATACCATAGTGTTTAATGTATCTATGCTTAAACCTGGCTGTAGTCACTTTTTCAAGCTTAACATTAGCAAGAGGTGTGTCAGGATCGTTGTAGATGGAAATCTTTAGTCAGAATAAACTGATACAGTTTCTTCGTATGGAAAAACAATCGGTTTTATCACGTATAAGTATAACTAACCGTTTGGTCAAGGCACGCCGATAAAGCAGCTAAGCAGCGTTTTTTTCTCCCGACATGGTTCACAAATAAATATTGAATTTTCAAACTGGAAACTTAATTTATTTAAATTTACTATGTTACTCAGCAATAGCGTAGCTTTATAAAAAAGAAAGAATTTTTAGAATCGGTTCAGGAGTTCCAAAGTTTACCTCAAACATACAAACAAACAAACAAATCTTTCCTCTTTATATTATTAATAATATATTACAATATACACTATTGTATACACGTAGATAGATAACAGTAAATAAATAAATAATGAAGTTGATCTTTCAATAATTATAAGTTAAATTTTCCGTGTGTTGCGGCCTGCCAAACCAAAATCAAAGACGACCCTTGTTGTGCTCTCCTGCCAAATAAGCCAAAAATGTATTATAGATGTACTAAGAACCCCGCGACAAATTAATAAAAAGTGTACGTTATATTACAAGGAACATTTACACAGTTGATTAAGTTGTCAAGGTACCTAAGCTATGTAAAGAGAAAAATCATGGCCTGTTTTCTATCCCCACTCGAATGAAAAAATTAAAGTCTTTGTGAAACACTGAAGCCGTTTGCGTAAAAAAGGTTTTTGGGAAAATTTTATCATTGTAATAAGTAGAATATGTTGTTTCAATTAGTAATACTTATGTATCTATTTACATGCTGTATATAATTATTAGGTCAACCCATTCAGTCGTTTTTAGGTAACAATTGAGGAACAATAGTTAGGAACTGTGACCACTGTAGGTGACAAATGTAGGTGGTAGAGCTGATGCCGGGCTCGACTATACCTTCATATGGAGGTACCACCATCTTACTCGCAAACGTCTTCGAAGTTATTAGGGAGAGAGTAAGAAGACAGCCCTCAAACAGGTACAGCACACATCATTTTTAGCCAATCACGACACCTTTGATAGCTATAACGATTGATATTGAAGACAAACAATATTAAGGGGGGTTTATCCCGATTTTGTCTCTTTTCAAATTAATTTTGAAACCAATAAATAGCCAAGAAAAAATTTTGATCTTGATATTTCAGCCCATGATTTCTTACATTTTCCTCGATTCATTTAAATCGTAAAGATAGGTCTGAACCAACGACCTTAATGTATTCACTAGACAAGGCGTTCCGCACTGAAACATTGCGCTTTAAAGTTTGGATAAGTGACTGAACCTCGTTTAGTCGCTTGCAAGCGAGCGAGAGAAGTGGACGCTATTTAGATAACGCCACCGAAGCTGAAGTTACGAATATACAAATTATTTTGTGAAATAATGCCGGTGAAAATTAACACAAGAACTAAAATAGTCATTTTATTATTATTTTGGGTAAGTTACTAATTTGTTTCGTATTAATTTTCCAATAAAACAGTATTTTATCGTAAAAACGCTAGTAGCCATTTCGTATATCCATCTCGCTTACTCATTACCAGAATCATATTAGAGCGAGTAGAATTGCCAGTTTCTCACAGATTAAAAGAAATATTTATTACAGATGTGACAAACTTACGGTGGGAATAAATATTGAAAATGCAGATAGAACTGCCTCTTTTTATGGTTCTGTACCGACGGAGTGCCAAACTGGATCCTGTTACTGAGCCTACGCTGTCTGTCTGTCTGTCTGTCTATCTGTCACAAAGGTTTACCTAGAGATTTTGCGCCGCGATCAGAAGCCAGTTGAAAATTTCAAATAATCGTACTACTGTGGCTTTTATCACGGCGAATAATAAAATGTACTGGAACTAGGAATAGTAAGGCAGTCGTATTTGGGCTCTATTTTCTAAAATTGTTAAACAATTATTTCTACATAACGTTAGCATACGCCATTATTATTATTATTTCAGATGTTAGATAGAAATCACCTCTTTAAAAAATGCCAAATTGCATTCTTCGATACTGCAAAAACTATTCTAGGAAGACAAGAAAATCTGATAGCGTAACGTTTCATAAGTAATAATTTACAGAGTAATGATAAAAATATTGCCAATACAAAAGGAGCAGCTAGAAAAAATCATTAACGGTTAAATTAGGAAACAATGGATTATAAACTTACATTTTGTATGCATAAGATTTGTTTCTAATATTTAACCGTAAATTACGTTTTTTCTATATAAAAAAAATCATTGGTTAATTTAGGAAACAATGGATTATAAAGTTATAAAGATTTGTTTCTAATATTCTAACTTCTCCTATTGTTTTTGGCCATATTTGTATTATTCCTCTGTCAATTTAGGATTTTTGTACCTTATTCGAAAGCTAGTAAAATGCAGATATTTTCAAGCTATTACGCGCGCAACCTTGCTTATTTGTGTTAATCTTTTGTAATTTTCAAGAATTTTAATTTTTTTAGGAGCACGGTGTCAAGGTTTACGTCAAAAATGTGCATTTTATGGCTATTTTTTATTGATAAGGATGTTATCAAAGCGCAACAAATGTAAAATAATGGCTGGTTTTTTTAATATAATTTTTAAAGTTTACTTTAGAAAAATAAATTAAATTCAAAATATCTCAGAAATGGTTCACTTTTAAAAAAGGCATTATATGGTCGAATCGACTACAATAACTCTCTTCTACAACCCCTTCAAAGGATTGCATCTAATTACCAGTCATCCTTTATACGTGTATGGGCATATTTTTTCAATTTTATTTTAATAAATGGTTCATGAAAGAGTATTAATGTTTAATTTATTTGACCTAAATAATTTCTATCTTTTTAAAGTTTTGTTTTACTTCAAATAAACAGACCTTTCGTTTTCGAGCCTAAATGAGTGGTTTACTCTCATGGACGAAACGGAATTAGGTAAAGCTTGTTTCGTAGCGCATCTGCGCGGGCGCCCGCATATTCACCTATTCATCCATTTTACACGTAATTTCCCCGGCCACGTTCAGTTCCATCGTCAGAGGCCGCCCGCCTTACATTGAGAGTAGGATAGCAAATACAAATTCTACGCGTGCAATAGAGATGTCAAGATAAGCGGGCGTGATCCGACGATTAAGCGGAACAAACCCCTAACTGTGACATAAGTTTAACAGGGAACTGCGAGTCTATACAATCAAGGTCGATGGTCTGAACTATGATCTGATTATCATTTCATTTAAGCTTTGTTAAGTTTTGGACAGTGAAACTTGTACTAAAATAAACATCTTGAAAAATGTAATATAAAACGGCCGTCATATGAAAAATCCATCGCTTTAATTCCAAAATAATAAATAAAAACACTTCGAAACCGCGAATTTTCTAAGCGGCGCGCTTCCGCTGAGCAGGACGACCATGTGTAAAACGAAAGCGTTGGAGCTGGACAGATTCCGCCAGTGGTGCACCATGCTTGGGACCGATTGGTGGCGGTATATCTATTGGCTCCCAAACTTGACTTTAGGACAAACTAGTTTGGCCTAGGTCTTCAATGGTTCTGGTTTTCATAAAAAAAATAACCACGAAGGTTATTTAGCCGGGCTCGCCATACTCAACCTACCGATACTCTTCTGCCTAGGCCACGACTTTTAATTTTGGCAAGGCTTTTTTGTTAAATTTTTTCACTCATTGATTTTGGCGGTACTCTATTATTCTGCAATGAAAATCGGTAACTGTACGGGTTAAGTAAGTAGAATTTAAAACGATCTGCCCTTTAAAAGAAAATACAAATCGATACGGAACCCTTACATCGTGTACGACTTTCACTTTACCGGCTATTCAGATATTGTTTGTTTTCTTATTCGTAAGAAGCGAACATATTTCCTCGCTTCCGCCTTGGAAACCAGACTTGAGGACCCTTGCATAGAAGCTTCTGCATTCCTTTACTTACCTACCGTAAGTAATAAAATAGGCCTTCGTTGTAAGGCATAGAGATTGTTTTAGAATGGATTATTTGTCGTATTTGATGCTTTAAGAGTATGGAAAGGATATTTTTAGGATTGCTTCGGTATCTTTAATGCTATTAGCAGAATTGCAATTTTATTATGTACTTCAAGCTATACGCTTTCTTTAGTAGATTGCAGGTCTCTTCTGATAGTATCTTAATTTTAGGGTTCAAATTTAGCTAAACTTCTGCGTAGGTACTTGAACCTATATTTAAAAAAAAATCCTCCATAATAAATGATGATTCTGTAAATTAATTTCAACGCATAAATTATCACGAAATCATAACGTTTCATTTCACTCAGTTCTTTATTAGCTCTTAAATCAATTGGCGAAACAAAAGCGCGTTTTCCGATCATGCATCATCAGAAATTTATCGCATTATGGCCTTCCTGAATCGAACATCAACCAACGACGGCCGGGCGGTTTAGCGGATTCTGATTTATTGAACAAAATCTCCAATGAACTGTGAGGTGGGCAAAGATTAGGGAAATAGTCGTTGGATAGATGCGAGACTTTGGCTCAGGGCGAGTACAATAAAGTGTCTACACATTGCAAACATTGCGAGCAAGAGCGAAGGGTTCCGCACTTAAAATTTATTATTCACATACGAGTACCCCTCTTATATCTTTATTTTTAATAATGATAAAATATTTAAAAAGTCGAATCTGTACATTGTATATTCTTATGTAATTTTAAATGAAATGGGTTATTAGTATTGTATTTAGGCCAAAACTATATTTTTTAAAATTTTTGTCATCTATCCGTCTGTCTGTGTGTATGTATGTATGTATGTTCCTTTAACTTGAGAACCAATGATCAGATTTGTATGCAGTTTTCTTTATTTTCATTAAAGTGATCCTGGTCACATGTTGCATACAGGCAATAAGAGATGTTGATAAAACAACGCAACGCCCAAGCCGAAAATGGGGCAGAGATTGAATAAACGCAGGCGGAGCAGCGAGTAAAAGGCTAGTTATACAATATTTTTCGATTGTGTACTTTCAGAAACAAAGGGGAGAGAGAAACATTGATTTTACATACATTTCTCAAATTATTCAAAAAAATAAGCAACAAAATAGTTTTAGAATCAGTAACGCTTTTATAAATGGGCTACTAGGCTTGAAGAAATAGTATTTCTTTACCCTTGCATTTTTCCTTCTTAATAAACAGAAAAAATATATTTTTGAGGCAATGGCGTCAATTCGGTGTCACACGACATAACTTATATGACAGGACTACCTAAACTTAATTTAAGCCTTCTGTCTTTTTCTTTCTATATTGAAAAGACAAGGATAAGACCCTTGAAATAAGTTTAGTCCTGTCAAATAAGTTAATTCATGTCGTTTCACACCGAATCGTCATCAATATCTCTTAAACGTAGGTATCTTTTAACGTAGGTGGTAGAGCTGATGCGAAGCTCGACTGTGGAGGTACCACCATCTTACTCGCAAATCCTCCCGAAGTTATTTGGGGGAGAGTAAGAGAGCAGCTCTCAGGCAAAACCAGGCGGCCCACCATTGCCTGGAACCGATGGAGGGCGGTATATCCATCCCTAATTGCCAGGCCTTAAAACAGACTAGTGACGGGCAGCGGCGTCACTGGTGCAAGGGTTTCGGCACCGCGCTCACCAACCCGCCTGCCCAGCGTTTGTGAGTATGAGCATTTCTTCCAGGGGGACCGCCAAGAGTGGCGTAATCCTGGAAAGGCCTATGTCCAGCAGTGGACGAAACAGGCTGATGGATGGATGGATCTCTTAAACTTGGTGATGATAATAAATTCTACGCATAATGTACGCATATGACTATTTCAAATTTAAAAGTTGATTGCTTTATCCATCTCGGAGAAAAGTAGCAGTGACATACAGAAAGACAGGGATAATTTTTTTGTGCAAATAAGTACATAGAGCTTCAGTTTTGAAATTGAATTTATGGGGTCTTATCTAAAAAGGCAAAGGATGATCAATCACCTTGTTTGCGAAATACTAAAAATATTTTTTGTGCCTTTATACTTGTTCAAGAACAACCTCGACTCAATTAGTATAGGAGGTCTACATTTTTAAGTCAGTAGTAGTATGTTAATTGAACATTAATTTTGTATGAAAACATTTAAGTTTCTTTAACGGCCGTTATAAATTTTTTTGAATTGTTGTTAGCCCTTAAAATTGTTTGTGCTTGACCTGTGAAGAGTTGAAATGTAAACAAATGTTTTTAAGGAGACCTGTCTACGTCCCGCTGTATAATCTATACCTAAATCATAAATCAGTTCTGCTTCCAACTTTATCAGTGTTTATTGTTGTGGGAATATCTCGATAGAAGCAAGGTTTTGTTAGGCTTCAACATTCAATTAGTATGGCTGACTGTACGTTAATCTGCTTAGGGAATTTTTATTACGTTACTAAAACCAAAATACCTAATTGAATAATTTGGCTAAGTGCGAGTCGGACTCGCGCACAACACGCAGACAGACAGCGGAGGCTCAGTAATAGTCTCTTTTGGCATCCTTTGGGTACGGAACCCTAAAAACTACATTAGCCGTAGAGCCTAACAGTATTCATAAATTGAACGTATAACTTTTAATAAATAAGGTGACTCTTTGACAGTGAATTTCATACTGAAGACTCGGTAAGTAGTCAGGATCAAGGTTTAATGACCCTGTCTGTGAAATATGAAAAATATTCTTTTGCCTATATACTTGTTCAAGAACAACCTCGACTCAATTATTAGGAAGTCTAAATTTTGTTTTGCGTATTTTACAAAAAGGGTCATTGATCCTTGGTCCTGACTCTTACCGAGTCTCCAGTATGAATTTCGCTATATAGACCAAAGTCGCCTTAAATATCAGTGCGTTGAGCAGGCAAAAGTAGGTTAAAACAGTTTAAAATGACTAAAAAAGTACCTAGCTGAATGGAAACATTAATTTTAACTGTTTTTGTAATAACCTTTTGGTTTTGTCTGGTTATTGGTTCTTTTTCCAAAGCAAGTAGTTGCTAAACGACAAATGTAAGGTTTATTAAATAAAATATATCTGAAAAACAGTAGAATCTAGTAATAAGTTATTTGGCCCCGTAGAGAAAATTTGTTATTTTCCTCTATGTTTGGCCCTCTATTTAAATTTATCTATTTTTTAACTCCTAACAACTTTGTTCGTGCTGTCATCTAGTTTGATCTTTTCGAAACTGTTGAGCTCCATTCAGTTTGATCCAGGGGCGATGCCCGCCTGCTTAATATAGCAATGTTTTTTGCAATCATTGAGTTTCTAATGTTACCCAAATAGTGGTAAAACCTAAGTAGGTGATGATCGTTCATTTCGGACTTTTACATAATCTTAGGTTTAACCACAATGACAATGTAGTCCTAAGATTAACCAGGTGACTGCCGGTAATAGTCCGAAACTAACGATTATTTAAAAACTACTTCCTATGAAGGTTAATTTTATGGAAGAATATCTTTTGCCCGTAGCTCCGCCCGCGTGTTATTTGGTTTAAGGACATGCTTTTTCCGGGATGACAAGTAGCCTATGTGTTAAGTTAGGTTATAAGCTATATCCATTCTAAATTTCATCCAAATCCGTCCAGCCGTTTCAGCGTGAAAGAGTAACAAACATACACACACACACACACACACAAACATTCGCATTTATAATATTACTAGGTTTTGCCCGCGGCTCCGCCCGCGTGTTATTTGGTTTAACGACATGCTTTTTTCCGGGATAAAAAGTAACCTATATGTTAAGTTGCGGTATAAGCTATATCCATTCTAAATTTCATCCAAATCCGCCCAGCCGTTTTAGCGTGAAAGAGTAACAAACATACACACACACACACACACAAACTTTCGCATTTATAATATTAAATAGTAGGGTAGTAGGATAGGATAATATGTGATGTGATTATGTGATGTAGTCAACCATCATAGAATAAAGTATAAAGTATAAAGTATGGTAGAGAACCTTATTGTGAAGTCTGAAGCACATAAGCAGAAATATTTAAGGGGGGGGGGGGTTATCCCGATTTTGTCTCTTTTCAAATTAATTTTAAAGTAATAAATATTTGTCACATTTCACTCGATTGATTATTGATTATATTACGATTACTTGCTTTTCCCTCGATCCGATTAAATCACAAAGATAGGTCTAAACTATGATCTAAATATAATTGAGCTATATTAAGTTTTGGACAATAAAACTTATATTAAAATAAATGTCGTGAAAAATTTGATGTACAACTGATTAAAAACTCATCCCTCTTATTGCCAAAAAATGAATAAAAGCACTTCAAAACCGCGAGTTTTCTGAGCGGCCCGCTTCCGCTGAGAAGGACAAACATGTGTAAAATGAAAGCGTTGGAGCAGGACAGATTTCTCTGCAAAACCTCCCACTTCATGACTACAGCCTCACGACTTTCCACTTCTTAGTTCCGTTCCTACATTTTAATATGTCAGCATAAATGTTGTTCACGAACCAATGCAGACTGATAATTATGGGAAAAGTTTTTCGTGGAATAGGATAACCGTGTAAAAGCAAAATAAATTGTCGAATTAAAGCTACTTCACCATGGTACCCCGATAACAGTCTCGAGGGGTCCGTAAATCGTTATAATTGGCACCGGTGTTCTCTTGTGGCTCACTTCTGAAGGAATGTGTAATACCTTGTAATAAATGTCTATTCACTTGGGTAATTTGGATAAATAGATAATATGATTGAATCACACTAATATTATAAATGCGAAAGTTTGTGTGTGTTGTGTGTGTATGTTTGTTACTCTTTCACGCTGAAACGGCTGGACGGATTTGGATGAAATTTAGAATGGATATAGCTTATACCCTATCTTAATACATAGGCTACTTTTTAACTCGAAAAAAAGCATGTCGTTAAGCCAAATAACAAGCGGGCGAAGCCGCGGCCAAAAGCTAGTAGTAATATATGAATCGAAGATCGGAATTCTACGAAGTTCTTTATTAATATACAAAATAAGTTGCTTTTATGCTCTAATACATAGGTAACACTAAAAGTTTCCGGAACTGGCCACTTACATAAACAATATTTAAAAATTTATTGCAACATTTGAAAATAAAACTCTTTGGCTGTAGAATGCAGTTTGTTTCATCTGACTGTCTTTTGTTTTTACCTTGTGGCGCCATTTAAAAAATTGTGTGTCTGCATCAACATGGATTTAACTCGGGAAAATTTTCGTAGTATGATTTTCTACGATTTTAAGTGTAATTTGACAGCTCAACAGAGCATCGCTCGGCTTGAAACAGCTTTTGGCAATGAAGCACCATGCAAGACGACTGTTTATAGCTGGTTTGCAGAATTCAAGCGTGGTCGTATCAATCTCAGTGACGAATCTCGCGATGGTCGGCCATCCACCGCTGTGACCAACAAAAACATCGATGCTGTGCGCCGTATGATTGAAACAGACAGGCATGTGACCTACCATGAAATTCGTGCATCCTTAGAAATAGGCATGAGTCAAATACAATCAATCCTACACAAACATTTGGGTGTGAGAAAGCTGTGCTCGCGGTGGATCCCACACAACTTGACCGAGGCTCAAAAAACGGACCGCGTCACTTGGTGCAGTGCCATGCTTACCAGATTCAACGAAGGTGCGTCAAATTTGGTGTGGGACATAGTAACAGGTGACGAAACATGGATTTATTGCTACGATCCCAAAACAAAGCAGCAATCGAGCGTATGGGTCTTTCAAGATGAGCCGAAACCAACCAAAGTGGCGCGCGTGAAAAGTGCATCTAAGCGGATGATTGCTTCTTTTTTTAATAAAACTGGACACGTGGCTACTGTTGCTTTAGAGAATCGTCGTACCGTGAATAGTGACTGGTACACGACCATTTGTTTGCCGGAAGTTATTGACGAACTCCGTAAAAATAACCGTAAACGCCGTATCATCCTGCACCACGACAATGCTAGTTCTCACACGGCCAGACAGACAAACGACTTTTTGAAGACGAAAAATGTAGAACTCATGAGTCATCCTGCATACAGTCCCGACCTGGCACCTTGTGACTTTTTTCTGTTCCCAAAAATTAAGAACCAATTACGCGGTCAACGATTTTCATCACCAGAAGAGGCTGTCGAGGAGTATGAAAAACACGTTTCAGAGGTCACCACAGGGGAGTGGCACAAAAGTTTTCAAAACTGGTTTGATCGAATGAAAAAGTGCATAGACGCCAAGGGAGATTATTTTGAAAAACAATAAATTAATTTTGTACCTTTAATAGTATTTTTTCATATTCATTCCGGAAACTTATAGTGCGTAGATAGAATATGAAAAGAAAATATCAATATAACGAACTCTGGTTGTAATATAATAATTTATTTAACAGAAAAAAGCAATTTATTTAACAGACTGTAGTTCTTAGATCTTATTTTATCAAAAGTTTTAGATTGATATCAGTGGATGTAGATGAAGCTAAAAAAGTGTGTCAGGATCGTAGCAGATGTAAATCTGTTGTCTCGGCTTACCCGTGAGTATATTTATGTATGTATCAAAAGCTTTATTGAACACTCCAAATCAATTTATTGACGTTCTCAAATAAATTTCCGCATATTTCCAGGGTTTGAAATTAATTATTGACCTATAACCAGCTCACAGGCCTTACCGTTTATGTCGAGCCACAGACAAACAGAGTCCTAGAATAATTCCATTTATATCCTAATTTATAACTTGTCAAATTTATTATTTTCTATCTATTATCTCCACTCTGTCACTCATAAAGGCGTGTTTACAACAACAGTTGCAATCTGAAAAGAAGTTCCACTTTTATGTCCAATTCTCATTTGATTTTTATGACCTGAAACGAGTGCTGGGTCGTGGATAGTAGAGTAGCTATTAGCATACTGATGAAGTTTCAGAATGGCTTCATGTTCAAGTAATTATGCAGCGTAGTGGTCGGCTGTTACTTTGCTTGCTGCATAAAAGACGTCCGAGACAATGTAAGTTTGCTGAACATCTCCACTGTTTCGTTTTTTTTATGTTTATGAATGAAATCCCGTTTATCCTATATTATAACATATCGTCTCGACATGAATCCACGAGGGGGTGTCAGAGGTATTCCCGAGTGTGTTCACCGACGATTATTACGTCCCAACGTGATAGGTGGAGAGCCCTATCGTACTTCGAGCACAATTACACGCTTTTACCCTATATTATATTATACTAGCTTTTGCCCGCGGTTTCACCCACGTTGAATTAATTTTGGTGTACTCCTACAAAATCAGTCAATATTTTTCGGACTGTTACCTACGGTAAACACAGCTGGTGAAATGTGTGTGCTATACGCCTCTGTTTCTCATTTTGTATGTCTCTTTTATAGCTTGTCTATGGGAACAAAGGGAAAAAGTATTTTTTGTTCTATTCTAGATCTAGTGCAAAGTTTCAGCCCAATCGGTTCGGTACGGCGTGAAAGGGTGGTTTTCTATAGAAACTTGAAATCTCATTTTCATTCCAGGGGAACGGATTTATGCGATAAAAAGTAGCTTATGTCCTATTCAAGGTCTAGAATTACATTTATGCAAAATTTCAGCCCAATCGGTTTAGTAAGCATGGCGTTTCTATAGAAATTTGAAAGCTTATTTTCATCCCATAGGAACTGATTTATAGGATAAAAGGTAGCCTATGTCCTATTCCAGGTCTAGAACTACATTTGTGCAAACTTTCGGCCCAATCGGTTCAGTAGTTATGTACGGCGTGAAAGAGTAACAATCATCCATACATTCATACATCCAAACTTTCGCATTTATAATATTAGTGGGATGGGATTAGTGGGATAGGATGGGATTAATCAAATTAAGTATATTTTTAGTAATTTTGGTAGTATCATTTATGTTGGTAGGTGAATTTAACTAAGATTTTTTTTAATTGTTATCTAATGTTATATAATTATAATACATAGTCAGATTGATATCTCAAGATTTGGTAGCTCAATGGCTCTGACTTGAAAAATTCAAACTATGCTGTACTGGCTTTTTTTTATTGATGTATGTGTAGGACAAAAAACCGTGTTTTTATATTTCTAAACAATAAAAGGATGTGGTTCCTTTTCGTCTACCAGTCCAGCGTTCCATGCATTGTTTATATAACTCTAAGTCACCCTACATTATGTATTTAACATGGCAGTACAAATCATGTTTAGTTCATGTTCTGGCCGTAGAACACGCGTTTAACTGGTATTAATTGTGTTAATTGCCTACAGCTTCCAGGAAACACTCGTAGATAGATTAAGTAGGTGCAATGTATATTACATGCGCTACATAACAACTGGCTCATTCCACGGTGACGGCCATGACGTTTCAACTCAAAATATAATGGTTCTTCTCATTGTACTTCTTCTTATTGAGTTTCTTCTCTTCTTCGCTCGTTCGCGACTCTGCTCGCGTTTATTCAACCTGTACCGTTTTCGGCTTGGGCGTTATTTTATCAATTTATATCTTACTAGCTTTTGCCCGCGGCTTCACTTGCGTGATATTCGGTATTTACGTCATGCTCTGGAATGTGCCAGAAAAGGGAGTAAACATTTTTTCCGACTATTTGCGATATGGCTTAGCATGAAAAGGGTGCTATAAGAGCCAGAAATCTACTGCAATACATCTCTGTTAGCAACATTCCGATATTTGTTGTTCTCTGCGTATATGTAGAGTTTCAATCTCAAAAAGAAGCACGCAGAGTGGCCATGCATACATAAAAAAAATATAAAAATTTTGCTACCAAACAATTGAAAAGTTTATATAACTCCTAAGTTTTATTAATAACAAGAATTTGAAAAAATTCCTCGGGCCAGGATTCGAAACTGCGACCTCTTGTTTTTTTCAAATTCTTGTCTTTACATTTGTTTCTATTTTATCTTTTCTGGTTTGTAATGCACTCTAATAATAATATTTAGAGTATTCCAATGCGATGGATTTCGGAATAAAAACATAATCTCAATTCCTAAGTTAATAATAAAAAAAGATATCCTCCTTAAATAACCTAACATAATCTTTTTTATCGTATTTCTGAGCTCTGCCTCGTGTTTTGTGTTTGTATTGAAATGGGTTAATAGTATGTATATATGTTCTGTTTTAACCCGAGAACCACTCAACAGCAAAAATTAAAAGACGCTACTACGCGAGCAAATAATATTAAATATCTTTATTTGAGGTCACATTATGTATTGGTGCATACAAAATCTATAAAGATTAAAACTATAATCTGAAAGACAGTTAAAAAAAAAATGTATACTTATTGCAAGATTTTAAAAGTATATCAACATTAACCATTATTTCAGTTAATACAGATCAATATTAAAATAAAAGTAAAAAAAAAATAAAGTAATAAGTGTATAAGTCTTATCACACTAATATTAAACATGCGAAATTTTGTGTGTGTGTGTGTGTGTGTGTGTGTACGTTTGTTACTCTTTCACGCTGAAACGGCTGAACGGATTTGGATGAAATTTAGAATGGATATAGATAATAACCCAACTTAACACATAAGCTACTCTTCATATCGGAAAAAAGCATGTCATTAAACCGAATAACACTAAAGTTTATTTATTGTTTGTTTGTTTCTTTAATTACGCTTTATTTATTTACTCATACTATGCGTTGAAAAACGTAGTACGATACACGTGCGTCCTCGTATAAGCTATTGCCACCTTTACGCACTCGTAGCATAAGCTACTATTATTGTGCACCATTTCAAAAGAAAACTTACTGTAGAAAACAATACACATATCTTATCCTCATCGCTTAAAACGATTTCTTCCAGACAACCTTTGGGTGGAAATAAGGTCAAGAAGACAAAACATGAAGGTGATGCACATAAAAGGAATAACAATTTAATTTTGTGAGGTTTGGAATTGATTTAAAAAACCGACTACATGAATAGCTGAACTTTTCTTGAACTATTAACAAAATTATTAAACAAAAAGGATGACTGACGAGAGACTAAATCTTCTAAAAAGAAGAATAAAAAACCCGCCAAGTGCGAGTCGGACTCGCGCAGTAAGGGTTCCGTAGCATTATCTACAAAAACGGCAAAAAAATCATGTCTGTTGTATGGGAGTGCTCAGGTCCGACTCGCACTTGACCGGTTTTAGTATTTTTTGTTACAGCAGCAACAGAAATACATCATCTGTGAAAATTTCAACTGTCTAACTATCACGGTTCATGAGATACAGCCTGGTGACAGACGGACAGACAGACAGATAGAGAGACGGACAGCGGAGTCTTAGTAATAGGGTACCGTTGGTTACCCCTTGGGTACGAAACCCTGAAAAGATAAGTAGAGAATAGTCTTTAAACACTTACCTACACCAATAAAAATTCAAACGGAATTACTGAGGCATACTGGGTTATACAATTTCGCCCAACCCTTTGCCATTTTCCGAAAGAGCTCCAGGTTAATATCTCTCTAAACTCAGTTTGACCCGCATCCTTTCATCTCCACAAATTGTCAAGTAAACCCATTTAAATTCCGAAAAAGTCATTATGACGTCATCCAGACCCAAATTAAGGTAAATAAATAAAGTTGTAAGCCAGTTGCCGTTAATTTGCGCGCTCTGGAGGGCGTCTGGAAGGCACCATGGCTATAAATCGTTGTAATTGGAGGGTAGCTATTACTACTACACCTTTCTCGTGGCGAGGGTCCTGCCCTGGTTATGATGTATATATGCGGGGCTTGTTATGTGGAGGTATTGGGAAGGGATTTCTCTTTTTGGTTTCTTTGAGATTAGAAAGAAAAGTTAGTGAGTGAGCAATGTGATGTAGTTGCCAAGTGTGTCAGGATCGTACCATATAAATATTTCTATTCTCTGTCTACCCTTCTGAAAGCCAGGTAAAATGGTTTAAGTTTAGAAAAAAGTGCTATATAGTGATAGTACTCGTCTATATATGTAATAGATCCTTCATTACGAGATCTTGAAAAAAATAATCCTCTATCCCAAAGAAATGTTAAATACCTACTCGAATGAAACAATTTAAAAACCGTATTTTTTTATACTTCCGTCGTAGCGAAGCATACAAAATAATGAAGCAAAAAAATGATGGTACATTAATCTAAACAGGAATATTTATCTTTGTTTAATTAAACAGTTTTACTTGTCCACGAAACTAATATATTAATAGACCCAACTGGTTTCGCTAACAAGCATTTTCTAGGGGTTTTAATTCAACAAGTGTCTTATTTAAACAAAGATTCTAATAAGTTCCAGCAAGTGCCGACAGTCACAGCCATCATCATTTTTGAAATATTTATGTATGTTTTTATACGTTTGACAATAATGGATGGCAAACGTCCGAGAGACTTAGGATAAAGGGCGCTTGATCAGGAAGAAGAAAATCGTACAGGTGAGGCGTTAATTAGTCTGTCCAGAGACTTTTGCAAAATCTAACTGGTAACAGACGAATTACTGATACTATGTATCTGCCTGTAATTGTTAGGTAAGGCTTCTTATAACGTCATGCCGGAACACGATGATGAGTCACTTGGCAGAGCATGTTTCGTCATGAGGGTGGTAACAAAGCCAAACTACCAAATCCTACAACCAGTTGAAGTGAAAGGTTTAGTAAGTTTTGGATTTTAGTCTAACTCTCCAGGGAATGCCAGGTTGTATATAAGTGTACGCCACTCGGAGAGTCTTCTTTCATGCACCCCAAGTGCAATAGACCTTAAAAGTGGTGTTATGGAAGTTTGGATGTTTCGATGAGAGGATAATGCACCAAAAATTTCAAGAGAATTTTAGGACAAACGAAACAGAGCCCATTTCCATCTCCAATTATTGGTTTTGGGTCTAATCCGTTTTTGGAATAATCGTTAATGTTGGCATTAGTAGTATAAATAACCCTGACACGTAAGTTAAGGACCAAATGAACACGCTGTATGTACATATGTGTACTATTTGCACCGTGTATAACAATTATGAGAACGTAATATAATAGCGGCAATGAGCAATGAAATTTTAAAACCTAATTATATGATTCGTTTCCTGGAAAGAAACCCGAGCACGTAGCCACCGAGATACTCACCCATACGAATACGATCATTATCTGGGACGCCACGAGAATCCCAAATTGAAACAATCAGCGAACTTTCAGATGTAAGGAACATTCTGAGTGAGCACTCTTTGTCAGATTAACGAGGTTTTAGGGGTGCTTCATAGGAAAAAACGCTTACAGTGTAGCCTCAGTATCAATCCGTTTGTTTACAGCTTAAAAAGTACCTACTGAGCCAATAAGGCTGTTTGGACATGTGGAGTGAGATAGAAAAATTGACAGAAATCCATATTATTTATGGTGACCGTGAAAAACGAAAACCGTAGGGAACTTCAAGCATTTTTGAAGTTCAAGTGACGAGTAAATTATCGTAATAAGTATTGGTCTCTACATCGACAATACAGTCTATAAAACTTTATATTTAACTAGCTTTTGCCCGCGGCTCCGCCCGCGTCTTATTCAGTTTAACCTTAAGTTAGGGTATAAGCTATATCCATTCTAAATTTTATCTAAATCCTTTCAGCCGTTTCAGCGTAAAAGAGTAACAAACACACACACACACACACACACACGCACGCACAAACTTTCGCATTTATAATATTAGTAGGAAGGAAGTAGGATTAGCCGTTGCCCGCAACTTCCTTCGCACGGATAGCAAAAAATATGTTTACAGATCATCGCACCAAGATGAAATGTTATAATTATTATGTATAAGTTGCACTTGCTTTATTTATTTATTTTCTTTATTAGGAAAACCAGTAGTTAGTAAGCTAATTTTAACACTACACATTGAACATAAATAACTGCTAAACTTCTAACTTATTAAAGTAATCACAGCATGCATTTTATATAAGTGACGTATAACATGTAAGTATACACATATCTTAAATTCTTAATTACTAAAATTACATTAATAATTTACAAATTCTAAATTTTATCTTAATATCTAACTACTAAAACTAACAAACATCATTTCACTTTAGATAGAGCTTTTCTACACAATAATTTAAAACAACCTAAACTATCTGCATTAATATCATAGGTGTGACTTACTTTATTATAGGTGTTTAGAAGGAGCAAATTGACCCAGAACAGTCCGGGATAAAGGCGGAGAAAACATTCCAAAAGGAGCGCGGGGACAATTATATGGAATTTTCATGTTAATTTTACTTAAAAGCTGAGGGCTGTCGATTTTACTGTTTATGACATTGTACAAAAAGGACAAGTCTAATATATTTCGTCGCTCAGATAGGCCACTAATATTGAAATAACTCAATCTTTGAGACCAGTTTTTTCCCGAGACCGCAGCTATAAGTGAGATGCCAAAGGAATCTCTTCTGAAGACGCTCAATCCGCAGCTTGTGTTTCGTGTAATGGGGAGACCACGCCACAGAGCAATACTCTAAGTGGCTGCGAACTAGAGCATTATACAACAGTATTTTTGTTTGTAATAGTACATTATGATACAAGTGAGCTGCGTTGGACATTAATAATGTCTAATGCTCACGCGTTTCACACGACGTTTTTCAACACACTTGGAAGGAAAAATAATAAAATTTAACTGTCTTTTTTTTCCACATCATCAAAACCACAGCTATAAACTGAAAACTTTCTTTGAAAAATGGCGGCGGAGATTTTGTTTTGGCGCAGATGGAAATAGAGGCACTGACGCATCCATCAAACAGCCAAATATTGCCAAACAGCCAAATATTAAATATTAACAAACTAAATATTTTTGTATTTACAATAAAAATTTCAGTTAATTACCTAGTTGATAAAAATTAATAATTCGACTAACTTAAATTATTATTTATTATATTTTAACTGAGACAGTTTATTTATTCGCAAAAACTTTACTATTTCTCAAGACATCAAAACTCTTTGCTAAGATAAAGAAAAAACTGTAATGTAAAAAGCACTAGTACGATAATGTAAAGTAAAAAGCCCGCGTGTTTAATATGCTGCATTATGACCCTAAGAACGATGCAATAAGGGCCACTTTATAAGCAAGTGTGTTGAAACAATAATTTGGCTAAGTGCGAGTCGGACTCGCGCACAAAGGGTTCCGTACCAGCACATATTACGGGTACGCAACCCCAAAATGACCGCCTTTAAGATCTTAGCGCCTACTATCATCTCGCGAATGAACCTCGGTGCAAAAAGGTTGACAATCACTCTTAGCGCTATTTATCATCTGATCATTGAACTTCGGTAAAATATGTCAAACAAGTCATAAGATGGCGCTATGAGGTTTATTGTATGAGGACCTATTGTTTCTACCTATTACGAGGCATGCCTTTTAAGTTTTGTCGTTTGAAGAAACAAAAACAACTGGAACCTAATAGTACTTTTTATTGTTTTTCAAAGTATTCTCCACGTCGTTTACAACACTTCTCCATTCGCTCGAACCAGTTATTAAAACATTTATTCCACTCCAAAGTGGGGGTGTTCAATATGGCTGATTTGAAAGCGTCGACTGCTTCTTCACCGGACTGGAACCTTTGACCACGAAGAGTTTTCTTAATTTTAGGAAATGTAAAGAAATCTTTAGGGGTTAGGTCACGACTGTATGGAGGATGGTCAAGAATTTCTACGTTTTCCTGCTTCAAATACTCAATCGTTTGATGAGCGCTGTGTGAGCTTGCGTTGTCATGATGTAGGATGATGCTTCGCTTTGGGTTAGATTTCCGAAGTTCGGCGATGACTTGTGGTAAACAAACTGTGGTATACCACTCTGCATTAACCGTTCTACGATCTTCAAGTGCAACTGTCACAACATGCCCGGTTTTCGCCACGAACGTAGCCACCATCTTCTTTGAAGTTCTTTGAGAGCGAACAACTTTAGTCGGCTTTGGTTTGTCTTTGAAGACCCAGATTGTGGATTGTTGTTTGGAATCAGGATCGTAGGCATAGATCCAAGATTCGTCACCACTGATGATGTTGTAGACGTGATTTGACTCTCCTCGGTTGAATCTTTGAAGAGTTTTCTTACACCATCTGACGCGGGCCTTCTTATGATCGTCGGAAAGCAAATGCGGGATCCAACGGGAAACTAGCTTACTCACACCAAGCGCCTCATGCAAGATCTTTTGAATGGTTGTCCCTGAGATGCCTAATAACGCCTCTATCTCCCGATATGTCACATGACGATCTTCGAGGATTAGATCTCTCACAGCGACAATGTTATCTTCAGTGAAGGCGGATTTTGGACGTCCTTCACGAGATTTGTCACTAAGACTGGTATATCCACGTTGGAATTCTAAATACCAGCGTTCGACAGTCCGCAGACATGGGACTTCATCATGGAACACAGATGTTAGCTCTTCGGAACACGGAATCCGTGTTACGCCTCTTCGGAAGTTATAGAACATGATTGCACGGACATTTTTCTTAGTAAGATTCATTTTCGTACGTGACCTGACAGATTCAAAACAACGCTGTGAGTAAACAATTTCATTAATCTTAATTCTTTCAATTGTTTTGAAATTCCAAATTCACCAAATTTGAATATTGAGCAGTTCTAAATTCAAAATTTGCGGCAAATATGTAAACGACAGTACTTAAAAGGCATGCCTGTACCTACGGTTATAACTGTAGACCCCTGTGACAGATGGACAGACAGTCAGACAGCAGAGGCATAGTAGTTAATAGGGTTCTGTTGGGCACCCTTCGGGTACGGAACCCTAAAAATTGGTTTTCTTGCTGGGTATATCTCCGGCTCCCGTCATCGTAATAAAATAAAATATATACCAGTTGTTAAGAGGATGCGTCGCGGTTGAATCAATTACTAATACCACATACAGAAAGCTCCGCAGTGCGAGAGAGACGGATTCTGAAAAAAAGGCAAAATGACTAAACTTATCAATGATATTATTACATAAAAAACATAAACATAAAACATATCGTCACGACATGAAACCCCGAGGGGGTGACAGAGGTGTTCCCGTGTGTGAATAGTGAAAATGCAAGGTACAGTCCACACCCGGTACACCTGCGTTTCACCGACAATTATAACGTCCCAACGTGATGGGTAGTGAGCCCTATCGCCGTTATAGTATTATTTAAAAATAAACTGAAAATCGTGTGAAATATTTGTAATTTCAGAGATCAACAACGTTTATACATATTTTATTATATAAGTAAATAATATATTAGAGTGTGCATTATATTCTGGCAAAAGTACTTTTTTTAATATTGTTACGTAGTACCGGCGCACGAAACAAAAATCTCACACATCATGGAACGCGTTAGAAAGTTCGTAAATAATCTCAGCGCGGATGACGTGTGGACGCTTCCAGACCAAGGTCACAACTGGACAATGCGAGAAGTTTCCTTTCCGCCATTGAACTCGTAATGTCTTGGACGAAGAAGTGAGAGAAAGCATTCAGGTTGGAAAGGGACGGATACAGACTGGAGTCCTCGACACGCTGACGTGAAGCGTGACGCGCGTTCCATAATGTGCGAGAGGGTTCTAGCGACATCGCGTCACTTGAACTGGAAAGAAGTGGGAGAGAGAAAGCATATAGGCTGGGGTTCTTCAAATGCGTTCCATAATGTGGGAGAGGGCTCTAGACAGCTCGCGAAGCCGGCGCGGCGTACGGTATAAAAAACGGGACGGGTAGCGGTCGACAGTCAGTTCAGTGTTAACTACGAGACAAAGCGGAAACTCTAGTGAACTAAAGGACAACTCTAGTAGTGACTAGTGAAGTGCGACTGTATAGAGCGAATATAACTCGGTAACGATTCTAGTTAGTAGTAGTGAGACATTTTTCAAATTATAGTGCGGACAAATTAGGCATTCCAGCGAGTCCACTGAGTTCAGTTAGTAATTCCAGTTGTTATTTAGTTTCAGTTGTGTTCAAATAGTGTATGTGATTACAAATAAAGACAGTTAGTGGTTTTTGGTACAAATTGGTATAAAATTAATTTATCTCGAACCCCAGCTCCTAACAATATGTAGCGTTGCTAGGTATATTCTTCAAACAAGAAATTATAAATGATAATTTTGTGAGGACTATCCTCTTTATAAGATTTTGACAAAAAAGTATCATCAAAATCAGTCCAGTGGATTTATTGTGATGTTCGAACAAAAAAAAGATGGAAAAAATATCCAAAAATCGGTGATTTTGAGTCAGGGACTCTTGCTCGTAAACACAATATCGTAACCATTTTTATGTAAATATCTTTAAAGCACAGACACTTCTGTGACAGCTTTAGTGTGTAGATGGGTAGATGTCGTGTTAATTATTAGTTTTATTTAGTTGTTATTTATATGGATTGCTTTCATTCGCAGGAAATTACCCTTAGGTCCTTGCGCACGTAACAAGGATGGTGGAAAAAAGCACACAACTCGACTTACTATACTTGTTTCTTCAATCTTCGCAGAACAATAAAAATGGCATTTAAATTAATAATTATATAATATACTATATTACATTACAAATTAGAACATGGGCCAGATTTTTTTTAAATTACGCCTTATGCCGGAATAAAAAATGTGTATTCTTAGTTGCCTGTTATCACAGGAAACTGTGGTGACGAGAGAGAGCCAACATCGTGTCCTTTAGCTCAATGACACACGCAACGCAATTTCCGGCTGGAATATTTCAGATGCACCTAATTTGTTATATAACTGCAAATGGTTTGTGATGAAGTTATGTAACTTTATACAAATTAGCACTGTTGCCACACGTAAAGTGGACGGAACAAAATAACATCCCTGGGTCACCCGCGCTAGCTAGGCAGCTGTCCGACTTATTTCCTTCCGGCGAGTCGGTTCCTTCGTCGCTTCTATAAACCTTACGGCTGCCTTGAAATTAATCGACATTGTACTCAGCATTATTACCCAATCTAGTATATATAGGTTAAATACTTAGCAAATTGTTTGTGATATAGTCACGAAGCATTTTCAACAGACATATCATTTATTACTAAGTAGCAGACCAAACATAAGGATTTAATAGTTTGGCAAGTTTCCGTACAAAAAATAAGCTACATTTAGGCTTCATGGTACGAAGAAACGTATAATAATGTGTTGTTTTGGCTGGCTTATGCTTGAAACATATTTGTTAATTCCTAAACTAGTCTCTAGTATGTTTGGAAACAAGCAATATTTATATTTAAAAGATCCCGTAGTTCACTGAGCTAAAATTGCCACGCGTTGACACTATGCGTTTATTATTAATGTTAGGTATGCTACTATATTATACGTCTGTGGCATTTTCAGGAATTCACAACTATAAAGCGTCCGCCTGGATCGTTGGAAATCGGTGCGTATGTCTGTATATTCCGTTTTCCGCCCGACGACGATCGTCCCGAAATTATCGGTGCGAGTGTCATCGCGCTAATTGAAGAGGCTTGAAACACGTAACCCGTTTTAGGCGTAATTATGTGCTAGCAGTGTCCCAATCACTAAAGAAATAATTCGGCTGTTTGCAATATCACCATGCCATTTTAGGGAAAGGAGAATGAGAAGATTAGGATAAGGACCACTGTACTTTCTTAACGATAATATACGAATTATACAAAATCATTAATTTCATTTGGTAGAAATTTCGATGGTATCTTTTTAAAATAACATGAAATCGGTGATAACTTGTCAATCATTGAACGAGCGAGCGAAGCGAGCGAGCTCTCCGATTCTACTAGAACAATCCGGCGTTTGTATGTATGTATGTTTGTTCGACGATAACTCGAGTATGTAGGTAGTTGATCGAAATGTCATGAAATTTGGCAGACGAGTATAATAATGTTCAAGTTCAATCATCAAGAGTAGCAAAGCTATTGATGTTGCTCTAAAGCAGGGGTGAGCAAACAGCCGATCGCGAGCTGTTTTAGGGTCGTGCGCATACTTACAAAAGTGTACCTAATTGTTTACTGACGGACATCTGTCTTCGTGCTTACGTTTGGCACTTAGTAACTAGGAGTTCGCCCTGAACTGTGAACTCGCGCTCGCCCGATTCGCGCTTGACCGATTTGGCTCATGATTGAACTTGAAAATTATATTTGCCTTATTTACTCGTCTGCCAAATTTCATGACATTCAGATCTACGATACTTGATTTATCGTCGAACAAACATTCATACATACAAACGCCGGATTGTTCAAGTAGACTCAGAGAACTCACTCGCTTCGCTCACTCGTTCAAATACGTTCCTTCCTACGAGGAATTAGCGGAAAACACGCAGTGCCTCTAAGTAATATGTACGTAGCTAGATCTTGGATTTTGATCGAAGAGCTAGATACCTTCAATAAAGGCCTTTATAATTTCTTTTTTTCTGCTTGCGAGTCGATCGCTTGTCGTACAATTTTACTGTGGTAGATCGCCGATGGTGTAAGTCTGCCCACCCCTACTCTAAGGCTTTATCTCAATACTAGTGTAGCTATAAAAGGCACTTCTCCATATTTATTCTATTGCACAGGAAACAATGCGTTCAGTTTGACGTCTCAAGATGCGTTTCGTTGCTTTGCAGGGGGTATGAAGTAGTCTTGACGGTGCCCTGAAAGAGATCGCTGAAAAGACTGATAGCCCTATTGTTTAGTGCAATTTATTTTATTTACTGTATTGGTACAATAAACAGCAGATTTTGTTAATATAAAATATGTCATTTGAGGAATAAATACGGCCAATAGCAGTTGTTCACCATTGAAATTGGAAATGACAAAAGCTTACAAAAATAAACGGCCTTAAAAATATATCTATCGTAAACAATAGGTAGCAAAAACTAAAACAATATAAACGAAATAAACCAAATTATAAAATCAATATTTTTTCTCATTTGCTTGTAAATATTTTATAATTTTTTCGTTTGAACTATACCGGGTTTAACGAGACAAGTCACGTAAATTGAACCACATATTATTAGTTAACTGATCATACGTCAGTTTGTCCCATGAAAATGGTTTAAGTAAAAACTTTTTACATTTACATACAATGGCACAGCAAAAAAGAAAAAATACTTTAAATGAAAATATAAAAAACAAACAAACTTTGATGTCTTTTTTTATTTTGGGCATTGGGAATTTTTTATTTACCATAAATTCATTTTTTTTTTCTTTTGATCGGCTTTTGAAAAACTTAAAACATAGATACATATAACCTGAAAGATAAAATTAAAATGGGCAGGTATTTTCGATGGTTATTGCGATAAAAAAATGTATACCTATATATTGTGTTCAAAATTGTATAATATAGATTAAATAAAAAAACTGACTGTAAGAGATGAAAAGAGTGATAGAGCAGGAGAATAAAGAGATAATCTATTGATTTCGTTTTGTTTTTAATATTATTTAATTCAGATTTTGGCCTGATTATTAGACTTTCTCTTGTCCTGTACTTTCTAATTCTACTAAAACTTGTTGAACAATTTTCTTCTCTACATTGTAATGCACCCTTATTAATGTTTAGAATATCCAAAGCAGTATAGATTACGTAAAGTAAAGTAAAGTAAAGTAAAGTAAAAATTTATTTGCATAAACATGCGTTGTAAGTACAGGTCTTATTGTATCTTAATATTAGAAACAGCACATTTTACCATATTATATAGTATGCAAATATTTATTCTTAAAAAAAACTAACATGCAACAATATAAGCTAATTTACCTCATATGTATTGTATTTACGTTATTAATTATTATACTGTACGTATATACATTATCATATTATTATTTATTATATTAGATATTTATTATGAAATTTGCACAATATGAAAGTAAACATCCTAATATAAGTATATACATTTTAATTATTTAAATATTCTTTGATATCATAAAAACATTTATCTTGGAGCCATGTATGTAATTTCCTTTTTAGGATTTTTATTGGCAAGCTTTTGAATTCTTGTGGCAATGTATTGAAAATTTTGATCGCCATGCAAGAAACATTCTTTTGAAATATGTTTAATTTACATTTTGGCATATAAAGATTGTCTTTATGCCTTGTCTGCTTTTAATAAGCATCTGTATTTTTTAAAAAACAATTTTGATGTTGTGCCACAAACAAACAAATTTCTTTAATATACATGCACGGCAGAGGTAGAATCTTTAATTTTTTAAAAAGAGGTTTACAGCTATCTCTGTACCAAGCGCCACAGATTGCTCGTATGCACTTTTTCTGGACCTTAAATGCCTTTTCAACCTCTACAGAGTTCCCCCACATAATTAAGCCATAGTTGAGGACTGAAGAGACGTACCCATGGTAGGCGGTAATCGCTGCTGTTTGAGATATTGTATTTCTTAGGCGCCTCAAAGCAAACACAAATTTATCGAGTTTATTGCAAACAGCTTTAATATGTTGTTTCCAATTTAGATTTTTGTCCAACGTTACACCTAAAAATACCGTATAATCAACTTCATTTACTTTTTCATTATTGTGTTCGATATTTAATTTGAAATGTTGCTCTTGGTATGTTCTAAATTGCATAAAATTACGTTATAAATCATTTGAAAAATCTTTTTAATTATTTATTTTCTTCCGGTAACAGTAATAAGATTTGTAAATAGAAACATCGATCCCCTCGTAAATATTTTTTCATATCAGTGTTGCAGATTTTTTTTATGTAGACGAATTACACGCGTAATGTCAGATACGCAAAATGTCAGATACGCAAAATGTCAGATTGCTAAACACAGTTAATAAATTTTCAGTGCAAGTGCTCGTAAAGACCCATTTCATACGCATCAAAACTATTGGCAAATTATTTTTACTCGTGCTGTATTTCTATTTTGTTTATGAGGAAATTGGCATTCTTTCCTTGTGTACCATAGATAGACTTGACGAAAATAAACTGCGTTCAGTTTGATGCGTTCGTAGGCTGCATTCAGTTTGATTGTCAGACGACACCCGTTTATCACCGACAGTAGGACCATATCAATATCAAGGCATGCGAGTGAGGTGGGTATCGCCCGACGATCAAATTAAACGCAGTTTATTTCCGTCAAGTTTTCAAATTACGTGCAAAGAAAAAGAACGCCAGTCTTAAGTTCATTTTGGAAAATTTATTGTTAGTTTGTTTCTTTAATTATGTTTATTTTATTTAATCACAACATGCATTGAAAAACGTGGATAAGCGCAATAAATGACTCTTTTCGCTCAAGTTTCAAATCGTCCTCGTAAGCTTTGCTTCCTTACCTTACTTGTAACATAAACTACTATTAATCAATATTATCATCCTATAATTGACTAAGTACGGTCAACAATGGACCATAATATATATCGAGCCTAAGCAATACTTTTCTACCCAAATTATTATTATATATTCCACGAAAAACTGCAAAGTAATTGAAAGCATACAACAAAACGATGATCATAAAAGCAAAGAATCCTTGAAACAATGAACGAAACTTTGTAAAGAGCTGAAGATTGCCAAACCAGTTCTTTGTTGGGTAAATCGAGTGTTTTCGTGACTGACTACAATGAAGACAGGAAATAGGCTGCCTATTGACCCCACTCACGCTTGCACAATTAGTACACGGATCTCTGATTACATTCGTAAGCTGGTACGAAAGATACACTTCAGCCAGTTTTTGTTGCTTTTTTAAAGGGAACTAAAAAAAGTCTGTGAAGTTAACGTCATACATACGTACTGCTTCCGTCAATGATGGAATTTTATAAATACTTGAGCTTTATGCAAGTTAAGAAGACGTATAGGTAGGTAGTAAAAAGGAGTTTTTGAAACAGTGTGATGCTCAAATTACAATATATAGGTATATACAATGTCGCAGCCCAAAATGTAATGAAGAAAAGTCTGCTGCATCTAAAACAAAATGCAAGATGAAGGCTGTTTTTTTAGTTTAAATAAGAAGCCTTTCCAAACTAATAAAGCGAAAATAACAATAACGACTGTTTTAAACATATAAATCAATTATCTTGAACAAAGCAATGAGGTTTTTTCCAAAACGCTTTTGTGTAAATTAACTTAATTTTTATTTATTAAAAACAGATATTGTCAAGGCTGTCGGTGGGCAATGGATGAGACTGGCGAGAGACCGACGAAAATGGCGTGGAAAAGAAGAGGCATATGCCCAACAGTGGGTGGATGCGGGCTGATTGATTGATTTGAAAAACAGCATTATCCAATATCTTCTTTATTTACCGCACTATCAGGACACGTACTTTTTCAGATATGTTTATCTAACTGAGTTAGCTTGTAACCACGACAGCTTACAGAGGCGTCGAAACGTCAAGCACATATCTATTAAGGTATGTTGTTAGTTATCGCGAGTAAGACCCCAATAAAAAGTTAATAATGTGTGAAAATCGTTTATCGTTAAATACTACGTTTATTTCTTTCGTTATGCGATGGACCGTTAATTCTGACCTGACGATACAAAAGTTAACTTGTAAGTAGGTACAATATTGTTCTCATAATATGTATACAAGGGTGTATCTGTGGCGTGCTTTTAAAATTCAATCACATGCTCTACGATCATACTGAACAACTTTTGTTCAATGAATTGTCCGTCATTTTAATTCCATCGTAAAATACATTGGGAAGGTGAATTTGTTTTTGAACTGTTCTAAAACTACTGTACAAATTATTGAATATGATCAGTGGTCTATGTACCGCTAAAACAAAAGCGCTGACCAGATTGTGGGTCGGACCCATCATACGTACATATTAAATTTCAAGTTCGACATCCATCGCAATTGTCCTCAAACGTACCGTGATTGGCTAGAAATGACATCACACATCATGTTTAGCCAATCACGACACTTTTGATGGCTGTAGCGATAGATATTGAAATTAGACAATTAAGAAGGCAGGTCACAATACCTTGTATATGACTGACATGTTTCACTAGTTGCTATTAAGCACTGTCCAGAAAATAAGTAAAATATTGAACACATTTTGTTTAAGAACTAGTGCTCGCCATGTTAAAAGAGCGCTGGAACCGATTGGTTTCCACGTGGGTATACTCGCGCACGAAATTACTAGGCCTATCTAATATATTTTTAATGTACCTACCAATAACCAATTTACGAAGCCACAAGCGAAACGCTAGTTCAAAAATAAAACAACAGGCCTAGTAATTTCGTGCGCCAGTATACCCATGTGGAAACCAATCGGTTCCAGCGCTCTTTTAACATGGCGAGCACTATATCTGACACATAAACTATCAGAGTCACTTTCCATAGCGAGTGTTGAATTTTAGCCGTTTGCTAATATAGATACTAGCAGCGGGTGCTACGTAGCATTACGTTCTACAAGATGCTACGCCGTAGCACGCTGTGAGAATAGGAGTTCTGATGTGCAAGTGAGTTGGTGCTTTTATGGAGTTGGTGCTTCTAACGCTCTGTTTATAGTGTTCGTGATACCAAATTTACGAGTTCCATCAGTAAATATGTATTATAAATGATTAAGAAACTTATTATTCTATACTATGCCTCAGTCTAAAGTATATATACAGACGAATCAGACAGACAGTTTTTTTGATACAGGCTTATCTTTAAGCAAAAATCATAAAAAATGTTCCTGTATTTCTTTAAAGCTCCACGAAACCAGCAGCAAAAAGGAATTACTCGGAAATAGATACGCTTCCCGAACAATATTCCAACGATAAAGGCCGTTTTAAAAGAGATACAGATAAAGGAATCAGCGAAATCCTAACGATAAACAGAGAGGAGCGTGGTCTTAGAAGATATTTATCGCCAAAATATTCGTCCGCAGCGCGAGGGATGGAGAATCGTAAGGGTCGTAAAATAAAGTCGGGCAAAGATTTGTTGTTAGTACTGGTGTCAGTAATGAGACGGTAGAATTCGGGTGTTATTTTGAGTGGGTTTATTATTCGTCCAAGACCATGTTTTGAACAAAAAAAATCACAAAATGGAAGTTTAAGGGAACTTAAACTGCTGGTGTTTTGGATGCGCGCGTCTCTTTTACTCGCATGACTTTTTTTAAATGTTACAGTGTAAATTATGTAGGTATTGTACGTTTACTAATAACAAACAGCTATGAACACAACTGTGGGTATGTTTAGCTCATGTTGTTGTTGTTTATGTTTTTGTGCTCAATAAATAATTAAGTCAAACCAATGCCTTGAAACCCTATTTTAGGTGATGCCCGTTTTCACTAACCATAGGAGACGCCTAAATCAGATGCCTATGTATTTATGAGTTGCCTAGAGTAAAAACACGTTTCACTAACTCTTAAGTCAAGACTAACGACGTTAGGAATCACCTAAAGTTACGACACCGATTCGGGGGTGCGTAATGTTTAGGCGCCCCGCCCCTAAACTGACACATGCATGTGACAGTCGCGATTTTGAGATTTAAGCTTACTGTAGTACTGTGAAACGTCAAAAAACCGCAAACAGACAACTTGACAAACAAAACCAAAGACAAGTATCAACAACTTAGGCTACTCTAAAAATAGTTTGGTGAAATAGATTTATAGTAAGCATGGACCTGAATTAGGAGTTACTTAGTTAGGCGTCGCCTTGTTCGTCGTAAGTGAAAACGGGCATAACTCAATTTATCATTTGCTCATGTTACACTTTTAGCCAAAAATCTTTTTAGTTAACTGTCAGCAACGTAGTCAAGGAATAAAATGAGAAATATCGTAACGTATATTTTTTGTAAATAAGCTCCCGTGATTTAAAAGAATGCGCTTGGTTTCTCGGTCCGTCGACCAGCGCTTGTCACAGCTACTTTACATAATGTAATGTAGCGGCTCTGCTTTCCCAGTGATCGAACATTTCTAGCAGAGTTATTCTCGACACAGTGCTAGCGCTTTAAGCATTCTTTCGTTCTTGAAAAATGGCAGTAAAATTTGGTTAAATCAGTCACTTCGTTGTAATTAGTTTGTCGGAAGTCCTGCAGCGTAGAAGAGAGGCGGTAGCTTAGGTTAGAAAGTTAGGTAGCCATACATAAACCTTCGTGGTTATTTTTTTTATGACCACCCAGAAATATGATTGAAACCAAAGGCTAGCCATTTAGTTAAGTGACTGATTTAACCAAATGCTGGCGACATGTATATAGTATATATTAGATGTGAGTTATTAAACTATTGAATTAGGTCAAGCCTGTAATTATAGTGTAAATTTGTTAGTATATATAAATAAGTACATTTTGCGAATTCCATAAAAAAAATAAGATTTAAAAATAAACTTCCAGAGGAGGTCCTTAGTTTACCTGAAAATAAGTTTAAACTATATATATTAAGCAGGGACTACTTAAGAAAGCTTATTATAAAATCAATGATTATGTGGACGATAATGAAACATGGTGTAAATTATAATAATCTTAATCAAAATTGTAATTCATAATTAGCATACTTTAATACTGTATGATTCCTCTAAAGGCTTAAAATTAATTAATATGTTAGCTGACTTTGTTGTTAATGGTGGGATAATATGAGATGGGTACTAAGATACATTTCTTCTAGTGACATAATTCCTGCAGTCTTATGTTCTTATATATAAAATAGGTATAAAAAAAATTTGTATAGAATAAGATCTTGTACCAAATATTTATTGAAAAAAAAGGAAAATTTAAAAAAGACATGTTTGCTAAATTTCTTGCCCTTCGTCTTAGCAATACTAATCGAATGGTGCGGATGGTTAGGCATTATTTTTATTTATGGTTTATTTAGTTTATTTTTCAACACATTTGTTCATTGCATTATGTATATAATAGGTTGGGGAAAAACTCTTTTCGCAAATAGTATGTATGAACTTATAATAAAATCTCTTTGGCTATACCATTTGTATCTGGCTGGTTTTGGTATTATTAAAAAGTTTAAATTTAAAAAAAAAAAATTCAAATTAGGTAAAATGTGTGATTTTAATTTGTTTTTCTTACTAATAAGATGAGTGAATCTAATGAAGAAATTCGATACATTTTAAAATTTTACTACAAAAAAAGGAAAAATGCAACGCAGGCCGCGAAAAAAATTTGTGATGTTTATGAACCTAGTGCAGTGTCTGTGAGAGTAGCACAAATTTGGTTTAAGCGTTTTCAATTCGGATTTTTTTATGTCAAAGATGCACCTCGCTCTGGGCGCCCTGTTACGGATAAAATGGATGCCATTTTTGAAAAAGTGGCGCAAGGTCGGCATTTCAGTAGTTAAAATGTAGCTGAAGAAATGGGCACTGACCACAAAACAGTTTTGGTGCATTTAAAAAAAGCTGTATACACAAAAAAGCTCGATATTTGGGTGCCTCATAAGCTCACTGAAAGAAACTTAATGAACAGTGTAGTCATTTGTGATTCTTTATTAAGACGTAATGAAACCGAACCATTTTTGAAAAACCTGATAAGTGGTGATGAAAAATGGATCACGTACGACAAGAACGTGTGAAAAAGGTCGTGGTCAAAGGCTGGTCAGGCTTCACAGACTCTGGCGAAACCCGGGTTATCTCGCAACAAGGTAATTCTGTGTGTATGGTGGGATTGTAAGGGCATTCATTATTCATTATGAGCTGTTACCGCCAGGCAGGACCATTGATTATGAACTCTACTGCGAACAACTGATGAGATTAAAGCAAGAAGTTGAGAGAAAGCAGCCGGAATCTGTCAACAGTAGGGGTGTGGTTTTTCATCATGATAACGCTAGACCTCACACATATTTAGCCACTCAGCAAAAATTAAGAGGGTTTGGCTGGGACGTATTAATGCATCCGCCGTATAGTCCTGACCTTGCACCTTCAGATTTCCACTTGTTTCGGTCTCTTCAGAATTCTTCAGGCAGCGTCAGGTTAACATCACGAGAGGACTGCCAAAACCACTTGTCGCGGTTTTTTTTATCAGAAGCCCCAGAATTCCTATAGCAATGGGATCATGTCCCTACCTACAAGATGGCAGATAGTTATCGAACAAAATGGCACCTACATACTTTAGTTTAATGTAAATAAACTTTATTAAAAAATATTTTGAATTTTCATATATAATGCAAAGAAACTTTTTCCCCAACCTAAATAACATTTTTATTCCTATATTTCTCTATTTTATGCTGGTCTATAACTTTGTTAAATTTTAGTAGCCCAACCCAAATATTTTTTGTATATATTTCCCGTATTTATTTATCAACTTATTTGTTCATTGCATTATGTAATATATAATATTTTTATTCCTATTTTTCTCTATTTTATGTAGGTGTATAATTACCTATACATTTTAGTAGCCTAACCTAAATATTTTTGTATGCATTTCCCGTATTATTATATATATTTTTATATCCTAAAGATATTATAGTGGAAGATTAACTTTGACTTGTACAAAGTATACTTTATGTATCTATTTTACAAAGTAAATATTTTGATTTTGATTTTTGATTTTGATAAATATAAAAAGTGAGATTAATTTAAATACCCAAATTCATACTGAACATCCAGTTTTGTGAATTCGCAAACTTATTTTTTTCGTGTTTCCTACAAACACAAGCCCAGCCCCGAGTGGTTATGGGATCTCAACATTTTACTTTGCGAAATTACCAAAAAGTGTTATCAGTCTATGATACTAATCACTCACCAAGCCTCTAGTATGAATTTGGCTACATAAATTAATATTACCTTTTATTAATCGATTGCTGACATACTTACACACGTAATGATGAATTGTTCTGCTGCATCAATCAATATTCCCTCGTTAAAGTAATTAAGAACTTTCTCTTTTTATGGCACTTTTTCATCGGCCATAATTTTTATCTCAATTCAAAAAAATGGTTCTGAAACCTTTCAAGATTATCCCTGTTTTTCGTTCACACTGTTTTTAATCTTTTAAAGAAACACAAATGTTTCTACTAACGCCCATGATAGGGAATTTAAGTGCCCTTTATTTAAGAAAAACGGATATACAAAATGTGTTCTCTATTAAGTAAATAACCCCAAAATGAACAAGACACAATGTTTGATAAATTTTATCAAACGCTGTTCGTGTGGTACTGTATCCAACCACATACTGCGTCTAGACTATGAGTATCACCCACAATTCATCTAAGATTTCATCATGGTGTAAGTTATAGTGTTAAGCACACTATACTCCAATCAACGCTCGCAAAACTGCACGATTTAGCAACAATTTCACGGTGCGACGAATGGTTTTCTAGTCTCCTACTTTTGAGTTTAGGTCCCGAGCTAGACGGTCGTTATGACCACCCGTCGATTCTTTCAACTGTTCCTTGCTATTACTTTCTTGCCATGAACCGGGTGACGGCGTTTTAAAAATACTTCCATAGTATTTTTTCTGCTATTGATTGAAGAGCAGTTTTTTAAAGTATACCGGGACTGCTACCATTAAGTGAAACCACATATTCTACCGACCCCACTGAACCACTTTTCCCGAGGATTGTACCCGCGGACACCCTTAGTTTGGGAAATAATTGAGTTCCAAACAAAAATGCGTGAACCCTAACGCACCGACATACGGGCGAGTTTAGAGAGAGCATCATCCGTAAAACAGCCTCAGGTCTAACAACATAATGCTATAATAGTACATTACCGCTAAGACGAGGAAATAAGCAATCCTGGACGAGTAAGTTAAAAGTCCGAGCCCGTAGGGCGAGCAGTTTTATATACGAGGCCAGGATTGCTAATTCATGGTCGAAGCAAGTAAAGTGCTTTTCTCAAAAATACAATGAGACATTTTCATGTTTTTCATGAAAATGAGTTATAACAAACATAATAAACTGACTAGGATATATTAAAAGTTACTTACTTGCTCATATTTGGGCGATTAGTCATGTTTATTGTTATTGATTTCTTCAGCAAAGCACTAGTGGAGTACAATCTATATCAGAGCCCGCTTCTGAACTCATTTTGTAATTTATTTGCACAAAATATGTACTTTCAACTAAAATTTATAGCAACATAAATTCCCGCTTTTACGCAACTTTTTTTATTATTGCCAGCTGGACAAAGGTATTTACGGCCATGCAGCCCTCTAGCCTTCTTCATGGACAACGCCATCTAGAGGAACGCTAAGAACTAAGAAAAAAAAACAACGAGAAAAACCTCCTTAGTCTCTTATAAATATAGACATGGATAGTTTTAAAACACTGACCTCTATAGTGTTTTAAAAAGACAATATATGAAATATACTCTGTGAACATATGGTATTTTATTATTTTCATACGAATTTCCTGGACAGTTATCACATTCCCTGGACACTTTTAATATCTCGCCAGGATGAAGTATTTTCTGGTAGGTCTTTACAGTCTTTACTGGCCGAAAATAAATATCCGGAAATAACGTTGAACTGTAACCTGCTTAGTTCGGTCGCACGCAGTATAAGTTGTACGTATTGGAGAATCACACTAATATTATAAATGCGAAAGTTTGTGTGTGCGTGTGTATGTTTGTTACTCTTTCACGCTGATACGACTAGACGGATTTGTATGGAATTTAGAATGAGTATAGCTTATAGTTATGGCTGGCAGTGTGCTACGGCGCATGCGCTTTGGACTCAGTCTGTCAATGGACGGTTGTGCTGGAAACTTGGAACGGGGAAATTTATTCATTATTAACTGTGGTTTTATGGGACAAGAACAACAAGAACAAGCTTTTACAAGAATAATCAAAAATGGCGTTAGCAAATTTACAATAATTATGAAAACAGGTTAGTAGGCATGAGTTTAGATAAAGTAGTGTATGAAACTATACATAACTAGGTATTAAAACACTCGCGTACACTTCGTGTGCATTTATGTACCAGTTTCATAAACTACTAATTTTAATATAGTCAAAAACAGTTACTTAATTATTGTATGGTAAATATATTAAATAAATTGAGATAGGATCATTCGTGAAAATATTGTATTGTAGTTAGTTATAAATGTTATGTAAGTATATATATGTATTTAAATGTACATTTATACTTCATTATTATAATTAAAGGCGAAAGCCTTATAAGATGTCTTTGTTGTCCATTGGTTAGTCTGTTTGTCCGTGTGTCAGGGCTCTATTTCTCAGAAAATGCTTGAGGCATAAAATTGAAATTAATTAATATCGAGTACCAATATCTATCGCATAAATAAACCACACAATTAGCAGATCACCTGCGGTAGGAGGGGAGCGTTGGGCGGCGTAGAGGTAAGAGTCGTGCGGGATGGGGTGGTGCGGGCGCGGGACAGGGCCGCTTCCAACTCTGCGTCGCCCGACGCTCCCCTCGTACCGCAGGCGATCCGTCAATTATATGGTTTTTTATAGTACTGCTTAAGAAAATTCAATATAAGTACATCCCTTGAGAGTTGTTTTTCATGTCTAAATTTAAAGTTTGTCATTTAAACACGTACGCTACATACCGAGGGGATCCCGATTTTATAAAGGATCGTACAGAAGCCTTGACCGGATTTTGTTTTCTTTTGCATGTTTATTTTGCGTCATTGGAAAAGTGGGTCATATTGATCAATCGAATGAGTATTTTAATTCCATATAACACTTTACAAGCCTTTCAACCCCTGATTTTGGCTCTAACGAGGTTGAACTTCGAATGGCACAATTTATGAGGTCGTGAAGTCACGTGTGGAAACCATTTTTACTGTGGAGGGTTTATTTTTAATGTTCAAAAAATAATGCCCAAATAAAAAAGAAATCCGGTGTGACTTTATTATCATATTATAAATGTTTAATTTGAAAGAAAGAATTGGTAGTTGTCGAAAAATTGGGGCTGAAAATGCCTCTCAACTCGCCTTTTCCATGGCACAATGGAAAGATACAGGAACTAACTGTTAGTTACGTGAACAAAAGGTTTATTACTGAAATCGGAAAACGATTCCATTCCGAAGAGCAGATATTTTCTGTAAAGAAAGTGCGGGAATGCGCGGCTTGTGTATCGAAACGAAAAGCAGATGTCTTGGTGTATACATAAAAATGTTCCAAGACAATAAATAAGTACATTTGATAATTTTAAAAATGTGAGCAAGGTATAATTGGCTATTCAAGGATCTGAAATGTAACGAAAATAATCTTTGGGATCTCTTCTATCTATCTATCTATCTATATATATAAAATTCAAAGTCCTGACTGACTGATATATCAAGACACAGACTAAACCGCTGGTCCTAGAGACATTAAATTTGAAGGACGTGTTCTTTGTGAAGTTTAGGTATCCACTAAGAAAGGGTTTTTCGAAATTCTGCCCTTAAGAGGGTGAAATGGGGGGTTGAATTTTCGGTGAAACTTCTTATTATCTGGGTCCATTGACTCGAAAATTGGTACACACACTCTTCAATTAAGTGTAATAGTAAGGCTTCAAAATTCTATACGACATGGAAGAAGGGCGTATGGCGCGCAGGATGGCGTAGGGCGTGCGGGCGCCCGGCGCGGGAGTTTACCTATTTAGGCGCATCAAATTAGCTAAGCCTGGACATAATTCTATAACTGTAATTTTCTTTTTCTATTACCTAGAGTATTGTTAATTATAGTTAAAATAAGAAGAATTAAACATTTTAAAGCTCCGCGTTAATGTAAAAAAACCGAAAATTTAAGTTTTCAACATATTTGCTTTTCATAAGTACAGCATAATAAATAACTTTGTAAAAGTACCTCAGTTATGATATAACGCTTTCATTGCAGCAAAAGAAATCATAATTAAATTAATTAATCAGTCGGGATTTTCATTAATAAAGAAGGTTCAGTAAGTTACAGATTTTTTGGCTTATCTTACCAGAAAATTTCATTAATTTATTCTGAATAGTATATTATGTGCGTTAATAAATTATTAAAAATTAAACAGATTCTCTTTGCAGATTTCTAAATAAACAAATATTTGTAATTTTTGGAAAACCAAAATACATAACTACTTCAAAAGTGCTTAATTTATGCCTTCAAAATATCATTAGTACTATAAGAAACAAATTAAACAATAAATGTCCACGGTTGTCCAATTATTGATATTTTTTCTCTGTTACGTTTCAATACAAACATTATTTCTTGCGGAATAAGGTCGTATTTTCTTTTTGTACCAGCTCCCGACCGTGCTGTCGTGAGTCGCAAGTACAATAATAATAGTAATTCTATATAGTCAATGATTGTCTAACTTTTATGAACATGTGGTAGGTAGGTATAATACCACGGTTTGAATTGAAATATTGTGTTCATTAATGTTTTAGTGGGATATCATAAGTTTTTGTAATGTTGTATTTAAATACTTGTACTAGCCTTGTAAATATAATTTAATAATTTTAAAGCCCCAAACGTTTCAAAGATATAGCAATTTCAAAAAACTGTCGAAAAATTGTCAAAACCTGTCAAATGTCAATTTTTTATTTCAGTAATTTAACAAAGCACACAATTCTATCGTTTCCTTTGTCACGAAAACAAAAAAAATGTCCAAATTCTATGGTAATCAAAATGTATAAAACATTGGCGAAACAATGATTTTAATATCTTGAATAATTACGAAGCAATTCGTATCAAATCTTTTACCCCGTACAAATTAAAAAGATCTCGCGGGGCATTTGCGCTGTAACGTCACAACTTCCCACTGCCACGGTGTAGATGAGACGAGATGCACTAAAATAAAACCAGCTATTTCAGCCGATATCGCGCTCACAGTATCTCGGAAGTAGTATATTTACGTAAAATTATAATTGAGAATACTTCTGTTTAATAAAATAAACCTGTGGATACAAAATTAAAACGATGGAAAGTGGACTTATACGAGAACAGTCTGATAATTTACCAAAAGTCGACATGGCTATGGTTTTAGACTTTTTGACAAACAATCCGTTGTAAACAAGTGCAGAAGTCAAAGGCGTCAAACTTTCAGCATAAGTATTAGATATAGATAACTACCTATACTGTAGGCAATCATAATTTCACGCAATTAAGACCTTACCCCTTCTGAGAGTTACCCTTTTCATTTATTTTAGGTATCTACCTACCTACCTAATCAGTGCAATCCATATAAGTTTTGTTTATAGTTTTAATCAGCTTCAACTACAAGTTTTTAAATCATAACATAAGTAACCCTTTGTTCCATATATTTATAAACTAACTCTTGCGAGAATCTAAGTCAAAGTCTGTTCGCTGGACAAGCTCTAGTACAACCACCCGCTACCTATTTTGCTATCTACTATGTGAAAATACACTGCGGTATAGCCAAACGGATCTATGGGATGTAATCTTTAAAATGCAGGAAAATGCATTTTGATGCGCAAACTATCAAAACAAAATCCCTTTCACTGTAACGCACTGACTGTTGTACGTGTGAGTGTGTGTGTGTATGCCGTGCGCATTCTGTCAGCCAGCTCCTTAGTCGGCACGAGCCCTTGCCTCCGCAGCGGGATTTTTCAAAGGGCACCTAGCGGTATCTGAGCTGGCGACCAAACTTTTTCCTGTAAATATTGCACAGTAACGCTTGTCAAACGCGATGAACTGTCCTGTACGGTTTAGCAACTGCACATTGATTTGATCACGTTGCAACCTACTTTATTTATTTAGCAACAATTTATACATTTCTACTTTTTATAACTTAGTACGAATCCAACTGTCGATACCGATACATATAGAGAAAGAGACGTCAAACTGAACTCTGTAATTACGTCAATATATAACCTTAACTGAGGTTTCTTCTATTCTTTCTCTTCGTGCTCCACAACTAAATAACTACAACTTCATTCAAATTTACGGAACCCTAACTATTAGCTCCTACAGTCCATTAACAAACGATTTACCAATAAATCGGCATGTTTCTAGAGGTTCATGGTTCTAGTTTCTTATTCTAATTTCTTTCTTATTAACCTGTAGAATTATGGCGATTTTTGCTTTCCCGCCAATTTTGTTTTTGGCTATATCTCCGAAAGTAGTTGTCAGAATCCGTAGAATTATAGAGGTGATGATCGTCACGCTTGAGCAATATCTAGGTGAACGCTAAGAATTAGCTTGACGATCGTCACCTCTGTAATTCTACGGGTCTCAGTCCAAAAAAACATATAGACATAGATCCTTACATCTAAATGGTCTTCGTAGCAATAACGTACAGTTTTTTTTGATAAAGGTTCTTTCAAGCAACCAAAGTTGTTTGTTTGAAAAAAAATTCAAAGAAATATAATATTTTAACAGTTCCTTGTGATTTTATTTGCAAAGTTATTAAATATATCAGAAAAATATCGATACTTTCCCAAGGCTCGGCTACAGACACTAGAAAGAAACATAGGTAATCTGGCTTTTCCAAAAATTAAACTTGCAAAAGTAGGCACCTCTTTTGTAGGACATGGTATAAGATTTTACAATAAACTTCCAAAAGAGGTCCTTAGTTTCCCAGAAAAAAAAATTTAAATTATATATTAAGCAGGGACTCTTGAAAAAAGCATAAAATAAAATCAGTGACTATTTGGACGATAGTGACGCGTGTTATCATGAGAATATTGATCTTGGCCATAATACTACTGTTCTTTTATTTTCTAACTGATTTGTGTTTTTCAAATCGTTTGTTTTTATGTAGAACAATATTTTTATATTGTTTTTTTAAATTATTATTTTGACATTTTTTTTACATGTTGACATGAACATTTTATAACTTAGCATTTATTAGTTGATAATTTGACTGTATAAAAGTGATAAACTAGATGAGACAGGTAGATGATGTTTTGCTTAGTATTAAAAGTTATAACCACATTAGACAGGTAGATATATTTATTTATATTTGTTCCTCATTACATTACACAATTTCCTTCTGTCTTTTATATTTTTATCCTTTACTTATTAAAGTTAAACACTTTGTTTAGTATATATAATAATTATATATACATAAGTTAAAAAGACTATAATAGTATAAGCCATATGATGAGAAAAAAAATGCTAAAACGAGACATGATCTTGCTAAGTTTCTTGCCTTTCTTCTTAGCAAGATTAATCGAATGACCGGATTTATGCTTACATCTATTTATAGTTTATTTATCTATTAACTTATTTTTTCATTGCATTATGTAGGTATATACAATATTTAGTTTTTTTACTTATGTAAGTATATACTTGGTTAATCATTATATTTATTATGGTTTATTCAGTTTACTTATCAACTTATTTATCAATTGCATTATGTATAGTAATATCCTTATTCTAATAAGTCTTTATTTTATGCATTATGTATAACTTTATTAGCCCAACTTATATATAAGTAGTTTTTTATATGTTTCCCTTATTATATTTGTTTAATCATATAATATTGTTTTTATAAAGATTAGATATGACATGTAAAATGAATTACTTTATGTATCTATTTTACAAATAAACATTTTAAATCTTTGGGTGCAGCTACAGTTGTGTTTGTACACTTACGCACGAACACGATGCAGTATTTATAATTTAGTTTATTATTGGTTGGCACAGCTTCCATTATGATTCCGAAACGATATCAGCCGTCGTCCTCAGGTAACTACAAGTACTAACTGCCCGAAGCGCGAACGAACGCCCCGCGGCGGGAAGTTGTGACGTTGCAGCATTGCGACCGGCCGCGCGCCGAAATGTTTGAACACGGGCGGAAAAAGTATTTCACGATTTGTAATTTATGAAGTTTCTTTAGTTTTTAGCAACCTAAGTATGATTTTCAGGGTCCCGTATGTCGATATATATGAATGTGGGTATGACATTAAACTAGTCTCGATCTATCGCTCGTGTTTGATTGATGTCCAATTAACATATTTTACATGGCGCAGTTAATTAAATGTTATAAGAATATAAATACGATAATTGGTGAAATAATATAAAACAGGATACATATCTAATACCTATAGAAGTGAAGTGTTGTGTTTCTTTGAAAAAGGGATTCCCTCAAAATGGAGTCGTTGTTGAAACCACCGGAACCATTTAAATATGATAGTACTTTGGACAATGTAACCTCCGGCAATCTTAGTAAGGATTGGGAAAGATGGAAGAAATCTTTTAGAATATACTACGGGGCATGTGAATTGTCTCAAAAAGATCCTGTGACGCAAATTAATATTTTGTTGCATATCATCGGAGAAAAGTGTCGAGATGTTTACGAGCAGTTTTCTGGGACTTACAAAACGGTTGAAGAATTGTTAAAAGGTTTTGATGACTTCTTTTTGCCAAAAAAGAACTTAACAGTTGAGAGGCATAAATTTTTTACACGTGAACAACGGGAATTCGAGTCAGTGGCACAATATGTTTTTGAGTTAAACAAGATGGCAGCGAACTGTGAGTTTAAAGACCTGATGGATGACCTTGTCCGTGATAGACTGATATGTGGCATAATAGATGGAGGTCTCAGAGAACGATTGCTCAGAGAAAGTGATCTTACTTTACAGAAGGCTTTGGAGATAAGTAAGTTAGGAGAAATTTCCAGGATGCATGCGGGAAATATTAAGCAAGAGACTGTAGATCACCACGTACATAAAATAAAGAAGTACATCGATGAAGATGCAGAAGAAGCCGAGGTGTATTATATGAACCGACGCGGTGAGGCATCCCGGGACCGGCGCCGGCGTCGTGGCGACCGTGGCGGTAGATCAGCGCAAGTGAGCGCCCATTCTCGAGACAAGGTGGAACCTGAGCGGTCGGGACGAGCCCCGAGTACCTCTTCGCAGTCTAAACCGGGATGTTCTAAATGTGGTGCAGTACACAGAATGTATGAGTGTCCCGCATTCGGTAAACAGTGTGATAGATGTAAGAAAATGAATCACTACGCTAGAATGTGTCGAGTTTATGCGGTTGTACAAGAGGACTCCACTGATCAGGTAATATTTCATATAAATAGGCCTCAAAATTGTTGGCAAGTAGATTTAGAAATATGTGGTCGGAATATTACATTGAATATCGATACCGGAGCTGACGTAAATGTGTTAAACCGAAATACTTTAAAAAAATTGAATATATCTGAAAGCCAATTAACGTCCACATCACTCAAATTACAGAGTTATTCCGGTTCTACTATACCGATAATAGGAAAATGTTACTTGAAAGCAAAATATAAAAATAATACATACGTTTTAAAATTCATTGTTGCCGATGTTGATTCTCCTCCAATATTAGGCCGGAATTCGTGTGAAACTTTGAATCTCATCATGCGAGTAATGTCTCTTGAGAGTAAAAATGATAGCTATAAAATTTTAGATGAATTCGACGACGTTTTTAAAGGTATAGGATGCCTTCCGGGTGAATACACTATGCGTTTACAAGATGATGCACGTCCAGTAGTACATGCGCCGCGAAAACTGCCCCTAAATTTAAAAGACCAAATAAAAATTAAATTGATAGAAATGCAGGAACAGGGAATTATAGCCAAGGTTGAGGGTCCAACCGACTGGGTCAGCAGCATGACAGTCGCAAAAAAAGCAGACGGAGATCTTCGGATATGTTTGGATCCCAAAGATCTTAATAAAGTTATAAGAAGAGAACATTTTAAGCTTCCTACCTTAGATGAGATCACTGCTCACTTGGCTGGAGCTAAATATTTCAGTACGCTAGATGCTAAGCAAGGATTTTGGCAAATTAAGCTGAGTTCGTGTAGTTCAGACCTATGTACGTTCAATACAGTATTTGGAAGGTTTAAATTTTTAAGAATGCCTTATGGTATCAGTTCTGCTTCTGAAATTTTTCATAAAAAACTCTATGAACACTTTGATGATATAGAAGGACTAACCCTTTTCGTTGATGATTTGCTGATTTATGCCGATACGCGGGAAAAGCATGATGAGATACTGAGACGTGTTTTACAGAGATGTCGAGAAATAAATATAAAATTAAACAGAAAGAAGACTAAGATCGGTTTAAATGAAATAAAATATCTCGGTCATAAAATCTCACAGCATGGTGTAAGTCCAGATGATTCACATACATCAGCAATTAAAAATATGCCAAGACCACAAAACTCCAAAGACGTTGAAAGATTTTTGGGTTTAGTTACATATGTAGGTAACTTTATTCCTCAGTTATCAGAAAAAACGCATATATTACGCGAACTGTTAAAAAAAAATACCGAATGGCACTGGGAACAGCAACACGAAAAATGCTTCCAAATGCTTAAATCTTACCTTGTAAATCCTCCTGTTTTGCGATATTACAGCATAGATGAACCGGTCACAATTTCAGTTGATGCCAGCAAAAATGGTTTGGGAAGTTGTTTATTGCAAAATAACCTACCAGTTTGCTATGCATCTAAGTCTCTCACAAAAACAGAGCAAGCCTACGCTCAGATTGAAAAGGAGCTATACGCTTTGGTATTTGCTTGCGAGAAATTTTACATGTATATATATGGTCGCCACGATATAACCATAGAAACTGATCATAAACCGCTGGTGAGTATCATAAATAAACCATTGGTAGACGCACCACCACGTTTACAAAGAATGTTGCTCAGATTACAGCCATATATGTTTAAATTGGTGTACAAACCCGGAAAGTATCTATATATAGCAGATGCTTTGTCACGTGCTGTGGATATTACAACTGCAAACACGGAACCACGTGATTTTTTAGATGTGAATGCGCAGGTCTGTGCATTAACAGAAAGTAATCCTTTAATGGACACTCACTTTCTTGAAATACAGAAGTACACTAAATCTGATGATGAGATGCAAGCTTTGTTAAAAGTTATAAAAAAAGGTTGGCCATTGCATAAAAATGATCTAATTGACAGTGTTAAACCTTTTTGGGAATATAGAGACGAATTAACACTGTCTTTTGGCATGATTTGGAGGGGTATTCGCGTCATAATTCCAAAATGTATGCGTAGGGATATGATTAAAAAACTTCACATTGGCCATTTAGGTATAGAAAAATGTAAACTGAGAGCTCGCGAAACCATGTTCTGGCCTAACATGAATACTCAATTACATGACTTGTTAACACATTGTCAAGCATGTTTGACGCATAGGAAACAAAATACAAGAGAACCGCTATTACAACACGAAGTGCCGACTAGGGCGTGGTATAAAATAGGTGTTGATATATTTCATTTTCAGGGTCAATCATTTATTTTGGTTGTAGACTATTATAGCAAGTTTGTAGAAATTGCTAAGGTTAAGTCGCTGACGTCAGAAAATATAGTAAAACATCTTAAAATAATATTTAGCACGCAAGGGATTCCGGAAGTTTGTTTCTCTGATAATGGTCCAGAGTTTGCTTCTCGATTCTTTAAAGATTTTGCGAATGAATGGGGTTTCCACCATGTAACATCTTCCCCCAGATATGCTCAGTCAAACGGTCTAGTGGAGCGCACAATTCAAACCATTAAAAATATGTTGAAGAAGACCACGTTCGACGGAACAGATTTTAGAATGGCCCTATTAGAATACTTAAATACGCCTATAAACGAAGAATTGGCATCACCAGCCGAGCTGCTAAACAATAGAAAGCTACGTAGCATTCTTCCGTGTGTACCCAAATTATTAAAACCCAAAATTCAAAACAATGTCACTGACAAATTAAAAAGACGGCAAATAAAACAAAAATTTTACTATGATAAAACGTCTAGACCATTACCTGAACTAATGATAGGTCAAAAAGTAAAGGTATGGTTAAATGAGCAATGGATTAATGGTGTTATTAAAGCTATCGTAGGCCCACGTTCATATTTAGTTATGTTATGTTCCGGCGGGAGTATCCGCCGCAACAGAAAGCATATTATTGTAGATTCAACGCGACGTTGCGACAACTCAGCTGTAGATAGAAGCGCTCGTAGTTATAGCTATAGATATGATGACGTTGAGACTCATCATCACGGTCAAGGTCATGCGCCGGCCGATACTGTTACAGGCTCCCCGCGCCCGCGCGACCCCTCCCATCCCTCCGTCAGCGTCAGCTCCGGTATGTCAAATGCTGATGTAGCCAATACTCATAGAACCCGTTCTGGCAGGGAAATTCGACCGCCTGATCGATGGAGGTACTCCGTGCTTGGTGGTACGTGAACAGCTGAGTGAAAACGATTTCCCATGAGTATAATTCAAAGAATAATTATTTGTGTAATGTGTTTTTCTTGTAAATATTGTAATGCATGTTTTAAATTTTGTATATGCAATGAAATAATTATTCCTTACATATATAGTACTAAATGAGCTTGAAATGTATAAGTTATTATCACTGCATGGTATTTTATTTAGCTTTGAATAAAATTTACTTGGAATGTAAATAGGTAGCAAATTAATATATTATTACATTATTAGTGATTTTAATGATCCTTGTTAAAATAGAAACCATTGTTAATTAATGTATTCATTACTTTCTTTTTAGTTGAAAAGAAATCTTGTCTTTTATCATTTGTCAGCATGGTAAACTATTTTCATTTATTTTCAAAGGGGAATTGTCGATATATATGAATGTGGGTATGACATTAAACTAGTCTCGATCTATCGCTCGTGTTTGATTGATGTCCAATTAACATATTTTACACCGTAGTCTGACAAGGAACCTTTATAGTTTCACCGTGTCCGTCTGTCCGTCTGTCCGCAGCTTAGCTCAGAGACTATTGGTACTAGAAAGCTGTAATTTGGCATGGATATAAATATTAATAACGCCGATAAAATGGTAAAATAAAATCATGAAAAAAATTTTTTTAAAGGTTTCCTCTCATACAAGTTAACTGGGGATGATTTCTTTTTTCTCGTCTATCCCATATTGTGGGGTATCGTTGGATAGGCCGTTCAAAAACTTGTGGGTGTGTTAAAACCATTTTTTGATTTAGGGATTCGTTGGCGAAATATTGAGCTTTAAAGTAAAAATTTTAGTTAGAGTGGAGCGTCCCCCCCCTTGCCGGCCAAACGGTTGTTTATAGAAATGTGAAAATATTCACAGAAGTAGTATATATAAAAAAGGAGAACTATCACAGCTAAAAAGGCTTTTCAGGTTTACGAGTACAGGTCGCGCCAAACTTTTGGCCCCTTATAATGTATGGGACCAGAAGTTTGGCTCGGTCTGTATTAGTAGACCAACTTACATATACCGGGCAACTACAGAACCCTACATTGCGCGTGGCACGACACGCACTTGGCCGTATTTTTTTAAATAAAGCAAATAAATGGAAACGGTCGGATTTAAATAAACTCGTTATGACATTTCACCGCCGCGTCTAGCTCGCCGCGCTTTCTCTCTCCCCGCCCCGCACCCACCGTGCATCCCGCTCCACTAAGTACGTGATCACGCGTATTCTCAAAATTTTTAATTTATATATATTAAAATTAAATCTAATGAATAATTGATACTTAATATTAATATCCGATAAAATAATTAAAACAACGGGTTATCGAATTATGTCCAGGCTTAGCTAGTTTGATGCGCCTAATTAGTAAGTAGGTAGGATTTTTTTGAGGTAGAGGTATATGAACTAATATTTGCAAGCTTTAAGTAAGTATATGTAAAAAACGCTTGTGTTTCTCTATTAAATAAAATTAAATACAATTAATGAAAAGACCTCTTGTTAGATAAGACACTTGTACTTGTCCACAGGATTATAATTTAACTTGAATACACCCGACCAGTTTCGCTTATAAGCATTATAGAAATTTAGATATTTTATTGCACGTATTAAACATGTAAATATTATTTAAGTTATTTTTATGTTATAAAGCCCTAGATAATGCTTATAAGCGAAACCGGTCGGGTGTATTGAAGTTAAATTATAATCCTGTGGACAAGTACAAGTGTCTTATTTAAAAAGATGTATAATAAGTTCCACCAAGTGGCGACAATCACAACCATCAACAGTATTATAAGGTATAAGGTATAGTATTTCTTTGTAAACAATATTAAAGCGAGGTTATCCATCGAAATCTGTCCTGCTGCATTACTTTCATTTTACACATGTTTATCCTGCTCAGCGGAAGCGCGCCGCTCAGAAAACTCTTGGTTTCGACGTGTTAGGTGTTTTTATTTATTATTTTGGCATTGGAGGGATGGGTTTTTAATATGACGGCCGTTTTATATTAGATTTCTTAAGACGTTTATTTTGGTATAAGTTTTATTATCCAAAACTTAACATAGCTCAAAGGAAATGATATTTAGATCATAGTTCAGACCCCTCTTTGCGATTTAAATGGATCTAGGAAAATGAAAATAATCGTGTATCAAACAGCCGAAATAACAAGATCAAAGAGTGAAATATGACATATAGTTCTTACAAAATTTTATCGTCGCTATTTATTGGTTTAAAATTAATTTGATAAGAGACAAAATCGGGATAACCCCCCCTTTAATTATTTATTATCCACTTCTGGTTGTCTTCCAAATAGATCTTTTCAGACACGGTGTGACTTTTGTTAAAACCATACTACTGTCAGCCCAGGGATTAGTTTAGTTTTACGGAGAAGATTATTGCTTTGCTTGGGATACTGTCAGTCTGTATGGGGAGTGACAGAACTTATAATGTTTGTTTCTGAAAAAAAATATGTCATTTGTTTCCTGTAGGCCGCGCGGGCGAAACCGCGGGCAGAAGCTAGTCTATCTATGAAGATCTATGATCTTGTTGGTGCAGTAACCGCCATTCTTCTCTTTCTTCTGCTAATAATTTGATCTGTTGATACGACATATCATTCACTTTTTCGTTCACTTGAGTAAAGTCGTTGCGTTTTTTGGGTTCCGTACCCGCAATTTGTGGTTGATTGTATATTGCCGCTACCTCATAAAGGGTAAAGAAGTATGTCTTGTCCGTTAAAACCTTAAAAACATCTCCAACTTAAACTATCTTGATAACATAACTCATCTAAGCTGAATCTGATGTCTGATAGTACTAGAAGTCGAGATATAGAATAATATTTCGTATCTGCATAAAGCATCAAGGTTTCCTATAGAAACTGAAGATTATTTATTGAAATTGGATATTTAAATTTTTGAAACCTTACCAAGTCTTGGAAGGTATAAGTATTGATCGACTCTTTGAGTGGATCTGAAGATGAGTGTTCTATTTCTGTGGTTCAAGAGTAGAGCTTAAGCGAGCTACTTCATTTTGTACTAGACAAAGAGTACTATGCAGAATAATCTCTTTTAGTAAAAGAGACCTTGGCGGCCGAATGTTGGCAGTATAATTGTCAATTTTCTGAAAATAAATGCCTCAGACGAATAAAGGCAGCAGCGTTTTCAATCTGTTAAAGGACAAATCATTGTTTCTTTTCTTCGATCTCGCAAAATCTTGCATTTACATTATGTGGCCCATGCCTCCCGCTGCCCCGTGAGGCCCCGTTTTTCTGCACAAGTACATTCATTGCCAAACTGTATGAATAGGCATGATGACTAAAAAAAATGTATTAGTCCGTCAGTTAGATTATCAGAAAATATTGGACACATATTTTTTCTTTTTTCAATTTAACAAAAAATGATGAAGATATAGCCCGCTGAAGTTCCGCGTGACGTCACATCTAGGTACAATTTTACTTAGAAGTGACGTCATTTTCCCCCACTCCCAAACTTTGACGCGCTTTATCTCTGTAAGTTTTTGTTTGATTGATAAAAGGAAAAATACGTGTCCAATATTTTTTGATAATCTAAATAACGGAATAATAGAATAATATTTTGCTTAGCCTGTGTACAAGCCTATTGTAAAACTGCTAGCAGGCAGTTCATTCACGCGCGCCACCGCTCTTCGGGCAACATAATGCCATCTGTTTAATCTCGTTAATCTTGCGAGATCTCGTGCAATTCTCGTCCGAGATAATTCTTGTAAAATATCGACGGGATCTCGCGAGAACAAAACTACATTCCCCATGCGCTCTAATTGAAATCATGTAATAGCTAATGTTTTAATATCACCTTTCGATACAAATTCGACTGAAGGATTAAGGTCCAATAACACCGTCTAGGGTGTTAAAAAAAAAGCGGTCGTTATAATGCCTTATTTTTTCATGATAGATATAAAAACTACTCCCGCTACCTACTTATAACTTGAACTTTCAAACCAAATTGGTCAGGTAGATAGGAACCCATCTAATCAATATGCAGAGAATCCTTTGAGTCAAGCAGGATCCAGTAGCGGTAGAGTTGTGGAGATGACGTATGCACGACCACTTCTATTCGGTTTTCTTGCAAAAGGATCAAGACTTGGTACTTTGAACGTGAATGTTTTTGACAACGGATAGTACGAAAACTCATTTATAGCACACCGTGCGTAAAAAAACCACTTTACGCACGCTGCGCTTGCGTAAAGTCGGCATTTTCCGCACTTTTGCTATAAAATATTATACGATACTCGTGCGAGAAACTTTTTCTCGACTCGTGTGATTGCAGCTCACACTCGTCAGAAAACGTTTCATGGCTCTCGTATCGTAATGTACTATTTACTCGGAAGGGTTATGTTAAAGCCCCAATTTCACTTTTGAGAATTTGAAGTTAGGTAATAAGATGAAATAAATTGAAATGCTTGGTAAGTAGTGCTTGTCTTTGAAATGCAGCGCTGTGATTGGCTGATTCATTTTAAGAAATTTTACAAATTCATACGATTGGACCTAAACTACCCGAATTTCAAGTACGTCCTAAATTTATTTTTTAATGCAACGGGTCCAGTTTTTTTTTTGAAAATTACCTGTGGAAATGTTTATCAATTTTTTATATAACGAGAATAATTTAAATTACAATCAGTGTAAAATGTAAATAATTTTATTTTTTTATTTTACCAGTATATGGCCTTAAATTGTTGTAGTTTTAGTATGGATAATAGAGAAACTAAAAAAGAAAAAAATATATACGATATATTTCGACTCCTTCAATGGAGTCGTCATCAGTACTACAACGCTTGGTGCTCACTATGGACCAGGACTCAACAGTTAGCACTAACTGACAGACATGACGTGACTCACCATTAAATAACTAAATACCGACTACTACACATAAATATTATCATCACCGTCATCATCATCATCACCACCCCCACCACCACCACCACCACCACCATCATCATCATAATCAGCATCATCATCATCATCGTCACCATCATCATCGTCACCATCATCATCATCATCGTCACCATCATCATCGTCACCATCATCATCATCATCATCATCATCATCATCATCATCATCATCATCATCATCATCATCATCATCATCATCATCATCATCACCACCACCATCATCATCATCACCATCATCATCTTCATCGTCATCTCATCGACATCATCACCTACTACTTCTCCAATTAAAATATCTCCAAAAAGTTTCTGCTTTCCTCCTTCAATTTCTACAGATGTCACCTTTTTAACTCTTTTATATCCTTATGTCATTTAATTTATTTTATTTTCATTCGACTGATGACGACTCCATTGAAGGAGTCGAAATATATCGTATATTTTTTTCCTCTTTTAGTTTCTCTATTATCTATACTAAAACTACAATAATCAATGTAAAAGTAATTACAAACAAGATATTTTAAAAAAGAAGATACCTTATAAGAAAGTATACTTATTGTGTTCTTTGTCTCTGAAAATGTAAAAAGACTGTTAACACAAATGTACACATGTGTACAACTTGAAATAGCATCACGTGATATAATAAGAACAATACAAGTTTTCAATTTAAACTAAGGTCTTATTCTCAGATTCAAGAAAGAACCACTTACTTGAGAAACGATGTAATTTCTTTCGAATTTCAACATTTGAATTTCTACCATTTCTTAGAATTGTTCCCTAAATTGAAGTGAAAAATTCTAGACACGTTGTGGAGCAAGACCGATTCGTGTTGAATTTTATAGAAATTCTTTCATAGAAAATGTCAGATATTTCTTCTTTCAGTCTTAGTAAAACATTGTAAAGCACAAACGAGCATTGTGAGAAATCCGTGTAATATTTCTTGTAAGTATAAATTATAATAAATATTAAATATAATTTGTAAATTTTTCTTTTTTTTTGTTTAATTGATCGCCTAAATAAGTAATCTAGATACATAAAATTAAATATAGTAGTATATACTCATTTCAAACTAAAAATTAGGCTACTTTAGCAATTAGGTTCCTAATTAATACGATACGAGGATTTTTTAGTGGAGCCTATTTTACAGACCAGTAATATTTATATGTACAATGTACATCTAATGATCTTTTTACGGTTCCGTACCCAAAGGGTAACCAACGGGACCCTATTACTAAGACTCCGCTGTCCGTCTGTCACCAGGCTGTATCTCATGAACCGTGATAGTTAAACAGTTGAAATTTTCACAAATGATGTATTTCTGTTGCCGCTATAACAACAAATACTAAAAAACGGAATATAATAAATATGCAAGGGGGCTTACATATAATAAACGTGATTTTTTTTGCCGTTTTTTGTAGGTAATGGTACGGAACCCTTCGTGCGCGAGTTCAACTCGCACTTGACCGGTTTTTTTCTTATTATACGCAGTTTTGTTTTTTACTGTTAATCCTGCGAGTTATTTTCTACGTATTAATTATTTTCTACCTGCATAGCATTTTTCGAAAGTATGTTTTAAGGTACTAATATTTGACGGAATCCTAAAAAGCAACCTAACGTGGGGATCTCACAGAGGACTTTGAAAAATGGCGGCACATTCGTGAGGTCGCACGCATATTGCCACGTCATAGCATAGTGTTGACAGAGAAAACTGTGGACATAATTTAAGTGAAAAAAATCATGGAATCACCTTTGATTGTTGCTGTGGGTGCTCTTTCTTAATGTTATCATTTTCTAATGACGATTTAACTCCGACAGAAAATCATGTAATTTTCGTTTTTAATTATGCCTTTGAATTTCGCGCAGTACCTGTTAAGGAGACTTTGATCCTTAGCCCTGACCACTTACTTCCTTACTTACTTACTTTACTTCCCCAGGCTATATAAACGAAAGTCACCTTATATTCGTTTTCTGATCCTAGAAGCAAAGGCCGTCAGCTTCTTCATTATTCAAAACGAAAAATAAATGTCGTTTAGTTTGTAGTTAGTGCCCACTTGCGCCCAACTACGTCAATATTCACTACTTTATACAGTGAGTACTGCATGAAGGAGGTATATTCCCGGCCACAGTTTAAAAATCCGTATAGATTTTCAACGAAATCGTTCAGACAGAGCAATTGTGCGGGGCCTGCGGGGAGGGACGCGGGCGGTAAGTCACCGAGCTACATATTATACAATTTTCGAACAAGCAAGTGTCTTTCATCAAATCACTGAGGCGGACTGGAGTATGATTTACACTAAAATGCAATTTAATGATTAAACGTTTACTGATATTTAACAAATAATCTCTTGTAACTCTGTTCGGATATTATTCAGACGATATCTGACTATTAGTATATATTGTGAGCAGCCGTTACAATTAATAAAACGCACGAATCTTTCATTTTTAAAATTATGTTAAGTTTAGAGAGACTCCGATGCAGTCTCTGTCTTATAGCTACATGCCTTAGCAGAATTTCTCACCGCCCCACCGCCATTTCGATCAGTCATTCCATTTATTTCGATTATTGGCCTAATGTGGTCAGTGTTTTTGTAACAATAGACTTTTGTTTTTTTGCTGAATAGCTTTGTCACGCTGTCTTGAAACAATGCCTATGAAATAATAGGCTCTACTATGTAACTTCGCCATGAAAGCTGAAGTTTGCTTACATATTTTCGTTTGACTTTGGATTATTTTTTTGTTTTGTTCTACCTCTTTTGTGCCTTTGTTTTGTATCTCTCAATACTTGACCAAAAGAGCTTGTCCTTTAATAAATCAAGCCTTTTCTTCAAGCTTAGGTATGGCATGTTGGGACAGGAACTATACTCAAAATTTATACTTGCGATTGTCGGCACTTGGAGAAACTTGGAAAACATCATAATTAAATTCACTTGTACTTGTTTCACTGGTTTTAATTTTAAAATTTACACGTTGATCCCGACCGGTTTCGGTTAATACATTTTCAAGGGATTCAGGATTTCAGGAAATTAAACTAACAATACGACGGGCCATTAAAGATGAGCACAATGATTATGTGTGAATTTAATTATGAACTATACTCATCTTAAAATGGACCTAACAGATTTAAAGACAATATCTTTTTGTTGTACGCTGAGAATAAAATTTAATTTTTATGTTATTTAAACATTTCAAGGACGATCCTGCATCTAGCTAGTGCTTAAGAGCTAGTGGTTCCTTTGTTGCATTTTCTTTTGTTTCCTAGGGTACCGTTTCAAAAATAATGAGCTTTTTCGTCAATAGGTAATCAAGCCTTAAAAACCATCGCTATTATTTCACTACAAAACCGATCAGATAATAGGTTTTTGAGTTCACTTACGCACAGCCCCCCCGTGGCAAACCACGCGTGCTTTCCATCCATTTATCTACTAGCGCCACTTGCAGGAAGCTTTCCCGAGGAACGGGGCATTCTAGATCTTATAACAATGGCATAAGAATCTTGGCCAAATATTTTTGAAGCGGCGCCAACTTTAACGCTGCTCCAGTAATGGACCTTAGCGAAAACCGATATATCACTTGATTGCTAATGGATCGTTCCGCACGTAAAGCGTATTGCAGGTATGTACGTACCTAGTAGGTAAAAGGGAGCTGACATACAAAACAATAAATTTATAAATAGAATGAAAATATGCTTGAATCCCTCGTGAACATTTATATGTTCATTCAAGTTCAAATTATTTATTCACAGAAAAAAGAAACACAGAAATATTAAAATTAGGTACAAAAATGTACATCCCCTAGTCCCCATAGTAGGATTCCCTGGGTGGTGGGGACTACTCGCTTTTTAGGGTTCCGTATTCAGACAAGGAACCCTTATAGTTTCGCCATGTCCGTCTTTCCGTCCATCTGTCCGCGGCTTAGCAGCTCAGCTCAGAGACTTGGCATGAGTATACTCGTACATATTAATTACGCCATCAAAACGGTAAAGTGAAATCATTAAAAAATATTTTTAAGTGTACCTACTATACACGTAAATTGGGGATGAATGTATGTATCGTTAGATGGGTCTTTTAAAAACACTGTGGATATGTGAAAACCATTTTTCGATTTAGGAATCCGTTGGCGAAATATCACTTCTTTTTTCAGTTAATATAAACAGTTATGGGCAAGATTTTAAATACTTTTTCCTGACTGTTCTCAAAACTGTCGAATTACGGAACCCTAGGTATGCGAGTCTGACTCGCACTTGACCGGTTTTTTTTATCTTTAGATGCTCATTAACAAGTTTCAAAAGTTATTTCAACTAGGTATAACAGCCCAATCGAGCGAAATGTACAAACCAGCCCGGACTATACTTTATGTATCTATTTTAAAAATCATCTTTTTGAATTATGAATTTTACAAATTAATACGTAAAATAACACAACTTCGCTAGAAAAGCATTACTAATAATCATATTTTATCGCGTACCATAAACCACATTTATTTAATACTTTTTATTAAAAACTAAGAAAAACAATCACAAGTTGTGCGTTTAGTAAGGAGACCCGTCGCAACCACCTTAAGAGCTTCAGCAAATTCATGAAAGTCAGATAGGCTGGCCCATTAAGATAAGGAACCTCCTACTCAAGAGGCTATTTTTCTTGAGGTTTGCCTTGACACTATCTTAGAGCTCAAATCTTAAGCACTAAAATAGTTCTACTTTGTAAACTGAGATTATACAAACAAAATATTATACAAACATTATTTATTGTATTATGAACGATAAATTTGACACAAGTCTCACTCTCAGTATACATTAAAGTTGTATTATGGCAAAGAGTATTCACATAACTATATGTATGGTCAACTGAGTACCCGGAATACAAGAGCTTGTATGACTAGATGCCATCCATCCATCAGCCTGTTTCGTCCACTGCTGGACATAGGCCTTTCCAGGAGTTCACCACGCTTGGCGGTCCTCCTGGAAGAAATGCCCATACTCACACACGCTGGGCAGGCGGATTGGTGAGCGCGGTGCCGAAACCCTTGCACTAGTGACGCCGCTGCCCGTCACCAGTCTGTTTTATTAATGGCCTGGCAATTGGGGATGGATATACCGCCATCCATCGGTCCCAGACAATGGTGGGCCGCCTGGTTTTGCCTGAGAGCTGTTCTCTTACTCTCCCCCGAATAACTTCGGGAGGATTTGCGAGTAAGATGGTGGTACCTCCACAGTCGAGCCCGGCATCAACTCTACCACCTATCTACATAGGAAACCTTAAATGATTTAGAAATGAAAATATGAAATAAAACATACTGATAATTAAAGTCCATTATCACCCTTTGCTGTACGATAAGCTCGCCTATGTACATGATATCTCTGAGTGAAATTAATAAATTATGTTTTTTTGTGTGTGTACAATAAATAATATGAATGAATTGCTTTATAATAATATTCTCAAGAAAAAATAAATTCTCGTACTAACGAATAATTTCTCACCCGTGTAACTCAAACGCAATAGCCTTTTGAACTGGAAAAGGTTGACTATATAAAACCCAGCACACTTTTAACTTTAAACTCCACCAAACGCTGGAAAATCCCTCTCAATAAAAGCGATGGTTCTTTTTTCCTTTTTGTACCCAAACAACAAAAGCCGCAAAAAGTTAGACGTTAAGCCGACTACGGAAATCAACGTTAAAGCTTCAATCTTATTTATCGGATTGAATTTTCCAGGTTATTTGAAGCTTTATATCTATATGTATATTATTTATACTAATAATACTGAAGCCAAAACTATCATTTTTATAAGTTTCGTCTGTTTGTAAGAGAAACTTGACTTAAGAACCACTTAACTTGTTTTTAAGTCATGTTTCTATAACAAACAGACAGTTCTGTTTACTTGAGAACCAGTCAACAGATTTGGATGCGGTTTTAATGGTGCCGTAGTCAATAAGGAACCCTTATAGTTTCACCATGTCCGTCCGTCTGTCTATCTACGCTTAGCTTAATACCAGAAAGCTGTAATTTGGCATGGATTCATCACATATTAATGACGCCGACAAAGTGGTAAAATAAAATCTTTGAAAAAAACTGATTAATCGAAAGTCACCACATATACAGGCTATTGATTTAAACCGCTACTTTATTCCAAGGGTGTTAATATACATCCAGTCGCCTAGTTCAAGCTCCTTATTTGAACAGCTTTGACGCTGCAATAAGAACTGCTAAAAGGAAGCCTGTCATGCGTCCTTACATGATTCCAACGAAAAAAAAGTGAAATTAAATCAATATAAATGCGTAATTTAAAAAAAAAATATATATTTTATTGTTGTCGCATGATTTCAGCCTTCAAGTAGTTGGCCAGGGGAAAGAGCGATGAGCCATCGCAAATACTGGTGGCGTCACATTGGCCGTTTTAAAAAAAGTCCTAATAGTGTGTTGGACTAATTGATTGTACTCATGTAAACAATGTTATACATTAGAAATGCCATAAAGGCGAAACCGGTCAGGAAGTTGATGATAACTTTGTGTAATAGTACCAGAGATTTTATGTTTATTATGTCTTCCAAGTTCCACCAAGTGCCAACAATCAATAGTATTATATCAACATCCTAGTGGGTTACGGAAGTTGCGGAACAAATCAATCTTGTATGGATTTGCCGTATTTATCTACGTCTATATAACAAAAGAAAATTTGTTTCTTTTTAGGTATGTAAAAATTAGTCTTTGGAACTCCTGAACCGATTCTGAAAATTAATTCACCAACAGAGAGATACACTATCTCTGGTAACAAAAATTATAGTTAGTTCCCTGGGGACGGGCAATTTGCGCAGGTAATCTCTGGAAATACTAAACAAATCTGGAAATACTTCCCATATTATAATATTTATAGATGGTAGAGCTGATGCCGAGCTCGACTGTGGAAGTATCACCATCTTACTCGCAAATGCTACCGAAGTTATTCGGGGGAGACATCGAGGACCGCCAAGAGTAAGCGACACGATGAAGTGACGATTATAATAATTATGTGTGTTTGATCTAGATAGCAACTTGTATAAATAAATAGGTAGGAACTTCAGAAAATTTAATTAAAGCATAAATACTACGTTTTAATTTCAATTATCTCCAAAAAAGAAGACCATTTTTCGGGTTCCCTACCTCAAAAGCAAAAACAGGAACCCTTATAAGATCACTTTGTTGTCCGTCTGTCTGTCTGTCCGTCCGTCCGTCCATCTGTCTCTCAAGACCCTTTTATCTCGTAAATGCGTGGAGTTATCAAGTTTAAATTAAAATATATATAATACTCAGGTCTACAGCACCTTTAATCTGTGAAAAAATCAAAGTTCTAAAAAAAAGGTACGGCCGTTTATGCAGCAAAAACGTAAATTTCGACACTCTCAAGAGAATCTAAATTAATAGGGTATTTACCGTTGACTATGAATTTTGGCAAGTAATAACGACTATACTACAAGTATAGGGAAAAATCTGAAAACTATGCATTAGTTATTAAATCATAAAAATATAATTTATACTTGCGACTGTCGGCACTTGGTGAAACTTGGAAAACATCACAATTAAATTCACTTGTACTTGTTTCACTGCTTTTAATTTTAAGGTTTACACGTTAATCCCGACCGGTTTCGTCGTAATGTTTGTTTAATTTCCTGAATTTCTGTATCCCTTGAGAATGGTGTATTAACCGAAACCGGTCGAGATTAACGTGTTAACCTTAAAATTAAAACCAGTGAAACAAGTACAAGTGAATTTAATTGTGACACAAAAATATAGTCTTTAACAGAACCCTCGGTCGGCGAGTCTGACTCGCACTTGTCCGGTTTTTCTCATTAATATTCTTGATTAGATTGAGTTACACGGAAAATTTCGTTTCTTTACCCCCGAAAAAATCTATATACTAATAATAAAGAAGTAAAATAAGCCGGGTGTGTTTTTCAAATGAAATGTTTAGAATGATTGTGCTGTAGCTAAATTCGTAGACATATAGGCGGTAAGGGGAATTAATAAAATAACGCCCAAGCCGAAAACGGGGCAGAGACAGAATAAACGAGTGTCATCTCGTCTTAAATGACTTCGCAACGGTTTGGAAACTTATTTTTTTGCAATGTTAAAGCAGTATTGCATTTCAAAACTAATCGGTTAAACAAAATAACAGTCACACACTCATATTGTATTACATCCATTGGCGTAACTATAGGTAGTACTTACAGTCGAAGAGCCAAAACCAATAACGTTTAAATAATTCAACTTTTTCGAGAATTCTTTGCATAGGGATCCATCCCCCTAAATTTAAATTTTTGTTAATATTTTATTATTTGTCGTGATAGATAGTAACACGTACTCTGTGTTAATTTCAACTTTCTAGTACGGTTGAAGCAGTAGCCCTCTGTGACAGATGGGCAGAAAGACAGACAGTGGAGGCTAAGTAATAGGGTCCCGTTTGGAACCCTTCGGGTACGGATCCCTAAAACAATCGTAAAGTAACTCGAGCTAATGAAAGTACCTATATATATCACTATCGTTACACGTGCTTTTGACAGAAAAAAGTAACTATATCGTTCAAAAAGACATCAACGCGCTGCTAAGTTCTTCGAATTTTTCATTTTTATGAACCAATATAACGCACCGTAATTGGCTAGAAATGACATCACATCACACATAATTTTTGGCCAATCACGACGCTTTTGAAGGGTATAGCGATGGATATTGAAATAAGACAATAAGAGGACATCTGTAGGACTGGAAAAATAAAAATATATCAATATAGATTTATTTACCGGTGGAATGCGGTGCTATAATTTTTCGTAACTTTGAAATGATGTGTTAAGTCTGAATCGATTTTACTGAACAGGATTAATTTTAACGACATTTTTTCAAGATTGGACTGCACACGTTACGCATGTGCATCTAAATCTTGGTCGTCGATAATGACAATAATCCTAGCCCAGCTTGATTTATGTAATTGCAAATTCACTGATGCGTGATTCGCAAATTTTAATATAATAAGTAAAACATGTTTTACGAGGCGCAAATAAACGTATAAAAAAAACACTAAATAAACATCAATTAAAATTATCATTTACTACTTTAAAAACCCGGCCAAGTGCAAGTCAGACTCGCACACCATACCATTATCTATAAAAACGGCAAAAAAATCACGTTTGTTGTATGGAAGCAACCTTTAATATTTATTTTATTATTTTTTATAGTATTTGTTGTTATAGCGGCAACAGAAATACATCATCTGTGGAAATTTCAACTGTCTAACTATCACGGTACATGAGATACAGCTTGTTGACAGACGGACAGCGGAGTCTTAGTAATAGGGTCCCGTTGGTTACCCTTTGGGTACGGAACCCTAATTAATAGTAAATTACTGCTAAGACTAGGAATTAAGCACTCCTGTACGAGTAAGCCAAAAGTCCGAGCCCGTCTCAAAAATAAAATGAGACATTTTCATGTTTTTTATGATAATGAGTTATCACAATAATATTATAAATGCGAAAGTTTGTGTGTGTGTGTGTGTGTGTGTGTGTTTGTCACTCTTTCACACTGAAACAGCTGAATGGATTTGGATGAAATTTAGAATGGATATAGCCTAACTTAACACCTAGGCTACTTTTTATCCCGGAAAAAAGAATGTCGTTAAGCCGAATAACACGCAGGAAAAAGCTAGTATCAAATAAAATAAACAAATTAGTTGAGTAAAATCTATATCAGAGCCATCTTCTGAACTCATTTTGTAATTTATTTGCACAAAACACTTTCAACTAAAATATAATGCAACATAAATTCCCGCTTTTACGCAACTTATTTTAGTATTGCCAGCTAGACAAAGGTATTAACCGCCATGCAGCCTTCTTCATGGAAATCGCCATCTTGAGGAACGTTAAGAACTAAGAAAAAAAAAATGAGAAATATTTTAGTTTTAAGTATTCATTAGTTTTAAATATACCTATAAAATCAATATAAATGATGTATTTTTGTTATTGTTGTTGCTATTTTAAAATATAGCAAACATTTCTACATTCTAAACATGAAATTGCAATTTATTTTATTTTCCTTTGTAAATTGGCCGCTTAAGGGCCCGTTCTCCTTGACATTGAGCACTTCATTTTGTGTCAAGTGGAACTGAACTCTATGACGTTTCATTATTGTTCAAAATAGCGCGCTCTGAGCCGTGGCTGTTACGACAACCGAAACATCGCGCGCTCTAAAGAATCACGTTTCGATGCCGAATTATTATGTTCGATGGATAAATACACCAAGTTACAATTTTTGTTTGGCAAAATTAAACCAATCACACCATTCTGTATACTCTTAACTTACGGGTGACTGAATTTCAGTTTCCAAAATCATCTGGGAAACCGTCAATGGGAAAAACGCTAAGAGCAGTTTTACGCGATTTTTAGCAAATTTAGTTTTTTTTTCTAGCTTGCGATGTATTCTATGCAAAAATCAAATCATTCATGTTGTAATATAACTTTTTGACAACTTGTGTGATTTTTTTTTTTTTTCATTAATCAAATATTTTCTACAATAAATCAGAAATACGGTGGAGCACCTGTAGGTGGTACAGACCCTTAAAACCTTATGATCGCCAAACTCCTTAGTCTCTAAAAACATAGACACGGATAGTTTTAAAAAGAAAACATTATGAAATGTACTCTGTGAACATTATGGTATGTAATGAATTTTCATACGAATTTCCTGGATAGTTATTCAGATTTCCTGGACACATTTAAATAACTCGCCAGGGTGAAGTATTTTCTGATAGGTCTTTACAGTATGTAATAAAAATATTACAATGTATTTTTGAGAAAAAAATATAAAGTGTTAGTAACTCCGTACCCCACCCAATGTCAAAATATCTAATGTAAGGGTCCGCAACAATCGTTCGTCAAAAATTAAATACTGCTCTAGCAACTTTCGTGTTCTAAATTATACACAGGACTGACTGAGGAATCCTCAAAATGTCCAAATGGGATCTTGAAAGTAATTCAACTTCGTATTTCAGCGTATTTTCGCGATAAAATTGAACACGGGATCTCTTTTGAAGAAGAAAATAAAGTTTCGCTAACTTGAATATTGAAGAAATATCTAAATTGCTTCGAAAGAAAATAAGAACATATTTAAAAACGCTATTGAGGCTCCATTGTAACCTTCGTAGGTAGTATACATAAACCTTTACATTACTTCAATTACAGTCTGAAAAACCCAAATTATACTTTAAACTTTAAAAATCCTTAGTTTTTACTACTAAAAGATTCATGGTTTAGATTTTTTAAACGCCTACTCACGATATATTAGTCAGATTTAATTTATATTCAATTCAAAATACCATTTCTATATTACATAACATTATTTAAAATATTGATAGAGCATACATTGCATACGCATAAATGGAGTTTATTCGTACAGCTATTTATTGCATTCACAGTAAAGAAAAAATATACGAGTTTGTAGATGGTAGAGCTGATGCCGGGCTCGACTGTGGAGGTACCACCATCTTACTCGCGAACCCCCCTGAAGTTATTCAGGAGAGAGTAAGAGAACAGCTTTTAGGCAAAACCAGGCGGGCCACTATTGCCTAGGACCGATGGATGGCGGTTTAACAATCCCTAATTGCCGAGCCTTATATAAAACAGACTAGTGACGGCCAGCGGCGTCACTGGTGCAAGGGTTTCGGCACCGCGCTCACCAACCCGCCTGCCCAGCGTGTGTAAGTATGGGCATTTCTTCCAGGAGGACCGCCAAGAGTAGCGTGTTCCTGGAAAGGCCTATCTCCAGCAGTGGACGAAACAGACGGATTGATGAATGGATACGAGTATTTATATTAAACAAAGGCCAATTTTAATTTTAACTTTCTAGTGACCCTTTGTAAAGTTACTCTTTTCTTCGTAGTTTGGCACTCCAGTCAAATCTACCAGGCACGTTAAGTCCTAAAATTAAAGTTAACATTAAAATATTGTTTATGTATTAAGGATTTCAACTTAATTTTATTAAGTTCAAGAAAACCTTCTAAAAATGGTTAATCTAAGATTATATTGTCGCAAGGTTATAAAAAGTGCCGTGAAATTATTATTTTACTAGTGAAAAGAGTATCACTTTTCTAATGAAACTTGACACCCCATTGCAATTCAGTGGGAACTGATTTAAACGATTAAAAATATTCTTTATCCTTTTCTAGGTCCAGAACTTCATTTGTGTAAAGTTTCAGCTCAATCAGTTCAGTAGGTACGGCGCGGCGTGAAGGAGTAACAAACTTACATCAATCCACCTATCTAAACTTTTTCATTTTTAATATGGGTGGGATGAGTGCGATGGGATTAGATTGATACATTTTCCTCAAATCATGTTCTTTTTTCATTTACTTTTTGCCGCGTGTTTTGATACTGTACTGCTTGTTTTTAATGTCTTCTATGTGTGGAAACTTTGTTGGCTTATGTTATTTATTTGTGTATTGTTTTATGTAATGTTTATCTGCTTGTTTCCCAAATATACCTAAAATAAAAATTAATCATAACTTTTTGTTTGCAAATTGATTTAATTTAAAAGTAGAAATATTTTGTCAATGTGTCGGGGAACTGTGCCTGATTCGTAGAACCCTATCCTGTGAACACAAAGGTCGTGGCTTCAATTCCGGCGGTGCACATTAATTTGTGTTCGGTCTGCATGCTCCGCAAACGTTGGTCCATTTGTGTCCGAAATACGGCGAAAGGCCTACCACCGATCACCTTTGGGACGCGTAATAATCGTCGGTGAAAAGCGACTGTACCAAGTGTGATTTGGACTTCACAGTTCACACATCTGACACCCCCTCAGGAATTCATGTCGTGACGATATGTTACATCATAATCATAATCATAATCATATTATTTATTTGTAAATTAAAGCCACACCTGGCACACAAATCATTTTATAAAACACACAGTAAAATCGATTCATAAAAATACAGGACTAGGAAACCCTTAAAATACCATAAATCTTCTTTGTGTAGACGAATAAGTCGCGTATATGCAAAATATGGGATAGAATATTTGCATCAAGTGCACTCGAATCGAACCACAGTTGAGATTGTCAGCATCCATCCCATCCAACCATTCTATCTATATTGGACAGAAAACCGATTGCCCCCAGGACCATCTTATAAAAACAACCCTTAAAACAATGGCTTAGGGTACATAGTGCATGGAACTAGTTCCAGGCCAACATAGCCTTTAACCCATTTGCCTTCAGCGTTGTATAAGGATAGGAAGCATAATCAATTTTGGTATTATCGTATGGGAATAATCTGTGGTTGGTTTTCTATTCACATATGCGTGTGTTTTGAGTAGAAAATGACCGCTTCCTGTGGTCTAGCGGTTTGAATGTCTCGTTATTTTTTTTATCTATCTTAATATCTTATTTTAAAATCACTGCCATTAGTAGAGCAACATAAGTGTAATTAATTTGTGTCCACTAAATTAAGGATTTGAGGTTGAGATACACTAGCAAAATCGTTTGAAAATAATAGTATTTTCATTTTATCATAACCGTATTTATTTCCAAAATAATTAGACTCCAGATGTCTCGAATATTGTTCCTAACCATGGTCTTATTAAACTGGCAATATTAATTTATCAAATTTCTAGATTCTTAGAAAGATTCTTGTGATTTTTTTTTTTGTAATTTAATTGAATTTTTCGGAGTATTCCAATATTTATGAACTGCACATATTGTGAAGAAATTATACAAATAACGTGTCTTTAAATTAAATCTTAATATTTTTAGCAAGTTCTTGGTAAATTTGCTTCTCTCATTGATGTTGTATTTTCCAGTTTCTAAGATTTGCGGAAAATTGTTATGTAAAATGATTATTTAACTTGAAATTTAAAAAAGTAAGAACAATGTCACCCCTTTTTTAAATTAACATAATAATTATTTATTGAAAATTCTGAAAGCGAGGTGATTAATGACCATTCCTAAGGTAAAATATTAAAAAAAACGGTACGCTGTCCGTCTGTCAAGAGCTCTTTCTTTTTGGCTCCGTTAGAGATATCAAGTTGAAACAAATACCTCCATAGAAGTCTACATCATCATAGTGCTAAGTAATAAATTAGGCTAGTAACTCAACAAGAAAAAAGGTCAATGTCACCCCTTTACGTAATCAATTTTATACAAATTGGCTCACTATGAATACTTGAAATTCCGTTGTCAGGACGGCGATTCTCACATACCTCCATGCGACAATTTGCGAAGACCGAAAGCGGGTGAATTTGCAAGCTCTTTATAAGGAAACGTATCAAACTTTTAAAATCGTATCCATAACATGCCTTACGTGTCTTTTAAGGAGTTATACTCAATAGAATTATCATCCCACAGCATTTATGACGCGATAAACAGAGGCGTATGAAAAGCAAAGCGTGTGAAAAGTTTTGCGAAAATCGCCGTCCAAGTCGGTTACCTTTTCACACGATAGATTTTCGTTTTGAAAATTATACTTTTCAAGTTATTAATTCATTTTATGTCAAGTCTAAACGGCTTGAGTTTTATGTCTGAAATTACTCCTATAAGAAGAAAAGAAAAAACATTTTCGGATGTCAGGTGAAAAGACTCCTATATCAAATACTTTATCGTAAAATCCAGTAAAATATCGAAAATTCACTGATTATGCGTGCCGGCAATGCGCGAAGCGAGCGCTCTGATGTAGACTTTCTGACAACTTACTGAAGTTCAAAATCACTCAGTAAGAATTATTATTAGAGTGCATTACAAACAAGAAAAGATAAATTAGAAACAAATGTAAAGACAAGAATTTGAAAAAATTCCTCGGGCCAGGATTCGAACCTGCGACCTCTTGTTATCAAGACAAGCGCGCTACCGACTGCGCCACCGAGGTACTTACCTAGACCGTTGAATTTTTCCACCATACTTGTCCACCGAATATTTTTGTAAGTACTTATTATCGTGCACCATGGGCCAAGCCCAAGTTGGTAGTTTATAACTACTCGTGGAAAAAGTTCGTTTTTTAAACAGTATGTACGGAACCTTCAAGGCCCGCGTCCTACTCACCCTTGACCAATTTTCTCGTTTAGAAGTTAAAAGTGAAAAAGATTAGGTCTGTGTTTAAAAATAAACAATGCGAATTGACGATAATAGTTCTGTAGATATTGGTTAGGTTTATATAACAGTTTGAAAGTTAATAGTGTATATAAAAAAATACCTTTAACTTCTAATCAAGAAAAAAATGTTGTCCACTTTGCACCAAGCGGGTGACATTTAACTTTAAAACGTAATTTGGTTGGTGGCTGAAGAGAGTGAAAATTCTAAGACTGCCATAGCACGGTATGATCAGATTTCTCAGAGGTAATTTACAAAATTAAACAATTTAGTCGCAGGGCTTATCAAACATTTATTGATTTATTAAGAACACTTCACATAGTGAGCTAGTAACTTTCAGAACATTACTATTTTTTAGCCCACGAAGAGAAAATTTGTACTTTGCCGAGACATGTGGACCACCTTAGGTATTTTTATGTTTTTATTGCGAAATCCATCGCTTTGGAATATTGTAAATATTATTATTAGAGTGCATTACAATCTAGACAACCTTACAATGCGCAGTCGGTAGCGCGCTTGTCTTGATAACAAGAGATGGCAGGTTCGAATCCTGGCCCAAGGAATTTTCTTAAATTCTTGTCCTTACATTTGTTTCTAATTTATCCTTTCTAGATTGCAATGCATTCCAATAATAATATTTATGGTATTTTTACTCACGAATGTCTTCTAAAAATTTCCATCAGCTATGATCCTGAAAAACATCTTGCGCTTTTTCCATATCCATCAATGTAGTCATACAAGCTCTTCTGTTCCGCGGACTTAGACTTGGATATGATAAAATATATATTTATTATGTTTACAATTTTCATTGGAAATAAACGGTTGTACTTGTCCACATAATAAAAGTATTTTGAGGACAAGGAATACTGTTTAATTTCAGAAAAGATGTAGGTATTATAAATTTGACAAGCATCAATATTTAAAATGTTTACCTGATTGTAAGCTACATTTTCTTATTTAAATATATTCCACTCTTTGACTATCTACTCGCCCACTGTGGACAACATTCTCTGCACATATCAGCTTTATATAAAGTGGCGGTAGGTAAGTAAAAATATTGGATATTCCTGCATAGTGAATTCATATCCCGCGTTCTTATTTTATACGAGCGCAAGAGGAACTTCTAGCTAGATTTAATTTTCCAGGGAAAAGTAGGAGGATATATGGCGGGCTTCATCTTAGAATAGTTTTGCTTGAGTTTCTAAGTTATACACTCTGCAACTGCACACAAGAGTCTACAAAAAAAACCCTATCTCAAACATTATTAAATTACGTAAATTTTGACTGTAACAAACTTTTACCTCAAATTGCTTATGCGTACGAGTACGTAAATGTACATTATGTGTTAGGGCTTAAGTCGAACCCGTAAATAAAAGCATAATAATAAATTGGTCAGCAAAAACCTGTCATTTACGGCCGAGGCGTGGCCTAATGAGAAATGGCCCATACGTTTGGGTCAAGCTGCGTATTTCCAAATTACTCAAACTGATTATCAGATTTAAGTTCGTTGTGAACTGAAATAAAGAAATATTTGTGGGTTTTTCCTACCTCCTGAGCTTTCTGATAAAAATGTAGGTACAGAATTATATGAAGATTCCAGAACAAAGCAGAGAGCTTTTAAAGAAAATGTCAAAAAGTGATAATTTTTGAAACTAGTTAAATCTGCATATTGACGATACATGTTCACGATGTACGATATTTTGCTGGGAAAAAAACGAAGAAAAATATTCATTTTGACAGAGTTTAGAAGCCGTTGGGTCGTTTTTTCAACAGAACACAAGGTTACCATCCAAGCACACTGATTAGTTTGATATGCAAATGGGCTAGCAAATATTCTTATTCTTTATTGTACACATAAAAGGAGATTACAAATATTTAATATATTAATTTGAGTAAAGCGGCGAGCTTATCTCTCAAAGAGATTTTTTATAGCAAACCGAATGGGTATATGAGTGCTTTAAAAATAAACTGGTAACCATATGTGTACGTACTACATGACTACTACATACTAAAATACTTACCTAGGCATAATACATATTTAAATATATATGCCACTAAAATATATCTGAGTAACCCTAGAGTTCTACATACATACCAATATAACTAACTTTAATAAAAACTGACTATGCAATATAAACATGACTATATACATACAAATTGGATATATAAGTATAATGAACATAACGATATATAATAATTGATTATACAGCAACAAATAATTATACATATTTAGGATAGCTTAAGAATTTGCTGAATAGTATTCCTTTAGTTTCTTTTTAAAAGAGGAGATAAAGCCGAATCAACGAAGTAACCTATTAATAATTCGTTTTCTCTTTACACAGCTTTACCTTTCCGCCACAACCTATTAATTTGTGTAAAGTACTGCTTTTTGGATAGGCATATAATATGTATAAGATGACTTTAATTTATACAGCCAAACTCATACTGGAGGCTTGGTAATTAATCAGTAACGCGGATCGATAACACTTTTTGCTGATTTTTCAAAATAAAATCTTGACGTCCCATAATAATTGATTCGGGGCTGGGCTTGCGTTTGTAAGGAACACGAAAAGAATAATTTACGAATTTCACAAAAAGGGTCATCGAACCTGATTACTGAGTCTTCAGTAAGAATTTGGCTGCTTAAAATTAAAGTTACCATAAAAACATAATGTAGAGTTTCAATTCAGTTTGGTTCCGGGAGTGTTCTGATACTTATTGAGTTATAGTTGAGATCGCCATTATAATTTCTACCTATAGTTTCTTTAATAAGAGAGGTTACAACAGAGAGTTCGACTGTTATTCAAACTACTTTGCGCTTTAATACATAACCAGCCTGCTCTTACATTCACCCGCACACTATACGCATAGTACACACACTCCCTAGCAGTTACTATACTGATCCCAAGTCCATCCATCCATCAGCCTGTTTCTTCCACTGCTAGACATAGGCCTTTCCAGGATTTCGCCACTCTTGGCGGTCCTTCTCGAAGAAATACCCATACCCATACATTCATCCCTAATTGGGGGTGCTAACTTTCTGGACAAGAACGGAAATCTTAAAACCATTTCGAGAAATATTATTTCTGTACAGTTGCTACTTATCAGATTAATAAATAAATCTATACTTTTAAAGATATTTTAACAAAACACAATGAACTTCATTTGACTTATCTATGACGTCATGACATGACATTTGACATGCAGTGCATTCCGTGTCGCGACATAATCGATTATATCGCGTCTATCATCATTCCGAGTCACTGTGAGCCCGATAATTAATCAACCGCCAGAATTCATATTGGAGACTCGGTTAGTGATCAGGAACAATGTTTAATGAACCTCAAGGTAAAACTGAAAACAAAAAATGGCTCCCGTACCTACCTACTGCCTATTCAGTCAGTATGGAAACAATTTTTTTTATGATTTCGAAAATAACGATCATTGAATTTTGTTCCTGATCACTAACCGAGTCTCCAGTATGAATAAGGGTGATTGATTAAATTTCACCTTGTTTATCATAGACGAAATCCTTAACGACGCCATGTTGTGATATGCCTATGCTTCAGAGCGTTTGCACTATGAGCGATCTATGAAAAGTGCTAGCTGGCCGGTGGCAATTTCAAAAATAGGTTTTTCGAAGAATAAGAGCATTAGTTAAATCATGATTATAAGATTGTAGTTAGAAGAAATTACTTCTTGGACCTTGTAAAGTAGTATATCCTTTGTATTCACGTAACTTAAATGAATTTCTACAAATTCTGTCATCATTCATGTTGCGTTCAAAAGAACCCTAAATGGATTATAAGTATAAACAGTGATGGACGCCATTTTTCATTCGGAACGACTCGATGGGCGTGAGAAGTTTGATGGTAGTGTTAGCACTATTAGCGCCATGCGGAACGCCTCTAGTGACGTCACGTTCACTTTTGGCGGGTAAAATTTAAGTTTTTGTTTTTAAATAGATGCAATGAATAAAACCCAAAAATAATGAAATTAGTTTCATAAAATAGTCTACATTTTCAAACTAAATTATTAAAAAAATATATATCAGAAACATGCATAGCTAATTGCTGGGGCTTATATGAAACAGACTGGTGACGGGCAGCGGCGCGGCGTCACTGGTGCAAGGGTTTCGGCACCGCGCTCACCAACCCGCCTGCCCAGCGTGTGCGAGTATGTGCATTTCTTCCAGGAGGACCACCAAAAGTGGCGCAATCCTGGAAATGCCTATGTCCAGCAGTGGAATAAACAGGCTGATGGATGGATGGATGGTATATATTAGTATATATTTGGTTAGGGAGTATATTTATTTATGGTCTATTTATTTTATTAATTAACTTATTTATTCATTGCACTATGTGTATATAATATTCTCATTCCTATATTTCTTTATTTTAGTAGCCCAACTTAAATATAGATTTTTATTGTAATTTCCCGTATTATACTTTTGGTTCAACATATTCTATTGTTTTTATAAAGATTAGATTTGATCTAAAGAAAGTATACTTATGTATCTATTTTACAAAATAAACTATTTGATTTGACACCCCTACCTTCTTTTTTGACGCTCTAAAAATATGCAATTGTAACGCCATCTGTGAGATTGTTTTCACAGAACTGAGAAAGAATGACTAAAACGTACGTACAAATGCTACTATAACTCAGCGTTGAATCGAAGCAGGTTTTATAAAGTTGTAGGGCTTCATTGTCTGGAAGCCATTGATAGCACATGCTGCTTCGGGTATCATTGGTCTGGGTAATTAGTGAAAAAGACAGAATTATGATACCATGAGCGTCAGACGTTAGTCGTTTGGCCGTTAGATTCACGATTTCAATATATTGGAAAAATGAAGGGATGAAATGTCCTTTGTGGTCTATTTTCGCTATTAGCTTATGGTGTTAAAATCCATCTAAAGACATATACAAGATAACCTGATTTGTCAGTCTGTGGTTATGTGCGGAATTTACGTAAAATATACTGGAAACATTTTGATTAGATTTTGAGTTATGATATGAGCTGGAAAATTGAGTAGAAATATGTTAAAGAAATTTTTTTTATTTTCATTTTAGATCATTTTCATTTTAAATAGTTAAATAATGTCTTCACGGTAAATAATATATCCAAGACATCGAGAACTCTTGGCGTAAAGAAACCACCAAAACTTTTTTTTCCGTGACTCTCTGAGCATGGAACTGTTCAGAACAGGCCTTTCCAGGATTTCACTACTCTCGGCAGTCAAATTCAAATTCAATGTCCTCCTGGAAGGAAGATATCATATACTCACACACGATGCGCAGGCGGGTTGGTGAGCGCAGTGCCGATACCCTAGCACCAGTGACGCCGCTGCCCGTCACCAGTCTGTTTTTTATAAGGCCCGGCAATTAGGGATGGATATACCGCCATCAATCGGTCCTAAGCAATGCTGGGCCGCCTGGTTGTGCCTGTTTGCGAGCTGTCCTCTTACTCTCCCCCGAATAACTTCGGGAGGATTTGCGAGTAAGATGGTGGTTACGTCGACAGTCGAGTCCGGCACCAGCCGGACCATAGTGGGTTAAGATGCTTAATTATATTAATGAAAAATAATCACCGACCTAATAATATTATCACGTGGAAAATACAAAATATACACAATATTGATATACTTAAAACTGATAAGGCTGTTATGAAGCTAGAGATGGTCTCGTCATTGGCCTCTTCTTTTTTTGCAATTTACTACGATTCCAAACCCGTTTTGGGGAATAGCTTTCCCTAACTATTTTTAGTAGACAGACTTTAAAGTGACCGGTGCATGTTCTTTTATATGAAAAAACTTGAAATAACTTTTAAGCTTTCAAAAGTACAATTTTAGTAATATTCATAAAAAGTGAAAGCAACATTGAAAAACCGTCACTTTTCTTCCGAAATCGTTCCTTTTCAGATGTCTTGTCTTTCAAAATTGCTAGACTGGCAACACTACGAATGAGCTAACAGCCAGTCAAGCTCCAGTGATAACATGAAAAAATCTACCTTACTTTTAACATTTATTAAAATTTTGGAACTTTTGTTTGTCGCATTTGAATAAATATTATTCCTTTTTAAGCACCAAAATTGGTATATAATTATTAATTTGTAACTGAATTAACTAATTCGACTCAAAAATGAATGCAATCAGACGCTCTGTTCAGCCGCTATGCTTGAAATTCAATAAATCCAATATGAAGGCGGTTTTTTCGAAGATGGCGGATTTTCCCCAAGATGTTTTTGTTTGGGATGTTTGGGATACCAATCAGAACACATAGTCTTTGACATTAACACCAATTTTTAGCTTGAGGTTTCAAATGTCCGGGTCAAGTTTAATTTGCCTGGAGCAAGGCATGATTTTTTCCTAAACTCTTGCGTGAAGTCTGACACGGATCCGATCATTTAGACTACGAAAATATTTATAAAATTCGGTTTAAAAGCACGACAAAATATATAAAGTGACTTTAATTTATGCAGCCAAACTAATACTGGAGGCTTGGTAAGTGATCAGTAACATGGATCAATAACACTTTTTGCTAATTTCGCTAAATAAAATCTTGACATCCCAAGTAATTGACTCGGGGCTGCGCTTGCGTTTGTAAGCAACAAAAAGAAATAATAAAATTTACAAATTTCAGAATAAGGGTCATCGAACCTTGTTACTGAGCACTTGCTGAGTCTCAGTAAGAATTTGGCTGCATACATTAAAGTCACCTTATATTATTGAAATGAAATACCAAAATTGGTCAACTTTTTCCAAAAAGCAGACCAAAAATGCACACTGAAGATTAAATAATTTGGCCAAGTGCGAGTCGGACTCGCGCACAAATGGGTACACAAACCTAAGGACATACATATCAATATAAATAACATTAAGGCGACAAAAAACAAGGCGCTAAAATAGTACCACCTGACAAACAATTTAGTACTCTCTGAGCATGGAACTGTTGGACATAAGCCTTTCCAGGATTTCGCCACTCTCGGCAGTCAAATTCAAAGTCCTCCTGAAAGAAATGCCCATACTCACACACGATGCGCAAGCGGGTTGGTGAGCGCAGTGCCAATACCCTAGCACCAGTGACGCCACTGCCCGTCACCAGTCTGTTTTAATACCGCCATCAATCGGTCCCAGGCAATGGTGGGCCACCTGGTTGTGCCTGTCTGCGAGCTGTCCTCTTACTCTCCCCCGAATAACTTCGGGAGGTTTGCGAGTGAGATGGTGGTTACCTCCACAGTCGATCCCGGCACCAGCTCTACCACCTTTATAAAAACGAACGGGATCAGCGCAACTCCCCTGATTCTACATTACAATGTTATTGTAAGGGAGTAAATAGCAAAATAGCGCTGTGTCCACTCGGCGCGGACGAAGTCGTAGGCAGAAGCTGGTTACTAAAACAAATATTATTATTGAAATCTTGCCAAGTTAGTTCCGAATGTCTAACAGTTTTACTTTGACCTGACTAACTACCTTTTGGAGCCGTTTCAACGCGCCATCTAAGTTAATTACCGAGTACGTACTTGAAACTTGCTTGTTTTTCGTCGAAATGCAGAATAAGCAAAAAAAAAAACCAGCCAAGTGCGTGTCGGGTCACGCGCAATGTAGGGTTCCGTAGTTAAACGGTACATATAAGTTGGTCTACTAATACAGACCGCGCCAAACTTCTGGTCCCATACATTATATGGGGCCAAAAGTTTGGCGCGACCTGTACTCGTAAACCTGTAAAGCCTAATTAGTTGTGATTGTTTTCCTTTTAAATCAATTATATATTCTACTTCTGTGAATTTTTTCATATTTCTATAAACAACCGTTTTGCCAGCAGGGGGGGGGGGGGCGACGCTCCACTCTAACTAAAATTTTCACTTTAAAGGTTAATATTTCGCCAACGGATCCCTAAATCGAAAAATAGTTTTCACACACCCCAATGTTTGTAAACGGCCTATCCAATGATACACCACACTATGGGATAGACGAGAAAAAAATCGTATCCCCAGTTTACGTGTATGAGAGGTACCATTAAAAAAAATTTTTTCTAGATTTTATTTTACCATTTTTTCAGCGTGATTAATATTTATATCCATACCAAATTACAGATTTCTAGTATTAATAGTCTCTGCGCTAAGCCGCGGACAGACGGACAGACGGACATGGCGAAGCTATAAGGGTTCCTTGTCGGACTACGGAACCCTAAAAACGGACTCGCAGCCTGAAGGTTCCGTAGTATCTAAATAAGATAATAGATTTAAATGATTTGAATAAAACTTACAAACTTATCAGTAACTAGAAAATGTACTTAACAAAAAATAAAAAAAAATTCTACGCTACTCAGTGTCCTAGACAATGACAATGTGGGGACATGCTGGGGTAAGAAACAATTTTTTGTTTACCTTTTTAGGTTTCTGTTGTACCTAAAAGGTACAAAATGATGAAATTCAATTTTTATCCGCGAGTTTTATTTCGAATACGGTATAAAAATACTCGTGTCTCTCTTTGGTTACTACAAATATTATGATTACGTGAAAATAAATATGTAATAGATCACCTATTTTATCATCTATTACAAAATGCAAGAGTACAATTAACTAAGTACTCGTTTTTACATACTACCAAATATATACAATCCCAAAACTGTCATATTCGGGACCAATTTGGTATGCGAGTCTGATTCGCACTAGACCAGTTTTTTCATGTGTGACTCCCCTGACAACAATTTAATTCTGTTTTTATTTCAATGTTGTAACTTAGGTCAACATTTTACATAATCAAATTTCAGATCTGTAACTTATTCCGTCTGCAAGCTAGAGACCCGTGACATATGGACGGACAGATGGACAGACAGCAGAGTGACATTAATGGGCTCCGTGTTGCTCGGAACCCCAAAAACGCCCTGTTTTACAACTGAGTACTGTACAGTGCAATTAGTTATCTGGTAAATTTTGTAAGAAATTCAGGTAAAAAGTAACATTCAATTGCATAAAAAACATCGCAAACGTAGAAATTGTATATTTTTGTATTAAGGTTGTACCTGACCCTAGAATATGAAAAAAAAACAGATTTTCGAGGGTTCTTTTGTCGAAAGTAGGATACCTTAATCTTGAAAAAATTATATTCGATTTATTGATCTTTTATCTAGGTGATTTACTTATAAACAATGTACTAAGATTAACACTTTTGTCAAAAAAAAAATGTTTTCCACCCTCTTTTTTTTTTGGCTTTCAAACGTTCGTTTCAAGAAAGATTGATTTTTTTTCATAAAATAGCTTATAGAAATATAAAGGTTTTCCACTTAAATCCAGTATTTTTTTCCCTACAACCCTCCGATCTGCTGTTTCGCGCGTAATTATTAGTATTACGCGTCCTAGACAAATAGGTCAATTAGCTAACCAATAATCACCTCTATCAAAAGCTAATAAAGTACTTGACATTGGCCTTTTTGTGTTGGACGAGTATTTTTTTCCTAGGGTATGCCATACTCTTAAGCGGAAAGTTTTATTATTTCCCCGAGTGTTGGTGAGAATGCGATGGAAATGACTAAACACGTCACGCGAGATTCATTATCTGTGTTTTTCTACATTAAGAATAAATAAAGTTAAGGTAGGTATCTAAAAAATCGTAATTTTTGTATAGGATTTTTAACTTTTGCCATCTTATTTGATCCACTTCTTATAAAAAGACATAAGCCTCTATAAGGTCAACTGAGGTCAACTGAACACCCAGAAAACGTATGAAATAAAGTTAGAATGTTTATTGTGCAAAACTTGCTAAGTTGCACGGTTGGTGTTGAAGCTACGAAAGGTCGAGCGCGTCCTAATAAAGTGGGTTGGTTCAATAATTATTGTGAGATACTCCTAGGATTGCTTGCAGTGGCCGCCCGGACTACTTCAGTTACAACCTTGTTCACCTGAACAAATAACATGGTAGCACTCTAGAAAACATGGCTCAAGGTAAAGGAAATGGAAACAAATTAAACAACATTTCATGTGGACTTAGTAAGTGCAGACACTATGAGATGACATCAAAGTGTCACCCTACTCATGGTAAAAAGTTATGTAGGAAACCTTGAGTACCCAATCAACTAAGTGATTGAGGTGTACAGATTGCACGGTCTAACTTGGCCGACCCGAAGATTTTTCTATTTTTAAAAACTAATATATATCAGTATCAGCCATTTGAGTGATCCGGGACTCTAACTTCAGACCGGCCTAATTAGGCCATATGTATTGGTGTAATAAATAACTCCTTTGACGGTGTGATTCATATTACATAAAGTAGTAAAAACTCAAACGGTGCAAATCAAAGAAAAACCTGCGAAATATACGTGCCAACGTGGACATTGGTGGCAGCGGCCGCATACCCCATAAAATTCCGTTCTATATTTTTAACCTGCTTTACTGACAAAGTTGGCTTCTTGAACTGTACTTGAGCCAACATGATCCCCCCAAATCTTGAGCTGCGGCCGCACCTGTATACATTTTTGTAACTATCACCTCTACGCGCACGCTTTGACTTGGTAGGTCCATTGCTGGACAAAAGCCTTTCCAAAATTGTACCACCCTTGGCGGTCCCCCTGGAAGTTATCTTGTGAAAGTCACGTCAGTCAGAGCCAAGTAATCCTTAAGTTCCTAAAATTCATATAAAAAAAAATTAAGAATTATAGAGTATCGCTAATATACCACTTTCCACAGAAAAATCTTTTTATTTGCGTGAACTTTTTTTGGTGATCTTACTCGCAAACCCCCCTAATTTATACTCTCAAACAGGCAAAACCAGGTGGCTTACATTGTCTTGGACCAGTTTATGGTGGTATATCCATCCCACATTGTCGGGCCTTATAGTGTGGGTTTCGGCACCGCGCTCGTCAACCCACCTGCCCAGCGTGTGTGAGTATGGGTATTTCATCCAAGAGGACCACCAAGAGTGGTATAAAATCTTGGAAAGGCCTATGTCCAGCAGTGGACGAAACAGGCTGATGGATGGATGAAAGACTGTCGGAACCTCTGCTTTGTTTGCAACGTACTCTTGACGTGCATTTAAAAATATTCATTGCCGACAATACTGTCGGCAACTGCGAAAATATTTTAACCTTTCGATCTTTTCTTTTGACGTAGACGAGTACAAACAATTTTTTAATTTATATTTCCGTAACCTTTGTCTATTTCTAAATTTATGCAAATTAAACAAATTATATTTGAGAAGAGTTCGCGCCTGTATCCATTCATTTCGAAATGATCTTTATCATAGTAAGAATTGTCATTTGCTCTTACCACATAAGAATCACGTTCGCAAGATAAATATTACCTAACTTAGGTAATATTGAGATTACGTACTTCGGACTGTGCGTTGAGAGTTTTTCATTGTTGTGGAAAAATGACGGACGAGCGGTTGTCTTATGTAAGTTTATTTTTGGTTCACTGCTTTTGCTTTAATTACTTAAGAATTTGGTGTTGTAATGACCCCTTTTGTCACGTAGCGAGTTTCTTATTTGGAGCTGTCAGAACTTAAAATAGTACAAAGTAATTTCACTTTTTCATTTGTGCTAGGGCCTATTTTGCAAAGAATGATTTTGGTTTTGATAGGTGTAAATAAAAAATCGGTCTTAAGGGAATACGGTCAATGTTTTTTTAAAACGTAGACACATAATTTTAGAGTAATTTTGCTTTAACTCTTAATAATTATTCTTGAGATCATACTGAAAAATAAATTGCTTTATGTTTCCTGAAATGACATGATAAGAACCATATCTGGACATATTTTCTAAGTCAACACTTGAATTTAAAAAAATGTGCATACCTCTATGCATCTAGAAAACAGTTTTTTTTTGTTATAACAATATTTGACTTAGTTTTCTTTATGTCACTTACTCTAAATACTATAAGAGTGCATTATAAGACAGAAAAGATCTTATACTAATAATAAAGTAGTAAAAATTCGTGTGAATTGAATAATGAAAAATTGAATATTATACCGGGTGTAAATATACTGCTACCATTAAATGTGCATACTGCCACATATTCTGCCGACCCTACTGAACCTCTTTCCCAAGAATCGTACTCAAGGACACCCTTAGTTTGGGAAATAATTGAGTTTCAAACAAAAATTCGTGAACCCTAACGCACCGACATACGCGCGAGTTTAGAGAGAGCGACGGCGTCGGGTTTCACAGACAACGCTCTCTCTAAACTCGCGCGTATGTCGGTGCGTTAGCGTTCACGCATTTTTGCTTGGAACTCAATTATTTCCCAAACCGTGGACACGCGGGTATGATTCTTGGGAAAAGTGTTTCAGTAGGGTCAGTAGAATATTTAATTTCATTTAATGGTAGCAGTCTATTTACACCCGGCATATAGTTATAGTTTTGTACTGTATCCAAAACTATTTTTTTACAATTTCCGTCTGTCTGTGTACCTATGTTCTGTTTTAACTCGAGAACCACTCAACGGCTTTGGATGCGGTTTTCTTTATTATCATCAAGTGACTGGTCAACATAGCAAGGCTTTAAGGACTGTTGATAAAATAACACCCATGCGAAAAACGGGGCAGAAATAGAATAAACGTGGGTGGAGTCGCGGGCGAAAGGCTATAGTATGTTCGATTTATCATGATATGGGTGGCAGTTCAAAGTTGACAGTTTTATGTGCCCTAACGAAATAGAATCGATTTTTTTAGTGTCGAGAAAGTTAACAAGGGCTATCAAATTGATTTTTTATTTGATTGCTCTTTGATTACCCAAACTACTTTTTGTTAATTTCTAAATTAATTAAATTAAACGAACCACTTACGTTTTTTTTTGTTTTTCTCGGCTTTTTAGCAAAAACAAACAACAATAACAAAACAAAAATCAACAAAAACTGTAACAAACGTCAAAACAAATAGCACGTAAAGCAACCGCAACGAAAACACAAACCGCATACAAGATGCACTCATACTGACGCGATCCTATATGATGGCCGCACCGATTCATCGATGTATTTTCGTTTATGTAGTGTCAGTCCCTATGGGTTAACGTTCCGATCCACGCATCAAGTAGCGAAAAGACCTTATTAAATTCTGAATATTTTTTTGCTAAATTTAACGAATACACTGTGATTATTGTTTCGATTTATAGATAAATAATTTATTGTATTTTTGCAATAATGATATACATTTTATCTAAAACCTAAATTTTTCTTTTATACCTAGAAGAATGTAGTATGGTGTGAGAAAATAGGTGAAACGGAAAATTACGAACTGTCACCCATATCATGATAACTCGAACATATTATAGTTTACAAATAAGCAAGTACGACAAAAATTTTCAAAAAATTCCTCTGTTCATGTTTTGAGTTTCTTGCTCAAACTGCCTTTGAGCCACCGAGGTTAGACCACGGATTTTTTAAATATTTCCCTTCCTTGAAAGTTTCTAATTGATCTGTTCTGTCTTGTTATGAGCTCTAATAATATTGTAGGTAACAAATTCTTTACTCATTCATGTTTTCTTTTTTTATTCGTTTTTTTGCGTTGCCAGTCGTCGGCTACACATATGTAAATAGCTGAGTTATGTAATTGCATCAGGAAACTCACAACAAACATGTGAGCATAACATTACCATGTGGACAGATCAGTAGTGTTGCCAACTCTAGCCGGATGAAAAGTAGAAATTGAACATTAAAAACAAAGCTTTCATGGAATAAAGGGAAAGCATTAATTAAGGATAATTTATTGGGAAATTATAAGGAACGACATTAAATATGAAATAGTTTTTTTCCGCTATTTACTAATTTTCAGTTTATTTTCTAATTGTGTTATGTGTGTCAAAGGCCTATGTTTTTCAAAATATAAAGAAAATATCTTCAGTCTGTAACGCTACTCAAGATAAATAAATTCAATGAATAAAAAGATATTTAACTGTTTTAGATCTAAAAAAAAAAATGGAATTTGGTTTTAAAAAAATTACGTGTGGTAAAATTCAGTCAAATAATTAAAAAGTCTGAAGACAAAAAGGCTTAAGTTTCGGCAAGTTGCTGTTAGACATGCAAGCAACTGCCAATTTTCAAACAGTTTTTATTTTAGTGTATCCGGTTACTTCCAGAAATACAAACAAAACGACAAGAAAAACAAGGTTTAATACTGCTTACTAAATTATGTCAACGGTTTCCCCTAAATGGTGTTACTAGTAAAAACAAAAAACACAATTGCGAAAGAAGTAATTTTACGCACGCTAAACAGGCACTTAGTCTATCCTATTTTGAGCTGGTGTATTAAAAATATTTAATATAATAAAATACATAATGAATACAAATGTGAAATTTAAAATAAACAATATTTAAATTATGTCAGTATAATTAAAGTACCAGAAGATATAAAAAATATAAAAGTTAACAATAATTACAAATAAAATTAACTTACTACCTAGTAAAATGTTATTGAAACAATAAAATGTTATTGAAATAATAAAATACAAATACTAATTAATTATAGGGATCACTACCCTTGGAATGTTTCGAGAACAAACACCTACGATAATGCTTGCGGAATCTTAGTATGTTCTAGTGTCACCAATAGGCGGTGGTATGACATTTCAGTGCAGCCCTTGGTATTAGGGAGTATTTAGTGGTAAAAAGTGCAGGTCTACGTATACTTTTGGACCAATTTCATTTTTCATACAAATAGCTTCGTTACTCTATAAGCAAATGTCAAATTATTTAAATTAAGAACGTAATTTAATGAGTCATACAGCATGATATTACCAGTTTTCCAAGTATATGTATGTAAGCATACATACAAATAAAAAGAATAAGTACTATATGCGTATAAAACATGAGTCTTTAATGACTTGTAACAGAAAACATAGGGTGGCACTGAAAACTAGCAAAAATTTTATTTAAAAAGTACGTTGGCAACACTGCAGAGCAGTGAATTATTTCGCAGTAACTGTACTCCATCGGTAATCCATGGTATTATCTGGCATTATCTGTTCAAGATGCTGTTAGGATACGACCTTTTGGAATGGAGTGCTGTATGACACTTGTGTGCGTTACAACGTGGGCGTGACGTAGTGACAGCGTTGCTAACACACACACAAGCAACATCCTAATAGTATCTTGAACAAAATAATAAAATAAATATGCCTTATCCACACTACTTTTCTCAGACTTTGAGAAAGTGGAAAACTTGAAAAATATGTCCGATACGAAATTTGTTTGTCGCTTTAAGATGATGATAACAGCTTTTTCGCGAAAAAGTAACGAAAAGTACGAATTATGGCGTAAGAGCAGTCACGCGATCATAAGAAATTGTTTTGTGTTAATACTACAGGGTCATTAACATCATAGTAAACCTATTTATTCATTATTTTTATTATATTATATTACCATTTTTTACCACCTGAGAGGTGGCAGAGCTGATGCCGGGGTCGACTGTGGAGGTACCACCATCTTACTCGCAAATCCTCCCGAAGTTATTCGGGAGAGGGTAAGAGAATAGCTCCAGGCAAAACCAGGCGGCCCACTATTGCCTCGGACGGATGGATGGCGGTATATCTATCCCCAATTGCCGGGGCTTATATAAAACAGACTGGTGACGGGCATCGGCGTTACTGGTGCAAGGGTTTCGGCGCTGTGCTCACCAACCCACCTGCCCAGCGTGTATGAGTACGGGAATTTCTTGCAGGAGGATCGCCAAGAATGGCGAAATCCTGGAAAGGCCTGTGTCCAACAGTGGACGAAACAGGCTGATGGATGGAGGATGGATATTATCATAGTAATTTCACTCACGCACATTACTATGCTTCAGTTGTTTATTGGCGGAGCGTCTCCATCCGCCCTTTTTGTACGTTTATGCGTAATTAATTACATTATTATTATTTTAATTCCAGACTAAAAATGGAGGGCTAGCAAATGCTGCCGAAAAGCTACTAAATATCAAAGATGGCGAATTAGAAAAGCTCCTGGCAGCGCACAATGTTTCTCTGAAGGCTTGTGAGGAGAAGATGACGCAAATTCACGATTGGTACGACAAGCAGCCCCATCTACCGAAAGGTGGCTTGAGTAAGTTGGTTTTAGTTTTGAGGAAGGAGTGAGTCTCACTATTCATATTTTTGCTCTCAATTTCATCCTATAATACCATCCATCCAATTTAAGGCGCCTAGGCACGCCACCGTTTTAGTACAAAATTTGATAACCGGTTTCTCTTTTGTTTTTCGTTATAGACTAAAGTTATAGACCTCAATAGTTTAATACAGGCATTTACAAAGTCGCTATGTGGCTGAAATGTTAAATTTTTATATATGTACAATCTGAGGCAAGAAAACAACTTTGTATGTAAATCTGTCCAGCTTAATATCTTTAAAACAAAATTAATATTAAAAATTTTGGCAAAATGGTGCCTTTTAAAATACCAGCACCAGATGATGGAGGTCATATAGTTTGGTCTATTACGAGAAACAACAGAGAAACGGATTATTAAACTTTGTACTAAAACGGTGGCGTGCCTAGGCGCCTTAATAACAAAAATTACTCACTCAATTTTCCAGTTTTATTTCATACCAACAAAATGTTTAAAGCGAAACAGCAAATCTAAGTTGATCAAGTAATATTCCACATAGAATAAGAAATTAACTATGTATTGGCGTTATTATATACAGAAACTCCAAATTCTTACTGCGAGTAGTTACTACAAAACTAAGTTGGTCAAGTAATACTCCAACACAAATACATAATTTAAAGAACTTATAATCAGAAGAATTGGTTATCGAAATTTTCAGTTTAATAGGAATTTGTACGTAATTGATAACGTAAAGGGCAATAAACAGGGGGCCGTAGACTTTTTTAGGAGATCAGTTTCAACTTGGTGTCGCACGGGGTCCACAAAAAAGGGTCTTGACAGTCAAAAGAGACAGACAGACGTACAGTCAGATGAGTAGATGGACAAAAATTGATTCTTTAAGGGTTCCATTTATCAACACCGACACACCGCAGACCAAACACAAGACAACATTCTTCGCATCCCAACACACACGCGACTCCATAACCTGACCTTTAATGACTGTTTCACCCTACGTATCATTAAATCATTTACACCTCCATTGACTAACATCGAATTAAGGACATGGGAGACATCATTTATATGGTCACTTGGGGCTCATTATGGACATGGACTGAATAAACAACACTAACAGACCGACATGACTTGACCTGACTAATCCGACTACCTAAAAAAACACAATTCCTATAAAACTACATAAAATCTAAATTTAGAGTTAGTTATTATATTATATATTCAATTTCACAATCGGAGAACTCTGAGAAACGACGATAGCTAACAACTTCTTTCGAAAAAAAGTTTCTAATTATTTCCGTCAATAGATGTCAGTGTTTTTTATGTATATGTCATATTTTTATTTTCCACTCGCCTGATGACGACCCCACTGAGGGGTCGAAATAAAGCGCATTTTGTTAAATATTTGTTCGCTCTTACTAATAAATAATAAAAATGTATTCATTTAGAGATACGGAAACCTAAAAGAGATATAAAGGTTACTAAATCCCCTGATTTAATTTGATTTATTTCAGATGACCAGCCCCTACTAAGATTTCTAATATTTACGGAATTCCGCGTTGAGATGGTGAAAGAAAAGTTTGACAACTACATCACAGCGAGATCCAAAATGCCAGAATTGCTTTTTAATAGGGATCCAATTGCACCTGAAATTAGCAAAAGTCTAAAAGATGGTCAGTGGTATGTCTTACCGAAAAAAACACCTGAAAACTATCGTGTGACTTTGCTAAAGTAAGTATTTTACGGGTCAACAATTTTACAATAATACATTGAATCACTTGGTTGATTAAGGTCACATAATGTTTAAAAAAATGAGATTTTAAAACAGTAGAACTCCCTTATTACAATAAACAGGTTTCTGAAAAAAAAATTGTTACTAGGGTTTTTTCCAATAGAATCCAAATCATGACATCGAAATCATCGAAAAGGCTGTTTTTTTGGTTCAAAACAGTAGCCCGCCCAAACGTATAAAGTAAAAATAACAATAATGACCTGTAAACATATAAACCTATTACTTATTATTATTAAAATATATTCACAAAAAACAACAATATCCAACCTTTTCTTGATTCACCGCACTACTCGGACGCGCACTTTCCAGATATGTTTATCTCTTTCGTCGTGCAATATTGCGCCTTAAGGGGGTAACTTTTTACCTCTGTACAAAATGCACATCATAATATTGTTTTCCTTACTTTTGAATAAAAAGTATGTAATAAATCTATTTTTAAGCAACTTGCGGAAATAGTTTATTAATAATAAAGTCTCCACAAAAAAATTACTTACTTTAATGTATGAAATTTTGTTTGCATTACATTAACAAACTTAAAGGCGTGTTTACAGTTGTAATGTAATGCAGCTAAAATGTAATTATGAAGTTGAATAATTTTCATGTGATCACCTAACTATTATCAAGCTTTTTGCGCGAATTGCTATAAAAAGCATTTATTGCATACTTTTTATTAAAAAGTAAGGAAAACAATATTATGATGTGCATTTTGCACCGAGATCCTCCGTTACCTTAACATTTACACTTGATTTCTGAAGAGTAGAAAGGGATTACAGCTCGCAATAACTTTTTTACTTTCTTCTGACTCGCGCTTGGCCATTACCGCGCCTGTTGGAAAGCGTCGATAAACACCGACGATAAGATAAGTAAGCTAACGTAAAGGGCCTCGTCCAGAAATAGGGAAAGTTTTTCAAGGGAATTCCACAAAAATCTACGTAAGTCGGTAACGAAAGAAGGACTGATACTATGCAACGGCGTGGAGCCACTCCCCGGTACGGCTACTCATGACGTCATACCGGAACACGACGAATCGCTTGGTAACATGGTTTCAACATGAGGGTAGTGACAATGTGACGGTCCAAACCGTAAGGAGCTCTTCCTTCTTCCTTAGAATTCCTTAGCTGGTACCACGGGTTGTTTTAAGATAGCTAGATACTAGTTAAATCTGGAACGACTTGCCACCTCCTGTGAGTCAGTCAACTTCAGTAAGATCTTTCCGCAATAATTGTTCGAAGGCTATTTATGAAACAATCCTTGGATTTTGGAGTCCCTATAATCTGTGCTTTAATTTTTACTGTATTGTACATATTGTGATGTTTTAATTGATTATGTTTTGTTTTTTTATAAATTTTTGTGACATTTTTAGTTTTTATAATTTAATAATTTTTGCACTTGACATTTAATAATTATAATTGTTTTTTTCTTAATATTATTATTTTATGTTTTTAAATAATTTATTGTTTCATATGTAAATATAAGGCCCATGCTGAAAATCGGCTACTGTTTACAGTTGTATGACGAGCCTGGGACCATTTTGTCTTCTTTTTCATTTTAATTCATAGACGTATAATATAGTAGCAGACCTAACATTAATAATAAACGCAAAGAATCGACGCGTGGCAATTTTAGCTCCGTGAACTTCGGGCTCTTTTAAATGTAAATATTGCTTGTTTCCACACAAAATATATACTAGAGATCAGTTTAGGAATCAACTAATATGTTCCAAGCAGAAGAGACAGCCAAAACAACACATTTTTATACGTTTCTTCGTACCATGAAGCCTAAATGTAGGTATCCATCTTGATGAAAACCACTTGTACACTGTTTACACAAATTTACTATATCTATAGGTACTTTTAATCCAACCGGTTTCGAAATTTAATTCATTTTCAAGGGCTTAACAACTCATTTTAATATTTTAAGCCATAACCTACGTGCTGTAGAAATTATATTAAATAAAGTTATAGTAAATTTGTGTAAATAGTGTACAAGTGGTTTTCATCAAGATGCTTTCCATGTTTCACCAAGTGCCGACAATAGCAAGTATAAGTTATAAATGTAGGTAGCTTATTTTTTGTGTGGAAACTTGCCACGCTATTTAATCCTTATGTTGGGTCTGTTACTTGGTAATAATTATATGTCTGTGTTTTAATTAGTATGTATTTTATGAACCTTGTATTATTTTGAGACGATAAATAAATCTCTCATTATTTTTATTATTATTATTACTAGTAAATAAGTGCCTATACCTCTCACCCGAAGACCCATCATGACCTTATAACGTTTTCCAACTCTTCTCCATTTCATAATGTTCCAGATTGGGTAAACCTTCAAAAGATTTGGTAGCCGTGGATGTGATCAAAGCGAGCTGGATGTTAGGAGAGTACCGTCTTTGGAATGACATCGCGGATGGGGACCACTGGGTGCTGGACTTTGAGCATTCTTCATTTCAACTGGCCTTGCAGTTGACTCCTATGCTTATATCGAAGATTTCCTTTTACTTGACTGTAAGTATAACCAATAAAACATACTTTTAAATTTTCCTGTTAAGGCGCGTGTTCCCGCGTCATCCGAAAATTACTCCCATTGATGAAGTTATTTGTCTTAAACGGCTTACTTAAAAATTATTAAAAAGATACATGTCATTACTTACAGCACAAGAAACAATCTCATCGCAGGTAATTATTCTCGCCTATATTCATATTTCATATTTATTTGCAAACATGTAAATTACACAGGTGATCAATAGTGTATGTATACATATAGAACATGTTACCCTGTCAGGGCGCAGCAATTACATTTTTAATTTTAAATTGAATGTATACATAAATAAAGTACATATTTTATATTTGATTTTACATGTCAAAACACAACAATTACATTTATATTTTATGATAAAACATATTACAAGTATTTTGATTTGGTAGACTATGAATTAAAAAAAAATCAAAAATAATTGTAAATAACATAAAAGTGTATGCAAGATCAGCGAAATTGAGGAAACTTTCATGAAATTTTATGAAATTATATGGTTTCGTCCATTAGATAGTCATTTATTGAGTAAAAGCAATTGTTGACTAGTAATTGCTTAAGCTTTTTTGTAAAGGAGTTTGATGATTCTTCTTTTTTGATGTAGTCCGGTAATTTATTGTAAATGATTATAGATCGATAGTTGGGGCCATTCTGAAACATGGTTAGGTAAGGTATAAGAAACACCTTGAAAATATTTCCCAAAGTCAAGCTGTTTTGGAATAAAATTGGCTATTTCTTGGAAATCACTAATGTTTTTTAATTAATGTTTCTTAACTAAAATGAGTTTTATAAGCTATACTTTGTTTGTATTTCAGTGCAAGAAACATACATTTGTACATACAATAGTAAAACAGTAAATTAAAAAAAATGTTTTACAGCAGAGTTAATAAATAAAAACGAGATATTTTGAGAGCGCGTCGCGTCAACGTTGCCGTAAACGGCAAGTTTCTGAGCAGTCGATTACAAAATCAAATGCAAGGTTCAAATCAATCTAAAGGAGGCTACAAGGGCCCTAAACTGCTAGATATCTGCGATACAATAATACCCGTACAAAAAGTGTGCAGATGGAACTGAGGTTGGGTGCACGCAGAAAAATACGAAAAGACAGAAGTTTGTGAAAAACTTGGTTTTGTTGTCCTATAAAAAAAGATTCCTGATAAATTTAAAAGTAAGACATACGAGTTTTGAATAATATTATATATTATGAATAGAAATTTCCAAAAAAAAAATTTTCGTTATATTTCGGCCCACGGTATGGCTCCGACATCAGTCGAATAAATATAACACAGCATTGACAAGCAAAGAAGTAAATAAAAGTAGTTTTGAATATAAGCTATTACCGTCATCTTATAAGTAATTTAAATTAATAACATTAGATGATTGGATTTGGAGCCAAGCAACACTCCCGGTCCGTTTCGGTGGACTTGGGGTGCTTAAGATTTCAAGCATCGCTCTCCCGGCATGCTTGTCGTCCGTCTATAGTACGCACGCTCTCTTTGGTAATATTATAAACCCATCACTTGGTGATGTAGAGGTGTCGTGCTTGGCGGAGACCAGGAAGGCTTTAACGCCTGCCTGTCCTGGTCGGGATGTGCCCATCGTCTTGGAATCACAAAAATTATGGGACGAGCCTCTATGCGAACAGATCCAAAAACATCTCCTAGACGAGCTGCCTCCGACCTCGCAGACCGTGCTTGTCTTGTGGCTACCGGTGAGCGTGAGTCCGGCTATGGCTGCCTGCCATTCCTTCCGCCAATCTTGGTACTATTTTAGACAGGACAACTTTCACCACCTCCATCTGTCTGCGACTTGGAACAAAGACGAATGAGAGTCATCGCTGTCACCGTGGCGTGAGCGTCGATCAATTAGGCCATCACGGCCTTTCATGTCGACGCAGTGCCGGCCGCTGGCACCGTCCCAGCAGCTTGAATGACGTCATACGGAGGGCCCTTGCTACCATCAACGTGCCGGCTATTTTAGAGCCAAATGGCATCGCACGTGACGATGGCAAGAGGCCCGACGGAATGACGCTCATCCCGTGACAGAATGGTCGCTCCCTGGTGTGGGACTCGCCGCGTCTCACGTCCGGTCGACCGCTGTCACAGCTGGCGCGGTGGCTACAACGGCCGAACGCAACAAGCGGCGCAAATATGCAGCTCTTTGTGCCGTTTGGCGTCGGGACTTTTGTGCCTTGGGGGCCCGATGCTCGACAGCTCTACAAACAGATAGCATCGCGTCGGGTGCATGCTTTAGAGGATCCAAGAGCTGTAGCTTAGCTTACCTCGGCCAAAGAATAAGCCTATCTATTCAACGCAGCAATGCAGCCAGTATCTTGGGTACCGTCACGGTGACAGCGATGACTTGAATAAAGTCTTTTATTTTATATAAATGAATTTTTACTTCGTTTAGTTTATCATATTTTTATGTCTATAGGACATTGACGTCTCATAAACACCAAGACTCACAGTCTCGCTCAAAAAGTGTCCGCGATGCATTTTGTCACCGCTATGGCGTGACAAATTCGAATAACGATTGCATACAACTGAAATTGCACCTTATGTTAACGACATAACGTCTTAATTTGGTTGAAGATTTTTGTTACTATGCACGTTACAGGTTCGATTTTGGACACCTCGGACTGTGTGTCTAGTTGTTTATGAGAGGTCAATGCTTTAGGATTATTTAGTTTCAATTTTATATTAATTCAGTTATTAATAATGTATCTTAATGAAATGAATTTATTTATCTCTAAGTACTTAGATAAATAAGTACACATTAATAACTTTTAAACATAAAAAATAACGAGAAAAGTTTCCAGAAAAAAAAGCTTACATATCTAATAATTAAAATAATTGTATAATACGAGTAATTATGACCCTTTTTCTTGTTTCAAATAAGCTTTTCACGGAATGGTTAAGGCTGCTCTATCATCTAAACTGCGTTTGAATTATGTCTGTGGTTTGAATACGTTTTATAATCGTTTAAAACTTCTATTATGATTATCATTTTTCAAATTTAGAAATAAATATATGACATTAGTTGACTGAGGCTCCCCGTGACTAAAATAACGAAAATCCTTAAAGATTTAATGTACATTAAGTAAATAAATAATCACAAATAAGTAAATAAAACGAATAATTTCTTTAAACTTTTTAAATTCAAAAAGGGACCACGTTAGAATTTATAAACAAATACGAGCTATTAAAAAATCTAAAATAACAAAATCTTTCACATTTTTATGTGAGTATGGCGCGAAACTCCATGCGTGCAAGAAAATATCCAACCCTGGAGTGTGAGATTTTGCTTGTACACCCTTAACAGCAACATAAAAATTCTTATTTACCAATTTTCGCAGGGTCTTTTTGAACAGCAACGCAATGTTTTCTTTATCAATTCTGCCCTAGAAAATACAAAATTGTATTAAAAAAAAGCTTGACTAATTGAGCTGAAAAAGATTTTGTTGGATCTTAAATACGGATAATATTTGTGATGAAACCATCTTTGTGTGAAAAATTACAGAAAACTGGGTACACTGCTCAAAAAAATTTTTTTGGTTTTCAGCAATGCATATCATTGAAACTGAAAGGAATCCACCTTATTAACCTACCAACATACGCTGAAACTGCCTTAAGCTTGTTCAAGAAAGCAATGAAACCAAAAATTCAAGAAAGGATCCATATCCATGCCAACTATGATGACCTGATGAAAGTTTTACCGAAGGATATCATACCTTCAGACTTTGGTGGCACGGGAGTTTCCACACAGGAAATCACTGGTATGTACGTATGGAGGACCGCAAAATAGGTTTTAAGAAAGCCTATACAGACTTCTTTTCTTCCTGTAAAAACTGTTTTTTTATGACTTGATGTCAGAATAGTTTTTAGCGTTCCGTGTCCGAAGGGCAACCACGGGTCGCTCTGTTTGCAGACAGAATTTTTTTTTTTGTCAACGGACGGTTTTTGGTTGTCAACAACAAAACAAGACGATCGTATTCATTTGACAGCCGAAAATGTACGAGTTCAATTGTCAAACGGGCTAAATTGCTTAGCCAAATAGTCATATGACAATAAATTTGAATTTTTGTCTTACACAATTGCACCTCAGGTTCAACTGATATATTTTTTTCACCTTTTCATAGAAATTTAGACTTTGTACTGGAAGTGAACAATTTTATGGACCAAACAACTTTTTGTCATCTTCATTGTGATCACTTAACGATACACAATCCACCCTAGAATTATTTTTACGTTAATTATTGCTGGATCTTATTTATAATACCCATTTTACTACAAGACACCTCATTAAAAAAAACTTCAATGAGTTCATAGCATAGACAAAATATCTTGTCTGTGGTTCATAGATATAAAGCAAAACTCTCAAAACTAGTGATCTCGCTATCTTGATAGCAGAATGGTGGGATCACTGTGTGTTTATAGGTGGTAGAGCTGATGCCTGGCTTGACTGTGGGTACCACAACCTTACTCACAAACCTCGCCGAAGTTATTCGGGGGAGAGTAAGAGGACAGCTCGCAGACAGGCACAACCAGGTGGCCACCCATTCCTGAGATAGATTGATGGCGGTATATCCATCCCCAATTGCCAGCCCTTTTATATCTATAACAGACAAACAGGGTTTCGGCACCTCGCCCACCAACCCACCTGCCCAGCGTGTCTGAGTATGGGCATTTCTTGAGGGAGGACCGTCAATAGTGCCGAAATCTTGGAAAGGCCCTCGTCCAGCAGTGGACGAACAACGGTGATAGATGGGAACACTGTTGGATCTCACATATTAAAACATGACGTAGTATTATTATACCTAAAGTATTCAATAAGATTTACTACCTAACTTCTACCTCCTAATTTTATCTTTACACTGGCAATACAAATCCAATACTGTTGAGTGGTTCTCGAGTTAAAACGGAACATAAATTGTAGTTTTGGCCTCAGTACCATACCAATAACCAATTTTATCTAAAATTACACAAAAAATACAATCTACAGACAGTATGTACCACTCTATATTCATTTATGTAATAATTTATTTCCATTGAAATACTATTTTTCATGGAGGTATCAATTAGTACTAAATGGGTATTATTATATACAAGTATGCAAGTAAGGAGAATTTTCATTTACAGGAAGGTGGTCGCCATTTTCCCGTTCATTAAAAATACGAGTATGTATAGATATGCCAGTTCTTATTTCGGCGTCATAGCTTTATAGTTTACAAATAGAAGGAGCTTAAACTGCAGGCGACTGTACGGATATATTTGTTTTTGGAGTAAATATTATTTGTTTTACGAAATAATTGTATAAAAAACCTTACACGAGTTTATTATTATTTTTATGATAAATTTACATGATCTAGGAACTATATACGGCGATAGGTCTTTTCTACGTTAAGACGTTATGAATCATCGGTAAGAAGTGGGTGTAATAGTGAGTGACTGTGAATTTGGCAATTGCATCACTTTTAAAATGCCCCCAGGCATATTGATCATCAAGCCCTTCAGGCATATGATCGCCAAGCCCCTCAGGCATATTGATCATCAAGCCCTTCAGGCATATGATCGCCAAGCCCCTCAGGCATATTGATCATCAAGCCCTTCAGGCATATGATCGCCAAGCCCCTCAGGCATATTGATCGCCAATCCCCTCAGGCATATTTATCATCAAGCCCTTCAGGCATATGATCGCCAAGCCCCTCAGGCATATTGATCGCCAATCCCCTCAGGCATATTTATCATCAAGACCCTCAGGCATATTTCATCAAGCCCCTCAAGCATATTGACCTTCAAGCCCCTCAGGCATATTGATCGTCAAGGTACCATATTTACCCCTCAGGCATATTTTATTTATCATTTACAGAGGGCTGGGTTGAAGTGATGCAGTCTCCAGCATGGAGAGAATACTTCAAAGAGCAGGATAAACTGCTTGCAGACGAATCCAAGAGAAAGGTTCCAACGAAGCTGGATGAAGTATTTGGCGTCGAAGGTTCCTTCCGGAAACTGGACTTAGACTAGAAAATATGGATCATAAGGGATAAAGTAATTTTTTGACGAATAAATGGAAATGAGAGTACAGTAATTTCTTTAATTTATAAACTTTGTGTATCTTTAGAAACAGCACTATCCAATCTTTTCTTGACTCACTGCACTCCTCCGACAGGCACTTTTTAGATATATTTATCTTCTTTTCGTCTTATGGCTGTATATTGGTAGTTAAATTGCAACAGGATCAGTGTTGCCAACCCAATCCGAGAGAAACACTGCAAAGCTCCAAAAAAGCTGCAGAAAACGTTAAATTTTAATTTAAAAAACGTTAAATATTCAGCTTTTACCTATTCTGTATTATTTGACAGTAATAGTTAAAAAAGCAAATGGAGAAGGATTTATACACAATAAAACGAATTTAACAATTTTTTTATCAGATTAACAAATTTAATCACATAATAATATTGTACGATATATTGTACGGTATATTTCACAAATTCATTATAAAATATACGGGGTATTAACATGATGTTGCGGAAGCCGGAAACTAGAGATATTACTCCTCCAAACGATAACGAAAATAATAATCAGCTATTCCATATAAAAGTAACATACCTTCGCGACCAAGATGTACATGAACAACTGTTTCTTTTATCACCGTTTCTCGATTCAAGAGATTTCGGACTACGCATCAAATAAAAGAGATAAATAAAATTTAATAAAAAACTGTAGATTTCTCTACTATAGGAGGCCTAAACTAAAAACTGAGAAGATTTCCAAAAAACTATAAATCTACATTTAAAACTCTAGGGTTGGCTACACTGACCAGCCCGTAGATTAATCTAGGTTGAGTGGGTTGCCAACTGGTTCTCAAATATCGAAAACTATACTATCGAATTCCGATCTAGGATATACGTTCGTGCTCAAAGTGACGTCACAGTTCGCAAACAGTTCAGTATACACTAAAGACAATTTGAAAATTCAGTGGTAATGTTGGTATGGTCAGCTATAAAAGCTTATATAAGCAATACTTTATTTACTTTTAAATTCGACCGTTATTAACAGCGAACCTGAATTTCTGGATTTTTTCTTTATTTTAACTTGCTATTAATAACTATATGGATTTTTCAATTCAAACAACAAACCAAGAACCCATGACATATTAACAAAAATACATTTAATAATACATTTTATTCAATCAACATTCAAAGATTTAAAAGATCCAGGCATTCCCAAAATTTCTTCGTTGAATTTGCACGTGAGTCTACATTTTTCATCTGTTGCAGCGTTCTCCATTTCTTTTACTATATTTACAAAGGAGTCAGAACAGAAAGCCTTGAAAGTATGATCTGCAAAACAAAAATATTAAACTGATGAAGCAAAAAGTTTTTTTTTTACACTTTAAGTAAGCAATAATGAAATGATCAGTCTTTGTTGAAATAAGACGCTTATATTGTTCACAAAATTTTAAACATGTCATAAATTTTCTAAAGTTTATAAAAGTAAAAACTAATAAAGGAATTTATTTACTTTTACTTAAAAACCATTGGGAATTCTTATATGATATGTATTATATGATATGTTTTATAATTCTTAGGGTTCCTTAGTACCGATAAGGTACAATAGGAACCTTTATGGTGAGACACCGTTGTCCGTCCGTCCGTCCGTATGTCACGGCCTCATTCATAACTTTAGTACCAAGACAAAGAATTGAAATTTGCTACACAAATAGCATTCACTCGCCCACACAATACTACAGACTGAAAAAAAATTTAAAATTTGAAATTGTTTAAAATGTTTCTAATACAAAAGTGAGAAAAAAAATTATTTCCTAAGAATATGGATATCAAATTATCAAAGAACTGATTATAAAAATACATACTTTCACATTTACTGGCACCTATTTCGAAAACATATATATTGTGTTATTTATAATCGACAACATTTCATTTTAGTTAATCATTTGTTTTTAATATTTATATTGAAAGTCTACCTAAAAAAGAAGCTCAAGTATTTTTTCATTTTGTTTTATTTTGTTTTTCCTGCATAATTTAATGTTTTCTTATTCACTCATTCTAAAAGAAAGTAAGTCGCATCTGAGGATTTCAAAAGTCGATGTTCATTACCAATAAATTATTTAAAAAACAAAACTTGGCATGTTTATGTCTGCTGTCACATGGCATGTAAGTTTTTTTTTAAACAAACTGACCTTAAAAGCAAAGGAAATAGTTTTTTAAATCCTGTGTTTACCATATTTTTAGTTTTTTTTTTAATATTTTTTTCTTTAATCACGATTTAATTCTGAAAAAAAATATGATGCTCAGAAAGCCCATATCTCGAAATGGTTTTCAGTTTTGCACCAATTATTTATTTGTAATGTTGTCAATTATAACTTTATAAATATTGTTTTGAAGAAAATAATATTATTTGACCATTCTTTTCCTCTTGTTGCTGTAGCTTACAAAAAAAAGCTTAAAAAAGCTACTTAATTGAATATTTTGCTGAAATTTCGTAAGTTTCTTTGGATGACGATTGTGGGTAAATATGTAAATAAATATGTCAAGCTTTAAAGTAAAATTTACGTCAAAATGGTCCTCGCAGCAATACAAGGAAGAATTCTGTGATAAATTATCTCTTCTCATGAAATTCATTTTGATCTGACTTTTTTGTTTCTTGGTAAAGGAAAAAAGTGTTTTTCGGGTGCCGTACGAGAATTAGTACTCTTACATAAGCACTACACAATATTTATATCACTTTATTGGGTTTTTCTCGGTCCACGTCCTTCTTTCACTATTCCAGCACGTAATGAACTGAGGCCGACTGAGTCGATTAAGACCGTGTGACGTCATCGCAGTTTAGTAGACGCGCTGCGCACATTCAGAATAGCGGTTGGAAATACCTCTATATCTTTTGATTTTCAAAATATTTTGATCTGTTTTTTTTGTAAATTGTTTTATAACCTTAACTTTATTAATATATATAATTGTTACTGTACAATAAAGATAAATCACAAGATATATTTCGGGTCCAATCTGGACCCGGCATAAGTTGAGTATAAATAGACATTTGTCATGTTTACATGACATGATATAATAGATATTAGTGATATATTTTTAAAAAATCTTAAACTATTTACAATATGTCTTATTTTTAATGATAATGATGATGATGATGATGATGATGATGATGATGATGATGATGACGACGACGACGACGACGACGACGACGACGACGACGACGACGACGACGACGACGACGACGATGACGATTGAATTGAATGATAATGATAGGCCAGCCAGTCTGGGTCTGAATATTAATGTTGTTTGTTGAGGCCATCGCCATAATGCGCACCAAGAGACCATATAAGCTGTCAGCAGTTATTATATTTTATATAACTTTATTAATTAAACTTAAAACCTGTGACCATACAACTGACCCATTGACTAGATACTCGTAGGTACCTACTAACAAATATACATTCCCAAAAAGATCGAATAACGGAACCCTAGGTATGCGAGTCAGACTCGCACTTGCCTGGTTTTGTAACTAACACTCAAATAAAATATTGAGAATCAACAGACATTTTTGCCTATGTATTCCGGCATTAATGCGCATTCGCAATATCAGTCATTCGATATTTGGTTAAAGTTTGATGAATGCCATGCGATGGAAATTAGAGTGACTAAACCACATCAAATAGAAGCTATCGGATATAAGGAATGTAAACTATAAGTTTTTAATTTAAAAAACAATTCATATCCGTACAGAATCAGTTTTAAGATCACCCGCAATCTGCTTTAGCAATTTTTGCGCACGCGCCAGAATCTGCTCATGATTCAGCTAATATTATCAAGCCTCATGATTTATTTATTTTACGTATGTAAAGATGGCACAAATCATTGGTAATATTATATGCAGGTAACATCAGAGAAAATCATGCAGGCTCACTTTTTGCTTTTATTTCGTTGGTGATAAGAGCGAAAATTGGGCTTGCAGAACTATCCTCGTTGTTAAGTGTGTCGTTGGCTGAATGCAGGTAGGTTTGCTTGGAATTTTTTTTCAGTTTGATCAACAAAATTATTTGGTTTTATTTGAGGCTAGCTGTCTATTTACACTCCGTATACAAAGGTGAATAATAAGCAAACTCAAAACATAGGTAGTACTTGTCAAATATAAACATTTTTAGGGTTCCGTAGTCAAAGGGTAACCATCCATCCATCCATCCATCAGCCTGTTTCGTCCACTGCTGGACATAGGCCTTCCCAGGATTTTGCCACTCTTATTTTTATTTTATTTTATTTTATTTTACAAGAAACAAACAGTCTTTGAAATAACATTACATATAAAAAATTTGCACATAAAGACCTATAGTTTCCTATATTATTTATAGACACATTATAGAAAGGATTGCTCGAGTGCAACCTGCACCGAATGCACTGGGATCTGACCCCACACACACTAGTGCGAAGTGCACAACGAGCAATAGAGCCATAGAAATGAGAGTCATACAATCATACAAGAAAAATACATAAGTATGCATAGTTATACAATATTATTCTATTGTTACTCTATGTATCGATAACTCTTACTTTTTTAATTTTAGTTTTAAGTTGTGCCAATGAGTTCGAAAATAAGTCAACGTCAAGGAACTTTTTGTTATACGTTCTACAAGCTCGCCGAATAAAAACATTGTTTACATAACATCTCGCACTGGTAGGCACTGAGAACAATGTCCCTACACGGCAACTCCTCTCGCGCCTGCGTGGTACTCTAAACAATACATTACCTAATAATGGCATTGAAATAATAAGGTTATTTAAAATTTTAAATAATAAGATAATATCAATATAGTCACGACGATCACTTAAGAGCTCAATCCGATGTCGGGTAGCCGATTGTTCATAATCCCGATAATTGTTGATAATATGTAACAAAACCAATTTCCGGTCACTAGCGCCACCTGTATGTGCTTTGTGTAAATAAATCAGTCTGTCTGTCAAAATTACTCGGTGTATTTCATTAGGTTATGTGTCCAGTTACGAAATTAATTAATTTAAAGGATAGATACTGTGAAATTTTGTGTTAAAATGACGTCGAACTTTATCGCTAACGTTCCAAAGTTAAAAGGTCGTGAGAACTATGATGATTGGTGTTTTGCGGCGCAAAATGTGTTGGTGTTAGAAGGCATGGCGTCCGCCATTGAAAAACAGCTTCCCGTTTCGTCCACCTCGGAAGAAAAGACGGAAGATTCCAAAGCAAAGGCGAAGTTAATATTAACAATCGACTCATCGCTGTACGCTCACATAAAGCACGCAACGACGGCGTATGAATTATGGAGTAAGCTGAAAAATATGTTCGATGATTCTGGTTACACAAGAAAAATCAGTTTGCTACGAAACCTCATCAACATTCGGCTAGAAAATTGCGAATCCATGACGCAGTATGTGACCCAAATCATAGAAACCGGACAGCGACTTCAAGGAACAGGATTTAAGATAACAGACGAGTGGATTGGTGCATTAATGTTAGCAGGATTACCTGAAAGGTATGCGCCTATGATAATGGCTATTGAGCATTCTGGCATTGATATCAGTGCTGACGTCATTAAAACCAAGTTGATGGATATGTGTGCTGAGGTTGGTACTGCAGTTTCCGGTTCCGAGAACGCATTTGTAGCAAAAGGTACGAGAAGATTTGGTAATATGAATTATGGCAACCCCAAAAGTAGCCATAGACTACCACAATCACAAGAAACGTCAAAACCTGCGAAGATGGTGAAATGCTTTAAATGTAAACAAACCGGACATTACAAAAATCAGTGTCCCCTCTTGGAAAAAAGCAATAGAAAGCAATCGAATGCATTCAGTGCTATTTTTCTAAGTGGAAACTTCAATCATAAAGATTGGTATGTCGACAGCGGGGCCAGTAAACACATGACGGCGAGGCAAGATAACATTGTGAATCCGTCACATCAACCTGAAACTAAAGAAATTATTATTGCGAATCATACAAGTGTTCCAGTGCTGTGTTCTGGTGATGTAAACATCGTGACAGTTGTGAACGGTGTGGAGTACGACATTACAGTTTCGAATGTATTGTGCATACCAAATTTAACAACAAACTTGCTATCGGTGAGTCAGTTGATTGAGAACGGCAACAGTGTGATTTTCAAAGAAAATGCTTGCTATATATACAATCAACAGAAAGAACTCGTTGGCCAGGCAGAATTAGTAGAAGGTGTGTACAGATTAAATACTTTGAATACAGAACAGTTGGTAGCAGCTACTGCTTTAGCATCGAGTGAGACTTGGCATCGACGCTTGGGACATATAAACAGTACAAGTTTAAATAAAATGAAAAGTGGAGCTGTAGAAGGAATTTCATACCCAGAAGTGGCAAACATAGATAAATCGACATGCACAGTTTGCTGTGAAGGCAAAAAGGCGAGATTACTGTTTCAACAGAGTTTATCAAAAACAGTGGATGTTCTGGAGGTAATTCATGCAGATGTCGGGGGTCCAATGGAAAATATATCTATCGGAGGGTCCAGATATTATGTTTTGTTCGTGGATGACTACAGCAAAATGGCATTTGTTTATTTTTTAAAAACAAAGGATGAAGTTTTTAAGTACTTCAAAGATTTTCAGTCCATGGTTGAAAAACAGAAAGACAGAAACATCAAAATTCTGAGGACAGATAACGGAGGAGAGTTCTGTAGTCGAGATTTTGAGAAGTATTTGAAGGAGCAAGGAATAGTTCATCAAAGAACTAATGCTTACACACCGCAGCAGAACGGATTATGTGAAAGAATGAACAGGTCAGTTGTTGAAAAGGCCAGATGTTTGATCTTTGATGCCAATTTAGGCAAAAAATTCTGGGCGGAGGCAGTCAGTACTTCAGTATATTTGAGAAACAGATCTGTCGTTACGGGACTGAATAACATAACACCTTACGAAGTGTGGACAGGCCTGAAGCCAAATTTAAGCCATTTACGTATATTTGGCAGTATAGTTATGGTACATATTCCAAAAGAAAAGCGTCTGAAGTGGGACAAAAAGGCAAGAAAAATGATTTTTGTCGGCTATGCTGAGAATGTTAAGGGCTATAGGGTATATGACCCAGAAAATAACTCTGTGACTTCTAGTAGAGACATAGTCATCATGGAGACTGAAGCTAAAAGTAGTACTGTGGATATTCCAATAGAATGCAAGTCTTCAGTAAGGCAAAATATGCAAGAAGAATCAGAAAGTACAGTTTCAGAAGAAGAGACGAGAAAAGATGATACATACATGGAGTCAGAGGCTTCTTCGGTGAGTACCTCTGATGACAGTTTTGGTGACACAACTTCAGATCCAGATATCACTCTGAAAGATTTATGTGAACAAGCTACACTCAAACGAGTAAGAAGAAAACCTGATCAGTATGCTGTAAACAATTTATGTATTGCAGAGTGTGAAGACAACAATTACAGAGAAATTACGCTCGAGGAAGCTTTGCATGGACCAGAAAGCAAGTTCTGGAGAGCAAGCATGAAGGAGGAGTTGGACTCGTTTAAAGAAAATGATGCATGGGAACTTGTTGATCATTCGGAAGACAGTACAGTGGTGCAGTGTAGGTGGGTTTTCAAGAAGAAGTATGACAGTTGTAATAATGTGAGATATCGGGCAAGATTAGTGGCAAAGGGCTTTACACAGAAACCTGGTGTTGACTTTCATGAGACATTCTCCCCTGTGCTAAGATATTCCACATTGCGGCTATTATTTGCACTAGCAGCAAAGCTAAATTTAGATATAAGTCATCTTGATGTAACCACTGCCTTTTTAAATGGTTTCCTGAATGAAACTGTGTATATGAAGAAACCTATAACTTATGAATGTAATAGTGATGATGATAACAAAGTGTTAAAATTAAAACGCGCCATTTATGGTCTTAAGCAGTCCTCTAGGGCTTGGTATCAGAGAATAAATGACTATTTAATAAATTTAGGTTATAAAAAGTCAAAGTATGAACCATGTTTATTTTTAAAATTTGAAGAAGGTATAAAAATTATAATAGCATTATTTGTTGATGATTTTTTTGTTTTTTCTAATTGTGGAATAGACCAATTAGTGAATGATCTGAGCCATAAATTTAAGATTAAAAACTTAGGTCAGTTAAAACAATGTTTAGGCTTAAGAGTAAAAATAAGTAAAAACAAAATAACTGTTGATCAAGAACAATATGTAGAGAGTTTGTTAAAAAGATTTAACATGTTGCAATGTAAAACTGCAGAAACCCCTATGGAGATGAATTTAAAGTTAGAAAAATCTCAGAATGTTTTAAATTGTTACCCATATCAACAACTAATTGGCAGTTTAATGTACTTGGCAGTTCTGACTAGACCAGATATTGCATACAGTGTTAGTTTTCTTAGTCAGTTTAATAACTCTTATGATGAGACTCACTGGAAGCATGCAAAAAGGGTGCTAAAGTATCTCAAGAAAACAAAAAATTATGGTCTTGTATTTTGCAATGATAATACCTGTATTGAAGGTTTTGCAGATGCGGACTGGGGTTCAGATTTAAATGATAGGAAATCATTTTCTGGCTTCTGCTTTAAATTGTCAAATACAGTAATTTCTTTTGAATGTAGAAAACAAAGAAATGTAGCTTTATCCTCGACCGAAGCAGAATACATTTCTATGTCAGAAGCGTCGAAAGAGGCAATTTATTTAAAGAATTTATTGTGTGAAATCCTAGGAAATTCAGAACCAATTGTCTTATATAATGATAGCCAAAGTGCACAAAAACTGGTTTCGAATCCGATCTTCCATCGGAGATCTAAACACATAGACATAAGACATCATTTTGTAAGAGAGGCTGTGGCCAACAATTTTGTTGTAATAGCTTATTTAGAAACGGCTAAAATGCCAGCAGATATTCTGACCAAGAGTTTAGGGTCTGTTAAGCATTATTATTTCATGAAAAGGCTTGGTATTTTACCTGTTTAATAAAACTAGCTTGTATTTTTTGATTTTGTTAAGGGCCGATGTTGATAATATGTAACAAAACCAATTTCCGGTCACTAGCGCCACCTGTATGTGCTTTGTGTAAATAAATCAGTCTGTCTGTCAAAATTACTCCGTGTATTTCATTAATAATAATGACCCATCCTGTAATCCAGTGCTTTAACGAACTTTTTTTGTAGTCTTTCGATTCTATCGACATGGACCTTGTAGAATGGACACCAAACACTACTCGCAAACTCCAAATTACTGCGAACATAACTGAAGTATAAAAGCTTGTAGGTATAAGATAACTTAAATGATTTACCAACTCGTAGTATAAAACCCATCTTTTTATATGCTTTATTTAGAATTTTGTCCACGTGAGGAACAAATGTAAGTTTGGCGTCCATAGTTACACCTAGATCTCGAATTTGAGATACCCTATCAAGAGTTGAATTACAGAGTGTGTAGCTGTGAACAATAGGAGACATTTTTCTAGTATATGAGATTACATGGCATTTAGAAGAATTTAGAAATAGATTGTTATTGTTACAGAAAGCTTCAAAGTTATTCAAGTCTTCTTGCAACAATTCACAATCGCGTGTACTTCGAATAATTTTGTAAATTTTTGTGTCATCAGCATACAATAGCCTGTCTGAATGATTTACAGATTTATTAATATCATTAATATATAAAATAAAAAGCAAGGGCCCGAGGTGCGACCCTAGAGGAATTCCCGAACTAATAGTTTTATATTCAGATATGTATCCCCCTAGAACAACAGCTTGATTTCTGTTCTCTATGTATGATTTTATCCAGCGTAGAAGGTCGCCGTGCATACCAAGCCGCCAAAGCTTTTTCAATAACGTATCATGACAAATTTTGTCAAATGCTATGGCGAAATCGGTATACACCGCATCCACCTGATAGCCTGAATCCATCGCACTCAAGATAACCTGGGTAAAATTTAATAAATTAGTGTCTACACTACGGCCCTTATAGAAACCATACTGGTTGGGATTTATATATTGTCGAACATTGTCAAAAAGTTTCTCAGTAACAATTCTTTCTAAAATTTTACCGAATTGACACATTTTAGATATAGGACGGTAATTCACTATATCTTGACTTGTAGCGCCCTTTGGAATAGGAGTAATCCAAGCAGTCTTCCAGATACATGGAACCTGTCCCTCACTTAAAGATTTATTAAATATAATGGTAATAGGCAGTGCCAGCGTAGATGAACAGGCTTTAATTAAAAACGGGTGCACACCATCAGGGCTTGCACCCTTATTTACATTAATCGACTTTAAATACTTATGAACAAGTTCGGGTGTAACCTGTAAAGAGTGCAAATTAATCAGAGAATCTTCACTTAATGTTGCATCGTCAGCATCCAAGAAGCTAGAAGAAGTCGATGGTTCAAACACGGAATGAAAATGACTGTTAAAAGAATTACATATTTCTTCTCCATCACTAATAGACCTACCTTTATAGTAGATAGTTTGAGGTAACCCGTTATTAGATAAAATTGACTTTATATAAGTCCAAAAGAACTTAGGATGTGTATTAATTTTTGCCTCAGCATATTGTATATAATTATCATAACATACTCTTTCCATTTTAAACGAACGTTTTCTCAACATACTGAAGGTGTCATAGTCTAACGGGTTGCCGTACAACTTCCATAACTTGTGATACTTCCGTTTCTCTCTCAGTAATTTAATTAGAGGTCTCGTATACCAAATGGGCACAGAACAGGAAGATCTAAGTTTACGCATGGGAATAAATTTAGAAATTAAGTTATTCAATAAATTGTAAAATTTAGAAACACATTCCTCTACACCAAGCGAACCAAAAAACTCGAGCCAATCAATTTTAAACAATTCAATGTTGATTTTTGACCACTCTTGGCGGTCCTCCTGGAAGAAATGCCCATACTCACACACGCTGGGCAGGCGGGTTGGTGAGCGCGGTGCCGAAACCCTTGCACCAGTGACGCCGCTGCCCGTCACCAGTCTGATTTATATAAGGGCCGGCAATTGGGGATGGATATATACCGCCATCCATCGGTCCCAGGCAATGGTGGGCCGCCTGGTTTTACCTGAGAGCTGTTCTCTTACTCTCCCCCGAATAACTTCGGGAGGATTTCCGAGCAAGATGGTGGTACCTCCACAGTCGAGCCCGGCTTCAGCTCTACCACCTAAAATGGGTAACCAACGGGATCCTATTCCTAAGACTCCGTTGTGCGTCTGTCTGTCCGTCTATCTGTTCGTCTGTCACCAGGCTGTATCTCATGAATTGTGATAGTTAAACAGTTGACAATTTCTGTTTCCGATTTAACAACAAATACTAAAAGACAGAATAAAATAAATACTAAAGGGGGCTCCCATACAAAAAACGTGACTTTTTTGCTCGTTTTTGCTCGATATTGATAACGACAACAGGTAGACACTTGAAATATTTACAGAATATTAAATTATATATTCACTTTCAAAATAAATAATTAAATTAAAATAAAATTAATTTTTAAGGGGGGCTCCCATACAGCAGACGTGATTTTTTTGCCGTTTCTATAGATAATGGTACGGAACCCTTCGTGCGCGAGTCCGACGGTTTTTTCTATGAGCTATTCAAAATTCGCAACTTATTTTTTCGCCTTCTCATCCTGAACTATCCTGCTGATCGGGGTAATTTTTATGGTAGGAAGTGAGAAAAAAGCATGAACTTCGCTTAGCCCCTAGCAAAAGTTGTTTAAACGGACGAGTACTACCTATATTTTGAGTTTCGCTTACTAATACTAAATCTAGTACGTATCAAGCCAAATTAGTGATCACCGCGGACTAAAGCAATTAGTGATATGTAATCGCGGAGTAAAGCAATTAGTGATAATCGCGGACTAAAGCAATTTGTGATTACCGCGGACTTTAGCAATTAGTGACCACCGCGGACAAAAGTGAGTATCATACAAATCTGTATTTAATTAAATATATACAACATACCATGAAGTTCTTGTATAGATGCCTCCTGACCACCGTAGTCAGAGGGCAGGATATCTTTGGGGAGGTGTTGGTGTAGACCTTCAGGGCTGCTCAGGATATGCAGTCGATTCCTCAACTTCTCACTCAAGCCTTGTTTCACGAGGAACACGAATCTATCGAGCAACTTGGAGGAGTTGATTATGTATATTGCTTTGACTCGTACTCCGTATCCATCCTACGGCAAAAGGAAAATTTGGATATTGTGACTGAGAATTGAACGAGTTTATCAAAATATGTATTACTAGCTTTTGCCTGTGGTTTCAGCCGCGTTGAATTAGTTTTTGTGTATACTCCTATAAAATCAGTCAATATTTTCGGACTGTTACCTACAGTAAACACAGCTGGTGAAATGTGTGTGTTATGCGCCTCTGTTTCCCATTTCGTATATCTCTTTTATAGCTTGTCCATAGGAACAAAGAGATTTTTTTTTGTCTTATTTTAGATCTAGTGCAAAGTTTCAGCCCAATCAGTTCAATAGGTACGGCGTGAAGGGTGACACATCACTTTTCTATATATAGGTAAATTTGAAAGTTTATTTTCATTCCATGGGAACTGATTTATGGGATAAATAGTAACCTATGTCCTATTCCAGGTCTAGAACTACATTCGTGCAAAATTTCAGCCCAATCTGTTCAGTAGTTACGGCGTGAAAGAGTAACAAACATCCATCCATCCATACATCCAAACTTTCGCATTTATAATATAATATAGTGGTATGGGATAGTGGGATTAGTGGGATAGTGGGATGGGATTGTGTTAATTCATAAATAAATATTATCTTATTTAAAGGGCACACTTTAAATATTTTCGGTCAACAAATTAGGTGGAACACCTCTTTATTCGTTCTACATAAAAGTCAAAAACAGCACAGAAAAAAAATAGTCCATTAAGTCTCCGGGTTAAGATGCTGACCGAAAACAAATGAAGGGTGCCCTTTTAGCAATAGTTTAACATTATGAAACAAATTAATTAGTTCCTCAATATAAAAGTACTTAATATATTATTATTTTATTACTTGATTTTAAGAATTTAGTTCATAAAAGAAGGTGTAGAGCTGATGCTGAGCTCGACTATAGAGGTACCCACAGATCATTAAATTTTCTGTTCTGTGGAGGTACCACAATCTTACTCGAAAATCCCCCCGAATTAATGCGGTAAAGAGTAAAAAGACAGATCTCAAACAGGCATAACCAGCCGTCTTATTGTTTAACTTCAATATCTATCGCTAAAGCCTTCAAAAGCGTTGTGATTGGCCAAAAATGATGTTTGTGATGATGTGAAAAAATGATGTCATTTCTAGCCAATCACGGAGCGTTTGAAGGCGATTGCGACAGATGTCGAAGTTAGACAATAAAGCCCCAGGTTGCTCACCATGCTTGGAACAATTATATTTATCCCCAATTGTCGGGCCTTATATAAAACAGACTGGTGAGAGACAGCGGCATCACTGGTGAGAGGCAGCGGCATCACTGGTGAGAGGCAGCGGCATCACTGGTGCGAGGGTTTCGGCTCCACGCTCACGATCCCGCCCCCACAGCGTGTGTGTTATGGGCATTTCTTCCAGAAGGACCGCCAAGAATGGCGTAATCTCGGAAAGGTTTATGTCCAGTAGTGGACGCACCAGCCTCACGGATGAATGGAACCAAAGTGCTTTACTTAAAACGAATATTTTATGTGTTCAAAATTTTGGGATAAATTTCAATAGTCTCCATGGACAAAATTACACCGAGAAAAAAAATCTGGTTTCATTAACCAGATTATAGCTGATTTAAACAGAAATATTGTTTTATATCAGACATCTATATTAATTGTTTAGTTTACTTGAACAAGTGACCTCAATTCTGTTCTTATTAACCAGGATTTTATTCACATAAGATCTAATTACATTGTAAAAAAAAATCTCGGTTTATTGATGAGGATGTGATATGTACTATACAATTAAAAATACTCACAACTATAATTGAACGTCCCTTTTCAACAGTGACAGGGTTAATCTTGGTAATGAGATTAAGATTTATATGATCAATTTGTATAATCAGTATTGTTCCCAGTGCGTAGTCGAAGTTTTGTACATATTATATCTGTAAAAAGAAAAAGATTTTTCATCTAGGTTCGTTACTCAGTGTTATGCTATGAGAGGAAGAGTAAGTATATGTGTTGATTAGGTTATTGAGTTTGATTTAATATGTATTGCCAAATTCTTATTTTAATTTTATTTTTATTGTTCATTATGGACATGTACAGCAAAATAGTCAACACATAAAATTCACAATATCGTCATTCCCATAAAGATCACTGTAAACTTTATGTGTATTTACTTTATGTAATTTAACTTTTTTGTAGATTAATTGGAAAACTATAATTAAAATAAATCATCACGTGAGTTAATGGTATCTGAGGTACCATTAAAAATATCATCTCCATCCATCCATCAGCCTGTTTCGTCCACTACTGGACATAGGCCTTTCCAGGATTTCGCCACTCTTGGCGGTCCTCCTGGAAGAAATGCCCATACTCACACACGCTGGGCAGGCGGGTTGGTGAGCGCGGTGCCGAAACCCTTGCAAGGGTGACGCCGCTGCCCGTCACCAGTCTGATTTATATAAGGCCCGGCAATTGGGGATGGATATACCGCCATCCATCGGTCCCAGGCAATGGTGGGTCGCCTGGTTCTGCCTGAGAGCTGCTTCTCTTACTCTCCCCCGAATAACTTCGGGAGGATTTCCGAGTAAGATGGTGGTACCTCTATAGTCGAGCTCGGCATTAGCTCTACCACCTATTAAAAATAAACATTAAAAACAACCATTAAAAATATAATCTATGTCCATTTTATTCCTTTCTAAAAAAAGCCTCCGTGCATCTATTCCTATACTAATCATTAAGTAAGTAGTAGAAAATTCGCGTCTGTACATTGAATATTTCGTATTTTACTCAGGCCCAAACTATTGTTTTGCTGCCTGTCTGTTTCGTTTTAAATCGAGAACCAGTCAACGGATTTTGGATTTTTCCGTTAATCTGTTCTGTCTCCTTGTTAATCAGTTATTTGGTTGTGACCCAGTAGGTCTACATAAAGGCTATAGGGTGTTGATAAAATAACTGCCAAGCCGAAAACTGTCGATAATAATCACCAGATTATTTTACCGCCCGTGACTGCCGCTTTATGAAATAGCAATGAACCTCACTATTTCTATTTAATAAAATATAGAATAATAATAATATTTTCATCACTAATGCTCTGAAAGTAAGTCGTATATAACTCGAAATACGGGAGGTAAATTCGATTTACCAACCTAGGGAGGGAAGTAAATTTGAAAATCAAACGAGTGTCCCCTATGTAGTAAATCACTCGTCTCGCTAAATGACAATGGAAAATATATTTCTGCATATTTCCTTTTTATTCTGTTATTGTGTATTTTATTTATATATTACTAGATAAATATGCTAAATAAAATGTTAAAAAGACGTTTATGAATCACGGTGGCCAGTAAGATACGAATGAACAAAAAAAAGTCAAATAAAAATAAAATGGCGCCAGTTGAAAATATTTTGATCATGTATCCTCGTAAAGTTGAATGAAGATATTATTATTATTTATTTATCTCAAGATGATATTATGGAAGTGGAAGTGACTCTTGGTCTGCAACCAGTGGCAGTTAATTTTTTGTTTTTTTTCTGCATCGATTGAAAACCCATAAGAATTTTTGCTTGTAACATGATTTCGGTTAAAACCATGGGGTCACCTCGCTCCGTTTCGCTTCGCTGGGCTCGTTTATTTATTTTCATATTAACCTAACACGCTTCTCGTTGCTTCGCTCGTCATCGCACCGGTTTTTGACTTTTTGTTGAAAAAGTAAAGCTTTTAACGTGATTTGAACTTCAAAACCTGGGCCGGCGGCGGTTTTCCATACAAGATTCGGTCGAATGTTTATCTTTGTTTGTTTATGTCATCTCAGACGTACGCATTAAGAGTGTAATAGAGATTGATATACGACCGAACGATAAACCGATGGAACTTTTTTACTTTGGAGGTTACCGAAACCTAGTACTCTCACCACTGCATCAAGGATTCGCTATCATCAAGCGAACGTATACAAGTTATGAAGTTAGTCAGACAGTTTCACTGACGCAGAGTAAAACTGAAAATCTTACTACCATTTGTGGCCGAGTAGACAGTAACTTTTTAGTATTATAATTAAAAAACTCGTCATCTGTCAGCACTGACAGCCCCGTAGAAATCATCATCATATATTCATCATTAAAGGATCTTGCTGTCGTTGCAGCACCTTCAATCCCTCTCTATTTTTTTGCTTCATATCCTGGTACGACGGGCTACCACTCCATTCTGTTGCTCTTCTATTTGCAATAGGCTTGTAGACAGGGTAAAAAAATACTATTCTATTTAGTCCGTCATTTAGATTATCAAAAAATATTGGACACGTATTTTTTATTTAGTCAATCAAACAAAAAATGACAGAGATAAAGCGCGTCAAAGTTTGAGAGTGGGGGAAAATGACGTCACTTCTAAGTAAAATTGTACATAGATGTGACGTCACGCGGAACTTCAGCGGGCTATATCTTCAAGAAAAAATACATGTCAAATATTTTCTGATACTCTGACGGACTAATAACATTTTTTTAGTCATCACGCCTATTGTGTTTGGTGGGGCTGAATATATCGCAAATAAAATATTTCATGCTTTTAAGTATACAATTATCCTTGAACTTTAATTTGAAAGATCGTGAGTTTTTTGGTTGCTCGTAATGGTCCATAGGTCACAGCACTGACACTTACCAAGATCATGTATCTAAAAAACTCGAGAAGAGAAAACTTGTCATAATTCTCATTGAAACATTTTGTGATACATATTCTGTAATTATCTGGACTAGGTTTTGGGAGAATGACGTTTTGTCTGAAAAATAATAAAAATAACTATCTTAGTTTGCTTAAATATATCGCTTTAAAATGTATCATATATATTGAAATCATAATCTACTTACGAAACTTGAAAGAAGTTTTCAAATTCTGTAGAAATATTATAATTCCTCAAAAACTCGGGTGACAAAGTCCTTGATGTACAAATTTTATCCAAATGTTTCTTGGTTCTTTCTATGGAGCCTTTAGATGCTATAAGTAAACGTTCTAAGTGGTCTCGAACTAAAATAATAGAAACATATACTTAATTAGATTTAGTTTTTTTGGAAAACCATTAGGTACTGTGTTCCTTAATAAGAATACAGAGGCCATATCGATAACTTTTGTAGGCCTGTATGTCACGCAACACATTAAAAGCACTGAGTTGAATGATTTGTCGATTCTGAAAGCTTTAATTTTAGTATTAGTGCCTTAGACCATTTAACACGGGACCTGGCAAAGAGCGACTTTTAGTACTGAAATTATTCTGCCGTTTTCCACGGGAGGGGAGGTAAACACGCACAGCACACATTTACTCATTCACGCACACTCCTGCGAAAAATTGATATGTCACACTAAATCTAAAGCTGCAACACAAACACAAAGCGCGCACACAAGCAAACTTATATGAACAAATTGTTCATGTACTTCGGCAGAGGGGGATAAGTGCGCTTGCCTAGTCCCGTGTTATATGGTCTAAGATTAGTGCTGTCAAAACTTAAAAGGATTATGGCAGTTTTCTCGTTTTAACGGCATGTTCCAGAAACCAAAGTAAGTGCATTATACAAAGCGCAAAAAGTTGTATCTTGGAAAAAATTGCATGATTTTTTAAAGTCCGGGGGGCAAAGTAAGTTTTTTCTGAAAAATTAATCTAAATAAATGGTTTTGAACGTACGAATGACTGCCATCTTGAGAACTGCCTTATTGTTCTGAGGAACTGCCGATGGCTATAGAGTTCACGCCACCACTGAAGTCCTGCGACGAAGTCTTTAATGGCCTTGGAATATGAATCCAAATGCCTTAATCCATCGGACTTCAGTGATGGCGAGGTCTCTATGATTGACCAATGAGTTTTCATTATTTCTTTTTTACTTTTTGTTCCGATTCATGCTTATAATGTTTACGTACTTCACATGCAGTTCAGCTGTGTAACTTTGTACAAGCTGAGTAACTTTATACAAATTCGTATAAAGAGCATATCACAAATACGCAAATATCTCCTTTCTCCATACTTTTAGATATTCCTGGTTTTGATACAGCTTTTATTTCGACAAAATCCTTTACATTTAACTTGATTTCATTAATTGAACATCATGGATTCATGGAAATAACGCCAGGTCAAGTTCAGTACTAGACCTGCCATTCACCTTTTCCAAAATAATGTAGCTTCTGTTGTTAACAATAAAGAACTATATTGGAATGAATAAAATTTAGTTTTGACAGCACCGAAACTAATTAAAGCCTTCAGAATCGGCTTTATTATATATATATAATGTTTTTGTTATATAATTCTACATATTTTCAAAAAACTCACAATATTTCTTTACGACAAAGTGATTTTGCTTTTGAATCCAATCCTCCAAGCAATCTATTGCATCGTTCACCTCACGTTCATTTCCATAACCATATAATTTACGAACTTCATGCAACTGGTTTTTGTTGAACTGCAATATTAGATTTTCATTTATTTCCTCCATTTTTTTATTAAGTGTTTAATTATTGTATATACGTTGTTAACGTATTAAGACCCACTCCTTTTCTAGTTTACCGAGTCTTTTGCCGTTTTAAAATAAAACAAGAACACAAAACAACACGCCTCCAAATCCAAGGTCAGCAACAATGATTCCCAGCACACGAATAAATTAAAGACTTGATCAAAATAATCCCACATAAAAACATGTCTGTGAAAAAACGGTTCCGTACCCAAAGAGCAAAACTAAGCCACATTAATGTCACTATGCTGTCTTATGTAACGGGTCCCTAGCTCGTGAACTAAAGGGGGAACGTTTCGAGCTCAGTGCAAAGTGCATAACATAAGTTTGTTTATCTTATTTTAAAATAAAATGTATGAAATAAAATAGTTTCATCTTATTTTGCGACTATTGTTGAATTATTATTAGGGGTTTTTAGCAGAATTGCGTCATTTTATGCATTACGTTTTAAATTAATAGGCATACAAACTTAAAAGCCTGTTTTAAATTTGTGTGGACATTCATTTAAAACGTAATGCATTAAATTACAAAATTTTGGTAGAAAAGCCTAATTGACATTAAACAATGGTCGCAAAATGCAATAAATCACATTTATTTAGTACTTTTTAATCAATAATAAGAAAAACAATCATAAGTTGTGCATTTTGCACCGAGCTCGAAACGTTCCGCCTGAATGGGTTATAGACCTGAAATTTGGTGTAAAATAGGAAACCAAAACCGAAGTTCTATTTACTTTTTTCATTAATGTCTACATTAAATTGGAGCAAAAAAATTGTGTCGCCTTGACGTCGCTACGTCATCTATATTGTTGTTATTTACCATGTTTCTAGGGTTCCGTACCCTAGTTGTGCGGTAGTACGGAACCCTTTGTGCTCGAGTCCAACTCGCGCTTATTCAAATTATTTTTCATATTCATATCCTTTATTGCACAGAAAAGTTATACGTACAAGCAATTGTACGTAAATTATATGTGCTATGGGCGAGCTTATCTCTGAAAGAGATTTCTGCCAGCAAAACCTAGGTGCTAAAAGTATGTGGTCAAATGTGCACACATAAAGAAACACATGATATAAAAATAAAAATGTGGAGATAATAATGAACTTAAAACTAGCTTAATTAATAATTACATAAATACTGCTATATATAACTTGGCATAAACCTACATAACAAAAGTCTACATGAATATATGTTTAAAATAAAAATTCAGTATGTACTAAATATAAACATAAAATAAATACAGTGCATATACCTACATAAAATATACTTTAAAGAGAAAAATATTTACAAATAATGCTCTTATGCTTCTTGAATCGTAGGATAATCACAAATCGTAAGGAATTTTCAAAAGCACCCGTGTTGTGACATGGAGTTTTTAAAAGAGATACTGTGTGTGGTCAGTTCTGTTTGTCTTTGGAAAGAAGGTAGTTAAGAGGATATGTCGCGCTTGCAAAGGTCACTGTTACTCCATGCGGAACGCCCCGCAGTGCGAGAGGGACGGATTCCGGAAAAAATAGCAAAATGTCGGTTTTAAATTAATATAAAATGAACTAACATAGCTATCATTTCTAACTGAGAAAATTTAGATATCGTTAAAATCTTTGTCGTAAAATATCGTTCAGTGCCATTTTTATCGATATGTTCACACAAATAGGGGAGGGGGGGGGTATAGGGCTCCTAATAGGGAGTATAAAATGTGAAAATTTCGTCATTGACGAAAAGGACTGCCTGTACGCTCGTAGTGCTCGGACGTCTTCACAGTTGCGAACTCGCTAAATATTTTTTAATATTTAGTTCGAGTAGCGCCCGCGCTTCAGCTGCGCGGAGGGGATCACCTATCTCAGGAGCGCCTGAGTCGTGGTGCCGCTCGCTGTGCTTCCTGCCTCGGCCTTCCACCAGCGGAAATCACCGAGGAAAGGGGCATGGGGACTGGCGCTCGCCACGACTCATAGTCGCACGCGTTACACCCCCCCGCAGCCGCCGCTCACTTACAATGAGCGGCAACAACAGCCCTTCTCAGGGCTCGCGTTCTAACAGCCCTTCTCAGGGCTACTCCAACAGCCCTGTCCAGGGCCCCTCCAACGCCGCCACCACCCAGCCGCAGTCTCAAGATGTAGACCCAGCCCTCCTGAGCCTACCATCGACGCTGACCTCCACCCCCACTCGTCGTGCGCACTCTCTCCACGACTTCCAGTGGGGAGGCATCAGCACAAGTACCGAGTACGCCGTGCCGTTCGCGCTCGAACAACCGGGGTCTCCGCGCCGCGGTCTCGAGCTCGACGAGATCATGACGGCTCGGCTACGTCGTGCGAATTGCCTAACGGAGGGTCTTCTCGCTACGATGGAGGCCCACCTGCGCCAGCGACGCCTCGAACTTGCTGTCGAGGGCTCTCCGACGGCAGACGCGGCATTGGCGTCGTCTATGCCGCTGACTCTGCCCCCCCTCCCTCAACGGACGAAGAGAGCGCTCGACACGAGCAGCCCCAAGACCGAGAGCACGGTGAAGCGAGTCTGCGACGCGCCTTCTCCAGTGCCCTCCACCTATGCCGCCGCCGCAGCCACCCCCCTGCAGCAAAACCCGCAACCACCGCGCGCAGCCCAGGGAAGAGCGGCATCGCGTCTCCCAGTCGCGCAACGAGCGCGACCCGACCGCCCACCACTTGGGTACCCAACTCCACGCACCACCGCGCCGCGCGCCACCACGCCGCGCGCCCCCGCGCCGCGTGCCGGCGCGCCGCAGACCACCGCGCCGCGCGCCGCCGCGACGTCCTCCGTCGCGACATCCGCCGCCGCGATGTCCGCCGCCGCGACGTCCGCCGCCGCGACGTCCTCCGTCGCGACGCCCGCCGCCGCGACGCCCGCCGCCGCCGCGACGCCTGCCGCCGCGAGGCCCATCGCCGCGGCGCCGCCAGCCGCCGCGCCGCCCGTCGCCGCGACGCCCGTCGTCGCACCGCTCGCCGCCGCACCGCCAGCCGCAGCGCCGCCAGCCCCCAAGCCGCGTGCCCCCGCGCCCACCTCTGCACCTACGAAGCTGCGATACCCACCGATGATCGTGGACAAGCTGCCCAACTGGCAGCATCATATCCGCGAGATCGCCATCCAACTGGGTAGAACACCCAATGCCCGCGCCTTCCAGCAGGGAGTGCGCTTCACACCAGCAGCTGATGATGAGTACCGACTCCTCCAACGGTACCTCAACAAGCTGGACAAGGACCACGGTGTGAAGTGGTTCTCCTACTCCCTCCCCGCTGAGCGCAGCCTTAAGGTAGCGATCCGCGGGCTGCCAGTCAACACAGAACCGGAGGAGCTCGCAGCAGCACTGCTCGACCTCGGCTTTGAGGTCGAGTACTGCAAGCCTATTAGGGCTAGAGCAGGGCGCCCCGGCTGCATCTTCTACGCCCTAATAAAGAAGACGCCAACCCTAGTCCCGGCTATATATGAGATCACGGAAGTCATGTATATGCCGGGAATAAAAATCGAAGCCTGGAGAGGGAAGAAGGGGCCCGCACAATGCCACAGGTGCCAGCAGTTCAGGCACTCTTCCCACAACTGCCACCGGACCCAGGCCTGCGTGCGCTGCGGCGGGGAGCACTCTGCGAAGGACTGCCCTCGCTCCAGGGAGGAACCCGCAACCTGCGTGAATTGCGGGGGCCCACATGCGGCCAACAACACCTCCTGCCCCGTGTTCCGGAACGAGGCCCGGAACAAGAAGGCGGGAACCATCGCCCTGACGGCTACAGCGGCTAAACCAGCCAGCCGACCGCAGCCAGCCTTCCAGCCACCGCAAGAGAGGACAGCGCCCGCCTCACTCATGGCCGAGGCTAACCCAGCCACGGCCAGGTCAGACGCTGCCAAACCTCGACGCAAGAGGTCTGGAAGAAAGAAAAAGAAGGCTGCGGCAAAGCAGCCCGACCCCACAACTGAGGCGACCCCCGCCCCAGTCCTACCTACAGCGGAGTTAGAGTACGAGGCGGTGATGCAGGCCGTCAAGAACCTCGTATGCCTACCCGCTTTCCACAGACTCGTAGCAGCCCAGAGCCGCTACAGAGCTCCAGTCACTAAGAATAGTGCACTGGAACGCCCAGTCGCTCACTGGAAAGCGGCGACTGCTCATGCTCTTCCTCAAGGAGCAAAACGTCGACGTGATGCTGATCAGCGAGACCTTCCTGTCAGACAAGGATAAGTTTCACGTCCCAAACTACCATGTCTACAGGAAGAATGAGCTCTCCCCCGAGACTGGCCGAGTCTGGAGAGGCTTGGCGGTTTTAGTCAAGAGGAGGATCATCCACCAGCCAATCGCCGTCAAGGAGTACTCATCGTTGTACGCCCTTGGAGTCGAAATCCAGGTCGCAGGTGAAACCCTGCGTCTTTACGCCACCTACAAGGCACCCGTCCGGCGCCTTGACTTCAGGGATCTCCATGATATCCTCAGCGCGCCGCACCCCACCATCATTGCCGGCGACCTGAACTCCAAGCATCCTGCGTGGAACTCCGCGACGGCGAATGCTCAAGGACTCCGACTCCTCCAAGACTCGATCTCGCACCACTATGACGTCATTGGCCCCGGCGAGCCTACTCATTACTGCCCGCAAACGGGGCTTGGAGACGTCCTGGATATAGTGGTGTACAAAGATCTGAGAACACCGCCAAGCCAGGAAGTTCTGATCGACCTTCCATCAGATCACAGGCCAGTCCTTCTGATAATGGAGGACCTGCCCACCAGAGTCTCTCCGCCGGCATCACGTCGACGATACAACTGGCCCGCCTTCGAGGCCGCACTCCAGGAGGCCCCAATATCTCGCCCCGTCACCAACTCCGAAGACGTGGAAAGGCTGACGTCTGAGCTCACCAGCTGCATCCAGAACGCGCTTGAAACATCATCGCACACGGTTCCGAGCACGGGTAGACTGCAACCTCTCCCCGCTCGGATCCAAGAACTCATCCGCGAAAAGCGCAAGTTCCGGAGGCAGTGGCAGCACACCCGCTGCCCGACGCTCAAGGCTCGCCTCAACGCCCTTACGGAGAAGGTGAAGAAAGAGCTCAACGCGAACGCCGAAGACTCTTGGGAGCGCCATGTCGAGTCCATAGGCGATCACGTTCCCTCTGTGCATCGCCTATGCCGGCAGCTGTCAACGACCCCAGCTCCAGTCCGACTGCTGCTGGGCAGCGACGGCCACCCAAGATTCCGAGCCCAAGACCGAGCCGAGATATTCGCCGAGTGCCTCGAAGGCCAATTCACGCCCAACCCGACCAATGATGTGGAGCACGTCAGAGCAGTCGAGTCTCACCTGCGAGACTACCTTGCTGAGCCGTTAGCCGCCGATGAAGACCCCATCGTCTTCTCGCCTGGCCTGGTGAAGCGGGTGATCAGCCGCACCAAGCCCCGAAAAGCCCCAGGAGCTGATTCCATCACCAACTTGGCGCTCCAGCACCTACCCCCTCGAGTAGTCGCTGCAGTGACGCGCCTGTTCAATGGAATCATGCGGACGGGGCACTTCCCCACTCAGTGGAAGGTCGGCCATGTCATCATGCTGCCAAAGCCAGGCAAAGACTCCAGACGTCCGGAACACAACCGGCCCATCATCCTGCTCAGCAACGTCTCAAAGGTGTTCGAGAAACTCCTGCTCGGACAGCTGACGCCCCACATCACACCTCGCCCGGAACAGTTCGGCTTCAGAGCCGACCACTCCACGACCCTCAAACTGACCAGAGTACTGCACCACATGACGGTAGGCCTCAACAAGAAGGAGTACACCGCTGCAGTACTTTTGGACATGGAGAAGGCCTTCGACAGAGTATGGCACGAGGGCCTGCTATATAAACTGTCGACCTCTCCAGCCCCACGGCGCCTGGTTAGGGTCGTGGAGTCGTTCCTGACTAACCGCCACTTCAGAGTGGTGGTGGAAGACGCCACCTCGGAGGAGCGCCCTATCAAAGCTGGCGTCCCCCAAGGAAGCTGCCTGTACCCGGTCTGCTACTCCCGGTACACCGACGACATCCCCCTGGGAGCGGGAACCCAACTCGCTCTCTTCGCCGACGACGCGGCCTTTTTCGTGTCGTCCTACAAGGCCAACCACGCTGCGGCGAAGATGCAGCGGACCCTAGACCTGCTCCCAGACTGGCTGTCCAAATGGCGACTGTCGGTCAATGTCGGGAAGACGCAGGCCCTCATCACAGGCAACATGAGCTTACCACCACCACTCCAACTTCAAGGAGTAGAGGTCCCATGGCAGCCCCACGTGAAGTACCTAGGAGTCACCATAGACCGGAGACTCTCTATGCGGAAACACGTGGACAACGTCGTCATCCAGGTGAAAGGAGCGCGAGCAAAACTGCGACCGCTCCTATCTTCAGGACTACCTCTGCGTGCGAAGCTCGGGATCTATAAGACATACATTAGATCCCGCCTCACGTACGCTGCACCGGCATGGTACGCCCTAGTCTCGGAGACGAACAAGAAGCGTCTCCGAGCTCAAGAAAACCTAGCCCTCCGCACCATCGTCGGCGCGCCTCGCTACGTGAGGAACGACACGATCGCGAGGGACCTGAAGATGGAAAGCCTGGATGACTTCGTCAGCCGGCTCGCGGCGGGGATATTTACGCGCGCAGAGCATGCGCCGCTCTCACACCTTCGAGAGCTGGCGCCGCACCACGCGCGCCCCCCCGACCGCCGCCGCCTACCTCGGGACCTCCTCCAACCACCGGAGGAGACCTCAGCGCCGCTCGACGTGACTTGCGCGCTCGCGCCACCCGCGCCGCGCGCCCCCGCGCCGAGCGACCCCGCGCCGCGCGACCCCGCGCCGCGCACCCCCACGCCGCGCGCCCTCACCCCACGCACCCCCGCGCTGCGCGCTCCCGCGCTGCGCCCCCCCGCGCCGCGCTCCCCAGCGCCGCGAGCCCCCGCGCCGCGCTTCCCAGCGCCGCGCGCCCCAACTCCTCGCGCCCCCGCGCCGCGCTCCCCCGCGCCACGCGCCCCCGCGCCGCGCATCCCCGCGCCACGCGCGCCCGCGATACCCGCGTCGCGCGCGCTCGCGCCGGAAAGGACCTGACACCCGCGATTCCTCTCTGAGTAGAGCCGAGCTCTTCCCTGAATCGAGCCGTGCTCCTCGAGAGTAGAGCCGCAAACTCCACCGGATAAAACAACGCCAAGACATGCCCATAGTAATGGGCATCGAAAGACACCACAGCAAGGGGGCACCCGCCCCGACGCTGTATACCCACGCCCCAGAGGGGATGTGTGAGATGATCACCGATCAGTTGACGAAAAGGAAGCCATTTCAGACACGTGATCAAACTTACGCAGCCCGAAAATAAGCCGGATTCCTAGGTTTTGAAGACGTAGTTTGCTAAGCAACTCTTCATTGGCATATCTAGGAAGCATAATCCGCATAATCGACGAAGGTTAGCAGTTTTATTCTTTTTTTCTTCAAAAGTAAGGAAATGGGGCTGTCAAATTTGTAAATTTTTGTTACGTTAGCAAACTTGGAATTAATTAATGAAAGCGCCGATTCAACATGTAACAGTGTTTGTAAGCTGTGACCAAAACAAACCTTTTTTTCCCTTCAAGTGTAGTTGCGATCTTAAAATAATTTGGCTAAGTGCGCGTCGGACTCACGCACGTTTTATGCAGGTGTATAACTTTATTATATTTCAGTAGGCCAACCTTAATATATGGATTTCCCGTATTTATTTTATTTATTTATTTATTTATTTATTTAGGTTACAAACGGTCATTACATATTAAAAAGAAAACAATAGAGAAGACATTAATATAAACAGACCTAAAGAACCCTTATAAAATAACACACATTTTTAGAATAAACACTGGAGCTTACATGGTTTGTTAACAAATACATTACATACAAAGTTCCAGATGCATATTATACATATACAAGCACGAGAAATAATTAAAAGTCACTTACATAGTATTTTATTTGCTTTGGCTTTAAAACAGTTTTTATTTTCAAGGAAGATGTCGATGTCACCCAACATTTTGTTATATAATGCCGGAGAGCGAGAGAAAAATCGGTTTTTATTGTAGTTCGTTCGACTCCTACTAATGTGAAATCTTAACGAACTGCAACGAGATTGCTATTTATCAACTTATTTGTTCATTGCATCATTTATACAGGGTGTAAACAGAGTGCGACCATTAAATGAAACCACATATTCTACCGACCCTACTGAACCACTTTTCCCAAGAGTCATGCCCGCGGACATCCTTAGTTTAGGAAATAATTGAGTTCCAAACAAAAAAGCGTGAACCTTGACGCACCGACATACGGTCGAGTTTAGAAAGAGCGTCGTCCGTTTCACGGGTTGTCTCTTGGGTTCAATTTTTTATTATTTGCCGTTTTAAAGGTCATAGGTTGGGATTTTTGGTATCAGCTGTGGTTCTAGAGTATCACGGTGTGCCTATTTGTTGTAGTATTTTTTTACATGTAACATGGTGCTAAGTAATACGATTTATGTCATTTTATAATGGCTATACTAGGTGAAATTAAATCAACCGACCAAATTCATACTGGAGACTCAGTTAGTCATCAGGAACAAGGTTTAATGACCCTCCAGGTGAAATTCGAAAAAAAAAAATTTTTTTCCCGTAGAACTAGGACTAGGAATTGTACTTAAACTAGTCCAAACAGTACGGGAGCAAAAAAAAATATTTTTCGAAATTGGCCAAAAGGATTACTGAACCTAGTTCTTGATCACCAAACGAGTCTCTAGTATGAATTTGGTCGGTTGATTAAATTTCACCCTATATAAATGGTGTGTATAATATTTTATTATCTTATCGTAGGTTTTGCTATGAATTATGATATTATTTAAATAAATATCCAGATGGGTAACCTGGCTAAAAGCAGCCTTCTATTACAGTACGAGATTAAAAAGGTTGTGTGTGACAAATTTAGATTTTACCGACGCCATTGCCATTGCAGAAGCTAAAAATACATTTTCTGATGTTAATTTGAAAAATTAACTTGATTTTTAACCGACTTCAAAAAAGGAGGACGTTCTCAATTCAACTATATTTTTTTTTCTAGTATGTTACTCCATAACTCTGGGAAATCTTAACCGATTAGAAAATTTTTTTTTTTCATTTGGTAGGGTTTGCATCCAGGTAAGTCCCATTTTAGTTCGGTCGTGACCTGATGATGGTCTTCAGAGATAGGCAGTGGAACTCCTCAACGGATGACAGCATATCACTCGATATTGCGGCAAACAATATCAATTTGAACCAGTAGTTTAAGAATTATAACTAGTCAATGTTTTGTCACTCACTCACTGACTGACCGATCATCAAAACTCTAATGCACTTCTAGCAGACATAGAAGCTTCAAATTTGAAATACAATTAGGGTTTAGTGTATAAATCAAGGAAAAACTAAAATATTTTGCAATTTCACTCCAGTTTTATATATACACCAACTGCATAAATAACTTTGTAATCCCATATAAATATATAGGATTACAAAGTTACATTATCAGTTGTAAGTAGAAGGTACCGGAAACGAAAAAAAGTAGGACTATCTACAAAAAGAAATGAGATGCCACCAAAAACAAAACTTGTAAAAAAACCAAGTCTCGCAACTTAGTTCTTCTACCGTAAAAAGTTGTGAGATCCATCCCTAGTAGCATTTTCCGTTGGCTTTCATTCGCCAACGATCGGCAAACCGTTGGGTTATAGTTAGTTAGTTGGCCACCATAGAGCCAAAATTGGCCCAATGATACTAATATTAGCAATATAGTCACCCGATAACTAACAATGGGCCAACCGCAACTTTTGCTACCGTTGGGTGAACAATGTTGGGATAAAGCATTGTTAAAGACGTATGCGCAATGTCGTAAACTGCATAATTTTATTTGTATAAAATACGACTATTACACGATTATTTTATAAACTGTACGTATGAAGTATTGACCAATTTAAATAGAATTACGGACATACTTTTAAAACACTTTTATCGTTTTGTTTCGATGTATGATTTTATTCGCTTCCTCAGTTCAATACGAAGAAAATGGCTGGCAACACTGTGTAGGCCCTACGGTCACAGAATGTGCAATATTTTGCGGGACAAATGCGCGGGGATGATCAAGCAAGCGTCACGGCGTCTTTTGATTTTTAATAAAGATTCATCAAACTATTGCTTCTTTCTGTTACCATTAATTAGGTACCCATTTATTGAGTCATTCGGTGCTATTACAACCCTGGGTTAGTTCTAAGTAATAACAATAAATTCTATTGTATTTATATAAATAGTGATATCTATATTATGTGATATCTATATTATGTGATTACATACAAATACATTTTTTTTGTGTCTAGTAATATAGTTTGTTCATTTAAAAGTTTCAAAAACCCACAACTAGATGGCGCTGATGGTAATTACATCACGATATCGTTTTGTCACTATCTAACTATGGGATGTCGAAGTCAAAAAGTCAAATAGTCATGGAAATGAATAAATACTTGACTGTACATGCATGCAGTTTCAGTTCTGACCTTCCTACTTCCGACCATGGTTGAGGAACTCTATACTAGGAGTGGGTTGGCACTGTATTTTTCAATGACGAGACGACACCGGTTCTCCCGACAAGAAAACTGGTCATCAAAGCAGTGTCGTCTGTGACTGGTTTTGTTTGTTGCAATTGCCGTCTTTATTGCATGAAGATAAAGTTCATATTGGTATGATGGCGACCAAACGGTCTCGTCTCAGTGACTGGTATTGTTCCTCTTTATTGTGTAGTATGGATATTATAGTATAGTATGGAGATTATTGGAGATAAAGTTGGCGAGGACAGTGCCGAAACTTACTTACTGAGAGTGTGTGCGAAATGGATGAGTTTGTATGTGTTGCTATGTAGAAGTGATTTTAATTTTTATAGTTGTATTGTAACGTATTTACATTTACATTAAATATGCACTCTCACACACTATAGGTAGTTATTGTCTCTTCTACACTGCACACTAACTAATTAATTACAAGTTTAATCAACTCAATTAAACATACGCGCCAATATAATTTTGCGTAATCAATTGAATGACGCCTGACAACAAACAAAACCAACTGAAAAAACCGCCGGCACGCGCTCACCCACTCATCCACATAAACACAAATTTGAAATTATTATTAATATTTTTTGTCATAAAATCAAATCTCAACTCATCTTTAACTCTTTAACAATAAAGATCATTTCCGGCTTCCGGCGCACGCAACCGCAAGAAGTAGAAGTAATTTTTCTCGAGCACAAGACTTATTTTGTCTTTGGATTGCTGTCTTTATTTCATTAAGATAAAGTTCAAGAGAATGTCTGCAACACGCTTATTTGTGTGCGTGACATCAACGCTCGCATTGTACAAACGAAACGAAAAAGGATACGAGACGACCGGGCATCGTCTCGTCTCGTGAAACAGTTTCATCTGAACCAGTGTGTGTGTCACAATACAGGTCTCGTCGTGACACTGGTTTCGTCATGACACTGGTTTAGTGACGACACTGCTTTTTCCGAAATCGAAAAACGGTGCGTCCGTTCCTGGCAGTGAAACGGTTCTTTTAAACGGTGCGTCTTAGGAACGCTCACTCCTACTCTATACAGTACGCATTTAATCATGGGTGTGTCACTATTGTATTAAAATTACAATGTAAATTATTACCTGAGAGCTAGAAATAATCCCGAGTGACCTATTACGTAAACAATATTTGAGGCATGGAGTGAGAGCAAGAAAGGCCAACATTGCCAGACACAATTAAAAATCAATTAAACCCATTGTTGGGTAACTGTCAGTAACATACGTAGGCCCTACAATGCAAAACAACCAGTGCGCCACTGTAGGAAATAGACGTAGGCCCAACAAAAAAATAGTGGCCAAACCTCACTGTTGGCCAACTAACGATAGCTATGTGCGCCAACAAAAAATGCTACTAGGGATGTAAATCCAAGTCGGTTAATTTATTCAGTCCGTGGGACCTTCTGTCTTGAGTTATTTATTACATAATTAGCTAACCTAACATCTTATAGTGACCATATCAATATTAAAAATCTTTTATATTTTAAATAAATAGATTGACTTGGCATGTCAGTATGGAACGGCCCGCACTCCCGCCTGTAGCGAAATATACTGTTCATATTTAGTCGACAATCCGAGTAAATTTTCATTATCAACCAAATCGGATCGTGTTGCAGGTCTTTAATATAATATGTGGCAATAGCGACTCCATGATACTCCAGAACCACAGCGTGATACCGAAAGTCCCCTTTCAGACAGTTCTTGCACCGGATGTGCGATTTGTTTTCCTTACTTTTGAAAAAAGTATGCAATAAATGTGTTTTAAATCAACCTGCGGAAATAGTTCATGAATAATAAAGTCTTCACGAAAAAAATTACGTATTTTAATGTATTACATTTTGTTTGAATTACATTAACAAACTTAAAAGCGTGTTTACAGTTGTAATGTAATGAAGCTACAATGTAACGCATAAAATTTAATAATTTTCATGTGATCACCTAACTATTAACAAGCAGTTTGCGCGAATTGCTATAAAACGCATTTATTGCAAACTTTTTATTCAAAAGTAAGGAAAACAATATTATGATGTGCATTTTGCACCGAGATCCTCCTTTACCACCTTAACAACAAATACTAAAATACAGAAAAAAAAAATTAAAGGGGGCATAAAACAAACGTGATTTTTTTGCTCGTTTTTGCTTGATATTGATAACGGCAACAGGTAGAGACGTTTGAATATTCACAAAATATTTAGTTATGCAGAGTGACTTTCAAACAAACCCCGATCATTTTAGAGGCTATAAGAAACGTTAGTAGAACACAATTTAAATGTAAAAACAATTAAAATTTAAGGTCAAAATATTGTTAAAAATGTTACTTGGAAATAAAATGTATGGTTATCTGGCTATTCTAATACGGAAAAAGATGAAAATAGTTTAAAATAGTGGGATCAATAATAAAAATTACTTCACGTGATCTAATCATCTTATCTCTTCGGGTGACCATGATTTCTTTGGATTTTACGAAAATCTTCAAAGGGCTCTAACTTTAAAAAATAATTATGAATATGATTTTTAATGGTTTTAATAAAACCAGTTTGTATTCTTCTACAAAATACTAAATTACCGGGGCTAGGTTAAAAGTCAGCCTGTATATTCACTTTAAAAATAAATAATTATATTAACATAAAATTAACATCTATGAAGGGCTTCCATACAAGAGACATGATTTTTTGCCGTTTTTATACATAATAATACGGAACACGTCGTGCGCGAGTCCGACTCGCACTTGGCCGGTTTTTTAACGCCTATTAATATTTAGTGGCAATAATGTTGCATTATAATTTATTAAGTAGTTCTCTTATTTTTTTAAGGCAGAGGGTTACCTCTCCATCATGAGGGCAGGCTTTCAATAGCGTGGCATCAGCAGGTCTTCGGTTCTATCTCCAATATTCTCGCACTGCTGTCCTACCCGCGTCACAATCGAGTATTGGCCAGCCAATTCACGGGAAACAAAAGAGGCCACTATAACCAGTCGTTCGCTGACTATATTTCAAAAGCAATAAGTATTGCTTGTCCGTTATTTTAATCAAAGTTCCAAGTGCGTTCACGCAGCAATTGACAGGTGGCAAATAATGGGCCGGTTTGAAAAACAAATAAAATGTATTAAATTTATCACATTTATGCATTGATTTACCAAAATTACCACGCTTACTTACAATAAAAAATGCCACAGACACGAGTAGAAGAGTAAAACTTCCTAACTTGAAAGTATTAAAACAATGAAAAGGTATATTTTTATTCAACTTAACAACTTTTCTATTATTAGTTAATCAACATTCAAGGATTTAAAAGATCCAGGCATTCCCAAAACTTCTTCATTGAATTTGCACGTGAGTCTACATTTCTCATCTGTTGCAGCGTTCTCCATTTCTTTTACCTTATTTACAAAGGAGTCTGAACAGAATGCCTTAAAAGTGCGATCTGTAAAACAAAACGATAATATGAATAAATTAACAAAATTTATTTAGATTGCATTACAAACTAGAAACAACCAACCAACAAAAATATTTTGAAAAAATTCTTTGGGCCATTCCGTATTTGGACCTGCGACCACTTGCTTGCCATGAAATTAGGAACAAATTTCAACTAAGACAAAATATTTTGAGAAAAGTTCTTCGGAAGAAGTTTCTCAAAATATCTGTCTTTCTTGAAATTTGTTTGTAATTATTCTTTTCTAGTTTTTAATCATCTGTGTTTGTAATGCACTATGAATAATGTCAAGAGGATCCAAAGCGATGAATTTTGCAATAAATCCTATATTATACAGGATGTAAATAGAGTGCGACCATTAAATAAAACCACATACTCTACTGATCATATTGAACATTCGAAAAAAAAACCCGCGCAAATCTTCAGAGAAAAAGATATTCAATTGTAACTCAAAGACTTTATCTCGTAGGAAGAAGGTCTATTTTAGAACGCTGCACCGGAACAGCTGTTTCACGGACGACGCTCTCTCTAAACTCGCCCGTATTTCGGTATGTTAGGGTTCACGCATTTTTGTTTGGAACTCAATTATTTCCCAAACTAAGGGTGGCCGCGGGGCGGGTATGATTATTGGGAAAAGTGGCTTAGTAGGGTCAGTAGGAAATGTGGTTTCATTTAATGGTAGTAGTTTATTTACATCCGGTATATTAATTAATAAAATCTAGTTTTTGTAACATATATTATTTAATAGGTATGTATTATAAATTTTTAAACGCAGTGTTTTATCTGTACAAGAGAAAAAAATTTGAAAGAAGATTCGCTGATTTATGTATCCTTGTAGACGTTAAAAAATAAAAATAATCTATCATTTTAGTGTATTGTAGTATCTGTCTATTGTCTCTCTTGTATGCTCGCCATTCACGTAAGAACTACATAAAGGATTTGAATAGGGTCTCCACTGCTGGAAGTAACTGAAGATAGTGGTAATAACATCAATAAGATTCAATGCAACGCAAAAAATACAGCTATTGAATAGCTCGGATTGCGTGTGACCAATCCTATAGACATTGTAAGTGGACTGGTTTCTTCTAGCTAAATAACATCATTAACGAATTATACTTAGCAACTCAAATGCAAATAAAAGTATGTATATGTTTTCATTAAAACTATCAACTTTAAATACTTTTAGTGAATTCCGCATACAGCTATGATAGAAATAAATTTAATAAGCACTTTATCCAACGCAAGGAGATACAAATTAACAATATATAATTGCGGTATGGAAAAGCAGAAAAAAGTTAATTTGGATGTGAGGACCTTTGAACCGGGAGTTAAACTCGGAACCTCTCACTAACCAGGCGATTGCTCTACCAACTGAGCTATCCAGTTATCGATACAACCTGCGAATTTACCCATGTGCTTCCGCATACCGGAACGATATTTATAGATACCCACTTAATAAAAAATACAACATACCATGAAGTTCTTGTATAGATGCCTCCTGACCACCGTAGTCAGAAGGCAAGATATCTTTGGGGAGGTGTTGGTGTAGACCTTCAGGGCTGCTCAGGATGTGCAGTCGATTCCTCAACTTCTCACTCAAGCCTTGTTTAACGAGGAACACGAATCTATCGAGCAACTTGGAGGAGTTGATTATGTATATCGCTTTGACTCTTACTCCGTATCCGTCCTGCAACAGGAGAAATATTAGGTTAATGACTATTTTTTATAATTGTACTAGCTTTTGCCCGCCGCTTCTTCCGCGTTAATTTATGTCCCCAGGGAACTGTCCATCCCAAGGAAACAAATTATAGCCTTTGAACAAGTGAAGAGTCGAATCATTACAACAGTAAAGGAATTTTCAAAATAGCTTCAGTAGCTCCAACCAAAGATTAGCGGCACTAATTTAATTAAGGTGGTTAAACCGAATCCCGGTGCAAAATGCACATCATAATATGGTTTCCCTTACTTTTGAATCTAAAGTTTGCAAAAATTACGTTTTAAAGCAATTAGGGTTCTCGCGGTAAAATATGTTATTTTAACATTTTGATTACATTCGATTACAACGTTAAATATGCTTTTAAGTTTGCTAATCGAATGCAATCAAAATGTAAATCATAAACCGGCCAAGTGCGTGTCGGGCCACGCGCAATGTAGGGTTCCATAGTTGCCCGGTACATTTAAGTTGGTCTACTGTGTACAGATCGCGCCAAACTTCTGGTCCCATACATTATAGGGGGCCAAAAGTTTGGCGCGACTTGTACTCGTAAACCTATAAAGCCTACTTAGCTGTGATAGTTTTCCTTTTAAATTAAACTTTGTACTTCTGTGAATTTTTTCACATTTCTATAAACAACCGTTTAGCCAGCAGGGGGGGACGCTCCACTCTAACTAAAATTTTCACTTTAAAGCTTAATATTTCACCAACGGATCCCTAAATCGAAAAATGGCTTTCACACATTCACAATGTTTTTGAACGGCCTATACAACGATAACCCACACTATGGGATAGACGAGACAAAAAAATTCATCCCCAGTTTAGATGTATGAGAGGTACCCTTAAAAAATTTTTTTTCAAAGATTTTATATAACCTAAGATGATTAATTGAAATAGGCGTTACCTTGCGGAAGTCCATCACTAAGTAAAGGATATATGAATATAATTTGCAATATTCCGCTAAACAATTCTTGTCGTGCTATTCAAAATGCAGACTCGTGCACCGCCCGCCCGCCCGCATAAAAACATGCAACAAGCAAGCAATACAAGCAAAGCAATCTTAAATAACAAGCAAGAAAACTTATCGACACGTGTTTCGCCTCTGAACGAGGCATCCTCGGGATGTGTTGCTAGCCCGGCTTCTCCGCAGCAACTGATGTGTTGCTCGCCCAGCCGCTCCGCAGCAACTGATGTTGTTCGCCCGACAGCTCAGCAGCTAGTGACGAGCCGCCGACCAAAACTCACCTTTTATACACCGGCCTGACTAGTTGTTTGGTGGGGAATATGTGGAGACGAAAACATGCGTAACAGTGGGGTAGTGGTAAAGTTAGTTTGTTCGTTTAGTAAATCAGGGTTATTCTTGTTTTTTAGTATTTCTAATTGTTCTAACACACACATTCTTAAACCTTTTTTACAAATATGTTTTACTTCAAATGAATGGTTATCAGGCAAACTATGACCGGACTCTAATAGATGTTTTGCAAAGTGTGATTTTTCAGGATGATTATTTCTATGGGCTGAGATATGTTCTTTGTACCTAGTTTCAAAACTGCGACCTGTTTGACCTACATAGACACCGTTACAATCATTGCAAGACAATTTGTAAATACCAGACTGTTGTTTTTTATCTAATTTGTCCTTACCATTGCAAATACGCTTTATCTTATTTTTGGTTCTGAATGCAACGCGAACACCACAACGTCGAAAAATCTTCGCAACCCGTTCAGAAATTGGACCTAGATAAGTTATGCTTGTTTTATATTTCTGAACACTCGTACTTTCAGGCTGTAAAGCAGACAAACTGTTTCTAATAATGATATTCTGTTTTTTGTGGACTAATCTATCAACCATTTTTGCACTATACCCGTTATTCACAGCAATCTGATATATTATGTTGAGTTCTTTTTCAAAGTTGTCAGGACTTAGAGGCACCGTCATCAATCTGTGAACATAACAACGAAATGCTGCAAGCTTATGTTCCCAAGGGTGACAAGATGAAGAAGGTATTACAGTATCGGTGTGTGTTGGCTTGCGGTATATTTGAAATTCATGTTTATTCTGTGCCCGAGTAATCGTTAAATCTAGAAAATTAAGGGAGTTTTCTTGTTCAACTTCTAATTTAAATTTTATTTTGGGATGAATTTTGTTCAATTTGTCAACAAATACATCGAGCTGTCTACCAGTACCAGTCCAGCAAATAATGATGTCATCAACGTATCTGTAATAATACAAAATATTCGAACTACTGACAATGTGTTTGTTCTCAAAACTATCCATGAAAATATCGGCCATTAATGGACTTAAGGGTGAACCCATCGCTAAACCTTCTTTCTGCATATAGAATCTATCATTGGATTTGAAATAATTTTGACGCATGCAAACTGATGCAAGGCTAATGAGGTCATCAATTTCGTTAGTGTGAAGACGTTGTTTCTCTAGTAAATTTCTAATAACAATCAAACACTCATCGGAAGGAACATTGGTAAACAAGCTATCTACATCTAAAGATATCAACTTCGCATTAGAGGGCAAATGGACATTCTGAATTTTTGATATTAAGTCATCTTTGTTCCTAAGACAATAAATGGGCTTGAAGGCAGTTTTTTCTATCAAAATATGATTTAACCGTTTTGACAAATCATAAGCTGGAGCACCTATATAAGAGACAACCGGACGAACTGGAATATTATCTTTATGAATTTTTGGCAAACCGTACAAAGCTGGAGCTACAGGGTTCATAGGAAGTAATTTTGCTTTATAGTGAGAATTGTCTGGAAAAACAAAGGAGGTGTTGTTGACGGCTAATTTTAACTCTGCTTGAAATTTCTTAGTTGGATCTGAATTAAACTTACGCCTTTGTTCCTCTTAATTCAGATCCAACTAAGAAATTTCAAGCAGAGTTAAAATTAGCCGTCAACAACACCTCCTTTGTTTTTCCAGACAATTCTCACTATAAAGCAAAATTACTTCCTATGAACCCTGTAGCTCCAGCTTTGTACGGTTTGCCAAAAATTCATAAAGATAATATTCCAGTTCGTCCGGTTGTCTCTTATATAGGTGCTCCAGCTTATGATTTGTCAAAACGGTTAAATCATATTTTGATAGAAAAAACTGCCTTCAAGCCCATTTATTGTCTTAGGAACAAAGATGACTTAATATCAAAAATTCAGAATGTCCATTTGCCCTCTAATGCGAAGTTGATATCTTTAGATGTAGATAGCTTGTTTACCAATGTTCCTTCCGATGAGTGTTTGATTGTTATTAGAAATTTACTAGAGAAACAACGTCTTCACACTAACGAAATTGATGACCTCATTAGCCTTGCATCAGTTTGCATGCGTCAAAATTATTTCAAATCCAATGATAGATTCTATATGCAGAAAGAAGGTTTAGCGATGGGTTCACCCTTAAGTCCATTAATGGCCGATATTTTCATGGATAGTTTTGAGAACAAACACATTGTCAGTAGTTCGAATATTTTGTATTATTACAGATACGTTGATGACATCATTATTTGCTGGACTGGTACTGGTAGACAGCTCGATGTATTTGTTGACAAATTGAACAAAATTCATCCCAAAATAAAATTTAAATTAGAAGTTGAACAAGAAAACTCCCTTAATTTTCTAGATTTAACGATTACTCGGGCACAGAATAAACATGAATTTCAAATATACCGCAAGCCAACACACACCGATACTGTAATACCTTCTTCATCTTGTCACCCTTGGGAACATAAGCTTGCAGCATTTCGTTGTTATGTTCACAGATTGATGACGGTGCCTCTAAGTCCTGACAACTTTGAAAAAGAACTCAACATAATATATCAGATTGCTGTGAATAACGGGTATAGTGCAAAAATGGTTGATAGATTAGTCCACAAAAAACAGAATATCATTATTAGAAACAGTTTGTCTGCTTTACAGCCTGAAAGTACGAGTGTTCAGAAATATAAAACAAGCATAACTTATCTAGGTCCAATTTCTGAACGGGTTGCGAAGATTTTTCGACGTTGTGGTGTTCGCGTTGCATTCAGAACCAAAAATAAGATAAAGCGTATTTGCAATGGTAAGGACAAATTAGATAAAAAACAACAGTCTGGTATTTACAAATTGTCTTGCAATGATTGTAACGGTGTCTATGTAGGTCAAACAGGTCGCAGTTTTGAAACTAGGTACAAAGAACATATCTCAGCCCATAGAAATAATCATCCTGAAAAATCACACTTTGCAAAACATCTATTAGAGTCCGGTCATAGTTTGCCTGATAACCATTCATTTGAAGTAAAACATATTTGTAAAAAAGGTTTAAGAATGTGTGTGTTAGAACAATTAGAAATACTAAAAAACAAGAATAACCCTGATTTACTAAACGAACAAACTAACTTTACCACTACCCCACTGTTACGCATGTTTTCGTCTCCACATATTCCCCACCAAACAACTAGTCAGGCCGGTGTATAAAAGGTGAGTTTTGGTCGGCGGCTCGTCACTAGCTGCTGAGCTGTCGGGCGAACAACATCAGTTGCTGCGGAGCGGCTGGGCGAGCAACACATCAGTTGCTGCGGAGAAGCCGGGCTAGCAACACATCCCGAGGATGCCTCGTTCAGAGGCGAAACACGTGTCGATAAGTTTTCTTGCTTGTTATTTAAGATTGCTTTGCTTGTATTGCTTGCTTGTTGCATGTTTTTATGCGGGCGGGCGGGCGGTGCACGAGTCTGCATTTTGAATAGCACGACAAGAATTGTTTAGCGGAATATTGCAAATTATATTCATATATCCTTTACTTTTATATAACCGTTTTGTCGGCGTGATTAATATTTATATCCATCCCAAATTACAGCTTTCTAGTACTAATAGTCTCTGCGCTAAGCCGCGGACAGACGGACATGGCGATACTAAAAATGATTATTTTGAATAAATTTCCGCTAATTGCTTTAAAACGCAATTTTTGCATACTTTTTATTTAAAGTAAGGAAAATAATATTATGATGTGCATTTTGCACCGGGATTCGGTTTAACCACCTGAATAGCGTTGTTCATGGGGAATTGCCCGTACCCAGAGGACAAACTATAGCTTTTATCCGAGTGATTGCAAATTACCACAGCAAAACAATTTTCAAAATTGGTTCCAAAGTTGTAAATGACTAGCTGTTGCCCACGGCTTCACCCGCTTTGAATTAATTTTTTTCAAAGGGTACACCCCTATAAAATGTGTCAATTATTTTCGGATTGTTGATTTTATAGCTCGTTGTACCTACATTTGACCAAACGATTTTTATACCGGGTGTAAAAGCAAAGGCAAGAATCTTTTAAGGGTGTGTTAGTATGATCGGTAAAGATATTATTTTAAATACTGGGATCTCTAAATAAAGTACCAGTACTTCATAATAAGACGATTTTCTTTACTCAAAATACACTAATCGCGTGGACACCCTCACGGTCACTGGCCACTCGGATGAGGGGTGCGGGTTGCGGGGTGCAATTAGGTGTGTGGGGAGGCCGGTGAGCTGCGTAGCCATAGCTTACGAAAATGATGAATTTGTTGGTGAAAATTCAAGGTATATTTTTTTTCTCGTAATGACATCAGAATCGTGTATACTTTCACACCCCAAAGGGATTCTTGACTTTGCATTTACAGCCTGTATAATTACATACATTACCAAATACTTACGACTGTTATAGACCGTGCTTTTTCAACAGTTATAGGGTTCACTTTGGAAATAAGATTAAAATTGATATGTTCACAGTGAATAATCACTATTACCCCCAATGCATAGTCGTAGTGTTGTATGTATTCTACCATCTGAAAAAAAAGTGTGTTAAGTGATTTTTTACTTAGTGCACAAGGGTAAAAATAAAGCTTACGATATTCACATTATTAACCAAATTTAAAACATTTTTATTTGTGATGGAATATTTTAAATAAACTTTTGGGTTTAATTTACAAATCGGACTAGGTGTATTTTGAAAGGTAACTTTATTAAAGGTAATTTGGGCTTGCGTTTTTGTCAGAATGTATGAAGAATGGACAGTTTAGCCTTTATAACGATAAACGATTTGTTATTGGCAAGGTTTTTTTATAATCAACAATTTTTAATATGGCGGAAGCTCTCAAACCACTGTGAAAAAAAAAACCTGGCCAAGTGCGTGTCGGGCCAGGAGCAATGTAGGGTTCCGTAGTTGCCCGGTACATATAAGTTGGTCTACTAATACAGACCGCGTCAAACTTCTGGTCCCACACATTATAGGGGCCAAAAGTTTGGCGCGACCTGTACTCGTAAACCTGTAAAGCCTACTTAGCTGTGATAGTTTTCCTTTTAAATTCATTATATATACTACTTCAGTGAATTTTTTCACATTTCTATAAACAAACGTTTAGCCGGCAGGGGGGGGGACGCTCTACTCTAACTAAAATTTTCACTTTAAAGCTTAATATTTCACCAACGGACCCCTAAATCGAAAAATGGTTTCCACACACCCACAATGTTTTTAAACGGCCTATCCAACGATACCCCATACTATATGGGATAGACGAGAAAAAAAAATCATCCCCAGTTTACTTGTATGAGAGGTACACTTAAAAATTTTTTTTCAAGATTTTATTTTACCGTTTTGTCGGCGTGATTAATATTTATATCCATGCTAGATAACAGCTTTTTAGTACTAATCGTCTCTGCGCTAAGCCGCGGACAGACGGACAGACGGACATGGCGAAACTATAAGGGTTCCTTGTCAGACTACGGAACCCTAAAAAGTTATAGAAGCCGTAGTAAAACTTGTAGAACATTAAAAAGCCTTTCCAATGACATAATGAATGACTTATTGTTATTGGTTCATAGGCTGCGGTCCATATTACTGCCCATCCTTCTTTGCTGGTGGTAATGGATTGAGACATCATGATACCGGAACTTACCAAGATCATGTATCTAAAAAAGTCCAGAGGAGAAAACTTTTCATAACTTTCAGAAAGAGACTTTGCAATACATATTCTGTAGTGGTCTGGACTAGGTTTTGGAAGAAGAACATTATGTCTGAAAAATAATGAACAAAACATAACATTACGAATCTCCCAGGGGTGTCAGAGGTGTACCCCTATGTGAACTGTGTAATGCAAGTCACAGTCCATACTTGGGTCACCCGATTTTTACCTACGGTGTACCAAGTGTGGACTGGGACTTTAATATTAAATACTAGCTTTTTCCCGCGGCTCCGCCCGCGTGTTATTTGGTTTAACGATATGTTTTTTTCCGGGAAAAAAGTAGCCTATGTGTTAAGTTAGGGTATAAGCTATATTCATTCTAAATTTCATCCAAATCTGTCCAGCCGTTTCAGCGTGAAAGAGTAACAAACACACACACACAGACACAACTCATTGATCTAATTCAACACGGGCCGGGTCACGAGACTGGGAGTTAGGTATCCTGAACTTCAGTGCAGAAGGTGAGACTGTAGAAGTGCGATTGTGTGCGTGCACACCATTGACATTGTGGAAAACAACTCTTATAGCAGTGCTGGCAGAGTCTTTTTTTGAAAAATGATGGAAACATAAAGTATACATCGTAACAAAGTAAGAATAAGATACAAGTCAAAACATAATTTTTTGAAAACAGACCTTGCCTGGACTGCTGTAAGAGTTGTTTTCCACAATGCCAATGGTGTGCACGCACACAATCGCAATTCTACAGTCTCACTTTCTGCACTATACTGCGGTAATTATAGAATAATACTGATATTGATATTAAACCACGAATATTTTAGTAGTAAAACATTATAGTAAAATCATAGAATAATGTTAAAAAGTTATAAAATTACGGCCATCCATCCATCAGCCTGGTTCGTCCAATGTTGGATATATAGGCTTTTCCAAGATTTCACCACTCTTGGCAGTCCTCCTGGAAAGCATAGACAACACGCTGGGTAGGTGCGTTGGTGATCACGGTGCTGAAACCATAACACCAATGACACCGCTGACCGTCATCAGTCTGTTTTATTTATGAGCTAGTAATTCGGGATGGTTAAGCCGCCATCAATCTGTCCCAGGCAATGGTGTGCCACCTGGTTGTGCCTGTTTGAGAGCTGTTCTCTTACTTTCCCCTGAATGACTTCAGTGGGGTTTGCCAGGAAGATGGTGTCGAGCCCGGCATCAGCTTTACCACTAACCAATCACAAGTCATACTTACGTTATATCAAAATAGTTTTTAAATTCTGATGCAATATTAAAATTCCTCAAAAACTCGGGTGACAAAGTCCTTGATGTACAAATTTTATCCAAATGTTTCTTGGTTCTTTCTATGGAGCCTTTAGATGCCATAAGTAAACGTTCTAAGTGGTCTCGAACTAAAATAAAATAAATTGTTATTTTTAAGTATAGCTAATAATTATTACAAAAAGCAATAAAACATATTTCAATTCGATATATTCCAGTTCACGGTATTTGGGATAGCCCAAATAAAAATTAAATTACAAAAATGTTAAATATACGAGTAGGTATGTTTATTCATTTTTTAAGGGGGGTCCGTGACCTAAATTAGCAACTCGATTTGTGTCGCTACAAATATCGACGGAAAAGGCATTGAAATAACGTTTATATCAGCGCGCACGGCAAAGTGGCTGTTACGACGATCGCTGCGTCTCCAAATATCACAAAATAGGCGAAAATTGTAATTTTCACATGGACGCAATTATTAATTCGAAAATTTTATGTGAGTAATATTTTACCTATCAAATTTTCTAACCATTCGTGTTTTGCTCTAAAATAAATAACATCAATTTGAGGTGTAGATGCATGAAATCAGTAAATATATCTAATTTCAGTCATTATTTCGAAAGCAAATATCTTAAGGTATTCAAAAGTTAGACAATAATTGATCAGTGAAACTGCACGGCAATTTATTGGAGATAAGTGCAGTATTTTTATTTTTTTTATGTCTTCATAAAAACGAGTTAAAAAGAAGCAAGAAAGGGCTTCGCACAGCATTTTGCTGGGGAAACCACCTTAAGGCCTTACTCCTGGTGCACGATAATCTTACTGAGCGATTTTGAACTTCAGTATGTTGTCAGAAAGTCTACATTAGAATGCTCGCTTCGCGCGCTGGCGGCACGCAAAATCAGTGAATTTTAGAGTTTTTTCTGGATTTTACGAAAAAGTATTTGATGTAGGAGTTTTTCCACCTGATATCGGAAAATAAACCATGTTTTCTTGTTATAGCAGAAATTTTAGATATAAAACGAAATAATAACTTAAAAAAGCATCATTTTCAAAAATAAAATCTATCGAGCGAAATGTGTCCAATTAGGTAACCGACCTGACAACGGAAAGACAAAGGTCTGAAAAAACACGTGTCCAAGTTTTACATTGATCAGATAAGTAGTTGACTCAGCATATTATAACAAAAACCGTTGAAAGATCGAATACAAGCCCATAAAGGGACGATTACTGCTGGAGATCTTAACCTATGGTGAGCCACCGTAGGGTTTGGTTTATTTTGGATATAATGTTCGAGAAACTGAAAAAAATATGTGATAAACCACAGAGTATCTGGAATAAGATGACTCAATTAGTAATGTGAATTTTATCAAGAACTTTATCTAACTAAATAATACCAAAACTAGGTCCAAATTGATACTAAGAACCAATTTAATCAATGAAAAGAAACAAATTGAAACATACAGAAGATAAATATATTGAAACACCAAATGAGTCCCCTTCATTATTTTTGAATAATTTTCGTTGTAATTATTTCAATTTATTATTGTTTGAGTTTTTTTGAGCGCGTTCGCAGGCTGATTCCCACTCGAATGACGATGGAGAGATTTCAAGCATTATGGTTTTTGATGACAGATCGATTAGTGCTACCAAAACGGTCACTATGTCAATGCCCACTAGTATTATATTATTTTGAGAATGTTACCAACATACAAGAACCGTTAACCTAATATAATAATAAATTTCTTTATCGTGCAAAACTTACAAACTAATTACATCAGTGGATGGGGCAGTACCTGTGTCAGGATACCCCGCTCTTCCATCAGAAATTAAAAAAAAACAAAACTTAGGTATACCTAAGTAAGTTTAGGTTGTGAGGGGGATAGGTTGGGTGCGTGTTTACATCTATAGATACATAGATAGCCTTATTACATAATTCTATTAGTACTTTTATACATAAATAATGTAATAAATAAATTAAATTTAAATAAATAGAAGCTGAAATTATATAAATAAATAGTTAAAAAATTATATCTTATAAAAGTGCTCACACAATAACTTTTAGCAGCTCCTCCACTTCTTCATAATTCAAGGTCAATAACCACTCGGTGACTTTCTTTTTGCAATCAAATAATAGTAGTGGGTAGATGTTAAGTAGCTTGTTTACTTTATTGTACATGTATACAGATTGTTTTTTAAATTGATGCATTGCAAACTTTGTTTCAACACTGTATGAGTCAACGATATCTTTTCTTCTTTTGTTCGTGGGATAGTAAGACAGCTTTTACATCAGTAAGTTCAGTATGTACATATAATCCTAGTAGGCACTAACATAGTGGTGTCTTACTGATTGTTTCACGTTGCGAGGAATAATGATTCTGTATAAAGTTGTTACTTAAGTATAGTAGGTATTATAGTAGCCAAAAATGTTCCATTATTGATTGTACTTCAGTCTTATTATATCATTTTTGCATCTAATAGTTTTTGACTAAAGGCAACAAATACTACACTTTTTATCTTGGAATTTCGGGTGATTCCCTAGGCATACCAAAAAACTAATACATATTAAAATTATGACGCCGTATTCCTAGCAGGCGCTCCCCACAAAAAGACTTCAAGGATTACAAGTCTCGCATTACCCAAGGGTGTATTGAATGAAAAACCCTTGCACGGAGATACCGACTCTTCAGCTCAAAAACCTACAAGGTTCCAGGCCTGTCTTCTGGCCTATATGTATCTATCTTGTTAAATAAGACACTTGTACTTGTCCACAGGATTGTGGACAAGTACAAGTGTCTTATTTAACAAGATGTATAATAAGTTCCACCAAGTGCCGACAATCACAACCATCAACATTTTATATGTATCTAGTTATAAGTATTTGTAACAAGAGCCTCCGTGGCTTGGAATAAAACGCTTAAATAATTAAGCGCGCCAAAAATCTATTTAACTATTAATTTGAAGATAAACTCACCAAACTTCTTTACAATAAAGTGACTTTGTTTTTTGATCCAGTCCTCCAAACAATCTATAGCTTTATTCACGTCATTTGAACTTCTGTAACCATACAAATTACGAACATCACACAACTGATTTTTGTTGAAATGCAATAATACATCTTTATGTATTTCCTCCATTTTGTTATTAAATGCGTTTAATTATCAGGTAAACGTCGCGTCGGTAACGTAAGAACACAGAATCTCTTCTAAATAGGAAGATCCATTTCAATTCTAAAAAACCAAGTCTGTATCACCAGAGTATAACTAATTGTACCAGCAACAAATTCAAGGTCACTAGTAATGATTACAAGAGCGTTGTGTTATTTATATCTCAACCTGTAACCTTATGCCTAGTAGATAAGGTCGGAAAGAATACGCTACAAAAGAATCATGGCAGATGGCGGCCCGCAATTTTCTCGTTTTAGCCATGTTCAAGAAATCAACTTGATCAACAAAAATCAACTCAAATTCATTTTCATTTTCAGCGCAAAAAGTGTCAAGTCCGGGGAAAAAGTAAGTTTTTCGGAAAAAAATGTGATAAATAGTTTTGAACGTACGAATTGTCATGGGCTGTGATTGGCCGATGTGCTGTCAAATTGTCTTTTAAATTTTTGCGTTCCGATTTGTGTTGTTAGCGTTCACGAACTTTACTAGTGTACATGCGTTAAGCTGTTTAATTTTGTACCAGCTGAGTTACTTTGTACAAATTTGTAAAGCATGTCACAAAAAAGCAAATATCTCGTTTATCCATCCATCCAATGTTTCTCCATATTTTTAGACATTTATGGTTTTAATGCAGCTTTTATTTCGACAGATATGTTTTCACTTGATTTGATGAATTGAACATCGTCAAATCATAGAAATAACACTGCTAAAAGTTGCTGTACTAAACCTACAATACACTTTTTCAAGGGTTGCAAGTCTAAAGAAAAAAAACCCACATAATATTCATAAAAAAGAAATTATAAACGGCACGCAGATGAAACCATTTGAAAAATTGGTATTTAGCAATAAAATACCCTCTTACACGAATAAATGTTTTTGGTGCGAAATTGTGACAGTAATTTTAAACTAAACCTACTATACATGTAGTGCCACCAACGACATAAATTTATCAATCTACTTACGTGACAAGACTGAAAACTGGAATCTTAGCAAAGATAATCACCGCCATCTATTGGATGAACTTCAAACTAGCACGTCACATTTTGCCCAAAAATGCACATTGCAAATATACGTAAACCTGCGGGTCCAGAAGCACAACCGTTCGAGGCTCGTTCGTCTTTTCTTCGCCAAACGACGAAAGAGACAAATGTAAGAGAGACAAATAACAGGTATCCTGCTCACTCGCGTAAGTTTGTTTGTTTTGTCGTTGTCGAAGACGAGTCGAGTGAGCCCGAACGGCTTTAGTTCTAGAGCCGCTGCGTGCGTCGTCGCGCACTAGTACTAGTTTAGACAAAGTCTGCTAGAGGAAGTCATTGCAGCTGCGCGGGATTAGAATTTTATTAGAAAGAAGGCGTTACTTTTCTAATAACTAATAGCCAGCTGCAATAAGCGCTAATAATTGCATATATAACTGTTCCCAACCAACGTCAAAAATGTACAAAAATGTTCTCTTTCTGAGGTTTGACCCAAATAGAATTTTATAAAAAACTGCCCATGATAAAACCTAAATAAGTGAACTAAAATGCCCGTTTTCACTAACGACGTACAAGGCGACACCTAAGGAAGTAACTCCTAATTTAGGTCCATGCTTACCAGAAAGTTTTTTTTTACTATGTGATTCCTAACCCAAGTTTATGATACCTGTCTTTGGTTTTGTTTGTCAAGTTGTCTGTTTGCGGTTTTTTGACGATTCACAGTACCTACTACAATAAGCTTAAATCTTAAAATCGCGACTGTCACATACATGTGTCAGTTTAGGAGCGCCTAAGCATTACGCACCAGTCGCCACCACCGAATCGGTCTCGTAACTTTAGGTGATTCCTAACGTCGTTAGTGAAACGTGTTTTTAAGGTTTTTACCCTATGCAACTCCTAAATACATAGACATCTGATTTAGGCGTCTCCTATGGTTAGTGAAAACGGGCATAAAATACTTACAGAAGTCTGTATTGATTATTTAGAGAAAAAAATATGTTCACTTAGACAAGAGTGGAAAAAGATACGTGTAATTTTTCATCCGCTTCAATGCAACATGCAAAAGACTGAACAACTATACGGAAAACTGAACGACTGAAAAAATCGGCCAGAGAACCTGAAAACTAAAGTGGATCTGTTAAATGATTTATATGAACATGAGGACCTAAAAGGAAATTAATTATGATGCAGACAAACTCTAACCCGCTGGAACTGAACTCATGGAAATAAAACTTTTTAGGGGTGTATGGAAGCCTGGCCATGTGGCGTAAATTGATTGTTCGCACTATCTCCTCTTTTAAAAAGAAACTAAAGGAATACTATTCAGCAAATCCGTAAGCTATCCTAAATATTTATAATGATTTATTGCTGTATTATCAATTATTATGTATCGTTATGTTCATTATACTTATATATCCATTTTATATGTATATTTATATATATATATATATTATATGTAAGTATTTTAGTATGTAGTAGTCATGTAGTACGTACACATATGGTTACCAATTTATTTTTAAAGCACTCCTATATCTATACCCATTCGGTTTAAATTAATGTATTAAATGTTTGTAATCTTCTTTTTTGTGTACAATAAAGAATAAGAATAAGAAAGAAGGTTGGGTTATAACCATTTTTAGGGTTCCGTACCCAAAGGGTAACCAACGGGACCCTATTAGGTACTAAGACTCCACTGTCCGTCTGTCTGTCCGTCTGTCACCAGGCTGTATCTCATGAACCGTGATAGTTAGACAGTTGAACTTTTCACAGATGATGTATTTCTATTGCCGCTATAACAAAAAATACAAAAAACAGAATAAAATAAATATTAAAGGGGCCTCCCATACAACAAACGTGATTTTTTTGCTCGATATTCATAATGGCAACAGGTAGACGCTTGAAATATTCACAGAATATTTAGTTATATATTCACTTTAAAATAAATAATTGTTTTAAAATAAAAAAATAAAAAATATTCAATTTAAATATTTAAGGTGGCTCCCACATAACAAACGTGATTTTTTTTGCCGTTTTTATAGATAATGGTACGGAACCCTTCGTGCGCGAGTCCAACTCGCACATGGCCGGTTTTTAATCAATAGCTTGTAAAAAAATATACCAAGAGCTGCAAACAAAAGACTAAAAAAGAAATGATAAACTTAAAAGAGAAAAATATATTTTATTGTAATAGCAAAAAAATATTAATTTACATTATTATCCCACAAAGACCTATTTAATACAACCGTGCTTGTGATATCTTCTCGTCCAGTAGCTGCATCGTGTTCAGATCTGCACAAGCAGAGCAACTCAGGGCTGATAGTAGATCTGAACCAAGCAAACCAAATATGACAAAGATTTAGTTCATGATATACGAAGAAGGTTCATGTCAAAAGGAGCCGGAATATAGAAGCTTATAGGACTCGATTAATAAATACTGAAGAAGCGAAAGGCGGCAAGGATTGTAGGAGATATAAATCTATAGTTTCTGTTTACCCTTAAAGAGTGAATGACGTGAATAATATAACAGTAACTTAGTCCACATTTAATGATTTAAAAGATCCTGGCATTCCCAGAACTGCTTCGTTGTAGACACACGTGAGTCTACAGCTTTCGTCTGTTGCAGCATCTTCCATTTCTTTAACTCTTTTTAAATTGGCCTCTGAAGAGAATTCATTGAAGGTTCGATCTGGAAAAACAACATATAAAATATATTTAACGTATACCCCTAAGCCATGTTCCCTATAATATCAATTATATATGTATAATCATCAGATGTCTGTGGTCGCCAGTGCAACAAGCTGCCTAATTATTCCTTTTAAGGCGTCCCAGCCACTGAAATTAATTTCCAAAAAGGTAGTTTCAGCTATAGGTAACGTATGTTATCTATATTTTTCAAGATATTCTATAAAATATTCTTAAGAGTTCACAAATTAAATCGCAGATATTTAAGGTACTGCTATAATATCTGTTCTTGTTGACAAAATTGGAACTAAAGCCGAATATACGTACTCGTCTAAGGGTACATTCAAGGAGACGTGGCGCGTCAGGCGGCGCGGTGCGCGCTCCATACATCGGTGTATGTTTGTGTTTCCGGCGGCTCGCTACGCGCACCGCGCCGCTTGACGCCCCGCGTCTCCTTGTTCGTCGCCTAAGTAATACACTACACTGAGCAGATACTGAGAAGTACCCAGTGAGGCTATGATGAATAAGTAGAAATAGCAAAAAGAAACTTTAGTAACGTTTGTGATGGGGTTTTCATATTTTATTGTCCTGTTTTCTTCATAAATTTTTCAAAGTGACATTTAAATTTTTTCATATTTTTTTATTGGAAGACTTGACCTTCTCGTTGCATTTCCAGCAAAAAATTCCATGCACGCCGTAAACGTACCGTTTAAGATAAATAACTTTTATCAATTGAAGTCATTTTCGGATGACGCGGAAGACACCTTAACACTTATAATAACCCGTTTCATTTAAAATTTCACAAAAATATTCAATGTAAAGATAGACATGACTTTTTACTACTTTATCATTAGTATGGATATATTTTACTTGTGGAAATGTGTAATTAGAGAGTTTAAAATTATGCTAAATGTTTAACTGCAGACTGATAAAATGGCTTAGTAGATATTAGTCATAAGCTCATGGATTAAGGTCATACAATTTCTTTCGGTTCTATGTATTAGTTTTTAACATTTCGTTTTATGTTGCTAAATTGTGGTTTCAAAACGTACCATGAAGTTCTTGGATGGACGCCTCTTGGCCGCCATAGTCAGAGGGCAGAATATCTTTATGGAAGTGCTTGTGTAGACCTTCAGGACTGCTCAAAATGTGCAGTCGATTCCTCAATTTCACACTCAAGCCTTGTTTAATGATGCTTACGAGCTTATCCAGCAGTTTTGAAGAGTTAATTATGTATATTGCTTTCACTTTCATCCCGTATCCATCCTGTAAATAAAAACAGACCATGAAACGTCAAGCTTCCTAGAATCACCACGAAAATATTTGTTGTTTTACAATATTAGGACTACTACAAAGTACCACTCTTTGTTCAGTGTCTGCTGCATTTTAGTGCACAATAATGAGTATGTATTTAGTTTATTTTATATTGAGGATTGAATAAGATTAATATAAAATATCTATTTATTTATTTGGTAGGTGGTAGAGCTAATGCCGGGCTAGACTGTGGAGGTACCACCATCTTACTCGGAAATCCTCCCGAAGAGAGGACAGCTCTCAGGCAAAACCAGGCGGCCCACCATTGCCTGGGACCGATGGATGGCGGTATATCCATCCCCAATCGCCGGGCCTTATATAAACCAGACTGGTGACGGGCAGCGGCGTCACTGGTGCAAGGGTTTCGGCACCGCGCTCACCAACCCACCTGCCCAGCGTGTGTGAGTATGGGCATTTCTTCCAGGAGGACCGCCAAGAGTGGCGAAATCCTGGAAAGGTCTATGCCCAGCAGTGGACTAAACAGGCTGATGGATGGATGGATTTATTTGCACTCACACTAGATCGTTTATTTTTTATGAAAACATTATATTCGTCTAAGCGCCTGGCAGAAAGATGTAGCAATGTATTTCTCCAAATACAAATTACTACTGTTGGCAAAATAACATGCAAAATCTTTTTCAAAGCGTTTAGGCGTTTAAACGTTTATTAAATTAATTATGTCACCATAAAAAGAGAAGCTGTATTATTCCATGGGATTTCCAAGAATATTGTCTCTAAAGTTTGGATACAAATTGAGCTACAATAATAAAATATATAGAACTGTATGAAATAGAAAATATGTATTTCAACTCCTCTTGGGTGGGAGTTTCCAGAAGGTTCACTTTGTAAATGATTTCTCGGCAAAATAATATTATTTTTATTATATTAATATTAAAAAGGTTAAAAGTCCGTGGTGGTTTTGTGGTAGGAATGATACCTAAATAAATCAGATGTCTAAATATTTAAGGTTATCTAGAGTAAAAGTGTATTAACAATCCTTCAAATGACTAATGAAAATTTATCAGCAAAATTAGGTGTAAGCGATTTACTCCGACAAACAAATGTATGTTTGGGTTGCACTGTACATTAATGTAGTTTAACATTGTGTTTTGTAAATAAAAGTTTTAATTATTATTATTATTAAGGTGGTAACAGAGGATTTCGATGCAAAATGCACATCATGACATTGTTTTCCCCCCGAGTCAATACAATAAAAAATCAAAATTTTCTTTTTAAAATTACGCAAAATAATTATATTGATTCGTGATACTAATCACTTACCAAGCCTCCAGTATGAGTTTGACTTTGTCTTTATACATAATTATTATATATTAATATAAACGTTATTATTATTATAATATAATAATTATTATAATTGGCACGAGTACTTACGACTATTATAGAACGCCCTTTTTCAATCGTAATTGGATTCACTTTAGTTATAAGACTAAAATTGATATGCTCCAGGTCTACAATCATTATTGATCCAGCTGCATAGTCGTTGTTCAGTATATATTCCACCATCTTGAAAAAAAAAAGTTTTGAGAACGTCGTGCAATATACGGATATTATCAATGTAAACAATGTATTGACGCTACATGAGATATAAATTATGTTCATTTATTCGATACTTCACACTTAATGTATAATAATAAACTCTATTCTGAAGGCTTTAGTTTTTTCCCAAAGTAATATAGCTTCTGTTGTTTTGTATACCGGGTGTAAAAGCAAAGGCAAGAATCCTTTAAGGGTGTGTTAGTATGATCGGTAAAGATATTATTTTAAATACTGGGATCTCTAAATAAAGTACCAGTACCTCATAATAAGACGATTTTCTTTACTCAAAATACACTTATCGCGTGGACACCCTCACTGGTCGCTGGCCACTCGGATGAGGGGTGCGGGTTGCGGGGTGCAATTAGGTGTATGGGGAGGCCGGTGAGCTGCGTAGCCATAGCTTAGAAAAATAATGGAATTTTTGGTGAAAATTCAAGGTATATATTTTTTTCTCGTAATGACATCAGAATCGTGTATACCTTCATACCCTAAAGGGATTCTTGACTTTGCATTTACATCCTGTATTTGATGAGCTTGACGTGACGCCGATGCTTTCAGCGTCGTTGCTCGTGGCCCTCGGGTATGACGTCTTTGCCTTTACCTCTATAGTCTGACTATACTTATGACTGAGTCTTCTCCTTCGTCATCTTTGTTCGTCAATATTACCACAGAACGGACTTTTCGCACGTTGGAAATCAGCATTGAATCTGGTCAGTAGCTACCATGATAGTTTTGGTCACGATGCTCGTTACCGACTGCGTAATATTTTGTATGAGAAATTGAGGTTGCTCTCGTAAGCCGCTAGGGGCGCTGCGCAATTTCTCATATTAGTAATTTATGAAACTGGTACATATAAAGGTTATTAAAAACACGAGTGTTTTGATACTTAGTTATGTATAGTTTCATATACTACTTTATCTAAACTCATGCCTACTAACTTGTTTCCATAATCTTGGTAAGTTTTTCATTAGCCATTTTTGATTTTTCTTGTAAAAGCTTGTTTTCAATAAGTAATTTCCGTCGTCGTCATTTCCAGAACATCAGGTGGAATCAAATATCATCACCATCTCTGCTGTCAATAATTTTAGGGCAAAATAATTATTTTGACCCATAGAACCACAGTAAGTAATGAATAAATTTCCTCGAAAACTATGGCGCAACAAACAGTTCAGTTCATCCATTCGAGTCCAACGCGCTGTAAGCCATAGACAATACCTGGCCGAAAATAATGTTGACTGTAACCTCGTTGTTGTTTTCTACATATTGGTATTCTGTGGTATTGGAGAACATTATATAAAAACCTCATTGGTATTTGATATTAAACCTCAGACATGGCTGTATGGGCTACGTTCCCTTTGCCTTTAGTATCACATGTACTGTAATCTCAGAAAAAGTTTTTTATAGCATTACGTTGTTCGGAGACCTATACTATATATTTTTTTTCGAGTCTTTCATGAAAAGTATTTTTCACTATGCCAGTAGTTTTGAGTTCGTAATGAGGATTATTTGTTATGAGGTTAGATAACAATATTTTACGCAGTCGGTAGCGTGTATCGTGACCAAAACTCATGGTAGACGTACTGTTCATCTTGTCCTGTAGGTCTTGTTTTTACTATACTAACGGTAAGGTGCTTTTCCTAATTATTGTAATTTTGCCACTTCGTGAAATGCGCAACTTGCAGTGTGCACAGCTGGTGGACGATTTATTTTGTTCCGGTAAACCACCTTTTTTGTAAAAGCAAACAACTATTATAATTTATAGAATTAGTAATTTTTAACTCACCAAAATCATGTAACGGTAGAAGTCGAGTAGTGAAAATTTCTCGTAATTTTCATTGTACATCTTGACAACGCATATCCTGTAGTGCTCCGAAGTAGGCTTAGGCAGAAAAAAATTATAACTGAAAATTTATTAAAGAAAAACCATTAAAACAATTAATTTAATTTATTTATCTGATTGTAGTCTGTTTTGTGTGCCATATTAAATAAATAAATACAAAGAACAAACAGAAGGAAAAAAAAAGCTATTGCCCTTTACTTAATCAATTTTATATACGAATTGGTTCACTGTTAAAAACATTATAGGGTACTTTGAGTTGACTTAGAAACTTAAACTAAGACACTCAATTCCCTTGAGTTAGTACAACATGCAACTAAAGATTTCTTGCACATTACAGTGCAGAAGGTGAGACTGTAGAATTGCGATTGTGTGCGTGCACACCATTGACATTGTGGAAAACAACTCTTATAGCAGTGCATGCAAGGTCTGTTTTCAAAAAATTATAGTTTGACTTTTCTCTTATTCTTCTTTTGTTGCGATGTATACTTTATGTTTCCATTATTATTCAAAATTAGACCTTGCCTGCACTGCTATAAGAGTTGTTTTCCACAATGTCAATGGTGTGCACGCACACAATCACAATTCTACAGTCTCACCTTCTGCACTGTACTTAACTGTTGTATTTATTAAAAACATTCTTACCTCACTCCAAAATAATCCTCAAACTCCCTCTTTATATTAAACTTCTTCAAAAACTCAGGTAAGAGAGTTCTAGCGGTACAAATTTTATCTAGATGTTTCTTGGCTTTTTCAGTTGAGCCTTTAGACGCAAGAAGAAGACGTTCGAGGTAATTACGATCTGAAATAAAATAAAATCTTTAAAACAAATCAGCAAATCATTTCCAGATTATATCTAAAAACAACCGAACAATATGGTCGAGCTTACTGAGTTTACTCTATAATGAAACTCTGTAACACAACGATATAAATATTATATCTCAGGGGGCCTAGCATGGTGCCACTTTAACACCATTTGACAGTAAATCCCTTATATTGTCTGTCAAATGGTAATGTTACAGAAAGTCCATTTGTCTATGGTTGTACTAGTGACGTGTTGTGTGAACTTGTGTGTTGGTGCGTTTTGTATTGCTCCCGAGGCTACGCACACTAGAAAAAACCGGCCAAGTGCGTGTCGGGCCACGCGCAGTATAGGGTTCCTTAGTTGCCCGGTACATTTTATAAGTTGGTCTACTAATACAGATCGCGCCAAATTTACAAGAACGGCCCATACAATTGTCGTGCTTAGAGGGGATTAAAAGTTTGGCGTGGCCTGTACTCTTAAACCTGTAAAGCTTACTTAGCTGTGATAGTTTTCCTTTTAACTTCATTATATGTACAACTTCTGTGAATTTTTCTACATATTCATAAACAACCATTTAACCGGCAGGGGGGGATACTCTAACAAAAATTTGCACTTGAAAGCTTAATATTTCGCCAACGGATCCCTAAATTGAAAAATGGTTTTTACACACCCATAATGTTTTTGAAAGACCTATCCAACGATATTGCACACTATGGGATAGACGAGAAAAAAATATTCATCCCCAATTTACGAGTATGGGAGACACTCATTATTTTTTACCGTTTTGTCGGCGTGATTAATGTGCATACCCATACCAAATTACAGCTTTCTAGTACTAATAGCCTCTGAGCTAAGCCGCGGACAGACGGACAGACGGATAGACGGACATGGCGAAACTATAAGGGTTCCTTGTCGGACTACGGAACCCTAAAAACTGCGTGTGCATGCACTCAAAACGGACTTTGTGAGATAGAATGTCTGTATTATTCGTATAACCCATATCAATAGACTGTATAAACTGGTCTCTGTTCTATCCTCCTTTCACTCACACACACAGCTTACAAAGTATTACACATTAAAGCCGATTCTGAAGGCTTTAATTTTAGTTTTAGTGCTTCATAGCAAATTAGTCCTTAAATGTTGGGAACAGACGCTAAACTACTTTGGAAAAATTCAAGTTTTGACAGCACTAAAACTAAAATGAATGCCTTCAGAATCGGCTTTCCTATCTACGTTAACAATTCAGACATCATAAGGAATAATAGCAGTTAATGTTTATATTGAAATCCCATATTGTGATGTAAATGTCGGGCGTACGGTTGGTCTATGCTCATCCCTGTGGGCAACCGTTTTGAATCCCTAGGTTTATTTTAGTTGATTTCTTTTTATATTTTTTTATGATTTACTGTGACAGCCTCAACACGTATTCTGTAAAAAAAATTAACTGGCTAATACGCTTGAACCTGTAGACCTCTGTGACAGACGGACGAACACACAGACAGACAGCAGAGGCTTAGTAATAGGGTTCTATTTGGTACCCTTATGCGGAACCTTAAGGGGAGGTTATCCCGATTTTGTCTCTTTTCAAATTAATTTTAAGCCAATAAATAGCAAAGATAAAATTTTGTAAGAAATATAATTTATATTTCACTCTTTGATCTTGATATTTTGATTATTATGGGTCTGAACTATGATGTTAATATCATTTCATTTGAGCTATGTTAAGTTTTAAAGAGTGAAACTTATACTAAAATTAACGTCTTAGGAAATGTTATATAACGGCCGTCATATCAAAAACCCATCCCTCTAATTCCAAACTAATAAATAAAAACACTTCGAAACCGCGAATTTTCTAAGCGGCGCGCTTCCTCTGAGCAGGACGACCATGTGTAAAACGAAAGCGTTGGAGCAGGACAGATTTCGCTGGATACCCGGACTAGCCACACAAAATGTAATGTTACGAGTAGTGGGTATCTAGAGATTTTTTATGTGCGCCGCTTTCTAATTCAGTACGATCAGTAACGTAGGTATGTGTTAAAGAAAAAATCAAAATGGAGATCTTACCAAACTTCCTCACCACAAAATGATTTTGTTTTTCGATCCAATCTTCAAAAGAATCTATGGCTTTATCTACGTCACTCACACTCTCATAACCAAACAATTTACGAACTTCATGTAATTGGTTTTCATTAAACTCTAAAACTGAATTTTTATTTATTCTTTCCATAACTTCAAGTGCTAGAAAACTATAAAAACGTGCCAACGGTACAAAAGTTACGTCATTAATGCAGCTGCGTTACATAAAATGGTGGTCAAAGTCTAGATTTTTTTTTATTAAGAGGCAACTTCTACAGACTCTGTTATAATATATAGTCATACTAACACATGACCAAAGTTCAGTTTTTGCTTTGCTTATGGAGGCGGCCTCCTAAAATATAACCCGTCGGTTCAGTTTTTTTTTATTATAGTGACTGTGGATTAATATTATTGCTTTTGAAGGTCCGTTCTCAGAGTCAAAGGACAGAATAAAGTAGAAAACTATAATTATGAACAAAATAGTCTCGGAAACTGTTTATTTATTTTAAAACACAAATATTAATATTTGCAATTTACATGTTTTTGAGCATTGTATTATTTATTACAGAGAGCCATACGTTCTGTATTTTTGTTGTTGATTATATTGAATAAAAAATAGCATGCGCCGTCGAAAAAATGTCTTTCCATCATACTTGCTCTCTCGCACATTGTCAAACACGGTACATACGTGTAAGAGGGAGAGTAGGATAGATAGACGTTGGGTCTCTGGCACGTGCTTGCCACACTGTTTTAGTAAATGTTTAGACATTTTGGTGAAGTAGGGATGTACTTTCTTACATATAGCAGATTTTCCATTAATTTCAGGGTTGGACAAAGTCGTTTGTTTGGACGAGTACTATAATACCAGTTTTTGACTTTTCTTTGATTGAAAATCCATGCCGTTAGTTTTAAGGGAGAGTTCGGAACCTAGGTACTTGGGTTGCTTGCATCAGATTCCTTAATAATGAAAAAAAAAAGAGGAGTCGAAATTTTCAAAAGTAAATCTAACATGTCTCGGACGGAACCGATTTAGAAAGCAGACTTAATGTTGTTGACTGTTGCTTATAAATACTTCTTTGCAAAGTTTTATTTTTTTTTTCGCGTTAAGAGGTCAATTTCAGGAACATAGTCGTAATCTTAGGTTACGAAGTTAACTTAATAACAGACCAGCAACTTATTCAGTTCGTCCACGGAAATCAACAAGCATTCTCTCTTCCGAATTATACATTATGAATGTTCACAATCACAAGGGTTTTGGCATAGTAAAAACAGAATAGTAAGTTATCTTCAGAGAGATGTCGCCCGCGCGCCTTATTGTGCGAGCCTGCGCAGGCCGGGGAAATTATTTTTGAATTATTCGAATTTCAATTCGCATATGAATTCGCATGATTCGCATACGAAAACTTAAAATTAGTATTGTATTCGTATGCGAATCATGCGGATTCGAATGATTCAAAAATACACTCCCTGCACGCACGAACCACAGCACGCACACATCGACAATATCTTAGGCGGTTTCTGGCGGTGTTACTAGGGTCGGCTGAGCTTCACAGTACGCCCCGCGGCGCGCCGCCGCCGTTCGCGTTCGTCGCGTCGCCGCAAAATAAATTGACAGCCCTGCGGGAGTTATTCTACTATATTGATGGAACTACTGCGAATTTTTATAAATTTTTATTTGCAGTAGTTCCATTACGTATTTCTGACTACTTTTATTCGTAAATCCACTATCATTGTACTTATCTGTATATTTTTATAGAGTAGTCAAAAAGGCGTGTCTGTACATTGAACTTTTGCGAAATTTCAATTGACATGTATGTTCCGTTTTAACTCGAGAACCACTCAACAGATTTAGACGCGGTTTTCTTTATTATCACCGTAGTGACCCTGGTCAACATATTATTATATGCTGTAAGAGGTGTTAATAAAATAACCGCCAAGGCGAAAACGGGGCAGAGATTGAAGGAAACGCGGGCATAGCCGCGGGAAAAGCTAGTTATCGTTAAAATAGTCCAAATCCTGACTATTACAGATTAATCCTGTAATACCGAGTCTACGTGCTGAGAACTTTCGCCTCGGGCAGCCTCGGGCGTGCCTTCTACCCGAGTGCGACCCTGTACATTCTCGTCTCAATCAGTGATCTCGTTCTCGTGCAAAATACACGGAATAAATTGCTGCCGTATTCCTGTGTGCATGTGCAACCAGTTATTATAGTGTATTTTTTGCGTAATATCTGTCGCTATTGTTATATTTTCCATATTATGTGTTGCATCTATAGATACATAAGAAGACTTTAATTTATACAGCCAAACTCATACTGGAGGCTTGGTAAGTGATCAGTAACACGGATCGATAACACTTTCTGCTAATTTTGCAAAATAAAATCTTGACGTCCCATAGTAATTGACTAGGGGCTGAGCCTGCGTTTGTAAGAAAAACGAATTTCACAAAAAGGGTCATCGATCCTTGTTACTGAGCACTTACCAAGTCTTCAGTAAGAATTTGGCTGCATAAATTTTAGTCTCCTTAGGATTATGTCTGTGGTTGCATCATCTTGTTACCATCCGGCTGGACTCCGGATTTGGCCGGACTTTTGGCCTTCCGTCCGGACTTTTGGCCTTCCGTCCGGACTTTTAAAAATCTCTATCTCTATACATATAAAATGCAACGTCTGTCTGTCTGTACGGTCACTGATAACTTGGGAACCACTTAATAGATTTTGATGCAATTTTCTTCGTTAGGTGTTTTCAAGTTCAAGTTCAAGTTCTTTATTGCATTTTCTATATACACAGATGTTGGTAGTACAATGACACCCTGTTTGGGTACAGCAACATAGCTTAAAATTACGTATACATTCTTAATTAACTTAATATTTATATAACATATCAACTAGGTCTTATTTTCACAGACCCAAACACACTACTCACATTCTCTAGTAGTCATAGGGCTAGGGAATTTCACCCTCTCATTCACACACAACACACACACACACACCCTCTCACACACCCTCACACACCCTCTCACACACACACACACACCCTTCACACAATACACCTTCTCACACACCTTAGTTTATTATAAGCTTCCTATCTGGAAGCTGCATGCTTTGTAATCAAATATTAATTTTGTAAATTGTTACTAATAGTAATATATATGCACATATTTTGTTTTTTTATGTATTCATGTAGGTAATCATAAATATTGTAAAGGAAGAGCTTGCCGCCTATAGCACCGGTACATACACCCTTGTAGGCGTCAAGGCAATCCTAACCTTTTTGTGTAAATTTCACTATGAATAAACCATATTCTATTCTATTCTTTTTAATTTCCATAGACAATAATTTTTCGAGGGTCTCAATCCAACCCTGAGCTTCGCCCGCCGCCAATATTCCAGTTTCGTGGCAAGCACCCTTCACCTTGTTTTTACCGAAGCTTTCCATCGAACGCGGTAACGGCCAAACGCATTGATGGAAAAAAAAAACTCAAAAGAACCAAAACTGGCAATCGAGACAGGTTTTTGTGAAGTCTAACTTTATCGCAAGGACCGTCTCACCATTTCTTAAAATTACGGACCACTTTAATTTTAGTCTTGCTTGAAACATTGTGTTGATTGGTTGCGCGGGAACTCAACTATAATGCGACCTGGGCCGAATCATTCGTACTACAAAGCTCAACCTAATCAAATAGTGGAACTTCAAAGAGCTCTAGGTTTCAAGACGCAGAAGGACCTGGAAGATGCTATCGATGTTTTGGACACCTGGGTCAAGAAGCAGAATCATTTTACCTTCAGAGAATTTCGTAAGTTTTTTTATGCGTCGCATTAAGGTCTTGTCAGTTATGAAAATTAAATAGTGTTTTTAGAGTAGTGTATCTATCAAAAGGTGGTATTTTTGTTCTTGAATTGAAAGTACTGGCGAAGTGCGAGTCGGACTTGACCATAAAAGTTTCGTACCACCACACAATACGGGTTCGGAACCCAAAAAAACATTATAACTGTACAATAAAAATCCAGATCGGACCCGAAATATATCTTGTGAATAATTATTATTAGTCAATTTATATATAAGGTCCTACAATTCAAAGTGAAAAAAATTTAACACATGATAGAGTATCCCTAATAGACCAAAAGACAACGGAAAAAAAATTTTTTGCGCATACTTTTTTTTTACCTTTCCATAGAAATTTTGTCAGCTGATTGAACCACTATGTACTGGGAAGTGAAAAAATTATTTGAGCAAAAAATCTTTTCTTCTTCTGGAATTTGATCAGTTAACGATACATGATCTACCCTAGAATTATTTTCACTTATTATTGTAGGACCTTATATATTTTATTTTTATTGCACAGTTATAATTAAATACAACGTGAAATTTAAGTCATTTTGTTAACGAAAACTAGTGATAGTACTCGTCCATGTGAACAACTTTTACTACGGAGCCAACCCTGAAATCGTGTAAAAAATATCAGCTGTTTCATACATTTGGGTCGAGTAGGTATTTAACTTTTCTATGGAACAGCTGATATTTTTTTCACGATTTCAGGGTTGGCCCCATAGTAAAAGTTGTTCATATGGACGAGTACTATCACTAGTTTTCGTTAACAACATGACTTAAATTTCACGTTGTATATTAAATAATAAAAGAAGAAGCTGTCAGCAGTTGTTATATTTTTATATCAAAAAAACATTATGGTATAAAAACAATGTTGATGCCATAACAACATCAAGGCGACAAAAAACAAGGCGGTAAAATGGTAGCGCCTGACAAATAACTCGGCTCCCCTTATGAGCAGCACCCCAATTTTTATCATTAAATTTTTTTGATTTACTTTAGAATATGTAATATAATATTTGTACATATGTATTACGGAACCCAAAAAACAATAAAACCTACTTTGATCCATAAAAATAAACTTCAAACATACCTCTCGATTTACCTTTCAAAATATTTTTTTATCCTTATGGGATTTCGCCAAACACAAACCAAACATAGCATTAATTATCTAGGTACATCAAAATATTTTGAACAAATAAATTTGTGTAATTAGTTATTTACTACATAATGTTCCACAACTATATTGTGTATACTTAGACTATGCCTTTGCCTGCAACTTCACCCGCGTTCATTTAATCTCTGCCCCATTTTCGGCTTGGGCGTAATTTTATGAACATCCCTTAAAGCTTATGTGCTGACCAGTGTCACAATGATGATATAAAAAACCGGTCAAGTGCGAGCCAGACTCGCATACCTAGGGTTCCGTAATTCGACAGTTTTGGGAACAGTCAGGAAAAAGAATGAAAAATCTTGCCCATAACTGTTTATGATAGATAACTAAAAAGAAGAATTGATTGTACCACAAAAGAGAGACACAAATGTTTTTATACCGTACTCGAAATAAAATTCGAGGATGAAAAATTTAATTTTGTCATTTTACCATCGTGAATTTCTCAACCGCTATACTTTTCCTGTAATCTTCACATAATCCCAAATAACCATGATTTTTTATTTTTTTTCTATCCACCGGTTTCGGAAATAAGGGGGGGGACATGCATTTTTTTGTGGTTTTTCAAAGATTTCTCGAATTCGGTGCGAGTAAATATAGTAAAAGCAAACATTTTTATAATAAACTCTTTAATATCTACAATTTGATAACAATATTGTATTTTTATAAAATATTATTTTTATTTATTTTATTTTTCTCATTTGTGTTTTACTTTTTTTAATTGCTATAGTTTCCCTGTAATTGGCAAGTTATGGCCTATAATCGTGATTTTTTCCATTTTTTTCGGTCCAATAGTTTTGGAAATAAGGGGGGACATGCTTTTTGTGTGTTTTAAAGATTTCTCGAAATCGGTGGTAGTAAACATAGTAAGAGTATACATTTTATAATCAGCTCTTTAATATCTACAATTTTATACCCATATTGTATTTTTATAAAATAGTTTTTTTTATTTATTTTACATTTATTTTTATATTTCTCATATGTGTTCAATTTTTTTTTAATCGTTGTAGTTTTCCTGTAATGTGTATGTGTTGACTAGGGCCACTATGATAATTACAAAGAAAACCGTATTCAAATCCTCTGAGTGGTTCTCGTGTTAAAACGGAACATACATACCGACAGACAGACAGAACAATTATGTTTTTATTGCGAAATCCATCGCTTTGGAATACTCTAAATATTATTATTAACAAGAGGTCGCAGGTTCGAATCCTGGCCCGAGGAATTCTTTCAAATTGTTGTCTTTACATTTGTTTCTAATTTATCTTTTCTGGTTTGTAATGCACTCTAATAATAATATTTAGACAGAACAATTCCAAAAATTGTAGTTTTTGCTCCAGTACAACAACCCATTACATTTGAAATTTTGCGAAAGTATATTATTCAATGTACAGATACGACTTTTTTACTACTTTTTTTTTCTATTTGGCCATTGGCTTGTTTTCTGCCAATATAAGGTATTCAGCAAATTACTATTAAAAAAAAACAATAAGAACAAACACGGAAAAAAATAGATTTGACAGAAGTGTCACAATCATCTGGATAAAAAAAATCTGTTTCGTTATTTTAGTGATCGTTCAGATTTTTTTGGAGATTACAATGTCAAATCTAAAATAAACACAATGTAGACAAACTTCTTAACTAATTTTATTCGTAAAAATATTCGGATTTATTATGCTAAATTGTCCAAATGTCGGAGCCCACACATAATAAAAATATTATTCACCTGAAAAAATGACATGAAACATCAAATTCTTAACCATATACATTGTCGGATTAAGAGGGCAACGAGGCTCCGCGTATGTGTGCGTGCGGCACATCGGCAAGAGCGAGCGAGCGTTTTAAAACCGTTCATAAAGCGAAGGCAATAAAGGCTCCCCCATCCGACGGCCGAAATACGACTGTGGACAGGGGGGAAGCGAGGCGGCTCTAGCTAGGATGGTTGAACGCGTGCGAATTTAGGTATTTCCTTCGTATTGTTAAAACAATTACACATTTTAAAAATGTAAAGTGTATACGTTATAAAAAACGTAGTTTTTAATTATTATTCAAAAAACTGATGGCCTTCCGTGAAGTATTTACGTCGTAATACGGGTTTATATTATTTTTTAGAGATAACTTTGATTTTTGACTATCGAGGAAACTGCAGGACTTATTAATACATTACTTAGTAATCGTGTTTCTAAAGTGTACTAGATGTGCCCGCGGCTCCGCCTGCGTTGAACATATTAAAACACTTTCAAAAACAATAATAATGTTTCAATTATAGACTTGATATCTTACTATAGATCAGGAAAAAAAAACATCAATTAGTAAGTATCATTATAATCATTAAATATTAATGAAACCAATTAGTAATTAGTCTTATATTTTTATTTAAGTTATTGTAATTAATAAGAATAAGGCATTCTTAACGTGAAATTTTGAAAAATTATATTACATGTATCGCATATCGTAATTAAAATTTAAACTACAAAGCAATACAAGAAACCAATACTACAATAAAAATTAAAAATTATATTATATTATTATTATTATGATACCACACTTGCTTTGGTACGGAAACAAAGGCCCTTGTAGCCTCCAATAACCTTGAGATATTTTAAACAAAGTCAAAATGAACGTTAAAACCTTGCATTTGATTTTGTAATCGACTGCTCCGAAACTTGGCGTTTACGGCAACGTTGACGCCACGCGCTCTCAAAATATCTAGTTTTTATTTATTAACTCTGCTGTAAATCAATATTTTTAAATTTCCTGCAATGAGTTTTATTAGCTATACTTTTTTGTATTTTAGTGCAAGAACCATACAAATAACATAGCGGTTTCCAAGAAATTGCCAATTTTATTCCAAAAACAGCTTGACTTTTTCAAGGTGTTTCTTATAGGCGATAATAATTTCCTGCAATGAGATTGTTTTTTATACTTTAAATAATGACATATATTTTTTAAGTAAGCCGTTTACGAGAAATAACTTCATCAATGGGAGTAATTTTCGGATGACGCGGGAATACGCGCCTTCATTTTTGAACCCCCCAAACCTCCTCCCCTCTATGTGTTACTCAATGTTGCTCAGACTCGATCGAAGGATGTCCCGAGAAATATCTGTCGTGATGAGTGGCTTGTTTTAATACCAAAACCAAAGGTTTGGCCCTAGTCCCTTTACTATACAAGGTGAAATTAAATTAACCGACCAAATTCATACTGGAGACTCGGTAAGTGATCAGGAAGAAGCTTCAATTACCCTTTTTGTGAAATTCGAAACGTTTTTTTTTTCCTTACTGCCTAGACTAGGAGTTGAACTAAAACTAGTCCAACCAGTAAGGGAGCAAAAAATATATTTTCCGAATTTGGCCAAAAGGATTACTGAACCTAACTCCTGATTACTAACCGAGTCTCCAGTATGAATTTGGTCGATTGATTTGATTTCACCTTATACAGGATGTAAATGCAAAGTCAAGAATCCCTTTAGGGTATGAAAGTATACACGATTCTGATGTCATTACGAGAAAAAAATATATACCTTGAATTTTCACAAAAATTCCATCATTTTTCTAAGCTATGGCTACGCAGCTCACCGGCCTCCCCACACACCTAATTGCTCCCCGCAACCCGCACCCCTCATCCGAGTGGCCAGCGACCAGTGAGGGTGTCCACGCGATTAGTGTATTTTGAGTAAAGAAAATCGTCTTATTATGAGGTACTGGTACTTTATTTAGAGATCCCAGTATTTAAAATAATATCTTTACCGATCATACTAACACACCCTTAAAGGATTCTTGCCTTTGCTTTTACACATGGTATACCGCGTGTAAATCGACAATACTTTTGTATCATATAGGTATTTTGTGGGTAATAAGTTTGGAATTTTTCTTCACATTATTATTTGAAAGGTACTGGACCTTCAGAGAACACCGGTTTGACGGTCATGTGGGTTATCCCTATAGTCTTGTTTATTTTCTGATCAGCTCGGTCACACTAAACCTGCATCATTTCATTGACCTTGATGATGCCTTGATGTCACTGTACTGCGGGCGGCTGCAATAACTTGGCTAAGTGCGAGTCGGACTCGCGCACAAGGGTTCCGTACCACGACATAGTACGGGTACGGAACGCTAAGAACATACATATTAACAATATAGATGCTATGAATAACATTAAGGCGACGAAAAACTAGCGCTAAAATTGAATAAAACCGAAAAAAAAAATTAACCCGAGGGTAGTTTACGCCGCACAATAAACTTCAATAAAATAGTAATTTTTATGTTATACGTTTCAGCTCTATCACATTATTGGACATACTCTAAACTAAAACAATAAATAATAATATTAGGGTTTCGTACTGAGAGGGTGCTAAATTGTTTGTCAGGTGGTACCATTTTAGCGCCTTGTTTTTTGTCGCTTTAATATTGCATGTATATTGTTGTTAATATTAGGGCTCCAAGAACTAGGAAAATAAAAACTAAATATCAGTACTAGTTAAATCAAAAAGATCTCATAATTCTGTTTCAAAACTTGTAAATTTTATAACACATTATACTGTGTATGTTTAGTTTTTACTGGGCTCCGACTTCGATATGGAAGTAAACTCAGCGGTTTTAAGGGACTTCATATTTATTTTTAAAAATTTTCATGACATGAAACCCCAAAGTGTTTCCGAGTATATACTGTAATGGACAAGCCACAATCTACCCTCGTTTTACCGACGTTTAAGGCGAGTTTATCCAGAGAAATCTGTCGTGCGTGCTCCAACGCTTTCATTTTACACATGTTTATCCTGCTCAGCGGAAGTTGCGGTTTCGAGGTGTTTTTATTAATTTTTTTGGAATTAGAGGGATGGGTTCTTAATATGACGGCCGTTTCATATCACATTTTTCACGACATTTATTTTAGTATAAATTTTATTGTCCAAAACTTAAGAAATGATATTTAGATCATAGTTTAGACCTATCTTTGCGATTTAATTGGATCGAGCAAAATGTAAGTAACCGCGTAACGAACGGCTAAAATATTAAGATCAAAAAGTGTAATATGATATAATATTTTGTACAAAATCTAATCATCGCTATTTATTGGTTTAAAATTTTTTTTCTTCCCTGTATTTTTGAAAACTTCGCATCAAATAAGCGAGCAGAAGCCGTAGTCCAAAAATTTTTTAATTTTTTATTTGTTCTTTTTTTTATTCATGCAAAATAATTTCACTATTACATTATAAAATTCGAAAAAAAAACGAAAAATAACACACCCTTGTGAACATGCCAGTCTTTGGAGTTGCTGTAGTTTGTTCTCGGCTGTAATTAATTCTGTTCTTGGCCACCACACCAAAGATCGGTATGTTAGTACCGGCCTTACCACTATATATGTACCTACTGTGTTTAGCCATTTTTTACTAAATTTTTTTGAGCATCAGCGCCTTTTTTTAGCGTGGTGATTCTTTCACATGCTGTTCTTTCGACCTCAACGAATATAAAAATCCTAAAATAAAACTGGTAAAAAAATGCGCTCATGTCTAAAGAACTCTATACCGGGTGTAAATAGACTGCGACCATTAAATGAAACCACATATTCCACCGACCCTACTGAACCACTTTTCCCAAGAGTCATACCCGCGGACACCCTTAGTTTAGGAAATAATTGAGTTCCAAACAAAAACGCGTGAACCCTAACGCACCGCCATACGGGCTAGGTTAGAGAGAGCGTTGACCTCAAACAGCTGCAGGTTTCACGGACGACGCTCTCTCTAAACTCGCCCGTATGTCGGTGCGTTAGGGTTCACGCATTTTTGTTTGGAACTCAATTATTTCCTAAACTAAGGGTGGCCGCGGGTATGACTCTTGGGAAAAGTGGTTAGTAGGGTCGGTAGAATATGTGGTTTCATTTAATGATTGCACTCTATTTACACCCGGTATAGTAAAAAGGTGTACAATTTTACAAAAAACCCAATTTGGCCTCAGTTTGTCGATTTTTCTTGTAAAAAACGAAGTTATTTTTACTTTTAATTTATTAAGTAAGTGTAAGTTTGACTAAAATAATGAAAAATATATAGTTAAATTTTTATAAGCTTATCGATACCCTTCATTTTGTACAATAAGTTTGTAATTTTTCTTAAAATTATAATATATAATTACACGCTTTTTAGGGCATGCAGGTTTCCTCACGATGTTTTCCTTCACTGTTCAGCAAGTGGTTAGTATTAGGTAAGATCACAAATACTATGCACATAAATTTTGAAAAACTCATTGGTGCATGCCCGACCGGGGATCGAACCTGGGTCTCGAGATTAAGAGGCCAGCGTTCTACCCCTGAGCTACAGCCGCTTCTTAAAATTATTTAAAGGCGAGGCATTGATAAACTTTTAATTTCAAATCGGCGCGCCTTATGAGAGTGGACTTACTCCATACAAATATGCGCTCACGAACTAGCTTATGCCGTAAGGTCGTATGCGGCAAAACAGTATTTTTCATTTAAAATGACAACTAAGTATAAGTTGTTTAATAAATCCAATCCGCCATATTGAACTGTATTTGTAGACGAATTTAAATAAAAAACTTAGAGGCTTCATTCGCTCTCGTTTGTTAGTAAAATAGAAATCTCTGTTTCAAAAGAGGTTTTCTAAATATTTTTTTCTCTGCTATGAAAATTAATCAATCAACTAAATCTTCGGGCAGAATGATGTCAATGAAATGCTTAATCTAGTAGATAAATTGGTCATGACATATGTTTTTTTATTGCTGGGAAAAATGGAGAGAGAAATTTTGTGGCGTCGCCTTAAGTCTATTAAGGCTTTGGTAAACTTTTATATTTCAAATCGGCGCCTTAGGGGAGTGGAGTGAGGGGGATTCACTCTATACAAATATGCGCAGGAGTGTGCGTGAATGAGTAAATGTGTGCTGTACGTGTTTATCTCCCCTCCCGTGGAAAACTGCAGAATAATTTTAGTACTAAGAGTCGCGCTTTGCCAGGCCCCGTGTTAAATGTTCTAAGGCTCACGAACTAGCTTATGCCGTATGGTCGTATGCGGCAAAACAGTATTTTTCATTTAAAATGACAACTACGTGGGACGCACTATAAGTTTCCGGAATGAATATGAAAGAATACTACTAAAGGTACAAAATTAATTTATTGTTTTTCAAAATAATCTCCCTTGGCGTCTATGCACTTTTTCATTCGATCAAACCAGTTTTGAAAACTTTTGTGCCACTCCCCTGTGGTGACCTCTGAAACGTGTTTTTCATACTCCTCGACAGCCTCTTCTGGTGATGAAAATCGTTGACCGCGTAATTGGTTCTTAATTTTTGGGAACAGAAAAAAGTCACAAGGTGCCAGGTCGGGACTGTATGCAGGATGACTCATGAGTTCTACATTTTTCGTCTTCAAAAAGTCGTTTGTCTGTCTGGCCGTGTGAGAACTAGCATTGTCGTGGTGCAGGATGATACGGCGTTTACGGTTATTTTTACGGAGTTCGTCAATAACTTCCGGCAAACAAATGGTCGTGTACCAGTCACTATTCACGGTACGACGATTCTCTAAAGCAACAGTAGCCACATGTCCAGTTTTATTAAAAAAAGAAGCAATCATCCGCTTAGATGCACTTTTCACGCGCGCCACTTTGGTTGGTTTCGGCTCATCTTGAAAGACCCATACGCTCGATTGCTGCTTTGTTTTGGGATCGTAGCAATAAATCCATGTTTCGTCACCTGTTACTATGTCCCACACCAAATTTGACGCACCTTCGTTGAATCTGGTAAGCATGGCACTGCACCAAGTGACGCGGTACGTTTTTTGAGCCTCGGTCAAGTTGTTGGGATCCACCGCGAGCACAGCTTTCTCACACCCAAATGTTTGTGTAGGATTGATTGTATTTGACTCATGCCTATTTCTAAGGATGCGCGAATTTCATGGTAGGTCACATGCCTGTCTGTTTCAATCATACGGCGCACAGCATCGATGTTTTTGTTGGTCACAGCGGTGGACGGCCGACCATCGCGAGATTCGTCACTGAGATTGATACGACCACGCTTGAATTCTGCAAACCAGCTATAAACAGTCGTCTTGCATGGTGCTTCATTGCCAAAAGCTGTTTCAAGCCGAGCGATGCTCTGTTGAGCTGTCAAATTACACTTAAAATCGTAGAAAATCATACTACGAAAATTTTCCCGAGTTAAATCCATGTTGATGCAGACACACAATTTTTTAAATGGCGCCACAAGGTAAAAACAAAAGACAGTCAGATGAAACAAACTGCATTCTACAGCCAAAGAGTTCTATTTTCAAATGTTGCAATAAATTTTTAAATATTGTTTATGTAAGTGGCCAGTTCCGGAAACTTTTAGTGTTACCTATGTATAAGTAATTTAATAAATCCAATCGGCCATATTGAAGTGTATTTGTAGACTAATTTAAATAAAAAACTTAGAGGCTTCATTCGCCCCCGTTTGTCAGTAAAATATAAATAAGAGGTTTTCTAAATATTTTTTTCTCTGCTATGAAAACTTATTTGAGCGGTTCCTACTCGCACTTGACCGGTTTTTTCATCTGGATTAGAACAACGACAGAAATCTACACTAAAGATTACCCGTAGGGCTATAACTTTAGTTTCTGATTGCTTTGTCATTGCAGGAAGAGAGTACCTTGAAAGCTATATAATTTTCGCAAAGGGTTCAATTGAGAAGGCGAAGTACCGGCTCGATAAACGATGCACGTTCAGAAATTTGATGCCAGAAATGTTTAATATAAACATAAGCACTGATTTCCAAAAACTTTTTAAATACTAGTAAGTATACATTTTTTTATTGTCTCTGTTAAAACTCAAGAATAACTAAACAGACGTTGGTAAAGATTGTTTTCCTTTGTTTAAAATTGCCAAGGAAGGTTTTGATGTAGGTATTTACGCTGTTATAGGATATTAAATTATTTATTTTAAAATGTTTTACTGAAGTAAGCTGATGATTGTTATGATGGATAATGAGATGATCATAGATGATGATAATGGATGAAGTTGGAGAACAGACTGGTGACGGACAGCGGCGTTTCGCCTGTTTCGTCCACTGCTGGATATAGGCCTTTCCAGGATTTCACCACTCTTGGCGGTCCTCCTGGAAGAAATGCCCATACTCACACACGCTGGACAGGCGGGTTGATGAGCGCGGTGCCGAAACCCTTGCACCAGTGACGCCGCTGCCCGTCAACAGTCTATTTTATATAAGGCCCGGCAACTGGGGATGGATATACCGCCATCCATCGGTCCCAGGCAATGGTGGGCCGCCTGGTTTTGCCTGAGAGCTGTTCTCTTACTCTCCCCCGAATAACTTCGGGAGGATTTGCGAGTAAGATGGTGGTACCTCCACAGTCGAGCCCGGCATCAGCTCTACCACCTATTGATACTAATTGTATACCCATACGAAATAACAGTTTTCTAGTATTAAGAGCTGAGTCTGAGGACAGACAGACTGACGGACGGACAAAGTTTAATTTCAAAGCACTAGGACAGTAGACCAGCCCTCTAACTCTAAGTACGTCTTGGACCTAAATTATTACTGTTTAAAAACAGGTTTAAAAATGTTCGATACCAAGTGTATTTTATTTTATATTTCAGCACTTACTCTGTAATGCCCATGTGTACCAAGGATTTCTACAGAGTACAAATAAATAAGTTCCGGTATGGTGATAAAAACATTCACAATTTTCATTTGTTGGACATCGCCAGGTATTTAACTGTCGTAAGTACACCTTTTTTATAGTAGGTAATTAAGTTAACTATCCTAACGTAGAAAGATATATTTACAAAGCACTTTAAATCATAAAAAGACCTAAGACAAAATTGGACAATATCACGTCTTCTCTATCTCTCTCTCTCTCTCTCAGAGACAGAGCGCCTTATTCAAAGTTTTAACAATAACGAATACTTATACAAATTTCAACAAAGTTGCACAGGCATTTTGCTTCCCATACATTTTGTCACCTTTCACCAGCTACTAAGCGCACCAACGAATCACGTCAGTTTTTATACTGTGCGTATAGCTACTGTGCATAGTATTATACTATACTATGGTTGAATCAGTCGTTCAAATTATTGTTTAATTTATTATACAATAACACGTAATTCAATGGCTGTAGCTACGAAAGGCACCAACTTCAGTTACCAAGACCAGCTCCATCGCATTCACATAAGTTATCTGCACGTTATTGACTCCGCCCGCGTGTTATTCGGTATAACGACATGCTTTTTTTTCCGGGATAAAAAGTAGCCTATGTGTTAAGTTAGGGTATAAGCTATACCCATTCTAAATTTCATCCGAATCCGTCCAGCCGTTTCAGCGTGATAGCGTAACAAACGCACACACACACACACACCCTCTCACACACACACGCACACCCTCACAAACTTTCGCATTTATAATATTAGTGTGATAAATCAGTTGTCCAAGTGATAGTTTAATTAATTCGTTGTGGCCTCATAAACTAATTTGCGCCCAATACTTTTTATGATGTTCAGCATGCGTAAGCAAACACAACTGTAAATTTCCAGCGGGCCCATTACGTATCTTTGAATCGGTTGCCAACGATGGTTGGTTAGATAAGCGGAATTCGATAGTTTGAGTATGTTTTCGTCGATAGGTAATCGGTTGGAAACTGATTTTACGATACAGAATCAGGGGACTGGTCGAGTTTCGTCGTTGCTTCGATTTTTTTCCGAGAATCTATGATCGCTTCATGCAATGTATAGATTTTATTTACTAAATAAATGGTGTGTTGAATTAATTTCAATCTTTATAATAAATATGTATATTTTTTATTTTGTTGTTTTTTTGGAAACTTTAACAGGTTTTTGTGCGAGGGGCACACCCATAATTTTTATCACTCTGCAGGACAAATTTGTAACTAAGTAAATATAAGTGCTAATGCACTAATAAATGTCTTGCGACAGCATCAGTCAGTAGAAGAACAAACGGGTGTTTGGTATTGACCTTAAACCGGAAGAGTTGTTTATGTAGAGATCGTCAAATCTTAAACTGAACGCCCCTCTTATGTTAATAATTACTTTCATATGCAAAAAAGGTATAGACGCAATATACACAAATTAGTGACAGCAATAACAACAACTAACCCTGTGCTGATGGGCAGTGCCTTGATCTGGATGGGCAGCGCCTTGATCTCGATGGGCAGCGCCTTGATCTCGATGGGCAGCGCTTTGATCTCGATGAGCAACTCGAGGGTGTTCTGCAGCACTAAGAGCGCCGTTACTTTTAGATTAGGTGGTCTTTGCGACTGTAAGAAATTGCATTCGTTTGTATGTTTCGAACTGTTTTTTCGTATGTCAGAGGAGATGGTAGTGCCGGATACTTATAAATAGAGTGTCTCGCATTAGTGCCCTCTACAAGAATGAAGGTGACTCAGATTGCAGTTGCAACCGAGGTATTGATCTCACTATTGTCAGTCCCTAGAAAGGTCTTGGCTTGGCTTCTGATTAAGCAAAGGCTCCTTTAGAATTTGAGAGGTTATGATTATGAGAAAGAGCATCCGAGCTAATAAGGACAGAATGGGATTTCTTCGGACCGATGTGGATGTTATGAAATCAGTCCGAGGCAGTGTGTCCAGATGCACTGTAATTACAGTAGATTTACTGTATTTTTACTCCATTTACTGTATACTGTATTGCTGTGAATACAGTGTATAGAGAGCACTGTAAATTTCGTTAAGAAAAAAAAATCATTGCAAAATATGAAAAAAGAAACGTTTTTCTAACTTTAGGAATAGGGGAATACCCTCATCGCCAACTATGATTTTTGAAACTACTAAACGACCACGGCAACTGTATTAATTTGACATTGACAAGGAAAAGACAATGACCATGACCTTTTTTTGTATGGGAACTTCCTATACATATATCCCCCTTTGTACCTCCCTAAAACTTATCAGCCAATTCTGTGACGTCATTTAGATAATTAATTTAATAATTTAGAGGCCATATGAAAGTGATGTTGGTTGTTGTATTTTTGTGAAAATATACATGATCTCGTAGTTTTTAAAGCTATAACGGTCTAGAAGCCTAATACTCGAAATGGTTTCAGGATCAGCACCGAGAACTTAACATGTCGAATTTTGTAAATTTCAAGCCTAATAATAATACGATGAATGCCTTTAATTGAACAATTTATAAAACTGAGCCGGCTCCTGGACTAAATCAAAGTGATAGTGACTGATTTTAATAATTGTAAATTCTTACTATGTTTATTTCTTACTGTAAAATATACTGTATTTTTAGTTGTCAAAACACAGTATTTATGGTTAAAATACTGTAATTTCAAGTTGATTATACTGTAATTTGAATTTTTCAATCTGGACACACTGGTCCGAGGAGAAAAAAATGAGCACTCACCCTCTGGGAACTCCTGTATATTTCTTTGGTTTCTGTCAGCTCCCAAGGCTCATCACATCCCTTTTATTTGTTTTATAATTTTTCTTGCTCTCTCCTTTGAAAATCTTGTCTCTGTTTTTTCTTTTTGTCTTGAGTCTTCTCTTTTCAAAATTTGTTTCATAAATCAGTTGCCTTTTTTTTTACAACTGAACCCTTTGAAGGTGAGCGAAAGGAATGAGGTTTAATGGTAGGGAAATGATATGCTCGTATGCTCTGTATATATTTTTTTCGTTTTTTTTTTGTAAATTGGCTAAAACATCCTCCACCGCCTTGAGAATACTAAGTGTTCTCAAAAAAAAAAAAACTTAATGTTTCGTGTTTTTCTTGTTACTGGTATGTATAACATCTTTTTCTTTTTATATGCCGTTAAAAAAAATGAAATTATTTTAATATTTAATTATTCAATTATTTAAAAATAAAATTAAAATACTTCTGTTATTTAAAAATAAAATTAAAATACTTCTGTTGTCATCTTCTTTATTTATTTACAGTTTTAGATATTACTGTGTAGGTAATGGACACAGCTACCGGATTGTGTTTTTACAGTTGCAACGCGTATAACACCGTTTTTACCGGGATGTACCTTTTCAATAATACCAAGGGGCCACCGCGAGGGTGCCAGATCATCTTGATGTGTAAGGCAAATAGTCCCTACTTTAACGTTGTTGTAATTTTCAAACCACTTTTGTCTTACTTGCAAATTATGCAGAAACTCTATACGCCATCTCTTCCAATACGATTGAACCATGTGATCCAATAATAATTTACGTTTGGCTAAACTTCTTTCATTTTCATTCAAAAACATCATAGGCAGAGACTGAAGCGGTGAAGACATAATAAAATGTGCGGGAGTAAGAGGCTCCGGATAAGGCTCCTCGGATAAAAGGCACAGTGGTCTAGAATTTAAAATCGCTTCTATTTGGGTGAGGACAGTTAGTATATACTCATATGTAAGCAATTGAGGTCTTACAACGCGATAAAGGTGTGTTTTTAGGCTTTTTGTGAATGGGCGTTAATATACGTTGAATAAGACAAAAAATTGTACAATTCATTAAGTTGTGCTTTTGCACCAGCAAAATAAGTGCCATTGTCGCTATATAAGTTTTCTACAGGACCCCGTCGAGAAATTAATCTTTTAAAAGCCGCTAAGAAAGATTCTGTTGAAAAGTCAGTTGTTAATTCTATATGTATTACCTTAGTTACAAGACAAATGAAAAGGAAAATATAAGCCTTTTGACCTTTTTGGCCTCTGCGTCTGCACAGTGTTATATTTATAGGGCCAGCGTAATCAACATCTGTATGCACAAATGCTATTGTCTCGCGGATACGATATGTAGGAAGACCAGCTATCTTAGGGCTAGGATATTATGGGTGCATTTTTAAAACAAAAATTACACGCATGTACTCTTTGACGAATAATACGTCTTCCACAAATTATCCAAAAATTTTCTCGGACCAGAGAAGATATAAGATTAGATCCCATATGTCAGTTGACGCGGTGAAAATGGTCTATAATAAGGTTCGTTATAATGTTGCTTGAGTGAGAACAAATGGCTCTATAGGCCACTCGGAAGCTTTTTTATTTAGCCAAGCTGGACCATTCCACCATAATTCATGCGATACTAATTGTTATGGTAAGATGCCTCGCGAAATACAATCACTAGGATTATCAGCTCCTGCTACATGATAAAAATATTTACCTACTATCTAAATTATTTTGACATTTAGCAACGCGGTTCACTACAAATTCCTTCCAACGCGTTGGAGAGGACTAGATCGACGAAAGAGCAATTCTTGAATCAGAGAATGCAAAAATATTATCAAGTTGAGTCCTTTTAGAAAATGCATCGAATACCAATTTCGTAAGTTTCGACATAAGAATAGCGGCACACAGCTCAAGCCGTGCCAAACACACTAAACTAAACGGACGTGTATATTGCCCTCGACATCCGTTACGTGTAAATAAATTATACTTCCGTATGCTTTACGACTTGCATCTGAAAAGGCAACAATATTTATTTTACAGCCTTTTGTGACTGCTAAATGACGCGGAAACTTTAAAGAACAAGGAAGTGGTAATTGTTCTCTAAATTTATTAAATTGAGCAACATTATTTGCGGGTGGAGTTTCGTCCCACCCTAGGTTTTTTAGCCATAATTCTTTGTTAATAGTTTTGCAAACAATATTACAGGTGCAGCAAAACCAAGTACATCCCACAAACGAGCAATGGTTAAGAGTATTATTCGTTTAGTACATTCTCGTGCATTTGAGTTAGTTTGAAACACAAAAGTGTCATCAGTGGGGTTCCATTCAATACCCAATATTTTTAAAGATTCATGTTTGTCAAATTCAACTTGATGGCTGAGTTTGAGCTCATCTGGTATTTTGTCTAGAAATTGTTTAGAATTGCTTGACCATTTGACCAATTCAAAACCACCAGATTTAAAGAGATTTATTAGTTGGTCTGACACTTCGATTCCTTCTTTGATATTCAAAACCGATGTGGCCAAATCATCCATATAAAGTTCCTTTTCAGCAATAGCAGCTGCTTTTGGGAAATTTTGAAATTCATCTTCACAGAGCTGTCGTAATGTGTGCATGGCTAAAATAGGACTTGATTTTAAACCAAATGTAACGCGGTTGAATTCGTATTCTTTTATTTGTTCAGATGTATCGAATAGAAAAAATATTTTTTGATATTTTCTATGCTCTGGTTTTACAAATATTTGAAGATACATTTGTCTTATATCCGCTGGTAGAGCTACAGGAAACAGGCGAAAATTCAGTAGTAGCAAGAATAAATCGGCCTGGAGATTTGGACTCGTGTAAAAATGTAATTTAATGAAATGAAAAATAAATATCAACCTTTTCGCACTTGCATCAAAATGTACAATTTTTTGGCAGTATCTGGGTGTGGTAGTCTCGTTTTAAACGGTTTTTAAATATAGGATCTGAATCACTTTTCCTATAAAATTAATACTTTTTTAAAAGTAATGTAGTTATAGAAAGACTTAATGTATGTTGTATGAAGTGTAATTATTAATAGTCTTAAGTCAAATAAAATTCCATATTTTTAAATTTTTTTTTTGTGTATTAGACGAAAGTGAATTCGATGCAAAACAGCAAAACTGAAGAGTTTATCAATACGGAGCCCCCTTCCATCCGCGGCCATTAAGGGGGTAACTTTTTACCGCGGTACAAAATGCAAATCATAATATTATTTTCCTTACTTTTGAATAAAAAATATGCAATTAATGTGTTGTAAAGCAACTTGCGGAAATGGTTTATTAATAATAAAGTCTTCACAAAAAAATTACGTACTTTAATGTATTACATTTTGTTTGCATTAAATTAACAAACTTAAATGCGTGTTTACAGTTGTAATGTAATGCAGCTAAAATGTAACGCATAAAATTGAATAAGCAGTTTGCGCGAATTGCTATAAAACTCATTTATTGCAAACTTTTTATTCAAAAGTAAGGTAAACAATATTATGATGTGCATTTTGCACCGAGATCCTCCGTTACCACCTTAACTACGATATAGACGGTATATTCACTATATTCACGTGGGCTCCACGTGTACGGGATACAGATAGCCATTAGCCACAGATTGGCTAAATTAGCGATCTTCACGCACTAGGGCCGTACCGACTAGGAGATAGAGAAAATAGTCGGAGCCAATCATGGAAATGAAAATGTCTTTATTGCTAATATCATCATTTAACCTGAGCAAATTAAAAGAGATAACTAGCTGATAGCTTTATATTAAAGTCACGAACATGCAGACTAAACGTAAGGATTAAATAGCGTTGGCAAGTTTCCATACAAAAACCAAGCGACATTTAAGCTACATGGTAAGAAGAAAAGTATAAAAGTGGGTTGTTTTGGCTGGCTTATGCTTGAAACGTATTAGTTAATACCTTAACTAATCTCTCGTATATAGTTTGTTTGGAAACAAGCAATATTTATATCTAAGAGAGCCCGTAACTCACTGAGCTAAAATTGCTTCAAGTCAACTCTATGCGTTTATTATTTATGTTTGGTCTGAATGTCTGTGACAAAGTCAATTTACTTTCTTTAACAACGAATACTGAGGAAGAATTATGGTAGTGTTTATCGTTTAAAAGCTCAAAAGTGAATAATTTATTCCCAGATATTATCTGAATGTGGTATTCAGCACATTTTTACTTTAAACACAAAAAAACGATATTATCTTTGAATTCCAACCAACCATAAATTGTAACAGGCCCTATTGTATATTTTTTCTGAAAATATAGGCTAATTCATGAAGATAGCTACTGTTCTTTAACTTTCAGGTGGTATTTTTTTTTTAAAATCAGTTTGGAGAAATGGGAATGTGACGTAATAGTCATACCATTTTGGCTCAATAGGGAGAGTTCCTTGAAGTAAAAAAAATAATGAAAAAAAATTTTTGGGGATAAAAAATGAAGATGGGATTACTGAAAATAAAAAAAAACAAACGTCGGTATTGACATTACTTTTTTTTCTTGTGGGCAATGACCTATTTCCTGTAATGCCTAAATGACATGACTATTACGTCATCAAAGCTATTTATTCAGTTCCTGAATATTTTCATGTATATCTTTTGTATTTCAAGGAGAAAAAAAATTATACTTTTATATGACCTTAAAAAAGTCTATTCCTTTGGAAAAAATCGACAATTAGGTGCTGTTATGGTATTCTGGACCATTCGGTCTCTTAGAAAATATCAGTGTCTTATCTCATATTTCACGATAATTTGTTTGTCTTCCAGCTTGCTGAATACAACATGACTAATGAGTACGTATACGGATATGAGAGCATCATAGACATAACCGATATATCATTGACTGATATTCTAAGTAAACTGAACCCTATGATACTTAGGAAAACCATGTTGCTCATACAGGTATAGTAAACATTTATTTACTTACAAACTTTCTCATCGTCAAATTATTTGAATTCAGGGGATCTCGTTCTTTCCACAATTTTTCATAACAGAAATTTATGTTTAGAGATCTGTTTACTTACCTATATGTCACATAAACTGGGCCCAGGAAATTATTTTGGCAGAAAATGAACCGGTACACAAATACAAGTTACAAAAGCGCTTCGGAGCGAACATGATGTTGAGCCAATTGGTTATCATATACACGCAAAGACAGTGGGTGCTTTCAATTCCGGCGTAAAATCAGGTTTTCTTGATGTAAGCAAGAGAATCATTTGTAAAAACGTTTCATATTAGACATATTTGCCATGATAAGTGCAAAATTGATAAATATCGAAACTTTACTTGTGATTCTCCAAATAAAAGAGATTCACATTACCTCTTTACAGAGTCACAAGTCTGAAGAAGGTACAGAAACGAACAGGCTCTGACATTTTGTAATAGTAGGCTCCAAATAGGTGGTAGAGCTAATACCGGGCTTGACTGTGGAGGTACCACTATCTTACTCGGAAATCCTCCCAAAGTTATTCGGGGGAGAGTAAGAGGACAGCTCTCAGGCAGAAAAACCAGGCGGCCCACCATTGCCTGGGACCGATGGATGGCGGTACATCCATCCCCAATTGCCGGGCCTTATATAAATCAGACTGGTGACGGGCAGCGGCGTCACTGGTGCAAGAGTTTCGGCACCGCGCTCACCAACCTGCCTGCCCAGCGTGTGTGAATATGGGTATTTCGTCCAGGAGGATCGCCGAGAGTGGCGAAATCCTGGAAAAGCCTATGTGCAGCAGTGGACGAAACAGGCTGATGGATGGATGGATGAGGCTCCAAATAATGTATGCAAATGAAGGCACCATTGTTTAATAGAGTCAAAGCCAGGTATTTTCCTTCATGGTCAAAGCCAATCAAATGCTGCAGTCATGTTATGGTTAATTATACAGCATGAACACTAAAATGAAATCAATTCCTACCCGCATAAAAAAACTGTTTGTACCGAAACTATTTGTTTTAATTAAAAATAATTATAAAAAACGATTTTATGATGGCTGATGACGGCTCCATACCGTGAGCCGAAATATATCGAACAAGAATATTTCCTGTTGTTTTTTATTATTATCAATCACAAATAAAATAAATCTCAAAAGAGGATAACATAATATATCTTTATTCATATTTTAATTAAAAAAATATTCGTACTCATAGGAAATTATTTGTATTAATAAATTATTGTTTTAAGTTTGCTTTTGTGCCGGTAAAAAATTGATCGCCATTTTGCTCTTGCTTTTGGGAATAGAGCGGCAAATAAAATTTAAAGATTTTACACTTCCACCTCGAAACTTTGGCCTGTGCCATAAATATACAGAAGATATTGCTATTAGAAATAAGTGCCGCTATTGTACAATATGAAATTATTATTTAACATCCTGTGTTATGTTTTGTGTAAATGTACATTTTTTTTAATAATCCATTGGCAATGAACATCGACTTTTGAAATCCTCAGATGCGACTTACATCTTTTTAGAATAAGTGAAAAAGAAAACAATCAATTATGCAGGAAAAATATAAAATAGAACAAAAAAAAATAAGCTTCTTTTTTACGCAGACCTTCAATATAAATATTAAAAACAAATGGTTAACTAAAATGAAATACTGTCGATTGAAGTAAATTCTGAGTTGGTAAGCTTTCCAAATGTTTTCTAAGCAATGCTGCAGTAATGTATGTGTATCAATTTCAGGAAGGATACGGTTGCAGAATAAAGGCCATACACTTGATTTACGACTCGAAATTAGTTGAGACCATCGTCGCTATATTGAAGCAATGCTTAAGTGAGAAGCTCGGAAACCGGATTCAAATCCACAACAGCCACGAAACCCTGCACAAGTTTATAGACAAGGAGTGCCTACCTTCAGACTATGGTGGTACAGGACCTTCTCTCCAAGAAGCTCATGGTAACGAAATTTGTTTCTTGTATGCTGCAGTGAGAGAGAACATAGTTAAATTGTTAATCAAGGGATGAAAAGAACAAAATTCACATCGAGATGTTGTGAACTATGGGAAGAATACCAAAGTCTGATTTTCATAAAATATTGAACACGAACGTGAAAATATGACGTGGCCATTTCTTAAGTTAGTCTGACCAGGTCAATTTTTAGGGTTCCGTAGTCCGACAAGGAACCCTTATCGTTTCGCCATGTCCGTTTGCCCGTCTGTCCGCGGCTTAGTTTAGAGACTATGAGTACTAGAAATCTGTAATTTGGCATAGGTATACATATTAGTCACGCCGACAAAATGGTGAAATAAAATCTCGAAAAAAATTTTATCAGGGTACCTCCCACTACACGTAAATTGGGGTTGAATTTTTTTTTTCTCGTCTATCCCATAGTTTGAGGTATCTTTGGATAGGTCGTTTAAAAATATTGTGGATATTTGAAAGCCATTTATCGATTTAGAGTTTCGTTGGCAAAATATTAAGCCATAAAGTGCTAATTTTCGTTAGAGTCAAGCGTCCCCCCCCTGCTGGCTAAACGGTTGTTTATCAAGGGATGAAAAAATTCACAGAATATATAATAAATTTAAAAGTAAAACTATCACAGCTAAGTAGGCTTTACAGGTTTACGAGTAGAGGTTGCGCCAAACTTTTGGCCCCCTCTAAACACGACAATGTATGGGCCGTTCTTCTAAATGTATGGGACCACAATTTTGGCGCGATCTGTATACTAACTGTATCTGTATACAACTTATAAAATGTTCTGGGAAACTACGAAACCCTACGTTGCGCGTGGCCCGACACGCACTTGGCCAGTTTTACTTAAATTAGAACAGAAAAAGACTGCCTACATTAAATAGTACATTACGATACGAGAGCGATGAAACGTTTTCTGACGAGTGTGAGTTTGCGGCACGAGCCGAAGGTGAGTGCTGCAATCACACGAGTCGAGAAAAAGTTTCTCGCACGAGTATCGTATAATATTTTATAGCAAAAGTGCGGAAAATGCCGACTTTACGCAAGCGCAGCGTGCGTAAAGTGGTCATTTTACGCACGGTGTGCTATAAATAACATTTCGTAACATTATAGCACCTTTTAAGGCGGTTGCGACTAGGGTTACCAGATTGGCTAGCATGAATTCCGGGACTGATCGCTCGATCAAAAAACAGAAGTAAAACAATCAATTAAATTATATTTGTTAGTCTCTACTCCTGGCCACTCAAAATAATGTGTTAACATTGGGTCCATCTTAAATATTAAGAAACTCACAACAATTTTTATTAAAATATATGCGCCTAAAGTTCCTTTATCACCAGTTCCATGGATAGGCGGTTTCTTTCTTACGATCAAAAGCTGAACATTGTACTAAACAACCTTTCGCACAGTGAATCAATAATGGGTATGAATAGAACGAAAATTACCACCCACCTAAGATTTGGACCCACTTTTGAAAAACAAAAAAATATTTATTAAACGTCAGTTCTTAATTAGAATTCCTACCTAAATTGCGCTTTTAATAATTCCGGGACATTTTTGAAAATTCAGGGGTCCGGGGCACACCGTCGTATTCCGGGACAATCCCGGTGGGTCCCGGTCATCTGGCAACCCTGATTGCGATGAATGTGGTTACCAAACGCACAACTTATGTATTTTTTTCTTATTTTTGAATAAATGTGATTGAAAAGGTATTACGTCACAATAGTTTAATTTCGGCTAGGCTTCGTTATTAAACTTGTGCTATTTTATGCGTTAATTTATAAATTATCCTACATACCAACTAAAAGGCGTATTTATTGTTGTTGTGCACGATCATTTACAAAGTAATGCACAAAATAATAGAAGTTAGAAAAGTCTAATTAACACTAAACTACTTATAGTTGCGTAATGCCATAAGTCACATTTGATTATTTATTTATTTACTTTATTAGGAACAACATACAGCTGATTTTATAAATACTAAAGGCTATAAATAAAAAACTGTATCCAGGTCGCTGCCCTAGGGTGCCCAGAATGCTGGCTACATTACCCCTCTGGATGGCCAGACTAATTCTCTGGCTGAGATAAGTACCCGTCCTTTGACACGCATAATGTCAGATACGCAAAAGTCAGATGCGCAAAATGTCAGAAAGAGACGTCGATCAGGGGGCCCAAAGTCTCGACGCAAACGGCACAAATATGTACAATAATTTGTACTGTAAAGTGTGACTCCTTGATGGAACTTTATTTCAACACTAATAAAAGTCTCCGTGTACGAGTTCCTCTATGTATTTATTATTTCAATATATCGGGTGTAAAAGCAAAGGCAAGAATCCTTCAAGGGTATATAAGTATGATAGGTAAAGATATTATTTTAAATACTGGTATCTCTAAATAAAGTACCAGTACTTCATAATAAGACGATTTTCTTTACTCAAAATACACTAATCGCGAGGACACCCTCGCTGGTCGCTGGCCACTCGGATGAGGGGTCAGGGTTGCGGGGTGCAATTAGGTGTGTGGGGAGGCCGGTGAGCTGCGTAGCCATAGCTTAGAAAAATTATGGAATTTTTGGTGTAAATTCAAGGTATATTGTTTTTTCTCGTAATGACATCAGAATCGTGTATAGAGGAAAGGATGTTTCTTATTATCCAAAAATAAAAACGAAACAATTTTAAGTTGCTCGTTTGGGAACGATACCCGTTGCAACCACCTTAAATAAAGATGAGAATGACTTGCTTTTTTAAGGGTATAGAAGATTTTTAAACTGTTTTATTCTTGTGCTTTTCAGATCGTTACTACCAAGAGCTTTCTAAAGACGAGCATGTAGCAAGAATGAAGGAGATAGAACAGTATGCGACGGACGAAGGGAAAAGGCTATCAGGGAAATTCAATGAAGATTACATGGGCATGCCTGGCTCCTTTAGAACGCTAAGTGTGGACTAGATAATTTATGTATTTTAAAAATGGGAAAATGTTCGAAAATTAATAATAATAATAATATAAGTTGCAACATCTCACTGTTTGTGAGATAGGTATATAGGTGGATAAAAAATCAAGGGAATCATTTGTATTGAAGAATTGTTGTCTTTATTTGCACTGTTATTAAAGTACGTTCATCAGATTGTTATAGATATTTTTTCGGCAAGGGCAAGTGGAGCAAAAGTGTGTACTTAAATATTAAAAAAATTCGGCCAATGAACTTTGGTGTATTGCTGAATGGGTATTGACCTTAGGTTTCTTAGCTAGAGACATGTAAAAAAATGATGAAAAATATTAAAAAATAAAAAGTCACGAGCTATTTGGCTCGCTCAGTGTGTGTTCCGGACCCAAAATTAAATATTTTAAATGACAAGTTCTTAATAAATTGTATGAACAGCTGGTGTTTTAGCGTTCCTTACCTCATCATGAATAGAATAGATTAGTCTGGTCTTTATTTGGGTAGAAATGGTGATGTTAGAGTATAAAAACATGAACGCCTTAATCAGCTAATGTTAATTTAGCATAAAAAATATTTAGGTTTCAATTACGTCGTTGGGTTTCAATCAGTTGATTGCTAAGTAATGAAATTAGGAACTTAATTTATTGAAGTCACGTAAAATATACGATAAAAGCATGTCAAGAAATGTATCCAAAAATAAACAAATTATGTCACATCTTAAAAAATATACAACGTTACAGTTAAATTTTTTGTTTTATTCTTATTATTATAAGTAGTTTTTTATGGTGTAAAACATTTAAGTATCTAAAAGCCATTGTCTTTACTTATACTTGAACGTATTTACAACAATCTATTTTATATTTTAATGCACATGACCAAACAGTTTCTTTTATGCCACTATTCATTCATAAATATCTTTTACTATAATAAGCGCTCGTCAAAATAATTTGACGTAGGCCCTTCAAAAATATTCCTATGTCCAGCAGTGGACTGATGGATGATGGATGGACTGCACATCTCTATGCAACGTACTATCTTAGAAGCGAAAATACTTCTATATCGCGATGTAAATCGCGCCCAACGCCATCTACATTCAATAAATTGCAACTTATCAAAAGCAAAAGAGAAAAAACAGTAGGCAGTAGGGAAGATAAAGAAAATGAAATCTTAAGGCGAGGTTATCTAGAGAAATCTGTCCTGCTCCAACGCTTTCATTTTACACATGTTTATCCTGCTCAGCAGAAGCGGGCCGCTCAGAAAACTCGCGGATTCTAGGTGTTTTTATTTATTATTTCGGAATAAGAGGCATGGGGTTTTAATATGCCGGCCGTTTTATATTACTTTTTTCAAGACGTTTATTTTAGTATAACTTTTACTGTCCAAAACTTAATACAGCTCAAATGAAATGATATTTAGATCATAGTTTAGACCTATCTTTGCAATTTAATTAGATCGAGCAAAATGTAAGTAATCGTGTATCGGATGGCCGAAATATCAAGATCAAAGAGTGAAATAATAATATGAGATATATTTTTTACAAAATTTATTCATCGCTTTTTATCGGTATAGATTGAATTTGAAAAGGGAAAAATGGGATAAACCCCCCTTAAGTTTATTGTAGATACTTTGAAGAGTTCGTAGACGATGCATTAGTGAAGATTTGCCTTTATGTTTCTAAACTGTATCAGAGATAAACGTTTTAACATGACGCGAAGGCTTAATATTAATTTTGGAAATGGAAAAACTCAACGTTACGGCTCCGAAATAGTACAATTTGCAACGTTGATATCGGTCTGTAATTTTTAATGTTTGTATTTTCACATTTTTAGGGTGCCGTATATCAAAAAGAAAAAAATGGAACCCATTGAGTTGAAATTAAAACCATATACTCATTCTACAATCCCTGGGCCTGCGCTTTTACTGATATCGAGAGATTAGAGAACTCGCGTGCTACCATGTTTTCATTCACTCTAAGTTTCGAGAACGTTAAATTTATAAGTGGTTTGTCGCTATCAGAAAATTCATTATTGGTAAAGACACTGGTACCACCGGTGGTATAGTTTGCGAAGTTTTTTGAAGAAACGTTGACGCAAAATGAGACGCAAATAAATTACATATTTTTGGCTTGTTGGCAGCAGAATTGACTTGCTAGCTGGGTATTCTGATTTAGCTTCGCGAAATGCTTGCTTTAACGATAACGAAGGACTACAATTTTATATACATATAAGGTGACCTTAATTATGCAGCCAAATTCTTACTGAAGACTCAGTAAGTGCTCAGTAACAAGGTTCGATGACCCCTTTTGTTATATTCGTAAATTATTCTTTCCGTGTTTCTTAAAAACGCAAGCCCAGCCCCGAGTCAATATTACTATGGGACGTCAAGATTTTATTTTGTGAAATCAGAAAAAAAGTGTTATCGATCCGTGTTACTGACCACTTACCAAGGCTTCAGTATGACTTTGGCTGCATAAATTAAAGTCACCTTATATTTATTTGATTTAGATATTTTTTATTTTGTCTATTTTTCAATAGGTCTGCAATGAAATGATAATAAAACACTCCATCCATCCATCCATCCATCCATCCATCCATCCATCCATCCATCCATCCATCCATCAGCATGTTTCGTCCACTGCTGGACATAGGCCTTTCCCAAATTTCCCCACTCATGTCGGTTCTACGTCCATCCAGCCGCCCCCCGCAACGTCCTTCAGGTCGTCGGTCCAGCGGGCACGAGGTCGGCCTACACTACGCTTTGCTGTCCGTGGTCTCCATTCTAGAGTCTTTCGGCCCCAACGGCCATCATGTCGGCGACAAATATGGCCTGCCCACTGCCACTTCAACTTACTGATTCTGCAGGCTATGTCGGTTACTTTCGATCTGCGACGGATCTCCTCGTTTCGGATTCTATCCATCAGAGATACCCCAAGCATAGCCCGCTCCATAGCTCGCTGAGCGACCTTAAATCGGTGGATCAGGCCCTTTGTAAGATACCACGTCTCAGCGCCATACGTCATCACAGGAAGGACGCACTGGTTGAACATCTTAGCCTTTAAGCACTGCGGTATTTACGACGTAAATATGTGACGCAATTTTCCGAATGCTGCATAACCCAAGCATATTCTTCTGGCAGCCTCGGTGTCGAAGTTGTTTTTATCCAGCTGTATGACTTGATCCAGATAAACATATTTCTGAACAACTTCGATGCTGATATTGTCGACGGTTAGTGGCCCTTGGATGACGTGACAGTTGGACATGACCTTAGTCTTATCCAAATTCATCCACAGGCCCAATCGTCTCGAAGAATCGCCAAGGCCGCGCACCGTTACCCCCAGTTCCTGCAGCGATTCCGTCATTATCACGATGTCATCGGCAAAGCGAAGATGTGAAATGTACTCTCCGTTTACGTTTATGCCTCCTCCATTCCAATCTAGTGTTTTAAAGACGTCCTCCAGCGCGGCGGTAAACAGTTTTGGGGAAATAACATCTCCCTGTCTCACGCCGCGCTGAAGATGTATCGGTCTTGTTTGTACACCCTGTACTTGGACGGACATCGTAGCGGAGTCATACAGACATTTCAACATCTCCACGTAACGCCAGTCAACTTGGTATCGCTGCAAGGACTGCAGAACAGACCAAGTTTCGATGGAGTCGAAGGCTTTCTCGTAGTCCACAAACGCTAGACATAAAGGCTGATTATTATACTCTTGGGTTTTCTGTATAACCTGCCTTAGCGTGTGAATGTGGTCCACGGTGCTGTATCCTTTTCGAAACGTTGAGCGAGACGATTCGTGATAACTCTTTAGAATAGCTTGTAGGTGTGGCTCAGGAGTGCGATTGGTCTATAGTTCTTTAGTAGGATTTTGTACCCTTTTTGAAGAGCAAAATGACAAAAGATTATATATTTTTGTTATTGTTATTGCAGTTATAAAATATAGCAAACATTTCTACATTCTAAACATGAAATTGTCATTCATTTTATTTTTCTTTGTAAATTGGCCGCTTAAAACTTTATGATCGTCAAACTCCTTAGTCTAACCTAGTAAAACCCAAACATTGCGCTACGTATAAAAATAACATTACAACTTTTTTATTATATGCAACACATACTTTAGAAAACGGTTTTCAACCGGTCCGTTCTTCTCTCGCAGGTAGCGCATTGGCTGAAAGGACAAGTATCCAGGCCGTAAAAAGCTAAAAAAAAGCAGGTAGCGCAATAAACGCTCATTTTCAATTTTATGTGGATAATTGCTGTCATTTATATTTTCTATTTAATCTTTCTCTCTCAGTCTCGTTTATGCTCTTGATGTGGCATGGTTTCTGCCTAACTTTGAATGGTTTTTGAAAACTACCCTAGATGGATACTACTGTAGATGGATCAGTTTCTGAAACTTTCCATTGTTTATGAAAATGAACCTAATAGATTTAGACTTTGTTGCCTGCTAGATCACTAGATCTAACGGACTGATTTTTATGTTTGGGGCTGCCTCAAAGAACACTAGCAATAATCTCTCATAATCTCAAAGTAGAGAAAAGACACTTTTTAATGATGTACCACAAACAACGTCATTACATCATTCTTAGGGTTTAGTTAGAGTAAAGGCCGACCTCTTTTGTCTTCTGCAGATCCATCCATCCATCCATCAGCCTGTTTCGTCCACTGCTGGACATAGGCCTTTCCAGGATTTCGCCACTTTTGGCGGTCCTCTTGGAAGAAATGCCCATACTCACACACGCTGGGCAGGCGGGTTGGTGAGCGCGGTGCCGAAACCCTTGCACCAGTGACGCCGCTGCCCGTCACCAGTCTGTTTTATATAAGGCCCGGCAATTGGGGATGGATATACCGCCATCCATCGGTCCCAGGCAATGGTGGGCCGCCTGGTTTTTTTTTTGCCTGAGAGCTGTCCTCTTACTCTCCCCCGAATAACTTCGGGAGGATTTCCGAGTAAGATGGTATCTGAAAATAGAGCTTGGCCAGGGAAACCTGTCACGGCTATTTTTCAAAAGTTTTATTATGGCAACTGATGCAATTTGATTGCTTGGATTGTGAATAAATAAAGAATGAAATCAAAATGTACTATTAAAATCCAAATGACCATCAACAACCGTTAAAACTATGTATTAGCATTTGCAAAAATTATTGGTAAGTTCTACTTACTGTTACAAAGTATCAAAGTTGTTTTTTCTGTGTGTAATCAGTGTTTGCCGCGTTTTTGTTGTGACATGATTGCCTGGCCAAGCTCTAGCAGTGCAACAACATTACAAAGAATTTTGCAAGTGTGGCAGTCTTAGACCATTTAACACGGGACCTGGCAAAGCGCGACTAATTGTTCTGCCGTTTTCCACGAGAGGGGAGGTAATCACGGACAGCACACATTTACTCATTCACGCACACTCCTGCGAAAAATTGATATGTCACACTAAATCAAAAGCTGCAACACAAACACAAAACGCGCACACAAGCAAATTTACATGAACAAATTTGGCAGAGGGGGATAAGTGCGCTTGCCTAGTCCCGTGTTATATGGTCTAAGGTTGCAGTAATAAACTAAAAAAACATTGATCAACATCAACTGCAGAGGACAAAAGGGGTCGGTTTTCCTCTAAAACCTTATTAATTGTGAAGTATTTAGTTTGTGGTATTTAATGTCCTACATTACAAAGAGTACACTGTGAAGGGTACAACATAAGGAAGTTTTAAAAATTATTTGCGTGCATGTATGTTAGGTAATGTTACTTTTATAAATAACGCAATGTTTAAGTTTTTTAAAAAGTAAAAAAAAAATGTATTCTTTCGTACTGTATTTATTTATGTTTATTTTGACGTATTTTTTAACACTTGTCTTGTTTTATTGTTTAATTGAAGTGTAAATAGGAATTTTTTTAAATATATACATACGTACAGCTATAAATAGTGTTTTATTGCCTATTTTTAAACAGACAAAACTAAAAAAACAACTGTATTCCGGAAACAACTAAGCTTTGCATAATAGTAAATTCAGTCAAAAATTTTCAAAATCACTTCCTTTATCATCCCTATAAATAATTACATCGATGTAACAAACAGCCTGTATTTTGTTTATTTTAGGAGTACATAGGTGAGGCAAACGTATAATATAGTAGAAGACCTATTATATATACTTTCCTATCTACCACAATGGTATCGACAGGTGACATAGGAAAATCAAAATAAAAAATGAAACTTTTTTCGCTCTTCTCTAATGGGCATTTATTTCAGGAGGACCGCCATGAGTAGCACAATCTTGGAAAGGCCTGTGTCCAGCAGTGGACGAACCAGACTGATGGGTGGATGAACGAACTCCTTGACAAGTCAACAAAATAACTGCCTAAACGGAGCCCATCTGCCAGGTCACGTGACCCTTACGGCGCGGGCGGCGGGTACAAAAGATTTATATCAATTTATTCCCATAGTAAATAGCTGAGTCTTAGAAAAAAAATACGATAATTTAATACCTACTCCATAAAAATATTCATTTCATACAAAATAGTTTTCGAGGTCGATAACAAACGAATAAACTTTCACTTATATTTACTTTATAGGTAGATAAATTACTAGAGCTCACAGATTACGAATATAAGTATTTAATCATTTATTTTTTCCAAACAAATACACCAATGACTAGATTAACTAGTCTACACTTAGAGTTCTAAAGGAGCCAGGCATGCCCATATAATCTTCTTTGAATTTCCCTGAGAGCCTTTTCGCTTCGTCTGTCGCATACTGCTCAACCTCCTTCATTCTTGCTATGTGCTCGTCCTTAGAAAGCTCTTTGTACATGTTATCTGAAAAGAAAAACAAACCTCAGTGAAATAATTATTTTGCAAAAAATATTTTCCACTTTTCCCTTAAACCCGTAGAGTCCCAGAAGTGACGATCATCACGCCTAGGCCGAATCTTAAAAAAAAATATTATTGTTAGTTAATCTTCTCTTATTCTTCTTTTTCTTTCTATCTCTATACATATAAAATACAACGTCTGTCTGTCTGTTTGTTGGCTTATAACTTGAGAACCACTCAATTGTTTTTAATGCAGTTTTCACTGAAAGATAAAGCATTTCTTCGGGAAGGTTTAAGGGTATATATCATCACGCTATGACAAAAGGGAGCAGCGCAATGAGAATTTTAGTGAAACATGTGGAAGGTTCGCCGCCGTAGCGCAGCGATCGTCGCGGGTTCAAACCCCGCTGGTAAAATTGTTTTCGCTTTTTATTTTTTTATTTTAGATCAGAATTTTTTTATTTTTATTTGTAAAAAACATTAAACTGACATTATATTTATCCTTTTACCCTGGCGCTGAAAACACCTTAGCTAGGAGAGTTTCCACTGATTGTAGGTATATTATGGTTTTAGTAAGCTTTGTACTGTAACAATTTGAAATAAATATAAGGCCAAACTTATACTGGAGGCTTGGTAAGTGATCAGTAACACGGATCGATAACACTTTTGGCTAATTTCGCAAAATAAAATGTTGACTCCACTTAGTAATTGAATCGGGGCGGGGTTGCGTTTGTAAGGAACACGAAAAGAATAATTTACGAATTTCACAAAAAAGTGTCATCGAATCTTGAGCACTTACCGAGTCTTCAGGAAGAATTTGGCGGTATAAATTAAAGTCACCTTATATAATATGTATATATTGCTTTTTAAACTTTTCCGTGTATTGATTAAGCAAAGATCAATAACAAATATACTTTATTGCACAAAAAAATATGATTACACTTGCACTTAGAAATAAGATGTATATAGGCGAGCTTATCTCTAAGCAGTGATTTCTTCCAGCGAATCCCTTTGATTAGTAAAAATCATAATAAATAAATAAATAGACATACATGCGTTCACTTACACTGAACTACATAAATACATACATGACATCTTACATAAATCATAATATACCCTTTATATATGTACATATAAAACGCAACGCCTGTATGTCTGTCTGTGCGGTCACTTATAGCTTGGGAACTACTCAATCGGTTTTGATGCAGTTTTAATTGTAAAGTAGAGTATTTTTTTTTCGCCAAGGTTACAGTGTATATGTCATCACGATATGACTAAGGGAAGCACACAATTAGAGTTTTAGTTAATCATGTGGTAGGTATGTACGCCTTGCGTAGTCGCATGTAGTCCGATCGTCGGGTTTCATATCATCCACTGGTAAACGTTTTTAGAAGACCTTTTAAGTTTAAGATTATTTGATCGGTCTTGACGAGTATCTTTGTAGAACATGGTGACCAGGGTCTAATGACGGGACTGGAAGGTGGGTATGAGATCTCCCCAACGGACAACAGTAGACCTTTTGAGTTTGGGCTTATTTGATTGGTTTTTATTAGCACGTTGGTAAAACATGGTGACCATTGCATGTTGTCGTTCGAAAAATCACGTTCTTTTGTTTTCATTATTTCCACGAAAATCTCTTCGACGCGGGCGGATCCGCGGGCAAAAGTTAGTTAATATTATTATAAACCTAGTGATATGGGTATTTTTGGAAAGCTAGAAAGATGAGCAACAAAAAAGAAAATTATAATTATATTCAAAAAAGTTTTGGATTGTAATTCCAGGCCCAAATTTTTTTTTTAAATATATGTAAGTATAGAGTTATATATTTTTTTTTATTATGCTTTATATTTTTTTACAATATTATAAAATTTGAATAGACATATATATATAGGTAGTATACATACATATATTTATATATATAACTAAGATTTTTTCAAGGAGAATGTCCCCCCCACTTCCTCCAAGAAAAAAAAAATGTTTTCTTGTAGGAAATTTTACCTAATTTTAGAAGAAAAAAACCGCATTAGAATTTGACAACTAGTTCCGGAGATATAGCCAAAAACAAAATTGGCGGGAAAATTTGCAAATTTGCAAAAATTTGGAAAATTATACAGGCAGGACGGCTATTCTGGCATTATTTTCCACGCGCAAAATCAGTCGTTCGATTTTTGTTTGCAGTATGATAAATGCCATGGCATTGTAAAGTTGAGTGACTAAATCTGTCAGGTTTATTTAATTATTACAAAGTCACATAATTATATTTTTACCATTTCCCTGTAGCCAACAAAAAACAAATACCGTACCATGAGCTTCTTGGAGAGAAGGTCCTGTACCACCATAGTCTGAAGGTAGGCACTCCTTGTCTATAAACGTGTGCAGGGTTTCGTGGCTGCTGTGGATTTGAATACGTTTTCCGAGCTTCTCACTCATGCCTTGCTTCAATATAGCGACGATGGTCTCAACAAATTTCGAGTCATATATCACGTGTATGGCTTTTAATCTGCAACCGTAGCCGTCCTGAAATTGGTACAGATTGTTGCAGTTTTCATACGAACTTCAGCTAAAGTCAGCATTTCTTTGACAACATTTGAAATGCTTACAGGATTGACTTCAATTCTTGGTAGTAAACATTGAAATACGAGTATAATGCTAATATTGAAATACGAGTATAATGCTATTAATAGCCAATTAAATTGTGGAGTTATGCATGATGCGATTAAGCAAATAATCACAAACAATAAAATTAAATATTCTAGTTCTTATTCCCAAATACTGATATTGAATGGATACTCACGATTAGAGTCACATTTCGCCTGATTTCCCAAAATTGAAAACAACTACTTCTCCATTGTAAAGCATGCCTATTTGTATATTGTAAATTTGCTCTGTCTATTGCACACATCATGAAACATATATGTGTGACAAAATGACCTTATCCGTTTATTTATCATTTATCATTATCGTACATAAATTCACCGCAATCACCAACCCGACTGCCCAGAATTCTTACAAAGGAAGGCCTATGTCCAGCAGTGGACGAAAAGAAGGCTGATGGATGTAGGGATGGATGATATCCATGTGATGTTGGTGAACTCGGTGAATTTATATGATAAAAGTTAAATAAACACACGTGGTCATTTCAAAGTCTTTGTATTAAAGCACGGGTCAAAGTTTCGAGGTCAAGGTGTTCAATCGTTAAGTTTTAGTTGACAGATCTGAATATTTGCCTTCCCAACTCATTTTTAATTAAGTGCACACGGCTCCGCCCGCGTGTTATTCGGTTTAACGATATACTTTTTCCGGGATAAAAAGTAGCCTATGTGTTAAGTTAAGGTATAAGCTATATTGATTCTAAATTTCATCCAAATCCGTCCAGCCGTTTCAGCGTGAAAGAGTAACAAACACACACACGTACACACACACACAAACCTTCGCATTTATAATATTACTAGCTTTTGCCCGCGGCTCCTCCCGCGTGTTATTCGGTTTAACGACATGTTTTTTTCCGGGATAAAAATTAACCTATGTGTTAAGTTAGGGTATAAGCTATATCCATTCTAAATTTCATCCAAATCCGTTCAGCCGGTTTAGCGTGAAAGAGTAGCAAACATACACACACACACACACACGCACAAACTTTTGCATTTATAATATTAGTAGGAAGACGGATAGGATATATCACACTAATATTTGCATTTGCGTTCCCAACTCATTTTTAATTAAGTGCAACAGGCAGAGCAAACTTAGAATATATAAATACGGAAACTTAACGATGGACAAATAGTTACTTTGGGAATATGAATTTATTTAATTTTACTGTGATTGTTCGCTTAACCGCAACTTTTAATTGGCTTTGACTCTGTTAAAATAATGAAAAAATTGCTGCATTTGCACATATTATTTGGACATTATCCAAAATTTTAGACGCTGATCATTGCAGCAGCGCCTTCTTACGGTCCGCGCCCAAAGTTTAACACGAAGCACTATTAATATCGCTCTTCTGTCTGTTCGTCCGTATGTCACAGGTCTCTAGCTTGCAGAAGGAACGAGTTACAGTCTGTTTGAATATGTTGTGTAAAATTTTCACCTAAAACCAAATATTGAACTGAAAATTTAATTTCATTAATATTCAGTGGCGCTCTCATACTAATCAGCTTTGTAAGTAAAAGACTCGAATTACCTGGACCATAAGCATGGCTTTTCTGAGTACCACAGGATTCAATTTGCTTAGAATATCAGTCAGAGATATTTCGGATAAATCGATGATTGCCTCAAATCCGTATATGTACTCGTTGAGCATGTTGTATTCGGCAACCTAGAACACAAACGAATTTATTATCGTTTTCATCGTCGAAAACAAGATTAGATCATCATTCGAAGAATTCTCGATTATTTTGGAACATAATAAAACAAAAAATTATTTTATGACTACAGGTCTAAATTGCTAGATTAACGGATCTAATAAAACCTAAAAACAGCGTGAAATAACTTCATCAACAGAATTTTAAAATTTAACAAAAAATGACAATCATAGCATTTGACTTACAATTAACCGGCACGATAATTCAATGGACAAACCATTATGTAACGAACGTTTTTTAATGGGAATTATAGATTGTATTTGTAATTAATCTCACAGTATCAAGAGCCAAACTGAAGATAAGCGCTGTTTTGTTGCTTGCAACATGCAGCATATGCCAAGATTGTCCCTTTTTGTCTCAGGCCTTTTCATTTCTCATACTTGTTAATTTTTTTATGCTGTTATTAGGGTTCCGTAGTACCTAAAAGGTAAAAGGAACCTTTATGGTGAGACTCCGTTGTCCGTCCGTCCGTATGTCACGGCCTCATAACTTTAGCAACGTTAAAGATAAAGACTTGAAATTTTCTACAAAAATAGCATTCACTTGCCCACATAATATGGTATAAAACAAAATATTGAAAAATTCTAAATTGTTCAAAATATTTCCAATACAAAAGTGAGAAAAATAAAAAAATATACTCTTAAAAATACAATATGGGTATCAAATTGTAGATGTAAGAAAGTTGATTGTAAAAATTTATACTTTTACTACATTTACTGGCACCGATTCCGAGAAATCTTTGAAAAACCACAAAAAAATGCACGTCCCCCCTTATTTCCGAAACTGGTGGACCGAAAAGAATGAAAAGCTTACGATAATAGGCCATAACTGGCCAATTACAGGAAAACTATAGCGATTAAAAAAAAGTTGAACACAAATAAGAAATATAAAAAAAATGTAAAATAAATAAAAAAAATATTTTATAAAAATACAACATAGATATCAAATTGTAGGTATTAAAGAGCTGATTATAAAAATATATGGTTTTACGATACTTACTGTCACTGATTTCGAGAAATCTTTGAAAAAACCACAAAAAATGCATGTCCCCCCCCCCCTTATTTCCGAAACTGGTGGACCGGAAAAATTGAAAAAAATCAAAATTCACGATAATAAAATGACAAAATCAAATTTTTCATCTACGAGTTTTATTTCGAGTACGGTATAAAAATATTTATGTCTCTCTTTTGTTTAATATAAAACCACCAACAGAATAGTTACTTTAAATTACTAGGAGTCTACCGATCTCCATCTTGTTAAATTACTAGGAGTCTACCGATCTCCATCTTGTTAATTACTAGGAGTCTACCGATCTCCATCTTGTCCAATGAACATAGGTACAATGTATTGATTACGCTCTCTTTGGGGGCGATACTAGTAATTTATGGCACTTACCTTCAGTTATCGTCTTTGTTGGCGGTTTTAATATTGATTTTAGAAAACATCCCGCTAATGAAATTTATAATTATTTCACAAGATTTCATTTAACTACCTATCTTAATGATGAGTAAACAACTCGCAAAGACAATAAATTTTCTAATATTAATTTAAAATGTGGTACAATCAATTCTTTTTTTAGTCATCATAAGCAGTTATGGGCAAGATTTTAAATATCTACTCCCAAAACTGTCGAATTACGGAACCCTAGGTATGCGGGTCTGACTCGCACTTGACCGGTTTTTATTAAGTATAGTTCTTAAATGACATATTCACATTTGAATGAAAAAAAAATTGGAATCAGAAATTACTTAAAACTTTAACCTAGGTAGTTATATTAACGGAACATCATATCGCAGCTATAAGACTGATTTTCAGCCGATGCCCAGGTTTTAAAGTTAGGTTAGCAGTCCCTGTTTCACCATTAATAACAAATATTACACAAAATAACAGAACAGCATTTTTAAAACAAATATATTAAATTTATATATAAAAATACAATGAAAATAAATAAATGTATTAAAACATTTAAAAGGTATACTCACGAGATTGAAATACCTGGCCACATCCAACAAATTAAAATTGTGTATGTTTTTGTCACCGTTCCCTAACTTGTTTATAAGTATTCTGTAGAAATCCTTGGTACACAAGGGCATTGCAGAGTAAGTGCTGAAATGAAAAATAAAACACACTTGGAATCAAATAATCTAATAATTTTAAACAAGTTATTGACAGTAATAAAAGGCGGTAAAAAATTAGCTAGCTATACATACTTGATTCAAAACCAGTGTCAATTTAATTATGAAAGGCTGTGAAATGTGCGGACCATTCTGATAATTTTCATGCAAAAGTACTTAAGGTTTTCAACTGAAAAAATTACCAAACAAAACATTATTCAATATTGATAAAATAACTGATACATAAGGTGACTTTAATTTATGCAGCCAAATTCTTACTGAAGACTCAGTAAGTGCTCAGTAACAAGGTTCGATGACCCTTTTTGTGAAATTCGTAAATTATTCTTTTCGTGTTCCTTACAAACGCACCCAGCCTCGAGTCTATTACAATGGGAGGTCAAGATTTTATTTTGCGAGATCAGCAAAAAGTGTTATCAATCCGTGTTACCAACCCTCCAGTATGAGTTTGGCTGCATAAATTAAAGTCACTTTATATACGAATAATTATAGCAACTTCATTGCATCAACCTGAAAAAGTTATTCGTGAGATATTCGAAACCGCGTTAAAAAAATGTCGTTATCTTCCTTGAATTTTTTATTTGCTTCAAAAATAATCGTACCAAAATCATTTCGGCTAAACTTAATTAAATGTAAGCGAATTAATGAAAAATAAGTATTAAGTATTAAGTATTAGGTGGTAGAGCTGATGCCGAGCTCGACTGTGGAGGTACCACCATCTTACTCGCAAATCCTCCCGAAGTTATTTGGGGGAGAGTAAGAGAACAGCTCTCAGGCAAAACCAGGCGGCCCACCATTGCCTGGGACCGATGGATGGCGGTATAGCCATCCACAATTGCCGGGCCTTATATAAAATGGACTGGTGACGGGCAGCGGCGTCACTGGTGCAAGGGTTTCCGCACCGCGCTCACCAACCCGCCTGCCCAGCGTGTGTGAGTATGGGCATTTCTTCCAGGGGGACCGCCAAGAGTGGCGTAATCCTGGAAAGGCCTATGTCCAGCAGTGGACGAAACAGGCTGATGAATGGAATTAATGAAAAATAATATACTTACAAGCATTTAAAAAGTGTATTGAAATCTGTCTTCACGTTTATGTTAGTGAACATTTCTGGCATCAGATTTCTAAACGTGCATCGTTTGTCAAGCCGGTACTTTGCCTTTTCCATTGAACCCTTTGCACCAATTAAATAGCTTTCAAGGTAGTCTCTACCTACAATGATAAGCAACTGAAACTGAGTACACGTACTGGTAGGCTTTCGTGTAGATTTCTTTTTTATTCTTATTTGTTTCAAGATAAAAAACACCCCCTCATGAAGATCATGGTCTAGTGTTTTTTGTTGTAGGTCTGCGTGCTTCGGAAGGCCTGTTAAGTTGTGGATCCATATTTATGCTCAAATTATGACACTAGGGCTCACCAATATTCATGCTGGGAATGTGCATGCTCACATCTGACACCTCTTCGAAAATTTATGTCATTGCGATAAAAATATTTGATACCCCCAAAACATGGCTAAGTTTCTTTCCATAGCCAAGACGGCGCAGCGTCTAGTGAAAACAACAAGCCTTTAGTATAATTCTCTTGAAAAATTTACAAGTTTTGAAATTAAACTTACAGAATTTTTTGATTTTATTGGAATTACAAATCCCATTCCACTAATATTGTAACATTTGGAAGTTGGTTTGTTTATCAGCATATGAGGTTATGACTTTATGACTCTACAATCTATCAATGGATCACGATGATACTAGTAACATAGACCAAGGGCTTTGTTAGCCGGGATATTTAGTAGCTTCCTGGAAATTACAAAAAACTAGCACCATCATGTATAAACCGTAGGCAAAAAGCTTGTAAAATAAACAATTGTAATACAACCATTGTTGTTTTTGGCCAAAGATTTATAATGAGTAAAATACATAATGCAGATTTAAATATGATGATAATTAGATTAGATATGTTCAATTAAACCTATTGTAAAGTCTGACAATGATGACAATGAAGACAGTCACACAATTTATAAATCTATTAAAGTTGATTCTGAAGGCTTTAATTTTAGTTTTAGTGATTTCAAAACTTAAATTTATCCAAAGTTATATTGGTTCTGACGTTAACACAGAAAATGTGTGGAATTAAGAAAATTTATTTTGACAGCACTAAAACTAAAATTAAATCTTTTAGAATCGACTTTACTGTAAAGTCTCATAACAAGTATGTTTTTATTGTGCCACCGCCATTAGGCAGCCACACTTTTGTTTTTTACCAACGACGGAAAGCTAAATCGTAGCAATTATAAAATAAATTATCTCATGGATTTTTTACCTTTTGGTTACTTAGTTTTAAGGTGGCAAAATGCACATCATAATATTGTTTTCCTTACTTTTGAATAAAAAGTATGCAAAAATTGCGTTTTAAAGCAATTAGCAGAAAGTGATTAGTAATAATTGGGGTTTTACATTCAAATTCTATCATTTTATTAGCCCGGGCGGTAGCGTTGCATTTTAGGTAGTGATTTTAAGCCGATTGATTTCCATCTTTTTCAATAGATCTGGAATGGCTATAACAGAACCAAGCGTCAGCTGGCGCACCCGCGGTGGGTGTGGGTGTGGGAGGCAAGGAAGTGGTTAAAAAAAAGGAATAGTACGCCCGCTGAAACTTTTCTCACAGATAGCTGAGGCCATAATAAGCTAAAAAAAATCGTCAGCTGCATAGTGAAGGGGGTAAGATGCGTCAGCTGCTCGCATGAACTTTTTTGCATTTTAGGAAGTGATTCTACGCCGATTGATTTCCATTTTTTTCAATAGATCTGGAATGGCTAATAACAGAACAAAGCGTCAGCTGACGAACCCGCGGTGGGTGGATATGAGAGGCTGCGAAAGTGGTAAAAAAAGAAATAAAAGTAATAGTACGCCGGCTGAAACTTTTCTCACAGATAGTTGACATCAGTTGAGACAGTAGATACCACTAAGTTCCTTGGTATAATTATTGACAAGGGTTTGACGTGGAATTAATTAAAATTGGACCACTGGATAGAGAGATATTTTTAAGCAAACAATCTACCAATTGGGCGGCCATTTTTAAATATGGCGACCAAACGACCATGATCTGGACCATGTGACCAATTTTTCTAAATACTCCTATAGGTGTTTAACAAAGGCCCGCAACAAAACTTAGGGGACATATAAGTGCACACGAGACTTTTCCCTCTGTGTATCACCTTACAACTTGACATTAAACTCTTGCGAAGAAATAATAAAACAGTATTTTAGGATAAAAGGTGCACCAAGAAAGGATTTTTCGCTACCCCCATGTTCTACCGGGTGTAAAAGCAAAGGCAAGAATTCTTTAAGGGTGTGTTAGTATGATCGGTAAAGATATTATTTTAAATACTGGGATCTCTAAATAAAGTACCAGTACCTCATAATAAGACGATTCTCTTTACTCAAAATACACTAATCGCGTGGACAACCTCACTGGTCGCTGGCCACCCGGATGAGGGGTGCGGGTTGCGGGGAGCAATTAGGTGAAGTGTGGGGAGGCCGGTGAGCTGCGTAGCCATAGCTTAGAAAAATGATGGAATTTTTGGTGAAAATTCAAGGTTTATTTTTTTTTCTCGTAATCTGATGTCAATCGTGTATACTTTCATCCCCTAAAGGGATTCCTAAATTTGCATTTACACCCTGTATGAAACAATATGATTCGAATTTATATCCAAAATGCACACGGACGAAGTCGCAAGCAAAAGCTAGTCTCTACATACAACGTACAAGATAAACAAGATAGAGAATTGAAATATTATAATAAACATATATTTCCTTAAGAGGTGTAGAGGTGCACAAAGAAAGAATTATTTGAAATTCACCCGTAAGGGGATAAAACAGGGTTTTAACTTATTGTATCGAAAATGCGTTCCTATTTCAAATACATGACGATGTAGTGTGCGTTCTAGTTTGAAATAAAATTAAAGCTATAATTAAGTACCTCGGCGGCCAAGGCTCAGATGGCTCAGCCTCGCAAAAAACAAGTACGTTAAACCGAGGTTACTTGTTTGAGACTTCAAACACCTGCTTGTTAATATAATAGTTTTTATGAAACTGGTGCATAAGAGAGGTTATTAAAACACGAGTGTGCGTTCAAAAAGAGTGTTTTAATACCTACGATACTTATGAGCATGTTCATACACTATTTTATCTAAACTCATGCAAGAGGTACCTACCTATTTTGCCAATCCATAAAATCTTGGTATTGCATTTGTCGTAAGCTTTTTTTAATTTATTTAAGCTGGTAAAAGATTGTCATTGTCGTTGCTCAGTATTTCTGCTGTCAGATATTTTTGCCCAAAATAAAACTTTTAAACAACAAAAAACAGAAAATTTTCAATAAATGACGTACCCAAATTATGGCGCCAAAATCCAGCAGTACACCACGCATGTGAGACAAGGGTCCGGTCAGAAGTTCTACTATCATTCAAACAAATCCCAGTCCACCACGTACGAAAATGGACAAATTATTCGAGCCATTGCCTACATGGCAGTATGGGCTAAGGTCCCTTTGCCTTTTTTAATAGCAAAAAAAATATTTTTAAGCATAATTTTGTTAAGAAGAATATAATGCTATTAAGGTGGTAACGGAGGATCTCGGTGCAAAATGCACATCAAAATATTGTTTTTCTTACTTTTGAATAAAAAGTTTGCAATAAATGCGTATTAGGTGATCACATGAACATTATTCCATTTTATGCATAACATTTTAGCTGCATTACATTACAACTGTAAACACGCTTTTAAGTTTGTTAATGTAATACAAACAGATGTAATATATTAAAGTATGTAATTTTTTTGTGAAGACTTTATTATTAGTAAACTATTTCCGCAAGTTGCTTTAAAACACATTTATTGCATACTTTTTGTTGAAAAGTAAGGAAAACAATATTATGATGTGCTTTTTGTACCGTAAAAAGTTACCCCCTTAAGACAGGACACTTTGCCTATGTGCATCTCACTCACTCCCGCACTTCCGTCAACGTTACTAACGCACACAGACATCAGATATGACAAGGTCCTATCCTAATAGCATCTGAAAAGGATAGTACCATAATTTATTTTTGCTGATATAACAGTACAATCACACTGAGCAGGAAGGCAAAGAATATTTAGCCCATACAATCATGTCTGAGGTTTTGATATGTAAAACCAATGAGGTTATTAATAATATTGGCAACGAGTTATAGAATATTGTTATACATTGCGGCCGACCAAGAAGTATATATGGCGGTGCGAGACCTCATCACTCATCGGTATGAAACCTCCTTGTATGATGAGTTTCAGTAAAGCTGGGGTGCTATTGCTTGGTGTTGCTGCTGAGGGACCGTGACTCCAAAGAGAGCTAAGAACCAAACCGAACGAGTGATGATCGTACACTACTTTATTGGTATTGTTTTCACTAAATTGCTAAATACAAAGTGCAAGCTGACAAAATGTATGAATTAGGTGAAACCTGATTCAGTAAAATGTATAAGAGTGTGTTAGCTCGTACACTCCTTGTGGGCAAACCTCACATGCGTGCGTGATTGCGGCCCGACGAAGAAGTTTACTTGGGGCGGTGCTGGACGTCACCGATACAAAACCTCCTTTGCCTAATGCATAACCTCACTTGTGTGCGCGTTGGATTGCTAGACTTTGTACGTCACAATAATTAATTCAATATGTACTGTTTCTGTTGGTTAAAAGTTTTATGCTGGGCAAAAATATCTGGCAACAATGGTCGAGGGATACTGAGCTACGAAAATGATGAACTATCTCATAACAGCAAAATCAAGAAAAGCTTATGACAAATTTTATAAAGTTTTGATGGATTGAAAAATAAATTAATTTTGTATGAGCTTAGATAAGGTAGTGTATGAAACTGTCCATAACTAGGTATTAAAACACTCGTGTTGTACTATTAAACTGGTTTTTTAAACTCACACTCATTTTTTAATTTTAATAACCCCTTTAAGTACCTACCAGTTTCAGTTTCAGAAACTACTATTTTCTTATAAATTGGTAATTAAAATTATAATTATGCACTGTTTTTGAGTCCATAAGTAGGATTTTATGATATGAGTGTATATAAAAAAAAACTTACTAAATTCCCTGAAAGTGAAGTGATTCTGCTGCTTTACCCAGGTGTCCAAAACATCGATAGCATCTTCCATGTCCTTTTGCGTCTTGAAACCCAGAGCTCTTTGAATTTCCACTATTTGATTAGGATGAACATTGTAGATCGGATGATTCGGTCCAGCCCTCATTATTAATTGTTATGGTCACACGCAACCAGTAGACACAGTCTGTCAAGCAGAACTAAAAATAAAGTGATTTGTTAATTCAAAGAGTTGTCTGGCCTTCCTTTCAATAAAGTTAAATTTAGCGAAAACCTGTTTCAATTGCTAGTTTTGGTTTTTGTTGAGATTTTGGGGTTTCATTAACAATGAAATCTTATTCTGAGGATTTTGTGTCTGTCTGTTCATCCGCAGCGCCCCAACTGACTGAGCTAAAATTCAGGATGTTCGTAAACCCCTAAAAGGGACTTTAGCAAAATTATATATTTATTACAATAACTAATATAATAATAATGTTATTGACAGAAGAAAAGTTTTAGGGTTTTTCTTGATATCCTATCAGGGTTCCGTACTTTAATATTTGAAAACCAGACAAGTGCGAGTCGGACAAGCCCACCGTGGGTTGCGTATAAATTAGTAAAGGTTTAAAAATAATCTAGAAAAAGATTTGGTTACCCGTACAATTTGACCGCGCATACCGTTGCTTAACCTTGATGATTTTTTCATGATTTAATTACAAATGTGCGGATTTAAAATTGTTTCCAATACTTGTTTTATTAGGCAATAAATTTCATAGTTCTAGTTTAACGGGAAATACCCTATAAATTTTGATTCCCTTGAGAGTGTCGAAATTTGCGTTTTTTGCGGCATAAATGTCGCGTCATTTACTCATTTTTATAATTTAATATTTACTTGTAACTGAGTGAATGGGTGAACTGAACGAATTTTAAAAGACTGACCCGCGTTCTTTTATAAATTACCTTAGAGTTAACGCCAGGAAAATGTCCCCCATCGACGTACTTATCCTTAAAAAATAATTACGAAAATGACTAAATCCGCAGGACTTAATTTTTGGCACCAATCCTATTTTTCGGATTTCTCGAAACATGGACAAAAGAGTTGCAATAGAGCAATGTAGCCGACCATCGATTGTTAGAAAAAATATCGATGACTATCGATAGTTGATGATTTCCACGCTTAGTGTATCGATGTTTGACGTACACTACTTTGTGGTAACTACTCCTACAGTGTATATAAAAAGCCGGAGGCGCAGAGGGAAGCCAGCCCCTTCTGTATTTTATGCAGGCGTATAATTTCATTAAACTTTAGTCCATCCATCAATCAGCCTGTTTCGTCCACTGCTGGACATACATAGGCCTTTCCAAGATTTCGCCATTCTTGGCGGTCCTCCTGGAAGTAATACTCACACGCGCTGGGCGGGCGGGTTGGTGAGCGCGGTTCCGAAACCCTCGCACCAGTGACGCTGCTGCCCGTCACCAGTCTGTTTTATGCTATAAGGCCCGGCAATTTTGGATGGATATACCGCCATCAATCGGTCGATCGGTCCCGTGTGTTGCGTAATATGAAGGATCTAAAAGACCCTATGACTATAAAGCTGGTATTCTATGCTTTAGTTCGGTCGAAACTAGAATCTAGCTGTTTTGTGTGGAATCCTCATGAAGCATCTTACACATTAATGCTTGAAAAGGTGCAAAAAGCTTTTTTAAGGTTTATGTACAAGAAATTTTTCGGCTATTATCCGTTTCTCTACCCGTCAAATTTCTTGCTCGGTATGTTAGGTATGACCTCCTTGAAATCTAGGCGAAGTAGTTGCGAGCTAATTTTCGCTCTAAAAATTTTGAGGGGAGACATCGACTGTCCCGAGTTGCTTACTGGGCTGCTTAGACTGTTTGCACCGGACAATTGCGTGCGATGGCGCTCGTGTCGGAAGCGGCAGTTGTTTGCTGCACCCACCAGCCCGCACGCTCACGCCACCTCAACAATGTGTAAGATGACGAAAGCTCTCAACGCATTCATCGAGTCCAAACCGTCTGCTGACGTCTTCTTTGATAGCAAATGTCAATTAGTTTGTAAGTTTATTAGTTATTATGGCCATAAGTAAAGTTAAATCTTGTAAACTAAACTTTTATTTAATAATATTACATAATTGCTGTAATTGGGTTCGCCCGTAGTAATTATAATAAATAAATAAATAAATAAAAATACAATGGTAGACCCCCTTAGGTTATGCCTAGAGCCAATGTCTAGAGTAACTTCAGGGTGGTTTGCGCATAGATTTAGTGTGCGAGTAAGATGATGGTACCCTCACAGTCGACCCCGGCACTACCTCTACCACTATATTAAAATTTTGGTAGCCCAACTTAAGTATAGTTTTTTTATGTATTTCCCGTATTATATTTATTATAAAGATTAATTTTGACCTGAAAAACGTATACTTTATAAGCATCACCAGCTCTTGTTACAAAAGCTGTATAGCTAATTCTTATATTGGTAAAGGCTGTATTACAAAGCGCTATAGCTAGCTACACAGCTGCTGTACCCCAAAGGGGGCTTTTATAACTCAACTGTAGACGTAGATAAACAACAAGTGCGTGTCAGGCCACGCGCAGTGTAAGGTTCCGTAGTTGCCCAGTACATTTTATAGGTTAGTCTACTAATACAGATCGCGCCAAACTTCAAGTCCCATACGTTTAGAAGAATGGACCATACATTGTCGTGTTTAGAGGGGACTAAAAGTTTGGCGCGACCTGTACTCGTAAACCTGTAAAGCTTACTTAGCTGTGATAGTTTTTATTTTAAATTAATGATATATACTACTTCTGTGATTTTTTTCCCATATCCATAAACAACCGTTTAGCCGGCAGGGGGGGAACACTTGACTTTAAAGCTATATTTCGCCAACAGATCCCTAAATCAAAAAATGGTTTTTACACACCCTTTTGAAAAACCTATCCAACGATACCCCACTCTATGGAATAGACGAGAAAAAAAAATCATCCCCAATTAACGTGTATGGGAGATAACCCTAAAAAAAATTTTTCTTCTAGCTTTTTTTACTGTTTTGTTGGCCTCATTAATACGTGGGACGCACTATAAGTTTCCGGAATGAATATGAAAAAATACTATTAAAGGTACAAAATTAATTTATTGTTTTTCAAAATAATCTCCCTTGGCGTCTATGCACTTTTTCATTCGATCAAACCAGTTTTGAAAACTTTTGTGCCACTCCCCTGTGGTGACCTCTGAAACGTGTTTTTCATACTCCTCGACAGGCTCTTCTGGTGATGAAAATCGTTGACCGCGTAATTGGTTTTTAATTTTTGGGAACAGAAAAAAGTCACAAGGTGCCAGGTCGGGACTGTATGCAGGATGACTCATGAGTTCTACATTTTTCGTCTTCAAAAAGTCGTTTGTCTGTCTGGCCGTGTGAGAACTAGCATTGTCGTGGTGCAGGATGATACGGCGTTTACGGTTATTTTTACGGAGTTCGTCAAAAACTTCCGGCAAACAAATGGTCGTGTACCAGTCACTATTCACGGTACGACGATTCTCTAAAGCAACAGTAGCCACGTGTCCAGTTTTATTAAAAAAAGAAGCAATCATCCGCTTAGATGCACTTTTCACGCGCGCCACTTTGGTTGGTTTCGGCTCATCTTGAAAGACCCATACGCTCGATTGCTGCTTTGTTTTGGGATCGTAGCAATAAATCCATGTTTCGTCACCTGTTACTATGTCCCACACCAAATTTGACGCACCTTCGTTGAATCTGGTAAGCATGGCACTGCACCAAGTGACGCGGTCCGTTTTTTGAGCCTCGGTCAAGTTGTGTGGGATCCACCGCGAGCACAGCTTTTTCACACCCAAATGTTTGTGTAGGATTGATTGTATTTGACTCATGCCTATTTCTAAGGATGCGCGAATTTCATGGTAGGTCACATGCCTGTCTGTTTCAATCATACGGCGCACAGCATCGATGTTTTTGTTGGTCACAGCGGTGGACGGCCGACCATCGCGAGATTCGTCACTGAGATTGATACGACCACGCTTGAATTCTGCAAACCAGCTATAAACAGTCGTCTTGCATGGTGCTTCATTGCCAAAAGCTGTTTCAAGCCGAGCGATGCTCTGTTGAGCTGTCAAATTACACTTAAAATCGTAGAAAATCATACTACGAAAATTTTCCCGAGTTAAATCCATGTTGATGCAGACACACAATTTTTTAAATGGCGCCACAAGGTAAAAACAAAAGACAGTCAGATGAAACAAACTGCATTCTACAGCCAAAGAGTTCTATTTTCAAATGTTGCAATAAATTTTTAAATATTGTTTATGTAAGTGGCCAGTTCCGGAAACTTTTAGTATTACCTATGTATGTATACCCATACCAAATAACAGCTTTCTAGTACTAATAATCTCTGAGCTAAGCCGCGGACAGTCGGACGGACAGATAGACATGGCGAAACTATAAGGGTTCCTTGTCGGACTATGGAACCCTAAAAACGCAGATTTTTGTGGGCGCGTGTTTCTTGGTGCTCGTAACAGCCACGGCTGAGAGCGCGCTATTTTGTATTAAAAGGAAACGTCGTAGAGTTCACTTCTGATTAATGCAAAATGAGGTGCTCAATCTGACCTTATAAGCAGCCTTAAGTTATGAAGTTTGCTATAAATCATATGGCTCCAACTTATTCAAAGAAATGCATTACTTACAAAAGTATAGGCAAGCATGCAAGTTTCAAAGCCAAAAATAAATGATACTGAAAAAAAAAACGGCCAAGTGCGAGTCGGACTCGCCCACGAAGGGCTCCGTACCATTATCAATAAAAACGGAACAAAAATCATGTCTGTGGTATGGGAGCCCCCTTTCATATTTATTTTATTCTGTTTTTTAGTAGTTTTTGTTGTGCAACTGAAATACATCATCTGTGAAAATTTCAACTGTCTAACTATCACGGTTATTTATGAGATACAGCCTGGTGACAGAAAGACACACAGACGGACTGACGGACAGACAGACGGACAGAGACAGAGACGGAGTCTTAGTAATAGGGTCCCGATGGTTACCCTTTGGGTACGGCATCCTAAAAAACGAAAAACTGCTCTGTAAAGTGCTAAATTTCTTTCAATACAAAATAAATTTCTTCCATAGTCTCCATACAAAAAACCTCGAAAACATAGCATTTTTAACGTTATTTGTTCCAAACGGTATTCATGTAAGTTTCAAATCACTGTAAAGTTTACAGTAAAACAACAAATTATATAAATTAGGGTTCCGTACTCAGAGGATGCAGAATTTTTAGATGATCCCTCGAAAAACGTTGTTTACTCGATAAAGTAACTGTAAAAGGTTAAATATTACCAACGTAGGACAAATAGACAAAAAAAATTTTTCCTCGTTACATTAATTTATTCCTCTTGTTTTGTATTTTTTATCCCTTAACTAATGATAATAATTTACCATACACTAATATTAATTTTTTTTTTACATGATATGCACTTGCATCTTTAGTGCACTATTAAATTTCCTCAACCCTAATATTAAACCATCTTCATGGAATAAAATTATTTATAAAAAATATGAAACTGTAAGATTATATCATTGACAATGGAACGATTAAACAGAAACAAATTAATAAACTTCTTAGATATCGTGCGATAACAACTTTCCGAGAAGTGCAGAATATATTATGGCGTTTAAAATAAATAAACTGCAAAATATTGTTTCTAACAAATTAAAAATAATGTAAATACATTTATATTCTAAGTGTAAATAAAAAAATTATGTAACATTATGTCAAAAATAATGGTCCAAACAATATAAAAGACAAATGTCACTTTCTTGACATGACTGTTACAAAGGTGGTCACTGCTTGAATTTTAATAAAAAGTAAGTATTTATAAGTTTGAATAAAATCAAATGTAAGACTGCTCTTGTCATTGTCTTGATACAGATATTCTTATTACTCATGTACATACATTTAATTAATGTTTAAATTTTGAGTTAGTACTGCAAGATTTTCATCATTTTGAAGACCCAAAATATGCCTAAACGGAAGTAGATAATACAGTTTACATGCTGCATATTATTCCCATCAGTATAATCTGTCACTAGTCTACACTCAAGGTTCTGAACGAGCCAGGCATGCCCATGTATTCTTCATTGAACTTCCCTGAGAGCCTTTTTGTTTCGTCCGTCGCGTATTGCTCCACCTCCTTCATTCTTGCTACATGTTCGTCTTTACAGAGCTCTTTGTAGATTCGATCTGTAAAATACAACATGTAAAAAGTTGGTGAAGTTCACGCATAAAATAATGAACTTTAGTTTCCAAAGCATTTTTTTTCTAACATCAAAAACTCACCCCCCCACCACCCCACAATGTGGATGCGGAACCCTAAAACCATTATGGTTAATAACAACTATCTCTATACATATAAAATACAACGTCTGTCTGTCTGTCTGTCTGTTCGTTCGGTTATAACTTGAGAACCAATCAATGGATTTTAATGCAGTTTTCACTGAAAGATAAAGCATTTCTTTGGGAAGGTTTAAAGCTAGGTATCATCACGCTATGACAAAACGGAGCAACGCAATGAGAATTTTAGTGGGACATAAAATATAGAAGGTTCGCCGCTGTAGCATAGTCGATCGTCGCTGGCTCAAACCCCGACTGGTAAAATTTGTTTTCCCTTTTTATTTTTTATTATTTTATTTTATTTTCAGAAAAAATATTTCCTTTTGTAAAAAAAATATTAAAGCTGAAATTATATTTCTTGACTGAGCAAAGACCAATAACTAAAATATTTTTATTTTCAAGTGCATAGAAAACGCCATCTCTGGGAAGCTATCCTGGATAACAGCTCAGTAAGCTGGCGTTGAAATTGTTTGCAAGCTGGCGTTGAAATTGTTTTTATTTTAATACACTAGATGGCGCTGCATGTTTCAAAATATCGAATTTGACACAGTCTGGTTCAAATCAACTCACGTTAAAGTTTGTCTACACTATTATTTCAAGAAGAAAGATTTGTTTGCTTGTTTGCATATAGTGGGTAATATCTAGAACTACTGAATTGACTATAAAAATTCTTTAAACACTCAATAAGATTTTTAGTTAATCATGTGGTATGTACGCCTTGTGTAGTCGTACGTATGTAGTCTCATCGTCGGGGTTTCAATCATCAACTGGTAAATGTTTTTTTAGGAGACCTCTCAAGTTTAATTTTATTTGATCGGTATTGATGGGTATTTTTGTAGAACATGGTGACTAGGATCTAATGACGGGACTGGGAGGTGGGTACGGGATCCCCTCAACGGATAACAGCAGACCCTTCGAGTTTGGGCTTATTTTATTGGTCTTTATCAGCACTTTGGTAAAACATGGTGACCAGGGTCTGATGATGGGACTGCAAGGTAGGTACGGGATCTCCTCAACGGACAACAGCAGACACTTCGAGTTTGGGCTTATTCAATTGGTCTTTATTAGCACTTTGGTAAAACATGGTGTCCATGGTCCGATGATGGGACTGAAAGGTGGGTACGGGATCTCCTCAACGGACAACAGCAGATCCTTCGAGTTTAGGCTTATTTTGTTGGTATTTATTAGCACTTTTGTCAAACATGGTGGCTAATGGGACTGGAAGGTGATTATGGAATCTCCTCAACGGATAACAGCAGACCCTTCGAGTTTACACTTATTCGATTGGTCTTCATTTGCACTTTGGTAAAACATGGTGACCATAGTCTGATGATGGGACTGGAAGGTGGGTACGGGATCTCCTCAACGGACAACAGCAGACCCTTCGAGTTTAGGCTTATATTATTGGTATTTATTAGGACTTTGGTAAAACATGGTGACCAAGGTCTGTTGATGGGACTGGAAGGTGGGTATGGGTTCTCCTCAACGGACAACAGCAGACCCTTCAAGTTTGGGCTTATTTGATTGGTATTTATTAGCACTTTGGTAAAATATCGTGACCAGGATCTGCTGATGGGACTGAAAGGTAGGTACGGGATCTCCTCAACGGACAACAGCGGACCCTTTAAGTTTGGGCTATTTGATTGGTATTTATTAGAACTTTGGTAAAACATGGTGACCGTTGCATATTGTTGTTAAAAAAATAATATTCTTTTGTTTTCCTTATTTCCACAAAAATCTCTTCGACGCGGGCGGAGCCGCGGGCAAAAGCTAGTACTATATAATGCCAAAGCAACATCAAGCCTACAAAAAATAAGCCGCTAACATGGTAGCGCCTGACAAAAAATTTGTCACCGTCTACGTACAGAACCCTACTTATTAGGGTTCCCTACCCGAAGGGTACCAAACGGGACCCTATTGCTAAGCCTTTGTTATCTGTCTGTCTTCATGTCCATCCTTCCGTCCGTCTTGTCTGACTGTCCGTCTGTCACAGGTGTCTACAGCTTCAACCGTAATATGTAGAAAGTTGAAATTTCACAGAACCTGTGTTACTATGGCCTATATCACGAAAAATTATAAAACATGCAAAAAAATAACTCAAGGGGGGTCCTTATACAAAGAAACCTCGAAAAAATGCATTATTTTAACGTTATTGTTTTAGCTCTTACTTAAAGGCGGTATACATATAAATTTTAAAGTAAGTCTGATTGTAGTACTGTCCCTAAAATAAAATTTAAAAAAATTTTTTTTTAAACCCACGCAAGATACCATTTTATCGTCTTGTTTTTGTAGCCTTTGCCATGTATATTATTGTTATTTACCATAATGTTTTTAGAATTCCGTACCCATATTGTAGGTTGGTATAGAACGCTTTAGTTTAGACTCACATATTACCAATACGCAACCTCAAAATCATATCTTACAAATGAACCTCGGTGCAAATTTCAATTCAATTCAATTCATTTATTTATTCAAAACAACAGTACACAACAAAAAGTAAAATACAAAATAAGGATAAGTACAATAAAAAACACAGTTAAGACATTACAATGGCCCCCACACTAAGCCAGCTTGTCCAGGGAGGCCAGCGGTAGCTTGACAAATATAACAAACCTCGGCATATACAGACAATATAAAACTACAAAATATTATTATTAATATTATATATCTATGCATTACACAGTAATTACACAGTTTTAATGGTATATAAATAGCTTAAAGAATCATAAACCTATAAAATGACATGCACAGACTATTATAAAATCAAAATAGAAGAAATAAAATACATAAACTACTTGGGAATATATAGCAAATCCTCAGTATCAGAATAGTTTAGGGATATGAGCCATTTTTTTAAAATAAAATTTGGCTGTGGTGATGCGTTTAGATTTAAAATCACAAATTTTAACGGATTTGTTATAAATAAAAGGATGAAGAAAGTCAGTAAAACGATTTGCAAAAGAAGTGGATACCCTAGTAACCGGCGCGGCACCTTAAATACTCTGCGCTCAAGTAAATCCTCAGAATCAGGGGAGCCAATGACCTTTTTATGAACTCGCAGTGATACTTTCAGAATAAATAATTGACGAATAGTCAGGAATTCACAATCCTTGTACAAGGCTTCCGTTGGATATCTGTACGGTTTTTTGAGCAACACTTTCAAAACAGATCTTTGGGCTCTTTCGACTGTGATTATAGAGGTCTTACAAGAGCCGCCCCAAACAGAAATACAGTACCAGAGAATAGATTGTGAAATGGCAAAGTAGACCATCTTTAACAATTTTACCTCAGCTGAGTTACGCAAGGCTTTCATAATACAAATTGTTTTACGAATGCGACCAGCTAAGACTTCAATATGTTTATTGAAAGTCAATCGTACATCAAGAAAAACACCAAGATATTTAATATGCGATGTGTGTGATATATAGTCACAATTGCATAGCAAGGGAAAATTTGTGTCAGGGACACACCGGTGCACCTTGATCTGGGAAAAAGAAACCGGCTCTGTAATGCATGTAATGTGAAAACAAAGGTACTTTGTTTTGGTCGCATTTAAAGTTAAAATGTTACTATGAAACCAAACCGCAGCAGAAGACATACCAATTTCAACACTGTTGAAAACTTCTTCCCACGTTTTACCACCGAAAATTAAAGCAGTGTCGTCGGCATAACAAACCACTTCTACACCCTGCAGGGAAAGACTGATGAGGTCATTTATATACAACACAAACAGTGTGGGCCCCAAAATGCTTCCCTGTGGGACACCGAAACGAACTGGGCAAACATCGCTAACGTGGCCTTGGCTTACAATTCGAAGACACTGTCTCCTTCCTGTTAAGTAGCTACGGAACCAATCATGTGCATGGCCGCGAACGCCAAATCTGTCGAGTTTACTCAGTAGAATAGGAATGGAGACAGTGTCAAAAGCCTTGTCCAGATACAGAAAAACCCCGGCGCACCTTTAACCTTGATCAAGATAAGATGAAACAATGCTTGTTAGCTGTAACACTGCGTCTTCGGTAGATTAACCCTCACTGAAACCATACTGTCTCTCAGAAATTAAATTGTGAGCATTCAAATAGTTTACCAACCGCTTGTTGACAAACTTTTCTAGGAGTTTTGAAAAGGTTCCAAGCAATGAGATGGGGCAGTAACTATTTGGCTGATTTTTTGGACCATCCTTATAAATTGGGCTAACTAGTGCAACTTTCCAGGGCTCCGCGAATTCACCGGTTGCCAAACTTAAATTGAAAATATGTACGAGAGGTTCTGTTATCAAATGCCTAATTTGTTTAATATGAATGTTTCTGAAGCCACCAAATCCAGCTGCACTGCAATCCTTGAGTTTTACAATTATAGACTCAACTTCCAAAACTTCCGTTGGTCGCAAAAAGAAAGAAAAAAGTGCGTTTGTTGGAAAATTATTCAGAACAGCCAGACCTTCCGCAGATCTACCCGTTCTGGAAAGGATATCCTGAGCCAAGTTTTCACCAACTATAGTATTCCAAAGATTCTTAGGATTATCTTTATTCTTTTCAAGCTCCTGACTCTGGAAATGGTGTTTTAGTTTGCGGAGAAGAGTAGTATAGAAATTGCGATATCGCGTAAAAGTTAGCTTGAGAATGGTTTTTTCCTTAATTCCAAGTGGAGTTTATCGCGATGTCTGGCACACCGAATGAGACCTGGCGTCATCCAAGGCTTAATTAACTCCTCTGATGTGTGTTTCTTAAAAACACTAGCCAAAAGTTCTGAAAAGTGAGAAGCAGAGTCGGAAACATTTCTGTTTTCCAAAATAGGGTTCCAGTCGATAGACTTGAGTTCTTCAAAAACAGCCGGAATATCTATTTTCATAAGAAAGCTTGCTTTACGTTTTGAAGTAGTTTGTGTAATACCCAACATGACAAAGTCATGGTCAGTCAATAATGTTTTACAGACTTCAGCAGCACCCTGCATATGCGACTTAATGAAAAAATGATTTAAACACGTATGCAGTCGGGTTAGAATAGTAACTGCTGGGATAAGACCGTTTTCAGCGGCAATACAAAGGTATTCAATGTTATTTCTATTATTTTCTGCCGAAGGAACAATATCAATGTTAATATCACTAGTAAATATTAGCTGAGGGCTTAAGGTAAGAATATCTTGCAGTGATTTAAGAAAATTACCCGTGTTGCTAACAGAAGGAGATCTGTAAATACCGAGTAATGAACCATAGTTTCTCAAATCCAGCCGTAGACAGTTAGCATCACTAAAAGTAGGTTCTGAAGCGGTAGCTTCTAAGGAATCCTTGACGAACATTACAACACCTCCAGCTCTGTTCACAAACTTATCCGTATGAAACATTTTGTAACCGTTTAAAAGTGGAATAGGTCTGTCGTCTAACTAGCACTCAGTCAGGACAGTAATCTCAAAGGGTATGTTTATACGCTTAAGAGCTACCAAAAAACTATCAAAATTGGCATGAATACTTCGTATGTTAAAATTAAGAATTTTTAGATTGTGGAAAAATGATTGACAACTTAGCGCCATCTATCATCTGAACAAGGAACCTTGGCAAAAGCTGTCTAACAAGTCATCTCAGATGGCGCTTTGGTTAACAAGTGGTTTATAGCGTCACCTATCATCTGATCAATGAACCTTGGTAAAAAGCTGTCAAACAAGTCATCACGATGGCGCATTGGTTAACACGTGGTTTATAGCGCCATCTATCACCTGATTAATGAACCTTGGAAAAAAGCTAACAAACGAGTCATCTCAGATGCTGCTTTGATTAACACGTGGTTTATAGCGCCATCTATCATCTGATCAATGAACCTTGGTATAAAGCTATCAAACAAGTCATCTCAGATGGCGCTTTGGTTAACACAATGGTTTATAGCGCCATCTACAATCTGATCAATGAACCTTGGCAAAAGCTGTCTAACAAGTCATCTCAGATGGCGCTTTGGTTAACACGTGGTTTATAGCGCCATCTATCACCTGATCAATGAACCTTGGCAAAAAGCTCTCAAATAAGTCATCTCAGATGGCGCCTTGGTTAACACGTGGTTTATTGGGTTGATTTTTTTTTAAATTATGTGTCGTGATAGAGGCCATAATAACACGCATTCTGTGAAAATTTAAATTTTCTACTTATAACGCTTGAAGCTGTAAACCTCTGTGACAGACGGACAGACAGACAGGCAGCGGAGTCGGAACGGAACCCTAAGCACGGATGTTTTACATTAATAGATCTTAAATTAATTAATAAGGTGAACCAAAATATTATGTATATGAATCTTTATTGAATCCGTCTTTGTTTTTAAATTAACAGCTTTTTTTATCACTCTAACTGTAGGATTGTTACCAAAAATATTGGTCGATTCGATAGGACTGCAGAAAATATCATTCTACGCGGGTAAAGCCGCGGGAAAAGCTACTAACAAATAACGACAAGAAACTTATAAACAGTTTTGTCATTCATTACATTGTGTCTTTTAAATCATAAACTATGCCATGGTTTATTATTACTTAAGTGTTCATTTACAGTAGTTTAGGGTCAAAAGAAACGTATTAGTATTTCATTTGCAAATGTAAAATAGTATGGTGTTTTCCTTAAAATAATATTTACCAACTTATAAAGAATCCGCTCCGTATTTTTCGTCTGTTTGATGCGAAGCATTATTATAATTATTTTTCTTGTCATTGCCGCTATGTTTTTGTAAAAATCAAGGACATACACCAGTCCATATTCCTAAAATTGATTGGATTCAATTGTTCCTCCTTTGCGCGTTATTTTGATACTAAGATATTATGAATCACGATTCGGAGCGTAAGGAGCTCGTAAGTAATAAAATAACTCGCAAAAGAGAAACAATTCAATCAAATAAATTCTAGGCCTTTATTAACTATTTAGACGGCCGATATGAAATGGTAAGTCTTTAGTTTTTCCAAAAACATCGCGATAAAGGCCAGAAAAATATTTAACATGTTGTTTTTCATCAAAGTTGTCGTCGTCGCGGACCGGGCTCTTAAGCCCAAATACGTCGCAATTAAGTTACTTTGTGTTTATTTGTAGTAATTCTAATTACGACAGTCAGTGCGAATAAAAAAATTATACATTGTTTTTATTATCGTACACAAAAAACCTCATAAAATTATGAGGAAAAAACATTATGTGCATAATTTTTCTTGTAAATTAGCAAAATCTTTAAACATATAATTTTTTTCTTGAAAGTTTATTTTAATGAATCGCGTCGTTTGAAGTCATAGAAAGGGTGGCCTTCCTTTGAAATAACAATGCCTGCCCATGTTTTTAGGTTGTTGTTCTTTTCTTACGTTAAATAAAAATTTCATTTTTCCGCATATGGAGAAAATCAATAGTCATAGCAAGAAAAACTTATTTCTTTTACAAAATCTAACCTAGTATCATCTAATATTACGTGTATATCGACCTGTTCATCAATTAAATTTAGTTTCAAATCACCATGTCAGTAAATTAATATCAGTTAGCTAATCTAGCACCCAAGAAAAAATGCTTATGTTAATTAATTTAGTGACTGGCAATTAAAAAAAAAACTAATAGTTACATCAGATAACAAAACTATTTGAGACAAATGTACCCAATAAATAAAATGTGTACCAAAATTTAACCCTGAGACACTCCTGTTTTACCAAGGAATCCAGTAGATTTGAAACCATTTACTTAAACTGAGACGTGGATAATTATTTTAATAAGAAAAATAATAGCAATTAATCTAATGCCCATTCTTAATCCATACTACAGAAAGTAACATAGTATAATGATCAACACAGTCAAATGCCTTTGAAAGGGCGTGAAAGATTCCAAAATCATCTTTTGAGCTCCAACCGTAAACTTGCGATGTGATTACGTGAAATTCAGCATCCTTATTAGATCTAACTTTCGTAAAGCTGAATTGCTTATTGCTAAATAACTTTTTTTTAAAAATGCGAATGTAAGTTCTGAGTAATAAACATTATTGATTGATAAGAGACAGCGTCATGAAGTAAGAAAGAACAGACATATACCCGGTAGTCACATATTAACATACCATGAGCTTTTTGGATGCTTGGTCCAGTACCGCCATAATCCAAAGGCAAGCACTCCTTGTCTATGAACTCGTGCAAGGATTCGTAGCTGTTGTGGGTATGAATACGGTTTCCGAGCTTCTCACTTAGGCCTTGCTTAATTAAAGCTATGATGACCTCAACAAATTTTGAATTGTATATCAAGTGTATGGCCTTTAGTCTGCAACCGTAGCCGTCCTGAAATGGGAATATACTTGTATATAGAAAAGCACCAATATTATAAACTGAATTTTGCAAAACCATGTATCTGTAGTTATCAATAATTTTACTAGAGGTAATTATACGCTTTGACTTCGCAAGACATGCACAAATCTAATGAAAATGCATTCATTTCATACAAGAAAACATGTTTTGCTAATACTTCGTCGCATAAATGAACATAGCGAAACTATTTCAACATAATATTAAATTATTATTTTTAATGTTTTGGCTATAGTCATAGACATTATACACACAATTTCTAGAGATTTCTTTTCACGTCCGTGGGCTATAGTAGTCATTTCCCCTTAGAGGGATCGTTTTGTACACCTTCCCCTAATTAAGTAATTATCGCCCATTTAATTTGAAACACGAAAAAGTTCCATTGAGTACCGTCTTCTTTCCTTGTTCATCTTTAGGGTTCATCATTGAGTAATATATAATTAAATTCTAGTTTTACCAAACTTCCCCCTTTTTTGTAGGTAAATACGTTCACAGGTCGTCACAGCGTGCTTTGTTTATTAATTCAGTCACTAAGACGATGTTCACGCAAACGGATCCGCGGGCAAAAGCTGGTGTGTTATATGTGAATCTTCCTCATGAAATGTTCAAAATTAAGGTAAAAGCCGCGTTGCAATTAATTTAGAAGTTAAGAAGTTATAAGCAAATACTGATAAATGCGGTTACCGACTATTATACCGTTTAGTTAGAGATAAGAGAAAATAATATTTATAAAAATAATTACTTCAATTGTAATTTCTTTTAATTTAAACATCTATACTCAGTTGAAATTTGAATTACAACGGTCGCTTTTCGTGCGCCGGCGCAAATGACAACCATGTTTCAGTGACAAATTTTAATATGTGACAGCTTTAAATGTACACCCCATTTATCACAGCCCCCTTACGCTAGTCTCTCTTGTGGTGCACATGTCACAACTGATTACGACAGCCTCTGGTTATGTGCTGTCAATAAATTGCCAAGTTTTAAGTAACTCCCTGCAATGAGTGTCCTGTTACAAAGTGATTAGCTCAATATTAAGTGGTATTTTGTGATTGCGGAGTTCCACTGCTTACCTTCATCATACTCGTACCACAAACAAGCTAAAACAGGACAGGACCTATGTGGAGAAACATTCTTCAAAAATAAAATACTCATTAAAATTGATAAAAAAAGGGCGGGGTTTATGTGTAACGAACCCAAAAAATAATAATAATAAAGGCAGCGGGAGGTGACGACTCCATCATTCCTGTACTGTACGTCCAGTGCAATCAGTCACTACAGGGCGGTTTGTGGGGAGCGGTTGCTGGTGAGTCCGTTCTTTTGAAAGACAAATCATGTTCACTACAGGAAGATTTTTTTAAATTTCAAGAATAATATACTGAAATTACCTGTAACATAAGCATGATTTTTCCAAGCACCACTGGATTCAGTTTGGCCACAATATCAGTAAGGGCTATGTCATTAATATCAATAATCACCTCAAATCCATGCACATACTCGTTAAGCATGCCGTATTCAGACACCTGGAAGACAAATTCTGATTTCATTATACATATCAACATATCGTTACGACATATATCTCCGAGGGGTGTCAGAGGTGTGTAGATTGGCGCACGAGTTACACTGTCATTTGACCGGTTTTTCAAAGAAATGGTAAATATATATAATGGTTAACAGCTACATACTCATAAATTACAGTAAGGTGACAGCTGTGGAGTGCGTGAGACCCAAAGTACCTACGTGTTTCGACCGCTTGAAAAATCTATTATGTATGATACACAAAAATCAACAATTCATTTTTTTATTGGTCAATGAAAGGATCACGGCTTTTTAAAGAAATCAAAATTCGTGCATTATACAAACAGAGCAAAAAGTTGTGTGCTGGAAAAAATCGCCAAATTTTTTAAAAGTCACTTTTTCAGTAATGTTTTTTTGAACGTACGAATAAATGCCATCTATTATTCATTCATCTATGAAATGGCGGCGGCCGTGATTGGCAAATGTGCTGTCACTATGTCTTTTTAACTTTTGCGTTTCGATTGACTATACGGTCTAAGCGCACCACACGTTCATTCACCCCTGAAGTGCGTTCATTAAAGAACCCTAAGGTAGGTAGGAACACCGGGGTTGCAACACTGAGTTTTTGAACGGGTTTGGCCGAGTTGCTACACTCCAAACGTCATTTCATATATTTCCAATAGATTTCGTGTTGATTTATAACTGTCATTTTGACGTCTCTATACGAACCTCGCGAACCCTGCTCAGAGTTGGTGTTGAGAAATTCGACACCGGTGTAGCGACACTGCTATTTTTGAACGGTTGGCGTTGCGACCCGTGTTGATTTTTGAACGGTTTAGTGTTGGAACCAGGGCTACGAACCCAACCCGGTATGAGTTTTTGAACGACTATATATACTGGTGGCGCGTCTGTGTAGGGAAGGACAAATTCGTGTGCTTACTATACACAGACAAGAACTGTCTATGTTACGATACAAAAAGGTATTATAATCAGACGTACGTCAAAAGTTAAGGGTTAAAATTGGTTTTCGTTCACATCGTCGTATGCGCGGCTGTGCCAAATGAAACTAGATATTCAAAAACTATATTATTCATTCTTTATTGTAGATATCAGAATTCTCAAAGTACCTATTCACCCTGAGCACGCATACATGGTGCTAGGTCAGGGAATATGGCGGGTGAGGTAGGATAGGCACATTTTTCGTATTGAAAAAGTCGAGTGTTCTGGCATACGTGTGCGCCGAGGCATTGTCATTATGCCATAGAAGCTGCCGGTTTCCTGACTTCGGCCGCTTGTCACTCCAAGCTGACATTCAGAGTTAACGTTTTTTTGATCCTCTAACACCACAGTAGCAATATGACCTGTCTTGCAGAAAAATGAGGCGACCATTTGTTTCTGCATGCTTCGTGCACGGCGATATTTCGTGGGAGTTGGCTCATCATCAAAGCACCATACCGTCGACTGGCGCTTTGTTTCAGGGTCGTAGTTATCTAGCCATGTTTCACCAGTCAGTATATCATAAACGTTTTTTTTCTCGCCGCCGTTGAATTTATCAATCATAAACTTACACCAATCCACGCGACAATCTTTCTGCTCATTGGTAAGTTTGTGCGGAACCCACCTCGAACAACTCTTACAGAGAGAAAGATGGTCGTGTATGATAGTCTGCATTGCTGTTGATCCAATGCCCACTTCTTGCTCGAGCTCTAAATATAATATGTAATTCGCCAATTTTCACGAACAAGTTTTTCGATTGCTCGAACATTTTCTTGAGTGACCGCTGTTGGCGGCCGACCAGTCTTCGCCTCATCTTCAAAGCTTTTGCGTCCTCTTCTAAATTCAGCAAACCAATTATAAACTGTTGCGTGTGAACAAGCAGATTCACCAAAAGTAGTAACTAAAAGTTCAAAACATTCTTGAGGCCTTAAACCTTTTTTATAGTCATAATAAATCATTGTTCGAAAATCTCTTCGAGTGAGCTCCATTGCTACTAACGAATTCCCGCCAAATTCCCTGGGAAAAACAAAACTTAAAAAAAAATTAATTAACGAATGTTCTATATTCAAAATTATTGGCTGATAACCGGCCTACACGTAAAGTTCTAACGTGCCAGTGACAAACCAATGAGTAAAGAGTATCTAACTTCTTTTGGCATGCCCCTCGTATTATATACCTACTACTCACAATATTAAAGTACCTCCCGATGTCCACCAAATCGAAGTTCTGAATGTTTTTATTGCCGTAACTGAACTTTTCTACAATTATTCTAAAGTAATCCTTGGTGCATACTGGCATTGCACTGAAAACGCTGAAAGGATAATAGTACATTATTTCCTCGGTTGGCTATAATACGAGTCAGGCAATACCCGTTTCCGCAGTCATTTAAAGTGGTCATAATCTTAAACAATATGAGGCAATTAAACAAAATATGTTTGCAAGAGACCATGTAAAAATAAATAAAAAAAAATAAAAAATAAAAATGCTTTATTTCTTTAACGTGCTTAAACAATTAATACATTAAGTTCGAGTTCTCCAATTGGGTATGAAAATACCTGTAGTAGGAGTCCCCGCTCTCCTATAGCTAAAAATACGAAATTAAGTAAAGAAACAAAACATATACTTTTACTTACAAAAGTGCCTAACAAATTAATATATTTTAATATTTATTACTACTAGGGTGTGTGAGGGTGTGTGTGAATTGTGTATGTAGGGAGTATGCATGAAGATTGTGTAAGGATGTTTTTATTTGTGTATCCTTCCTAGCCTTATGACTTTGTCTTGGGATCGGATGTATAAAAGGACACTAAGAAGGGTGTGTATGTGGATGTGAAATGTGTGTGACTGTGTGTGTGAATACCTAAATTTTCTGCAATACCTAATAATTGAAATCAATATCAGTTTGGTTGAAGATAACCATAGTAATAAGTTACATAATTTTTAAGTATGATGACCGTATGATATTTACGAATGCTACTCAATGACATTTAATAAATTCTCCGTCTCGTTATAATTCAATGTTTTTATCCAAGTAGTTACTAAGTTTTTACATTCATATAGTGTTTTAGAATATATGTTAAGCTGTTTGTTGATCTTTTTATAAAGATATGTTGCTTGTCTAGTATATTGCTGTCTGGCGAAAGAGGTCTTTGTGCTAGATACAGATGTGGTTATGAGGTCCATCCTTCTCTTATTTAGAACAGTAGGGTCAAACGTTAAATGTTTATGTAGCCTCAAGGTGGTATTTAAAATATATAGCTTTCTTACTGTTAGTAGCTGATACGTAGAATATAATAAATCAGTGGAGAATATTCGTCGTTTAAAAAACATGACTTTCAATAATAGGCGTTGAGCTCTTTCTACTTCTATGTACCTTGTCTTAGAAGCCCCTCCCCAGACTGGAATACAATAGCATAATAGACTGGAATACATAGTTTAATGGAAATAACATATAAATACCCGGTTATGGTTTTCCTTCGGTTTAGCAGGAAGCAAGATTTTTATGACCAAATTTGATTTTTCTTCTAAATTATATATCCTTACGCCTAACAATTTCCTTTACCCGAACAAATTTTTTTAGTATTAAAAAAGCCATTAGATAATTTTACGCACAGTGAACACATTTTGCTACCGCGCCTTTTCAAAACTATTTTCTTTCCAACCACCACATTTTAAAAATAAAATTTAATAACTATAACACACTTATTATTGGATATATGTAGTTGGCTGTACTGGCAGGTTACGAGCTTTGCCTATTCCAAGATGAAATAAAAATAATTGATTAAAACTGGCGTGAGCAGACGTAATAAATTATTATCGAATGACGGTTTTAACTCACGTATAATTATTGTATTAGTGAAGACATAATTATATGTCTATTATTCTTGTGTGTGTGACATTTTTCCCTCCGGTCTCTTCGACTTTATGATTTTTAAACGTTAATTTTAGCCGTTAAAATTGATTTTCATATATTAATTTTTTCTCTTAAGCAAAAATGGATTTAATACATTTATTTTGCCCTAGAGAAAAAAAGAAGATTTTTGTGGATTTTCGGGTATGTTTCTATTTTTTTTTTCGTTAATTTAACATACAAAATCGCAAAATACCTATAATGTAATGCAATTGGGATAGGAAAAAAATGTGAAAAAAGTAATGTCAAAGATTAAGTATAAAGTGTATTTTCAAACAAAAGAAGGAAGACGGGCTTTTATCTTTTACGAATGACAGAATTTGACTTCTTTCCCATTGAAACCTGAACGCCGCAGCGTCATAGTGAGGTCACGAAACTGCTTAACCTACAGGAAATGAAATTTTATTTGTTGCCAACAATTATTTTTAAACATCCCGAAATATAATTATTTTATTCTATAGAATTTTTAAAACACTTTAAAAATATAGCGAACCAGAACAGATTGAAAACTTATTGAATGAAGCTTTACAAAACGGAACGCTATTCCGGTGCGTTCCGGTCCATTTCGAGTACTATATAGCTCACTGCGAAACGGAGAAAAATGCTATAACTAAATTTGCGAAGTCTCTTTCAAAATTTTGAGGTTCACTAATTGCCAACCAAAATATACATGAATTAATAACACATATCTTACTAGTATTGAAAGAGTTTCTCGAAATCTGTCTTCACGTTTATGTTTGTGAACAATTCCGGCATTAGATTTCTAAACGTGCATCGTTTGTCAAGCCGGTACTTTGCCTTCTCCACTGAACCTTTTGCACCAAGTATATAGGCTTCAAGGTAGTCTCTACCTAAAATCAAAAGCAATCGCAAAATTAATGTGCACTACACGTCTGTTCCGAAAATGCCGTTACCTCTGGCGTAGCAAAAACAGAATAGTAAGCTATCTTCACAGAGAGTACCCCGCGTGGCTTATATGTGTGCGAGCCACTGCGAGCCTGCACGTACGAACCACAGCACGCACACAACGACAATATCTCAGGCGGTTTCTGGCGGTGTGACTAGGGTCGGCAGCACTCCGCAGTCGCGCTTACGTACGCCGCCGCGCCGCGCGCCCCTTTCGGCGTTCGTCGCATGAAGTCGCATCGCCGCAAAAAAAAAAAAATGATAACGCTGCAACACTAGTATAGGCATTTAAGTCTTGCGCGGCGCGGGATTATTCTACTATTCTGTTTTTACTATGCCTCTGGTTCCACTTCCTTATTTAGAGCTGCCGCAAGATGGGGAAATATACACACGCCCAACCATAGGGAAGTGGGAGCCAATTGTCGCGTTTAACGACCCCGCATCGCTGCAGCGATGAACTGTGCAGCCGCTGCAAAGAGTTATAAACGACCATTTTACGACTTTGACAAGCATCGAGCAGCGCAAATAATTTCCGCTGCTCTCCGCAGCGTATAGGTTACACCAGTACCAACTGTAGAATGAACTAGCTTATTCCGGGCTTGTCATTGGCTAATATTGAAAGATGTGCTATTTTCATTCTACAGTTAAGTTGGTTTTACTGTATCTGTCATTTTGACGTATGGTCGTTTAACACAAATCCATCGCTGCAACCGTTGCACAACTCATCGCTGCAGCGATGCAAACTCGTTAAACGCGACAATTGTAACAACATTATCGGAATTTCTATATCTTTGATCGGAATAATGATTTTTACAACAGAATAAATGAATGAACGAATTAAATTTTCTGGAAAGTACATAGTTACAAAAGGATACTCGTATTTTATAAAGTTATATGTAAACTTAAACATTTTATAAAATTATTCGTTAAATAGAAGGGTGCCAAACGGGACCCTATTACTAAGCCTCCCCTGTCAGTTTGTCTGTCTGCATGTCTGTCTGTCTGCCACAGTCACAGGAGTCTACGGCTTTAAACGTAACAGACATATTTTTTTTTTCAGAATACGTGTTACAATGGCCTCTATCACGACAAAAAATAAAACTTAAAATTAAAAAAGTTAAACCCGTTGTCCGCATACAATAAACCTCGTGCCACCTGAGATGGCTTTTACCGAGAAGGTTATTTTTTCCGTTCGCGAAGACCGGCATGATGATGATTATTGATGATGAGAAGGTGCTAACAGTAGCTTGTCAACCTTTTCGCACCGAGGTTCATTAGTAAGATGATAGATGGCGCTAAGATCTTAAGCGGTCATTTGTTATGTACCATCATGTTTTAGGGTTCCGTACCCGTAAGATGTGATGGTACGGAACCCGTTATGCGCGAATCCGACCAGCACTTGGCCAAATTTTTTTTTGGTCGCTACAGCCAACTTGATTTACTTAAACAACGTGAAATTTAAGTCATCTTGTTAACGAAAACTGGTGATATTACTCGTCCATATGAACAACTTTTACTATGAAGCAAACCCGAAATCGCGTAAAAAAAAATCAGCTGTTTCATACATTTGGGTCGAGTAGGTATTTAACTTTTCTATGGAACACCTGATATTTTTTTCATGATTTCAGGGTTGGCTCCGTAGTAAAAGTTTTTCATATGGACGAGTACTATCACCAGTTTTCGTTAACAAAATGACTTAAATTTCACGTTGCATATATTACAATGGTAATTCTCAAGGGCATTTGAGAGCAAATATTTTTTTTAATCATTTTAATGTAGACCTAAACATTGGCGCAGATATTTTTTTAATGATCCTCCCAGGTATGATTTGAATTCCGACTTTGAGGGTATACTTAAAGGTTAAGTAAGGTTACTTGCACAAAGTAACAATTAAATCGGTCAAGTGCGAGTACGAATCGTGCCCTGAGGGTTCTGCATCGTTATCTGTATAAGAAATTAGGAGACTTGAATAAGTAAAAAATATAACCATATTATTACGTACAAAGTGTATGAAACATAATGTAAATTTAAGTTGCTCAAGCATTATTCGATATTGAATAGGAAATTAATGATTTTTAGATTTATTCCTTCACTTGGTCGAATGATCTCGCTTCGTTTCCAGATTGTAGGACACCGGGAAATATCCTACAGGTTTGTTTATCACTCAGTGAGTAGGATTTTTAGTATGAAAATCTTTTATTGCGTCGAACTAGAAACTTTACACAGGACAGGAGTATGAAGCTACATACAGGATGTAATCATGATGTGCTCATTAAATTAAACCACATCCTCTACTATTCATCCTGAACCACTTCCGTAGGAATACTTTTGATAAAACACAATAAAAATTCACTTCCCCATTCAAATTTTTAATACCTCCTTGTCATTTTCTATGGAAACTTTGTATTTTTTTTTCGCGTTTTAACAAAAGTTTTTCTATTGAAGTGGTTCAGGATGATCAGTAGAACATGTCATCCATCCATCCATCAGCCTGTTTCGTCCACTGCTGGACATAGGCCTTTCCAAGATTTCGCCACTCTTGGCGGTCCTCTTGGAAGAAATGCCCATACTCACACACGCTGGGCAGGCGGGTTGGTGAGCGCGGTGCCGAAACCCTTGCACCAGTGACGCCGCTACCCAGCATCAGCCTGTTTTATATAAGCCCCGGCAATTGGGGATGGATATACTGCCATCCATCGGTCCCAGGCAATGGTGGGCCGCTTGGTTTTGATTGAGAGCTGTTCTCTTACTCTCCCCCGAATAACTTCGAGAGGATTTGCGAGTAAGGTGGTACCTCCACAGTCGAGCCTGGCATCAGCTCTACCACCTTTAACATGTGGATTTAATGAGCACGTCATGATTACACTCTGTATACAATATACATACTTTAGAGTTTACTTTAGTACCGATATTAATTTAAAATTAAACCTCAAGCCGTTACTGAGTAAAGGACAAGGCCCTGTCAAGACACACGAACAGAGAGACGGAAAACAGTACAGTTCCGTTTTTCCATTTTGATCTACGGAACCCTAAAAACAGTTGAAGTTCCAAACATTGTGTGACTTTTGCATTATTATTGCATATTTTTACAAGACCAACTAATGTCGTGCGGGTGAAATTCTATTTCCATTTATTCAACGAACTATTTCGTTGCCAATATCTGTTGTATTTTAATTAGCCATGATCACAATCGGTGACTGAAAGTTTTGTGGTCAATTTTGCCTGAACTTTTGCCTGGGGGATGGTTATTTGAAGCTTTTTGGAGTATATCATCGGCAATTTAAAAACTTTTAATACTGTATTCATCATATTTCTACTGTCGAATACATTGGCACAACTAGGATTCATACCTGGGGCATAGTATAAATAAGTAATAGTATTCTATCTCCATAAAAACGGGCCGAAACGAACCCCCCCAAAACTCTGTACAACTCGGTTTACGACAATCGTGGTCGCACCGCAGTTACGTACGCACGTTGTCTCTGTGACGTTCCCGCGCGTTTTCGTAAATTATGGCACGAAATTACAGAGTATGTTGTGCATTGTATGATTGCTTTAATACAACTTTTATAATAATAATACAGCATTATCGAATACGTAAACAGTCAGTTGGCAGCCCTAGGGCGTGTTAAGGCGGCGCCAAGCGGCCGTAGGTATTGGTTTCAAGGACATCGCCTAGTTAAACTACTGTTGTTACCTATACTGTGCCTGGGGGCGGTCCCTGGCTGCAGCTCACGAAGCCATTATCTTGTCTGCTCTCGATTAAGTGATCGTAATAAGGCAAATAGAGATAACCTTTCATACAACGAGATCACACGCAAACCAATTAACAAGACAAATAACGCTTTAAACTAGACAAGGCATCTTTTTACATCAAAGGTGCTCTAGGGGGGCCGTGCTTCCCTGGCCCCTTCCTAGCTACGCCTATGGTCGAATACTTCCGTTTTTGGGTTCCGTACCCAAAGGGCAAAACAGTGCCCTATTAAAATCACTCTGCTGTCTGTCTGTCTGTACGTCTATATGTCACGGATCTCTAGCTCGTACACGGAATGAGTTGCAGACCTGAAATTTGGATATTTTGTGTAAATGTCAACCCAAAACCAATTAAATTAGTATTAGTGGGTTGTCAAGTCATTGTCTAGAGTTCACTGGGTAGAAAACGAATATTTTTTTATAAATTTTTATCTTTAAATGTATAAAAATGGCAGGCCGTCAAAGTTTTCTAGTTTTGACCATTATTGTTATGGGGTCTATCCCAAAAACTTAACTACATAGTTGGTATTTAGAATTTCTATGTATTTTGTTTCATATTTAAACAACAAAGTAGAACTAAAACGCCTATTCATACTGTAGTTTATTAGCTGTGACCAAAACAATTTTTTTTACACATTCACACTGGGAATCGGCCAATTTTTTATTCTAATTTTTTTACTTTTATGTCTCATGATTACTTCTTAAACTTTTTCTATTATTTTTACAAAGTTCCTTTTGCTTGTTCACAATTTTTCAAATGGTACCAACTTAACTTGCCTAAACAAAAAAATCGCTATGACAGATAGATAGACGGACACACAAGTCATACTACAAAAATTCCCAGTGTCAAGTGAGTCAATTTCCTTACAAGTTATTTACAATAATATAAAAAATATCCAAAAAAATATTAATACTTACTAAATTCCCTTACGGTAAAGTGATTTTGCTTCTTTGCCCAAGTGTCCAACACGTCAATAGCATCCTCCATATCCTTCTGGGTTTTAAAACCTATAGCTTTTTGAATTTCGGCTCTTTGAGTAGGAGAGACATTATAGATCGGATGGTTTGGGTCACCTCTCATTATAAAGATCACACGCAGCTGATAGACTCAACGTCTCAACCAGGACTAATTATGAAGTGGCTGTTGACGCTTACTTAAAAACCTTTTTTTATGAACAATGATAGGATATAATACTTAAGTGAAGATACGTATTCCAATTGAAATAAAGGCGATTTTATGGCCCCAAGGCAACGCTTCTTAGCAGTGAATGCTTAATAGTTTGTTTGTTTGATTTAATGAAAAATAAGTAAGTAAAAAACCTTTTTAAAAACAAGCTCTAATGGTATGGACTAAAATGCATAAGTTTAGATCTTTGAAACTGGTAAATATTTGATGTTGAATTATTTGTTTTCAAAAAGCTTGTCGCGCGTATATTTCGGCAAGTATTTATTTAAATCAATCATTGACGCGACAAGCTTTTTGAAAACACACAATTCTTCATAAATCATAATAAATCAGTTTCAGCAATCTCAACTTGTTTTATTCATTTTAGTCCATAGCATTGAAACTTGTTTTTAAAATGGAAGAAAGAAATAAAATGGCTTCTATTTATTATTATTAGAATGCATTACCTACTAGAAAAGATCAATTAGAAACAAATTTTAACGGCAGAACATGATAATCAAGTTATCTTGTCATCAAGACAAGCGCGCTACCGATTGCGCCACCGAGATACTTATCCTAGACCGCTGAATTTTTCTACTATACTTGCCCACAGAATATTTTTGCAACTATTTGATCTAATCAGCAATTAGTTCAGGTCAGTTCAGTACGATAATTCCACGGGCCAGGATACGAATCTGCGATTGTCAAACTATAATCTATACGGAATGTTCATTAAATAACGCCAAGCCGAAAACGCTAAAAGATAAAGATAAGATAAAAGAAAAAAATGTATTTATTCACAAAAAAAACTAGGTAACAAACTAATCGCCATTAAACTTATATAGGTGTGTCTAAAAGCAAAGGCTTGTCAATGATATGAGATAGAGAAATTGGCTCAAAAGACCTTCGTCATCTACTTTGAAGAAAAAAAAACTGCGTAAAATTTGACTTACCTTAGCCGGAAATCAAACTTGCTAATTGGCGAAAATCCATGGCTACAAAAAAACTAGGTCTCTCTCTCTCTCGTTCTCTCTCTCTCTCTCTTGCGTTCCAAAACTAATGCTCACATCAATTTGAACACTGACAACAAGATAGCAATTTATTTTAGCATGAGTTTGAATGAGTGAGGAAGAGAGCTCGTACATCTACACTGAGAATCTTCTTCTCTATACATATAAAATGCAACATCTGTCTGTCTGTCTGTTCGTTCGCTTATAACTTTTTTTGATGCAGTTTTCACTGAAAGATAAAGCATTTGTTTTTGAAGGTTTGAGGCTATGTATCATCACGCTATGATAAAAGGGAGCAGCGCAATGAGAGTTTTAGTGAAATATGTCAAAGGTTCGCCACCGTAGCGTATTCGACCGTCGTGGGTTTAATCCCCCACACCAGTAAAAACTTATTTTTGTATTTTTTATTTTAGGCTCAGAATAAATAATTTCTTTTGAAAAAAACATTTAAGCCTAGGTTATATTTATCCTTTTACACAATACAAGTACCCTGGCGTCATCTGGCGCTTAAAAACAGTAGCTCAGCGCTGTACGAACAGTTCACATTGATTGTAGGTACATTATGACTTTAGTAGGTTTTCCATTTCTAATAATATCAAATAAATATAAATATTTTGCTTTTGTAAGCTTTTCACTGCGTTAAATACACAATAAGAAGTTCATAAATTAAATATTTTCAAGACATATTTCGGTCTACTTTGGGGCTGGCATCAGTGGAATAAATGATTTTTATGTAGTTAATTAAAATATATATAACCTTATGTTACGACTAATTAGTAAAACCTACGTTTAACAAAAGTCATTAAAAAAAATTGTGTGTTAGAAGATCCATCTGGTGCGCAGTGCACCAAAAACCCTGACATTTAAAAACGAACGCAGAGTACATTGAATAGAATCAGGGATGAGCAGGAAATGCACGTGAAAGCCGCTAGATGGCACTGGGTAACCAAGTTACTAAATATGACATGACTGTATTTTCTTTGTTTATATCAACTATAACAGCGATGGAATTTAATGCAATCAATGATTAATTTAAACATAAAAATAATAAGTAGTGTCTTATCTGACTTTAAGTTCAATACGAAAACTGAAATATAGATTTGCCTTAGCCGTCAAGCCATATTAGTGACTAAAATTAAATAGATAATTTGTGATGTGTCTGTTATCATAATCACAAAAAAATTGTGTTATTACATTACTATGTAACATTTTAAGGGTTCCGTGACGCCGTCTGTCCGTCCGTATGTCACGGGTCTCCTTGCAGATGGAATGAGTTACCCATAGATCTAAAAATGTGGATTTTTGGTGTAAAATGTAACCAAAACCGAATATTAAATTAAAAAATGAATTAAATAAACATTCAGGTGGGGTCCCATACATGAAAAAAACTTGAGAACCACTCAATCGATTTTGATGCAGTTTTCACTGAAAGATAAAACATTTCTTCGGAAAGGTTTTAGGCTAGGTATGTACATATCATGACAAAAGCGCAATGAGAATTTTAGTGAATCATGGAAGGTTCGCCGCCGTAGCGTAGTCGATCGTCGCGGGTTCAAACCCCGACTGGTAAAATTTGTTTTCACATTTTTTTTTTATATTATATTCAGAATAAATATTTTCTTTCTTTTGTACAAAAAAAGGTGTGGGACTGGAAGATGGGTACGGGATCTCCTCAAGGGACAACAGCAGACCCTTCGAGTTTGGGCTTATTTGATTGGTGTTTATTAGCACTTTGGTAAAACATGGTTACCAAGGTCTGCTGAAGGGACTGGAAGGTGGGTACGGGATCTTCTCAACGGACAACAGCAGACCCTTCGAGTTAGGGCTTATTTGATTGGTATTTATTAGCACTTTGGTAAAACATGGTGACCAAGGCCTGCTGAAGGGACTGGAATGTGGGTACGGGATCTCCTTAACGGACAACGGCAGTCCCTTCGAGTTAGGGCTTATTTGATTGGTATTTATTAGCACTTTGGTAAAACATGGTGACCAAGGCCTGCTGAAGGGACTGGAATGTGGGTACGGGATCTCCTTAACGGACAACGGCAGTCCCTTCGAGTTTGGGCTTATTTCATTGGTATTTATTAGCACTTTGGTAAAACACGGAGACCGATGCATATTGTCGTTCAAAAAATCATATCCTTTTGCTTTTCTTATTTCCACGAAAATCTCTTCGACGCGGGCGGAGCCGCGGGCAAAGGCTAGTATTGCATATTTAGAACGCGCTTCGCTCTAGATGACATCATTTTATGAGCTTGTCTGAGTGTGACACACATACATAGTGACTTCCAATGTTCCAAAGAAAACCAGCCAAGTGCGAGTCGGATTCGCGCACGAAGGGTTCCGTACTATCATCTATAAAAACGGCAAAAAATCACGTTTTTTGTATGGGAGCCCCCTTTAATATTTATTTTATTCTGTTTCTTAGTATTTTTTGTTATAGTGGCAACAGAAATACATCATCTGTTAAAATTTCAACTGTCTAACTATCACGGTTGATGAGATACAGCCTGGTGATAGATGGACAGCGGAGTCTTAGCAATAGGGTCCCGTTGGTTACCCTTTGGGTACGGAACCCTAAAAATGAAGCGAGTTGTAAATTGTATGTGAGCTAAATAATAATAATGAAGCAAGAACGGTAGGTTTGGACAAAAAGTTTTTATATGCGAGTTCGCGAAATGATACTGGCCACTTGCATTCTCTGTACATTATTAAAAAAAATACAACGTTATCGATCGGTCTTCCTTGATAACAGCATTCTTTGTATCTAAAGAATAATTTCGGGCAGCCTATGTTGTTTACATTATTTGAATAAGCTGGAGGAGTCGAATTATGTTATGTATGACTGAAAGCAGCCTTCGAACGCATCAAACTGAAAGCAGCTTATTTCCGTCAAGTTGGCAACTTGCGTGCAAAAAAAAATGTCCGCATAAAGTTCATTGGAAGTAAGTATTTATTGTTTGTTTGTTTATTTAATTACGCTTAATTTATTCACTCACACTGTGCATTGAAAAACGTAGTATGATACACGTGCGTAAGGGCAATAACTTACTCGTAACGTTTAAAACACTCGCTTATCGCTCGTGCTTCAAATCGTTCCTCGTATAAGCTATTGCCTCCTTTACGCACTCGTAGCTACTAAGCCGACGATGTATGGCTTTTAAATAAATAAGAAAAAAAAGAACCAAATCAACATTATTTGATTTGTAAAATATTGTCGCAGTCGCGAATAATACCTAATGGTTTGTTGGTATTTCTAAGCTATATACATAACACTGGTGGGCCTTGAAAACGAACATGTTTTGGATGAAACTAGTATCTGATACAGATTAGTTACCTATACCCTAAATAGCGACCTTCATTAGTTGAATTAGCTGATCAATTCACCATTTGTACCAGTTTTTGGAGAAACAGCAAGGTAGTATTTTGATGAAAGTACACGGTCTTTTCATGCTGGGTAAGACATTGATCCGAAATATATCTCACAATAATTTGTTTTTATGTGTTTTATTAGTTTTATATACAACGTGAAATAAGTCATTTTTCGTCACGAAAACTCGTGACAGTACTCGTCCATATGAACAACTTTTACTATGGAGCCAACCCTGAAATCGTGAAAAAAATTTTAGCTGTTCCATAGAAAAGTTAAATACCTACTCGACCCAAATGTAGGTATGAAACAGCTGATATTTTTTTCACGATTTCAGGGTTGGCTCCATAGTAAAATTTGTTCATAAGGACGAGTACTTCGATATCACCAGTTTTCGTTACCAAAATGACTTAAATTTCACGTTGTATAGCTCAGAGAGTCTAAGTACTAGAAAACTGTAATTTGGCATGGATTTGGATATACATATATGTAATTACGCCAACAAAGTGGTAAAATAAAATCTTGAAAGAAAAAAAATTTTTTTTTGTTTGCTTTCCCTACACTTAAACAGGGGATTAGTTTTTTTCGCGCCAGCGCAGCCCGATGTTTTGAGTTTTCATGTCTTTCAAAAATATTGTGGGTTGCAAAATATTAAGTGCCTTTATAGTGCTAATTTTTGTTACAGTCCTGCCAGATAAACGGTCGTTTTTGATATGTACAAAATTTCACAGAAGTAGTATATATAACGAAATTAAAAGTAAAACTATCACAGCTAAGTAGGCTTTACAAGTTAACGAGTAATAGTCGACCAACTTAATTTTGCAGTTTTGTTTCATGCACCTCATAAGTTTGTAATTTTTATTCAAATCATTTAAGTCTATTAACTTATTTGAACGGTACAAAATCCTCAGGCACGAGTCCGACTCGCAATTGACCGCTTTACTAACAAAACAACTAAGAACATAAAACTCTTTACTCTATGATAGATATTTGGCATATAACATAAGATTTGTGAACACGAAGTACTTCGTGCTTGTGATCGTGGATGATGTTAAGAGGATAGGTTCCGAAAAACCATAATTTATTCTTCCTTGTTTGAAGAAACCAGCGATATTAGATATTTGAAAAAATTTCGACTTCTGGCAAGAATATAATGCACACTCTTATCGAAACAGAATCTTCAGACGTTATTCCAACATTGCAAACCGCAACACGCAACCTGCGTGGACACGCTGGCGCCCTCTCATGTTTCCAGGGCTGGGGCTGCTGGTTCGGCGGCGGCCGCTGCTGAGCTCTCCAAGGGGCGTAAATATGCGACAATAGGTTCAAGCTAGATGTTTACGCCTTTTGGGGTTGAGACAATGGGAACATGGGGTCCAGAGGCGCGATAATTTATCAAGGACCGGAAAGGTACGGGGTGCTGCGGTCGCGCCTGCTTTTCGCGACGGGTGTGGTACGCACACAGCATGCTCGGTTTGCGCCCACCTTCCATGCGTGTACACTGTTAAATTTGCTCATCAGTAAATATCCGGAAATTGACATTTTTAATGTCAATTTACCGAAGTTTATAGCCTATGTAAGAGTTTTTTTAAGCATTTAGTTTTATTATTACTTTAATATTTAGTTTGGTAATATATGTTGTTGAAAACAAGACTGTTTTAGCTTACGAGTTGGTGACAAGCACTGTAAGTAGGCTAAGGTTCTTATGTGAAAATAAATAAATAAAGGACCTCTCTGTCAAGCTGATAGATACCAGCGGCGACCGGCGGACTGGCTCTTATCTGGGCCAGCGTATAAGTCTTGCCATACAGAGAGGTAACGCGGCCAGTATTTTGGGCACTCTCCCGCAAGGAAGTGATCTGGAGGCAATCTTTTTTTTGTGATTTTTGCATGTGTACAGGTTTGTGTTTTTGTTTTTTTTTTCTTAGGATTATTTAATTTCTGTTATTAAATCTTCTGTTTTATTTATAGTTAGTTTATTTAAGTTTTTGTATCTTGTTAGCATAAATGCTGTTATTTTAATTTAAAAGTAAAAGACTTTGTTGTGATAAGTACCTAAACATAAAATATTATTAACATTCATAAAATACACAAATCAAAAGATTTTAAATAATATGACGGCAAGACGATTATGGCCGTAGGTAAAGTATTGCATCCAAATAGACATAATTAGCTATTGGGACACACTTGCAGTATATTACAAAACGATCAAAGTCCCAAAGTCCCAATGTCTCTCATTAATCACAGTTGCACAAAATAGTATAATAATAAGCAAAAACATATTTTTAATGATTTCAGCAAGATTTCAGTATAATTGGATATTCCCTATGCGTTAAATAGAAACTTTATTTTTGCAAAACCTAGGAGGAAATTATTAATGGCGCTTATAACAGATGATAAATTTTAATTAATTATGGATAAAATATTATACCATGTATCCTGTTGTTTTCGCTGTGCACTGACTAATATGAAGCCAAGGATTCACCAGTTGGTTAATAAAGTGCAGCCATAGTGCTCTCAGTGGTTGCATTTGCATGTTTTACTAATATGAAGCCAAGGATTCACCAGTTGGTTAATAAAGTGCAGCCATAGTGCTCTCAGTGGTTGCATTTGCATTTTTTACTAATATGAAGCCAAGGGTTCACCAGTTGGTTAATAAAGTGCAGCCATAGTGCTCTCAGTGGTTGCATTTGCATGTTTTACTAATATGAAGCCAAGGATTCACCAGTTGGTTAATAAAGTGCAGCCATAGTGCTCTCAGTGGTTGCATTTGCATGTTTTACTAATATGAAGCCAAGGATTCACTAGTTGGTTAATAAAGTGCAGCCATAGTGCTCTCAGTGGTTGCATTTGCATGTTTTACTAATATGAAGCCAAGGATTCACCAGTTGGTTAATAAAATGCAGCCATAGTGCTCTCAGTGGTTGCATTTGCATGTTTTACTAATATGAAGCCAAGGATTCACCAGTTGGTTAATAAAGTTCAGCCATAGTGCTCTCAGTGGTTGCATTTGCATGTTTTACTAATATGAAGCCAAGGATTCACCAGTTGGTTAATAAAGTGCAGCCATAGTGCTCTCAGTGGTTGCATTTGCATGTTTTACTAATATGAAGCCAAGGATTCACCATTTGGTTAATAAAGTGCAGCCATAGTGCTCTCAGTGGTTGCATTTGCATTTTTTACTAATATGAAGCCAAGGGTTCACCAGTTGGTTAATAAAGTGCAGCCATAGTGCTCTCAGTGGTTGCATTTGCATGTTTTACTAATATGAAGCCAAGGATTCACCAGTTGGTTAATAAAGTGCAGCCATAGTGCTCTCAGTGGTTGCATTTGCATGTTTTACTAATATGAAGCCAAGGATTCACCAGTTGGTTAATAAAGTGCAGCCATAGTGCTCTCAGTGGTTGCATTTTCATGTTTTACTAATATGAAGCCAAGGATTCACCAGTTGGTTAATAAAGTGCAGCCATAGTGCTCTCAGTGGTTGCATTTGCATGTTTTACTAATATGAAGCCAAGGATTCACCAGTTGGTTAATAAAGTGCAGCCATAGTGCTCTCAGTGGTTGCATTTGCATGTTTTACTTTTGATAGTTGATTTATATTTGTATCGTTTGTTTAATTTTCTTATTTACATTCCCCATTTGGACTCCTAGGGGGGCGTAGTATTTTAGTTTTAGCACAGCGCTGTGTGAGGCGCAGAGGGTGAAAGGTTGGCAGTCCCTGGCTTAGACCTATCTTTGCGATTTTATTGGATGATGTAAAATGCAAGTACAGTACGCCCAAAGTTATAATGCGCATAAAAATCTATAGCCAAGCGCTCGACGTGCAAAGTCTGTCTTTGATTCTGTAGAATGTGTAATGAAATACGAATTTTGCCGAACAGTGGCGAAGATTTGTTTGCGCAATATATCTTACTGTATTCGTAATATCGGGATAAACCCCCCCTCCTTTAATTGTGTTTTCGCAATAAAGACCAATTTCTATTTTCTTCTTTTATTTTGCCCTGAATAAAACTTTCAACCAACAAAAACACAGATAATTTTAATTAATGACGTACCCAAATTATGGAGCAAAATCCAGCAGTACATCGCACATGTGAGACAAATGATTCGATTTGAACCATTTTCAGTCCACCACGCATGTGAGATGTGATATGGGTTTGGTTACAAGTTTGACCATATTTCGAACTATTCCTAACCTTAGACATGGCTGTACCGACTAAATTTTAGACTTAGTGTAAAGGTAACTAGGTTATCCAGCAAAATCTGTCCTGCTCGAACGCTTTCATTTAACACATGTTTATCCTGGTCAGCGGGAGCGCGCCGCATAGAAAACTCGAGGTTTCGAGGTGTTTTTTTTATTATTTTGAAAGGATGTGTGAGATGTTGACCATTTTATATTACATTTTTTAAGACGTTTATTTTAGTATAAGCTTTATTGTCCAAAACTCAACAAAGCTTACTGAAATGATATTTAGATCAGTTCAGACCTATCTTTGTGATTTAGATGGATTGAGGAAAATGTAAGTATTCGTGTATCGAACGGCTGAAATATCAATATCTAAGAGTGAAATAAAACATATATTTTTCACAAAGTTGTATCATCGCTATACCGGGTGTAAAAGCAAAGGCAAGCATCCTTTAAGGGTGTGTTACTATGATCGGTAAAGATATTATTTTAAATACTGGGATCTCTAAATAAAGTACCAGTACCTCATAATAAGACGATTTTCTTTACTCAAAATACACTAATCGCGTGGACACTGTCACTGGTCGCTGGCCACTCGGATGAGGGGTGCGGGTTGCGGGGTGCAATTAGGTATGTGGGGCGGCCGGTGAGCTGCGTAGCCATAGCTTAGAAAAATTATGGAATTTTTGGTGAAAATTCAAGGTATTTTTTTTTTCTCGTAATGACGTCAGAATCTTGTATACTGTCATACCCTAAAGGGAATCTTGACTTTGCATTTACACCCTGTATAATGGATTAAAATTTAAAATGAATTTGCAAAGAGACGAAATCGGGTTAACCCCCTCTTAAAAGTACAAATATAAGCACAAATTAATAAAAACCTTAATAATGTGATGTTACTCATCTCCCGCCCCCTTCCTCTGGTGTTAATCCAAGTTCACCCAAAACCTAATCAATAAGTGAATACGTACAGTGGAGACCGCATCAAGTTAGACACTTCGGACTTTGTACCTATCTTATATTCTTCTCTGTACAGGCTAATGTCGTACTGCAAGTGTATAGCTTAATGTCGTCTCCACTATACCTAATTACTTAACCTGTAGGCCTACCATAGGTTTTGCTTACTATACAGGTTAACGTCTGCGTAAAATATTTATATGAGAAATTGTGCAGCAACTCATGGTAGGCCTACAGTTTGCTAACAAATGGACGAATTCATCTTTCACATCAATATACTACTATTGTTATGTTTTTTGCGTAAATAACTAGGTAACATAATATAGAAACCCATGTCATGGCAGGGTCACGATTTACCGTGGTGAATTTTGATTCGATCTTATTAGAACTTGGTTTCAAACGGAGCAAAAATTAAATAAAAGTCTTAAACCCTCATAAAAAATATTTTTTTTTAATGAAAATACAGTTGCAAGCACTGTAGTTTACACATTAGTAGTATTTATTTTGCTATCATAGGTATTCTTATTTAAGTTCACACCCTATTTATAATTCCCATTCTCTTAATTAATAACTCCATCCATCCATCAGCCTGTTTCGTCCACTGCTGGACATAGGCCTTTCCAGGATTTCGCCATGCTTGGCGGTCCTCCTGGAAGAAATGCCCATACTCACACACGCTGGGCAGGCGGGTTGGTGAGCGCGGTGCCGAAACCCTCGCACCAGTGACGCCGCTGCCCGTCACCAGTCTGTTTTATATAAGGCCCGGCAATTTGGGATGGATATACCGCCATCTACCGGCCCAGGCCATGGTGGGCCGCCTGGTTTTGCCTGAGAGCTGTTCTCTTACTCTCCCCCAAATAACTTCGGGAGGATTTCCGAGTAAGATGATGGTACCTCCACAGTCGAGCCCGGCATCAGCTCTACCACCTACATAATAACCACCTAATAACTAGTCGACACTTAAAGCTCTAAAGGAACCAGGCATTCCCGTGTACTCGTCATTGAACTTCCCAGAAAGTCTTTTTGCTTCATCTGTTCTATAATTCTCCACCTCCTTCATTCTTGCTATATGATCGTCTTTACAAACCTCTTCGAAGATTCGATCTGAAAAATACAAACTTACCAGATAACGCGCGAATTGAATGCAGAGCTCTTACACACACACCCGCTGTCTTTATTTTTTCTTTGTTTTTCATTAACATTTAGTTACATTATTATAATGAACAGTGCTGCTGTAAGATCACATGTGATCTATCTCAGCATCACAATAAATTATACAAAGGATTTAGCCAATAACTAGTGTGCTGAGGTACAAAAACTTTAACACTTTATGAGACTAACTTAAGCAATAAAGATAAACAGATATTGAAATAGCAATAACCACGAATCAGTGCTACTAGTCAGCATTCAACAGACGAAATCACGCAGGCTTTCCTCTCTTTGTGTAACAATGGTAACCAGCCAGCCAGCACTACACAGTGCGAGGGAAGTGTGATCACAGGGGGCCTTGCCCATCAGATCATATAACAGAATATCTTTTTCTGCCTATTCATCAAGCGCTATCGAGCTCGATATGGTTTGCTATGCTAAACTAGACGGCGCGGCGGTGCTGTATAGCTAGCACAGTTAATATTGTATCGACTGTCATCTTTTTCTAAACCTCTATCGTAAACCATGATTGTTTCCACTTAGCTAACATTGTACTTGGGAAAAAACGAGATAGAGATGCTGATACAGTCTGTATCTACTTTATCGCGTTCACAGAACTGTTTGTCGATGAATCGAAAGAAAAATCGATTTTGTGAATGAACGAAACCTCTTCCTGATAAACGACTAATTTAATGAGTCTCTGTTGCACTTTAGAAGGCATGTAAAAATGAGAGTTTTGGAAATGGCAGGACAGCATCAATAATCCGGTGTAATTTTTGTTAGAAGTGACTAAATAGCCGTTAGCGGCTCCCTTAGTTTTAATTATATTCGACCGCTTGGGATAGGTTGCGCGCGTGCGACGGAAGACGAGCGAAGTGAGGAGGAGCGGTTAGGTTGACATGGTAAGTATATATTAGGGAGCCGAGCGAAGCAGAGTGGAGCGAGGCGACCCCTGCCGTTTTAACAGAATTTACGACATGCAGAAAACATAATTTTCCGAGCATTTTCCCATGACTTACGGTTCAATGATTCATTAAATTAAAGGACCGCTTCCTTTTCCGAATTGTATTAGTTCGTGCTAAGGAAGATATTCCATCAGCTAAATTATGACTCACGGTCCAATAATTTTAAAAGGGCCGCTAGCGAACCTTTAGTCACTTCCATTCTTGTTTACTTTTCAATTTTCATGCATTATAACCTCTCAAAAAAGTAAATGTGAAATTAAATATATTTAATGGTAGGTACCATTTAATATCTTTGGTGAAAGCCATTTTAATATTCTTATTATTTGACCATTTCTCAAGTGTAAAGTTGAATTTTTCGAATAGGTATATAATATCGAAAACTTAAATTCTAAGATCGATTAATAGCGAGTCGGGTCGGTCTTAGAAAAAGAAATAGGTACATACACGAAATTATTTTATAGATCCAGAAAGAGAATCACGGAGGCCCAACGAAGAATTTTGGTAGATTTACATATAGCTTAAAATAAAAATGAGTTGCTTCAGTCGCACAACATTATAAGGCCTAGCCATTTTGTGGTTTTTGGTCTGTTAATCGGTTAGTCGATCAAAACTCCACAAAGTATGATATATTATAATCCACACATTTTGCACAACAAAACAATATTCACGCTCTATCGAACTCTATCACCACCTCCTTGGGTCGGTGATACAGCTTTCCTCCAAAAACGTCAAAAAGTAGAAAGAAAGGTGTAACAATGTTAGCTAAAGAAGAAAGAAAAAATTAAAAAAAAACAAAGGTTTCTTTCGATCTGTCAAAATAGAAAGACTTGCTTATTTCTTGGTACAATGTTAGCTAAATAGAAAGGACGATAAGATTGGCTGCCATCTTGGAATAACTGTCAAAATCGAAGAGATACAGGCTCTATCGAGCTCATATCGACTGCTATGCTAGCTACGCTGGAGGGAAGTGCTCTCGCCACGCTCCCGCCCTTCGCCTCAACCCCCAACTGTAGTCCACTCGCGCGTTATAGCTAGACAAGACAAGCAAGTATTATATTATACTCAGTAGGCACATTAGCATTACGTACCATGTACTTTTTGGAGTGACGGTCCTGTACCGCCATAATCAGAAGGTAAGCACTCCTTATCTATAAACTTGTGCAGTGTTTCGTGGTTGCTGTGGATTTGAATACGGTTTCCGAGCTTCTCACTCATGCCTTGCTTTAATATACCTACGATGGTCTCAACGAATTTAGAATCGTATATCAAGTGTATGGCCTTTAATCTGCAACCGTAGCCTTCCTGCAATGAAAACGTGCATTGTATAACATAAAAAAAGTTATCAACAAATGTATCATCATTCATGGTATGCTTTGAACGAAGAAGCTTATAACCATACTACAGCGCTAACTACCTATAACACGGTCACGCACGCCAAAACATCATACCTTCTATTATAATTCAAGACTTCAAGACTAACAAAGACAGCGATTCCATCAAAGAGAACAAGTTTATGAGTAATATAGAGATAGAGATACATCCACCCTGTTTGGTCTACTGCTCTACATAGGCCATTCCAAGATTTTACAAATCTTGGTGGTCCTCTTAAAATAGTGTTGGGTTGAAAATGTTGCACCAGTTACGCCGCTGCCCGTCACCTGTCTGTTTTAAATAAGGCCCGGATAGATATTCCCTCAGTCGGACCCAGGCAATGGTGGGCCGCCTGGTTGTGCCTGTTTGAGAGCTATCCTCTTACTCTCCCCGAAAAACTTGTGGGATTTGCGAGCAAGATGGTGGTACGCTCTATCACCTCAATAAGGGTCATTAATTTTAGCGTGTGGGTTGGACTGGCTAAATACGTATTCACTTAAAATGACAACATAATAATTTCTAATTAAACAACCAGTGGGTCCTGTGCAAGCTGACATATTATAGTGCTCAAACACAACAGTTATCACATCAGATATGTATCCTTAAGTCTAAAACTATAAAACAAGTAAATAGTTAAATAGAAAATCTTTGTCGAAATGTATAAAAAATAATACGAAACTAAACAGTATTACTAACATATATTACGTGTTGACGTTTAACAAGGAGAAACACAAAAAAGCCAAATTAAAAAAATTTAAAAATATCATCTTTTTATATACATTTAGTGTCTAATACTTATGCTTTGAAGGAAAATAGTTTCAGTTTCCTAAAGACAATAAGGCAAAACCCATGTTTGTCTACTGTGTAAAAGTTGTGGTAATAAATACCTACCCTCAGACATAGGCGTAACTAGGCAGGGGCCAGGAGTGCACGCCCCCCCCCCCCTCCCCCAGAGTACCGTCTGTTCCCCCCCCCCAGAAATACGGGCGTCATTGATGTAAATCTATGCTTTATCCAATTTAAGGCGAGGAATTGGTAAACTTTTAATTTTAAATCGGCGCCTTATGGGCGTGAAGTGAGGCACTTACTCCATACAATGCGCTTACGAACCAGCTTATGCCGTAAGGTCGTATGCGGCAAAACAGTATTTTCCATTTAAAATGATAACTATAAGTAATTTAATAAATCCAATCAGTCATGTTGAAGTAATTTAAATAAAAAACTTAGAGGCTTCATTCGCTCCCGTTTGTCAGTAAAATAGAAATCTCTGTTTTAAAAGAGGTTTTCTAAATATTTTTTTCTCTGCTATGAAAATTAATCAATCAACTTCATCTTCGGGCAAAATGATGTCAATAAAATGCTTGATTTGGTATATAAGTTGGTATTTACATGTGTTTTTTATTGTTTAGAAAAATGGAGATCCATGTCGCCAAAATTTCCAATGGTTTTGTATTTTGGTTTGTATGTTATCTCGTTGTATTGAAGGTTATCTCTATTTATCTTATTACGATCACGTATTTAAGAACAGATATTTTTTGATGGGTTCATGTGTTGGAGCCAGGGCCGCCCCCTCCCCCCCCCAGCTACAAGTCCTAGCTACGCCAATGCCCTCAGTTAATGATTTTTATTATGATGAATCAGCTTTGTAAGTAAATCTTTAAGTACCTGTAACATTATCATCATTTTGCCAAACACGACGGGGTTCAGTTTGGTTACAATATCAGTCAGGGATATGTTTTGAAAATCGATGATGTTCTCAAATCCGTAGACGTACTCGTTGAGCATGTTGTATTCAGACACCTGGAAGACATTGGACATAAATAACAGGTACGTCAATTTGGTAACGTTCAAAATATTAATATTGCCGCATACAATTTAGGAACCGACTACACAGACCGAGTTATGCGCTACGCTGTGCGAAGCCGTTTCTTGTTTCCTTTTTAGGGTTATAGCTTCGCCATGTCCGTCTGTCCACGGCTTAGCTCAAAAATTATGAGTAGTAAAAAGCTGTAATTTGGCATGGATATACATATTCATCACGTCGACAAAATGGTGAAATAAAATCTCGAAAAAATATTTTACGTAAATTGGAGATGATTTTTTTTTCTCGTCTATCCTTTAGTATGGGGTATAGTTGGATAGGTCGTTCAAAAACATTGTGGTTGTGTGAAAACCATTTTTCGATTTAGGGATCCGTTGGCGAAATATTTTTGTTACAGTCAAGTGTAACTGCTGGTTACTGCTGGCTAAACGGTTGTTTATGAATATGTGAAAAAATTCACAGAAGTATAGGAAAAGTTAAAAGGAAAACTATCACAGAAGATCTATCTAAGAAGGCTTTACAGGTTTACGAGTACAGGTCGCGCCAAACTTTAAGCCCCCTCTAAACACGACAATGTATGAACCGTTCTTCTAAATGTATGGGACTAGAAGTTTGGCGCGATCTGTATTAGTAGACCAACTTATAAAATGTACTGGGCAACTATGAAAACCTACACTGCGCATGGCCCGACACGTACTTGGCCGGTTTTACTCTTTAGTGCGTAAAAATCTGAATAAATAAAAAATTAAGCACTATCTATCTCCAATATATCGCTATGACCGACCGCGGAACGCAAAACACAGACCACGGCTCTGTGTGGTAGTAACTTTTCTTTATAAAGTGATTTTCATTTATACTTATAAAGCCAAATTCATACTGGAGACTCAGTAAGTGACAAGGTTCAATGACCCTGTTTGCGAAATACGAAAGATATTTTTGTGCCCCAATACATGTACAAGAACAATCTTGCTTGACTCAATTAGTATAGAAAGTCTAAATTTAATTTTGCTTATTTCACAGAAAGCATCTTGAGTGTTGGGTTTCCAGTATGAATTTGGCTTTACCGAGTGTAAATAGACTGCTACCATTAAATGAAACCACATATTCTACCGACTCTTCTGAACCACTTTTCCCAAGAATCATACCCGCGGACACCCTTAGTTTAGGAAATAATTGAGTTCCAAACAAAAATGCGAGTTGGTTAAACAGCTTCTGGTTTCACGGATGACGCTCTCTCTAAACTCGCCCCTATGTCGGTGCGTTAGGGTTCGCGCATTTTTGTTTGTAACTCAATTATTTCCTAAACTAAGGGTGTCCGCGGGTATGATTCTCGGGAAAAGTGGTTCAGTAGGGTCGGTAGAATATGTGGTTTCATTTAATGGTAGCAGTCTATTTACACCCGGTATAAACGAAAGTCACCTTATAATATAGTAACGAAGTATAGGTACTTACAGTAATCATGTATCTGGCAATGTCCACCAAATTAAAGCTTTGAATCTGCTTATTAGCATCAGTGAACCTATTAATAGATACTCTGTAATAATCCTTGGTGCATACTGGCATTGAACTGAAAGTGCTGAAATAATATATTCATAGATAAACTACAGACCATTCACTATAAGAAGTCCCCGTGGCCGCGTTCAGTTTGATCGCCCGCCGACGACGCCCGGCGATCATGCCATCTCTTTTGCACGCATTGGTTTTGTATATGCTATCCTGCTGTCAGTGATTAGTGGGCGATCAAACTGAACGCGGCCCAGGAAGTGTATGTTTGAATCATTCGAATTTCAATTCGCATACGAATCCGCATGATTCGCATACGAATACAATACTAATTTTAAGTTTTCGTATGCGAATCATGCGGATTCATATGCGAAATGAAATTTGAATGATTCAAAAATACACTCCCAGGGGACTTCTTATAGTGAATGGTCTGTACACGCCAATGTTAATCATTTTTATTATTTATTTAAACAATACACAATACGACGGTTCAGCGTTTAATATTCGTTGCTAAGCAGGTACACTTTGTTAAAATATATCCACCATCCGTCTATCAGCTCGCCTGTTTCATCCACTGCTGGACATACTCGTAGGCCTTTCCAAGATTTCAGCACTCTTAGCGGTCCTTCTGGAAGAAATGCCCGCATACTCACCACGCTGGGCAGGTGGATTGGTGAGCGCGGTGTCGAAACCCTCGCACCAGTGACGCCGCTGCCCGTCACCGTCTGTTTTCTAAAAGGTTTGGTAATTGGGGGTGGGTATGCTGCCATCAGTTGGTCCCAGGCAATCGTGGGCCACCTGGATATGCCTGTTTGAGAACTGCTCTCTTACTCTCCCCTGAATAAATTTGGAGGGGGGGCTCGCGAGTAAGATGGTGGTTGTTCTTGGTGGTTCTGTACCCGAAGGGTGCCATATGGGACCCTATTTCTAAGCCTCCGCTGTCTGTCTGTCTGTCCGTCCGTCTGTCACCGGGGTCTACAGCTTCAACCGTAATAGGTAGCCAATTCAAATTTTCACAAAACACGTGTTACTATTGCTTCTATCACGACACATAATAAAAATTAAACCCAAGGGGGTCCCCATACAATAAACCTCGTGTTAACCATAGCACAATCTGATATGACTTGTTTTACTTTTTGTACTGGGGTTTATTGGTAACATGATAGATGGTGCTAAGAGTAGCTTGTCAACTTTTTTGTACCATAATGTTTTTGGGGTTGCGTACCAGAATTATTTGGTGGTACGGAACCATTTGTGCGCGAGTCTGACTCGCACTTGGCCAAATTATGTTCACTTACCGAAAGTAAATAGCTGCAATGCCTCCATTACTTACTAAATTTTGAGTTTTAAAAATAAGTGGTCAACCCAATTAACTGTGTACAACGAACAAGATAATACTTACAAGTATTGAAAAAGTTTCTTGAACTCCGTCTTTACTCTTATGTTGGAGAACATTTCTGGCATCAGATTCGTGAACGTGCATCGTTTATCGAGCCGCTGTTTTGCCCTTTCCGTTGACCCTTTTGCGCCAATCAAAAAGGCTTCAAGGTAGTTTCTACCTACAATGAAAAGCAATAGAAAATTATAGTACACGTGTTGGTTATTATAATCATGCTTTTTATAGAACAGGTTCCCAAGCTCACAAACGTCGAGCCAACGTCGAACATAATTTTTATAATTCACCTTGTACGAACAAGTACCTACAGATGCAAGTTATTTTAATGGTTATTAGATTAATTATTAATAATAAGGATGTATTTGTTGTAATGGTATATACAGGCTGTTAAGATGATAACCTTTTTCCTTAAAACGGGGTGTTCTACCCATCAATATAAACAACTTTTATTATAGCTATGGGGCCAACCCTGAAATCGCGAAAACAAAATCAGCTGTCCATAGAAAAGTTAAATATCTACTCGAACTAAATGTATGAAACAGCTATTTTTTTTTCGCGATTTCAGTGTTGGCCCCATAGTAAAAGTTGTTCACGGGTAGAACACCCCGTTTTAAGGAAAAAGGTTATCATCTTAACACCCAGTATATATAAGAATCACTTTCTGGGAAGTATATCAAACAGAAAACAAGAGGAAAAGGCTTATTTTTAAGAAAATACGATTTACTTTCTCTTATATTACCTAAACTAATCAATTGTTCGTAATTATGGCTATTATTCCAATACATGGCCGAAATAGACGTTTCGACGCGACGCGACGGTTGTACAGTATTTAACAATACACGATTATTGATTCGAATGCATATTGGTACAATCGTCTCGTCCATAGGTGCAGTTGTGTAGGACATCTTCATCAAATTTGATTGTCATATGCTATTCGCCTAAGCAAATTAGCCCGTTTATCAATTTGAAATCGCACCTTTTTGGTTGTCAACAACAACAACAAAACAAGACAATTGTATTCATTTGACAGCCAAAAATGTCCGATTTCAATTGTCAAATTTGCTTAACCGAATAGCCATATGACAATCAATTTGAATACAATTGGCTTACACAATTGTGGCAGGAGTGCGGACGAGTCACTGATCTATTAGAATAATATTAAAAGATGTCTATGGGTGCGTACAAACATGTCAGTATGAAATGGCCCGCACTTCCGCCTGTCGCGAAATATATGTATGTAATGTACTTAAAAGTATTAATCAGTTTAATTTCCTTTAGTTTGCCTTAAGACATTACTTCCAAGAATTTGATTGTTATAACTTTTATAAGCGACACTGATGTTGGTACACTGTTTTTTTTTGTAAATTACCCCTTTCGGTTTTCGGTAGGGAAACATTTTTTTCAAAAATCAAAAATTCAAGATTTGGCCATCCGCCATTCCAAGCCCACTTGAAAAACTAAACCTGTACTGAAAGAGTGTTGATAAAATAACCAATAAGCTGAAAATTGTCGATAGAGACACTTCTACGCAAGCGTAACCTCGTACAAAGGCTAGTAAATATGTATTTTTCACTTAAGGTGGTAACGGAGGATCTCGGTGCAAAGTGCACATCATAATATTGTTTTCCTTACTTTTGAATAAAAAGTTTGCAATAAATGCGTTTTATAGCAATTCGCGCAAACTGCTTGTTAATAGTTAGGTGATCACATGAAAATTATTCAATTTTATGCCTTACATTTTAGCTGCATTACACTACAATTGTAAACACGCCTTTAAGTTTGTTAATGTAATGCAAAAAAGATTTAATACAATAAAGTACGTAATACTCCTGTAAAAACTTCATTATGAATAAACTATTTTCGCAAGTTACTTTAAAACACATTTATTTGCATACTTTTTATTCAAAAGTAAGGAAAATAATATTAATATATGATGTGCATTTTGTACCGAGATAAAAAGTTACACCTTTATTAAATTCAGGTTTGTTCCAGTAATAACAAACTTTTATCGTTTCTGTTACCAATATTTCTTAAAACAATAAATGTCATTCGAGCTCTATTTGGTTCTGCTGTGAAGTTTACATAATATATTTTTGTTATTTTAAAATGCATTTAAAAAAAGCAAAAGAATAATGTCTATATATTATGCGTCTTCTGTTGTCTCTCGCCACATAAGAGTTTTGATGTTTCTTTTTCTGATCGTTATATCCACTTAAAATTCAGTATATTAATGTATACTAATTTTAGCAGAAAAACGTTTCTAAAGAATTTAAATTACTTATAGAATAACTTGAAATAAATATATATAATTTAGCTATATAAAGCCTTTAGTTTCCTTTAACTTGTATTAATAATAAAAAAAAAAATTAATTTTCGAAATATATTTCGGCCCACTATGGGGCCGGCATCAGTCGAATACTTAAAAGACATAATGTAAAAATGACATGATGATATATACAACCTTAGGACTAATTAACCTACGAATCTACTAACCTACTTTTAACATTAATTATGGAAAAAAATAAAAAATATATATATTAAATACCAAAAAATTTTATAAATTTTAAATAAATTTTGGTATTTAATATATATATTTTTTATTTTTTTCCATAATTAATGTTAAAAGTAGGTTAGTAGATTCGTAGGATTCGTACCAAAATTTTGGTATTTAATATATATATTTTTTATTTTTTTCCATAATTAATGTTAAAAGTAGGTTAGTAGATTCGTAGGTTAATTAGTCCTAAGGTTGTATATATCATCATGTCATTTTTACATTATGTCTTTTAAGTATTCGACTGATGCCGGCCCCATAGTGGGCCGAAATATATTTCGAAAATTAATATTTTTTTTTATTATTAATACAAGTTAAAGGAAATTATAGAATAACTTTTTTACATCTCTGGCCCTATTTGAGATTTTGATACATTTTTGGTTAATTCGTTATTTTAATATTTGTTACGGTAGTGTAAAAGCAGTAAATTGATTGACCCAGTAAAACTACAATTAAACCGAAACAAACGCAGAAATAACGAACTAAGCAGCCAATACTCGAATTCGAAAAATGGGACGACCGAAAGTAATTTTGGCCTTGCTTGGCCCAAGCTTGGGTCTTTGCCACTAAGTAACACGTAACATAAGACTTTGAAACTAAGTAACCTGTTACATAAGACTTTGCCACTAAGGAACCTGTTACATAAGACTTTGTCACTAAGTGGCCTAGTTGTTACATAAGACTTTGCCACTAAGTAACCTGTTACATAAGAATATAGATTGTACGAAGTAAAAAGATAAGTAAAATGTAAGAAGACAGACAGCTGGTAACCATACGGTACGGCTAACCATAAACGCATGAAATCAATACGTTCTTCGGGTTATTTCCCAGGAAGAGTATGTGTGGAAAAGCATATGACTCTAATACAAGACCCTGTCATCTCCTTCGGTATTGCCTTATGTTTTGTTTTAATGTTATTATGCCAACTTGCATTACCCAGAAGTAATTACATAGAAAATAAATATTTATTTATCTCATAAATCGTTACAAAAGGTACAAAATTAAAATATTTGTTCAGTATATTTCGCCAGCAGAAGGTATACAAATATTTTAATAAATAGGATCTCAATTTTCCGCTATAATAATTACAACACAACAATTTAAATATTCGCGTTAAGAGCAAGGATGTCAACATTTAAGTTCTAAAGAAAAAAAAAAAAAAAACAATTAATGACATTTAATTTTTGAATTATGAAAAATTAAATTAAAAAGAAACAAACCTGACTCAGAAATCCATAGATATATTATAATTAATGAAAAATTCTTTAATTGCAGTTTCCTCGCAATAGTGATGAAAAGTTGAGTATTACACACGGGTGTAAGTGATAACTTACCTCCCTTGTATAACAATCTACTATTACAAGAAACTTTTCATAATCGGCTTATGTTTTATTTTATTAAAATAGCAAGAAGTCATAAAAGTCACAAAAAGCCGGATTTTGGGTGCGTAATCCTAGCAATTACTAATAAACCTCTTAAAATGCAGCTTCAACGAGCGACAAACATATTTTTAGACATTTACGAGTTGAGTATGTTAATAACATTCATTTTTATACACTCTAGGATTTTTTTTTCTAGGCCATTCCATGTTTAACAGTGGATTTTCAAAAACTAAATCAGATTTAATTTATACTTGCGATCATAATTAACTTCACCTGTACTTGTTTCACTGGTTTTATTTTATGATCATGTTGGCATGATCACTGTGTGTTATGGCTCGTAATATTGATAGTTTAATTTCCTGAATTCCTAAATCGCTTAAGTATGGTGTATTTACCGAAACCGGTCGAAATTAAAGTGTAAATTTTAAAATAAAACCAGTGAAACAAGTAAAAGTGAATTTAATTATGATAAATCAGATTTAGATACTTTTTATTTTTTCCATATTTGTTCCAGAAACGGATTCCTCGTCTTCTTATCATTCAAAAATGACATCAAACTTGATCTTGTATTCAGATATCACGTGAGGTGCGGCGGATGCAGTTTCCCCCCAGATCAACTCCAAGCTGACTCCTTTTGTCTACCGGGCTAATCAGATCGGACTGTACTATACTATACCTGTGGCAAACAGTTTCATCTGTTGAAGTATTGCAAGGTTCCCACAAGTCCACTATGAACTTCAGAAGGCATGTAAAATTATAGTTTAGTAAATAGCAGGGTGGAATCTCTAATACGGCACCAAATTTGTCTTAAAATAGATATCGTTCCAAAAGTATTAATTTTTGCTTATATATTTCTTTGGGAAAGTTCTTCAGTATGTCATTTTGTTTAAACATACCCGTCCATTTACACGTGGTATAACAAAAAAAAAACTTACTGAATTCTCTTACAGTGAAGTGATTCTGCTTCTTCGCCCAAGTAACCAAAGCATCAATAGCATCTTCCACATCCTGCCTGGTCTTGAAACCCAAAGCTTTTGGAATTTCCGCTACTTGATTAGGATGAACAGTGTACAGCGGATGGTCTGGTCCAGCCCTCATTATTAGGATTACACGCTACCAATCCACTTGAAGTTTCAAACAGGACTAGTAATATAGTGGTTATGGGTATGTATTTATTTAAAACTAGCTTTAATATCGTTTGAGCGGCTCTAAAATTAGCTATATTATGTAAGACTGTTGATTTTAGATTCGAAGTGAGTGACGTCTGAAAATTAATTGGAGTACAGAGTGATACTTCCGAAATTTTTGTGTATTGTTTTCGAAAACATTGGATAAATTTGAACGTACAACTGGAATCAATTTGTTGTCATTATAAGTAATCGTTATCAGTGTTGGGCATAATTTAAATAAATCATCAATTATTCAATTTTTAAATATAGTCTTGAGTCCCACTGCAAAATTATGACCTCACAAAACATATGAACGGAAATATCATGTAGTGGAAGTAAAGTACTTAGTAATAATAAACCACATATATGGTTGCCATTCCGCAACCTGGAAGCATCATGAGAAAAGCAATGTTCACATCAATTTTGATCCCAAAATCACCTCAACTGGACATCCATAAATTACGTTACACGAATTTCGTGAATTTTAGGGGCCCCCCCCTCATCCTTGTCATAGGGGCTCACATTTATGAGAACCCCTCCCCTGGTGTGACGTCCGTCACATATGTTGCAATTTAATATTTAAAAATTCTTTATTGAAAACAGCACTTTTGAAATTATTTATATTTAAAACAATTGAATAATAAATATTTTAAAGTTTTTTTAATACTTAAGATTTTCATGTGTGACGTCACAAAGCTTATGACTCGTCCACCCCTTGTCACACGATGTCACACTTTGTTGACCCCCTCCCTCCCCCTCAACGTGTGATGTAATCTCTGCCGTCATACGTAAGAAAGCGGCTAAGTGACATTTTTGTGAAAATTACTTTCTGGCACGGTTATATCCATAAAAAAAACCTATTTCCCCTAGGACTTGTAGGTATGGGAATAGTCTACAAGTCCTAGAGGAATCATCGTAAGACAGTTCTATAGGATTTTTTTATGAATATAACCGTACCCGTAAGTCATTTTCACAAAAATGTCACATAGTCGTTTTCTTACTTATGACGGCAGATTTATGGCTGGCCCTCTAAGATACATAATCAGAACTTTTGGTGTAGTAAATGAGACTCCTATGGAGACCACAATTAGCTATGATTGCAACCCTCTACCGTATCTCCTACCTGACACTATTACATACTATAATCCGTTTCAGATGCTCTTAGGATAGGACTTTGTGAAAGTAAAGTGCGTGAGTGAATGAGATGCACATAGTGTACTAACGCACACAAGCATCAGGTATACGTATTACGTAAGTTATAGATACGTTCCTCATTCAGCCATCTTTTATGTTGCCATCGGATACCGTTTGTACCTCATGTGATGCATGATCGAAACCGGTGCAGGATGATAGCTCTGAAGATTCCATTGACAAATAAACATAGTTCCTTGAATCAATGGTTGCTTGCTTGGCGTTTAGAAGTCTTTTTTTTCAGCCACTTCAAAACACAAAGACGTAAATAAGTAAAGGTTGTTTCGCTACGTCTTATCAAGATTTAAACGTATGCTAAAATTGAATTTGTCATCATGCTGAGATTATTATCATATCATTAAAGCAGATTTAGAAGTATTTAAAGTTCAAGGAATAAATAGCACACCAGCTTAAATCAACAACGAATGTACCATTTTCTTAAGAACACAATGTATTCTAGTTATCCAATTAAGAGCGAGATTTAGCCGATACTTGATGATGGGAATTAAGTACATAGCGTTCTTCAGTCTTACTTAAGACCCAGGTTCAAATCCTGCTCATTCATGCATATACTTGAGTTTTTCGGAATATATTGTACATAGTATTTGTACACGTACTTGCTTTGCACTAATATTTTACTGAGGCCAAACCACATTTTTTTGAATTTTTGTCCGTCTGTTTGTATGTACTCGTATGTTCCGTTTTAATTCGAGAACCACTGAACGGATATGGATACGGTTTTTTTATTATAATCGTAGTGGTCGACCCTGGTCAACTCATAGGCTATAAGGGGTGTTCATAAAATAACACCCAAGCCGAGAACGGGGCAAAGACTATATAAAGACTTTATAGAATAAACTTTATTTCAATTATCCAAAATTCTATATCAAACGCGACAAAAATCTGCTCTGCTCTCCGAGCCGGTCTGTTTGAACCACAGACTAAAGCCAACAGACCCATAATAACAGGCGACAGATTTCTGTCAACACATTTGACTAACAAATCTTCTAAAGACCGCCACTCGAACACTTCGAATCAGTTTCGACCAAAGATTACAATATATACTGGAAATAGATAGCTCTCTCCGATCGAATTTGTGTTTTTAAGGAAAGTGACGCCATCTGGTAGCCATGGTGTCTAACTAAAATTTTCAACTACATACCTATAACCAGCTAGGTACGACTACCGCTACGCCTGTGGCACAGTTGCTATGAATAAAATGGATTTTTAGAATATATAATTAATGATTGATTGATTGATTGATTGCAGGTGCCCCGCTTCCTCATACCTCGGCTAGTTGACAGAATCATTTGTATGCGAGATATTGAACATTATCCGTCTTTTGGCTCTATTGTCGATGGTTTGAATGGACACATACGTTAGGGCGGTAAAATCTTCGATGTAAAGTGGGTGTAGAAATGTTGGCTGTTAACAGTCAACACTCGGCACACTTATGACACCACCTCAGAGATATATTATGTTTATATATTTTTTGTTCATGATTATGAGTTCGTATCTCTGTGTAATGTCCAGTTTTCAGAAGCAGAGTTTACTTTTTAATACCGGACACAAAAAAAATCAAGACACTGGTCAACAGCTATATATAAGAGGCTATAAGGGGTGTTCATTAAATAACGCCCAAGCTGAAAACGGGGTAATAAACGCGGGCGGAGCCGCGGGCAAAGGCTAGTAACTAATTTAAAGAAACACTGAGCATATGTATAGGCTCACATTTATCATTAGTTTCGTATTGATAATGGTGGTGTGGCGCATCGTGAATTGAGACTTGACCAAGCAAGACCAAAGAGTATAGTAACCATTCCTATAGCAAGACTGCGGTGCGGACTGCGGAGCGCGCCCCTACTACCTACATAAACGACTTAAATATTGCCGTTGTTCGTGCGTACTGGCACGCACACATAATTATTATCCGCGCTAGGCACGTTTCTGTAAAGAGAGCATACTATTCTGTTTTTACAATGGTAATACTAGGGGGATCGAAAAGTAGTGAGAACGACATATAAACTCCTTGGTAAGAGAAAAAAAATACTGGCAGGCATAGCTCAGGTATTTGTAATATTAGTAAAGGAAAAATCTTCGATTCTCTTTTATTTTTTTCTGAATGTAGTCATTTGTTTGCTTCGTGTCGGAATGTGTTCTCGAAAATTGAGAAAAACGAAGTGCGTGCCGTTATTAAATACCTCTGTTTAAAAAAGTTAACGACGCAAGAGATTCACAGCGATTTGGAGGCAACATTAGGAGAGTCTGCTCCGCCGTATTCCACTATCGCAAGGTGGGCTTCTCAATTTCGAGTAGGGAGAACGGGCACGGAAGACGAACATCGTTGCTGCCATCCATCGACGTCAGTCACCCAAGAAATAGTTGTGAAAGTAGAAAAAATTGAAAATTTTTTTTTGAATGGTAATAATGCCTTGTAAAAGCGCTGGACTGGGTGTGTAGAGACTCGGAGACTATGTGGAAAAATAAATTATAAAGTTATCAATAGTCAATTTTTTCTATCTCATTCTAACTACTTTTTGATCCCTCCTCGTAGTAATTGTAATGTTGAAGATTTATTTAAGATGCAAATGCAATGTATCAGAACTCACATTCAAGTCCCAACTAGTTGTTCCTGGTTGTTCCATATTTAAAAAAAAATGCAATAATCTGATTTACTTCTATGAAATGTGTAACTTTGTGAGAAAATACAAAGACTATTTCCATACGGTGGGCAGCAAACATAGTAACAATATGCGATACAGAATCCGGTTATGTTATGTATCGCCCGACCTTCCACCTGATCACGTCTTAGAACACCAGCACACGTGTATAAATGTGTCGCAGATGGATAGTAAAATCGGGTGTTTCACCGAAACCACTAGTTGTTTTACAAAACAGCTTCGTTATGTAAAACAACTAAACAAAGTAGAGTTACACATTTTGCGTTATTCATTTAGCGGTTTTGTAAAACAGAGCGAAATTAAACGTTGGTTTGTTTTAAGTAAATACAATATAAGGCCTATGGCTTATATACATAAGGCCTATATCCAGCAGTGGACGAACACGGGCTGATGGATGGATGGATGGAAGGTGACTTTCATTTAATAGCCAAAGTCATACTGTAAACTCGGTAAGTGGTCAAGATTAAGGTTCAATGACAATTAAATATTAGGTTGGGGAAAAAGTTTCTTCGCATTTTATATGAAAATTCAAAACATTTTTTAATAAAGTTTATTTACATTTAACTTAAGTATGTAGGTGCTATTTTATTCGATAATATTCTGCCATCTTGTAGGTTGGGACATGATCCCATTGCTATAGAAATTCTGGGGCTTCTGATCAAAAAACCGCGACAAGTGGAGACCGAAACATGTGGAAATCTGAAGGGGCAAGGTCAGGACTATACGGCGGATGCATTAATACGTCCCAGCCAAACTCTCTTAATTTTTGCTGAGTGGCTAAAGATGTGTGAGGTCTAGCGTTATCATGATGAAAAACCACACCCCCTCTGTTGACTAATTCCGGCCGCTTTCTCTCAACTTCTTTAATCTCATCAGTTGTTCGCAGTAGAGTTCAGAATCGATGGTCCTGCCTGGCGGTAACAGCTCATAATGAATAATGCCCTTCCAATCCCACCATACACACAGCATTACCTTGTTGCGAGATAACTCGGGTTTCGCCAGAGTCTGTGAAGCCTGACCAGCCTTTGACCACGACCTTTTTCGCACGTTCTTGTCGTACGTGATCCACTTTTCATCACCAGTTATCAGGATTTTTAAAAATGGTTCGGTTTCATTACGCCGTAATAAAGAATCACAAATGAGTACACGGTTCATTAAGTTTCTTTCAGTGAGCTCATGAGGCACCCAAATATCGAGCTTTTTGTGTCCCCAGCTTTTTTAAATGCGCCAAAACTGTTTTGTGGTCAATCCCCAGTTCTTCAGCTACATCGTAACTACTGATATGCCGACCTTACTCCACTATTTCAAAAATGGCATCCATTTTATCCGTAACAGGGCGCCCAGGGCGAGGTGCATCTTTGAAATCAAAATTTCCGGATTGAAAACGCTTAAACCAAATTTGTGCTACTTTCACAGACACTGCACTAGGTCCATAAACATCACAAATTTTTTCGCGGCTTGTGTTGCATTTTTACCTTTTTTGTAGTAAAATTTTAAAATGTATCGATTTCTTCATTGGATTCACTCATCTTAACAGTAAGAAAAACAAATGAAAATCACACATTTTACCTAATTTGATTTGGAATTATCTTTTTTAAAATTTAAATGTTTTAATAATACCAAAACCAGCCAGATACAAATGGTGGTATAGCCAAAGAGATTTTATTATAAGTTCATACATACTATTCGCGAAAAGAGTTTTTCCCCAACCTATTATACAAAAATATGTATGTACATGTAAAAATAAACATTAATAAATGAAATGCAAAAATACAACGAAATTGTAAATAAATAAATATACGTCATGACATGAATCCCCGGGGGGCTGTCAGAGGTGTTCCGGGTGTGAACTGTGAAATGCAAGTCACAGTCCACACTTGGCACACCCGCGTTTCACTGACGATTTTTACGTTCGATCGTGATGGGTTAGCCCTATCGCCGTTCTTCGGGCACAAATACACGGTTTTTAGGGCATGAGAAGGTTTCCTCACGATGAATTCCTTCACCGTTCAGCAAGTAGTAAGTATTAAATACTCTGCACACAAATTCTGAAAAACTCATTGGTGAATGCCCGGCCGGGGATTGAACCTGGATCTCAAATATTGAGAGGCTAGCGTTCTACCCCTAAGCTACTGCCGCTTTTTGACATTTAAATAAACCGTGAATAAATACAAAACTACAACTAAAATAAATAAATAAATCATGCCTAACTCCATTTGATTGGTCTTGCTAAGGAGAAGGGCAGAAATTTAAGGTAGCCCTTTCATATATATATTTACTATTACGATTCAAGATCACCATTTTTGAAGATCACCTTATCATCCAGACCAACATATCATCCAGATAATAATTTATTTTGTCACCTTATAATAATAAGGTGACTTTGGATGATTTATCCAAATTCATACTGGAGACTAGGCAAGCGATCGGGACCATACACTGACCATTTTTGCCAAAAACAAAAAAAAACTTTGTTCCCTTTACATCCGAGCTTATTGGTATAGGAGCCAAAATTTTAGTGTGCGCTTTTTATAGAAAGGGTCACTGAACCTTCGTCCTGATCACTTACAAAGTTCTCAGGATTTTGCCTATATCATGCAAAGTCACCTAATAAGAAGTTTGGCGGTTTGGCATTATTAATTTTGTGTTTTTTTTCTTATACGTCATTTACCTATGTACTTCCGAACGGAATTTCAAGTTCCTAAGTCAAATAAAAGTGCCCTAGAATAAATGATATCTTATCTTATCTTATCTAGAGATATTAGTGGTTAGTAAGTTTACGTAATGGGCAATAACTTTTTTTGCGTTAAGTTAGAAGCCTCATTTTTGATAGCACTATGGGAGACTTTTGTAGAATGTATTAGTTTCAACTTGTTAAATATCTAACGGCGAACGAGAAAAAAAGACTTTACAGGTGGACAGACAGACGAACAACAAAGTGATTCTATAAGGTTTCCGTTTTTCATTGTGAGGTACGGAACACTAACAACAAAAAGTCTATTGAAATCCGTCAATATTTTAATGTTTGTAAAAATTTCCAGGGCCGCGATGTGTGTGTGGCTTCAGCAACGGGAGGCCTTTGCCCATAAAAAAAAACATTTCCAGTATTAGATTTCTGCACGTGCATCGTTTATCGAGCTTGCGATTTACCTTCTCTATTGAACCCGTGGCACCAACTATGTAGGCCATGAGGTAATTTCAACCTACAACGGCGCCCGAACATATAATTTAAAAAAATATGGTGGTCTTGCTAGAATAATTTACAAAAAAATATTCTGAATGATTTTCTGGTTTGTAATTCAGGATAGTCTTCCGAGTCGTTTAAGATATACTGTTATAATCTTAAGTTGTGAAATCTTTAATAAAAATAAATATGTAGAAAGGTCGTGTCTATACACTCAATAAGTTTACTAAATTTTGAGGAATTAGTTATTCTTATACACTTTTTTTGTATTTCTGTAGATTTATCTTTTCTGTTTTAACTCGAGAACTACTCAACGGGCTTAGATGCAGTTTTATTCATTATCACCCCTGTATAATAAAGGTTGTTATTAAAATAACCACCAAGTCGAAAACTGTTGATAAGATTGATTGAATGACACTTCTTCTAAATCTTGTATCTCATTGTGTCTAAAACAATAGTCAAGCAGATCGTGGCTTGGATCTTTCTTAAAGCATATGAAGTTGCATTGCATTGTATTAATTATCTCTTGTAAGATCAAATTGTGGACATAATAGTCTTGCTTCTATGACACGTTTGTTAAATGGAAAAAGCCAAAGGTCAGGATCATAGCAAATGGCTCTGAGGTTTCCACTTATAGTCTTCCACATTAAGGCAGATGTACAATGTAAAACCGAGTTTTCAATGCCCGTGCTCGTAAAGACTCATTTTATATGCATCAAAACTGTTGGCAGTAATTTTTTCCACACTAGTGATTTTATATTGAGAAAGAATTGCAGTCTTTTCTTGTGTACCATAGATTACAATTTGACGGAAATTAACTGCTTTCAGTTTGATGCGTTTGTAGACTGCGTTCAGTTTGATCGTCACACGACACAAACCTAACACTGACACCAGAACAGTATCAAGGCATGTGATGTGACTGAAAGCAGCCTACAAACGTATCAAACTGAAAGCAGTTCATTCCCGTCAAGTTGCGTGCAAAAAAAAATAATAACCGCCTAAAGTTCATTTGTTTGTTTCTTTAGTTTTGTTTTATTAATTTACTCACACTATGCATTGAAAAACGTAGTATGAGACATGTGGGTAAGGGAAATAACTTACTCGTAACGTTTAAAACACTCTCTTATTGCTCGTGTTTCAAATAGCCCTCGTAAGTTATTGCCTTCTTACAGAACTTGTAGCATAAAGTACATGTGGTTATCGAGCTAGGTATTTGTATTGACTTTACGATAACATTAAAATTCAACGATTAAATTATGTCGTTTATGTTTCTGCCGTATGTCGATCTTGCTCACTGGTCTTGCAATTTGGATATAGCTATTATAGATTTCTCTTTCATTCGGCAAATGTTCGCCATGGTGGTAAAAAGATCTCATACCTGTTTTGAGAGAAATGATAATAAAGTTAAGTAGTTGCCAAAAATGTATGTTTGCGTTGAGTAGTGTCATTTTTTCATCTAGTTAGATAAAACTTTTAGGAAATATTTATAACCTGATACACTATAAATTGTACCAGAAAAAGCCAAGAATTTTGTACTTGGGTGTTTTTACCAGAGGAAACTTGAATTACTGGAAAACTAAGAATTCTGGATGTGAAATTAGCTATAACATGAAGGTAAAAGTGTTTTAAACTTTGTGTGGACGGTTTTAAATGAGCAAAATGTTATGAAAAAAAATCATAAAAATTCTGGTACTTTATGGTCTAACAAATTTATATGTCTGATGTACTGGCAATTGTTTTTTTTGGAAAGTTATTGATCTTTACTGAATGGTTTAGCTTTTTGAAGTTCACAATGTTATTATTTTTCTATAAGCGAGGTGTAGAAGATTTAATCATTACAAAAAATATAAATTAGTATTTCCAAACAAATGTTTCTAATACTTTAATAAAATCAATGCGAAAAATTGTTCTATAATAATGTATTGAAATCTTTCTAAAGGTGGTAAATTAAGCGCTGGAAATCTTAGAATTTCGCATGAAGTGCGTGCTTATACTTTCGAAGAGTACTGATGATGATCAGTCATAATCTATTCAAAAACTTAACCTGTGATAACTCGCCGACTCTGTTTTCTGCTTTTTTTGCAGACTAACAGAAAGATTCCGTTATAGGTGCCTCAATCAGGTCGAAAGCAAAATCTTTTTATCTTGAAATGAGAAACCTCGGTGGAAATTGCAGTTAAGAGGCCTGTAGTCGGCGGCTTGAAGTCAGTCGCGCACGGGGTCGCAATGCTTGCTAATTCATTCTACATTCAACTTCGGAATATAGAGCACTGACTGCCTGTTATAGGTTGGCCCGAACGTTAATTTCCCGAGCTCATACGGAACTAACCGAACACGGTGTGAGAGGCAAGCTAAAGCGAGACAACATTCATGTTTTGATAAAACTCGAGAATAGTTTTGGTGGTTCCTATGATTTCAGGAGAAATATCCCAAAAATCGAAATTAAACTAAAATATTTTTGAATAGTATAAAATATACTTTCTTGTGAAACTAAAATTATTTAATTTGTTGTAGCGCTTCTAGGGGTAGGTGGTAGAGCTGATGCCGGGCTCGACTGTGGAGGTACCACCATTTTACTCGCAAATCCTCCCGAAGTTATTCGGGGGAGAGTAAGAGAACAGCTCTCAGGCAAAACCAGGCGGCCCACCATTGCCTGGGACCGATGGATGGCGGTATATCCATCCCAAATTGCCAGGCCTTAAAACAGACTAGTGACGGGCAGCGGCGTCACTGGTGCAAGGGTTTTGGCAACGCGCTCACCAACCCGCCTGCCCAGCGTGTGTGAGTATGGGCATTTCTTCCAGGGGGACCGCCAAGAGTGGCGTAATCCTGGAAAGGCCTATGTCCAGCAGTGGACGAAACAGGCTGATGGATGGATGGATCGCTTCTAGGACATTATGGTACATAAATATTCATCAAAATATGTGTAAAATCCAGGACTTTTATACGTTTGTAACTTTTGTATGTATTTGATTTTGATAATTTTTTTAGTTTCATGTCATGGATATTGTGATATGTTGAAAAAGAAAAAATAAAAAGCAAGTACCTATAAATAAGGATATGATCAGCGAACTGCGCTAGTATGGGAGTTCGGGCGAATAGAGTCGTCTTAACAGCGATATCAGCAATAATTCCTATACTAATGAATGCCCGGAAATCACTGATAAAACGCAAGGATAATCTCTGCTCAAACACGCATTGTAGACGCCATCACGTAAAGATTCTTTTATTTTTAGGCCCATACCCTTACAATAAAATAAATAAAATAAATAAAATAATCAACTTATTCGACCTCACTAGTTTTAAATGCAAAAATAGAGTATCAGAATGGTTACAATGTCTATCCTACGATGAGACGGGAAACCAACTCTTAGTAGTTTGGTTAAGCAAATTATTTTACGTGTAAAATTTAATTAATATTAAGGTTTCTGACTCTACTTAATTGACTTCTAATTTTATTTTAAACATTTATTTAATTTATAAGTTTCCAAAGGGTTATTTTACTTTTATTTATGTTCTGTTCATTTTTACCTAAAAACAGGCTACTTTGAATACATTCATCCTAATTTTTTTACGCAAATAAATAAATATTGTTATTATTATTATTAAAGACACTTTATCTGGGAACAAAGAAGGAGATCAAGAAATAATTTCATTTGGAATTCGGCCTCGCCAAGGAAACTTTACCAGAAGATCAATTCAGAGAACAAGAAGTATATTGGTCCGAAAATGAACCCTTAGTATGCTAGGGTATCAAGTCTGTTATCAAAAAATTACTGAGTTCGAAAACGTGGGCTAGTCAAAGATAATAAAGTAAAGAATGAATTTAGAGAAATAAAAATAGTTTTCTTCGGATACGCGGCTCGGCCTTCGGCCTCTCAAAGACACTTAACCTGGGAATCAACTAACAGATTAAGAATTAATTCTAAAACGTGACTAGGCCTTCGACCTCACCAAAGACACTTTACCTGGGAATCAAACAAGAGATCAATAAATATTTCGATTCGGGAATACGACTAGGTCTTCGGTCTCACCATAAACACTTTAGCAAAGGATTAATTAAGAGAACTAAAAATTACCTTGTTCGGAAACATGGCTCGGCTTACCTAGGTATCAAATAAAAGATCAAGAAATAATTGAATTCAGAAACGTGACTCGGGCTTCGGCCTCGCCAAAGACACTTTACCAGATAATCAATTCGAAGAACAACAAACAGTGCTGTCTGAAAACGCGGCTCGGCCTATACTGGGATGTTAAATCAGTTATCAAAAAATTAGTTCGTTCGAAAACGCGGTCTAGCCAAGGGAAATACCTTAGTAAAGGATCAATTTGGAAAATAAGAAATAGTTTCCTTTGCCTTTAGCCTCGCCCAAAACACTTTACCTGGGAATCAAACAAGAGATCAATAAATATTTCGATTCGGGAATACGACTAGGTCTTCGGTCTCACCATAAACACTTTAGCAAAGGAGTTGATGCTCGTGATTGTTGGCACTTGGTGGAACTTTTGAAACATTTTTTGTTTGATAAACACTTGTACTTGTCCACTTATTTATATTAATTTCCCTTACCGGTTTCGCTGTTAAAGCATTATCAAAGGTTTGTTTGGTTGTTTACGTACAATCAAAGCAAAGCAAAGCAATCTTTAGCAAAGGATTAATTAAGAGAACTAAAAATTACCTTGTTCGGAAACATGGCTCGGCTTACCTAGGTATCAAATAAAAGATCAAGAAATAATTGAATTCAGAAACGTGACTCGGGCTTCGGCCTCGCCAAAGACACTTTACCAGATAATCAATTCGAAGAACAACAAACAGTGCTGTCTGAAAACGCGGCTCGGCCTATACTGGGATGTTAAATCAGTTATCAAAAAATTAGTTCGTTCGAAAACGCGGTCTAGCCAAGGGAAATACCTTAGTAAAGGATCAATTTGGAAAATAAGAAATAGTTTCCTTTGCCTTTAGCCTCGCCCAAAACACTTGACCTGGGAATCAAACAAGAGATCAATAAATATTTTGATTCGGGAATACGACTAGGTCTTCGGTCTCACCATAAACACTTTAGCAAAGGAGTTGATGCTCGTGATTGTTGGCACTTGGTGGAACTTTTGAAACATTTTTTGTTTGATAAACACTTGTACTTGTCCACTTATTTATATTAATTTCCCTTACCGGTTTCGCTGTTAAAGCATTATCAAAGGTTTGTTTGGTTGTTTACGTACAATCAAAGCAAAGCAAAGCAATCTTTAGCAAAGGATTAATTAAGAGAACTAAAAATTACCTTGTTCGGAAACATGGCTCGGCTTACCTAGGTATCAAATAAAAGATCAAGAAATAATTGAATTCAGAAACGTGACTCGGGCTTCGGCCTCCCCAAAGACACTTTACCAGATAATCAATTCGAAGAACAACAAACAGTGCTGTCTGAAAACGCGGCTCGGCCTATACTGGGATGTTAAATCAGTTATCAAAAAATTAGTTCGTTCGAAAACGCGGTCTAGCCAAGGGAAATACCTTAGTAAAGGATCAATTTGGAAAATAAGAAATAGTTTCCTTTGCCTTTAGCCTCGCCCAAAACACTTTACCTGGGAATCAAACAAGAGATCAATAAATATTTCGATTCGGGAATACGACTAGGTCTTCGGTCTCACCATAAACACTTTAGCAAAGGAGTTGATGCTCGTGATTGTTGGCACTTGGTGGAACTTTTGAAACATTTTTTGTTTGATAAACACTTGTACTTGTCCACTTATTTATATTAATTTCCCTTACCGGTTTCGCTGTTAAAGCATTATCAAAGGTTTGTTTGGTTGTTTACGTACAATCAAAGCAAAGCAAAGCAATCTTTAGCAAAGGATTAATTAAGAGAACTAAAAATTACCTTGTTCGGAAACATGGCTCGGCTTACCTAGGTATCAAATAAAAGATCAAGAAATAATTGAATTCAGAAACGTGACTCGGGCTTCGGCCTCGCCAAAGACACTTTACCAGATAATCAATTCGAAGAACAACAAACAGTGCTGTCTGAAAACGCGGCTCGGCCTATACTGGGGTGTTAAATCAGTTATCAAAAAATTAGTTCGTTCGAAAACGCGGTCTAGCCAAGGGAAATACCTTAGTAAAGGATCAATTTGGAAAATAAGAAATAGTTTCCTTTGCCTTTAGCCTCGCCCAAAACACTTTAGCTGGGAATCAAACAAGAGATCAATAAATATTTCGATTCGGGAATACGACTAGGTCTTCGGTCTCACCATAAACACTTTAGCAAAGGAGTTGATGCTCGTGATTGTTGGCACTTGGTGGAACTTTTGAAACATTTTTTGTTTGATAAACACTTGTACTTGTCCACTTATTTATATTAATTTCCCTTACCGGTTTCGCTGTTAAAGCATTATCAAAGGTTTGTTTGGTTGTTTACGTACAATCAAAGCAAAGCAAAGCAATCTTTAGCAAAGGATTAATTAAGAGAACTAAAAATTACCTTGTTCGGAAACATGGCTCGGCTTACCTAGGTATCAAATAAAAGATCAAGAAATAATTGAATTCAGAAACGTGACTCGGGCTTCGGCCTCGCCAAAGACACTTTACCAGATAATCAATTCGAAGAACAACAAACAGTGCTGTCTGAAAACGCGGCTCGGCCTATACTGGGATGTTAAATCAGTTATCAAAAAATTAGTTCGTTCGAAAACGCGGTCTAGCCAAGGGAAATACCTTAGTAAAGGATCAATTTGGAAAATAAGAAATAGTTTCCTTTGCCTTTAGCCTCGCCCAAAACACTTTACCTGGGAATCAAACAAGAGATCAATAAATATTTCGATTCGGGAATACGACTAGGTCTTCGGTCTCACCATAAACACTTTAGCAAAGGAGTTGATGCTCGTGATTGTTGGCACTTGGTGGAACTTTTGAAACATTTTTTGTTTGATAAACACTTGTACTTGTCCACTTATTTATATTAATTTCCCTTACCGGTTTCGCTGTTAAAGCATTATCAAAGGTTTGTTTGGTTGTTTACGTACAATCAAAGCAAAGCAAAGCAATCTTTAGCAAAGGATTAATTAAGAGAACTAAAAATTACCTTGTTCGGAAACATGGCTCGGCTTACCTAGGTATCAAATAAAAGATCAAGAAATAATTGAATTCAGAAACGTGACTCGGGCTTCGGCCTCGCCAAAGACACTTTACCAGATAATCAATTCGAAGAACAACAAACAGTGCTGTCTGAAAACGCGGCTCGGCCTATACTGGGATGTTAAATCAGTTATCAAAAAATTAGTTCGTTCGAAAACGCGGTCTAGCCAAGGGAAATACCTTAGTAAAGGATCAATTTGGAAAATAAGAAATAGTTTCCTTTGCCTTTAGCCTCGCCCAAAACACTTTACCTGGGAATCAAACAAGAGATCAATAAATATTTCGATTCGGGAATACGACTAGGTCTTCGGTCTCACCATAAACACTTTAGCAAAGGAGTTGATGCTCGTGATTGTTGGCACTTGGTGGAACTTTTGAAACATTTTTTGTTTGATAAACACTTGTACTTGTCCACTTATTTATATTAATTTCCCTTACCGGTTTCGCTGTTAAAGCATTATCAAAGGTTTGTTTGGTTGTTTACGTACAATCAAAGCAAAGCAAAGCAATCTTTAGCAAAGGATTAATTAAGAGAACTAAAAATTACCTTGTTCGGAAACATGGCTCGGCTTACCTAGGTATCAAATAAAAGATCAAGAAATAATTGAATTCAGAAACGTGACTCGGGCTTCGGCCTCGCCAAAGACACTTTACCAGATAATCAATTCGAAGAACAACAAACAGTGCTGTCTGAAAACGCGGCTCGGCCTATACTGGGATGTTAAATCAGTTATCAAAAAATTAGTTCGTTCGAAAACGCGGTCTAGCCAAGGGAAATACCTTAGTAAAGGATCAATTTGGAAAATAAGAAATAGTTTCCTTTGCCTTTAGCCTCGCCCAAAACACTTTAGCTGGGAATCAAACAAGAGATCAATAAATATTTCGATTCGGGAATACGACTAGGTCTTCGGTCTCACCATAAACACTTTAGCAAAGGAGTTGATGCTCGTGATTGTTGGCACTTGGTGGAACTTTTGAAACATTTTTTGTTTGATAAACACTTGTACTTGTCCACTTATTTATATTAATTTCCCTTACCGGTTTCGCTGTTAAAGCATTATCAAAGGTTTGTTTGGTTGTTTACGTACAATCAAAGCAAAGCAAAGCAATCTTTAGCAAAGGATTAATTAAGAGAACTAAAAATTACCTTGTTCGGAAACATGGCTCGGCTTACCTAGGTATCAAATAAAAGATCAAGAAATAATTGAATTCAGAAACGTGACTCGGGCTTCGGCCTCGCCAAAGACACTTTACCAGATAATCAATTCGAAGAACAACAAACAGTGCTGTCTGAAAACGCGGCTCGGCCTTTACTGGGATGTTAAATCAGTTATCAAAAAATTAGTTCGTTCGAAAACGCTGTCTAGCCAAGGGAAATACCTTAGTAAAGGATCAATTTGGAAAATAAGAAATAGTTTCCTTTGCCTTTAGCCTCGCCCAAAACACTTTACCTGGGAATCAAACAAGAGATCAATAAATAATTTCATTCAGAAACGTCGCTGGGTCTTCGGCTTTGCCAAAGACACTTTAGCAGAGAATTATTTCAGAAAACAAGAAATCGTTTTGTCTGGAATATACTGTATTAAGGACTCAAATCAGTTATCTAAAAATTACTCCGGTCGGAAACGCGGCTCGACCCTATACCTTGCCAAAGACACTTTACTTGGGATTCAAATAAGAAATTATGAAGGGAGACCTAAGAACGACCAATTTTTACAACAGCAAGTGCAATTCACGCGTTTGTACCGTGTTACTAATACATGTGTGCTGCACGCGGACCATTCATTAAATTGTATAAGTATGCCGCAAGCAATGTTTTTAAGTAAATGCCACGTACCCGTAAAATTTTAAACATTACTTTTAAAAAAATGTACAAGAGTCGAAGTCTCTGTAAAGTCTGTCCCCTGGGAGAAACCTAAGAACGACCATGTTTTTAAAACGACGAGTGTGGCTCACGTCACCAGTGTTGCCCCCTTAACAATTTTGTCACTAGATCTGGTGATTTTTCAAGGCTCTTGGCGATATTGTTTAATTATTATTTAGCGATAATATTTTTATCTCTTTATTTTTAGCGATTTTTCAATGTGGAATCTAGTAACCATTTTTTTGTGGTAATCTGTGCGTGAGAAGTCCTCTCGTGGGAAGTTCTTTACAAACGTATTATACATATATTATTATCAATCAGGGAAGTCTGTCTGTATGCTCCGTTTTAACTAGGGAACCGATTTGAATGCGGTTTTATCAATTATCATCGCAGTGACCCTGGTCAACATATTATAAGGGTTGGGGTGTTCATAAAATAACCGCTAAGACGAAAACTGAGGATAATTATTAGTAATTTGTTTAGAACTCCCACTCGCCAAAAATGTTTGCACGAGCAAAAAAAAAATTTTTGTACTTTTAAAAATTTACAAATTGCATTTGATTTGATCGATTAAATTTCGACTTATTGGTTCTTTTTCCAAGGAAAGTTTCAAAATTTGGTGAAATTTCACACCATATTAACTTTTTAAATGTTTTTCAAGGTAAGCGATTTCTGGAGTATGTATTAGCATTAAAATTTTCGATATCTGGTGACATTTCATACTAGCTTTAGCGACAAAAAAAAATTCAACGTGGCAACACTGCACGTCACGCGTTTGTTCCGCGTAGCATACATTGCGTGCTCCGTGTTGACGAAGTATTAAGTTCTTTCAGTGTGTAGCGAGCAATGTATTCAAGGTGAATGCTGTCTTTAAGCGTGTGTTCGTCTCTTGAATTGTTAATTATACTAAAAATGCGTTGTACAAGAGTCGGAGTCTCTGTAATAGTGGATTTTGGATTTCTGGTATGCATAATATATTTAAAGTTGCATAATTTTTATATGGTTCCTGATATCTAACTAAGACAAAACTCCTTTGATAGCTAAGACCACATAGAAACATTTTTTTTTTCGGAAAAGCTGTCATATTCGGAAAGGCTGTTTTCGTAGAAAGCTTTCTGAAATAGTCTGAACTTGGTTCCTATATATCCTAGACGTTAATGTAGATGATCCTTTAAAAACGGTTTACCGAAACTAGATCGATTTTTCTGCAATCTGTAGCCAACCTCAGAGTTTTATAACTCCGAGACGCTTCCTACCTCGGAGCTCCGAGCCGGGAATCAAATCGGTCACTTTTCCATATAATGAGAGCGCGGTCTATAAATCAGTCCGTGCCGGGCTTTGCCCACGCTAATCCTGAGTTACTAATTATGTTGAGTAACACAGTCATTGGGCATTGTTTCCGAGCACTTACTCGTATTGTGAAGCTGCATAAATCAAGGTTATTTTAGAATAAGGAAGCAAATTTGCGTAAAAAAAATCTTCATATAAAATACATTATTTATCTATATAAGTAATTTAATTTTTGTAAAGTAATATAGCTTCTGTTGTATTATTTTGTAATTATTTTGGAATGAAGAAAGTTTCGTTTTGACAGCTCTTAAACTAAAATTAAAGCCTTGAAAATCGACTTTATTTTATGTTAAAATGAACAGCAGACCAAACACTGAAACTTATTATTAAGGGTATAAAAAATACTACATCGACCAAAAGAAATCTTGATTTTAAATATAACAAATCAAAAATAAATACAAAAAATATTCTGGACTATCAAAATGTCTGATGGATAGAATCAGAAATGAGGAGATCAGTCGGAGATCGAAAGTAACCGACATAGCCTTCAGAATCAGTTGAAGTGGCAGGCAGTGGGCAGACCATATTTGTCGCCAACATGATGGCCGTTGGGGCCCAAGGGCTTTGAATGGAGACCACGTACAGCAAAGCTTAGTGTAGGCCAACCTCGTGCCCGCTGGACCGATGACCTCAAGCACTTTGTGGGTGGCGGCGGCTGGATGAGGAGAACGGGGGACCGACAATGGGAAAGGCTTATCTATTTCCAGCAGGACACGGACACGGGCTTATGGATGGATGGATCAAAAATGTAGTCTTGTAAGTAAGAGACCACAAAACGATAAATACATTTAAAACTAAAAAAAATACGATACGATGTTCAGAATAAATTTTATACAAATATTAAAAATAATTAAATTAAATGACAAATATGTACCAATCTTGAAAAAATATGTCAGAATATATTTTTTTGATCTGACTAATGGCAATTTAATACATACTAATAATACATATTCAAAATGGTTACAAAATCTAACCAAATGAAACACAATAATTTTTAAATTAAACTCTCCCAAAAGAAGTGTTTTGTATTTTCAAACCTTTACGAAGAAAGGTGGCAAAATAGGCCGGTTACTTTGATTCCATAACATGAAAAGTTTTCAAAAAGGCTATGCATAAGATTATCTGGATTTGAAAATTAAAATTATATTTTGACACAAAAACAATTGGATTTAGGAAAAACAGTTCTACTCGCTTGCTTTTACCTTATGAGGATAGTAACCGAAAATATGAATAGGATCATCCCTGCAGTTACAATAATTCTCTTAGACATGAGTAAAGCCTTTGATTACGTTGATCTTGTTTGATCATTAAATCTACTGCCAAAGTTGCATCAGTATTGGATTGCGCGTTTGACACACAATTCAATTTCAAGCATTTGTAATAGTCTGAATACCTGTGTAAAGAAGAACTACCGATTCCGAGGTTCTGACACCGCGCTCACCAACCCGCCTGCCCAGCGTGTGTGAGTATGGGCATCTCTTCCCAATACATGATGTATACCAAAAAGAAACGGCCCCCAGTCCCCGGCAGCCCCACTATTCCCGACTACGGTGGCGGTCGCGGTAACGGTGGGGCAGGGGGTGCTAAGAATCTCCGGTTGAATGGCCACCAACACCGACGACTCTTTTTGGCGGCGTATAATACACGGACGTTACGGGAAGACAGACACCTCACTGAGCTCAAGTCAGAGTTAGGTAGAATCAACTGGCATATTCTGGGACGATTCGACGACTTCCAACCTCCAGAGCAGGCTGGGTTTCGAAAAGGCTACAGTACCGTGGACCACATTCACACAAGGCAGGTTATACAGAAAACTCAAGAGTATAATCAGCCCTTATGTCTAGCGTTTGTGGACTACGAGAAAGCCTTCGACTCCATCGAAACTTGGTCTGTTCTGCAGTCCTTGCAGCGTTGCCAAGTTGACTGGCGTTACGTGGAGTTGTTGAAGTGTCTGTATGACTCCGCTACGATGTCCGTCCAAGTACAGGGTGTACAAACAAGACCGATACATCTTCAGCGCGGCGTGAGACAGGGAGATGTTATTTCTCCAAAACTGTTTACCGCCGCGCTGGAGGACGTCTTTAAAACACTAGACTGGAATGGACGAGGCATAAACGTAAACGGAGAGTACATTTCACATCTTCGCTTTGCGGATGACATCGTCATAATGGCGGAATCGCTGCAGGAACTAGAGGAAATGATGCGCGGCCTTGGCGATTCTTCGAGACGAGTGGGCCTGCGGATGAATTTTGGATAAGACTAAGGTCATGTCCAACTGTCACGTCATCCAAGGGCCAATAACCGACGACAATGTCAGCATCGAAGTTGTTCAAAAATATGTTTATCTGGGTCAAGTCATACAGCTGGATAAAAACAACTTTGACGCCGAGGCTGACAGAAGAATTTGCTTGGGTTGGGCAGCATTCGGAAAGTTGCGTCACATATTTACGTCGTCAATACCGCAGTGCTTAAAGGCTAAAGTGTTCAACCAGTGCGTCCTCCCTGTGATGACGTATGGCGCTGAGACGTGGTCTCTTACAAAGGGTCTGATCCACCGGTTTAAGGTCGCTCAGCGAGCTATGGAGCGGGCTATGCTTGGGGTATCTCTGATGGATAGAATCCAAAATGAGGAGATCCGTCGGAGATCTAAAGTAACCGACATAGCCTGCAGAATCAGTAAGTTGAAGTGGCAGTGGGCAGGCGATATTTGTCGCCGACATGATGGCCGTTGGGGCCGAAAGGCTTTAGAATGGAGACCACGTACAGCAAAGCGTAGTGTAGGACGACCTCGTGCCCGCTGGACCGACGACCTGAAAGACGATGCGGGGGGCGGCTGGATGAGGAGGACGGAGGACCGACATGAGTGGCGAAATTTGGGAAAGGCCTATGTCCAGCAGTGGACGAACACGGGCTGATGGATGGATGGATGGATTCTTTTTCGGTCTAAACCCAAACTGCTTATCTGATAATATTCGATTGATATTCTGTCCGCAGTTTCAAGCTTCGTTTGGTGGTTACTCCCAAGCTGTCAAGCAAATACTTTGATTTCAACACATACTTGTATTAATTTGTCTATGGTCATAGATAGGGGCGTTCAACGAGGAAGAAGGGATACGCTGTGGGATATAGGTGATAGCTAACTTTACACGGGCCTGCTGCAATGGCTCAAGCTGTACTTATTCTTTTTAATTTTAAGAATAAAAAATCGATGTCTGGAAAATGGGTCCAACTTATGCCTCTGGGCAAAACGTGTTTTTTTTAAACCGACAAGTCATTTCGTAGCCCGTACGATCAAAAAACATAACAATATCTAAGTTTGAGTTTTCTGCTCAAAATATTAAAATATTCATATCGGGCCCCTTTTCCAGACACCGCTTTGTATATTCCGGTTTTTTATGTTATTGTCGACTTCACACCCGAAAAATTAATAATATAAAAGGGTTTTACTAGAAAGATCGGCTAGGAGTCGAAGCGGTCGCCATGACCGAAAACAGTCGGAGTCGGTCATCATCATCATCATGACCAGTAGAACATTACAGTTTAAGTTTTAAATCACGCCTATAATACTCGTATACCTTTTACCATACATTAATATAAAATTAATTTAATATAAATTAATCAAAGGCACCCATTAAAATTATAAATTTGGTATTTTGTTATTTTATTATATATCACAGATCGCAAAAATATATTTTCAGATATTACCATGACATGAGCTAACACATAGGTACGTACTTAACTTATTATTCAGGGACGCTGACCTGTTCCCTAGGAAAACATAAAAAGTAAAATCCATCCGGGTAATAACTAAATAGTACAAAACAAATTTTAATCTACGCTTAGAGTTCTAAAAGACCCTGGCATTCCCATGTATTCTTCATTAAACTTCGCTGAAATTCGTCTAGTTTCATCTGTTCCATATGTTGCAACCAGCTTCATGTTGTTCAGGAAGGACTCAGAGCACAGGTCCTTGAAAAACATACCTGGGAACAAAAAATGCAGGAAAATTTAATAAAAACAGGCACTTTAATTCTGAATTCTAAATTCTAACTGCGGGTAATTCCCACGTGATTATTGTGATCTTCTCCTAGATTAGTCAGCCTAGGCAGGACCAAATGTACAAGTAGGTACGTAAGCATCGATTCGATAAATTTTACAGATAAATCGATAAATTATGAATAAAAATCCTTATTGCAATGAAATATGAGCTACATTTTTGTTCAGTGAATCCATGTTGTGTCGATACGATAGTAAGTTTTATATTTGTACCCTGGCCTGTCTCGCACCGCGAAACATACCTACGGCGCGGTGCGCCCTCGAGCACAAAATAGATAGGTACAGAAGGCCAGCTACAGCTGACCTTGATTTAAATACCTACTCATCAAATGTATCGCAAAGTGCATGCAATCGTAACTAGTGGTACTGGCATTCGACCGAATCCTACCGATATCGTCGTACGTACACGTCAATGTGTGCGTGCACCCGAAATCGCTGGTTGTAGGGATCAGATCTCCTGTACCTATCTATTTTGTGCCTCGAGCAGGGCTACCAGACGTGCGTGAATTCTCGTTCATCTACGCGAACTCCAATTAATGTAAGATGTACGAGGCGAACTGGGTTCTCGTACGCAAAAGTACGAAGTGACTCCGGTATAGCGCTTCCGGTCACACTATAGTACCTATTTCATAACGTAATAATGTTATCATAGCTAAATTAAGTTGAGTAAATAGCCACCTACAAGACCCATTGCAATATAATTGTTTTGGTCAATAATTGTTCAACACGAAGATAATCTAGTTTTTTCCTCAGCCATTGAACTATTATAGAGATAATTGCCGAGAAATTGAGGATAGGAAAGAAAATAACTGCGTTATTGCAATTACAGCTTATTTTTGTAAAATAAAATTATTACCAGGAAATACGAGCGATTAGTGACATTATTTTTAGGATTCCGTACCCGAAGGGTGCGAAAGGGGACCCTATTAATAAGCCTCGCTGTCTGTCTGTCTGTCTGTCCGACTGTCTGTCTGTCCGTCACATCCATCACAGGGGTCTACAGCTTCAGCCGTAATAGGTACACTGCTGAAATTTTCAAAAATACGTTTTTTTATGGCCTCTACCGTGGCAAATAATAAAAATTGTATAAACCCCCTTTTACTCCCCATACAATACACCTCGAAAAAATTTTCAACATTTTTCAAACAAGTTTAAAATTTGGTCACATTATTGTACAAACTCTCGTACTCACAGGGTGCTGAATTGTTTGTCACGCGCTACCATTTCAACTCCTCGTTTCTTGTCTCCGGCGACGAACAAGGAGACGCGGGGCGTCAAGCGGCGCGGTGCGCGTAGCGAGCCGCCGGAAACACAAACATACACCGATGTATGGAGCGCGCATCGTGCCGCCTGACGCGCCACGTCTCTTTGAACGTACCTAATGTTGCTATAGCATCGATATTGTTGGTATTATGTTTTTTTAGATTCCGTACCCGTATTATGTGGTGGCACGGAACCCTTTGTGTGTGACTCACACTCGCACTTGGCCAATTTTTTTATTTAGTTGCGTCTTTATAGGAATGGCGGAAGTGATTTAATCTATTAAGGTCTTGTATGTTTTCTTGGAATAAAGGTTATTTTTTATCAGCTAGTTTGATAGCAGTTTCTTTTTTAGGGTTCCGTACCCGAAAGGTGTCAAAACCCTGCTACTAAACCTCCGCTGTCTGTCTTTTTGTCGGTCCGTCTGTCACAGGGGTCTACAGCTCAGCCGTAATAGGTAGAAAATTGAAATTTTCACAGAATACCTGTTATTAAGCCTCTATCACGACAAATGTACCGAGCGGGAGCCTATTTACTAAGCATGCATTGTCCGTTCTTCCGTCCATCTGTTACAGGGGTCTACATAAAATAAAATAAAATTACCCTTGAAAAATCCTCGAAAAGGTAGCATTTTTTAATCGATATTTGTGTTATCTTAGAGTCGTTATTTAATACAAGTTTCAAGTTTGGTCAGATTTCATTATAACAATGTGATCGTTGTACATGCTCTAAGGAAAAACAATCAATAATAAAAATTTCAGTTCCGTACTTTTGGGTGCTGAGCTGAATTGTTTGCCAAGCGCTACGATTTTAGCGCCTCGTACAGTGCAGAAGGTGAGACTCTAGAATTGCAATTGTGTACGTGCACACCATTGACATTGTGGAAAACAACTCTTATAGCAGTCCCGGCAAGGTCTGTTTTCAAAAAAATATAGTTTGACTTCTATCTTATTCTTCTTTTGTTACGATGTAGACCTTGCCTGCACGGCTATAAGAGTTGTTTTCCGCAATGTCAATGGTGTGCGCGCACACAATCACAATTCTACAGTCTCACCTTCTGCACTGTATTTGTCTTCCTGATGTTGCTAATTATTGTTATTTACCATAAGTTTTAACAGTTCCGTATCCGTTTTGTGTGGTGGTACAGAACCCTTTATGCGCGAGTTCAACCCCCCTTTGGCTAAAGTACTTTATTTTAATTTTATTTGTTGGATTAAACAAGGATTAAATAAAAAATCCTATGTACGTTTATACACGATTACAAGCCTTTTCCCGCAGCTTCGCTCGCGTTTGTTCAATCTCTGTCCCGTTTTCGGCTTGGTCGTTATTTATAGCCTAATGTTGACAAGAGTCACTACGGTGATAATAAAAAACCGCGTCTACCGTCTGACGACTAGTTCTCGAGTTAAGGTTGCTCCCAACGCGAATAACCTTGAGAGTCTGGGCGGAGCCTATACCTCATCCCCGCGCTACCCGCACCTGTAGATCGCGCGCGCTTCGCTTGTCAGAAAGACAAAAATTCTAAAAACAGTAATTTTGGCTTCAGTACAATACAAATAAACCATATAATTTGCATGTAAATAATATTATATTATAATGTACAGACAAGACTTTCCTACTACTCTATTATTAAATTAGTATATAAGGTCCTACAATAATAAGTGAAAATAATTCTAGGGTAGATCGTGTATCGTTAACTGATCAAATTCCAGATGAAGTACAAATTTTTTGCCCATTTTTTTTTCACTTCTCAGTACAAAGTGGTTCAATCAGCCGACTCAATTTCTATGGAAAGGTGAAAAAAAAGTTCTCGCAAAAAAATTTTTTTTCTTTGCATTGTGTTCTATTATACCTATAGACACTATTCATGAAATGTTCAGTATAATCGATAGATCATCATCAGGCTTCATTTAAAGATAATATATTTACTTCCATACCGTGTGTAAATAGAGTGCGACCATTAAATAAAACCACATACTCTACTGATCATACTAAACAACTTTCTGAAGAAAATTTCCTGCGCGAATCTTCAGAGAAGTTATTCAACGGTAACTTAAGGACTTTATTTCGTCGAAAGAAGGTATATTTTAGAACGCTGCGCCGTAACAGCTGTTTTACGGAAGACGCTGTTTCAAAAAACGCCCTTATATCGGTGCGTTAGAGTTCACGCATTTTTGTTTGATTTTCAAATACTTTCTAAACTAATAGTTATCGCGGGTATGATTCTTGGGAAAAGTGGTTCGGTATGATACGTAGAATATGTGGTTTCATTAAATGGTAACACTCTATTTGCACCTGGTATATCCATTCATCCCCACCCTAGTATACATAATCCTAAAAATACCGTATCCCAAATGCAAAAACTTGATAATGGTCTGATAAATACCCACATCATACATTTTCATTTAAGGTGGTAACGGAGGATCTCGGTGAAATATGCACATCATAATATTGTTTTCGTTACTTTTAAATAAAAAGTTTGCAATAAATGCGTTTTATAGCAATTCGCGCAAACTGCTTGATAATAAATAGTTAGGTGATCATATGAAAATTATTCAATTTTATGCGTTACATTTTAGCTGCATTACATTACAAGTGTAAACACGCTTTTAAGTTTGTTAATGTAATGCAAACAAAATGTAATACATTAAAGTAGGTACGTAATTTTTTTGTGAATACTAAGAAAAGTTGCTTTAAAACACATTTATTGCATACTTTTTATTCAAAAGTAATATTAAGAAAACAATATTATGATGTGCATTTTGTACCGAGGTAAAAAGTTACCCCCTTAATATTAAGTAACCCGTAAGTTTAAAGAATAAAATAAAATAAAATAAATGAAAATTAAATACTTTGATGCTTGATTTTGATTCAAACACCCGTTCTGCGGAGAAATAGAGAAACTTACCGTGTACTTCTTTAATGGAAGGTCCAGACCCACCATAATCGGAAGGTAGTGACTCCCTAGGGATGAACTTGAAGAGAGTATCGTATGAAGTGTGGATCTGGATGCGGTTGGACATCTTCTCACTCATTCCCTGTTTGATGATGGAGACTATTGTGTCGACGAATTTTGAGGAGTTGATCATGTGCATGGCTCGAAGTTTGGCTCCGTATCCATCCTAAAAATGAACTCTTTGAGATTAAGGGGCTATGTAAATTTTATTTTTGTCACTCTCATTCCAAGCGAAAAAACGCGCCGTGCGAGAGAAGCGTATTCAGCGCAATCACAGATATAGATCCAAATAGATGCCGCGAGTGTATGTACTTCGCGTGCCCAATTGCGCGCCAAAAGGGAGAGCAATGCTCTTCCTTCACAGATATTGACTCCTCCAACTTTGACTCTTATGTATTATGTCTTAAGTCTTACAATCCCTTCTAAGATTCAAACCGCTGTCAACCAATTTCATTGTAAAATGTGACACGCTTGATTTTAATAGAGTTTGATGCACTTGCGTCATCTATTTAGATCTATATCTGTGAGCGCAATAGAGAAAAAAGTAAGTTTTATATCTAGCAAAATTTACAAAATCAAATATCTAGATATTATAAAAACCCATCTAATAAAGTATAATAAAGTATGTTTGAGTTCCAGGAGCGTATTTTTGAATCATTCGAAATTCAATTATGAATCCGCATCATTCGCATACGAAACCTTAAAATCAGTATTTTTGAAAATTCATTCCGTGAATTCTCCAACGAGTGGTCTGACCCACTCGATTTCTGATTTCTACCAGTAGAATCTACGCAAGAATGACATGACTGACATTGAATTGACAAGTAAAAATTTGTTGATGCATATTTACATATTTTATTCATATGCATTATATTTATATATTATATCTATAATTTTCATTTCTATTTTTTTTGTGTAGAATAAGTTCTGTTGTGAAAATCCTTTTGTATGCTTGCTGCCAACCTATTTCGTGTATTCTTTCACCACAGTACTGGTTGACTGGAAGAAACCTCTTGAACCTCGCCTTTATGCATTTTTTTTATTTTTGTTATTCTAGTTTAAGTTTCTATGTGTGTGTACAATAAAGGATATAATCATAATAATAACCTAAAATAGAAGTAAAAACAGACAACAGAAACGAAAACAAACAAAAGGAAAATAAACAACAACGTGAGAACGAAAATGTCGATGAGAGACTGACATTATAACTTTTTAATTTACGTTCCGTTCACCTCCATTCATTACCGGTATTTAAAATCAACGAAATATTGCTTTCCGGTTTTAATTTTTTCTGCGTACATACTGATTAAAAAATACGTAAAATCGTGACCAATCGAATTGAATTTCGCACGTGAATTGTTTCCTTGTGTGATTATATGATTCACGGCGAGTGATTCAAAAATACAGCTCCTGTACATGATCCCTGTCCGTCAAACGAGGAGAAAAAGTGTGTTTGAAGTTGAAGACCTAATTTAATTAATTAGACCGAGACACCGTAGAAGGACGTATGCCTTTTGGTGTAACTACGATTTTTAGCTGGGAGGGGCTCGGACCCCGGCTCTAACTCGTGAAACCATCGATTATCTGTTCTCTATTACGTGATAGTAATAAGATAAATAGAGATACAATGAGATCATCTAAAAACAAAACAAATAACGCCGTAAATTGTATAAAGTATTTTTTTACAGACGGGTCTGTAGGGGCCGTGCCCCTTGGCCCCTACCTAACCCTACCTTTCGCATTTATAACATTTGTGGGATTCACTAGAAATACTGTTTAAAACAACACTCACAATCAGCATAACCATAATTTTCTGCAGCACCATGATGTTACACTTGCTCATGATGTCAGCCAGGCTCACATCATTCATGTCAACGATTACTTCGAAGCCTACCACCAGCTCGTTAACCAAACTGTATTCGCCACACTGAAAAAAATAAAATAAATTTATTCTTAATAAATAGACAGCTACCATTAAATGAACCCACATACTCTACCAACCCTACTGAATCACTTTTCCCAAGAATCATACCCGCAGACATCCTTAGTTTTGGAAATAATTAAGTTCCAAACAAAAATGTGTAAACCCTAACGCGCCGACGTACGGGCGAGTTTAGAGAGAGCGTCGTCGGTTAAACAGCTTCAGGTTTCACGGACGACGCTCTCTCTAAACTCTCCCTCGGTGCGTTAGGGTTCATGCATTTTTGTTTGGAACTCAATTATTTCCTAAACTGAGGGTGTCTGCGGGTATGATTCTTGGGAAAAGTGGTTCAATAGGGTCGGTAGAGTATGTGGGTTCATTTAATGGTAGCAGTCTATTTACAACCGGTATATCGCTTAATCTGTAACAAAAATTAGAAAAAACATATCCTCTCCGTATACCAAGATAGGAGATTAACCTTATCGCAGCGATTCAGCCACACGGTCTGAGGGCATGCAGGTAAGCCTCCCATTGCTTTCTCACATCCTCAGCAATTGATTGGTATACAAATATTGTGTACACACACATTAATTTAGAAGAAAATATTGGTGCATGCTTCACCGGGCAGATTCGAACCTGGGCTTTGTATTAAGATTCAGCGAATCCAGCGGCGTCCTACATCTACATGACAGTGTGTCGTTTTAATGTAACTAATTGCATTACGGTTACAGACCGGGTATAAACAGGTAACTTTAAATGGAACATTCGTTATAGTAAACAACTTTTCCAAAGAAATATTTTTGAGAAAACGAAAAAAAATGTTTAGACTACTTCTTACTAATTTTGAAAACCTAACGAATTTTTTCTACGGCAGGATGACTTTTCTGGCTAAGTTTTTACTCGCAATATCAGTTGTTCGACTTTTCTTTACAGTATGATAAATGCCGTGCGACGTAAAGTGACTAAGCCTTAATCACATACAAAATATGGAATATAAGGAATGCTCAATATAGGTTTTCAAATAACAAAAAAAAACTGTTAATTTGTACAAAATGCCTTTTAAAATCAGCCGAAATGTGCCTGCAATATTTGCTTACGTCCAGAATAGCCCTCTATTCTGACCATACATAAAATAATAAAAAAGGGGACAAAGTCGCCGCTGAGCAACAACTGAAGCCTATATAGCAATAGTGGCCGTTTACAAGTGTTTGAGTGGATTTACTATGGAATTAGGCTTACTATGATGTGCATGTGTGCGTGCCGGGCTCGTGCGTACACGCGAGTACGCTTACTAAGGGTGCTTCAGTTTTTGGTTGGCGAAACTCCTTCCGACTTTTTTTGTAATTCTGTGATTCTGACATTATTTTTCCCAATACCAGTCATTTGAATATGCAATGTAAAGTGGAGTGATTAAGTCCCATAAAATAAAAACTATAGAATGTAATGAACGCTTTCTATAGGTTTTTAATGAAAAAAAAAAAAACCTACATAAATATGCGTAAGAAATTCCTATTAAAATTACCCGTGCATGGCATATATAAGGTGACTTTAATTTATGCAGCTAAATTCTTACTGAAGACTCGGTAAGTGCTCAACTAACAAGTTTCGATGGCCCTTTTTGTGGATTTGTAAATTATTCTTTTCTTGTTCCTTACAAACGCAAGCCCAGCCCCAAGTCAATTTCTATAGGACGTCAAGATTTTATTTTGCGAAATTATAAAATAGTGTTATCGATTCGTGTTACTGATCACTTACCAAGCCTCCAGCATGAGTTTGGCTGGATAAATAAAAGTCACCTATAATACTGAAAACAAAGTAACGAACGATTGATTTTGCGAATAAAAAGTAATGCTATAGAATAGCTGTCGAGGTTCTGTTTTTAGAGTTCCGTAGTCCGACAAGGAACCCTTATAGTTTCGCCATGTCCGTCTGTCCGTCTGTCCGCGGCTTAGCGCAGAAAATATGAGTACTAGAAAGCTGTAATTTAGTATGAATATAAATATTAATCACACCGACAAAGTGGTAGAATAAAATAATGAAAAAAAAATTTTTAAGGATACCTCTTCTCATACACGTGAACTGGGGATGATTTTTTTTTCTCGCCTATCCCATAGTGTGGGGTATCGTTGAATAGGCCGTTCAAAAACATTGTGGGGTATGTGAAAACTATTCTTCGATTTAGGGATCCGTTGGCGAAATATTAAGCTTTAAAGTAAAAATTTTACTTACAGTGAAGCGTCCCCCCCCCCCTGCCGGCTAAACGGTTGTTTATAGAAATGTGAAAAAATTCACAGAAGTAGTATATAATATTATAATGAATTTAAAAGGAAAACTATCACAGCTGAGTAGGCTTTACATGTTTACGAGTGCAGGTCGCGCCAAACTTTTGGCCCCCTATAATGTATGGGATCAGAAGTTTGGCGCGGTCTGTATTAATAGACCAACTTATATGTACCGGACAACTACGGAACCCTACATTGCGTAGCCCGACACGCACTTGGCCGGTTTTTTGCTATTCGCGTGGTTGTTTTTATTTGGGAAACACAATATACCCACCGTTTAAAAATCCATACAGTTGTCCAACGAAAGCGCTCAGCCAGAGCAGTTGTGCGGGCGAGTCGTGGGTGGTAAACCCCATAACTAATCTAATTATACATACAATTTTTAAACAATCAGTTCGGAGCCTCGCCACGGAAGCCGAATCACTTAGTTGGACAACTGTATGGTTTTTAAACTGTAATATATCCATTGACCTCTCATAAACAACAAAACATACAGTCTCTAAGAAAAGTTCGTCAGAAAGTGTCCGAACCTGTAACGTGCATAATAGCAAAAATCTTCAACCAGATTAAGATGTTATGTCGTTAACATAAGATGCAATGTCAGTTGTACGAAATCGTCATTCGAATTTGTCACCCCATAGCGGTGACAAAGTGCATCGCGGACTCTTTTTGAGCGACACTGTGGGTCTAGTTGCTTAAGAGAGGTCAATTGATATATCAGTCCATTTACACCCGGTATTTAATAGAACTTGGCATACTTACCACATGCTTGAATCTCGCGAACTGAAGAAAATCGAAGTTATTAACATCATTTTGATACTTTTCAATGACAACTCTGTACAAGTCCTCAGTTGGCATCGGCATGATGGCATGGTTGCTGGAATCAAATAGAAATGCAAGTGAAAAAAAAGGAAATATGAATCGTGGGGTGTCGTTGGATAGGTCGTTCAAAAACATTGTGGGTTTGTGAAAACCATTCTTAGATTAAGAGAACCGTTGGCGAAATATTAAGCTTTATAGTGTTAATTTTTGTCACAGTCAAGTGTCCCCGCCCCCTGCCGGCTAAACGGTTGTTTATGAATATGTGGAAAAATTCAGAGAACTTCTGAGAGAAGTAGTATATATAATGAAGTAAACTATCACAGCTAAGTAAGCTTTACATGCAGGTTTAAGATTTCAGGTCGCGCCAAACTTTCAGTCCCCTCTTAACACTACAATGTATCGTTCTTCGGGAGAGCAACTTCCGAGCGGACTAGAAGTTTGGCGCGATCTGTATTAGTAGACCAACTTATAAAATGTCCTGGGCAACTACGGAACCCTGCACTGCGCGTGGCCCGACACGCACTTGGCCGGTTTTTAATTTATTTAATTTATTTAGATAGATTAAAAAATCTTTATCTAAATAAATTAACAAAATGTTAAGGCAAGGCATTGATAAACTTTTAATTTCAAATCGGCAGCGCCTTAGTGGAGTGGAGTGAGGGGGACTTACTCCATGCAAATATGCGCTCACGAACTAGCTTATGCCGTAAGGTCGTATGCGGCAAAACAGTATTTCTCATTTAAAATGACAACTATAAGTAATTTAATAAATCCAATCGGCCATATTGAAGTGTATTTGTAGACAATTAAAGTGTAATTTAAATAAAAAACTTAGAAGCTTCATTTGCTCCCGTTTGTCAGTAAAATAGAAATCTCTGTTTTAAAAGAGGTTTTCTAAATATTTTTTCTCTGCTATGAAAATTAATCAATCAACAAAATCTTCGGGCAAAATGATGTTAGTGAAATGCTTAATCTATTTAGTATATAAATTGGTAATTACATATGTTTTTTTAATTGCTGAGAAAAATGGAGATCCATGTCGCCAAAATTTCGTGGCGTCGCCTTAATGCTTTGCCATTCGGCATACAAAATATAAAATAAAGGTGAAATGGGCATTGAAAAAAATATCCAGTGAGACTGCAGGACGAACTTATCTACAGTCAAGCGCGAGTGAGCGAGTTAGACATAGTATACGAATTTAACGTACTCATACCTAAGTGATAATTTGACTAAATTTAAATGAAAAGAAAATCTTAGATTTTATTTAAAAAAATCTTGTAGTTGAAAGATGGATATGGATACACAAAATATTCCTATCAAGTTTTGTAATGAAACGATCCATATTACAGGCATAAAACGTGATGAATACAATTTTCAGATGTATCTTAAGGATTTTTTTCCCATTATATGAAAGATTCAAATCATGATTTTAAGATACACAAAAGATTTATTATATCTTCGAAAACAATATGTATTTTTTTCAGTTCCGTGTTTACATTTGGTTTTCTAAAAAACGTGTAGAGTCTGTCAAAAAAGTGTTGAAATAAAAATGAAACTTTAATGAACTTTATTGGACTTTAAACGTTCAAGTAGTATAATTTAGGTATTAAATTTATGAAATAACAACGCGGTTAACTCGATTTAACAGATTTTGTACTTATTTGTTTGGTGTAACCAGGCGCAAGAAAAATAGTTTCTTAAATATTAATTTCAACACTTTTTTGACAGACTATACAAAGTTGCATTTCCCAAAGCCCACTTTCTCTTAAACAAAAAAAAATTTGAAGGCCATTTCGTTAAAATCGGCACTTTGAAGTCGCTTACCTGCTTTTTAAAAGAAGCCACTAATTTGATAAATCAGTATACAAATATTGGAAACTTTTTCTGTAGTACAGAAATGCGATTGCAGAACTTTGGCTTGATAGGAATATATTGAAATGAGGTCTTCTTCGACACTTATCATAGTTTGACAAAAAGGAATTACTTATAGAACTCAACGATAAAATAAAATAAAATAAAGTTTATTCACAGAAGTATAGGTGGTAGAGCTGTTGCCGGGCTCGACTGTGGAGGTGCCACCATCTTACTCGTAAACCGCCCTGAAGTTATTCAGGTGTGTGAGTACGGGCATTTCTTCCAGGGGACCGCAAACAGTGGCGAAATCCTGGAAAGGCCTATGTCCAGCAGTGGACGAAACTGGCTGATGGATGGATGGACAGAAGTAAAAGTCTTAGGTACAGTAGTCCACTACCTCCCACCCTAATTTTCATTGTTTTGTGGGAGCTAGACTCGACCCGGATGGACAGCAGCAAAAAAATTTAACAATATTTTGTTAGATAAACAAAGTTTAACATTTTTAACATCCTTAATACCTGAATAAAGAACATTTTCATTTATTTTAATATGTAAATTTTGCTAAATTGATATTTTGATAGCTATTTTAGTTCATTTTATATTAATTTAAAACCGACATTTTGCTATTTTTTCCGGAATCCGTCCCTCTCGCACTGCGCGTCGTTCCGCATTGAGTAACAGTGACCTTTGTAGGCGTGACATATCCTCTTAATAAATAAATGCGTCGCCACGTCATTGCACTACATAAATACCGGTCGGTGCTATCGCCTTACTTCGGGCACAAAATAAATATGGACCTGCAGCTTATGGCGCAATATGTCCATCACTCAACGAAGGAAATAAAAAAAACTGAAAAAGTGCGTCCGAATAGTGGGGTGAATCAGGAAAAGGTTGGATATTACTGCTTTTTAGTGAATAATATTTACTACAAATTCACACGAGAGCGTTTAAAAAAAACGCGTTGTTCTGTTTTAGATAATAGGTTTAATATGTTTACAACAGTCATTAGTCGTAGACATTCCGCATGGAGTGATACTGCAACCTTGACCTATCTTCTATAGTTTCATCCAAAGCACGTAGATCGGTCACAGATTAATGTGGTCCGTGGGGGTTAAGCCCACGACCCCCGGTTAGCAGGCGAGTGCTTCACTTTCTATATGTATAGTAAAGGGTAACGTAATAAATTCACAGAAAATTTATCAGAATTTATTCGTACAACTTCACTGAGAAACTAAATTTAAATAACTGGTATCTGAACATCACCTTCAAAGGGCAGAGATGACCCTCATAAAGTACCACTAAGAATAACGAGGAGCTAAAAAACAAGGTTACTTAAAAAAAAATACTATAGTTGTTTTATGGCGCTTCACCTTAGAAACGAAAACACATTATCACAATAGTACATTTTGATGCTAGTGCGAAATGAAAAATTAAAGCAAGAAGTTGAGAGAAAGCGGCCGGAATTAGTCAACAGAAGGGGTGTGGTTTTTCATCATGATAACGCTAGACCTCACACATCTTTAGCCAGTCAGCAAAAATTAAGAGAGTTTGGCTGGGACGTATTAATGCATCCGCCGTATATTCCTGACCTTGCACCTTCAGATTTCCACTTGTTTCGGTCTCTTCAGAATTCTTTAGGCAGTGTCAGGTTAACATGACGAGAGGACTGCCAAAACCACTTGTCGCGGTTTTTTGATCAGAAGCCCCAGAATTTCTATAGCAATGGGATAATGTCCCTACCTACAAGATGGCAGAAAGTTATCGAACAAAATGGCACCTACATACTTTAGTTAAATGTAAATAAACTTTATTAGAAAATGTTTTAAATTTTCATATAAAATGCGAAGAAACTTTTTCCCCAACCTATTATGTCGTAGATTACTAAATTATAACGATGATTACATACTTTTTATTCAGTTAGGATTATTTGTTTGACTCAGGTACACAAATTAGTGTATTACACTAGATTAATGTATTACTCGTATGTCATTACATTACATTACGCGAGTTGAGAGAGGTACAATGTCATAACCCTCGAAAAAAAAATATGGACAAAGAACTAGCTAGAGAGTGTTTGACTCCGCAGTTATGTAACCTATCCTCTCTTGCTATAAAAACTAAATTAAATAAAATATATATATATATATATATATATATATATAATACTAAATTAAATCAACCGACCAAATTAATACTGGAGACTTGGTTAGTGTTCAAAAACTAGGTTCAGTAATTCTTTTGGCCAATTTCGAAAAATACATTTTTTTGCTCCCTTACTGGTTGGACTAGTTTAAGTACAACTCGTAGTTACGGGGCAAAAATTTTTTTATTTTTATTTTACCTTGATGTTCAATAGACCTTGTTCCTGATGACTAACCGAGTCTCCAGTATGTCGGTTGGTTAATTTAATTTCGCCTTGTTTTTAACCAAACTAAAGATAAGTTTTGAAGCCAAAATTTAATTAAAATAACGAATTATGTGTTGGAGATATAAAATTAGATAATTTATATTTTGCTATGTGTGAGATAAAATTTTAATAATGTCCTTTTAAGCGCCACGCCAACAAACTGTTTGCAGTTTGGCGAACTGTGTTGAACTTTTTAAATGTAACAGGAATAAACTATAAAAAAAAGTAAAATAATAATACTGCATATTTATTATTAATTAAGTAACGACATATGAGAATGCGGGGGATCCATCCATCCATCCATCCATCAGCCTGTTTCGTCCACTGCTGGACATAGGCCTTTCCAGGATTACGCCACTCTTGGCGGTCCCCCTGGAAGAAATGCCCATACTCACACACGCTGGGCAGGCGGGTTGGTGAGCGCGGTGCCGAAACCCTTGCACCAGTGACGCCGCTGCCCGTCACTAGTCTGTTTTAAGGCCTGGCAATTAGGGATGGATATACCGCCATCCATCGGTCCCAGGCAATGGTGGGCCGCCTGGTTTTGCCTGAGAGCTGTTCTCTTACTCTCCCCCGAATAACTTCGGGAGGATTTGCGAGTAAGATAGTGGTACCTCCACAGTCGAGCTCGGCATCAGCTCTACCACCTACGATGCGGGGGATACCTTACAAAAATTCGACTGTACATAATTAACACAATGCGTAGAATAACTTAGAGCAACTAAGATTTCCGGTTAATGGAGCCGGTTTTTCAATTGCCTAATTATTAAACATGCCTCGTAGGTGTTTTTATAAATTCTAGATTTAGTTACAAGGTAAGAACTGTTTTAGTATGTTTTCGAACATTATCATTTTTTATGGTACCTGACAAGTTTCTCTAATTTATTCTTTCCAGACTGGTTTTTGTGTGTGCGGGAGGTATATAAAGTTTGCCTAAATATACTTTTATTATATTTTTATTCCGTTACAATACGGAAAAATACAAAGCCAATTCTCTTAAAGAATAAATACAAGTCACAGTTCACACTGGTACATCATCTTTTCACCGACGATTATTACGTCCCAGACGTGATGGATAGTGAACCCTATCGCCGTCCGTTGGGCAGAAATATGTATACACAATAAAAACTATAAAACGAAAGGAATGCTTTTCGATTTAAAAAAGTATGCGTTGAAAATCTCCTTTAAGATCATTGTATTACTCTGTAGGACAAATCTATAGAACTAAGTAAATGTTTGAAATCGGAGTATACAGCTGGAGCTCCTTAATAAATAAATAAATAAATAAAATCTCTTATAAAATCACCCGAAATATGCGTTGGCAATTTTTCCACACGTGCCAGAATAGCCATCCAGGATTCTAAAACTGTTTTTTTAAGATGTGTGTCCTTTTGATTGAAAACCTGTGTGTGCATTTTTAGGGTTCCGTAGACCTGAAAGGTAAAAGGAACTTTTATGGTGAGACTTCGTTGTCCGTCCGTCCAAATGTCACAGGCTCATAACTTTTGCACCGTTAATGATAAAGACTTGAAATTTGTTGAGAAAATAGCATTCACTTGCATAATAAATAAGGTGTAAAAAAATGAAAAATTAGTTATTTGTTTAAAGTATTTCCAATACAAAGGAGAGAAAAATAAAAAAAACAGGACAAGTGCGAGTCGGACTCGTCCACCGAGGGTTCCGTTAAAGACTATATTTTTTATGATTATGATTTTAGTATAAGACGGTATTACTTGCCAAATTTCATAGTTTTTGGGTCATCGGAAAATACCCTATGAATTTTGATTCCCTTGAGAGTCTCGAAATGTACGTTTTTTGGGGCATAAACGGCCGTATCTTTTTTTCACGCTAACTTAGAAGTTTGATAGTTTGATTTTTACCAGCTTTAAGGGACTGTAGACTTGAGTATATGGTTTTAATTTCAACTCGACACCTCCACGGTTTCCTGAGATAAAGGTCTTGACCGACAGACGGACGGGCAGACGGACAACAAAGTGATCCTATATAGGTTCCGTTTTTTCTTTTGAGGCACGGAGCCCTAACAATATCCTCAAAATACAATTCCGGTATCAAATTTTAGATATTAAAGACCTGATTATAAAAATATATACTTTTACTATATTTACAGGCACTGATTTCGAGAGATCTTTGAAAAACCACAAAAAATGCATGCACCCCCCCTTATTTCCGAAACTAAACAACCAAAAAACATGAAAAATTATATGATAATTTGGGTTTTGGAAAAATATAGCGGCTGAGAAATTCACGGTAGCAAAATGACAAAATAAAATGTTTCATCCACAAGTTTTATTTCGAGTACGGTATATAAATATTTAAGTCTCTCTTTTGTGGTACAATCTTTTTTTTTTAGTTATCATAAGCAGTTTTACAGTTATTTTAAAAACCTTCTTCCTGACTATTCTCAAAACTGTCAAATTACGGAACCCTATGTATGCGATTCTGACTAGCACTTGACCGTTTTTTTACAATCCATAGCTTTTATTAGATGAGATTTAGTCACTCCACTTAAAATCGCATGGGATTTCTCATGCTATAAAGGAAAGTCGAACGACTGATATGGAGAGAGAAAAATAATGCCAGAATAGCCGTCGTCACCGCATGTACCACCCTCCTATTTTGAAGGGGCCATAGTAATAAAAGCTCCGAAAACTAAATTAAAAATGAGGATTTTCAATTTATGAATAATACTGCTTTAAATACTAAGTTACCGAAAACTTCTGTGCTAATAAATAAACTACCAACTACCGAAACTACCGAATGAAATACTGAAAATTCCGAAAACTTAATACATCAAAAAGCAAAAGCTGACAGTATACTATTTCACCAGCTGAAAATACATTTCAGCGACAAATATGGTCAGCTTTTTTGTCGTAGATCTCCGAATAAAAATTCAAAGTTGCCTGACCATTATCATGAATTCTGTTTAAACTAAAGGGGTCGCCTCGCTCCGCTCCGCTTTGCTCTACTCCCAATATGTATTTACATGTTAATCTAACACGCTCCACCTCGCTACACTCGTCGTCGCACCTATTTTTTGACTCAGCAGAACATTTTTTTCCGTTAACTTAGTATTTCTTTCGGAAGTTCAGTAATTTATTCGGAGGTTCATTATTTAAACCAGGTGGTCGTAAGGAATTTTAGTTTGCTATCTTTTATTTATATTGTCGGTAGATGTTACACAGTTCAATTAGTATATTTTTCGGTAGCTACTTTTACCGCTGCTTAGATAGTATAGTATGAAGCAGGTCACTGGGATTTAATTTGTTTTTCGGAGGCTTTATTATTATCCTTTTGAAAGTCTGTGTTTGTATGATTGAGTCCACAACACATTTGTAGACCATACAACCTATATTTATATCAACGCAATAATGCCGCATCCTATTGAGAGTTTAAGTTAGTTTTCTTATCCATTATCAAATTTCTCTTATAGTAATTTCGATCCCCTAGAGTCGAATAACTTAACAATAGACAATATTACATACCTACTACGTGGGGAAGACATATTGACACAATTATCTGCGTAATTAACACCAATTAGTTCAGTTACGTGATGTTAATTGGATATCGGGAGGTAATGTGTAAGTCTGTCTGTGTATTCATGGTTGCTTTAGGTAAACATAAAAAACTACTCAACGAATTTCACTGTTACCTTGGGGCCTTTTAGTCTATTTATAAGTATAAGCGTTTCTATGTTAAACGGAACGTTTTCACTCGAGAACACTCAACGGATTTGGATGCATTTTTAGGGTTCCGTACCGAAAGGGTAACCACCGGGACCATATTACGAAGACTCCGCTGTCCGTCTGTCTGTCCGGCTGTCTGTCTGTCGGTCACCAGGCTGTATCTCATGAACCGTGATAGTTAGACAAATGAAATTTTCACAGATGATGTATTTCTGTTGCCGCTATAACAACAATTACTAAAAAAATACAATAAAATAAAATAAGTATAACAATTATTTATCTTACGCGTAAATAAAATATACGTTGGTGAAAGCCACTTCCACGCGCGGGAAAATTTAGTCCTAAATATAACAACAAATAACCATCGTCAGGTGTTAAAGTGTCAGAAGGTTATCTTTCTGTTATAAGGTTCCACAGTGACTTATATTTCTGTTTCCTGGACTATAAATACAAAAACTCAGCCTTGGAATACTAATTTAATAAAACGCGATATCTGTTGTAATTGTGCACCATATAAAGAAAACTTAGAGAAAAAAAATAATTTACAAGATAGATAACAACTGACAACGATTGACAACTCAGACAACCTTTGGGTGGAAATTAAGTCAATAGAGAAATCGGGAAGGTGGTGTACATAAAAATATATAGATAATTCGAACCAACTATAAATTGTAACAGGCCCATGAAGATACATACTGTTCTTTAACTTTCAGGTGGTATTTTTTATAACGAAATTATTTTTTGAAAATCAGTTTGGAGAAATGGGCATGTGACGTAATAGTCGTACCGTTTAGGCTCAATAAGGAGAGTTCCTTGAAGTAAAGAAAGAATGAAAAAAATATTTAGGGGATAAAACCTGAAGATGGGATTACCGAAAATAAAATAAAAACCGACGTCTGTTTTTATTTAATTTTCGGTTATTTTATTTTAAATGTCATTACATGACTATTACGTCATCAAAGCGATTTATTCAGTTCCTGAATATTTTTATGTATATCTTTTGTATTTCAAGGAGAAAAAAAAAACTTTTAAATGACCTTAAAAAGGTCTATTCCTTCCAAAAAATCGACTCTTAGGTACTGTTATGGTATTCTGGACCATTCGAATTTTACAAGTGTTTGCTCACAATGTTTTATACACTAATACTTATATACGATGAAATAAAGCATAAACTAATACATATGAAAAAAAAAAAAAATATTTTATTTCTGTGATGTAGGTACATAAATACTCTTATTAAAAATTTTAAACGAACAAAACAATTTTAATACATAAAGTTTTGATCTTACCTAATAATAAAGTAGTAAAAAAGTCATTCTGCATAATTATTGTACTGAGGCCATTTGGGTGTCTGTCTGTTTGTATGTATGTTCCGTTTTAACTCGAGAACCACTGAACGGATCTGGATGCGGAATTTTCTATTATTATCGTAGTGACCCTGGTCAACACAAAGGCTATAAGGGGTGTTCATAAAATAACTTCCAAGCTGAAAACAGGAGAAAGATTTAATAAACGCTTTTAACTCGAGAAGAGTTTAAAATAACGCCGAAGCCGAAAACCGTGCAAAGATTGCATAAACGCGGGCGGAGCCGCGGGCAAAGGCTAGTTTTATAAAAACGCATACTGTGACCAACAAAGTAAGTACTGGTTTTGCGGTACAATTCATGTACCATATAATCATAAATATATCATAAAAACAACTTGAAGACCTTGTTTGTACATTTTTATGAGTCGACTTTTGGTTAATTTATGCATAAAATAATAAATTCAACTCTAAGTAACATATAGAGTTCCGTAGCAAAAGACAAAAAAAATACTTTTTAAAATTACTCTCGTGTTCGACCATCTGTCTGTCACAGACACAGAGGTGTTTCTGGAAAACTATGAAACCTAGAAATTTAAATTCGACATAAAGTAAGGTCTCGAAGACACGCACAATATCGATTGAGATCATTTGAAAGAGGATTCTAAATTACATTTTTTGCGAATTAGCCTCCTGTGTATCATCTTATCATCAGACACGTGCGCAACCATTGGTATAGCATAGTATAGCATAGTATAGCATAGTATAGCATAGTATAGCATAGTATAGCATAGTATAGCATAGCGCTTCTCCATGTAGATAATTTTGTGTTGGAAGAAACTTATTTTCACTACATGTGTGTGTAATTGAACAAAAACTAACTTCATTAGAATAAATTATGTTTTTATTTTTCTTTTTATAGTTAAAGATATAACAAATTATGCAACATACGCAGTATAAATGAATTCATCAAATTTTCACGAAAAAAAAATGCACTATTACCTCTTAACCGTAGATACAATAAACCGCTACTATTCAATGGACACTTAAAATCGACACCATTTCATTTCAATATTTATATTGAAAGTCTGCGTAAAAATAAAGCTTACGTATTTTTTATTTTGTTTTATTGCGTGTTTTTAACGCTTATTTTAATTTTTTCTTATTTACTCATTCTAAAAGAACGTAAGTCGCAACTAAGGTTTTCAAACACGATGTTTATTGCCAAGGGATTATTTAAAAAAAAACTTGACATTGTTTATGTTCGCTGTCAATGTCAACATTCTCAATGACATGATAGTTGATTTTTTTTTATACGGAATGAACTTGAAAGCAAGGGTATTTTTTTTAATTCCTGTGTTTACCAAATATTGTTTTTTTTTAAATCTCTTTATTTGATAATGATTTAATATTTACAATATACTTATTAAAACTTGTATTTATTTATGTATTAACATATATTCTTTTTAGGTATTGTTACCTATAGTTATTAATTTAGAGTAGTATCTTCATTTAATTTGTAATTTTAAAGTTTTTACTCTTCTTGCACGCCCACCTACCTATTTATCTTGTACCATCTGTGGGTTGACTGGTAGAAAATGCTTTATGCATTAAGTCCGCCTTTTTGTACTTATTTTTTGTGCAATAAAGTATTTATGATGATGACGATGATGAATTCTGAAAAAAATATCATGATGCTCAGAAGGCCAATATCTCGAAATGGTTTTTAGTTTAGTACCAATTATTAATTTGTAATGTTGTCAATTAGATCATGATACTCTGCATAACAACCTGACCTCAATATAAAGCAGGTTCTACTTGTTTTATATTTAAAAATGACTACAATTTTCACCGCCAGAAACAATTACCTAAACTATTGCATATTTATTTATTTTTCAATTCCATAATTTTTCGAGAGACCGTGATATAAATATGTGTGTATGACGGGGTCGTTAGGAATTCACAACGAACGTTGATTTATTTGAGGGGAAACTAAAAATATATAACAAACACGATACATACGTAGCCGTATGTATCGATTTTGAATCAGCTAAAAAACCAAAGGAGATAGGGACACACGGAGAACCTTACAGCAGGCGAAAGTTATCCTACTAGGTATTCTGTTGTTACCATGCCAGAGGCACCAGAGGGCTGGTTATTTTGTTATCTGGCCTAGCGCCCCCAAATGTCGTCATTCAGAGAGAAAATGTTGCTAGTACTGCCCGCTTTAGACGTAGATGATTTCAGTGAGCTAACTGAGTAATCAATGAGTAATCATCATTATGTAAGTAACGCTGAATTCTCCCCACCGTCCCTGACTGATTCAGTGAAGGTATTTATCTTCGTCTAAAGGGACTATTAGGCACGTTAATAAAATAGTAATTCAGATGATATATACTTGTAATTTTTTAATGTTTTCTTAACAAAGTTTAGTTTTTAGGAAATTTAAATTTACAGGAGTTTTAGTTCTAGTCCACGTGGTAACGGCGGATCTCGGTGCAAAATGCACATCATAATATTGTTTTCCTTACTTTTGAATAAAAAGCTTGCAATAAATGCGTTTTATAGCAATTCGCGCAAACTGCTTGTTAATAGTTAGGTGATCACATGAAAATTATTCAAATTTTTGCGTTACATTTTAGCTGCATTACATTACAACTGTAAACACGTTTTTATGTTGGTAATGATTTTTTTTTTGTGACGACTTTATTATTAATAAACTATTCCCGCAAGTTGCTTTGAAACACATTTATTGCATACTTTTTATTCAAAAGTAAGGAAAACAATATTATGATGTGCATTTTGTACCGAGATAAAAAGTTACCCCCTTATGTTGTTATTTTACATTTGTTAGGTTGCATAGATTGTATATATTTTAGATTGTTCTTACCTTACTTAGATTTAATTAAATTTCCTGTTATTTAAGACTTACGATTTTTTCTCCAACTTCTTTTAAAATACTCATACAAAATACTTACTAGCATTTGAAAAGCGTATTGAACTCTGTCTCAATTCTGATGTTCTTGAAGAATTCTGGCATTAAGTGTGGAAGAGTGCATCTCTTGTCCAAACGTTTCTTCGCTTTTTCTATGGAACCCTTGGCTGTTATTATGTAAGCTTCTAGGTAGTGTCGGCCTGAAAGAATTAAAAAAATCGGCCAAGTGCGAGTAGATCACGCGCCCTGTGGGTTCCCTAGTATTCTAATCTATACTATACTCAAATACTAATAGTATAGTAGTAAAAAGTCCTGTCTGTACTGTACATTGAATACTGTATGTATGTTCCGTTTTAACTCGAGAACTACCCAACAGGTTTGGATGCAGTTTCTCTTGTTATCATCGTAGTGACCCTGGTCAACAAAAAGGCTATAAGGTGTGTTCATAAAGTAACGCTCGAGCTGAAAACGGGGCAAAGATTGAATAAACGCCTTTTACTCGAGAACCACTTAACGGATTTGGATGCAGTTTTTTTATTATCATCGTAGTAACCCTAGCCAACACATAGGCTATGAGGCGTGTTGAAAAAATTGATTAAACGAGGGCGGAGCCGCAGGCAAAGGCTATTAAGTTATAAAATTTTAACACAACCTGCAGTTTTGTTTCATACATTTACCTACAAAATATTTAAAGTTTAGTGCACCGCGCTTTTTCGCTAGAAAGCAGTTTACGCTACCACACGACACGCAATACATTGTTTATGATTCTGTGGTTATCTACATCTATACTACTAATAATCAAGTAGTATAAAAAGTGTCTTTACTTGATAATTATTTCATGAATGAAATAGATTATCAGAATTGTAATGAAGCAAAAACTATTTTTTTAGGGTTCCGTACCTCAAGAGAAAAAAACGGAGCCCTCAAAGGATCACTTTGTTGTCCTTCTGTCTGTCCGTCCGTCTGTCTGTCAAGACCCTTTATCTCGGGAACGCGTGGAGGTATTGAGCTGAAATTAAAACCATATACCGAAGTCTACAGGCCCTTGAAGCTGTGCATAAAATCAAACTTCTAAGTTAACGTTAAAAAAAAGATACGGCCGCTTATGCGGCAAAAAACGAATATTTCCCGTTGACCTAGAACTATGAAACTTGGCAAGTAATACCGTCTTATACTACAAGTATAGGGAAAAATGTGAAAACTATAATGTGTAATTAAATCGTAAAATATATAGTATTTAACGGAACCCTCCGTGGGCGAGTCTGACTCGCACTTGTCCGGTTTTTTATATTTTTGTGGCTCTGTCTAACTCTGTTCTACTTTAGAATGCTTTGCTCCACTCTGGATTCTTAGAAACACTCTCGCCCTTAAAATAGTTGTTTTGCCCCCTTGGTAAACAATCTACTATTTTATTTGTACCACTTAATTGAAGGGTTTGAAATATATACCTAGGTACATTATCGTCACGACATGAATCCTCAAGGCGGTGTCAGAGGTGTTTCCGAGTGTGAACTGTGTGTGAAATGCAAGTCAGAGTCTACACCCGGTACATCCGCATTTCACCGATGATTATTATGTCCCAACGTGAAGATGGTGACGAGCCATATCGCCGTGCCTTAGGCATAAATACAATTTTTTTAGGGCATGTAGGTTTCCTCCCGATGTTCATTTCATTTCATACTATGTACATAAATTCTGAAAAACTCATTGGTGCATACCAGCCCGGGGATCGAACCTGGGTCTAATAATTGAGAGGCCAGCGTTCTACGATCGCCCCGCTTCCATAATTACAAATAAATAAAATTAAAACAAAGACATATATTTTTTGTGAGATTTGTAACGACGTAGTTTCGGTAAATGTAAAAAATCTTATACACCCAGTACTTTGCGAAAATCTTCATCAAAATTTTGGGTACTTACCAAAGTCTTTCACCAGGAAATGGCGCTGCTGCTGACACCAACTCTCCAATACATCGATAGCGTCCTCCAAAGCCTTAGCATCTTTGAAACCAAAAGTTTTCAGAATTTCATCAGCTTGATTCGGACGCATTAAGAAAAACGGATGACATTCAGGTCGATACACCATTTTTGTTTGTTTATTTATTTTTATTCGATAATCTTTTTAACGAACCTTGTTATTCGGTGAATAAAGGTTAACTAATCAAGGCAGTCCGCCGGTCAGACTACTGGCCGGCAGACAGCAATTCTTTTAGGGTTCCATACAAAAAGGGTAAATGGAACCCTATTAATGTCAGTCTGCTGTCTGTCTATCCGTCCGTATATCACGGGTTTCTAGCTCGTAGACAGAATGACTTACAGATCTGAAATTTTGATATTTTGTGTAGAATATCATTCCAAAATCAAGTATTAAATATATAAAAAAACATACCTATTTTTCTCAAAACTATATTGACCATTACATACTGTAAAGACCTACCAGAAAATACTTCACCCTGGCGAGCTAGTAAAAGTGTCCAGGAAATCTGAATAACTGTCCAGGAAATTCGTATGAAAATCTATTACATACCATATGTTCACAGAGTATATTTCATATGTTTTATTTTTTTTAAACTATTCGTGTCTATGTTTATAAGGTTTTTCTCATTGTTTTTTTTTTCTTAATACTTAACGTTCCTCTAGATGGCATTGTCCATGAAGAAGGCTAGAAGTTTGTATGGCGGTAAATACCTTTGCCCAGCTGGCAATAATAAAAAAAAGTTGCGTAAAAGCGGGAATTTATGTTGCTATAAATTTCAGTTGAAAGTGTTTTGTTCAAATAAATTACAAACTGAGTTCAGAAGCGGGCTCTGATATAGATTGTACTCCACTAATGCTTTGCTGAAGAAATCAATAACAATAAACATGACTAATCGCCCAAATATGAGCAAGTAAGTACCTTTTAATATTTCCTACTCAGTTTATTATATTTGATATAACTCATTATTAGAAAAGCCTATACTTGCTTCGAGTTCGACCATGAATTTGCAATCCTGGCCTCGTATATAAAACTCCTCGCCCTACGGGCTTTCTCGTCCAGGATTGCTTATTGCCTGGTCTTAGCAGTAATGTACTATTTTCATGGGGCATACATGTAAAAGAGCCGAAAACACGTTATCAATAAGTCTGCGCATTCCCTATATAGCAACACAAAAACCAAACCAAAACAGCGCCGACTTCTATTGAACATTTTCAGGAAGAAAGAAGTCTGCAAACGTGTAATTTTGATAACATCGATCAGTAACTAAAAAGTTTAAACTTTTTGGTGAATGTATGCTTCATTTGAAGTCGGTTCCTATTCTTTGATATATTTTTTATTTATTTTATGGCTTATTTTATTTTATAAAAAACGTATACCCACTTACATATTAAATTTAAAAATAATACAATAAGGAAATTTTGCAGTCACAATCATAAGATCCATTCCCGGTTATACAGTAATATTGTATACTTATAACTCGTATATCGGGATGCCGTTGAAAATACCACTTTTAAATTTTATTGTGATTTACGTGGGAACCATTTTGTCATAAATTAAAACTCTACAATGCACTTTGTTTATCTCATAATACGTACATAATTTATTTACTTTGTAGCTATTCGATGTTACATTCAAGGTCAATACCTATACGAAAAATTGTAGATTTATTATACAGGATGTTAAAGCAAAGGCAAAAATCCTTTAAGTTTGTGTTAGTATGATAGGTACATATTTATTTTTTAATACTGGGATCTCCAAATAAAGTACCAGTACCATACAATAAGACAATTTTCTTTACTCAAAATACACTAATAGCGTGGACACCCTCGCTGGTCGCCGGCCACTGATGACGTCGGTATTAGCGTGTGATCGAGCGAGAGAATGAAAGAGAATTTGCAACGGTGCGGCCTCAGATTGAGGCGCTGCACGATCAGGCGGCCACTTCATACCCCGCGGCGGCGCGGCGGCGGCGCGGTTGCGGTCACGGATGAGGGGTCCCGGGTGCACCTAGGTGGGTAAGGAGGTATGGTCGGATAACCGCTACGGGATTATTAAATTTCGTTGATAAGAATACGTACCCGTAGCTTAGAATAATGATGAAATATTTGGTGAAAATTCAAGGTACCTATATTTTTTTTCTCGTAATGACATCAGAATCCTGTCTTTCATACTTTAAAGGGATTCTTGAGTTTGCATTTACATTCTGTATAAGGTAACATATAGGTGAAATTAAATCAACCGACCAAATTCATACTGAAGACTCGGTTAGTCATCAAGAACAAGGTACAGTAATCCTTTTGGTCAATTTCGAAAAATGAATTTTTTTGCTCCCTTACTGGTTGGACTAGTTTAAGTACAATTCCTAGTGCAGGCACTATGGGGCGAAAACATTTTTTTTTCGTTTTTACCTGGAGTGTTATTAAACCTTGTTCCTGATGACTAACGGAGTCTCTACTAGAGACTCTCTGGTAAGAATTTGGTCGATTGATTTAATTTCACCCAGTATAGCAACTGAAAATGGTATTTATATAGCAAAAGTCACTGAAAACTCGGTAAGTGCATATAATAAGTGTGTATTAATATAATAAGTGTGTATTAAGATTCGATGACCATTTTTTCGAAATTCCTAAATATTGTTATCGTGCTCCCTACAAACTCAAGGCTAGCTTTAAGTCAATTACTATGGGAGGTCAACATTTTATTTTACGATATTTGCAAAAAGTGTGATTGATCCGTGATATTGATCACTTACCAAGCCTCCGATATGAATTTGGCTGCATAAATTAATATAACCTTATCGGATTGGAATGTGGTCATTGACCTAGACGATCAATGAATTTGGTATTTAGCCACTTTATACGTGAAGAGAAATGATAAATCACGTAAATAATCCAGAAAGTTGGTATTAAGCCACTTTATACGTGAAGGGAAATGATAAATCACGTAAATACTCCAGGAGTTTGGTATTTAGCCACTTTAGACGTGAAGGGAAATGATAAATCACGTAAGTAATCCGCTTTCGTGTTGCTTGTATCAAATTGCGAGTGATGTCTAAAGTTGTATAATTTAACTATCGGTTTACCATGCACTTGTTCTAACCAGTCTGTATAACTTTATTTTCTTTTGTTATGAAGGGCATGAATATTTTTGTAAATCCTTATAATATAATGGTAATTTAAAAAGTACACTGACGTGGAAAATTATGTATTTATAATAATAATAAATAATATAATAAATAAATTTGTTTATTGTGCAAAACTTACATACTAATTACATCAGTGGATGGGGCATCCTTTTAAGTACGAGGTACCTGTGCCAGGATACCCCGCTCTTCCATATAATAGGTGCTCTTCTTGTGCAACAAAATATATATATATATATAAGTTACTGTTAAACAAAAACAGCAATAAAACTAAAAACAGCAATTAAAAAATAAATAAAAAATAAAACAAAACTTAGGTATAAGTATGTTTAGATTGTGAGGGGGATAGGTTGGGTGCATGTTTACATAGATACATAGATAGCTTTATAACATAATTCTATTAGTACTTTTATACATAAATAATGTAATAAATAAATAAATTAAATTTAGATAAATAGAAGCCCAAATTATTTAAATAAATAGTTAATAAATTGTATCTTATAAAAGTGCTCACACAATAACCTTTAGCAGCTCCTTCACTTCTTCATAATTCAAGGTCAATAACCACTCGGTGACTTTCTTTTTGCAATCAAATAATAGTAGTGGGTAGATGTTAAGTAGCTTGTTTACTTTATTGTAAATGTAAACAGATTGTTTTTTAAATTGATGCATTGCAAACTTTGTTTTAACACTGTATGAGTCAACGATATCTTTTCTTCTTTTGTTCGTGGGATAGTAAGACAGTGACTTATGCTTTTGCATCAGTAAGTTCAATATGTACAACTTTCTTACGGTTAGTAATTTCGTAAAACAGTACAGTTCTTGAGTAGGAAATCTATACGGTTTAAAGTGCATAGGGATTTAGTAGGGATCTCTGAGCTCGCTCTAATTCAAGAAACTTTAATTTTGTAGCACCCTTCCAGATGTAGATGCAGTATGTTAGGATAGATTGCCCCAGGGCTATGTAGATTTGATTTAGTAGATCACGATTGGCGACATGTCTTAATGTTTTAAATGTATAAATGAGTTTTCTTGTTCTACTGGTTGTTAGTTCAAGATGTTGGTGCCAGGATAATCGCTGATCTATTATTATTCCAAGGTATTTAGTGTAGGCTACTTTCCCTATTGATGGATAGTTACAGTCATTATGTAAATATTTACAACTGTGGATTTTAAGGCCAGACTTTTTAGGTTGTGAGCTTATATTTATAACAAAACAGATATAATTGGTTTTTGAGGTGTTTAAGGTTAATAGGTTTTGTTTGAGCCAGGTATCAATTTTAGCCAATCCAGCCTCAGCTTCACTATGCACAGATTCCCACGTAACCAGTAAAAACCACAGCTGTGTCATCAGCATAAGAGAATATGTGACCTTGATTAATTTTATAGTTACACAAGTCATTTATATATATTAGGAATAATGTAGGACCTAGGACACTCCCTTGTGGTACTCCATAGGTTACGTGTAGGTCTTCACTAATATATTCTCCTATTTTAGTTCTTTGTTTGCGGCTACACAAATAATCCTTCATTAGCTCCAGAGGAGTATTCCTAATTCCAATTCGTTCTAATTTTCGTAAAAGGGTGGGGATAGACACTGTATCGAAAGCTTTTTTAAATCTAGGAAAACAGTTAGGCATTTCTTACTCTGATCTAGTTGCTCTATAATTACTGATGTTAGGTCCTTTATTGCAACATGAGTCGATTTACATTGTCTGAAACCGTATTGAGAGTTTGATAAGATGCTATACTTTTCAAGAAAGCTAATGAGTCTGTTATTTATTATTTTTTCTAGAACTTTTGAAATTGCCGTTAAAACAGAGATCGGCCTAAAATTATTAACTTCATCTTTGTTACCACTTTTAAAAACTGGTGTAATAATGGATTGCTTTAGTACAGTTGGGAAAACGCCCTTAGCGAAGCAAAGATTAACCAAGTGGCAAATTACAGGGATGATATGGACTTTAGAAAGCTTCAGAAATCTTGTAGGGATATTGTCACAGCCTGGTGCACTGTCCGATTTTAAGCTCATGATGATTTTGTGTACTTCAGTGGCATCAGTATCATAAAGCACAAAAGACGTAGGATGGGCATCAAACGATAGAGGGGTGTCAGTGTTAAGTGTTGGGTAATTAGATTGAATATCCTCCGCAAGAACTCTGCCAATGTTAACAAAAAAGTCGTTCACTAAATTTACCGATTGCTTAGGGCACTGTGCTATGTCTAGTAATTCCGTGTTACTTGTTTTAGTCTGTTTTAAATTAGTAATGTTTTTTATGTTGTTCCATAGTAGTTTAGAGTTTTTTACTGTGTTTGTTAGCAGAGTATTCTCATATTTGCGTTTTATCTTTTTAATTAAATTATTGCAGTAGTTGCGGTATCTTTTATACGTTATAATAAGAATTTGATCGAAAGGATTATTTCTGACTCTTTTCTGCATTTTGTTCCTGTTCCTTATGCATCGCAAAATACCAGGAGTAATCCAGGGTTTAATAGTACGAGTAGATTTGGTAAGTGTTTTAGTTGTAGTGTTTTCCTGTAGGGATTTAACAATTTTGTGGATAAGAAGCTCAACCAAAGTGTTAGGATCTTCACAAAAGAGAAGTTCAGTAATATTTTTATTAGCTAAGCTTTCAAGCGCTTTTTCAAAGTTTACGTGGGTTTTAGTTTTTGAACATTTATTAGTTTGTTTTGATTTAGAAAGACTAGTGAATACCATTAGATGATCTGTTATGGTAGTGTTTAAGACCGCGATATTGGCAGTTGTTTTATTTTTATTTGTTATTTTCTTTCAACCTTCCGTGAGGAGCAAAGTAACATTCTGAAATCGTTATTCAGTTATTTTAATTCTAAGAGCGCCATTTTTGTCTTTAAGGTTCTGTCAAAAGCGAGCAAAAAAGCAACATTACAGACAGACCTACAATTTTAACTTGACATTTTGGTACGGGCTGCGTAAGTTAACAACAGGCAACTTAATTTTTAAATGACTATAAATTATTGGTACTTTATTATTATAAAAAAATCAATATTAAAACAACAGAAGTTATGACATTGCATCCCATCCCTCCTATAAAAAGATTAAGGCCACGTGTAAACGAAACGACGCTTAATCGATTTTTCTAAAAAAAATTGGGGTACAGAACCCTAAAAATGGCCCCTGAATTAAAATCTACCTAGCCCGTGGAAGGTATATGTTATCCTCGGCATAGACGAAATAGTACTTGTTACTTGTTAATAGTACTTGTTGTTAAATATATAAATATAAAACACAAAAAAATATATTCCGGAGCGTCCGATCTTTAGAAGTCCGAATGACAAATAATAAAAATATTAATAAATAATGATAATAATAATACCATTATTAGGTATATTATAGGAAGTTAAAGGAGGGGTATCGTTAAGCTAAGAAAATTTACCGCAATATGACAAAATATATAAGTACAATATTTTATAAAATACAGGTTACTTACTTAACGCAATAAACTAAAAATAAAAATGCATACATTTTCTTCACGAGAAAAATCGACAAACTGAGGTCAAAATTTATTTTTATTTTGTATATAGTACTCTTTTTTGACTATAATCGAGTTTTGTAAACATATAAGTGCATTTTTTTAGCATGGTTAAATTTTTACATGTTGTTCTTTAAAAGTCAACAAATATAAAAATACAAAAATTAGACTGCTGAAACAAATGCGCTTATGCCTAAATAAACTCGATACAGTAAAATAATTTGGCCAAGTGCGAGTCGGCCTAGGACTAGCACACAGTTTCTTTAGTATTTATTTATATATTCTAGATCTTAACATATTACTGAACACGTTCACGGGACATCCAGAATCAATCAGTACTAGAACTCGGCTAGTTTCCTTTGTCATTTCTCTAGACATTCTTTCATTTTTATAATATTTCGATAAATCTATCAATACGACGTACACTGAGAAAACTGTTCATCATAAAATAAAGTGAATTCAGCTAAAATTAGGATAATTCACGTGAAGTAGGGAGCATACGGACATCACAACAAAGTACGATGAAACTACTATTGCTGCTGCTAGCGTTATAATATGACGCACTGTCACTATGACTTTGTAGGAATTATGCGCTCCGTCACCGCTTTTATGGTGACTGCAAGCATACCGTAGTGTGACGGACCTCTTTTATCGGGAAGGGATGATGTAATATGAAAATGATAATCTTATTTTCTGTGACCAATTTTACGGTGATCTGTCATAATAATATTGCGTAACTTACCCTAAAAAGCCGATTATTTCCTCAAATGTTTTAATTACAGCATCCATCCGGCCATCAGCCTGTTTCGTCCACTGCTAGACATAGGCTTTTCCAGAATTTTGCACCGCTTGGCTGTCCTTCTGGAAGAATTGCCCACACTCACACACGATGGGCAGGCGGGAAACCCTTGCAACAGTGACGCCGCTGCCCATCACCAGTCTGTTTTATATAAGGCCCGGCAATTGGGTATGGATATACCGGCATTCATCGGTCCCAGGCAATGGAGAGGCGTCTGGTTTTGCCTGAGAGCTGTTTTCTTACTCTCATTCGGGAGGATTTGCGAGTAAGATGGTGGTACCTCCACAGTCAAGCCCGGCTTCAGCACTACCACCTACATTACAGCATAATATTTTCCAATTATCACCAAATTTAAAAACAATTCACCGTATTTTAAACTTAAGTAATGCTATTTTATAATGAAGTTAAAAAGAAATTTTTATCAGTGTACAAATGATCATAAAGATTACTGATTGCCAACCAACAACGAGCCCAAAGAGTTTTATAATATGACCTAAGATTGCTACCTACACTACAGTACCATCCCACAATACGGGTTGCAAATCTGCGCACGGAATTCTAGTGTATATTATCAGTGTACAAATGATCATAAAGATTACTGATTGCCAACCAACAACGAGCCCAAAGAGTTTTATAATATGACCTAAGATTGCTACCTACACTACAGTACCATCCCACAATACGGGTTGCAAATCTGCGCACGGAATTCTAGTGTATATTATCAGTGTACAAATGATCATAAAGATTACTGATTGCCAACCAACAACGAGCCCAAAGAGTTTTATAATATGACCTAAGATTGCTACCTACACTACAGTACCATCCCACAATACGGGTTGCAAATCTGCGCACGGAATTCTAGTGTATATTATTTTTTATTTTTATTTTAGAGTGTATACTACAATCTGACTAAATTAAAAACTTGTATGCATTACCGTCTTTAAGTAAGAGCTAAGACAAATAAGGTTAAAATAATGCAACATTTTCAAAGTTTCTTGTTTACCCCCCTTGAATTTCTATGTTATAAATATTTAATTATTTGTCGTAATAGAGCCTATAATTACACGTACGTGGGACGCACTATAAGTTTCCGGAATGAATATGAAAAAATACTATTAAAGGTACAAAATTAATTTATTGTTTTTCAAAATAATCTCCCTTGGCGTCTATGCACTTTTTCATTCGATCAAACCAGTTTTGAAAACTTTTGTGCCACTCCCCTGTGGTGACCTCTGAAACGTGTTTTTCATACTCCTCGACAGCCTCTTCTGGTGATGAAAATCGTTGACCGCGTAATTGGTTCTTAATTTTTGGGAACAGAAAAAAGTCACAAGGTGCCAGGTCGGGACTGTATGCAGGATGACTCATGAGTTCTACATTTTTCGTCTTCAAAAAGTCGTTTGTCTGTCTGGCCGTGTGAGAACTAGCATTGTCGTGGTGCAGGATGATACGGCGTTTACGGTTATTTTTACGGAGTTCGTCAATAACTTCCGGCAAACAAATGGTCGTGTACCAGTCACTATTCACGGTACGACGATTCTCTAAAGCAACAGTAGCCACGTGTCCAGTTTTATTAAAAAAAGAAGCAATCATCCGCTTAGATGCACTTTTCACGCGCGCCACTTTGGTTGGTTTCGGCTCATCTTGAAAGACCCATACGCTCGATTGCTGCTTTGTTTTGGGATCGTAGCAATAAATCCATGTTTCGTCACCTGTTACTATGTCCCACACCAAATTTGACGCACCTTCGTTGAATCTGGTAAGCATGGCACTGCACCAAGTGACGCGGTCCGTTTTTTGAGCCTCGGTCAAGATGTGTGGGATCCACCGCGAGCACAGCTTTCTCACACCCAAATGTTTGTGTAGGATTGATTGTATTTGACTCATGCCTATTTCTAAGGATGCGCGAATTTCATGGTAGGTCACATGCCTGTCTGTTTCAATCATACGGCGCACAGCATCGATGTTTTTGTTGGTCACAGCGGTGGACGGCCGACCATCGCGAGTTTCGTCACTGAGATTGATACGACCACGCTTGAATTCTGCAAACCAGCTATAAACAGTCGTCTTGCATGGTGCTTCATTGCCAAAAGCTGTTTCAAGCCAAGCGATGCTCTGTTGAGCTGTCAAATTACACTTAAAATCGTAGAAAATCATACTACGAAAATTTTCCCGAGTTAAATCCATGTTGATGCAGACACACAATTTTTTTAAATGGCGCCACAAGGTAAAAACAAAAGACAGTCAGATGAAACAAACTGCATTCTACAGCCAAAGAGTTCTATTTTCAAATGTTGCAATAAATTTTTAAATATTGTTTATGTAAGTGGCCAGTTCCGGAAACTTTTAGTGTTACCTATGTATTATGTGAAAATTTTTACTTATTACCTATTACGGTTGAAGCTGTAGACCCCTGTGACAGACAGACGGACAGATAGACAGCGGAGGCTTAGTAATAGGGTCCAGTTTGGCACCCTTCGGGTATGGAATCCTAAAATGGATACCATTTTCCAAAAATATCTATGTATGTTAACTTCAATTTGTCAATTTTTCTTGTGAAGTTAACGTAGGCATTTTCCCCGTATTATATTTTGATTCAATAAAATAATTATTGAAATTTTCTGTCATATTGGGGTTAATTTATGTAAGTGGTATTTAATAAACACTCAATAATAATAAAAAGCGGCTAACAAATTTACTTTTACGTTTATTAACCAATAATCACAGCGTTTATTTATAAGCAAAAAACAAAAGCCCTCAATAAATCTACTACCTCTATTTTTACAATGTAATTTTCCAGTACCTTATAAATTTTTGATAAAATATAGTTCTTAACAGTTATGAGTTTCCTAGTACATACATACTTTACAAGTGTAATTTTAAATATCCCATATCGAAGTCAATATATTTTTTAATTCTATAATTTACAAGAAAGTAGATGAAAGAAAAGAGTCCAGCCCAAGTGTGTTATGTGGGTTCCAATATTTCAATTTACAACAAAAACAACAAACATAATCCTTACGTCCATATATCAACTTTACGTCATAATCCATAATCCTACGCTGCAGGTTTATTGTCTCAATTTTATTTATTTAAAGAAATAGCAACCGACATTGATTATATCAATAAACCAATCTGGGTTTTTGACAATGATTTTATTATAAAACTAATCCAGTCTAGATTTTTGATTAAAAACTGGATTTTCTCAGATTTATGATAAGATTAAATAATGATTATGTCTTCTTCCGGTTGTTGATCAAAAAACTGATTTTATCATAACTGCGACATCTATATGCAAGGGGGTGTTAGAGATGGAATGTCACCAGAATAGTCAACACTCAAAGCACCCTCCTTTTACCGACGATTTTTACGTCCAAACGTAATAGAGGGTGAACTTTATCGCCATAAAGCGGACACAAATAGATGCTTCTTAAGACATCCAGGTTTACCTCAAAGTGTTTTCTTTCACCGTCGGCAATGATAATCAATTAATAATACAAATACTATGCACCAATATAAAACCTTTACTGGTACATTCTTTACCGACAGGGATCGAGTCCAGGACTTAAGGTAGACAATCCAGCGTCTTATCAACTAACCTACCGCTGCTTATACTACCTTAAGAGTGCTATAACTTGGATCCTGCTGATTTTGAAAGCTTTGAATTAAGCCGTCCCTTAATATTAACGTACGTTTCGCGAGTACAAAATTAAAAATAAATAAATTATAATTTACAGAATATCAGAAATGACTTCATTAATATTTTCAACTTTTATCAAGATCTTTAAATAAATAAAGACCAAATGAGGTTCAAATTGAGACTAAGATCCGATTTAATTAATTAAGTATGAAAAGAAACAATTTGAAACTTAGTCACAATAAGGATTTAACAAAACCAATAAATTCCTTTGATAGATTAAGAATTTTAGTTATAATATGTGTAATGAATTATTAATTTATTATTATGAGAAATAAATATGCGGGACGAGTCGTGCGAGAGAGTGAGAGTAGTTGTCGCCTTAAAGTAAGACCATAACCATAAGTAATCTATTAACAGCGCCAAAAAAGTCCTCATTGTGATAGGATGAAACATAATTTGTACGACTCTGTCTGAAAAACGAGGATTACTCTATCTATTCGTATGACTATCTTAAATTAAACCAGCCTAGCGCATTATATGCAGATTTCGCTTCATCACTTGTCAGGATCTTATCTAAGATTAATCTTAAGATTCAGAACCTAATAACAATAAATAACTAAAAAGCTTTTAAAGTTGCTCGAAGCTAAAAACAATAACAACGTATTATATTTGTCGCGGCCATATGGTAGAATTTATTGACCATTTTTGGATCGGCTATATCGGCCAAAAACTTAAGATTTTTTTAAATGGTATAATAGCTTCAAATTGTTATGAGTTTCCGTAGTCACGAATTAAACTGTAAATCGGTAAAAATATATATGTATATTTATAATAAAGAAAAAGAATAAAGAAATAAATTCATCACTATGAAAAATTCAGAAGTATTGAAGCTTAATATAATGCTGTTTATTACAATACAATAATTTGTCCGTTATACATAACGCTACTATAACTTGTGTAGCCTAATTCATAATGGAGACTCGGTAAGCGGTCGGTGCCAAGGTTTAATGACCCTTATTGTGAAATGTGCAGAGTAAAATTAAGACTTCCTAAACTAATTGAAACTAGGTTGTCTAGGTCTAGGTATAAGTATAGAGGCACAAACAATATTTTTCGTATTTCGCAAACAGGTGACCCTGTCAGGTCAGGTCCTAAACCTTGGACCTGACCACTTACCGAGTCTTCAGTATCAATTTAGGCTGTATAAACGTAACTCGCCTCATAATATGTATTGTTTATAGATCAAAAGTTTTTGAACGTTATTAATTTATTAAAATCTCTTTACAACATTGATATAAATAAAGATATAATTGCTATATTTAGCCTTTTATCAATAAAAAAAAACTTCTTCTATGAGGGAGTCATCATAGAAGAGGCCGAAATAGGCTCAGTTTTTATTTTATTTATATTTTACTACCAATTTTTACAAAATTGAGGAATTTGCTCAAAACAATTATAATGTTTACCATTTGTCGAGATTTAGATGACATCATTAAAAAAAAGTCTTTAGTCCTAATTAAATAAATCAAATCAATCTACATTGAGAGTTCTGAAGGAACCCGGCATTCCTAAATACTCTTCATTGAATTTTGCAGATTGACGTTTAGATTCGTCTGTGACCATTTTGTCGAATTCTCGTACCATGTTCTTTGCCTTTTCGGTTTTTAATTCGTCCTTCCATTGCGCTGTAAACAAATTAAAACCAGTGTTCTGTGAAATGTATTCATGCGAAGATTTTGTATTTCTTTGGAAAAGCATTCATCTTTTATGCACGTATCGAGACTTTAAGGGATTTTAAGGAGTCCATTAAAAATTCACCATCAGAGCTCTAATAATGTGACGGGACATCATCTTTTGAATGACAAAAAAGCATTCCAGGATGTACTACATAGAGAAAAAATTACCTTTTCCGTGTAATTTTTTTTGAATCGGTATCGTTTATATAAAGGAAGTTACATCCTGTATCTAAAAGAAAAATACCATTCATATAAAGGAAGTTACATCCTGTATCTAAAAGCAAAATACTACTCACTGACTTTTATCAAAATTTCCGAAACTATTACTAGAACAGCTTGAAATTTGGTAGTTATGCAACGTAAAATTTAAGTCATTTTGTTAACGAAAACTGGTGATAGTACTTGTCCATATGAACAACTTTACCTATGGAGCCAACCCTGAAATCGTGAAAAAAATATCAGCTGTTTCATACATTTGGGTCGAGTAGGTATTTAACTTTTCTATGGAACAGCTGATATTTTTTTTACGATTTCAGGGTTGGCTCCGTAGTAAAAGTTGTTCATATGGACATAACATTATTTCATATTAACAAAATGACTTAAATTTCACGTTGTATACCACGCATACATCCGATAATAAAAAAATTACGATACAGGCTGTTCAAATTGTAAGAAAATGCTTTCATATAAAATTCACGAGGAGAAAAAAGCCTATTGAATCGCACTATCACCTGGACTGCGCAGCTCTTGAGGAGGTGGAGCAAATTCGGGATTTAGGAGTAATTCTGGACAAAGAACTGAATTTTATACCCCAGATTGACGCAATGGTCAAGAAGTCCGCACAGATGCTCGGATTTGTCAAGCGAAATAGTCGTGGGTTTCAGTCAAAAAGGATCAAAATATTGCTTTTTAATTCTCTTGTCCGTAGCCAACTCGAATATGCTAGTTCGGTTTGGAATCCGTTTTATGCGATTCACTCACAAAGGATTGAAAGTATCCAGCGTGCCTTTACAAGACATTTAGCTTTTATCTCACCGGGTATGTCACATAGATGCTCATATGATGAACGTTTGAAACTTTTTAATATGTCATCTTTACGTAGCCGAAGAAATATGCTTGATTTGACTTTCTTACACAAATTAGTGAGTGGTTCAACACCGTGTCCACAGTTGCTTGGGAGGATTTTTGTGTCAGTGCCCTGTAATATGCCTCGTAAGCCCATTACTAGAATATTTTGGTGTCCCACTAGCAAAACTAACTTAGGTCTTAATTCACCAATCACTAGAATGTTAAGACAATATAACGAGAAGTGTCAAACTATCCCAGATCTTGACATTTTTCACTTATCCTTGAACAATTTTAGGACCAGTTTGCAAAGATTCTGTTAAGTTTAATCTTATTTTCCCATTTTGTAGATATTTTTTGTGTTTTTTGTGTTAGTTAATTAATAGTTTTGTTTTGTATTAGTAATTATAAAAAAAAAATAGTACTTGCTGTAAATGTCTATAATGTAATGTCTGCTTTGTGTTTACCACTTTGTTTATTGCTGAATGTTGTGAACGCCTGTTACTGGTCCACATATCAGAATTTTAGTTTTATGTTTTAATTTGTTAAGTATGTGTAATATGTGTACTGTTGGTGTTCCGTTATTAATAAATAAATAAATAAATAAATAAATATAGCAAAAAAAAAAAAAAAAAAAAATTGGTTAATCCTTCAGTACGAGTCGAGTCGTGCAGACTCAAAGTTTCTGTCGCAACTTTTTAGATTTAAAAAAATCGTGTCATGATTTCCCCTGGATGCATAAATCCATTTTTGCACTGTTGAAATGCATTGCATTTATTATGTGAAGTTTTTATTAAAAACTAGAAGAAAACATGTTTACCAGCCAGTTTTGTGACAGATTGCTCATCCCCCAGATAGTCCACAGGAATCATTTCCTTGGGCATATGCTGCTGCAGCTCTTCGTAATTGGAGTGGATGTGGATCCGCTTCGCCACTTTCTCTTTGAGCGCTTGTTTGAGAAGGAAGACCAGCTTGTCGATGAAAGGGGGGGCATTCAAAATGTGAATACCATTGATTTTTGTCCCGAAGCCTTCCTGTAATACGAAATCCAATTTTTATGGGTACCTATTTGTTGGAGGGAGTCTTATTTACTTTTTTTTCCATGCCTCGGTTTCTTCTAAAAGTCGTACACTACATAATTTATCTTTGGTACACTACTGCCGTAGCTCGAATGCTACCGTCGACGGCTCATACGCGCTGTCATGGTGCATTGGTGCATATTAGATCAATAGAGGTCAAGCGATTGTATGAGAATGTACTGGGTGATTATAATAGCCTGTGGATTTCGGCCACTTACTTGGCCTAATCACTCGGACTTTTAAAGTAGGCAACCTCACTTTAATCCCCTGAGTGTTTGGGCCAGTACTGCCACTGCTAAACTCTTCAGTAGGTGTAGACGGTGGACTGTGAAGCTGGAGTTACAGGTAGTAATGTGATTCGGTTTTATATAATACGAGTATATTAAAATATATACAATTTCATTTTTCTTCCATACATATTGTAAAATTTTGAAACAAAAGCGCAGCCAGAAGATGCAGTCCAATATTTTTTATTTTATTTCCTTTGGGCTCTTTATGTATCTCTTCAAAGTAATTCCACTATTACAATATGAAATTCGAAAAAAGTGCAATTTCTACCCACCCTAATGTGTAGGCGGTAAACTTAGTAGTAACGTAGCGTGGGGTTCTGTTTATTTTATACCATGCAGAGAGAGAGAGAGAGAGAGAGATGTTATGAGGAATGTCTATAAACCGTTTGTTGTATTATTTTTCAACACACTTGCTTATAAAATGGCCCTTATTGGAGCGTTCTTAGGGTAATCATAATGCAGCATATTAAATATTATCATATATAATATTATAATATATCATATTATCGCACTGGTTTTTGTATTCTTAGCAAAGAGTTCTGTTGTTTAGAGAAAAAGTAAAGTTTTTGAGAATTAATAAACTGTCTCAATTAAAATATAATAAATATTCATTTAATTTTACCAAATTATTTATTCTTATCGGCAAATTAACTCAATTTTTTGTTGTAAATACAAAAATATTCAGTTTGATAATATTTAATATTTGGCTATTTGGCAATATTTGGGTGTTTGGCGGATGCGTCAGTGCTTCTATTTCCATCTGCACGCGCTTAAACAAAATCTCCGCCGCCATTTTTCAAAGGAAATTGTCGATACATATCTGTGGTTTGGATTATGTGAAAAAATAAGACAGTGAAATTTTATTATTTTTCCTCGCGAGTGTGTTGAAAAACGTCGTATGAAACGCGTGAGCATTAGACATCACACTCTCGCCTCCATTACGTCTTCACCTTCGGCTCGGACTGCAATCCCGCCTCGACTATAATGTCCAACGCAGCTCACTTGTATCTTAATGTACTATTACAATGCTTAGATAGCCGATTTCTCGCTTACTTGCAATATAAGTTATATTTTTTACAAATAAAGCAAGTGTACATCGACTGAAAGTTTTGTAGACAATTAGTTAAGTTTTCCAAAAAGCAAAAAACGTTTCAAAGTTGTTTATAATATTCCTGCAAGGATTTTTTTTAATTGTTAGTTTTGTTTTTATTTAAGCAGTATTACATGACCTCCAAAAATATGTGCAATTTGTAAACTCTGCACGGTAAATATTTCACAAAAAGCCTTTATGCCAGCATTATGTTAATTTTGTTTTAAGCAAGAGCTATAAAAAGTAATTTAATTAAGGTCTTCAACTCATTGTTTCAAGTAAATTTTTAATCTGTTTTTTAACTGATACCATCTAACAAAATAAATATGTAGCGTGAGAGTTTTTTAATTTTGAGGCACACTAATTATGTTTAAGTCAGAGTATCTCATCGAGAACATTCCTGAGATAAAATTGTTGTATGATGATTGATGACTTTAACTGGTTGTTCGTGAAAACCTGAAATAGGCGTAAACACAGTTTCAAAACGCGATCACATGAAATTATTTTCAGTTAAAACATGGGGAGTCGCCTCGCTCCATTCCGCTCCGCTCCCCAGATTTATTCATGTAAACGTAATTACTCCTCTTTACTCTGTTTCGAATCGCTCGTCTTTACCTATTTTACTGAGAGACTTTTGTAATTATTTTTTTATCTGGCTTTTTCGACACAATGTTATATTTTATGGCTTGGTTTACTTGGATCCACAGTCAAAATCCACAGGTGGATAAATATTTTTTCTTTCTTTTTCAATACACCGGCGAATCTATCTATTTTTTCGCAAAAAGTGAAATAATTTATTTCGTGTGGTCGTGTAGTGAGTTGAGTTCATTAGGTGGTAGAGCTAATGCCGGGCTCGACTGTGGAGGTACCACCATCTTACTCGGAAATCCTCCCGAAGTTATTCGAGGGAGAGTAAGAGAACAGCTCTCAGGCAAAACCAGGCGGCCCACCATTGCCTGGGACCGATGGATGGCGGTATATCCATCCCTAATTGCTGGGCCTTATATAAATCAGACTGGTGACGGGCAGCGGCGTCACTGGTGCAAGGGTTTCGGCACCGCGCTCACCAACCCGCCTGCCCAGCGTGTGTGAGTATGGGCATTCCTTCCAGGAGGACCGCCAAGAGTGGCGAAATCCTGGAAAGGCCTATGTGCAGCAGTGGACGAAACAGGCTGATGGATGGTGTAGTGAGTCAGATTGTACGCTATAATACATTAAAAAAGCCGCTGTTTTTCGAAAAAACTGTTAACGTCATTATAGGTCGACATTATCCTCGGCCAACTACGTTTTACCGTTTCATCCCGACCATAGACTCAATAATACTTATGGTCCCGAGGACGTGATTAAGGATGGCCCTAGGCCCAAATGAGTACAGGTTATATCTGTGTTTTCTTCATCGTTCAGCAAGTTCACTCTATAGGTATTAAGTACAGATCATATATTTGTGGCATAGAATCTGATTATTGAAAGAGGAAAAGAGATAGTAAAGGCAAGGAGTAAGGCAAGGATGCTTGCTATCATCGCTAATAATAATAAAGTAATTAAGAAGTCGTGTCTGTACAATGAGTAATTTAGCGGAATTTTCAAGTAAATGGGTTATAATTAATATACCGAGACCAAAACTACAATTTTTAGATTTTTTGTCTTTCTCTCTGTGTGTAGGTTTGTTCTGTTTTTACTCGAGAGCCACGCAACGGATTTGGACCCGGTTTTTTTATTACCATTTATAGGCTATAATCTAAAAGGGATTTTTATAAAACAAAACCAATGCTGAAAAGGGAGCAGGCAGATATTAAATAACTTGAGAAGTCGAATCCGGATTTCAAAACTGAGAATAACTAACACCGTTCAAAAAAGTACTTACAATGTTAAAACACATTATTCATACAAAATAATTTAACTAAACATGTTTTTTGCTATTCTAGATTTATTTATTTATTTATTTATTTATTTATTTATTTGCATAAAAATCTTACATTCTAATTAACAAGTAGTGACACTAAACCTAGAAGGTTTATTTGTGTCTGTCTGGCATTTTACATCAGTATAAATAAAAGGTATAGATAAAAGGTAAAAATGGTACTACATGCTAAGTGTGAAAGAGACTGGCGACAACCAGCGCGCGCGCGTTTTATTAGAGAGAGTAAAATATATGTAGGTAGCATTGCACTCTTGCGCGTGTTGTTGTTTCCAGTCTTGACAAAAAGATATCAGTGGGGCAATTCTACTTTGTACATTTAGTATGTTGATGAGTAAAAGGTTTTTAGTTTTTTCTTTATATTTTGTTCTTTAAAGCGTGTTCTTATATCATAAGGCAATTCGTTTAGTATATTTGGGATAAGGTAGCATGCGGTTCTTTTTCCGTTTCTATTATTAAAATTTGGTACATAATATTTATTCTGCGTATTTTTGCGTGTGCTTATTTTGTGATCTACTTTTTTAAGTAATAAGGTATCACGATTTTTATTATATTCTTTAAGGAAATAATAATCGAATTGGGTAGATAGTGGCATAGTTTTACAATAATTAAAAAGTTTAAGTGGGTTACTTTTGCATTCTAACTTAATGTTTAGCGGGGCTATGGTTTTCAGTATGCGTTGTTGAAGCTTATGAATTTCATTAAGTAGGTATGGGGATGCTCTTCCATATGTGCTCAACCCGTAGGTTACAATTGATTCAACCATAGTCTTGTATAGGGTTACTAAAATGTGGGTAGGCAATCTATATTTTAGAATTTTAAATTTGAGAAGCAGTGCTCTTAATTTAGCACATATATAATCTATATGTTTGGACCAAGAAAATCTATCGTCAACCATAAGACCGACATATTTAATGTGCCTGACCAGCTCTAGTGACGCACAGCAACAACTACTATAGCGGATGTGCATGCAGTCGTGGGTGTGTGCGATTATAGTTGGAGTGTGGGGACTTTTGATGTGGCTTGAACGTACATGGAGTAATTTGGTCTTGTCAGTATTGAGTACCAGTCCCGCGTCATGTGACCAGTCGCAAATGTTATTGAAATCATCTTGAAGCATTTTCTGGGCCTCCACCAAATCGTTGTGAGCAGCAATGATTGCTGTGTCATCGGCAAATTGGTACATAGAACATCTTTTAGCAACGTTAGGCATGTCGTTGACGTATATCAAATACTCAATTGGGCCGATAACAGATCCTTGAGCAGTGCCTTCAGTTATTAAAAATTGCGTACTTTCTACGTTGTCAATTTTAACCAACGACTTTCGGTTTTTATGGTAGTTTTGTAATAAGTTTTGGAGTGGGCCTCTTAAGCCGCATAGATCATTTTTGAGATCGATGGAAGCGTGACACAATGTATCGAAAGCTTTGCTATAGTCTATGAAAACTATTAGAACATGTTTCTTTTCATCTAGGTGGTTGTAAATTTCGTCTGCAAAGTGTGCTAGTAGTTGGGAAGTGCTTTTGTCACGCTGAAACCCGTATTGTTTATTTGATATGATATTATTTTTCTGTAGGTAATTTTGTATTTGATCTCCTAAAAATTTTTCAAAGATTTTATCTATACATGAAAGGATGGTAATTGGTCTATAGTTAGAGTAAGATCGATGATCGCTTTTTTTATAAATTGGTCTTATTATTCCTAATTTTAAGAAGTCTGGGTATTGACCTGTACGTATGCTTGAGTTTATTAAATTTTTAATAGCTGGAGCAATAACGTTACACGCGTATTTTATGTCCTTGGCTCTTATTTTATCAGCACCGGGGGAATAAAATAACAAGGAAACAACTGCTAGCCTCTAAATACCTATATTTATGAGGATGCATATAAAACGCAATTTAATAATGTATTCAAACTATTTCATAAAATGTCGTGGCCATATCGTAGAAATATTTATTTCATGATCATCATCATATTCATTTTTTGACAGCCATAAACATACGATCGGGTAATTTTTAAACATCGATGTGCTATTTTTGCCTGCTGTTTGGAATAAATAGATCAATGAATGCAATTTCAATTATACATTTTTTCGTGCTTTTAATCCGATTTTATAAGCAATTTTACAGGAAATGACGTCATCATATTAGGTTTAATGTCAGAACTTGCCAAACTTTAGCATGGGTACAAGAAATGTTTTTTTTTTCGTATAGAAATGTGTTGTGATGACGTCACTGAAGGTCAATTGAGAGGCATCGCTTTTTTCATTTAATAAAGGATACATTTTAAAATCTGTATACTAAAAAGAGTTAAGGAAAGCTATTCCTCGAAACGGTTTTCGAATCGTAAATATTGATGAAAAAACCGGTCAAGTGCGAGTCAGACTAGCATACCTAGGGTTCCGTAATTCGACAGTTTTGGGAACAGACAGGAAGAAGGTATTTAAAATCTTGCCCATAGCTATTTATGATAATAAAAAAAAAATATTCTACCACAAAAGAGAGACTCAAGTATTTTTTAATAAAACTCGTGGATAAAAAAAATATTTTGTCATTTTGTTTTCGTGAATTTCTCAACCGCTATTTTTTCCTTTAATCTACGTAATTCTAAATTACCATGATTTTTTCCAAATTTTTAGGTTCATTAGTTTCGGAGGTAAGGGGGCGGAAGAGCATGCATTTTTTGTGGTTTTTCAAAGATTTCTCGAAATCGGTGCCAGTAAATATACTAAAAACATATATTTTTACAATGAACCCTTTAATATCTACAATTTGGTACCCATATTGTATTTTTAAGAATTAGTTTTATATTTTTCTCACTTTTATATTGGAAATATTTTGAACGATTTCAAAACTTTAAATATTTTTTTGTACCGTATTATGTAGGCATTTATATTTATTTTTGTGGAAAATTTTAAGTCTTTATCTTTAACGGTGCTGAAGTTAACAGGCTGTGACATACGGACGGACGGACAACGGAATCTCTCCTTAAAAGTTCCTTTTATCTCTCAGGTACTACGGAACCCTAAAAACAGGATTTTCAGATCTTGTAAAAATACTAAGAGGCTGCACAATGCTAAACTTTAGTCGTGCTCTAACGCTTTAGTTTTATATTCTATCCCGCTCTAATCAACTGCCGCGCACGCACACAAGCACTATAATAATTATTTATTTTTTGTTTTAACTAATAAATCTTCAAATTTGCTGTAGCTAGACTTCATTAATTTGGAGTATGAGACAGGAAATATTTAGTAACAAGTAGTTAACTTTGACACTTGCCTTTTTTAGTTAAGGTTCCGTAAAAAACGGAAACCTTTATAGTGAAGCTTTGGTGTCTATGTATCTGTCGCTGTCGGTTAAACTATAAATTAAGCTTTCCTATTTGAGAATATACTATTCTCAAAAAAGAAGAGCATATTGTTCTGTACAGCTTGCCAAATAAAGTTTGGAAAATATGATACATCTGGTCACACGATACAATACGACCAAAATATTTCGTTCCACGTGGCAACGCGTCAAACTCTTTTCTGCCAAGCTGTTGATACAAGCACTTACTGTGGCCAAAACTTCAGCTTTCTTGACGACGATTGGGTTTATTTTGCTCAGATGGGAGAGATTGAAGTGTGCCAGGTCTATTATGTACCGCTCCGATATGCCGTAGTCGTAGTGGAGTCTGTATTCACCGACCTGAGAAGGGATAACTTTTTATCATTGACCTCTCATAAACAACAAGACACACATTCTCTAAGAAAAGTTCGTCAGAAAGTGTCCGAACTTGCGACGAGCAATGTAGCAAAAATCTTCAACCAAAGTAAGACTTTATGTCGTTAACATAAAGATGCAATGTCAGTTGTACGAAATCAACATTCGATTTTGTCACCCCATAGCGGTGACAAAATGCATCGCGGACATTTTTTTTAGCGAGATTATGAGTCTAGTTGTTTAAGATAGGTCAATGCTTTTATTGTCAATATTTATTTCTTGATGTATTATATATCTGCACAGTATAACAGATTAAATCCAAATCACCGTATTAACGCAAAGAAAATTACAAGGATACAGAAATAAGACTACAAACAGAAAAATGAAATAAAAATGTTAAAACAATATAATATTTTAAATCTAAGGACATGGTCATTGAGGCTCTCTCACAGAACTTCAAGCACTCACGCATCACATCCGTCAATTAATATCATTGGTATTAAGGAAGGTAAAATTTTTAGCCAATCGAAGCTAAAATGGAGACTTGGTTCATGAAGTGGTGGAGTATAAATTCCGCACGTCGCTCTTTGTCGGTTCCGGCAGAATATCAGTGTTGCATTAACTATTTTTGCAGCAAATGCTGAGTCGGAGCCGTTTTGTTGTTGTGATATGTAATGGGCACATTTTGTACCTACCTTATTTGGTAAAACATTACTTGTTCTGTGTTTCTTTTTATTTATCTGTTTATTTTTTGTTCCGTGTGTTGTAATAATGAATTGTATTAAATATTAAGTGCGCAGTGTAGGTACGTGTTACAATAGCAAATAAACGATTTATCTATCTGTCGAATTGAGATGTTTGGCGCCACCAGTTGACAGCGAATATTTTAGAACGAGCTAAGAATCGGTTTGATCGAATGAGTAACCGAACGAAAACATTATCTATGGTCGGTTCTCTCTTCTTTTGATTTACAATCGTTGCCGACAGATGGCGCTATACGCCAATAGAAATTAAGTGGGTCTGTGGTGATTTATTTCTTTATTCTGTGCTAAATATTTTGATTTGTAATGTTGGATGAACTGATTAAATTGCCCAATCACATTTGAAAGAATTGTGTTAAGTTGGTAGATTGTCTGTACCATAGACCTAGGAGTCTGTACGATGTTCTGTTTGATTGTAAGGTTGGCAGGACTGATTATGTTATCCAATCAGATCTGAAGTATTTGTTTTCTTTGGTACCTGATTTTATTTTATTGGTGGAAACGCAAGCGCCTAGTTTTACCGCGCTTGGACATGGCTCTTGGCGGGGGTTACGTACGACTTCCGAGGAAAAAGATAATTTTCTGGGGACTTATTTTCGGAAAGGGGTCGAGGTAACTCATGTGCCAAGAGACTTGTCCGTTCCCGCCACGTAGTTTTGTTCCTTGTAATTAAAAGTGCTGTAAGACTGTTTTTGATCACAATAAAAGTTGTATTGTTCGTCTACGCGTGTTCATCATGTCCAATACCCACGGTAGCCCTCCTATTGCCGTTCCTGACGTTCCTGTTTTGACATATCTATCTATCTATTCCATCCATCCATCCATCAACCTGTTTCGTCCACTCCTGGACGTAGGCCACTCTTGGCGGTCCTCGTGGAAGAAATGCTCATACTCACACACGCTGGGCAGGCGGGTTGGTAAGCGCGGTGCCGATATTCTTGCACCAGTTAAGCCGCTGCCCGTCACCAGTCTGTTTTATATAAGGCCCGACAATTGGAGATGGATGGATATACCACCATTCATCGGTCCCAGGCAATGGTGGGCCGCTTGGTTTTGCCTGAGAGCTGTCGTCTTACTCTCCCCCGAATAAATTCGGGTTGGTTTGCGAGTAAGATTACGGTTCATGTAGAGTCGAGTCTGGCATCAGCTTTATTATATTTGGTTTTCTTTCATAACCCAATCACAGAATTACAAAATATGATTGATCTTTCAATAAAGGGAGCACTTAAAATATTTAACTACATTGATCAAATGTGCAAATGGAAATAAAACTTACTTTTTGTGTTTTATCTTTTATATTACTTTGCTTACGTTTCAATCTTTTCCATCCAACCATCAGCCCGTGTTCGTCTACTGCTGGACATAAGCCTTTCCCAGCTTTCACCGCTCATGGCGGTCCTCCGTCCTCCTCATCCAGCCGCCACCCACAACGTCTGAGGCATCAACGGCATGAGGTAAGCCTACGCTACGCTTTGCTGTACGTGATCTCCATTCCAAAGCATTCAGCCCCAACGTCCATCATGTCGGTGACAAGTTTGACCTGCCCACTACCACTTCAACTTACTGATTCTGTAGGCTATGTCGGTCACTTTCAATCTCCGACGGATCTCCTCATTTCGGATTATATCCATCAGAGATACCCCAAGCACATTTCAGTCTTTCGCTTACGTTTTGTTCTGTTCGAAATAATGTTCAATTTGATTTTTATAAGCAGCAAGCAGTCTTGGCTTTTTGTTTGTGATTGAGAAAACCTTGAACCGGAAGTCCAAAAGCGCTTACCAAAAAACAATATCGGAAGTAGGTCAACAGACTAAACTCGTCCAGTTTGTCAGTCAGGATCTGCGTTACCATAACCCTGGACTGGTCATGTGGACAGAGCTGAGGTAGCGGCACATAGTTGCTGGAAACAAACAACTTATTTAATTTATCATTCGGCTATTTTTGCAATGCAGCTTTGTGGGTTCTGCTCTTTTTGCCAGTCCCGTGCGCAAGAGAACAAGGGTAATCCTTCGGGATGTAAAAAAAACTACTATCTTACGATACAATAGCAGCCGGGAGGGCCGGACCCTGGATCCAATTCATGAAGCCATCAACAACAACAAGTAGGTAGTCTGTTCTCAATTATGTGATCGTACTGACATATAATAAAGGGAGTTATCAAATACAAAATTAAATTGGACAAATTATCTTTTTACATCATAGACACTCATATTTCTGGGGGGGGGGACGGTACTTTAGGGGGGATCGACCCCCTGGCCACTACCTAGTTAGAAGTAAAGAAAAAAGATCCAAGTTCACCCTTATTCCTCAGGTTCTTGTCCTCATTTACTTGGGGACCGTTTCTTGTTCACTTGTAACAATATTGCTGCCGCAGTTTTTATTGAAACGGTATAAAAATGTATAAAATTTCAGACAAAATAATACAAAGTTTTTTCACTTTTGGAAAGACCATTTTATTTTATTTACATAAAAACACACTATTTTCGCATAATTTTAATAGGGTTTTGTTTGAACCACGAATCAAGTTGCATTTTTTTCCGTGTGAGTGTTTCAGTGCTACTGGATTTGAATCCAAGATCTTCGGATAAGTAAGGCGGGACTTGAACATCGATAATTATCAACTAAGTCTCGGTCATACATAACATAAGTCTCTGTACTCCACAGCACTAACTGGTAGAATCTCTTTAGCCACATCGTGCTGAAAATATTAGGTATTGTCTTAGACCATTTAACATGGTCTAAGGGTATTGTAATCGAGAATCAATAATTTTACTGGCTAAGTTACGCGGGAGATTATTGCAAATAAACAAGTTAAAATTGAATTGATTGATTTATTATCGTATATGGTTTGGTGAATTAAACGATGTACAAATAAAACAGTGAAAATAAAACAAAACAAATCATTCGCAAAAGAAAAGTTGATCCTAACGACGCGCGCGGCGCGACGCTCGGATCAAGACAATAAAACTTTGTACCTTAATATTAAAGCGAGCAAACATCAGAAACACTTTGAATGTATAAATTGCTACGCAAGTATTGACAGGCGTTACGTCGAACTTTTGTTTATCAAGTATTCATCACGGGTGACCTTGTAGGGACAAGTACAGATCGTTCGTATGCTTGACTAAGGTATTTCTTACGTAAACTTTATGTCACCTTGCAAGAGTAATGTTATATCGAAAATTGGGTTCACGTGGTTTGTCAGCTGTACGTTGTTGTAATGAAACGAGCCAAGCCAAAAATAAAAACCGGTAAAAAAGTAAAACTTGCGCTCTGAGGGTTCCGTATCATTCCATTAGGTTAATAGACATCAATGATTTGAATAAAAATTACAAACTTATCATTAACTAGATAATGTATGAAAGAAAACTGCAAAATTAAGTTGGTCGTGTAATCGGGTACGAAACCCTGAACTTAGGTATGTATATTGAAAATTGGAGTTGTCGGTATTTGTTTTAAAATTCCAAATTTCTAACTAGTTTAGTTTTTGAGATAGACCACGTCACAAAATGGTCTAAAACTAACAACTTTGATGGCCCCCTATTTGACCCCGCACTAAAAATGGTCTAAAACTGAAAACATTGACAAACTTATACAGGGTGTAAAAAGAGTGCAACAATTAAATAAAACCCAAACTAAGGGTGTCTGCGGGTATATGATTTTTGGAAAAAGCGGTTCAGTAGGGTAGGTAGAAATAATGTGGTTTCATTTAATGGTAGCAGTCTATTTACACCCGTATATAAGGTGGATTTAATTTATGCAGCCAAATTCTTACTGAAGACTCAGTAAGAATTTGGTATGAGTTTGGCTGCATAAATTAAATATTAATATTAAATAAATATATATTTTATTATTATCCTATATTAATATATTATTTATATTACTCCACTTAATGAGTTCTAGACAATGACTCCCCAAATGAGGACCTCCTCAATTACCACTTTTTCTTATAATATCTTTGGACCTCCTATAAAAATATTTAAATTGAATTTCTTATTCAATACTTGTTCGGTTTTGGGTCAACAATGTGAGTCACATATTATGAGGTTCGTGATTACGAAGCCACTGGCAAAATCTAGTTTTTCTTTAAACTTACACAATCTCCCAGAACTTCTCGAACTCCTCTACTCTTCTATTCAAGGACAGCTCTGGCATCATACCTCGTGATGTGAATAAGCTATCAATCTTCTTCTTGGTGCTTTCTACTGAACCCCTCGACAGAATGAAGACCCGCTCTAGGAGGTTTCTGTCTGGAAACCGAGAAATAATAAATATTAGAAGAGGTATATTATATTCGCTCGCATGCTAGGCGTAGAAAAGGCACTGCTTCTTTGAGTAAGCTTCCTTGCTTCTAGCATAGACAAAATTCATCCATGCTTCTAGAAATAAAAATATTCATTATTTGTCATCCAAGTAGTCCTGCTGGTGCTCTTCCTTGTTCAAAGCTTTTTAGAGAAACACAATCGAGATATTAACAAATAAAAGATTTTATACTGTTATTAATTAATAAATAATTTGCAGTATAATTCGTACTCATATATTGCCTTAAATTTTTATATTTATTTTTGATAGATACCAGATATCACTTCACTAGGGGCTTTGCATATTTGCCAGGCATCATTTTTACGTTGGCATTGGATTATAGCATCAAACCAAACATGAATTATTGCGTGATTTGCTATACCTCTTGTTATACCTCAGTTCCATTGGAATTCTTGGTTAATTAATTTAATTGGGATCTGCGGGCTTATTATGTAACGTTGCATCGGTTGCCAACTGGTTGCCAAATACTATAAACAAAATTGAACTTTCAAAATTGCCTTCAGTGTGTATTGAACTGTTCACGAACTGTGACGTCACTTTAAGTACGGATGTGTCCTCAGATAATCGGAATTTGATAGAATATCTATGTTTTCGATGTTTGGAAACCACTTGGCAACCGACTCAAAGGTACATAATGAAGAGGCTGGACAGGATAACAACCAAAACCCAAATATTTTAGTGTATAGTCTATTTGACAAATATTTTCACTTCAGCTGATAGTAGGCTTCGGTGGGAAGACGAACTAGAAGTGTTGTTAGAGGAATTGCGTAGTCCTCTATTACCAAAAGAGTCCAGTAGTAGTATAAGTCATTTGTATTTTACTTCCATCGGACAGGGACAGGGACTCAGAGAGACTGAGAGCCTCCCTTGCTTAGATCTTTTTTATAACACAGGAAGACAAACATGTGCTAATGATATCGTAAAATATATTAATGGTTTGTGGCATAGAAAATTCTTGTATTGGCTATGAAACCGCCTATCTAACCAAGGAAGTCGATGTGATGAGGTTTCAATGCCTACTTTGGTTTCTTGACTCAAAATTTCAGAACAGTATATTGTAGGAACTGTGCGTGCATGTAAGGGCATGACAGGTTATACCTGTTTGTTTTATTGCAGCGTAATTTGGGCGTAATGTACGTATACATACATCAATGGCGTAATAACAGTAAATCAACAATAGAAATCGTTTACAAATAGTAAGTTTAACTGCAGGGGTTTTTACGTAGGTACGTCTGTACTTCTTTATTTTATTTTTTTTTATTTTATTTATGAACAAAAATCCACAGCAAATATATTAAATATAAACTAATAATAACATCAGCTAACAAGGCCAATAAAGGATTTCACTATGCTAGACAATAAATACATACTATTGACTGGGAACATGATAATTAATTTATAAGTTTAAACAATTCAATTTAGAGACAATAAAGACGCAAGGCTGTGTTTGGTTACTAACTAGGAATTTTTTGCGAGAGTATGTGGGTAGATTGATAAGTGTGTATGTGTACGTGTGAGGGTGTGTGGGTGAGTGAAACTCAGATAAAGATGTAAATAAAGGTGGGTTTACATGGAAAATTGTATGACAAGTTTTATACAAAGGATTATTAAGTGGTATTTTACAGCTTATTAACGGTGTTCAATGTTAATTATAAATAGTGAAATAGTGAATACGAGTAATGGGTAAGGTATGTTATGTTTTGTATGTCTGTCTTGTGCAAGTAATGAAAGTTGGTTAAAGTTGATCCAGCAGCCGCTGAAAAATGTTGCGTTTGAAAACAGATTTACTTGTACAAAATGGATCCAAATCTGCAAAGCGCTCGTTGTATGTTGTAGGAAGCCGACGGTAAACACAGTTTGATTCGTATTTAGTACGTGAGAGGCGGGTAGTAAATAGCTTAGTGTGTCGAGTACGGGTAGATGGAGCTGATAGTCGGAGCACCTCCGTTACTAATGCTGGGCAGTCGAGTGCACCTGAGCAGATATCATGGAGTAATGACATATCTGACATGATGCGTCTGTCTCGTAACGGCAACAAACTGTGTTGGCTGCAGGACTCCTCATAATCCTTACATATAGTCCTTGAGCGATAGTTCAGGTGTTTTAAAAACTTACGTTGAACACGTTCGATATCAGTATCGTATTTAGCATATTGTGGATTCCAGACAGGACCGCAGTATTCTAGTACGCTGCGGACATAGGCATAGTAAAGAATTTTTATGCATGCTGTGTCTGAAAAAGGCTTGCTAACGCGGATAATAAATCCGAGATTCCTTAGTGCCTTGTGGGCAATAGACTCAATCTGCGTCGAAAAAGTCAATTTAGAATCTAAAATGACACCCAAGTCCTTGACATTGTTGACTTTGTTTAATTTTTTGCCATTCAAATTGTAAGAATAGACAACAGGATTTCGGCTTCTGCTAAAAGTGATCTGAACGCATTTGTTAGCATTTACACTGATAAGATTTTGATCATAATAGGTACATAATCTGTTGAGATCGTCCTGTAATAACTGACAGTCGGTGGTGTTATTAATGCTTAAGTAAATCTTTTTGTCATCAGCGTACATCAGGTGTTTAGAATGACGAAAACATTCTTTAATGTCGTACAAATAAGCGATGTAAAGCAGTGGGCCCAATAAAGACCCCTGCGGAACACCGGAAGGAATAAAGATGAAGTCAGACCTATACCCACCTATAACGACAGCTTGCCTACGGTTTGTTATATAAGATTCCATCCATCGAAGCAGGTCTCCGTGTATACCTAGCTCCTGCAGCTTACGGAGCAGGATGACGTGATCCACACGGTCGAAAGCCTTTTCGAAGTCAGTGTAGATCACGTCAACCTGGCCCTGTGCACTCATGCCTGTAAGAACATCGCTAACGAAAATAGCAAGGTTAGATGTTGTTGAGCGATTCTTAACAAAACCATGTTGTTCATCAGGGACCCCCTGCATTACAACTGGATATACATGTTCATAAATAACCCTTTCAAATACCTTTCCAAATGTACATAGAATGGAAATAGGTCGATAGTGTTCAATGTTTGCTTTAGAGTCCTTTTTATGCACTGGAACTATGTGAGCAAGTTTCCATTGATCAGGGAAAGTACCTTCACAAACAGAGCGGTTGAAAATAATAGTTAGTGGGAGTACTAGGGAGCTAGCACATTTTACAATGAAAGACGGGGGTATACCATCGCTACCTGCACCCTTTGTAATGTCAAGTTTCAATAGTAAATTTAAGACACAGTTCTTAGTTATATTACAGGTAGTGATTAAATTTATAAAATTGGTTTTATTTTGATAGTTAGGTGGATAGCTATTTGCGGGTAATTTAAACATTTTTTCAAAGAATTCACTAAATGCCTCACATATGTCCTGCTCATTAGTCAGTTGCCTACCGCCAGTAACCATGGCGCTGGGATAACTCGAATTGGGGCTCCGTTTCGCTTTTATATAAGACCAAAAATACTTTGGGTTTTTTCTGATGAGCTCCTGGGAACTTTTAATATATGCGGAGTAACATTCTTCCTGAATGATTTTTTGCCTCGCTCTGAGAAGTGAAAATATTTCGTAGTCAATTGGGTTTCTATACTTTTTCCAATGCGCATGTGCCTTGCTCTTCTCTTTGATGACGTTGATGAGGGCGCGGCTATACCAGATCGGGTAACGGCTAGATGTGCAAACGATTGTTTGAGGAACATGTATATCAATAATTTCAAATAAAATTTTGTAGAAAGTAGAAACAGCCTCATCAACTGAGCCAGTCGATAAAATCTTGAACCAGTCTTTATTTTCTAGCTCCTCATTAATTTTGCTGTAATTTCCTTTCCTAAACTGGTATTTACGACGAGGTAGTTTAGGCAGCGGGGACAGTGTAATATCAATTGCGTCCATACTAAGTGTGGTGTGGAAATGAGCATCCTCTTTAACTAAAGGGGTGGGACATTCCGATAAACTCAAGAAGAAGTTTGAAAAGACGAGGTCCAACGTATTACCGGCGTCGTTTGTAAACTTATTATATTGATTGAAGCCTAAATAATTCATGTGGGACTCTAAGTTGGTGGCCGAATTTTGGAGGTCAACACTTACTTTTTTCAAGTAAGAGGGTGGATCCGAGTTCCATCGCACAAAATTTAGGTTAAAGTCACCTGCTAAGAGAAAGTAATCGTCAGAGCACGAGCCAGTTACTTCAGCTATCCAATCAGTAAGTACGCTTACACGTTGCGAAAGCCTTGGTACGTTAGGCTTGTCGTGGCGGTCAGGCGGCATGTAAACCAAACCTATGTGAAGATCTCGCTGCGAACCGATCGAGCGACTGTCGACGGTGAGCCACGTGCATTCCACACCGAGGTGATCGCGCTGTAGGTCCGGTCGCGCGCGCACACTCAGTCGACTCGAGCACAACGCCATGACGCCTCCGCCGCGAGACCCTCGATCTGCACGGAACGCATTGTACCTACCATCTGTCAGCTCAGAATCTAAAACGCTATCCGATAACCAAGATTCCGTGATTAGGATTATGTCGTGATCTGAAGTCAGAACATTATTATAAAATTCATTCGTTTTTGTATTTAATCCCCGTACATTTTGATAGAATAGTTTTAGTTTGTTCGTATCTATTTCGTACAATTTAGGTGGTAGTTATAGATGTAGGCAGCAATATTAGGAATGCAATGTTGTTTGATAGGTATACGTATACGTATACGAGGTGCAATGCTGGAGGTACCGTAACAGTGGAGATAGGTGAATGATTCACGAATGGATAAATAAATGTAAGTACATAATCGACGTATATACTCGTATATACCTTTTCGTTGATAAGCTTGCGGCGTTTGTAGTCTAGTTATTTTGTCATACAAATGTTGTGTTAAAAAGTGTTTGTTTGAAAAGTGCCTGATGTAATGTGTAATATGTGAAACAAAGTTTAGTCTTGCGAGTAAATTTACATAACGATAGATGAATGATAATCTACAATTTAAAATGGAATAGAGAATAAAGCTATTTATCGTAACAATCAGACAAACTTTTTTAAATCGGAGTCCTTGTTGATAAGAATATATGGTGATTTTTCCTCTTTTCTTGCATAAATTCGGCAGTTTTTTGTCCAAACAAATTGATAGTTGGAAGTTTTTTGTCTATCTTTGCATTTATTCAGTAAAATTTTGTTTTTGACTGTAAGGTGTTCATTTACATATATTTTGGAAATACCACCATCTATCCCTATATCTTTACTAAGAATACCGCGAGTTTTTCGAGCAGCTACTAGTAGGGCATCCTTGACAGCGCGTTCCCTCAGGCGTGCGACGATGGCTCGAGCTCTTCCTCCCTCGGGACGCTTCGCCTGGACTCGGTGCGCGAACTCGATATCTGCTTTCTTCAGTTGTAGCCCAGCGTGCTCAGCTATCTTAAGGACCAGCTCAGGGACGGACTCCTTACTTCGTTCAGGGACGCCAACTATTTCTACATTTTGTAGTCTAGCCCACTGCTCGTTCTTTGCAGACTCGTCCTCGAGACTTGTCAATCTTGACTCGAGACTTCGAACTGTTTCATTTAACTGCTTATTTTCTGCAATCACCTTTTTAAGTTCAGTGTTTTGAGTACTCGCGGTCTTCTTAGCTTCCTCGTAATTGTTGCTTAGAACTTGAACCGAAACCTCCAGCTCCGTCATTCGTGAGTTTAGACTTCGCAGTTCCTCAGAGATAATGGAACGCATCGTTGCTGGTAACTCGATGCGAATTAGTGCTAAGATTTCCTCTCGCATACTCACGAAGAAGTCTTCGTGGGGCTCGGGGTTCACTCCACGAGTTCCACGCCGCAGGTTCACATTATCAGCATCAGATCGTTTGTCTGTGGCACCTGGCTTCACTGGAGTTTCACTCCTTTCAACTCTGGGTTCCTTTATCTTGCATTCGATACACTTCCACGTCTTAAGCTTTGCAGCAGTCACGGCCGTGAGACCGACGCAAAGATGATGGAATATTTTCTCGCATGTAGGTAAAGTACAGGAAATGCTGTCTGCGAAATCCACCTCTTCTTTGCAGCCATCGCATCTGGACATTTCTGGTTGAGGTGTAGGTGGAAGCGTCGGTAATGTTTGTATGACGCCGCACAGAATTGACCGTTATCACAGTTAGAAAAATACCACTCAAAATAACAAAGTACGTACACAAAACTTCACTTATGTGTAATATTGTAAATTAGCATTAAATTATAGGGAAAAAGCTAATTAAAACTAATTAAAACAGCATTAAAAATAATTAAATTTTGGAGAGACGTTAAGAGACGTTACTCTTGACCAGTGTTACCAGTCGAAAAAAATGTTTTTTAAAAAAATATGTGAAATGTCCGTTAATTTAGAATCTAAAGGAACTAAACTTCCGTTAAAAGTAAATGTTAATATCTTGATTATTTTTTTACTTACTCAATTGTTTTTCCACGAGATGGTCTTGCTTTTGGCACCATTCTTCGATGATATCCAGACTCTCCTTGATTCTCTTTGGGTCATCTATGTCGTAGAACTGTCTGGTCTTCCTCATGTCTGCTGGGGTCACCTTTATTAGGGGGTGCGGAGTTAAAGAATCCATTGTGGAATAGGGGGGCTGGAAAGTAATAACAATAATTTTAAGTTATTTTTTTGGTGACATTGATACTCAATGATTAAATTGTTAACTTTGGGGAAAATCTAAACTAGAAGAGATAGAGAAATTTGCTCAAACAACTCTCATCATCGATTTTGGAGAGCATAAAAACTGCATTAAAATCATTTTGAAAAATTACTTTTCTTAGCCGGGAAACGAACCTGCTGTTTTTGCAAAAATTATGAAATTCTGTATTATGGCATCAATCCAGAGAGCAAGTAAACTCTCTGCATCAATCGGTGCTAGTAAGAACCAAGTCTTGCAAAGAATCATTATGTGGCAAATAAATGAAAATGCCTTTTTTAGTATTTTTCCTCAGACAGCTATGTCTGAGGTATTTTTTATGGGCTAAGTTCCCTTTGCCTTCCCACTATGTGGGAGAACAAAACCAAAAAAAATTTCAAAAATGAAAATATAAAAACACTAATGTGGTAAAATTGACTTCGACAACAGTTTAGATGCATATAAAGTAGGAATTTACGAGCCCTGGCATTTAGAAATACCTTTATCTACCATCATATCGTAAAATCCTGATTATGAACTCAAAAATAGTGAATAATGAAATATTTTTTTCACGAACGTCTCTAATGCAGTAAAAAATATAGTATCTATAGCTTTCATGACAACATAGAAATAGTTTTTTTTTACAGTATAGTATGAGGTTAGATAATAGTAGTTTATCTAACCCCATATCGTAAAATCCTCATTATGAACTCAGAACTCCACTAAGGCGGAGGACATCGCGGAGTACGTGCGCCAAAAGACGGGATACCTGCCGAGGGTGGAGTTGCTGGAGTCGCGCCGCAACGTCAACTTTTCGGCGTTCGTGATGCGAGTACCGGACTGCTTTCTGTACCTCGTCATGGAGGAAAACTTTTGGTCGCAGGTCGTGGTGTTCGATCGGACAAGTGCCACACGACAGCACAAAGACATAGTGCGAAGTGAAGTTATACTAACATAGTATTAAGGTTTATTAACTAACTAAATTTTGTAAGGTATCTATGTATTTATCTATATATTTATCTATGGGCCACAGATGCCTCATAATCAATGATTTGATCTCCTTTGAAAACTACTTGCATAATGAAATAGTAGTTTATGAAACTGGTACATAAAAAGGTTATTAAAAACACGAGTGTCAGTTTAAGAAACGAGCCGAACGAGCCGAAGGCGAGTTTTTTAATAGTACACGAGTGTTTTAATACCTAGTTATGTATAGTTTCATACACTACTTTATCTAAACTCATGCCTAACAACCTGTTTTCATAATCTTGATAAAATTTGTCTTTACCAATTTTGATTTTTCTTGTAAACGTTCGTTCTAAAAGTGTTCGTAATTTCCGTCGTTATTTCCAGAATGTCAGGTGGAGTAAATTATCATCACCATCGCTGCTGTTAGTAATTTTAGGGCAAAATAATATAGGTTGGGGAAAAAGTTTCTTCGCATTTTATATGAAAATTCAAAACATTTTTTAATAAAGTTTATTCACATTTAACTAAAGTATGTAAGTGCCATTTTTTTCGATAACTTTCTGCCATCTTGTAGGCAGGGACATGATCCCATTGCTATAGAAATTCTGGGGCTTCTGATCAAAAAACCGCGACAAGTGGTTTTGGCAGTCCTCTCGTGATGTTAACCTGACACTGCCTAAAGAATTCTGAAGACACCGAAACAAGTAGAAATCTGAAGGTGCAAGGTCAGGACTATAAGGCGGATGCATTAATACGTCCCAGCCAAACTCTGAGTGGCTAAAGATGTGTGAGGTCTAGCGTTATCATGATGAAAAACCACACCCCTTCTGTTGATTAATTCCGGCCGCTTTCTCTCAATTTATTGCTTTAATCTCATCAGTTGTTCGTAGTAGAGTTTAGAATCGATAGTCCTGCCTAGCGGTAACAGCTCATAATTAATAATGCCCTTCCAATCCCACCATACACACAGCATTACCTTGTTGCGAGATAACCCGGGTTTCGCCAGAGTCTGTGAAGCCTGACCAGCCTTTAACCAAGACCTTTTTCACACGTTCTTGTCGTACGTGATCCACTTTTCATCACCAGTTATCAGGTTTTTCAAAAACGGTTCGGTTTCATTACGTCGTAATAAAGAATCACAAATGAGTACACGGTTCATTAAGTTTCTTTCAGTGAGCTCATGAGGCACCCAAATATCGAGCTTTTTTGTGTACCCAGCTTTTTTCAAATGCGCCAAAACTGTTTTGTGGTCAATTCCCAGTTCTTCAGCTACATCGTAACTACCGACATGCCGATCTTGCTCCATTTTTTCAAAAATGGCATCCATTTTAACCGTAACAGGGCGCCCAGAGCGAGGTGCATCTTTGACATCAAAATTTCCGGATTGAAAACGCTTAAACCAAATTTGTGCTACTCTCACAGACACTGCACTAGGTCCATAAACATCACAAATGTTTTTCGCGGCTTGCTTTGCATTTTTACCTTTTTTGTAGTAAAATTTTAAAATGTATCGAATTTCTTCATTAGATTCACTCATCTTAACAGTAAGAAAAACAAATGAAAATCACACATTTTATCTTATATGAATTTGGAATTATCATTTTTAACATTTAAACTTTTTAATAATACCAAAACCAGCCAGATACAAATGGTATAGCCAAAGAGATTTTATTATAAGTTCATACAAACTATTTGCGAAAAGAGTTTTTCCCCAACCTATTACTTTTGATTTAATCCATAAAACCACAGTAAATAGTAATTTCCACGTAAGCTACGGCGCCAAAATCAATCAGTCCACCATGCCCCGAAAGAAAGTAGATTACTATTTTATGAGTTTAGATATAGTAGTGTATGAAACTGTACATAACTATTGGTATTAAAACACTCGGGTAAAACTATTATAAAATTCGTCTACGGCTCGTCTTTGAAACCCAAACTCGTGTTTTAATAACCTCCTTATGTACCAGTTTCATAAACCACTATTATGAAACTGGTACATAAAGAGGTTATTAAAACGAAGTTTAAAAAACGAGTCGTAGACGAGTAAAAAATTAAAAAAATATATTTTACTGTATCTTACTTTTATTGCAGCCTTAAAAGTAACATGTTGCGGCTGCAAAATTTTTGCCATAATATGGCGTAAAACACCGCAGAGGATAAGATGTTTGAGGAACAATGAATCTGTACAATTTTCCCCAAATGTACATAATGATACTCACGCTTGTCTCCCGTAGAATAAGGAATTTAAAGTTTTTTTTCCCTAAGAATTACGAAGCGCTACGCTAAAAATTTTCCAAGAAAAAGCCCTATAAACTGCGAGTTCCTGATTCATCATGAAACCTAGCTTAAAACTGTTTTCGTCTTAACATTTCAAAAACATCAATAACAGTAAAACGTCATCTTAAATCATGGGTAAAGTCTCCTGTTTGCATTGGTCATTGGCATTGTGGTACAAATGTAAGCATGTTTTGGCACTAATGTTTGGACTGCTGAATAAATAAAAACGTATTACAGATGAAGCAATTGTTAAATCTGTGTTCTTTTACGTAATTGTCAGGGTCAAAGTCTCACCTTGATTTGCAGATTACTTAATAATAAGATGGCCACAAAATTAATGCCGTCACTTTCTTTATCCAATAAAATTAGGGAGTTGCATGATCATAATGCGTTCATGCTACTCTCTAATTTTACATTAAAATTTGTACCAGTTTTCGTACGGGTGTTAAGAAAAATAACCATTGAAATAATTTGACCAAGTGCCAGTCGGGCTCACGCACAAAGGGTTCCGTACCACCACATAGTACGATTGAGGAACCCTAAAAATATTATAGGTACCTTTATAACAAATGACCGCCTTTAAGATATTAGCGCCATCTTACTAATGAACCTTAGTGCCAAAAGGTTGACGAGCTACTTTTAGCGCCATCTATTACCTCGGTAAAAGCTGTCAAGCAAGTCATCTCAGATGGCGCTATTGTTTTATGGTGACCTTGGGGTTAACTTTTTTAATTTTTATTAATTGTCGTGAAAGAGGCCATAGTAATACGTATTCTGTGAGAATTTACATTTTCTACGTAGGTATATTACGATTGAAACTATAGACTCCACTGACAGACGGACAGACAGAGAGAGATACAGACAGACAGCGGAGGTAATAGGGTCCCATTCGGCACCCTTCAGGTACGGAACCCTAAAATGTATATAAAAAATGGGCAACTTAAACTTTGAAAAATATTGAAAATCTCTGTACATCCTATGAACGAAATCTTGACAAATAAAGAATATAATGGATTATTAACTTATACATCAAGAATGTCTGGTGTGTTAAAATTCCAATTTCCCCAAACATCTGTCGTCGACCAGACTGTCTAAAACTAAAATAATCGTTTATTTCATACACACAAAGTTAGACAAACGTATTCGGATGACAACCTCAACGCACAGATTGAGATGAAAATAGTGACATTTAATAAAAAATACTTTTAAAATAGACTTAAAAACCAAGAGAATTGCAAAGTTTAAATAATTATTTATACGAAGCTAAAATAATAATCTATTTCGCTAAAAGGTTTTTTTAAAAGCTATAAGCTAAATCTTTCGTTGTAAGATTCAATAAGTTTGATCAAAATCATTTCAATGAGATTAATCCTTCAAAAATTCGTAAGTTTGTTTGGAAGATAAACAAAAAAATTCACGTTGGGAATAAAAATACTGGATATAGTAGTGTATGAAATATAATATACTATAGAATTTATTTTACATATTTTTTTTATTTAGAATTAGTCAGGTTTTGGGTTGTTAATTATGAATTAAGAAATACATTATTGAAAATACTTGAATTTCACGACAATCGGAAAACATTACATATGCACAAGATATTTTTTATTATTATTGTCTGTCTTGTTTTTAAAATCGTTAAACATAAAAACGTGACTGACATACAGTTTCTAAACATTTAATACGCACTGGCGCAGTGATTCCTGGGAAACAGTGGATAAGTCGCTAGTCGAGGTGAGATTTTTTAATTTCAAGAGAGTAATGATCAAAATTTTCAATCTAAATGGCCATTACAATGGGCTGATTCTGCTCTTCGGTTATTTCGCTACACTGTTGAAAAGAAAAATATTACACTCTACCTATCGCGTGTGAGTCAGAGATCCTCATAAAAAGATATGGAGGATTATATCTTACGAAAGCTAGAGGGACGTATTGAGGGAAACTTTCGCATAAAAGCAGAGCTGCTGACGTTAGAAAGACTAACACTCAATTTGAGTATTGTCTGTCCATGCAACATTCTTCCTCAAATCTGAGTTTTGGCTGGAAGGGATAGTTTTCTGTCGCTACAGGGAGGCGCCAATGAAAAGAACACCCCTAAAATATAGGCTAGCTAGTTTTAAATATTATATTGTTACTATTTTTTTATGTACCTATGTCAGATTATATGGTGTTATATTTATGGGCCTTAACTTATTGTAATTTTTTTGTTTATTATTTGCCTGAAAATAAACGATATTATTATTATGGAGTTACACTTATCAGTCACTGGCCCATGGGGACCCGGTCATTCGCAAGGCATTTATGCGACCGTAGCCATTACAGCAATGGTAAAAATAAATTAATCCTTCTGCAGGTATCAGCATCGAATAAGATTCGTGACTTCACTATATTATTTCCTTAATCTATGTTAAAACAGAAAACTGCTCGAGCTTTAAGCGTTTTATGCCAGTGCAGTCTGTCTGCGATAATCTAAATATTTCAAATTCAAGTTTTAAATGATGAACATAATAAGTAATAACTTAGTCTAACATGCAAATTAGGGTCTGCACATGGTGCACACATATCGATTAATAAATATGCAGCTGCTGCATGTCGTAAAATAATTAATAATTATGTATTTTTTGTTGAATTTATCATATTAAAATAACTATTAATACAAGACATTTTTGTGTGAAGAAATATCAAATAATTTGAGTAAGGACATACTCAGGAAAAATCAGGAAAAAGAAATGAATAATTTGTAAGGATTGTAAAAATGTCACAGCATTAATTTAAGCATTAATTCTCAAAAAAAAGATTTTTTAATAATTTGTTCAATTTATCAAATAAAATAACTATTAATACAAGATATTTTTGTGTGAAAAAATATCAAATAATTTGAGTAAGGACATGTTCAGGAAAAATCAAGAAAAAAAAATCAATAATTTGCAAGGATTGTAAAACTGTCACAGCATTAAAGTAAGCATTGATTCTCAAAAAAAAAATTACATAGTCCGTGAAAATATAATAATTTTTCCCTGAAAAAACATGATAACGTAATTTATTCAAACTAGGGGGCTTAGCATGGTGCCACTTTAACACCATTTGACAGTAAATGCCATATATTTTCTGTCAAATGGTGTTTTAAAATGGTAACATTTTGACATATTAGATAAGAACGTGTTAGACCTGCAGCTACACCTAGGAATTGAGTCCACGATAAAAAGTGATGTTACAGAATTGTTAAGAATTGGCTGACATTTTCCTGAAAGCCATGTGAGTTAAAGATAGCGTACTATGTAATATTATTTTCAGAACTGCTTGAAAATGATTGCTTCACTCATGCATTTCACCAAAGAAAATTTTGGAATTTTTTAAATTTTTGTTAGTAAATAGGTTTTTGAAAACCTCAGAAATAACACGAAGCTTTCTAAGTTTGACTCACGTTTGACTACATTTTGATTGTTATATGTTAAAATTCCTTTTTGAATATATCCCTACCTCAGAATAAAAATAACGGAACTCTTAAATATAGGATCACTTTATTGTCAGTCTGTATGTCAAGAAATTTTTTGATTAGATTCATTCCAAAGCTAAAGTTTGTATCAATTACTAAAACCTTATACAGCCTTAGAATTTTATAATTAAAAACCGGAATCGCGCACGAAGGGTTCCGTACCATGATCTATAAAAACGGCAAAAAATTATGTTTGTTGTATGGGAGTGCGCGGGTCCAGCTCGCACTTGGCCAGTTTTAGTATTAGTTGTTATAGCGGCATATTTCAGTAGTCTAACTCTTACGGTTCACGAGATACAGCCTATAGTGACAGACGGACGGACGGATGGACGGACAGCGGAGTCTCAGTAATAGGGTCCCGTTGGTTACCCTTTGGGTACCGAACCCTAAAGAAACTTGTTTTCTTGATATCTGCAAAAAAGCCGCTCAAGTGTGAATGAACACATGCGCCATGCTCCCTGCTAAAATTAAAAAATATATTTTCATTTAGCGCCACTTATCATTTGAATTTTGAAATTTTCTTTATTTTATTCCTTTTTATTTATTTCTTAACCACTATTTGTGTTTTGTAATTATTTGCTATTAGGTTTTTTTTAATATTTTCGATAGCGTTGAGAAATTTCGAAATATTTACCGGAATGTACCGCAAAACCAGCTTCATATTTTTATATTCAACTACTAAAAGTAAAATGAAACAAAATAAATACTCAAAGAAAAGTTTTTGTCCCCAGAAAAAAGATGGATATAAATATAAAATTAAGGCTACAAATAATCGTTACGCCAATGATTCGAATCCGAGTCTGTTTGCACTCAGTTTCTGAGTTATGCCGCGAACAAATTAACAAACTACGAATAGATTAAGATAATGGGGGGGCTATCCCGACTTTGTCTCTTTTAAAATAATTTTAAACTAATAAAAAGCGACGATTTAATTTTGCAAAAAAATAGATGTCATATTTCAGTCTTTAATCTTAATATTTCGGCTGTTCGATACACGATTGCTTACACTTTCCTCGATCCGATTCAATCGCAAAGATAGGTCTAAGCTACGATCTAAATATCATTTCATTTGAGCAAGTTTTGGTCAATAAAACCTAGGTACATTAAAAAAACGCCGTTAAAAAATGTGATACAAAACGGCCATCATATTAATAATCCATCCCTCTAATTCCAAAATAATAAATAAAAACACTTCAAAACCGCGAGTTTTCTAAGCGGCCCGCATCCGCTGAGCAGTATAAACATGTAAAAAATGAAAGCGTTGGAGCAGGACAGATTTCTCTAGATAACCTCGCCTTAAGGGGGTAATTTTTTACCTCGGTACAAAATGCACATCATAATATTGTTTTCCTTACTTTTGAATAAAAAGTATGCAATAAATGTGTTTTAGACCGACTTGCGGAAATAGTTTATAAATAATAAAGTCTTCACAAAAAAATTACGTTCTTTAATGTATTACATTTTGTTTGCATTACATTAACAAATTTAAAAGCGTGTTTACAGTTTTTACAGTTTTATATTAATAACACAGCTTAAATGTAACGCATAAAATTTAATAATTTTCATGTGATCACCTATTAACAAGCAGTTTACGCTAATTGCTATAAAACGGATTCATTGGAATCTTTTTACTCAAAAGTAAAGAAAACAATATTATGATGTGCATTTCGTACCGAGATCCTCCGTTACCACCTTAAGGCATAGTAGGTCGACAAGCGTCGTTTCAAAAGCACGCGTCTGAGAAGTGCGGTAAATCAAGAAGAGAGTGGATAATGCTGTTTTTAAATGAATAAATCTTCTGTCTGAATATTATATAGCAAACCTGACTGACTGACTCAACGCACAGTCGAAACTACTGAATGGATTTCGCTGCAATTTGGCATACAGATAGTTGTAATGACGTAGGCATCCGCTAAGAAAGGATTTTTGAAAATTTGCCTCCTAAGTGGGTGAAGCGAACTCCACGCCGACGAAGTCGCGGGCAAAATCTGGTTTAATATAAATTCACGAAACTGCGTTTAATAAAACGCTGTGCTATCGCTAGGTAATGGGATTATATGTATAAAACAGTAATCATTGTTATTTTTACTTTATTCGTTTGGACAGACTGCTTGTTTGAAATGAAAAAATAGCCTTCACTTTGCAATTTTCTTCGATCGAGCCAATTTTTGTCTATCGCGTTTTGGGATGTTACATCGCCTCGGAAAAGGCTTTGTTTATAACATGTATTTATTTCAGAACCATATTTATTGTAGTTTGGGAGTACTACTTGTTCAAAAACTCAGTTTTTACTACCTACGTCATATTAAGGTGACAATTACTGCTAGTGACCCAGGGTACGTGCGTCTCACTCACTCGCACACTCGTCCCGTATTGTTTTCTCCGTCGCTCGACGGGGAATCGAGTTGCGAACGTGCTATAAACATACCTAAATAATTAATTACAATTATCATAACAAAAAATCATCAAAAATAGTTGACGGAGCTAATTTTTTATGATAAAAACTTTAATTTGACTGAGCTTGATGTTATTTTTTGCATGTTTATTTAAGTAAAACAAATCTCAGTCTTAATAAGGACCTCATTTTGTATTTATTTAGTTAAAGTTCTTAATTAATAAAAATTTAAAATTGTAATCAAATTACTTCATTTTAGATTTTCTGTAGTTTATTATGTATTTTTTTCAATTTTTAAATTAAATATCATTCTATTAAACCGACCCTTAAATTGTGGCTTTGAAGGTCATGAGCAATTCCATCCATTCGTCAGCCTGTTTCGTCCACTGCTGGACATAGGCCTTTCCAGGATTTCACCACTCTTGGCGGTCCTCCTGGAAGAAATGCCCATACTCACACACGCTGGGCAGGCGGGTTGGTGAGCGCGGTGCCGAAACCCTTGCACCAGTGACGCCGCTGCCCGTCACTAGTCTGTTTTAAGGCCTGGCAATTAGCTGGCCAAGATGGCCGCCATCCATCGGTCCCAGGTAATGGTGGGCCGCCTGGTTTTGCCTGAGAGCTGTTCTCTTACTCTCCCCCGAATAACCTCGGGAGGATTTGCGAGTAAGATGGTGGTACCTCCACAGTCGAACCTGGCATCAGCTCTACCACCTATGAGCAATTATGGTCCTCTTAAAGGGTTTCCCTGTTTCAACGTAATCCTAAAAATACGTGTTTTATCTTTGTTTTCGATGTAAGATAGGAGATAAATACTTATTTAATTTAATAATTGCGTAAAATGGTTTGACAAATGGCAATTACCTACTTATGTGTAAACGAACAATAATAACTTTAATTATCATAGTTTGTGACAATCTTTACGAAAGCGTCTTGACATCTTACAGAAAACGTAGTGGAAAATCCGAAACCAACATATCCGGGTGTAATTAGACTGCTATCTTTAAATGAACCACAACTCTAGCGATGACAGTGAACTTTACGAAAAAAAAAGAAAAGCGCTAAAAATACGTTCTATTCTTTAATATATTCTATAGGTGGTAGAGCTGATGCCGGGCTCGACTGTGGAGGTACCACCATCTTACTCGCAAATCTTCCCGAAGTTATTCTGGAGAGAGTAAGAGAACAGCTCTTAGGCAAAACCAGGCGGCCCACCATTGCCTGGGGCCGATGGATGGCGGTATATCCATCCCCAATTGCCAAGCCTTATAAAAACAGACTAGTGACGGGCAGCGGCGTCACTGGTGCAAGGGTTTCGGCACCGCGCTCACCAACCCGCCTGCCCAGCGTGTGTGAGTATGGGCATTTCTTCCAGGAGAACCGCCAGGAGTGGCGAAATCCTGGAAAGGCCTATGTCCAGCAGTGGACTAAAAAGGCTGATGGATGGATGGGATTCTTTAATATTAAGTCAAAAGAGGTAGTAAAAAAATAGATTTTAAAACAGTTGAACTCCCACATTAAAATAGATAGGGTTCTAAAAAAAACCGACCAAGTTTTTTATCTATAAAAACGGCAAAAAAATCATGTCTGTTGTATGGGAGTGCGCAAGTTTGACTCGCAATGGGCTGGTTTTAGTATTTGTTGTTATAGCGGCAACAGAAATACATCATCTGTGAAAATTTCAACTGTCTAACTATCACGGTTCATGAGATACAGCCTGGTGACAGACGGATGGACGGACCACGGAGTCTTAGTAATAGGGTCCCGTTGGTTACCCTTTGGGTACGGAACCCTCAAAACGATAGCGTAACCCAAAACGTGAAAGATAAAAATTCGCTGCATCGAAAAAAACGCAAAGTGAAGGTTGTTTTTTTAGTTCAAAACAGTAGTCCGTCCAAACGACTTTAGAGTGAAAAGAACAATAATTACTGTTTTAAACATATAAACTTACTATCTAAAGCATAAAAGTGTTTTTTGTCAAACAAAACACTGTCGTAGGATCAACATTAAATTTTATCAACCGATATGTTTCTCTTTCGTTGTGCGATGGGCATATTGCCCCTTAACAAAAAACCAAAGAAAATTTTGTATGGGAAAGTGAACTTTTATTTTTATTTGCGCAGGTATTTGTGCCTTTGGGAAAGTCATTCAGTATACCTACTCAGTAAAATTTCGTGTCTACATTTAAAAAATCCACGTACACTGGGTAAATTTGAATACAATTCGCAATGTTTTTGTTCCCAATAAAGAATTAAACAATATATTATGGACGCATTTTCTGCAAGAGTCAAATGGAAGTCTACCCTTCTGGGAGACAAGTGTGAGTAATGTATATTTACTCAAAAATGCATGTAATGTGTTCATTATTTTGACAACCTTGTTTGAGCAAATTCGACCTTGCCGTTCTGTTTCAGGAGCGGCCGGCAAAGTTTTGCTGGCCGCTCTAACAGGCCGGCAAAACATTGCCGGCCGCTATTTTAACGTTTCAACGCTTTAAGAAATCAAATGCAAAAGATTTTATTTAAATCACAGCTATTTGTATTTATAGAGATAGGTACAAAAAACATTTTCGGATAAAGATTTAGATTTCCTAGTGATTTTCCACTGCACAAATTTCTCATATGCAAGCTTATATTTTTCCTTTGAGTTTCGCGGTATCAAATTTTCATCCACTAATTTAGCTTCATCTTTAATGTCTGGCGGTGTTAAACACGTAGAATCGGAAGAATTTTCGCTTTGAGAGTTCATTTTTAGCAAAAAAGTCACTAAATAAAAACAAAATTTTCGCTGAACCGCGCTTTTGTTACTTTTTTTTTAAGCAATGGTAGTTGGAACTTAACCGCCAAATATGCAATATTTTTTTTTTCAAGCAATGGTAGTTGGGACTATACAGCCAAATGTGAAATAAAAATCTTTTTTATTTAAATTACTTGCTGGTTTTATTTAGATTAGGTACTTGCATTTTTGAGTAAAGCACTATACAAGCCTTGGCCCACAATGACTGCTTCGCTGGTCACGCTATGATTGCCTCGAGCTAGCCTAGCTACGCTCTAGGCCTTCCAGCTTGGCCATCATTGCAGCCCTTGCTGCACGCTGACGGCGCTGTGTCGGCCTGGAGCTGCGCTGTCGGCCATCATCAGCGCGACCAGCAAATTAGTCATTATAAACCGCGGCAGTAATGTACTAATGTTACAGTTAAAACCCGAAATCAGTTAGAACCCGTTTTTACAAGTTAGTGCTATACAAAAAAAACAAAAATAGGTAGTGACGACGAGCGAAGCGAGGCCCAAGTAACACGTAATCTGTATAATAACCAAAGTGGATATGGATTTATGTCCTAAAGTCAGACTAACACTTTTAATCAGAACTGGCCAAAATTTAATTTTGTTTAATAGCATTTGGTTCTTCTCATAATGCTTAAACTCCTACTAACACATCAGGTAATTATAATGTACAGCTACTTAAACAGCTTTTACACTTTCCCAATGGTTATTATCTTATAATAGTAATTTGAAAACACATATGCATTAAATAAGCATTTAGAAAATCTCTTAGCGGGCATTTAGCTGTATTAGGTTTATTTTCAAGGCTAGAAACTTTCTAATGGGCTGAGGTTGTGTTTATTTAATGCTAGTTCTATATCAACATTGACTAAATAATTATTAATGCCTTAGCTCCGTTTTCTTCGTAATGTATTTTTCAATCAAGCTTTTAGCCGTATTTGGATACAAAGAAAAGTATTTCTAAAACTACAAGTAATAACTAGATCGTAATTCAAGTTTACCAATGGCTATTTATGCACTACTTTTGTGTTGGGCATATCGTCATGGACAAAAAAGATTGGAATAAAACTAAAAGAACGGGCGGAATTTAAATAAAACTTAAAAGGGAATATTCAAATTTTATTACTCATTTGAATAATCAAAGTAATAGTAAAATAACCGATGTTCCTGATACACGAAACACGCGAAGAGTTGGAGAGTTTGTGTGAGCCAAGTACTAGCCAAGCAGTGTTGCCAAGGGGTTCCGTAGCAAATAATTTTATTGAAGAAGAGGAATGTGTTGCAGAATATGTATTTTCGGATATCGCAGTTGGCCTTTCCATTCCCATTCACTGGGTACAATAAATAACTTTTCTGATCCCTTCTCAAATGTTTGGACGATCTTGAAGGGCATATTGTCTCTGAAAAGAACGAACATGTATTTAGTTAGGTATAGGTACTCACTTCAAATGCATAATGTATCAAAACGATCCAGAAGTTCCGTGTTCCGTAAAATATTGATATTATATAATAAAATTTTGATTAAGTATTTGAACCAAAATCAGCTTTTAATTAAATTTTATTTAAAGCAATGTAGGTACTATCTTTTATTTATTGTTTTGTTTTTTTTTTTTCGATTTTGGCGGGAGAAGTGTTTTAACAAGCTTATGCAAAAATAAACTAATAAATGTTCTGTTTGCATATTTTTTTAGAGTTTACCGATATTAAACTCAAAAAGAACTCAGCTTTCTATTGATAAAAATGTAGAAATTAAAAATGGAATTATTAAAGCAATTTCTATATGGTTTGGTTTCAATTCGTAAAAGCTTTAGATTACAAAATATTTTTTTATAATTTTTCCCATAAGTTTGAATTATCACCATTACTATTTTCGGTTTCATAAAAAAATAAGGTTTAGTAACCTAAAATATATACCTACTTAAGACCTTGTCCACATGCTGCGTTTTGCTCGCGCGAGAGCTCGCTCGCGCGTAGTCGAAGTACTAGGCTCCAATACATTGCGTCCACATGCTACGCGCGAACCAACGCGCGAGTTTCAAACGTCGCGTGTGGACGCAATGTATTGGCGCCTAGTACTTCGACTACGCGCGAGCGAGCTCTCGCGCGAGCAAAACGCGACATCTGGACAAGGTCTAAAGTTAGTTACACTCGCAAGCACAAGTTACATATATGTATACGAGTAGGTATAACCAGTATTATATTATCTGTGGTATAACAATTGTAGCTAAGTAGGCACGTAATTAATGTAGGTACACTTCCCAGTCACTATTCTCATCCTAAATCTGTAAGCGCGTAGTAAATTGAAAACCAAAGTTAGCAGCAGGCGCACGGGCAAGGCGTAACGCTATTGTGTAAATATTAAATAGGTAGGTACCAAATCAAAATGTTTCGCAGAAATTTTATATTTTCTTATTACATACTATTTCTGTCTGTTAAAAATTGTTGGGATATAAATTAATAAAATAAAATCGGAGGCGTCACTATCGCTTACCATGTCAAAAGTATAGAAAATTTGTTTGCCAAACGTTTTGCCAAATTATTACGGTACCCTTATAAACACGACAGTAATCAACCGTTATGCTGCAAAATGACACCAAGCATTATAATATGATTCTGATGTGTTGTAATATATCTGAACACTATTTTTGAGAGTCTTTTATTATGCTTAACAGATAATAATTATTTTGTCTAGCTATAGTAGAACTAACAGCATTATTATCCTATTTTCGAATGCCTAAAGCATTTATATTATGTGACGCCATTTGCTTTCTCTTCCATTATTTTAGAAATAATTAAAGTGACCAAAATTTCATGGAACCAGCATTACTTAATATAGGTATCGAATGCGTGAATGTCTATGGAAGCAATTTTATTCGTTAAAACTAAGTCAACAGCTTAAAATTTTACAAAAAATACTGTTTGTAGATTTTAATGGTCTAACATTTTTACACTAAAAAGCACTTTTGCGAGGGCGCGAGAAAATTTTACTACAAACTTACATATGTTTTCACAGTAAACTGATACCCGCAGCTCCATTTCACCCAAAGATAGAAATATAAGTTTGTACTTACCCATTAAAAATATTTCCACAGTTGTTTGTCACACTCACTGCACAATGACAACCATCTAATAAATGTATTTTTAAAATCTGTTCAGAAATTCTTTCGTACAAAGGAAATACAACAAGTAGCATTTATATAGGTTTTTATTTAGGCATTATAATAACTAAAGCCGTTTAATAGCTGTACTAAAGTCGCAAAAAATGCCTTAAATACAGTAATTTATTCTTTACCGACTATAATAATGACATTGTACAAAAGGTATAATGCTATTAGGCAGCCTTTATAGGACTTAAAGCCGGCTAATTTGGGGCCCAAAATGCTCCTAAAAGAGCTGTACAAAAGTTAAACAGCTGATATACGATTGGCATATAATGCTTTGTGCATGAGCTCATGCTATTGTATGTTTATTATAATGGTGTTTGGTGTTACTTGGGGGAGGAGCGGTTGTGGGTTGAAGTCGAGTGGAGCAGAGCGGACCTAGCTAGGCGATCCCCGAAGTTTTGTATAGCGCTAACTAGTTACAACGGGTTCTATTTGACTGATTTCGGGTTTTAACTGTAACATAACATGTTACTAACTGTATTATAGTCATTTTAGAGACGGTTCGGTCAATTTTGTGTAGTTGTTTATAAGAAAACGTTTTCATGATAAAATGTGAAATAATATTTTTGCTTACATTAACTATTACATTACGATACCTGACAAGATTATTCCGAAAATAGACAGTGTATTTTTAAACTCCCATTACTTGCAAACGAATGACCCGAACTCCTTAATTTTGATATTATATTGTGTTTTCGTTTTACATCTAAATGTTGCCCAGAAAATAATACGAGTAGTTTATTTGTGAAAGTTAAGTATACAACATTCTAATAAATAAATAAATAAAACCCGTATATTTAGATGCTCGATCCGTGTACGTATGTGGTCCAACTATTTACAACCGACTTCCAGATGACATTACAAAAATCGAACCGTTTTCCCTCTTTAAGTGTAAGTTGAAGAAATGGCTCATTCAGCAGGCATTTTATTCAGTTGATGATTTTTTTAAATAAAGTGGAAACGTACGCTATTATAACTAATTGACTTTTTTGTTATTATATCTTGTAGCAGAATTGGACGATGTGATGACATTAAGAATATTACAAATATATATATTTTTTGTATTAATATATGACATTATGATTTTACATTTCATACACTGTGTATGACAAATTTGCTTAGATGAATTACTGTGTGACTAGTTATTTAACTTAATTCAATTTTAATTTAATAATTATTGTTTTATTCCATTTTTTTGTTGTTTAATAACAATATGACATGAAACTGACCGTTATGAATAAAGTTCTGTATTCTGTATTCTCACAAAAAAATCAAGAAATAACTAAAACAAGCCGCTTTCCACAAATAAAAAGGTGAAAAAAAACTTACAAGAAAACGACAGGGAGCGTCAAAGACGTTATCACTTTGAATGACCACCAGAACGTTTACTTCAATTCCTACTCTAACTACATAGAAATACAAAATTAGTTATTCCACCGACATCTCCCTTACGGATTTAGTTGTAAAGTTCAATTTTCTTTAACAAGAAGACCCATATTTTTGTCGCGGAACAGAGGTAGTTTTCAAGGGTACAAGCATGCGGTAAATGAGTAAAGCACATAGAACATTAGCTTTATAAATATTTTCCTTACTGTGACGTCATTTTAAACGAGTAAGTAATGTCAAGATTTCAATTATGTTTAAGAAATAGTGTATTGTAGTATTTTATGTAGGTAAAAGAATTTAAAGCAATTTGTGGTACATAATGTGTTTAGGTTATGTTAAAAAAACCGGTCAAGTATGAGTGGGACTCGCGCCATGAGGTTTCCGTACCATTCAAATAAGTTGATAGACATAAATAGTATAGTTTCAACAAAAATTACAAACTTATCATTAACTACAAAATTCCTAATACAAAACTGCAAAATTAAATTGGTCGAGTATTCGATCATTAATCGGTGTTTTGAGTATTTGGGCAATTCCATTGAAATGCGACATAAAGAGCTAAAAATGAAATTATCTACATGGACACGATGCAAACATAGTTTCTTAAATATAGATAAGTATGGCAACATGCACAAAAAAAAACTTTTTTTTTTTCAACCTGTCAGAGTGGGATATTTGGTCTTCGAAAATTGCTATGAAAGTCGTGAAATTAAAATGAGTTCCAAGATCTATGTAACGTGAGTGACCAGAAATTTATTATGCAAAAATAAAAAATGTATGGAGGGCAAGAAATTGATAGTGAATAAACTTGTTAGGCATTAATAAAACCGTACTTAATTAAGGCATTTTTTTACTTCAAACCGAACAAAGTTTTGCTTCAATTCATTTTAGTCTCAAAAGCTATGTCGCCGAATGTAACGTGAGTTACCAAAAGGTTTACCAATAATAGAATCCAAGAAAATGTGTCAAGTTTAAATAAAATTGCTCTAACACATTTTTTGTTTATTCAAGAGTTAATATTTACATTAGGAGGATTAATTATATAATCAAATTTTTGACATATTATAAAAATTATATCGTAAACTGGAGTAAAAAGTTACATGTGTTACCATGGAATTGCCCATTTGTTGTTTAAATACAGTAAATATGTGGCACAAAATATACAGACAATTCGAATTCTTAACTAGTTTAGTTTTTGAGATAGACCCTGTAACAAATTGGTCTAAAACGGACAAAGATGGCCAGACAGAGAGACGGACAGACAGCAGAGTGACATCATTTGGGCTCCATCTTGCCTTTTGGGCGCGGATCTCTAAAAAAGATACAAGAACGCCCTAAGTAAATATTTCATAAAATTTTCATTGCCAAGTGGGTTAAACTTTGGCATCTTGGATATTAAAAATCCGCTGTTTCCATGAAAATTCTTGCTTTCATAAATCGTCCAAAGGTTTTTGGGAACTGTAGCAACCAAAGTTGATACTTTTGGCTACAGTACCTACTCATAATATTCAATTATTTATTTAACTATTGGCCCCGTCTAAATGTGAATTTCAACTAACTTAGCCAGGGGCGGGACCAAAATTTATTATCATAATATCGACTTCGATCCTATGTCAGCTGTGTTTGACTTCAAAATGGAGTGTTTCTTTAATCCCTTGCGATGTTTTAAATTTGGAATACATTGCGCTTCCTAAGAAGTGATACGGTCGACTGTGCCAAATCTATACGGATTCCATAGCATTTGTAACCTTATAGCCATAGCGACATAAGTGTCGTATTGTTTGGAGAGGAAACGATAATTTTACACTCTTTCTGTGGGCAAGCTTTCCTGTGGCGCCGATATAATTTTTTTCAAAGTTCTCAGGTCATAAACCAAACGAATTTATTGCCATTTGGACAGGACGTCAAAGGTTAGATTTCAGAAACATTTTAATATTTTTTAGAAAGCAGAGCACTTCCCAGAAAGTTACATTGAGGTAGGAAGCGGCATAGCAGACAGTTTAAAAATAAATAAATTATACTTAAAATCAGAAGCGTAAAATTGATGTAATCTCTTATGTAAGAACGTTGAATAATAATAATAAAACGTAATAAAACATATACATATAATTTAGGAGTTTTGACTGGTACTGTCTTCCAGTTTTATTGATGAAAGGATTCCTAAGAGAGCTCAGAATTGGTTACAAAGCATAAAAACAGGAACGAAGTTCTTTGATCTAGAAATATATGAAATTTTATTTATTCTATTTTTTTTTCAAATCATTTGCATCTTGGAAACTTGTTGACAATATTATTCCTACCTCTATGTTCTTCGCCATTACAAAAAATAGAGCCATCATGCCATTTATTCTGATTTGACAGGATTTTTTTCAGATTGGTAAATACACTTCAGATAGGTTTTGACAGGTAATAAAATAGATAATTAATGTGTCTACGGGGGCGTAACCTGAAATAATCTGGGTGGGAGAAGGAGCTGATTTAAAGGAAATCAGGGTTTTTTTAAGGACAGTCAAGCGCGGATCGGGGAGTGGCGTTGCTCTCGAAGCGCGAACGGGTCGTCAAATCGCGGAATAAAACCTCGGAAGGATATTGGTCTACGTCGCGCGCGGATTTCCGAATCTATTAGAACCAAAATCCAATCGTACGAGTCGCGTAACGCGTTATAAAAGTGTCGAGTATCGAAAGTGCGGATTTGCAATAAGTAAAGCTTCGTTATTTAAATATATTGAAAGTGCTAACAGTGCGTCGGATGAAGTGCGTTCGTAATTGCGTGATGGCTGAATTAGCTAATTTAAATTTTACCTGCAACGGTTTTCTCATGAAACTCAATAGAAACGAAATATAATTATTTCGTTATAGAGGCGTCGCGAAAATAGCGGGTGTACAATATTTATAAATATCAAGTATCTACATCAGAAATTTATTTATGTAACACTTTTTATATTTATCCTTTATCCCTATAGCTATCTAGGTCCTGAAGGAGATTATAATATATTATTTTAGCTTTCCTTCGTCTGGCAGAGATACTTATATTTTGATTTAGTATAGACGGTCTGTGGAAATTACGACAATTTTAGGTGAAGGAGCTAGCAGAAACAATACTTACCTTTTTCCCTATACTTAGGTTTTCTTCATATAGGTGTTTTTTTTTTTTTCAGCTTTCTTTTTTTTTTTAGCTAGATCAACGAGATCCAGGCTGAAAAATTTCCACATGACTGTTCTCTAACTTCTGTCTTAGGGTTTAATTTAGAACCTTTTGTGAAAATGAAGTATTGTGTTTATAATATTATTTTAGGAACCAAGGGGTTTAGGAACGTAGAGTGTTTCCAAGGGTAAAGCATTTAGGTGTGTGACCGGGCTAGGTATGCAGTTGGATATGGAGGGAAGCCTTACTTTTATGTTTGTGTCGGAAACCATATCTGCCTAGTCGAGCAGGACCCCATCTGTGAGTATCTTGTAAAGGCTCTACGTTCACCAGTCTAGCTTAGTAAGTTAGAAAATTTAGAACTGACTTGGCCAGGTCTTTAGGAGAGATGTGTGAAAATTGGAGATGTTTTGAAAGGGTTTTTAGTATGAATGAGTAAAATTCTAGGGACTTAGGGTTTAAATGGTAGTCTAGATTGGCGCTGGATTTTGTTTGGAAGCGTATTATTCTGTGTAATACGTGGGCACGACTATTAAAGGTTGGCAGGGAGGTCGTTTCTAAATCGTTAGGGCCCCCCACTTCATTCAGGATTTGCCAAGAATCTCGAATTCCCTCAAATTTTAATTATAGCTGCAGCTACGCTACGAGTATCGACGACCCTTCAATATTCTTTATAAAACCATATATATATATCCCTAATATTATACCTAACACACATATACAAAATAATTATATAACACATTATGTTTACACACTGAATTCATCTTCGGCTTACATCAAATTTCGTATTTGCGCGGGTGTATATCATCTTTGTATCAAGGCGTGTCAAATTAAAGTGTTATGCGGTGATACGGTATGTAATAATAAAAATACAGTGTAATTGTTGGAGTCCTGGGAGTTGCTGAAACCTGTTGTTCCTGAAGGAGCGGTTTATTCAGCTAAGTCGCATGAAATACTTCAATCTTACGATTTCTCTCTTTTCATTTGATAAATTCTGAACTTGTGTACCTATACCCATTTATTACGATGTCCGGATCAAAATTCTATTTCTCTGATTATTTTAACCGTTATGAACACAATGTAGACGTCCTACCAAAATAGATACTAGACGAAGATCACAAATTACTATGGCCATAATATTAAATAAATAAACATTTAAATATATAGATAAATATTTAAATAATAAATAGATAAACAAATATATAAATAAAAGACGAATAAGTACTCGACCGGAGTCTTTATTTTGTTACAGTGGTTGCCGTGACGTCAGGATGAGTTGTCACTAAAATCTTAAATAATCTTATTTAAGTACCTCATTAAAGAATTTGGGTTACATTTAAACATAACGGTTATAAACTTTCATATAAAACGTGGGGTCATTCATAAAAATAACAGAGAGTTATCTATTATCTTGATGCTTTCAATTATACTTTAAATAGTGTTAAATTTAACTTTCTATAAAACCCCTTGCATAGAAATTAGGGATGAAATACGATTTAATTTTTGCTTTACCCAATAACTAGTAATTTATAAAATTAGGGGCGTAATAATCAACGAAACTATTCCTGAATAAACCAATTATGAACACTTTCAGTTTCGACTAATTCCAACTCGGAGCTCTTTTAAAAAGCTTTCTCACAACTTTTCAAACCATAATACTTTACAATCTATTTGTGTCATTTGTTCTTGGAATTACGTAACGAAAAAAAATATAGACCCGAATGTGGGTCGGTGCGAAACATATGTTCGCATACGGTATATTTTTTTTTTCCTTCCAAATATTGTGATCTGTCTGCGTATTAAGACGTCAAGAAAACAATATTATTTTGTGTTAAAAGTATGTTAAAAATGTTGCGTAACCTATTTAAATAGTTGATAACTTTATAGTCGAGTTAAAAATCAAAAGTAGAAAGATCGCATCTCAGACCTTCACAATTATATTATCTGTGACAAAGACAACAAGACGTTTGTACTTATTATTAATTCGTAGTTATGGCGCTTGAATGACAGGGTTGTAAAGAATGAAAAAAAAGGGGTAAACAAACTGTTACTTACAGTTGCAGTACAGCTGACGTTATCGACCGGAAGTTTTATTATTTGTGAGGTAACTGACACCAAGGACTAAAGTTTTTTTTTGACGGCGTTACAATTGCCATTTCTTTTGTTATGGGGCGCCAACATTCCTAAGTTAATGACGGTATGGATCAGTTGCGTAAAGGGAATCTATTTATGGTGGCATTAGGATAACAATGTTTTTTTTCTCTTTTACCTTCTAAGGGCCTTTAAGGATTTATTAAGTAGTTTTTTTCTTCATTTGTGGATTGTAACCTCTGTTGTCATAACAAAGCAAAACCGCCTCATTGCAATTTACGATTAGATTAGTTACAATTAGGTTAAATTAGTGCTTATATTATAGAGTGTGTATGTTGGTGATAGAATGCTAAAGCAGGTGTGCTAACTTTGTCCGTCTGTCTGTCTGACTGTCTAATATACCTAATAATTTTTAAATTTTAATCCGTCTGTCTAATTGTCTGTATTTGCGTCTGTATACGTCTGTCTGTCTGACTAATCGTCTGTCTGAATGTCTATCCGCCCGTCTGTACATCCGTCTGTCTGTCTGAATGGCTGCCTGTCAGTATTTGCGTCTGTTTATACGTCTGTCTGTCTTTGCACCTGACCATCTATGTCTTTCTGTCCGTCCGTCTGTTCATATGTATGTATGTGTGTTCGATCGAGCACATACGCTGGAGGTGTTGATTGAAGAAGCGAACGGTGTCGCGGGCTAGAGGCTAGCAAAATATGTATGAAATTGTGTTGACGAATAAGATTGACGATGTAAATGGTATAAACTATGTGTTAGTGAGGGTTCGATTGTCTGATTATGTGTGGTTTATATTATAACTTTGAGTTTTACTTTGTAAATTACTGGGTTTCGAAAAAAAAAGGAAAGAAATAAAAGGGGTTGATGTATTTGTGGCTAGGATAGTGAGACGCAATTGTAACTTTTATGCCCCGGAGATCATTTGTTTAGGTCCGTTTACTCTTGTTATCTTCTCTATTATGAACTTTCATTACCGTTTTTTTTTTTTTTTTTTTGTACTCGTACGTAGTAGGGTATACGTTATTGAGATATATCTTTAATTTGACACGGTGTTGTAAGGGTGTTTTGAATATTCAAGTACCTATAATAAAACTTACCTATAATTTTGACATTTATAAGCCAAAAGTTACCATAATTATTGTTCTTAAGGAATATATAATATATATATCTTAATATTAGTAGATACCGTATAATTACGTAAATTAAAAATTAAAAATAAAACCGAATGAGGACCTTTTTTTTTGTGTGTGTAGCCCAAGTTGCTAAGTGAACCTTTTATGGACAGACGTTTAATTGTGAGTGAAAGTTAAGTAAACATTAAAAAGTAACAAAATCTAAGTACAATAAAAGTGATAAAAAGGGGAGAAAATGCAACGTCGATCTAGGCAGAAGGTAGCAACTTCTGGAGAGTCCAGCGCAGGACGTCTCGTGTCTATGGAGGAAGATAATCTCATAGAAAGGTTGGGTGACTTGATATCTAACACTGTGGCACCTTTAATGAGAAGAGTAGAAAGTTTGGAAAGAGCCTCTTCCACCAGTCTAGTGGAAAACACGGACGCTGTGATGGTGGAGACTCCTAGGAATACGGTATTCATGCAGAGCCCAAAGAAACCGGATTTTGACTCTAAAGGAATTCATCCAGTTGTATTTTTGGAGGAATTTCGTAAATATGCCAGAAAAATGAGAATTTCAGAGGGCGAAATGTTAATGACTGCAGGGGATTGTTTATCTGGTGATGCAAAGGACTGGTCCCGCATATTTAAAGGGAAGTGGAGGAGCTTTGAAGACTTCAAGAAAGACTTCCTTGATCAGTTTTGGGGACGGGAGGCACAAATTAAAGTCCGTAGCAAAATTGGAAGCGGAAAATGGCTCGCCTCAAGCGGGAAAACTATGAACAGCTATTTCAATGGCCTGTATGCCGAAGGGATGAGGTTAACTAGCTATTTAGAAGAGGCAGAGTTAGTCGAAGAAATAATGCGACATTTTCCATCGAGTATTCGGAGATTATGGGTGACCACCGGCGGACGAGGGGCAGCAGCGGCAACGAAGTTTCTGCGCAGTGTGGAGGGGATGTCGGACGATATTGTCTCGACGAGTCGTCCTGTAACTACGGCAAACGAAAGAGGCAAGGTGGTCAAGTCTGCAGCTGTCGAGACCATACGACGTAATTACAGCCGTTGGATGCCAGAAGGGACTGGTAACAAGAATTTGGGGGTTGGGGAGGCGTCGAATTCAAGTGACCGAGTGGGAGAGCAAGCGGGAAACTAACTTCCGCTGAGGAACCGGCTCAGGCTTTGGCGGAAATAAAACGAGCCTCGTGTAATGTAGCTTTAAGTTTAATGTTAGGTATGGGATGGGTTCCAGGTCAGTGTTTAGGAAAAGGAGAAAATAACATTAAAGAACCAATTTCTGCTGTAGGTCAAATCAGCACATTAGGTTTAGGTTATGTTTGTAAGGAAGTTGGATATTTAGATGATAATTTAGAAAGTTACGATACTGGTGTAAGAAATACTGTTAAATGCTTGGAGTTGACTGGTTGTTGTAGAAGGGTTAAAGAATTGTTTCGTAAATCCGAGGTGAGGGCACAGGTCTCATCAATTTTTGACGAAATAGATTATGAGGAATCCTTATCAGACGGAGGTTTGCCTAATTTGCCTGAATTAGCGGCCTCGATTGGAGGCATACCTGTAAAATGCCTAATTGACACTGGATCTCAGGTCACTGCGATTTGTAGAGAAACTCTAGACGAAATTAAAATAATTTTTGGTGAATTTCCCATAATACCTGTCCCTACTATACAACTGAGGGGAGCAGTTGGACAACGGTCTGCGCGCGTAAATCAACTAGTTTTGATTCCTTTATTAATTATAGATGAAATAATAAATACTCCGTGTCTCGTAGTTGACAGATTAATTAGGCCGCTCATTCTCGGGTATAATTGGCTAGAGGACAATAAGGTGACCATACATTGTAGTGACCCATGTAGGTTAGTAGTAGGTTCCCTTAACGACAAGGTGATTAATATCAGTGACTCTAAAATAAAAATAAAAGAGAGAATGGAGATCGAAAATAATCCAGAAATAGAGAATAATAGTATAGAAATGGGATCTGTACATTTATCCATTAGTGAATTAAGAGAATATGTCAACTGTCTGGACTTAGAAACGTGTGACAGGAAATTTCTCCTGGATGTTCTTATAAAAAGACGGAGAGTTTTCTCACAACTACCCGGGTGTACACATTTATATGTACATAAAATTAAAATGATTGATGAGACTCCTTTCGTTAAATATCCATATCCGGTGCCTTTTGCACATAGAAATGGAGTTGAGGAGAAATTACGTGAATTAGAATCGCAAGGTATAGTTAAAAGGGCTGCTACACCCTATTCGAGCCCTTTAACATATACAATGAAAAAGGATGGGTCAATTAGAATCTTATTGGATGCTCGAGAACTGAACAGTAGAATGGAAGGAGAAACTGAAAAGCCTCCGATTATAACGGAAGTATTACAACAATTTTATGGGGTAAAATGCATGTCTACCTTAGACCTAAATAATGCTTACTTTCAGATTAAACTCGATAAAGATAGTATTAAATACACCGGTTTTGTATTTAATAATAAGTCGTATGTTTATTTAAGACTCCCGCAAGGATTGAAGACGGCGGTTTCGGGATTCTCTCGGGCAATGGAAATTATTTTAGGTAGTGATGTACGTGGGTTCTGTACGAATTATTTGGACGATGTGTGCTGCTATACTAAAGGGGACATAGAGCAACATATGAACCACTTAGACCAAGTGTTAGAAAGATTCGAGCTCGCAGGATTGACATGTAACATACTGAAGTGTCAGTTTTTGCGAGAACGCATCAAGATGCTAGGTCATGTGATATCCTCTAAGGGCATAGAAATGGACGCAGAAAAAATAGAGGCCATAAAAAATTTTCCTGTGCCAAAAAGGGTGAAAAATCTCCGTGCCTTTCTGGGCCTATGCAATTATTATAGAAGATTTATGGATAAATATAGTTACGCTACAAAACCTTTGTGTGAGCTATTAAAAAAGGGTATGCGTTGGTGTTGGCGGGAGGAACACCAGAGACAATTTGACCTTGTGAAATCATTGTTTTTAGAAGCCGTTATATTAAAATACCCAGATCATGACAGAACTTACTATTTACAGACAGACAGTAGTGGTTTTGCTTTGGGTGGCTGTTTGTACCAAATGGACGACGATGGAAATCACCATGTAGTAGGTTTCTGTAGTAAAGGGTTCAGTGAGGCGGAAAGAAAATGGACAGTGTCTGAACAAGAATTATGGGCAATTATTTTTTGTTTAAAGAAATTTGAAACCTATTTACGGGGTTCTAAAGTTGTAATACGGACTGATCATTTCGCACTGACCTTTCTTAAAACTTGGGGGTTTTATTCGGGGCGCATTGCAAGGTGGCAAATATTCCTAAATCAATTTGATCACACCGTAGAATATATACCTGGGCGCGAAAATACAGTTGCCGATGTTATATCTCGCTATTCCGCCGACGCTAAATATGTACAAGAAGAGAAGACTAAGCTTCCCGAGATAGCAGTATTTATCACGGACTATTCAAAAGAACTTAAGAGATATTTTAAGGACATAATAAAACATCAAATGGAGGATGAGAAACTGGGTAACATAATTAGGAAGTTGACCAATAATCCAAAGGAAAATTTTGCAATACCTTACGTAAAGGGAAAATACGAGTTAAGGGGAGGGGCGTTATATGTGACTACAGAAGGGAAGTTTCCGAAGTTAATTATACCCGAAACGAAGGTGAATGACATTATATGGCATTATCACAAGGAATTGGGCCATTCAGGTTGTTATAAAATTCAAAGGGTACTTACCACGAAGTACTACTCCCCTTCTTTGAAAAGTAGGATTAGACAACTCTTAGCGACTTGTCAATTTTGTCAACTTGCAAAAATAAACAATTGTAATACCGTGGGTCCGTCTAAACCGGTTTTGGCAAAAAAAATTGGGGAAAAAATTATGGCCGATCTATACGGACCATTGCCAGCTGGGAGGTCCGGTTGTCAGTACGTCTTTGTGTTACAAGATGTTTTTACAAAGTATGTAAAGTTATTCGCCATAAGAACGGCGACTGCGCGTTCTGTATTAAATTGCGTAATTAAATTTTGTAATGATACAAAGATTTCTCCCAAGTGCATAGTGACGGATCATGGGCCTCAATTTAGGTCAAACACCTGGAAGGAGGGAATACTAGAACTGGGGATTAGAGCAACGCTCACCTCTGTATACAATCCTCGCCCTAATAGTACCGAAAGATTCCATAGAGAATTAGGGAATATGCTCAGAATACATTGTGTAGATTCGCATTCAAGGTGGGTAAATGTACTGAAAGATATTGAAGAATGCCATAATCAAACGGTCCACCGAAGTCATAACTATAGTCCGCATTTTTTGATGTATGGTAGAGTTTATAGGTCGCTTATTGAAGATTCTCGGTATGTTATAGATGAGACTAACGAAACCTTGATCGAAGCTCACCTTAAGGCAGCTGAAAATCTGAAGGTTAGTGCTGAACGGCGGAGTAGGTATTTTGACAAAAACCACCGCCTAATTACATATAAAATAGGTGATTTTGTTAAATTAAAATCGTATCCAAAATCCAATGCGACGAAGAAAGAGACAGCAAAGCTTTCTTTGATGTATCTTGGCCCGTATGTGGTGGGAGCAACTCCCTATAAAAATGCTTATACTATTGTAGACCCGGAAACAAAGAGGATCATAGGTAATTACAATGCATATAATTTGGAAAGATATTATAAATAAGTTCTCATTTATTTTAAGTGATTGTTTTGTAAACGTAGCCATGTTTTTGGATCAATTATTATATTTGTAGCTCAGTAATTAAATTTTATGTAATGGACATTTTTAATACTGGTATTTTAGGTATTTTGACCACTGTTTGATTACTCGGTTATTTTTTTGTTTTAGGAATATAATTAAGACATTTTTATAGAGTGATTGTCCTATTGAACTTCTGTTTGAAAAAAAAAAAAAAAAATTTTTTTTTTTTTTTGTTAATATTTGTATGCCAAGTCCTGGTTGAATTTGATGGGATTTATCTTGTATGTTGTCTTTATGTAACCAGATTCTGGGACCCAATAAATGATTTATTACCTTACCTTGTCATGTGTCTTTTATTAGATACGGTTAATAATCATTTTAGTTGAGATAAATAAACGAGAAACAAAAAAAAAAAAAAAAAAAAAAATGTACTATCTGTGGCTTATGCTTATCCAGAACGGAAATCTTTTAATTTTAAGACACAAAATATATATTATAGTTTTAATAATAATACTTAGTTGATTAAAAGGAATGATCGCAAACTTTAAGAAAATTTTAAATTTAGTATCATATTGTAATCTTCGAATATACGGTTGTGATTATTAAAATTTTGTTTTCTTCCACTTAGTTCGAAACATAGCGCCATCTGTACGAACTTTTCCTAAACTAGTACGTCAGCCCTTAAGCCACACAGCCGGTGAGGGTGGTTTCGCGAAGGGTGCGGACTGCGCGGGCGACGATGTAAGGTTGCGATAGAGATCTAAGAGAGGGCGCTCTGTGTTGTGTTTTGGTATAAAGTTGGCAAATTTTCTTTATGGTAGAGGTTCAATCATAATACCTATTGTGATTTTAGCAAAGTTTTTCCTTCCTTCAAAAATTAAAACCGTGCAAAAATCAAGGGGCGTTCTGTAGCAACCAAAGTTGATACTTTTGGCTACAGTACCTACTCATAATATTCAATTATTTATTTAACTATTGGCCCCGTCTAAATGTGAATTTCAACTAACTTAGCCAGGGGCGGGACCAAAATTTATTATCATAATATCGACTTCGATCCTATGTCAGCTGTGTTTGACTTCAAAATGGAGTGTTTCTTTAATCCCTTGCGATGTTTTAAATTTGGAATACATTGCGCTTCCTAAGAAGTGATACGGTCGACTGTGCCAAATCTATACGGATTCCATAGCATTTGTAACCTTATAGCCATAGCGACATAAGTGTCGTATTGTTTGGAGAGGAAACGATAATTTTACACTCTTTCTGTGGGCAAGCTTTCCTGTGGCGCCGATATAATTTTTTTCAAAGTTCTCAGGTCATAAACCAAACGAATTTATTGCCATTTGGACAGGACGTCAAAGGTTAGATTTCAGAAACATTTTAATATTTTTTAGAAAGCAGAGCACTTCCCAGAAAGTTACATTGAGGTAGGAAGCGGCATAGCAGACAGTTTAAAAATAAATAAATTATACTTAAAATCAGAAGCGTAAAATTGATGTAATCTCTTATGTAAGAACGTTGAATAATAATAATAAAACGTAATAAAACATATACATATAATTTAGGAGTTTTGACTGGTACTGTCTTCCAGTTTTATTGATGAAAGGATTCCTAAGAGAGCTCAGAATTGGTTACAAAGCATAAAAACAGGAACGAAGTTCTTTGATCTAGAAATATATGAAATTTTATTTATTCTATTTTTTTTTCAAATCATTTGCATCTTGGAAACTTGTTGACAATATTATTCCTACCTCTATGTTCTTCGCCATTACAAAAAATAGAGCCATCATGCCATTTATTCTGATTTGACAGGATTTTTTTCAGATTGGTAAATACACTTCAGATAGGTTTTGACAGGTAATAAAATAGATAATTAATGTGTCTACGGGGGCGTAACCTGAAATAATCTGGGTGGGAGAAGGAGCTGATTTAAAGGAAATCAGGGTTTTTTTAAGGACAGTCAAGCGCGGATCGGGGAGTGGCGTTGCTCTCGAAGCGCGAACGGGTCGTCAAATCGCGGAATAAAACCTCGGAAGGATATTGGTCTACGTCGCGCGCGGATTTCCGAATCTATTAGAACCAAAATCCAATCGTACGAGTCGCGTAACGCGTTATAAAAGTGTCGAGTATCGAAAGTGCGGATTTGCAATAAGTAAAGCTTCGTTATTTAAATATATTGAAAGTGCTAACAGTGCGTCGGATGAAGTGCGTTCGTAATTGCGTGATGGCTGAATTAGCTAATTTAAATTTTACCTGCAACGGTTTTCTCATGAAACTCAATAGAAACGAAATATAATTATTTCGTTATAGAGGCGTCGCGAAAATAGCGGGTGTACAATATTTATAAATATCAAGTATCTACATCAGAAATTTATTTATGTAACACGTTTTATATTTATCCTTTATCCCTATAGCTATCTAGGTCCTGAAGGAGATTATAATATATTATTTTAGCTTTCCTTCGTCTGGCAGAGATACTTATATTTTGATTTAGTATAGACGGTCTGTGGAAATTACGACAATTTTAGGTGAAGGAGCTAGCAGAAACAATACTTACCTTTTTCCCTATACTTAGGTTTTCTTCATATAGGTGTTTTTTTTTTTTTCAGCTTTCTTTTTTTTTTTAGCTAGATCAACGAGATCCAGGCTGAAAAATTTCCACATGACTGTTCTCTAACTTCTGTCTTAGGGTTTAATTTAGAACCTTTTGTGAAAATGAAGTATTGTGTTTATAATATTATTTTAGGAACCAAGGGGTTTAGGAACGTAGAGTGTTTCCAAGGGTAAAGCATTTAGGTGTGTGACCGGGCTAGGTATGCAGTTGGATATGGAGGGAAGCCTTACTTTTATGTTTGTGTCGGAAACCATATCTGCCTAGTCGAGCAGGACCCCATCTGTGAGTATCTTGTAAAGGCTCTACGTTCACCAGTCTAGCTTAGTAAGTTAGAAAATTTAGAACTGACTTGGCCAGGTCTTTAGGAGAGATGTGTGAAAATTGGAGATGTTTTGAAAGGGTTTTTAGTATGAATGAGTAAAATTCTAGGGACTTAGGGTTTAAATGGTAGTCTAGATTGGCGCTGGATTTTGTTTGGAAGCGTATTATTCTGTGTAATACGTGGGCACGACTATTAAAGGTTGGCAGGGAGGTCGTTTCTAAATCGTTAGGGCCCCCCACTTCATTCAGGATTTGCCAAGAATCTCGAATTCCCTCAAATTTTAATTATAGCTGCAGCTACGCTACGAGTATCGACGACCCTTCAATATTCTTTATAAAACCATATATATATATCCCTAATATTATACCTAACACACATATACAAAATAATTATATAACACATTATGTTTACACACTGAATTCATCTTCGGCTTACATCAAATTTCGTATTTGCGCGGGTGTATATCATCTTTGTATCAAGGCGTGTCAAATTAAAGTGTTATGCGGTGATACGGTATGTAATAATAAAAATACAGTGTAATTGTTGGAGTCCTGGGAGTTGCTGAAACCTGTTGTTCCTGAAGGAGCGGTTTATTCAGCTAAGTCGCATGAAATACTTCAATCTTACGATTTCTCTCTTTTCATTTGATAAATTCTGAACTTGTGTACCTGTACCCATTTATTACGATGTCCGGATCAAAATTCTATTTCTCTGATTATTTTAACCGTTATGAACACAATGTAGACGTCCTACCAAAATAGATACTAGACGAAGATCACAAATTACTATGGCCATAATATTAAATAAATAAACATTTAAATATATAGATAAATATTTAAATAATAAATAGATAAACAAATATATAAATAAAAGACGAATAAGTACTCGACCGGAGTCTTTATTTTGTTACAGAACGATTGTAATCTTGTTTTGATAACAAGAGGTCGCAGGTTCGAATCCTGACCCGAGGAATTTTTTCAAATTATAACTCATTTTTTGTAGTTTAGAGTATTCTAATTTTATTCTAAGCGATGGATTTGGCAATAAAAACATAATCATAATATTTTGATGTTGTAGATTGAACAGAATATGACTGTTTGCAAACAGTTCAGCGTAAACCATTGCTTAAGGACACTCAACCTCTTCGTATAGGTAAATCTATCAATTCCTTAGATCAGGCATGGGCAACCTTTGGGAAGTCGCGGGCCAAAAAATCATAATGCTCATGAATTTGTGGGCCATAAGACGATTATATACGAAAATAACGACGCAATCGGTGAACCGCAGGTTCAACTAAAAAAGTTACAATGTAATCTGCATCTACATCTACACTTCTACATCTACATCTACACTTCTACACTTCTATCTACATCTACACTTTTACACTATTATATAAAGAGGAAAGATTTGTTTGTTTGTATGTTTGAGGTAAACTTTGAAACTACTGAACCGATTCTAAAAATTCTTTCTTTTGTAAAAAGCTACACAATTGCTGAGTAACATAGGCTATATTTTATTTAAATAAAAGTAAGTTTTCAGTTTGAAAATTCAGTATTTGTGAATCATGTCGGGAGAAAAATATTGGATTATCTCGTACATTAGCAAATTATTTAGAAAACAAGTGGCCGAAAAGTAATGCAGTAAGTTTTTACAAATAGCTCATGAAGCCCCTACATTTAATACCCCACACGATAAGTTACAGAAAAAATACAAAAAAGCCATACAAAAATATTACGTCATAAAAACCAAACAGTGCAATTTGAAGGAAAAAACCCGGTACTACAGTATTATGTATATGTAGGATCAATAAAGAGATTCCACATAGTCGCAAATTCCCTTCACAAAAATTCCCGCAGAGGGTAAATAATAATCTACTACACTATAAATATATATTTTATAAAGAGGAAAGATTTGTTTGTTTGTTTGTTTGTATGTTTGAGGTAAACTTTGAAACTGCTGAACCGATTCTAAAAATTCTTTCTTTTGTAAAAAGCTACACAATTGCTGAGTAACATAGGCTATATTTTATTTAAATAAAAGTAAATTTTCAGTTTGAAAATTCAGTATTTGTGAATCATGTCGGGAGAAAAATATTGGATTATTTCGTATTATACAAAGAGGAAAGATTTGTTTGTTTGTATGTTTGAGGTAAACTTTGGAACTACTGAACCGATTCTAAAAATTCTATCTTTTATAAAAAGCTATACTATTGCTGAGTAACATAGATTATATTTTATTTTAATAAAAGTAAGTTTTCCGTTTGAAAATTCAATATTTGTGAACCATGTCGGGAGAAAAACGCTGCTTAGCTGCTTTATCAGCGTTCCTTGACCAAATGGTTAGTTATACGTGATGAAACCGGTTGTTTTTCCATACGAGAAAACTGTATCAGTTTAATCTGACTAAAGATTTCCATCTACAACGATCCGGACACACCTCTTGCTAATATTAAGCTTGAAAAAGTGATTACAGCCAGGTTTATGTATTGATTTTTTCCCATACAAGAAAACTGTATGAGTTTAATCTGACTACAGATTTCCATCTACAACGATCCTGACACACTTCTTGGCACTTTAGTAAAACATGGTGACCAGGATCTGATGATGGGACTGGAAGATGGGTACAGGATCTCCTTAACGGACAACAGCAGACCCTTTGAGTTTGGGCTTATTTGATTGGTCTTTATTAGGACTTTGGTAAAACATGGAGACCAGGGTCTGATGATGGGACTGGAAGATGGGTACGGGATCTCCTCAACGAACAACAGGAGACCTTAGAGTTTGGGCTTATTTGATTGGTCTTTATTAGCACTTTGGTAAAACATGGAGACCAGGGTCTGATGATGGGACTGGAAGATGGGTACGGGATCTCCTCAACGGACAACAGCAGACCCTTTGAATTTGGGCTTATTTGATTGGTATTTATTTTCAAATGCAAGACTACGAGCATCTGAATCAATTTCACTAATAATTAAACGTGACTTCGATTTATTGATTTTTATCCCTCCTTGTGTTTGTGTTATTAGTTAGTTTTCATCTTTCGCTAACACGCTCCTTTACTTAGAACATCAAAAAAGATAAGCGCGGCCTGGGGCCTTAGAACGAGGCACAAAAGAGTGTCTTTTGAAAGACACTACGAATAAGAATTCTTATTCTAATTCTTATTCGTAGAGTCTTCAGCTAAAATAGTATCTTCTTGTGCGGTAAAAACGTTATTCCGATTTTAAATTGTTATTCGCCGCGGGCCGTTTTAAAAACCGTAATGGGCCGAATGTGGCCCGCGGGCCGTTTTAAAAACCGTAACGGGCCGGATTCGGACCGCGGGCCGGCGGTTGCCCATATATGCCTTAGATGATACAAGTCATGGACTTAGAATATATTATACAAGTTGATGACAAATAGTACTTTGATGACAAAAATATTGCTCCCGTATTTTGTTATACTCTCAGACGAATAAAACAATTCATCTGAGGTTATACTCGTATCTAAAGGAAGATGTCAATCATTGGCAGACAAAATGTTGATGGCTACACAACGGCTGGCCTTGAACTATTCATTGTACTCAATTTGCACTTCAATAGGCAATTTATGCATCACGTATTGACAAACTCATACTGGTGCAAAACTTCTTACTGAACGGTGCATGAATTGTGCCCGTGAATTTTGGTGCCACCTTTTATTTGCAGTTTTGAAGAATCCAAGTATTTACACTAAAGTGAATTTTATGTAATCCAAAGATTTGTGCAGGTAAGGGGAAAAGTTCTCGGCCTGACAGATTTTCAGTTAAAATGATTTTATTTTTCTAACGTGTGTTTTTTTTAGAGGTATAGAACTTTGAAATGGAATAAAACAAAGATGTTTTTTTTTATTGATGTGAAATTTATTTTATTCGAAAGACAATCTTTTGGCATTATAATTTAAATATCACTTCTGGCATATGTCCGCCACGGCTGGCTCGAACGTAGTCTAATCTGGAGGTCCAATTTTCGATGACTTTTTCTAACATTTGTGGCCGTATATCGGCAATAACTCGCCGAATGTTGTCCTCCAAGTGGTCAATCGTTTCGGGCTTATCGGCGTAGACTTGCGACTTCACATATCCCCACAGAAAATAGTCAAGTGGCGTTAAATCGCACGATCTTGGAGGCCAATTCACGGGTCCGAAACCTGAAACTATGCGGTTACCAAACGTTTCCTTCAATAAATCAATTGTGGCACGAGCTGTGTGACATGTTGCGCCGTCTTGTTGAAACCACAACTCCTGCACATCATGGTTGTTCAATTGATGAACGAAAAAGTCAGTAATCATCGCTCTATAGCGGTCACCATTGACTGTAACGTTCTGGCCAGCATCGTTTTTAAAGAAGTACGGACCAATTATTCCACCAGCCCATAAAGCACACCACACAGTCAGTTTTTCTGGATGTAAAGGTGTCTCAACATACACTTGAGGATTATCATCACTCCAAATACGGCAGTTTTGTTTATTGACATATCCATTCAACCAAAAATGAGCTTCATCGCTAAACAAAATTCGCTTATGAAAATCGGGATCGACGGCAATCTTATTTTGGGCCCATTCACCGAATGTACGCCTTGCAAGGTGATCGCGAGGCTTCAATTCTTGCACGAGTTGGATTTTGTAAGCACGCAAACCAAGATCTTTCCGCAAAATCTTCCATAAAGTGGATGGACACAAATCCAATTCCTGTGCACGGTGGCGGATAGACTGATTCGGGTCTTCCTCTACGCTACGCTCTACAGCAGCAATGACTTCTTCTGTACGCACTGTACGACTTCTCTGTGGATGCGTATTATCATTTAGAGTAAACGTGGCGCAAAAATGTTTCATAGTTAATTGAATTAATTGCTCTGATGGACGATTATGTTGACCGTAAATTGGACGTAATGCGCGATACGTCTTTCGAACAGAACCATGATTTTCAAAATAAATTTGCACAATTTGGAAGCGTTGTTCAGGCGTCAGTCTATTCATGTTGAAATGCCAAACCAAACTCAACATAAATCACTTGACAGCTGACAAAATGGCCGCCAGTTAAAAAAGTAATGCCAACTTAAAGTTCTATACCTCTAAAAAAAACACCCATAATCTCTATTGACTTCAACACACTTGGTCCAACTATTCTTCAACATCAGCATTCCTTCCCGGAAGCGAAAGCCTGGAGGGCCGTAAAAATATTCTACGGCCCTCTCAGCTTATAAATTGGTCGCGAAGCGCTTCCCAGAAACAAATTTCTTGAAGTTTGCAAAGAGATCGAAGTATGACGGTGCCAAGTCAGGAGAATAGGGGAAATGGCCCCGTAAATCGTTCCCAAAATCCCACAGTTTTCCCATCGCCAACGCACCCTTGTGTGCAGGTGCGTTTTTGCTTTTTAAAGCCAGGCATCTTTTCGCGAATTTTGGCATCCAGCTGGTCAATAAGGTTTGAGTAATATTCGCCAGTCATTGTTCTGCCTTTTTCAAGGTAATCAATTAACAGGATCCCTGTTGCATCCCAAAACACGCTGACCATGACCTTTCCGGCAGATGCGTGATCGACTTCGCTTTCTTTGGCGCTGAATCATCGGCTTCCACCCACTGCTCTGCTTGAACTGCTGTTTGGTTTCTGGCGTGTAGTGGTGAACCCATGTCTCATCCATGGTGACAAATCGCCACACAAAATCGGTCGGATCCATACTGAATTGGTCCGACATTGCTGCGAATATCGTTTGCGCATTTGCTTTTCATAGGCATTCAGCAAATGCGCCACCCATCTTACGCAGAGCTTTTGCATCCCTAATTCGTCGTGCATAATGTCTATCACAACAACGTAATTGTTATAAAATTACAAAGCATGCTTTTAAGGGTTCCTTTTCAAAGGGTAACCAACGGGACCCTATTACTAAGACTCCGCTGTCTGTCTGTCCGTCTGTCCGTCTGCCACCAGCCTGTATCTCATGAACCGTGATAGTTGGACGGGTGAAATTTTCACAGATGATGTATTTCTGTTGCCGCTATAGCAACAAATACTAAAACTGGCCAAGTGCGAGTCGGACCTGCGCACTCCCATACAACAGACATGATTTTTTTGCCGTTTTTATAGATAATGGCACGGAACCCTTCGTGCGCGAGTTCGACTCACACTTGGCCGGTTTTTTACGATAGATACCTGAAAAAATAAACGTTTGCAAAAGTGACTCAACATTTTTCCCCTCGTTAGTTATTCACATCGCTAACAAAATACTTACCCCTTGGCCAAGATCTGTTAGAAAACTTTTTTTTTCATACAAAATGTCATAATGTCGCAGCCGCAATTTCATATAAACTGGAGTTTTGCGCGCGGCAGTTGATTAGAGCAGGATAGGCAATTATTATTATTAATAAATATACAATATTTTATCTTTATTTCAGTTTTCAAATATCTGAAAATGTTTGAAGAAATAAATCGTAACTTATTGATAGTGAGTGATGAACAGAAAGCGGCTGTGAGACTGGCAACTAAAATTAAAAGTGAAAATGAATTACAAATTCGTATTGACAGTATTGTAGATTGGTTTGAGACTCAAGACCACTTGCCAAGGATGGATTTAGGTGAAATATTAACAAATTCCTTATTTAGGTTTTTATTTAGAAATAAAATAAAACATTTCTTATTTCCTGCTTAGTAAGTAATGGCTTAAGATACAGATTTTATTAAACGGTGTGGTAGTTATATAACATTCTTAAAACATTAATTAAAAAACAAATGAAAACGATTGGGCTTACCAAATTAACTATAAGTTATTCTAAACATGTATGGAAAAGTATTTGGAGAACGATTTTTCTCAGCCTCAGAAAATACTCAGCTATAAATGAAGTATCAATAAATAAACAATATGTATCATCATACATAACATTAAAATAATTTCTTTCAGATCGTGACGTCATAGAAAGGATTCTAATATCTCGAAAGGGTTCAGTAGAGAAAACAAAGAACAAAATTGATATGCTGTTCACAGTGAAGTCTTTGGTACCCGAACTTGCTAGTCCTAGAGACATCTTACATCCAGGAATTCAAAGGAGTTTTATAGGAATGTAAGTAAGTTTAAAATATTTTGAAAAGACATACTAACGCCTCACGCATCATAGTAACAATAATAGTTATTATGATACTATATATTTAAAACAGTTTAATTGGCAATGACTCCAGTTTTCAAAACACGCGGTCGACCTCGTGCCCGCTGGACCGACGACCTGAAGGACGTTGTGGGTGGCGGCTGGATGAGGAAGACGGAGGACCGCCATGAGTGGCGAAATTTGGGAAAGGCCTATGTCCAGCAGTGGATGAACACGGGCTGATGGATAGATGGATGGATGGCTCCAATTTTCATGGCTCAATTCAAAACATAAACCCTTTTGATCGTTGTTCAGCGTTTTGATTACCAACCCATCTGCATGGCTGGCATAGGTGACACGAATAGATAAATTTTGTCTCTCGAAGAAACGTTTGACCAATGGACACGCAGGACGAGTCGTTTTATCGAGGCGATGATCACGTGATAAAGCTGCGTTTCCATTGGTCAAACGTTGTTCGAGAGACAAAATTTATCTATTATTTTCACCCACGTTAGCTATGCTGACCAACCTGGTAATGGTAATAAAGATTAACCCTCAGTAAGGATCAGCATTGTGGCACCTAGATATAAGGACTTGTACACCAGCTAATTTAGGCTGAAGATGAAGATGATTTGGATGATACTGGTATACATTTTACAGGGTGAAGATGAACATGATTTGGATGACACTGATATGAATTTTACAGGTTGTTCACTCCACTACCGAGATTAAACCATGACTTTACACGTGTAAACCTGTACAAATACACTACAGAAGTAGAAAGTTACAACTTTCGAAACTTTTTAAACTATTTGTTTATGGTGAGTTGATATTTTGTGTTTTCCTCTTACTGTATTTTTCTTCTTTGTTTTGCATTCAAATAAACCGTATTTTTATTAATAAAATACGCACATATCTATATATATATATATGTATTTTATGTGTAAGTTTGTCTTATAGCCCAGCGGAAATACTAATAATCAATTAAAAAATCATTTAATATCTGAGTCATGTTTTTTTTGTTAAATGTGTTCTCTTGTGTTGATATTTAGTTATTGTACACTTTTCTAACTAATCTTATAGTAACTGACGTGAATAAAGTAAAGGAAGAAAAAAAAAGAGAATAAGAAGAAAAAAACTGAATCGAATTCCAATAACGGTGACAATATAAGGGGAGCCGCAACGCTTCGTTTTTCATCCGACGTGATTGCTCCCGACACTCCAGAAACACTTTTGACCCTGGCGTCGAAACATCCACCGGTAGCACCCACCCTACAATTTCCCGACCCGCCCCATCCCTCAGACCCCTCACCGACAGCAACAGCTAAAGACGTTGAGGCTGCGCTGCGAAAGGAATGGTTTTGCCGGAGGTCTAGATGGACTTTCAGCCCAGCACCTTCATCCATCCATTCATCCATCAGCGTTTCGTCCACTGCTGGACATAGGCCGTTCCAGGATTTCGCCACTCTTGGCGGTCCTCCTGGAAGAAATGTCTATAATCACACACGCTGGGCAGACGGGTTGGTAAACGCGGTTCCGAAATCCCTACACCAGTGACGCCGCTGCCCGTCACCAGTCTGTTTTATATAAGGCCCGGCAATTGGGGATAGATATACCGCCATCCATCGGTCCCAGGGAATGGTGGGCCGCCTGGTTTTGCCTGGGAGCTGTTCTCTTGCTCTCCCCCGAATAAATTCGGGAGGATTTGCGAGTAAGATTTTGCTCTACCACCTAAAGCCCAGCACCTGAAAGGCCTTATTTGTGAGGCTAATGGCGAAACCGGTGGCGCCCTTCTGATGGACATGACGCAGCTGGCTAACTTGATGCTGTCGGGAGGGGTTTGTAGCGATATAACAAAAATACTATTATGGAACAAGAGGGATGGCGGCATAAGACCTCTATTGCGGTCGGTAATACCATCCACCGTATAGTTTCCAAGGTTCCGATCTTTGCATCTAGGCTTTGGAAGCTGAGGAGGCTGAGAGGCTGCAGTTCATGCACCCCGCAACTTCCTAGATAACGGTGGACGCGAGGTGATGTAGAAGGTGGATGTCAAAAACGCCTTGCTGACCCAGGTGAAAGAAAATATTCCACAAATCTACAAATATATCTGGCAATGCTACAGCACACCTACAAGCCTAATATACATAAGCTATATTTTGAGTTCCGATGCGATCCCCTTGGCCTGACTATATTTAGTCTGGCCATCCACCCTATAATTTCATCTCGGGCCCCGTTAGAGGCGTGGTACTAATATCTACATGCTAATACTTTTTACAGAAGTCTGCAGCCCCAAAGTGTTGTCACAAAATCAGCTCCGTATCTTAAAGCGAAAAGAAGTAATTGCCCTTTACGTAATCAATTTCATACCAATAGGCATGATGACAATTTTTTTTTAATTAGTCCGTCAGTTAGATAATCAGAAAATATTGGACACGTATTTTTTCTTTTTTCAATTAAACAAAAAATGATAAAAATATATAGCCCGCTGAAGTTTCGCGTTTTTTTTTTTTAATTTATTTATTCAATTAACAATTTTTTTAACTTATTAAATTTTAACATAATAATAAGCCACGGAATCCCGAAGGAATATCTGTGGTTTACGAGATCACTCTTAATTTAAGCCTAAATAATATTTCTTAATGACTAATCTTACTTTTACTTTCCCTTTAATTTGATTAACAATATTAATTGGAATTTCATTTAAAAATTTTGGTAGCATGAATTCCCATGTTCGCATACCGTATATATTTTTATGTCTCGGTAAAACATAATAAGGTAGGTAAGATAAAGTACGTAAATGTTGACATCGCTCTCTTTCTTTTAAATTACTGATGTTATCGCTCTCTTCACAAGCAATGGCGAGTCTGTTTTTTTTAAATACATCAATAACTTTACAATATTTAAATAGGCTAGTATTATCATCCTTAAACTGGTTTCTTATGTTTGAAGATACAATGTTTTTTTAGTATGCTACGTTGTAATGTAAATTTTTTATCTAAATAGGTTTTAAACGTTCGACCGTAACTGCTTAAGCCGTAGCTTATTACAGAATCAGCTAATGACATCTACAGTAGTCTTAAATGGCAATTTATACTTAAGTATTGTTAGTTTAGCAAGGATAGCCCTTAACTTTTTACACACATAGGTACAATTTTACTAGAAGTGACGTCATTTTCCCCCACTCCCAAACTTTGACGCGCTTTATCTCTGTAATTTTTTGTTTGATTGACAAAAGAAAAAATACGTGTCCAATATTTTTTGATAATCTAAATGACGAACTAAAAAGAATTATATTTTGTTTACCCTGTGTACAAGTCTATTGGCTCACTGTTAAACTTAAAGGGCACTTCCAGTTGTCTGAGAAACTTGAAATTCCGTTCACAAGTAGGTCTTATAGCACAAAAATAAGAAAAATTACCTGTATTTAATTATTACATTAGATATTAAAGACTACGTTAATTAGACCCCGTAGATACATAGAGATTAATGGACCGTAGGTATCAAGTTACGTTGGTATACCAAAACTGCACGGAATAGTAATAGTTTATGCTTTAAGTGCGGTAAGGAGGCAATAGCTTACGAGGACGATTTGAAACACGAGCGACAAGCGAGTTATTGCCCTTACCCAGGTGTAACATACTACGTTTTTCAAAGCATAGTGTGAGTAAATCAATTAAACGTATTTAAAGAAGCAAGCAAACAATAAATACTCTAAATGAACTTTATACGGGCATTTTTTTTCTTTTTCTTTGCACCAAGCTGCCAACTTGACGGAAATAAGCTGCTTTCAGTTTGATGCGTTGGTATGAGTATTAGATGCGTATTTCTGTCAAGTCTATCTATGGTGCACAAGAAAAGACTGGCAACTTCATTTCCATAAAAAAAGAAAAACACTAGTATGGTAAAGTTGACTTTGAAAACAGTTTTGAAGCATATAAAATAGGCCTTACGAGCATATTTGCATTTAGAAATAAATTTGTGTTATAAGTGGTATATACGGAACATTCGGGGCATGAGTCTTACTCGCATTTTTAGGCTTCCGTACCCAAAGGGTAAACAACGGGATATATAACTAAGGCTCCGCTGTCCGTCCTCCCGTCTGTCACTAGGCTGTATCTCATGAACCGTGATAGTTGGACAGTTGAAATTTTCACAGATGAGGTATTTTTGTTGCCGCTCTAACAACAAATACTAAAACCGGCCAAGTGCGAGTCGGACCTGCGCACTCCCATACAACAGACATGATTTTTTTGCCGTTTTTATAGATAATGGTGCGGAACTCGCACTCGCACTTGGCCGGTTTTTCCACTGTGATTTGTATAGCTTACTCAATTTCACTCACATGACACCCAGTATTGATTCAATTCCTTGTATTTTATTGAGTTCTCTTGAGAATAATATTATGATATTCTTATACAATGATATTGTTCACTGACATGTAAACTGAGTACCTCTTACACTGACGCGGTAGGTATAAAATACACAACTATTTTTTATTATTATACCTACTTAGTTAGAATTTCTTAGTAAATTGGATTATTGTTAACCTTGAATGCCGTTATTGCGATAAAGTATAATCAGTTCCCATAGACAGTTTACTCTGTGGCGCAGTTCGCTCAGTTATAGTAAGAATGTCATATAAATAGAAATACGTTTATTTTGCAATATAGGTGCCATTATAAACAGGTATTCCATGTCAGGTCAGACATTTTTAAATATCAAGGAAAACAATTCTTCTTCGTGACATTTTTATTTCACAAATTAGAATCACACTATCACACTAATATAATAAATGCGAAAGTTTGTGTGTGTGGGTGTGTGGTGTTTGTGTGTATGTTTGTTACTCTTTCACGCTGAAACGGCTGAACAGATTTGGATGAAATTTATAATGAATATAGCTTATACCCTAACTTAACACATAGGCTACTTTTTATTTCGGAAAAAAGCATGTCGTTAAGCCGAATAACACGCGGGCGGAGCTGCGGGCAAATGCTAGTTATAAATAAATAGATATAAATAATAGAGAACGCGCATAGAGATCTATCAGCGCCTCCCGCCTGGAATCTTCAACTCGCAATACGCAAAATAAAATTTAGACTTCCCATACTAAATGAGTCCAGGTTGTTCATTTTTCATGTTTTTAGGGTTCCGTAACCAAAGGGTAACCAACGGAACCCTATTACTAAGAAGAAAAGAAAAATAGATTTATTGCAAAAACGGTTGCGTTACAAAATAAATACAAACATTTAAATACACTGCACATAGTTATAATACAAATGTACCAGGGGTCCCCAAACTCAGCTAGGCTAGTACCTTGGGGTACCAGAAATTATTTGTGTAGAAAAGTTACTTATTTTGTTATATATAAAACAGAATTATTCTAAAACAAAGTGAAATTTACAAGAAAAAAGAAATAAAGTTAAATACCTAACACAGAGAGAAAAAAGGAATACATTCAAACCAAATCTATAAAAACAAAACCTCAGTTTTCTCTCTCTCTCAAGATTATATACTTAATTAAAAGAACATGCCAAACAAACATTTGTAGTATTTAACATCTAGTTAATTATAAATTTATTGACAGCGAATGAAAGTAGTAATTTTTCAGTACTCCCCTAAGTACTAAGACTCCGCTGTCCGTCCGTCCGTCTCTCACCAGGCTGTATCTCATGAACCGTGATAGTTAGACAGTTGAAATTTTCACAAATGATGTATTTCTGTTGCCGCTAAAACTACAAATACTAAAACCGACCATGTGCGAGTCGGACCTGCGCACTCCCATACAACAGACATAATTTATTGCCGTATTTATTGATAATTGTACGGAACCCTTCGGGCGCGAATCTGACTCGCACCTGGCCGGTTTTTCATATTTCGCAAACAGGTTCATTGAGCCTTGTTCATGACTCCTTACCGAATCTTCAGTATGAATGTGGCTACATTAGCGATTTGTATTTTTACCCTTACAGAACTGATGGGATTATTTATGTCCCATCTTCTATTGTTTTACTATTGTTCTCTTTTTTCATTACTGTAAGGGGTAAAAGGCTTAAACCCTCAATAGACGATGAAGAATTCAGTGTAGCAAATGAGTAAATAATCATAGTTCTTTCAGACTCGCAATCACCCTAGTTAGCGTTATTAGTGTGATTGATTCAGTGTCCGGCATGGATCGTCGTCTAAAGGACCTTAATACGTATCTTTTTTTTCAGACAGTAGAGTATCGACTGAAATTCGACTATGCGACGGGAGACCGATCGCTGATAGATTTTCAGAACAGGTCCTTAGCTCACATGACTGAAGAGACTCCGGGGATGATAAAGAATTGCGAAGTTTTCATACGAGTAAGTAGAGTTTTCAATTCGACACGTAAAGGTGACGGCTCACGTAAACGCGCCACAGATACAGTCGAAATGAAAAACAAGAAGACGAAATGTGTCAAAATTCTCGTCAGAGTCAGACTCTCGTACAAAGGATATAGAACCCTAAAATCATGGTAAATAACAATATTAGAGTTAAATATATTATATTTAATAGCAATATCAAAAAATATACATTTTTTATATATTTTTAGTGCTTCTAGCGAAAGGAAAATGTATAAAAAATATTAGGAAAATGCTATTATATGCTATGCTGAATGCAAACACATTTAAGTTTAGTCGTAACATATAGCTGCAAATCACATTACCTGCCTGCGTGCAAGAAATACCCCTGGGTAATTTTTTATTAATTTATTGTAATATCTTCAATTTGATTAATTTTCAATTCGCTTCTTTGGATACTTATAATCATTCAAATCCGATCTCAATCTTAATTTGGACCCTATTTTCATTCTATATATTCTGTTGTTTATCATATATTTTCTTAATTTTTTTAACTCTTGACATATATCGGACCTAAATCGCGGTTTTCTCACAGACGTATAATATAGTAGCAGACTTAACATTAATAAGAAACGCATAGAGTCGACGGGTGGCAATTTTAGCTCAGTAAACTTCGGGCTCTTTTAAATACAAATATTGCTTGTTTCCAAACAAAATATATACTAGAGATTAGTTTAAGAATTAACAAATATGTTTCAAGCATAAGCCAGCCAAAGAAACCCATTTTATACGTTTTTTCGTTCTTATTTTTTGTATGGAAACTTGCCACGCTATTTAATCCTTATGTTTGGTCTGCTACTTAGTAAGAATTATATGTATGTGGGTTTTCTAGACCATTGACAGCATACCTGTCAATGAACTAAAAAGCTTGAAGTTTATAATGGAAATTTTCATGTTTTGATTTCTAGAAAGCATACGGAGTGCGACTTCTAGGCCTGCACATAATAAACGCGCCAAGTTTCTTAAACCCCATCATCAACGTAGTGAAGAGTGGCCTGTCTTCGAAGCTTGGCTCCAGAATACACGTTCATCCAGATAACAATGACCTGTACAAGTACATTGATCGTCGTATATTGCCATTGGAGTATGGAGGAGATGAGAAATCAGCAATACAACTCGTAGGTCTGTGAACATGTTTTGTTATTGTTAACCGACTGTATAAAATAAAAAAAATGGCAGACAGACAGCCAAGAAATGTAGCCTGTAAGGGTATATTTTATTTTGAGGAACGGATATAGCAAAGTTTGAAGTTGATTTGAAAATTTTACACAAATTTATCAATTAACTAGCTTTTGCCCGCGGCTCCGGCTACCGGGATAAAAAGTAGCCTATATGTTAAGTTAAGGTATAATCTATGTATATCTATTCTAAATTTCAATCCAAATCTGTTCAGCCGTTTCAGCGTGAAAGAGTCACAAACACACACACACACAAACTTTCGCATTTATAATATAAGTGTGGTAGTGTGATTATGTTTGTAAATCAGTTAATCTAAAAAAAATACAATTAATTCGGAAATAAATATGAGGGGCACACAATAGCAGAATGCAAAAAAAGAAAAAAATTATCATACCTTTTATCATAAGCCAAAAATAATAGAGTCATAATTACACTGGTCTACAGTGGTTTTGTTGCCCCAGATATGAAAATGATTTTGGGTCCATTTATGCACACAATTCATGAAACTATCAATGATTTTGTTAGATTTGCTCTGATTTTTTTTTTAAATCTTTATTTTCATTTTACATTACAAAAATCAAAAAACGAGAAATAAAATAACAGATATATTTATTATGTCAGTAATATTTTGAGAAATTAGGATACATCGAAGTAAATAAAGAGGAAAATGTCGAAAATATATTTTATATTTCCATAAAACGCCTTTTATGAGCTTTTCTTTTATAATTTTTCGAGGGACAATCTCTTTTCAAAGACCAGCAAATTGTTCAAAATATAAGATATGCAAAAATCATGAAAATACGAGCACATTGAGAACTTTCATGAATATATTCGTAATCTGGGCACTTGAAAACGTAAAAATTTGCGATGATATCCAGGGCAACAAAACAAAACTTTTTTTTTGTAGAGCTGTGTTATTATTTTCTTAATTTCAGATGACTGGAAAACAGAGTTTGCAAAGCCAAACATAAGACAGTACTTGAAAAAGCAAGAAGGTCTTAGAACAGAAGAGTCCAGGAGGATTGGTTCCATTAATCATGATATACTGAGTATTTCAGCCACATTCAAGACTTTGGAGATTGATTAGATTAGCAATGATCAATGTAATGTGGAAAACAATCTACACAGGCTGTTAATTGAGTGCGACAATTAAATAACACCACATACTCTACTGATCATACTGAACAACTATTCGAATAAAAAAACCCGCGCAAATCTTCAGAGAAAAAGATATTCAACTGTAACTCAAAGACTTTATCTTGTAGGAGGAAGGTCTATTTTAAAACGCTGCACGCTAAGAGCTGTTTCACGAACGATGCTCAATCTAAACTCGCCCGTATATTGGTGCATTAGGGTACACGCATTTTTGTTTGGAACTCAATTTCCCAAAGTAAGGGTGTCCGCGGGTATGAATCTTGGGAAAAGTGGTTCAGTAGGGTTGGTTGAATATGTAGGTTCATTTAATGGTTGCAGTCGATTTACACGGTATATAACTTTTATTTATGAAGCCAAATTCTTTCTGAAAACTCGGTAATGCTCAGTTACAGTGTTAAATGACCCTTTTTGTGAAATTCGTAAATTATTCTTTTCGTGTTTCTTACAAATGGGAGTCAATTACATGGGACGTCACAAGATTTTATTTTGCGAAATTGACAAAAAGTATTATCGATAACTTTCCAAGCCTCCAGTATGAGTTTGGCTGTGTAAATAAAAGTCACCTTATATTACACATATTTATACAAGGTTAGTTTTAACACAATATAACTTTGGGACTTCGTTTTAAATGTGTGTTTTAGTTTCTTCCCTTAAAATTGTAAAAAATGTTTGACAACATCATAAAAAAGGATGATAATCCAAAATAATTTTAAGATTTACCAATAAATCATTTTGAATTACGAGAAGAGCTATTGTTGTATCTCTGAACTCTTTAACTTTCATTATCTCTTATGAATTTCACCCCAAAAAAGCACGGGTGCTTAAAACATTCGAAATAAAAGAAAATCGTCGGAAGAAAAATTGGGATGGGTTTTGTTATTCAGCCGTTATAATGAACAACTTTTTCTTTAGGATTCTTTGTTATTTACACCTCTTTTACTAATTAAGATAACGGGTTAAAACAAAGCTTCCTTTTTGGAACTTTTGTTTGTGAATGAAAGGGTTAAAATTTGTGTTTTCGAGACATTGCCGTTATCTCTGTTTTGCTTTTACTAAATGGCAAAGAGCCGTTAAGTAACGCTGTCATGTATCACGCTGATAGGGGTTAAATAATGATTATTTCAAAGCAAATATTTCTTCTTATACGAAATTAAATTTCGAGAAAATAAATTCTTAAAATAAAGAAAGACAATGAATAACATAATCAGAGCTTGTAAAACAAAATATTATGGTTCTTAAAATGTTCACCTGTTTTATGAGGACGGTTAGCTTAAGGCTCTATATAAGGTCAGATTGAGCACCTCATTTTGCATCAATTAGAACTGAACTCTACGACGTTTCCTTTAAGTTTAAAATAGTTTTAGTCTCAGCCGTGGCTGTTACGGCCACCAAAAAACACGCGCCCACAAAAATCTGCGTTTTATTTAATAAATCTGCTTCTAAATGCAATTTTTTATACATTCTAAGACGAGCCGACGATGTCATTTGTCAACTTATTTTTAATACAAATTTCAAGAGTCCTTTAACACTCAAAAAACATGAAATTTAGTGGTAACTTCGTAATTTTTTTCTATCGAGTGAACTTCAATATTTTGCGTTTTTTCTAAGATCAGCCCACCAGCCATATAGTCTACTGTCTATATTATTTTTACGTTACCGCTTAAGGCCCGGCCCAGGCCCGTCAGAAATCGAGATTTCCTCCCCGCTTCCCCGCAAGCAGATTTTAGTTACCTCGAATCGCCGCTAGAGGCGTTTGCGTGCGAAATGTTGCATAGCTATTGGAAAAAATTAATTAAAACAGCAAAGTGGGTTAATAGGTACTAATGTTTAAAAAAAATTTGACATTACATATTTTTTTAATCAAATATTATAAGGAAATATATAATTAAGATCAAAACGGTAGTTTAAAAATACATTTAAAGAATATAAGGAAAATTTAAAACTTTTTACCATTGTCGCCTTTGTTTACATAATAATTAATAATACTTATATCCGTTTTTATCGTTTCTTCAAATAACTACTACATTAGTACCTACTATATTTTGTAGACGTGAGCGCCGACTCGTATTTGCCGGCGGCGACTGTGCGCCGATCAACTTTGGGTGGCGTAGCGGCGCCGCGCCGCACCTCGGCGTTAGGTAAATGTTACAGGCTTACACAAAATGTATACAATAATAATAATAATTTATTAGAGTGCATAGTAACATAAAAACTCAAACAGAAAAAAAAATGTAAAAAAAATTCGGTTCTAGGCCCGTCCCAAATAAAATGTTATCTGAGAATTTGTTTCCGATTGATTTTTCTGTCTTACTCAAATAATTTTTAGAGTTTCTCGAGTGAAAGATTTCGCTATAAATAATTTAATCCTATTTATACGATCTGTGTACATTAAACTAAAAAGTTTAATTTTACTTACAGTGTAAATAAAAAGAATCGATCATTCAACATTTTTTTTGTCAGGATCATAATAATGATAGTATAATAACTTTATTTACTGGAAAAAATGGTAACAATAAGAAATAAGGTCATATTTATTTGCTGAAATACAGGTTTTTATTATGTTTTTATAATATTAGAAAAGTTCTACTTATAATTATTATACTTATTACAATCTTTATTATTATGCATATAAAAAGAAAAGTCCTGACTGACTGACTGACTGACTGACTGACTCACTCACTCATTCACTGACCCATCAACGCCCAAACCCTTGAAAGCTGAAACTTTGCATAAAGGTTCCATTTAAAATGGAATAAGGAAGGATATTTCAAAATTTCACCCCTAAGAGGGTAAAATAGGAGATTCAAGTTTGTATGGATATGTTTGTTTGCCTTTGCTGTCACATTTTGGCTGCCTATAAACGTGTGCAGGGCTCCGTTCACTTTATCTTCCGCATTCACTCTTCTTTCAATATCACCGTCACACTTTCCATTGCGCGTAAATAGACAACCAAGATACACAAATTCTTTAACCTGTTCTACTTCCTCGTCTCTAATCGTCGTCTCTTCATCCCTCTCTAGCACCAAAACCTTTGTTTTACTAACGTTAAATTTCATTCCTTTATTTTTAAAGGCATCATCATTCATAATTTTTACCATCTCTTGCAGCTCATCCGTCTATGAAGCAAGAATAACTTGGTCATCGGCGTATAAGAGGCATTTGATAAGTAACTCCCCTAACTTCAGTCCACATACACGCTCTTTTAAATCATTTAAACAACTGTCCATAAGATTGAATAGCCACGGTGACGCTACAAATCCTTTTTAACTCCACTTGCAAATCGTGACATTAAATTTATTATTTTGCCTGCTCTACATTTGTTGAAATGTAAGAACAGAACTGATTACTTTGGAACTATTTTTCTTCTCATTTTCACTCAGGTCTGCTCCAGTAACTTTTGATGAATTTTGTTTTAAGTTGGTGGTACCACGAAGCGGTAGATTTCTGGAATGCCTAGGATCTACCAATTCTGGTAAGATATGGGTTGTGTAAAATGATTTAAGTTTTTCAACCATGCATTTATTCCAAAACTCGTCATCCCTTTTAATAATTTCTACATGCAGAGGGTTGTTCTCGCCAGACCATATAGCAAAAATGCAACTTTTTCTTTGTGCTATATGTAACTGGCCTTGAACCTGAAAAAATAAAACATGAAGAAATTGAAAAGAAATCTGTTAAATAGTAACTAGATCTATGTAGATTCAAAAAGTTAAATTACTTACTTGATAAAACCAGTCGTGATTTTTGTTCAATACATTATCGTCGTCTTTCTTTTTGAAAAATGGTAATTTATTTAAGACATCTACATCTTTCAAATTCTGGATGTATACTGACAAAGGGCACTTTATTTCCACGACTTTATCATTTCCAACCAGTCCATCCAGTGTTGCTCCAAGGTACGGAATCTGAGCATCAATGAATAATCCGCAGTTCTCTATGGCAATCCCCAGTTGAATTGATAGCTGATGGAGTGCATTAGCTTCATTCGCAACTCCGTGTCTTATTTGAGTGTAGTGGAGGGCATTACATTTGCATTTTGCAATGTGGTATAATTAGACCTGTAAGTTGTAAAACATATTTATTTAACCTGGGTTTAAGTCATTGACAAGCCGACAACTTTTATTACGATGAAAAAAAATATTATTCGAGTTACGTATTCATACCTTTCTTCCTCAACATCCATGGAAGTGGAGGTCATTACATTTGCATTTTGCAATGTGGTATAATTAAACCTGTAATTCGTAAAACATATTTATTTAACCAGGATTTCAGTCACTTACAAGCCGCAAACTTATATATTATGATGAAAAAATAGACTAAATATTATAATTCGAGTTCCGTATAGTTAGTTCTTCGATGTTGCATTTATCGTTTCCTCTGTTTCATAAATTTACTAGGCAACATGATATTTTTAATACATACCGTCTCGCGGTCGCGGATCCAAAGCGTGCGGTGTCGGCGTGGCGACGCCGCCACAAAGCAGAGCGCCTAGGTTATAGCAGGCCCTGCGCGCGGCCTGCCGCCACGTACTGATCAAAATAATAATGTTTTATAGAACTTACGTGTTATTTACATTTATATTTCCTGTCAAAGTGGAATGAGTGTCACAGTCCACACTCGGTACATCAGATGGAGGTTGCATGCTGAAATAAAAGTAGTAAAACCTTGAATGAAATACCCACATTCGATACATAGTAGTTTTTACATTTTATAGAGATGAAAGAAATATATATACAGAGACTTAGACAGACATCAGAAAAGTTTGATGTTCGTCGTACCTTCGCTTTAGTTATACTTTATTATTCTGAGTTATACCTAGAAAAAACAACAAAAATAAATATTTAGAGTGTTTAGACAGAACTGTAAATTTTCCTTTTTGTTATTTTTATTTCTTTTAGGTCATGTTATTTTAGACCCTTATTGGAATGTTAAATTAATGAAAAATCAACAATATTACAATCGACAACAAAATTCGTACCAAATGACTTTCCATTTTTAACACGCCGTAGTTCTTATTACATAGCAATAAGCATGACAGCGCCGTAATACACGGGAGAACTGATAAGGCTCGCTCGAGATCGCGTTCGAAACAGGCGGTAACGCGTACCCTGAATGAACTCTTATTACAGTACAGTAAGTGTTAGATTTACGCGGTAAAGACTGATGCCATCCACCTGTGTCGCATCCTTTGACCTCAAAGAAATCTCCCGCGTAAAGATCACTTACCTAATTTCATTCAGATCATCTGAGCTATCTTTTTGATTATCTTTTCTCGATCTGTAAGAAAATAATCACATTTTTAGTTGAATATTATATCTAAGTAGGTACATAGTTTATGATGATATTGAAGAAAGAAATAATATTACCTATATAAATTGCATCAAAATGTACCTTATAATGATATTTGTGTATTCAAACGTCGTATAATATTCTTACATACTGATAAAATCCGAGTGAGTGCGAATTTGAAGCATGTTTCAAGTCAGTAGCTTTATTCATCGCAGATAGGTACTTGTACCTACTACTTTTACGATATATCAGTGATCGCAGAGAGATTGTACTTGTATGTGATAAGATAATTACTAAGACGTACTAGACAGACAGATCATGAGTATGAGGGTTCTTTTGAAAAATTTGGAGTGCAGAACCCTGAGAAAGGAGCTACATTTTTTATAACATAGTGATAGGGAAGGTAGGTACTTACCGCTTCGCATCTCTCATATCTTTTAATTGATAAGCTCTCTTTCTTTTAACAACATAAATTTTGTTCCTCTTGTTTCCCATTTTTTTTATGATATCGCAGTATGTATTTGAATATGTAATACTTAGTTACTAACGAATGGGTTAGTATTCTCCGCTGAGCAAGTAAAATAGTATTCTCGTCCCGTGTCTAGGTGATAAGAAAACGGTCATAGGTCCGACGCTGACAACGCAACGAGCAATACTGACAAATTGACGGCGAGCGTTGCTATAGTTTGTATTCTTCGTGCTTGCACCGCCCGCGCGGTTGGAGGGTTGGGGCGGACGAGGGAACAGGGCCTCGGAGGAGGTGCGGGCAGAATGGCGGGAGGGTGGGCGAGCGCGACGCGTGCGACGGATCGCCAGTCGCCGGAGGTCACTCGCCACGGCTACTTGTGTATTTGGAACTCGTCGCATTTTGCAGAACGCACACGACATCACGACCCGAAGATGAGCAAACCGATTGGAAGACAGGCAAAAGAAATTGTGTATAAGGTATACAACTTCTTTAAAGAGCGTAAAAAAATAAATCAACGCAGGAATACCAGAATAATGAATTAAACATTGATTACCTATTTTGCTAAAACGCATATCATCACTTCATACCCACCTAAAGTAGCTAAAAAACTATCTTTTACATTACAAAATACTTCGTAATAAATCTAAAGATATTTATATTAAGGGTCAATTCCGTAAAACAGGTGTTGGCGTAGTGTACTTTTCGTGTACTTAACATGAATAGATTTTAACATAATTCTAGGGTTATTCATAAAAAAATTAATCTCAAGATATATCTCGATAGCAAATCCCTACCTGTATAGCCATGCGCTCGGCCGTGCACATAAACGGCGTGCTCCCTCGTACGTCCCAACCCTCCAACCGCGCGGGCGGTGCAAGCACGAAGAATACAAGCTATATATATCTCGACGCGTAGTGCAGAGTGCTTATAAAGTTTAAAAACGAGTGCAACCTTTGAGCGTGCTTCGACTCAGAACTAAAGGACGTAAGTCTCAAAACTAATTTCGTCTATTTACTGAATAATATTTGATGTACGACATTTTTGGTATGTCTGTACATAATAAACCATGTTTTCGTGTTATAGCAGTAATTTCAGACATAAAACTCAAGCCGCTTGGACATAAAACGTATTCACACCTTAAAAAGGCGTCTATTTCAAAAATAAAAGCTATCGAGTGAAATTTGTCCAATTAGGTAACGGCTATGTCTATCGAAAGATAAAGGTCTGAAAAAACATGTGTTAAAGTTTTATATTCATCAAATCAGTAGTTTGCTTAGGATGTTTTAGCAAAAACCGTTGAAAAATAAAAGGTGGCCCCTTAACCAAGTTACACAATCTGATATACTCATTTGAAGTTGGGCATCTAGCCTTATACGAACCCTTAATACTCCTTCATTCTGAAATTCATTTTTATACTACCTTATTTAATATATATTTGAAAATAAATTATATTTAGCTTTACCTTATCTTATAGGTATTATAATATTTTATTTTATTTATATTATTATTATTATTATTTTTTATATATTTTTTTATTATTTTTTTATTTTTTTTATAAATAAAAAAAAATAATAATAATAAAATTATTTTTTTCAATTTGCACATTTTGACCCACTTGAGGTCGTCACCAGTCAAATATATAATGCGTTACATTTAACTATACTGCTACTTATGTTTAAACATATACTGTAAAATGACTTCATATCATGAGTTGAATTGCCATTACGATTGAATATTATGCATACGTGGGTTTAGTTGAACCTTTTTGATGACACAAACAAACACAACAAGAAGCCATGGACCAACGCTAGTTTAGCAAAACAATCAAAAATTTGCAAGACTCTATTTACGACAATGTTACGAGAACTTCTGTTTTATTTTTTTCTCAAGTAAATGCTGATCCCTTCTCTCAGCGGTTCAACGGTAAGGAAACTTTTTAACAATCCTCCTTTTATCCGGTAAACCACCGATTTGTATTCCGAGCGGTGAAACTGTTAAACGAGTTGGTACTGTAGGAACGCCCTTCATTGAAAATAAAATAAATATAGGGTTTTATCCACCTCCTCTAGGGAAAACGCTGACCGTGGTGTTTGGCACGCGTAGCTTTATTTCGCAGCATTTTCTCGGCTGATTTTGTCGATTGCTCCGATACGAAGGATAACTGCCATCTCTCTCTATATACATATAAAAAATATATAGATAAACTCGTGATACGTGACTGCTTAGTGATACCGAAATTGTATTTGCACAATGCTTTGTATGGATTTTCATGCAACCATATTATTCACTATTAAAATTATTACACTATTAAATTGTTACATAAATTGTTTAAAACTGTTCCAATGCTTGCACAATACATCGATCAACAATAAACGTTCGGTCATCTTCAGGGTTATATCAACAGTTAAAAACATTGAAACCACGAAGTAAGCAAAACTCACCTACTTATTAAACAAAGTTAACATTTGCAACATTATGATGACAGCCCTATTATCAAACCAAGGAATACTTTTGAGTTCTTCATTAATAACCAAGCTGTGTATAGTCTGTGGCATGGTTAATCTAGGTAAATTACATTTCGTTCATAACCATTATTATTGAGTGAAGAGCTAAATATACCGAAGACACGGTTATAAGGGTTAAAAACATAATTTTTATAACTAACTAGCTTTTGCTCGCGACTTCGTCCGCGTGGAGTTCGGTTCACCCCCTTAGGGGGTGAATTTTCAAAAATCCTTTCTCAGCGGATGCCTACGTCATTACAACTATCTGTATGCCAAATTTCCACGAAATCCGTTCAGTAGTTTCGGCTGTGCGTTGATAGATGAGTCAGTCAGGTTTGCCTGAGAAGAAGACTTATGTGTTTTTTATGGACAGTTAATTTCCATAAGTGAAGTCACATAATTTTTATTACTAATATTGATTTATGTTTCAAGCTTTTCAAAAACTACAGAATTTTATGACATATTTAATGACGACACAAGTTAGTGAAAAACTGAAGTATTTGTAAAAAAATACTTTTGTTTGAGTTACGACTTCATAATCGGCAAAAACTAAATTTATCTTCATTATGTAACAAAGTTTCACACACGAAAGCTCAAAAAGCTCTTAATCAGCAGGCATAACTCAAATTGTACGTAGTATGTATGAGAAATTTAAAAAATAAAGTAAAAAAAATACAATTTAAAATGATAAAGATTATATTATTATAAATATCTTCTAACTTGTTTGTTCTAATCAGATTGTAAAATTCTGTCAAATGGTGAAAGTAGTACGTATTTGTACATTCCATGTTGTTTAATAATAAAATAATATTTAACAGTTCGTCACGAAGTCGTTTCTTCGAATAGATTTATTCAGAAAAGGCTGTATACAATTTTTCATTTTTCTCGAGATTATAGAGTTGTTTATGAGTTTGTGAGTTTGAATGTATGAGCTAATCTTCAGAAATACTAATCCGATAAAAATAAAATATTAAAATTTTTCTACTTGTAAAAAGCAACGTTCTTTTTTTTCAATATCTTTTCGTACCATAGGCTATAGTTTGTTCCATGGCGACGGGAAGTTCCCTTTTAATTAAAATCACGCGGGCAATCTCTGGAACTACTGAACCAATCTTGAAAATGCCTTCACTGTTGTAATGGTTCCACTCTTTACTAGGACATAGGCTTTAGTGTAACCTGGGATTGGGTAGTTCCCAGAGTAAATATACCTAGGGTCAGACATATAAAATAAAACATATTGTCACGACATGAAACCTCCGGGCTCCAGAGGTTTTCACAAGTGTGAACTTTAAAATGCAAGTCTCAGTCCGCACTAGTACACCCGCTTTTTTACATTCCCGGCGAGATGGGTGGTGAGGTGAGCCCGATGATGGATCAACAGCTGAACACAAATTAATGTGCACCTCGAGGATTGAAACCCGACTTCTGGGTTACGAAACGAGCGCTCTACCACTTGGCTATAGAGGCGGTCACAAATAAATATTTTTTCTGAGAAATAAAAGTCATACCTATTTGGTTAAAGGGGTTATTTATATGACTAAATATGTGTTAACTGATAAAATGTTTATTGGGTCCGATATAGATAAGTGGTATAATAATGTAATTATATATAGTATAATATAATCCGAATACAGCGCAGCGATAGAGCAAACTGAAGTGCGCGTGTGGCGTTCGTATGAGCGAAGCCAGTTGCAATTCACTACACTGCAGAAGTTGAGACTGTAGAATTGCAATTGTGTGCGTGCACACCATTGATATTGTGGAAAACAACTCTTATAGCAGACCAGACAAGGTCTGTTTTCAAAAAAAATATGGTTTGACTTTTATCTTATTCTTCTTTTGTTACGATGTATACTACCTATATATGTTTACATTATTTTTCAAAAATATACCTTGCCTGTACTGCTATAAGAGTTGTTTTCCACAATTTCAATGGTGTGCACGCACACAATCGCAATTCTACAGTCTCACCTTCTGCACTGTACGTAAGCAAAACGTGACTCTACCTATGAAATTATTGGTCTAAAAAATGTTATCAGATACGATTGGACTACCCAAATATTTAATCAACGTGGGCGAAGCTGTGATAATCAAATAGGGCTAGCAGCAAATGCTAAAAACAATAGGTTTCCCAAATATTCCTATCTTAACAGAGACTTAGAACAGGCAAAAATTGCTGTATTTTTAGTTATCCCAAGCATTATTTAATAATGTAAAATGTTCTTATTTTTTAGGTGAAATATGGCTCAAAATGTAACTCAACTAGGTTTTAAATTTTCCAGCCACATTTTATGGCACTTTTATTTTGCCAAAAGTTTATAATATTTCGCATTAGATATTCATGTAATACGGGTATCATGCGAGTAAAATAGTTATTAAAGTCGATTGTGAAGTCTTTAAATTTAGTTTTAGTGCTGTCAAAACCAATTTTTAACTTCTATTTTTGAGACTAAAGAACTATTTTGGAATGAAGAAAATTTAGTTTTGACAACACTAAAACTAAAATTTAAAGCCTTCAGAATCGTAGCTGGCCTTTCCCCACCTCACCTTAGTTGTAATATGTAATTATCTATCACTTATGTTACCTACATGTGTTGTAGAAAGTTAAGTTAGTATTTTTTCATTTAATTTAAAATGTTATGTAATGTAATGTTATTTAAAATTAAAATATTTTTATTAAGTACACATATGATTACTGTTTTTCCTATTTTATGTACTCCCTTTTTTACGGTTTGCCGAAAGAAATCTCTCATAGAGATAAGCTCGCCGCTGTACACTAATTTTAATTTTTAACTTGTGTAATTGCGTATTTTTGTGTACAATAAAGTATGAGAATGAAACCTTAATAGCTCTTATTTTCTTTAAACAAAAGAATTTTGATTTAAATTCACTTGCATTAGCAGAATACATAAAGGTTTGTATGCAGATTCAGTGTAAACTCTCTACACAAAAGCAGCGATCGAGAACTGGGACGTTTTCCATAAAGAATAAGGAATAAGGTATTAGTATAAAAAAGCGTGTAATTGGTGCCCGAAGTACGGCGATAGGGCTCATACCACCCATCATGTTGGGACGTAATAATCTTCGGAGAAACGCGGGTGTACCGATTGTGGACTGTGACTTGCATTTCACAGTTCACACTCGGGAACACCTTTGACACTATAAGAATCTTTGTTTAAAAATATCTTGTTTATATCTTTTAATTCGTAATTAATAAATTTATTAAGAATTAAAATATTAAAATTAGGGTTGGAATGCCAGGTCTGATAAAGCTTTTTCGAGTATTTTGCTGAGCCGATATTTTATTAAACCATCTAGCGGATTCTAGCATCTATTCCAGCGAATTGCATCATTTAAAACAACAGTCCACAAAGCCAACATAATATAATTTGGCCAAGTACGAGTTTGATTCGCGCACAAAGGGTTCCCTTCCACTCCACAATACCGGTAAGGAACCCTAAAACAACAATACACATGCCAAAGTGACATCAAGGCTACAAAAAACAAGGCGCTGCAAAAAATTTGGCACCCTCTGCGTACGGAACCCTACTTTTTAATATTTTTTATTTCACTTTAGAGTATTTAGAGTACAATCTGACTAAATTTAAAACTTGTATGTATTACCAATGTATAACTTTAGGTAAGAACCAAAACCAATACCTACCGGTAAAATAATGCAACTTTTTCGAGGTTACATTATTAGATCATTTTTTTATTTATCGTGATAGAGGCCATAGTAACACGTATTCTGTGAAAATTTCAACTTTCTATCTGTTACGGTTGAAGCTGTAGTTGTGTGACAGACGGACAGACAGATTACCAGACAGCGGAGGCTTAATAATAGGGTCTCGTTTGGGACCCTTCGGGTACGGAACCCTAAAAAGCGCGTCGCGGGCTCTTTTTGTATTTAGACCCGTTTCAAACCGATCGGTTTCGGTTTCAAATAGAAATGACTTGAACCTATAATTACCGGTTTCCGTTACTTTATAATAATTTCAATCACTGGGTGGCTATTCCGGCATTATTTCTCACTCGCAATATCGATCATTAGATATTTGTTCAAAGTTAGATAAACGCCATGCGATGGAAATTAGAGTGACTAAACCACATCAAATAGAATCTATAGGGTATAAGGAATGCTCTCTATAAGTTTTCAATTAAAAAAAACTATACATATCCGTACAAAATCCCTATATACTACACCTGCTTGGAAAGTTCCTTCTTACTTTTTCGAAAACGATGGAGAATATACGTCATTGCTGTCACTAATATGCGGGCGGAAAAAATGTATGAAAATCCATAGTTAACGTGCTGAACGGGCAGAAAAAGTATATGAAAATCCATTGTTAACGTGATGTTTTTTTTTATTTGTTGACAACATCCGTACGATAAGCATAAATGTTACATTAAAAAGGGTATAAACTTCTTGGTACATAAGCTAGCTTGAACAATAATTCCAAAAGACAAAAAGTTATTATGTCTTAGTTTGCAAAATAATACTGGCCACTTGCTATTTATGATCATAAAAAAATGAAAAAAGTTAAAGTCAAAAAGTTTTATGACTAAATTTGCAAAATAATACTGGTCATTTGTTATTTATGTACATAATTGAAAAAAGAAATTAAAAACTGCAAATGGAACGCGAGTTATCAATCTGTTTCTTTGGTTGCATCTTTATTAAAAGTAACTCAAAATGTCGTCTAGTAGTGATATAGAAGAATGGGTGACGCCGCCAGAATTAGAAGAAACTGCCCAAGCAGTTATTATATGGGAAAAGTATAACACTGAGTTTCAATAACTGTAATAATTTTAATTTAAACTTTAATTAAAGATTTTGTCTTTTATTTTCCTCGCAGGTGTAGTATAAAGCACTATGTATCACTCGGGAGAAAGTGCGATTCCCAACTCGTGTGTATTGAGGCCCTCCGCTGCGCCTCGGACCTCAAACTACACCCTCGTTGGTAATCGGCCTCTTTCTCCACTCGGTGAAGAATGTACTATTTAAATTCACCCGCAATCTGCCGCTTAAATTTTTGCCCACGTGCCAGAATTGAGGGCCTGCAGGTCTAACATGGTTGCCACTTCAACACCATTTTAGAACACCATTTGACAGAAAATATATGGGATTTAGTGTCAAATGATGTTTAAAACGGTGTTAAAGTGGCACCATGCTAGCCCTCCTGGTCTAGAAATAAAGCAGCGGACTGACTTGAAGCAAATTTAATTAAAACCCTTGCTAAAGGTAAGATTGATGATGTAACTCTAGCTCAGAAGATGGCACTCATATTCTCACGTCTGGAGTATAAAACTCATTTTACGAGACGTGTCACTGAAAAGGTGGTGTTTAATTTTTTTAAGGTAAGTTTCTCCACACGGAATAAAATAATAGTTATTTTTATTTTAATAGTTATAGTTATTTTGTCACTGTCGCGATTGAAAGTTGAAGTTTGCACAGAATACGTGTTACTAAAGTACGTGTTTTGTACTTGACCCAAAATTACCAGTCGCTAGGACCTATTGCCTCAACAACAATGTATAGGTATCGTATGTCTTTAGCACTGGTTTGGCTTAGGTATCTGACACACTTAATCAAACTCCTAACAGTCTAGCAATAGAGGTGATTTTGAAGAGCCTTTGTATCTTGAGCCTGGTTTTGGTGATTCATGTATAAAAACACGTTCTAAATGTTTTCTACCACGACAGATAACAAAAAAAAAAATAGGAGGGTCCCCATACAAGAAAACTTAAAAAGTTGCATTATTTAAACGTCGTTGTTGGTCTGATTCTTACATAAAAACGATAATACTCACAAATTTTCAGATTGTACGACATCCATCCATCCATCCATCAGCCCGTGTTTGTCCACTGCTGGACATAGGCCATTCCCAAATTTCGCCACTCATGTCGGTCCTCCGTCCTCCTCATCCAGCCGCCCCCCGCCACGTCCTTCAGGTCGTCGGTCCAGCGGGCACGAGGTCAGCCTACACTACGCTTTGCTGCACGTGGTCTCCATTCTAGAGCCTTTCGGCCCCAACGGCCATCATCTCGGCGACAAATATGGCCTGCCCACTGCTACTTCAACTTACTGATTCTGCAGGCTATGTCGGTTACTTTCGATCTCCGACGGATCTCCTCCTTTCGGATTCTATCCATCAGAGATACCCCAAGCATAGCCCGCTCCATAGCTCGCTGAGCGACCTTAAACCGGTGGATCAGACCCTTTGTAAGAGACCACGTCTCAGCGCCATACGTCATCACAGGAAGGACGCACTGGTTGAACATCTTAGCCTTTAAGCACTGCGGTATTGACGACGTAAATATGTGACGCAACTTTCCGAATGCTGCCCAACCCAAGCATATTCTTCTGTCAGCCTCGGCGTCGAAGTTGTTTTTATCCAGCTGTATGACTTGACCCAGATATTCATATTTCTGAACAACTTCGATGCTGACATTGTCGACGGTTAGTGGCCCTTGGATGACGTGACAGTTGGACATGACCTTAGTCTTATTCAAATTCATCCGCAGGCCCACTCGTCTCGAAGAATCGCTAAGGCCGCGCACCATTACCTCCAGTTCCTGCAGCGATTCCGCCATTATCACGATGTCATCGGCAAAGCGAAGATGTGAAATGTGGTTTACGTTTATGCCTCGTCCATTGCACATACACTAAAGTAAACAAAAAAATTATAAAAGTTGACTTCCGATAATGGTGTCAAATTTTTTGCAGGCGCTACTATTTTAGCGCACTGTTTTTTGTAGCCTTGATGTTGCTTAGGCATGTATATTGTTGTGATTTACCATAATGTTTTTAGGGTTCCGCACTCGTATTGCGGGGTGGTAAGGAACCCTTTGTGCACGAGTACGATTCGCCCTTGGCCAAATTATTTAATGAACAATGGGCTTGCACTTTGCTTGGCTGCTACCGAGGTAGGATGTCTCTTTCTCGCCAAGAATGTAGTCTTTATTCATCAGTTCACGCTATGAACTACTTGAAAGGCTCTTTCCATGTACCCCAATTTTTTTGAATGAAAGTAGTTCCTTACATGCTGCGGCTTCACTTCAGCGAAGACTCATTTGTCGGTATAAATAAGTCATCGATTTTCGGTAGTTTTTAAGGTTTTGTAGTCAACGGCACCCTTATAGTTTTGCCATGTCCGTCCGTTCATCTGTATGTCTATCCGCGGCTTAGCTCAGAGACTCTTAGTACTAGAAATCTGTAATTTGGCATGAGTAGACATATTAATAACGCCGGCAAAGTGAAAAAAAAAAACTTAAAAATATTTCCCTACACGTAAAGTGGGAAAAAATATTTTTTTGCGTATATCCCTTGATGTGGGATATCTTTGGATAGGTCATTTAAAAAAATTGCGAGTGTAAAACACTATTTTTCGATTCAGATATACGTTTGTGAAATATTAAGCCTTAAAGTGCAAATTTTTGTTAGAGTCAAGTTCCCCCACCTGCTAGCTAAACGGTTGTTTTAGATACTTTTGTGTAAAAATTCACGGCAGTATTTAGTATAAACAAGGTTATTAAAGGGAAAACTATCACAGCTAAGTAGGCTTTACAAGTAAACGAAGAATACTCGACCAAATTAATTTTGCAGAAAATATACATTGTTTAGAAGACGCATCAACGTGAACGGGACACGGGCAAAAGCTAGTCATTTGCTAGTGTTATTATTCGATGTAAAAATTTACTTCAACTTTATTGGCAACGTAAACCTTACGGAAGCATCCATTTTGGTATCGTTATTTTCTACCACGTTCCTACAAAGATGATCTCATTAATATTAAGGCGCATAGGCTTGCCACCGTTTTAGTAGAAAATTTAATAACCCGTTTCTCTGTTGTTTTTCGTTATAGACCAATGTATAAGAACTCTGTCATCTGGAACTAATATTTAAAAAGGCACCATTTTGCCAAAATTTTGAACATTGATTTTGTTTTATATGGACACATTTACATATAAAGTTGTTTTCTTGCCTTAAATTGTACGTATACCAAAATTTTACAGTTTAGCCAGACAGTGACTTTGTAAATACCTGTATTGAGCTAAAGAGGTTTTAAACGAAAAAATAAGAGATAAACGGGTTATCAAAATTTGTACTAAAACGGTGGCATGCCTATGCGCCTTATCGGTCGGCATACATTTTCATGCAAAAATCTAAAATTCCCAGCGCCAAAATTACCGTCTTAGAAAAGACTTTAATACTGTTGGATACTTGTTGAACATAGCCCATTTTTTCGTATTGAACATTAATTTGTCACATTTACAAATACAACTTTATTTTTTGTAATAAATAAATAATATTTATTCTTTTTTAAAAGCTTTTATTTTGTATATAGAGATAAATTATAAATAGGAAAAAAAGGAAATTTGATTTGACCATTTGACCAATGTCATTTTCATATATATCTTGAGCTAATTTCCTTTCTTTCCTATTTATAATTTATCTCTTTTTTTTGTGGTGATTAATCTCGTTAACACAAAAATAATCAACTTCAAGGAGCTAAATCTTTCTTACAAGTTCAATAATTTTGTTAAAAAATACTAGCAAAACACCAGAAATATTTTGTTCTAAAATAACGTACCAGATTTTTATTATAAAATATCATATCACATCAACTGTTGAAAATAATAATTCCGTCATTTTTCTGATTAATGTCGCTAGTTTACCTCGATTATTTGTATTGATTAAAGCATAAACAAAATTATGATCCACAAAAACACACCATACAAAAAGCGTAATTTGGTGGAATAGTATACAGAATGAACCAAACGATTGCCCCCTGGAGGGGAAGTACCTTAAATAATAAATATAGCAAAAACTTTATTGTATTTTTAAAGTTAAGAAAAACTGCATTCAAAGAGTTTAAAAAAATCACCTGCATGAACCGGGCATCAAATCGGACAAATGTGTTAACAAGACATCCTGTATTTTTATGATACCGTTCGAAAGGGTCAAGCATTAGAACCAAATTCTTTGAAGTAACATAGTATCGTAAATTAAAGGAAGACCATGAAATTTAACATTTAAATAACAAAACTCGTATCCAAAAATTTAATATTGTTAGAAGTACGGAAAATACGAATAAAAAAATGCAGGTAATTTTTCAAAATTCCATGAATGCAGTTTTTCTTTATTAAAAAAATAAAATAAAGGTTTCTTTATGTAAAATTTGCTATCTTCAAATTAAGGGCACTTTCCCGGGCATTCGTTTGGTTCAGCCTGTTATAATATAATACATTCCATTATACAAAGTCACATTAAAGTAGTATATTTTGTTACTGACCATTAAGGTTTTGTGAAAGGCTCTTCGGTAAAGGAAAGCTTGTAAGTCGATGGTAATAGGCTTACAAGAGGATTCGGGAAATGAAATTGAATTTTAATAATAATTCGCGTTGTAAGCAAGTTCAAGAAATTTTATGTGCCACTCTGACAACAGGTGGCGGAAGCGTTTTTAATAATTCCGTAGTCACGTTTGGTGTTACTTTTTAGGGTTCCGTACCCGAAGGTTGCCCAATGGGACCCTATTACTAAGCCTCCACTGTCTGCCTGCCCGTCCGTCTGTCACAGGAGTCCACAACTTCAACCGTAATAGCCAGTTGAATATTTCACAAAATACGTTTTACTATAGCCTCTATCACGAAAAATAAAAAAGAATTAAACCCAATAAATCATAAAAACTACGGAAACGTACCGAACAATAAACCCCGTATTAACCATAGCGCCATCTGAGATGACTTGTTTGACAGCCTCTGCCGAGATTCATTGATTAGATGATAGATGGCGCTAAAAAGAAGAGTAGTTTGTCAATCTCAAATCAAATCAAATCAAAATATTTATTTTTGCAAAATAGATACATAAAGTATACTTTCTACAAGTCAAAGTAAATTTTAACAATATAATAAATCTTAAGAATATAAAAAAATATTTAATAATACGGGAAATAAATATACAACTGCATAAAATAGAGGAATCTAGGAATAAAATCGTATATACATAATGCAATGAAGAAATAAGTTAATAAATAAAAACGGGAAATACATACAAAAAATATTAAGGTTGGGCTACTAAAATGTAATAAAGTTATACACCTGCATAAAATAGAGAAATATAGGAATAAAAATACCTCCCTACCTTTTAAGTAACATCGGATTTAAATGTCGAGCTTTCACTACTCGGAATAAGTGTTTGTTCAGTGTACCACCCGCAGGTACAAACTACGCAAAAAATAGATTTTTGGTTAGGGCTTGTGATCTTTATAATAAAGACTTTATTGATCTTGACATATTGCATCTTTCGCTGGGACAATTTAGAGGAAGATTATTTAAAACGTTTGTGAAAAATAAGTAATTTTAAAATTGTAGACGCTTTTTCTTGTATTATTTTGTTTTTTAATAGTAATTTTTTGTATCTTATTTTCCGTTGATTTTAGTAAATCGCTGTATGTGTTTTTTTTTTTTTTTACTGGTAACTTGTGTTGTTGTAAATGTCCGTGCACTAATTAATTTTGTTGCTAACATTTATGTGGAAACTTTTTTGGTTTTATATTTTAGCTATTCCTGATTGTATTGTGTGATAAGAAAACTGTTTGTTTCCCAATAAATAAATAAATAAATTATATATACATAATGCCTAACCATCCGCACCATTCGAATAGTATTGCTAAGAAACCTTTTTGGTTCCTTGGTGATCTGATAGATGGCCTGTAACATGTGGCGGTACGGAACCCTTTGTGCAAAATATTATAGAATTACTTTTGTGTCCATCCGTCTGTCCAAGTGTCAAGAACAATTAAAAACAAAAAAAATCTTTAGCCTTGAAATACTGTTAAAAATTCAAATTTCTACCGTTACCCAATAAAAAGCTGTTTTAAAGCGTATTTTTATACTAATTAAAATCCCACTCACTGATTGATTATCAAAACCTTTGCACAAGCGAAGGTACTATCGAAGAAATGGCCGCAGACCTACTTTTCGCTCTTATTAACATTACAATATGGGTGAAAAGTAGGTCTGCGGCCATTTCTTCGATGGTACCTATAGATCCGAAAATCATCAATTTCCTCTTCTGTGTGAAATAATACTTGTCCAACTTAATTTTGCAGTGCCTTTAATATATTTTCTACTTAATGAATGACATAGTTAAGTTTTTATTTTTGTTCCCTACTTGTAGATGTAACGGTACGGAAGGGCAAGAAACTTACTCGTATTTGACCGGTTTTTAGGGTTCCGTAGTCCGACAAGGAACCCTTACAGTTTCGCCATGTCCGTCTGTCCGTCTGTCCGCGGCTTAGCTCAGAGACTATTAGTACTAGAAAGCTGTAATTCGCCATGGATATAAATATTGATCAAGCCAACAAAATAGTAAAATAAAATAATGAAAAAAATTTTTTTTTAATTCTCATACACGTAAACTGGAGATGATTTTTTTTTCTCCTCTATCCCATAGTGAAATCCCATAAATCCCATAAAATCCCATCTATCCCATAAAAAAATTGTGGTTGTGTGATAAGTATTTTTCGATAAAAGGATCCGTTGGCGAAATATTAAGCTTTAAAGTGAAAATTTTAGTCACAGTTAAGCGTCCCCCCCCCTGGCTAGACGGTTGTTTATAGAAATGTGAAAAAATTCACAGAAATAGTATATATAATGAATTTAAAAGGAAAACTATCACAGCTAAGTAGGCTTTACAGGTTTACGAGTACAGTTGGCGCCAAACTTTTAGTCCCCTACATTGTATGGGACTAGAAGTTTGGCGCGGTCTGTATTAGTAGACCAACTCATAAAATGTACCGGGCAACTACGGAACCCTATGTTGCGCGTGGCCCGACACGCACTTGGCCGGTTTTTCTCATCAACCATATCCTCAAGAAAACAAGTAAGTAGTATGCTTAAAGAATCCATGATATAGTAAATAGAGTACTAGTTATTTGCTTTTTAAAATGAGAGTACTACTTTTATTTAAATTAATTATATTAAAATTTAACTTGTGTTTACTCATGACTCCTCAACTTTGGGTTAATTTTGTTTTATTTATCTTCTAAAAGGGTGAATTAACGGTTTAGTTAAGATTCCTTTAATGAGTGTTGAGGGTCACTACTATGATAATAACCGTATTCAAATCCATTGGGTGGTTCTAGAAATAAAACGGAACATACATGTGTACAAACAGACAGATAAAAATTCTAAAATTGGTCGTTTTGGCTTCAGTACAATATTAATAACCCATTTCATTTAAAATTTCACAAAATATTAATTTTACAGACACGACTTTTTTTCTAGGTACTTTATTATTAGTATAGATTAATATGGATAGCTATGCTTTGCTTCATCCGCTCTGCTTCTATTCACTCATTCATTTCCGCTCCGCTCTGCTTTCGTGGATCACAAACCTTATTTTGAATAATGTATCTGTCAAGGAGAAAATCTTCTTAACTTGCTTTATTTTGAGAGAATTGTAAGTAATTTGTCACAATGTCTCTGTTTTTAGGGTACTATATCAGAATGAGAAGACCCTTAAGATGGCACTCGGCAGTTAATGCTCTGTCTTCTTGCGGTGTCTGCTTCTACAATTACTGGAAAATTGTTGGTTCTTACTCAGCGTCTTCTATCTTGGTATTTCACAGTGCTAAACAGAATATTTTGTTCATATCTTGTTGTTAAATTCAGTATAGATCTAAGGATTCTTTAGCCATACTTAGCGCATTTTGCGAACAGTTTTTTGATCAGAGACATTATGGAATAAAAATTACTCTAATGCCAATTTAATTTAATTATCCAAGGCCCATGTAGGTATCTCCAAGTTAAATTTTTATCACAGCCGTAATATCATTATTTCACTAGTGACATTATAATTACTCATATTTTTGACAATCAATCAATGTGATATCATGACTAAATATCGGTTAAATTATAAAAAAGTCAAGAAATGGCGCGATGAAGATCAAAACAGAGCAAAGTAAGCAAGAGCGTGTAAAGTTGCTTGTGATCATAAGATCATTCAGAAGCCGATTGAAGAGGAGCGGAGCGATGTGAAAACTGTAGTACAAAATCAACGACACAAAAAAAAACATTTTTGGGTAGGGAAGACTGACAAAGTATATTATTGTGAAATCAACCACAGAAACAAAAATGACTTTAAGCATTTTAAAGTATTTAAAGGTTTAATTAAAAATTCTAAGTTGTAATTTGAGGTGAAAAGTCCGGAATGTATTTTCCTGAATATGTCTAAAACTTCCGTGGTACTGCTCCTTCCTAGAAATGTCGCTCGTAAGGTAATTTTCTTTTTCTTTCAATCCATTTATAAGATCGTGCAAAACATCTTGGCGTCTATTAACTTAGAACAGCGTGTCGCAGAAAAAAGTTATAGATATATATAGTGTTCTTATACGTTATATATATCGTCACGACATGAATCCCTGAGGGGTTGTCAGAGGCGTTGCAGGTGTGAATTTTGAAATGCAAGTTACAGTCCACACTCGGCATACCCGCGTTTCATCGACGATTATTACGTCCCAACGTAATGGGTGGTTAGCCCTATCGCCGTTCTTCGGGCACAAATACACGCTTTTTAGGGCATGCAGGTTTCCTCACGATGTTTTCCTTCACCGTTCAGCAAGTGGTAAGTATTAAATACTCTGCACATAAATTCCGTAAAACTCATTTGTGCATGCCCGGCTGGGGATCGAACCTGGATCTCAAAGATTGAGAGGCCAGCGTTCTACCCCTGAGCTACCGCCGGCCGCTTTATAGATTATGGATATCAGCGGGAAAATACAGTTGACATGGAGACTGGAGGCATTTGCTCCTAGGTTCAGTCACGCCAAGAATTGTTGCCCTGAATAAAAAAACAGGTCAAGTGCGAGTAGGAGGATCTCGTACCATTCAAACAAGATAGATATAAATAGACTAAATAAGTCGAACTAAATTACAAACCTATCATTACCAACAATATTTAGGAAACACACTGCAAAATTAAATTGATCGAGTATTTGAATACGAAACCCTCAAACTACATTTTAAGTCAATAATTTCAGTTTTTTTTAATAGTTTAATTCATAATAAACATAAAATTTCAAATTCCTCGATAGTTAAGTTTTTGAGACAGAATAGACCCCGTAACAAAAATTATCCAAAACTGACAGCTTTGACGGCCCCCAATTTCTTTATTTCTGAAATAAGAGAGAATAAAAAGTATATTATTATTTGCACTCTACTTGATGAGTTCTAGACAATGACACTCTGTAAGACAGTTAAAGTGAAATTAAATCAACCGACCAAATTCATACTGGATACTCGGTTGGTGATCAGGAACTAGGTTTAGCAATCCTTTTGGCCGAATTCGAAAAATATATTTTTTTGCTTCCTTACTGGTTTGTTTCTGATCACTAACCGAGTCTCCAGTATGAATTTGGTCGGTTAATTTAATTTCAGCTTGTACATAATGTGCCTTACGTTTATATATCCCAAGTCATACTGGAAACTCGGTAAGTGATCAGAACCAAGGTTCAATGACCCTGTTTTCAAAATACGAAAAATATTGTTTGTGCCTCTATACTATACGGCTGATTTTATGTACTTGTTCAAGAAACACCTCGACCATAGATTTAGTGTTATATCTATGACCTCGACTCAATTAGTTTAAGAAGTCTTAATTTTCATTGAACATTGTTCCTGAACACTAAATGAGTCTTCGGTATGAATTAGACAACCGTTTTGTCCTTTGGGTACGGAACCATAAAACTTAAATAAATATATCTTGTTAATTATAATATGCTTTTAACCTTTTTTGAAAACTTTCAATGTTTCTGAAAACTTTAGAAGTTTTCCTGAAAACTTTTTCACAAAAGGAAATTTTCCCAACAATTTTCACCTCTACTCGAAATGCAATCTACTGTACTAAAAGTTGAAACTGATTACAGTTGTTTGTTCATAATCAATTTTTTACCCGATTTAAAAAAAGGAGGAGGTTCTCAAATCGTCTGTGTATATATTATATAATATATTTTTTTGGGTATGTTACTCCATAACTCTGCCATATCCTAACCGATTTGATATTTTTATTGATAGAATTTGCTTTCAGGTAGGTCCTATTTTTGCTTGGCCGTGATCTGATCATGATTGTCAGAGATAAGCAGGAGAACTCCTCAACGGATGATGGCATTCACTCGATACTGAGGTAAATATCTCCGGCATTTCTTAAACGATTTGAAAATCTTTTGTTTTGTTTGGAAGAATTTGCTTCCATATAGGTCCTATTTTAGTTTGGTCGTGATCTGATATGGTATTCAGAAATAGGCAGTGGAACCCTCAATGGATGAAAGCATACCAATCGATTTTGCGGTAAACGCTTTGTACTAGGATGCTGATTGCAGGATTTTACTTGAAAATTGACATATATCGACCTGACCTTCGATCCTGGCCTCATCATCATAGAACTCCTAAATGGATGACAGTAAATAATTTGGGATTTCGGAAATCACTTTGTATCTGTGCGTACATTGCAGGATATTACTTGAAAATTGAGATTATGCTACCTGACCTTCGATCCTGGCCTTATCACCATAGAATAGAACTCCTCAACGGATGACAGCACATAACACGAGATTTCGGCAATCACTTTGTGTGAGTATGCTGATTCCCGGGTTTTACTTGAAAATTAACAGTATGCCCACCTGACCTTCAATCTCGGCCTCATCACCTAGAACTCCTCGATAAATGACAGCACCTAACTCTAAATTGCGGCAATCGCTTTGTGTTAGTGTGTTCATTGTGGGATATTACTTGAAAAATGTCATCGTGCCACGGGACCTTTGAATTTGAAACTACTCAAATGAGGCAATCAGAGTGCTCACTCTAGTCTACTATTTTTCACAATTTAACACGTCAACACTAAAAAGCGTAAATTAAATTTATTAAAAAAAAATTAACAGACTTCCAATATTGTAGCAGACATTCACTAAAAAGTTTAAAATAATTACATACTGACCAATTTGAAGTCGGTTATTACTTTTTTATTAAAAGTTTATTTTAATGATCATCTTTCACTCATTAATATCCACTAAAATAATACAATGCTCAAATTGCCCAACAATAAATGTTAAATTATAAAAAACATTACCGACTATAAACCAAAAGTGATGCCTTTTTTACAGGCAAGCGCCTTTACAGTGAAAAAAGCCTAAAAATCGGTCAGTTACATCAAAATGTCATTTCGAAAACGCAGTTTTTTGCTTGGGCATAAGTAAAAAAAAGTCACCGTAGAGCCATGGGAGTAACCGTATTCGAAAGAGCAGACATTTTTAAGTAGGATGGCATTTCATAACTCAATTTCGTCCAAACTGTCGCTTATGCCCTATTTCCTTTAAACAGTCGAATATATTTATCTTTTTAAAGTCTTCAGCTTAAAATGAATAGAGATGGAACATCCGCAATATTCTTTCTCAACGAAGTGGTTGATCAAATCAATGGTTTTGCATTTAGTAGTTGCGTACATTTCTGAAGCAAATTCGATTTTCCGGGCTTTTTCCGCAACAAAAACATGAAGCTGTGTCTTTAGTACGAGTTCTTTCAAAAACGAATACAAAATAAATAAAGAACTTATGGTCTTATCATCTACCCTATCTATGTTAGTGGAACAGTCTCACACTCGTACACTCTCCATTCACCGACGATTTTTAGGGTTCCGTTGCCAAAGGGTAAGCAACGGGACCCTATTACTAAGACTCCGCTATCCGTCTGTCACTGTATCTCATGTACCGTGATAGTTAGACAGTTGAAATTTTCACAGATGATGTATTTCTGTTGCCGCTATAACAACAAATACTAAAAAACAGAATACAATAAATATTAAAGGGGGCTCCAAACAAACGTGATTTTTTGCTCGTTTTTGTTCGATATTGACTTTAAAAATAAATAATGAAAATGAAATAAAATTAATATTTAAGTGGGGCTCCCATGCAACAGACATGATTTTTTTGCTGTTTTCATAGATAATGGCATGGAACTCTTCGTGCGCGAGTCCGACTCGACCCGGTTTTTAAGTTCCAACGTGCCTACGGGGAGCCTTAGCGCTTTACTTCTGGCACAAATAGCTTCATTGTTATTTTTCACTATCAAATAGTGACAAGTGTACAAACAAAAGTAGAGTAAAAAGTAATTTATTAATTTTACAAACCTTTATCTTGGAGACTGAGACATTTTGATTTTTAGGGTTCCGTAGTACCTGAAACTCCGTTGTCCGTCCGTCCGTCCGTCCGTATGTCACAGCCTCATAACTGTGGCACCGTTAAATGTAAAGATTTGAAATTAGCTACAAAAATAGCATCCCCTTGCATACACAATATGGTGTAAAAAGAAAATTGAAAATTTTTAAATTGTTAAAAATATTTCCATTTTAAAAGTGAGCAAAATTAAAAATAATATCCTAAAAATACAATATGGGTATTAAATTGTAGATATTAAAAAGCTTATTATAAAAATATATACTTAATGCTTTAACCGCGAAACCGGTAAGGGAAATAATATAAATAAGTGGACAAGTACAAGTGTTTATCAAACAAAAAAAACAAAAAATATATATACTTTTACCATAGTTACTGTCACCAACATCGAGAAATCATTGAAAACGACAAAAAAATGCATGTCCCCCCCCCCCTTATTTCCGAAACTGGTGGACCGGAAAAAATTAAAAAATCCTGATAATAGGCCATAACTGGCTTATTACAGGAAAACTATAGCGATTAAAAAAAAGTTGATAACAAATGAGAAATATAAAAAAAATGTAAAATAAATAAAAAAAATCTTTTATAAAAACATAATATGGGTATCAAATTGTAGATATTAAAGATTTCATTATAAAAATATATACTTTTGCTATACTAACTGGCACCAATTTCGAGAAATCTTTGAAAAACTAATGGACCAAAAAAAAAAAAAATCATGGTGATTTGGGATTATATAAAGATTACAGGAAAAATATAACGGTTGAGAAATTCACCATAATAAAATGACAAAATGTAATTTTTCATCCTCGAGTTTTATTTCGAGTACGGTATAAAATATTTGTGTCTCTCTTTTGAGGTACAATCAATTCTTTTTTAAGTTAACATAAACAGTTATGGGCAAGATTTTAAATACTTTTTTCCTGACTGTTCCCAAAACTGTCGAATTACGGAACCCTAGGTATGCAAGTCTGACTCGCACTCGGCCGGTTTTTTTTTTGTAAATGAATTAACAGGTCGTAGCTAAGTATACGTATTATATTAACTGTTGTAACAATGGGCTAAGCCAAGCTTTTTATAATTAAATCTCACATGAATACAAAACAAATCAGAGGTGCAATTGTGTAAGACAATCGTCATCAAATTCGATTGTCATAATGCTATTCGGCTACTCAAATTAGCCCGTTTGACAATTGAAATCGTGTGTTTTTGGTTGTCAACAACAACAACAAAACAAGACAAATATTCATTTGACAGCCAACAATGTACGATTTCAATTGTCAAACGGGCTAATTTGCTTAACCGAATAGCCATATGACAATCAATTTGAATACGATTGTCTTACACAATTGCACCTCCGAGCTTATTTAAATTGATAACATTATCCAACATAGTATGTTCAGCTTATGGGAAATTTAATGAAGTATTTCATAAATACTACATATAATTAGTTACATGATTAAAAGGATATAATAATATTTTAAGGATGACGTTTCATTATAACTCAAACTCAAACTCAAACTCAATTTATTAATAAATAAAATTATTTACAGGTCAATTGTTAGGTTAGGTTATATGATATGACATTCGTTATTTTATTACAATAAATTATACTTTATATTATAATATAATTAAGATATGTAATTTTACGCATAAATATGTTATTAAAGAGTGCGCATACATTCACCTATCAAACTGGGGCGTAATCTTCGGTGAAAGAGGTAGTAACTATTGTTATGTATTGTATTGTTAACAGCTAGGCTGTGAAAGGGGTGAAAACAACCGTGACATGCGCTCGGGGATTTGTTCCGTGAAGATATGTTTTTAGGGTTCCGTACCCAAAGGGTGCCAAACGGGACCCAAGCCTTCATTTAGAATAATTTTAATTTAATTTAACCTTTTATAGAACAAGTTTAGTTTTAGATTAAATAGTTTTTAGTGTTTTATGTTATTGAATTAAGTATTTTTATGTTTTATTTGTGTTATTTAAGTTGATCTTTAATTGTATGATTTATTAAATTAATTATCAAAATAAGCTTACAGACTAAATACGTCCAATTCGCTTATTTGCTACTTTACAAATACATATTATACATACATGGATTAAATATATGACAAATAAACAGACTAAGTTATCAAGTAACAGTGCTTATCTTAAATAAGGTTGCACACAAAGCTTTCGCTATCTGTCTGTCCGTCCGTCTGTCACGGGGCTCTATAGGTAGAAAGTTAAAACAAAATTCTATTATAAATACATATATCTATTATAAAGACGGTAATACGTACAAGTTTAAATTTCTCACACATTATTGCACAGACTCTAAACTAATACACCAAATAATAAAATTAGGGTTACTCAGAGGGCACTGTCAGGTGTTACCATTTTAGCGCCTTGTTTTTTGTCGCTTTAATGTTATATTTAAAGCATCTTTATTATTGTTATGCATGTTCTTAGGGTGCCGTACCCGTATTGTGTGGTGGTACGGAACCCTCCGTGCGCGAACCGACTCGCAATTGGCCAAATTTTGTAATTTTGTATCACTCAATATTAAACCCTTTATTGTCCAAAATAAACACAAATAAATACAATCTAGAAAAAGCAAAAATTAAAAGCAAATGAGGACTACATTTACTACAGCAAACTTCTTACCGGCAACCATACATGACTGTTTTTTTTATTATTATATATATTACTATTATAGCCTTTCTACCGCGGCTCCGTCCGCGTTTATTCAGTTTCTACTCCGTTTTCGGTTTGGATATTATTTTATCACCACCTCTTAAGGCCTTTAATTATATTAACCATGGCCATTAGGATGAAAATTTAAAAAACCGCATTCAAGTCCGTTGAGTGGCTCTCGGGTTAAAATGGAATATAAGGTATACAGGCAGACAAACAAAAATGTACAATGTACAACACGACTCCTTTACTAATTCATTATTAGTATATAATTAAATAAGATACCCTTTTTAGGGTTCCGTAGTCCGACAAGGAACCCTTATAGTTTCGCCATGTCCGTCGGTCCGTCTGTCCGTCTGTCCGCGGCTTAGCTCAGAGGCTATTAGTACTACAAAGCTGTTATTTGGCATGGATTTACGCATTAATCACGCCGATAAAATGGTAAAATAAAACCTCTACACCATTTTTTTGGGGTATTTTCACGTAAATTGGGGATGATTTTTTTTTCTCGTATATCCGCTCCTAGGTACCTCTGTGAACGTTTCACCTTTATTACTGAACGTGGGCGTGAAATGCGCACGTTCAATAGTGGAAGACTAGCCATTCCCGTAAACAAAACAGGTTTTTACAGTTACTCATTTACGGTACACGCTGCAAGACTGTGGAACCGATTGCCTTTGTCAATACAGACATTGAAAAATATAAAATTATTTAAAATTAAAGTAAAGGAATTTTTCTCCGCAGAATACTCATCAAAGTAGAACTCAAATATGCAGTATTATAATATTTGTATGTTTATTTATTATATGTATGTAGGTATGTATTAGTATGTTCATGTATTGTATATGTAAGTTTATGTCTTAGATAAGTCTATTTAGATATATATTTTTAGCTTGATCTTTCCTCACTGATTAGCATTTACTCCTTCCTTTTTATTCTGTCAACTATCTTTCTGTTTGCTTGCAAAGGTTGCCTGGAAGATATTGCTGTTAGCAATAAGTGCCGCCTTTGTACACCATGTTTGATTGTTTTGATATTTTGTATTGATTTTATTGTATGTGCAAAAAGTGTTATAAATAAATAAATAAATAACCCTAGAGTGTGGGGTATCGTTGGATGGGTCGTTCAAAAAGATTATGGGTGTGTGAAAAACATTTTTCGATTTAAGGATCCATTGGCGAAATATTAAGCTTTAAACTGCCAATTTTTGTTGGAGTCAAGTGTTCTCCCTCCTGCCGGCTAAACGGTTGTTTATAAATATGTGAATAAATTCACAGAAGTAGTAGAATATATAATTAAGCTAAACTCTCACAGCTATGTAGGCTTTACAGGTTTACGAGTACAGGTCGCGCCAAATTTTAGTCCCCTCTACATAAACACGACAATAATGTATGGGCCGTTCTTCGGGAGAGCAACTTCGGAGCGGACTAGAAGTTTGGCGCGATCTGTATTAGTATACCAACTTATAAAATGTACTAGGCAACTACGGAACCCTACACTGCGCGTGACCCAACACGCACTTGGCCGGTTTTTTTTAACAGTTATATTTTATAATAACGGTTTTTAGTTTATAAACAATCATTTGTTAATGTCAATACATTCGTAGATCTTTGCTAGAAGCATTTGAAGTATTGTCTCTTTGCATTTACAAAGAAGCTCGCTTGATGCATTAGGAAAGCTTGAACTTTTGTTTTTACTTGAATCTTTACTTTATTCTTTCTCACAATGTTTAAAGTTCGTACTTTATCTACTATTTATCTGTATGTTTCCCACCAAGCCAATTTTAAGTTAAAAAAGTCTGTATGAATTTAATGTCGTTGCAGATTGTTTCCTTATACAGATATATTAAAATAATTTTTATATGAAATTGCGGTTTCAACGCAATTTGAATTAAAATTAAACTTTTTTGGCACAATATAACATTCTTAATTTGAAAAATGTACACCATTTTTTGTTTGACTTTCAATTGGACGTAGTTTAGCAAAAACGTTCTAAACCACACGAAGCTAGTTTTGAGATATTGACTTTTGAAGTTTATTTTGTAGCAGGTGATTCTATGATTTGGGTTAGAAATTGCCGTTTTAACGCAATTTGTATTAAAATTAAACTTTTTTGACACAATATAACATTCTTAATTTGAAAAATGTACACCATTTTTTGTTTGACTTTCAATTGGACGTAGTTTAGCAAAAACATTCTAAACCACACGAAGCTAGTTTTGAGATATTGACTTTTGAAGTGTATTTTGGAGCAGAGGATTCTATGGTTTGGGTTAGAAAACTATAGCTATATTTTCGCACACATAACCGATTGCTTGAATTGTTTTTGATATATGAAAATTTGGCACCAGCTGATCGCTTTGGTATACATAACTCATTTTTGTCTGTATTGTGGATTAGAAAGTTTTTGCTAAACTACGTCGTTGTTGTTTATTCAGATTTTAAAGTGAACATGAATACATTGAAAATTTTAGTTATATTTTAAATACGAGTTCCGAAGAGCTAAAGCAGCAGAAACAGCTCTCAAATATCAATGCTGTGTTTGAAGCTACGAGTTGTAGAAAGAGAAATGCACCGTGCGTTTTTGGTTTAATCGCTTTCGTAGTGGAATTGAAGCATGAACTTCGAGGAAGTGAAATAAAATGAAATTAATACTTTATTTCCTCAACGTAGCTACATAAATACCCTTATCGCACGTTGGGATTTATTAAGTACATATTTAAAACGATAAAATTTTAAAGAGGAAAAATACAATATATTATTAATTGAAATAGGCGTTACCTTGCGGAAGTCCATCACTAAGTAAAGGATATATGAATATAATTTGCAATATTCCGCTAAACAATTCTTGTCGTGCTATTCAAAATGCAGACTCGTGCACCGCCCGCCCGCCCGCATAAAAACATGCAACAAGCAAGCAATACAAGCAAAGCAATCTTAAATAACAAGCAAGAAAACTTATCGACACGTGTTTCGCCTCTGAACGAGGCATCCTCGGGATGTGTTGCTAGCCCGGCTTCTCCGCAGCAACTGATGTGTTGCTCGCCCAGCCGCTCCGCAGCAACTGATGTTGTTCGCCCGACAGCTCAGCAGCTAGTGACGAGCCGCCGACCGAAACTCGCCTTTTATACACCGGCCTGACTAGTTGTTTGGTGGGGAAAATGGGGAGACGAAAACATGCGTAACAGTGGGGTAGTGGTAAAGTTAGTTTGTTCGTTTAGTAAATCAGGGTTATTCTTGTTTTTTAGTATTTCTAATTGTTCTAACACACACATTCTTAAACCTTTTTTACAAATATGTTTTACTTCAAATGAATGGTTATCAGGCAAACTATGACCGGACTCTAATAGATGTTTTGCAAAGTGTGATTTTTCAGGATGATTATTTCTATGGGCTGAGATATGTTCTTTGTACCTAGTTTCAAAACTGCGACCTGTTTGACCTACATAGACACCGTTACAATCATTGCAAGACAATTTGTAAATACCAGACTGTTGTTTTTTATCTAATTTGTCCTTACCATTGCAAATACGCTTTATCTTATTTTTGGTTCTGAATGCAACGCGAACACCACAACGCCGAAAAATCTTCGCAACCCGTTCAGAAATTGGACCTAGATAAGTTATGCTTGTTTTATATTTCTGAACACTCGTACTTTCAGGCTGTAAAGCAGACAAACTGTTTCTAATAATGATATTCTGTTTTTTGTGGACTAATCTATCAACCATTTTTGCACTATACCCGTTATTCACAGCAATCTGATATATTATGTTGAGTTCTTTTTCAAAGTTGTCAGGACTTAGAGGCACCGTCATCAATCTGTGAACATAACAACGAAATGCTGCAAGCTTATGTTCCCAAGGGTGACAAGATGAAGAAGGTATTACAGTATCGGTGTGTGTTGGCTTGCGGTATATTTGAAATTCATGTTTATTCTGTGCCCGAGTAATCGTTAAATCTAGAAAATTAAGGGAGTTTTCTTGTTCGACTTCTAATTTAAATTTTATTTTGGGGTGAATTTTGTTCAATTTGTCAACAAATACATCGAGCTGTCTACCAGTACCAGTCCAGCAAATAATGATGTCATCAACGTATCTGTAATAATACAAAATATTCGAACTACTGACAATGTGTTTGTTCTCAAAACTATCCATGAAAATATCGGCCATTAATGGACTTAAGGGTGAACCCATCGCTAAACCTTCTTTCTGCATATAGAATCTATCATTGAATTTGAAATAATTTTGACGCATGCAAACTGATGCAAGGCTAATGAGGTCATCAATTTCGTTGGTGTGAAGACGTTGTTTTTCTAGTAAATTTCTAATAACAATCAAACACTCATCGGAAGGAACATTGGTAAACAAGCTATCTACATCTAAAGATATCAACTTCGCATTAGAGGGCAAATGGACATTCTGAATTTTTGATATTAAGTCATCTTTGTTCCTAAGACAATAAATGGGCTTGAAGGCAGTTTTTTCTATCAAAATATGATTTAACCGTTTTGACAAATCATAAGCTGGAGCACCTATATAAGAGACAACCGGACGAACTGGAATATTATCTTTATGAATTTTTGGCAAACCGTACAAAGCTGGAGCTACAGGGTTCATAGGAAGTAATTTTGCTTTATAGTGAGAATTGTCTGGAAAAACAAAGGAGGTGTTGTTGACGGCTAATTTTAACTCTGCTTGAAATTTCTTAGTTGGATCTGAATTAAGAGGAACAAAGGCGTCACCCTGAATAACATCATTTACCTTTATATTATAGTCATCACGATTCATTATTACTACTGTGTTGCCCTTATCGGCCTTGGAAATCACTAAGTTATTTTCGTTGACCCTACTCTGAACAGATTTAAATATTGCTAGTTCCGGATTAATTTTGAGACTTGATGAGACAACAGACTCTTGAATTTCATGCGTAACCAAACTCTTCACAATATTGTCTTGCTTAGAAACAATTGCAGTAATCTCAGCATCAACAGCTAAATTTTCTAATTAATTTTGGGACAAACTAGAAGGAATATTATATTTTAAACCCTTTTCTAAAAGAGACATCTCAATATTAGGAAAAACAACATTAGTTAAATTTTTTACTCGAGGGTAGAATGAAGAAGTTGATGAATTTTGCACAGGCTGTCGACTAAAATCGTTATTACACTGTATTAATCTATCTAACTTACTTTTCTGAATGAGATACTTCTCGTGCACAACCTTCGATGCCAAATCTCTAGCCTTTCTATCCAAGCTGTCAAATTCAGTGCTGTGTAAAGAAAAAGTTAATTCAGTATGGAGAACTTTGAGATGAGTTTTAAGGTTATTTCTTACCGAAAACCAATACCTTATTTCTTCATTCAACCAAGCCAATTGTGCTCTTCTAATAGCTAAAAATGAAGACCTAGTGTGTGTGTTACAACGAATATTAAGTTTTATGTAGTTGGGGATAACTTGATTTTTCTTACATTGTTGATTAAACCAAACATTCTGTGCGGCTATTCTGTGTAATTTGGTAAGTTTAACATACAATTTCGCCTGTTCAGCTATGCTTGCTGACCTAAGATGATTAATTGAAATAGGCGTTACCTTGCGGAAGTCCATCACTAAGTAAAGGATATATGAATATAATTTGCAATATTCCGCTAAACAATTCTTGTCGTGCTATTCAAAATGCAGACTCGTGCACCGCCCGCCCGCCCGCATAAAAACATGCAACAAGCAAGCAATACAAGCAAAGCAATCTTAAATAACAAGCAAGAAAACTTATCGACACGTGTTTCGCCTCTGAACGAGGCATCCTCGGGATGTGTTGCTAGCCCGGCTTCTCCGCAGCAACTGATGTGTTGCTCGCCCAGCCGCTCCGCAGCAACTGATGTTGTTCGCCCGACAGCTCAGCAGCTAGTGACGAGCCGCCGACCGAAACTCGCCTTTTATACACCGGCCTGACTAGTTGTTTGGTGGGGAAAATGGGGAGACGAAAACATGCGTAACAGTGGGGTAGTGGTAAAGTTAGTTTGTTCGTTTAGTAAATCAGGGTTATTCTTGTTTTTTAGTATTTCTAATTGTTCTAACACACACATTCTTAAACCTTTTTTACAAATATGTTTTACTTCAAATGAATGGTTATCAGGCAAACTATGACCGGACTCTAATAGATGTTTTGCAAAGTGTGATTTTTCAGGATGATTATTTCTATGGGCTGAGATATGTTCTTTGTACCTAGTTTCAAAACTGCGACCTGTTTGACCTACATAGACACCGTTACAATCATTGCAAGACAATTTGTAAATACCAGACTGTTGTTTTTTATCTAATTTGTCCTTACCATTGCAAATACGCTTTATCTTATTTTTGGTTCTGAATGCAACGCGAACACCACAACGCCGAAAAATCTTCGCAACCCGTTCAGAAATTGGACCTAGATAAGTTATGCTTGTTTTATATTTCTGAACACTCGTACTTTCAGGCTGTAAAGCAGACAAACTGTTTCTAATAATGATATTCTGTTTTTTGTGGACTAATCTATCAACCATTTTTGCACTATACCCGTTATTCACAGCAATCTGATATATTATGTTGAGTTCTTTTTCAAAGTTGTCAGGACTTAGAGGCACCGTCATCAATCTGTGAACATAACAACGAAATGCTGCAAGCTTATGTTCCCAAGGGTGACAAGATGAAGAAGGTATTACAGTATCGGTGTGTGTTGGCTTGCGGTATATTTGAAATTCATGTTTATTCTGTGCCCGAGTAATCGTTAAATCTAGAAAATTAAGGGAGTTTTCTTGTTCGACTTCTAATTTAAATTTTATTTTGGGGTGAATTTTGTTCAATTTGTCAACAAATACATCGAGCTGTCTACCAGTACCAGTCCAGCAAATAATGATGTCATCAACGTATCTGTAATAATACAAAATATTCGAACTACTGACAATGTGTTTGTTCTCAAAACTATCCATGAAAATATCGGCCATTAATGGACTTAAGGGTGAACCCATCGCTAAACCTTCTTTCTGCATATAGAATCTATCATTGAATTTGAAATAATTTTGACGCATGCAAACTGATGCAAGGCTAATGAGGTCATCAATTTCGTTGGTGTGAAGACGTTGTTTTTCTAGTAAATTTCTAATAACAATCAAACACTCATCGGAAGGAACATTGGTAAACATGCTATCTACATCTAAAGATATCAACTTCGCATTAGAGGGCAAATGGACATTCTGAATTTTTGATATTAAGTCATCTTTGTTCCTAAGACAATAAATGGGCTTGAAGGCAGTTTTTTCTATCAAAATATGATTTAACCGTTTTGACAAATCATAAGCTGGAGCACCTATATAAGAGACAACCGGACGAACTGGAATATTATCTTTATGAATTTTTGGCAAACCGTACAAAGCTGGAGCTACAGGGTTCATAGGAAGTAATTTTGCTTTATAGTGAGAATTGTCTGGAAAAACAAAGGAGGTGTTGTTGACGGCTAATTTTAACTCTGCTTGAAATTTCTTAGTTGGATCTGAATTAAGAGGAACAAAGGCGTCACCCTGAATAACATCATTTACCTTTATATTATAGTCATCACGATTCATTATTACTACTGAAAGTACGAGTGTTCAGAAATATAAAACAAGCATAACTTATCTAGGTCCAATTTCTGAACGGGTTGCGAAGATTTTTCGGCGTTGTGGTGTTCGCGTTGCATTCAGAACCAAAAATAAGATAAAGCGTATTTGCAATGGTAAGGACAAATTAGATAAAAAACAACAGTCTGGTATTTACAAATTGTCTTGCAATGATTGTAACGGTGTCTATGTAGGTCAAACAGGTCGCAGTTTTGAAACTAGGTACAAAGAACATATCTCAGCCCATAGAAATAATCATCCTGAAAAATCACACTTTGCAAAACATCTATTAGAGTCCGGTCATAGTTTGCCTGATAACCATTCATTTGAAGTAAAACATATTTGTAAAAAAGGTTTAAGAATGTGTGTGTTAGAACAATTAGAAATACTAAAAAACAAGAATAACCCTGATTTACTAAACGAACAAACTAACTTTACCACTACCCCACTGTTACGCATGTTTTCGTCTCCCCATTTTCCCCACCAAACAACTAGTCAGGCCGGTGTATAAAAGGCGAGTTTCGGTCGGCGGCTCGTCACTAGCTGCTGAGCTGTCGGGCGAACAACATCAGTTGCTGCGGAGCGGCTGGGCGAGCAACACATCAGTTGCTGCGGAGAAGCCGGGCTAGCAACACATCCCGAGGATGCCTCGTTCAGAGGCGAAACACGTGTCGATAAGTTTTCTTGCTTGTTATTTAAGATTGCTTTGCTTGTATTGCTTGCTTGTTGCATGTTTTTATGCGGGCGGGCGGGCGGTGCACGAGTCTGCATTTTGAATAGCACGACAAGAATTGTTTAGCGGAATATTGCAAATTATATTCATATATCCTTTACTTAGTGATGGACTTCCGCAAGGTAACGCCTATTTCAATTAATCATCTTAGGTCAGCAAGCATAGCTGAACAGGCGAAATTGTATGTTAAACTTACCAAATTACACAGAATAGCCGCACAGAATGTTTGGTTTAATCAACAATGTAAGAAAAATCAAGTTATCCCCAACTACATAAAACTTAATATTCGTTGTAACACACACACTAGGTCTTCATTTTTAGCTATTAGAAGAGCACAATTGGCTTGGTTGAATGAAGAAATAAGGTATTGGTTTTCGGTAAGAAATAACCTTAAAACTCATCTCAAAGTTCTCCATACTGAATTAACTTTTTCTTTACACAGCACTGAATTTGACAGCTTGGATAGAAAGGCTAGAGATTTGGCATCGAAGGTTGTGCACGAGAAGTATCTCATTCAGAAAAGTAAGTTAGATAGATTAATACAGTGTAATAACGATTTTAGTCGACAGCCTGTGCAAAATTCATCAACTTCTTCATTCTACCCTCGAGTAAAAAATTTAACTAATGTTGTTTTTCCTAATATTGAGATGTCTCTTTTAGAAAAGGGTTTAAAATATAATATTCCTTCTAGTTTGTCCCAAAATTCATTAGAAAATTTAGCTGTTGATGCTGAGATTACTGCAATTGTTTCTAAGCAAGACAATATTGTGAAGAGTTTGGTTACGCATGAAATTCAAGAGTCTGTTGTCTCATCAAGTCTCAAAATTAATCCGGAACTAGCAATATTTAAATCTGTTCAGAGTAGGGTCAACGAAAATAACTTAGTGATTTCCAAGGCCGATAAGGGCAACACAGTAGTAATAATGAATCGTGATGACTATAATATAAAGGTAAATGATGTTATTCAGGGTGACGCCTTTGTTCCTCTTAATTCAGATCCAACTAAGAAATTTCAAGCAGAGTTAAAATTAGCCGTCAACAACACCTCCTTTGTTTTTCCAGACAATTCTCACTATAAAGCAAAATTACTTCCTATGAACCCTGTAGCTCCAGCTTTGTACGGTTTGCCAAAAATTCATAAAGATAATATTCCAGTTCGTCCGGTTGTCTCTTATATAGGTGCTCCAGCTTATGATTTGTCAAAACGGTTAAATCATATTTTGATAGAAAAAACTGCCTTCAAGCCCATTTATTGTCTTAGGAACAAAGATGACTTAATATCAAAAATTCAGAATGTCCATTTGCCCTCTAATGCGAAGTTGATATCTTTAGATGTAGATAGCTTGTTTACCAATGTTCCTTCCGATGAGTGTTTGATTGTTATTAGAAATTTACTAGAAAAACAACGTCTTCACACTAACGAAATTGATGACCTCATTAGCCTTGCATCAGTTTGCATGCGTCAAAATTATTTCAAATTCAATGATAGATTCTATATGCAGAAAGAAGGTTTAGCGATGGGTTCACCCTTAAGTCCATTAATGGCCGATATTTTCATGGATAGTTTTGAGAACAAACACATTGTCAGTAGTTCGAATATTTTGTATTATTACAGATACGTTGATGACATCATTATTTGCTGGACTGGTACTGGTAGACAGCTCGATGTATTTGTTGACAAATTGAACAAAATTCACCCCAAAATAAAATTTAAATTAGAAGTCGAACAAGAAAACTCCCTTAATTTTCTAGATTTAACGATTACTCGGGCACAGAATAAACATGAATTTCAAATATACCGCAAGCCAACACACACCGATACTGTAATACCTTCTTCATCTTGTCACCCTTGGGAACATAAGCTTGCAGCATTTCGTTGTTATGTTCACAGATTGATGACGGTGCCTCTAAGTCCTGACAACTTTGAAAAAGAACTCAACATAATATATCAGATTGCTGTGAATAACGGGTATAGTGCAAAAATGGTTGATAGATTAGTCCACAAAAAACAGAATATCATTATTAGAAACAGTTTGTCTGCTTTACAGCCTGAAAGTACGAGTGTTCAGAAATATAAAACAAGCATAACTTATCTAGGTCCAATTTCTGAACGGGTTGCGAAGATTTTTCGGCGTTGTGGTGTTCGCGTTGCATTCAGAACCAAAAATAAGATAAAGCGTATTTGCAATGGTAAGGACAAATTAGATAAAAAACAACAGTCTGGTATTTACAAATTGTCTTGCAATGATTGTAACGGTGTCTATGTAGGTCAAACAGGTCGCAGTTTTGAAACTAGGTACAAAGAACATATCTCAGCCCATAGAAATAATCATCCTGAAAAATCACACTTTGCAAAACATCTATTAGAGTCCGGTCATAGTTTGCCTGATAACCATTCATTTGAAGTAAAACATATTTGTAAAAAAGGTTTAAGAATGTGTGTGTTAGAACAATTAGAAATACTAAAAAACAAGAATAACCCTGATTTACTAAACGAACAAACTAACTTTACCACTACCCCACTGTTACGCATGTTTTCGTCTCCCCATTTTCCCCACCAAACAACTAGTCAGGCCGGTGTATAAAAGGCGAGTTTCGGTCGGCGGCTCGTCACTAGCTGCTGAGCTGTCGGGCGAACAACATCAGTTGCTGCGGAGCGGCTGGGCGAGCAACACATCAGTTGCTGCGGAGAAGCCGGGCTAGCAACACATCCCGAGGATGCCTCGTTCAGAGGCGAAACACGTGTCGATAAGTTTTCTTGCTTGTTATTTAAGATTGCTTTGCTTGTATTGCTTGCTTGTTGCATGTTTTTATGCGGGCGGGCGGGCGGTGCACGAGTCTGCATTTTGAATAGCACGACAAGAATTGTTTAGCGGAATATTGCAAATTATATTCATATATCCTTTACAATATATTAAATTAAGTTTTGGGTTTGCTTGTATTTAATAAGCCAACACAATTTTTTAAAATTGAAATTCATGTTCTTTTCCACTGTATTTATTTTAATTTACCTAACCGGTTTCACTATTATAGCGTTTACAGTTATGTAAATAAAATAAATACAGTTGACAAGTACAAGTGTATTTTAATCAAAATGTATCGAAAGTTCCACCAAGTGTCAACAATCACAAGCAACAACTTAACACAATCTTGTCCATGCCCGAACCAGGTAAGGGTAGTAAATATTCCCCAAAAAGGGCTGCATATAAGTTCAGATTTAGCACCTCATTTTGCATCAGTCAGAATTGAACTCTACGACGTTTCCTTTTGGTACAAAATAGCGCACTCTCAGTCGTGGCTGTTACGACCAAAAAGAAGTGTTTCAGAAGCGCCCACAAAAATGTGCGTTTTTATTTAATAACTCTGCTCATGGATGCAATTTTTAAAATTTCCTAAGAAATAAAATGAAAATATTTATTTTATAAAATAGATGCATAAAGTATTCGTTCTACAGGTCAAAGTTAATATTTACAAAAACAATAGAATATGAAAAAAATAATAATTCGGGAAATACATAACAAAAAATATTTAGGTTGGGTTACTTAAATGTAACAAAATATAAACCTGCATAAAATAAAGAAATATAGGAATAAAAATATTATATATAAATAATGCAATGAACAAATAAGTTGATCAATAAACCATAAATAAAAATAATGCCTAACCATTCGATTAGTCTTGCTAAGAAGAAGGGCAAGAAACTTAGCAAGATCCTTTTTTTTATTATCATAATATTTATACAACTTTGTTTTAGTAGAGAGATAGAAAGTACAGGATAAGAGAAAGTCGGATAATCGGGCCCAAAGTTGAGTTAAATAATATTTATTTATTTATTTAGGAACACCAACAATAAATACAACAAACTTAAAATTTAAACGCTATTTGTTTTCTGAATTAAAAGCATCCACGTCATATTTAAAACAAAACGAAATTATTTAATAGATTATCTCTTTATCCTCCTGTTCTGTCACTCCTATCATTTCTTGCAGTCGGAATAAATTTAATATATCTATCTTCAAAATATAATTTTGAAAACAATTATTGTATTGCAACAACCCTTGGCCTTTAAATCTATCTACAATAATTAAGTATATTGTCTGAAAGACTAAGTATTTCCTTTGGTATTTTATTGTAAAAACGAACACTGTGACAAACAAAGGAAGTACTTGTTTTGTAAAGTCTCAATTCTGCACCTCTAATGGACGGAGAGCTAGTGACCAAATCGGTCATGTGGCTTCAGCTGTATTGAAACTCCGTTAGCTACTTCCCTGAACAACCTTTTCCCATAATCTCCGTGCTGGCAGGCCGCGGGCGGTGGGTGCGGGTGTAGTGGGGTGGGGAAAAAAAAGAAAAAAAATGTGGGCTCAGCGGCTCTAATTTTTTTTCAAACAGTTGCTCTGTACTCCATGTGCACCCAAAAAAAATTTTAAATCGGTCGGGTGGTGGGAAGGGGTTGCCAGCGTTAATTAAAAGTACCAAAATAATAATAATTTTCATGTGGGCTCAGCTGTATTGGCTTTTTTTCTGACGCGAGATTAATTAATATGTGAGCCCCGAAAAAATAGCCATGCAAAAATATCGGTGGAAAGGTATCGAAAAAAATTGTTGAAATCGTTGGATTTCGTTCAAAAATGAGCTGAGGAGAAGGCAAAAGCGGACGTGGAGGGGATGTCAGCCGGCGAACGCGTCAGCGCACTCACGGCGCGTCGATTTTGTTCGGCTAACAGAGAGTAGCCGCTGTCCTTCTCGCACCCGTTGAACGGGGAAACCCAAACTTTCCGAACTAGCAGCTGCTGCAGCTGTGCGTCTACGCATTTTCATAGAAATTAACCTTATTTTTATTCGTGCGAAAAAATATTCCCTGCTTCTATGCCCTTTTTTGTCCATTATTATTTACGAAAAATATTCTATTTATTTATTCATTTTTATGTATGCAAAATATTAATTCAATTTTTTTTTTCTCTTAACTATTCATGCAATAAATTTTTCTCGGTATTATTTATGCGAACAATTTTATTCATTTTTATTCCCCTTTTTATTCATTATTTTTATGCAAAATATTCTATTTATTTGTATTCCTTTATTTATTCATTTTATGTATGCAAAAAATTTTATTCAATTTTATTTCTTTTCATTATTATTTACGCAAAATATTCTATTCATTTATATTCCTTTATTTATTCATTTTAATTCCTTATTTTATTCATTATTATTCATGTGAAAAAATTATAAACTATCATTCAATTGGCAGGGGGCTGATGAGCGTGCTGTCCAATATTTGATTGTCAGCTGTTTCTTCTTATTCGTCAGTATCTTGTTCATTTTATTTGAATTATTATTTTCATTTTATTTGAAGCATTATTTTCATTTTATTAGAATTTTGATGAATGGGGATTTCCACCGGCGAGTGCGTCTAGTCTGTTTGTCTAGTCTTTATTGCATGAATAATAAAAAGAAAAAAAAATTGAATTATATTGTTGCATAAATAAAAATGAATAAATCAAGAAATATAAATAAATAGAATATTTTTCGTAAATAATAATGGACAAAAAAAGGCATAGAAGCAGGGAATATTTTTTCGCACGAATAAAAATAAGGTTAATTTCTATGAAAATGCGTAGACGCACAGCTGAAGCAGCTGCTAGTTGCTTCAGCTGTGCGTCTACGCATTTTGTTGAGAAGGACAGCGGCTACCCTCTGTTAGCCGAACAAAATAGACGCGCCGTGAGTGCGCTGACGCGTTCGCCGGCTGACAGCCCCTCCACGTCCGCTTTTGCCTTGTCGTCAGCTCATTTTCTAACGAAATCCAACGATTTCAACAATTTTTTTCGATATCTTCCCACCAATATTTTTGCATGGCTATTTTTTTGGGGCTCACATATTAATTAATCTCGCGTCAGAAAAAAAGCCAATACAGCTGAGCCCACATGAAAATTATTATTATTTTGGTACTTTTAATTAACGCTGGCAACCCCTTCCCACCACCCGATCGATTTAAATTTTTTTTTGGGTGCACAGGGAGTACAGAGCAACTGTTTGAAGAAAAAATTAAAGCCGCTGAGCCCACATTTTTTTTATTTTTTTTCCCCACCCCACTACACCCGCACCCACCGCTCGCGGCCTGCCAGCACGGAGATTATGGGAAAAGGTTGTTCAGGGAAGTAGCTAACGGAGTTTCAATACAGCTGAAGCTACATGACCAATTTGGTCGCTAGATCTTAGACTATAACGTGGAGAACATATCGAGCTCGATAACGCTCGATAAAATGCTCTGTCTCACTCTGTTGATCTACCTAAAGAGGGACAGATAGTGGTATATCCAGCAGGACGTCATTGTCATTGTCTACCATGTGAGAGGTGCTGCTAGTCTAGCATAGCAAACCATATCGAGCTCGATAGCACTTGATACAGTGCTCTGTCTCACTCTGTTGATCTACCTAAAGAGGGACAGATAGTGGTATATCCAGCAGGACGTCATTGTCATTGTCTACCATGTGAGAGGTGCTGCTAGTCTAGCATAGCAAACCATATCGAGCTCGATAGCACTTGATACAGTGCTCTGTCTCACTCTGTTGATCTACCTAAAGAGGGACAGATAGTGGTATATCCTGCTGTCAGAGTTCCATATTGTCTACCATGTTAGAGGTGCTGCTAGTCTAGCATAGCAAACCATATCGAGCTCGATAGCACTTGATACAGTGCTCTGTCTCACTCTGTTGATCTACCTCAATTCAATTCAATTCAATTCATTTTATTCATCTTTCGACATTATCATGTACTTAGATACGTCAATTCATTTTATACAATAAATATTTTATGTTATCTTGTATAGTATGCTATACAGTAACTTAAATAATAACATTTAATAATAATAATAATTCAAACATTCAGATAAATCTTATAAATAAAACGGATTACTTTTAAGTAACAGTGTCAAATTAATTCTACATCACAAATGAAAATATTTTTATGAGCCAAAGCCTCGTTAATTGTATAATAGGTCTTATCAATAAGTTGCTTCCTAATTGTATTGCAAAATGACTCGTGTTTCAAAGCACATATTTCCTTCGGAATCTGATTAAATAATTTTATACCTTGACACAAGTAGCTTTTAGTCAATTTAGCCAATCTACGACTGGGAAGAGCCAACTTTTCCCTATTTCTGGTGTTGTGGCTGTGGATATCTCCCATTCTGGTCAAAGTAGACAAATTATTTTTAACGTAAAGAATACACTGATATATGTACTCTCCTATCATTGTCATGACACCTATTTTTCTAAATTCTTTTTTGCAGGAATCTCGGGACTTAAGACTTAAAATATTTCTTACTGCTCTTTTTTGCAGAGTAAATACTCGACTCGCATCAGCAGCCGTCCCCCAAAAAACTACACCGTATGTCATAATGGAGTGAAAGTATGCAAAATAGACACACCTAGCCGCTTTTATTCCGCCCAATTCTTTTATCTTCTTTATTGCATATGTAGCAGAACTAAGTTTTTTCGTGAGAGCTTCTATTTGAGGGGCCCATGTTAGTTTAGCATCTAGATAAACACCTAGAAATTTTACCGTATTGGTGGTAGCAACTTTCAGTTTATCAAGAACATCTTGTACTGGTTCTGGAATTTGATTAAATCTTGGCCCAAGAGCAAACCGGATAACATTTGTTTTATCAACATTTAATAACATGTTATTTACAGAAAACCATTCCTTCATACTCGTGATCACTATTTCTATTTTATTTAAAATATTTTTGTCATTTTGGTCTTTGATTATCAAACTTGTGTCATCCGCAAACGTAACAATGTCAATGTGATCTTCAGTAATGGCTGCTGAAATGTCATTAATATATATAAGGAATAATAATGGCCTTAAAATAGAGCCCTGTGGGACTCCAAGCTTTATTTATTTTTGGTCTGATCTGTATCCATTAAGTTCAGTCACTTGCTGCCTGTTTGTTAGATAGGATTTAAAAATTTCTAGCTCACTGTCTCTAATGCCATAGTGTTCCAATTTAGCTAAAAGGATATCGTGAGAAACACAATCAAATGCTTTAGATAGGTCACAGAAAACCCCATAAGTCTTCTGTGACCCATCCAGTGCCAAAAGAACATCCTGCACAAGAGCCATAATAGCATGTTTTGTAGACTTTGACTTTTGGAAACCAAACTGTCTTTTGTTAAAAAGTTCATTTTCTACCATAAAGTTAGTTAATTCATCCGCGATGTATTTTTCAAAAATCTTACTGTAAGACGGAAGAACACATACAGGTCGATACCTATTAGGATCCGTGGTTGGACCCTGTTTGTGGATTGGTACTACCTTGGCAACTTTCATTTCATTAGGAAAATATTTTTGTCTAATACAGTCACTGATTACTTGAATGAATGAATGAATGAATGAATAGACACTTTATTGTACACACGAAATAAAATTAAATAATAAAACGTAAAGAATACACAGTATTGCACAAAGGCGGGCTTATTACTAAGAGCAATTTCTTCCAACCAACCTTTGGGTGGTGAAGAAATAATTATTAATAAAATATACAGGTGGGACAAACAAATAAATATTTGATAAGGAAAACAATAACCAATAAAGTGAATCTACATAACTAAATCTACATCTTACTATTACTTATTTATATACTTACTTATTTATTACTTCCTGGAGGGGTAAAGCAATTTCTGTATCCAGTTTTTTTAGCAATTTTGGTGTTATATACCAGTAATCATAAGAAGCCTTAGGTTTTATATTCTTAATAATTTTAATTATTTGCTGCATATTCATATGTTTTAGTTTAAATGTAACAGATTGTCGAGGTATGTAATTACCAAGGAGAACCATAGAATGGTCTAAAGATGATTTTAAGTCCTTAGTGATGTTCTTCGCAATTTGTACAAAAAAATCATTTAAGTAATTACTTATTTCCATCGGATCTGTCAAAAGTCTACTATTGGTGTCATATAATTTTTCACATGTATTTATATCTCTACAATTTTTTCCAGTTTCCTCCTTTATTATTTGCCAAACACATTTAATTTTATTATCAGCATTACTAATTCTACGAGATATGTGCAGACGTTTTGCACATAAACACACTTGCCTGAAAGTTTTGCTGTATTTTGATACATAAGTTCTAAGTCCAGGATCATCATTTTGCTTAAGCAGTGCGTATAAGGTAAATAAATTTTCTCTGGAAATTTTTATACCTAAAGTTGCCCATTTATTAAATTCTTTTGTTGCTTTGGGTACTGCCGTCACTAATGGAATCTGTTCATTTAAATGCCTCATAAATTTATCAAAAAATGATCTGTAAGTCATAACATTATCTGTTTTATATAAGTCTGAGTGAAGGGCTTCCTTTAAGTTATAAATTCTCAATTCCGTAGCTTTTCTATATTTTCTAACAGAAGGTTTGATCAGTTCTAGTCCTATTTCAAAATCTGCCAACTGTGCGGAATGGTCAGATTTTATGCCATTAATAACTCTCGAATTAAAAACATTTACTATATCTGTAAAAATATTATCAATGCACGTTTTACTTTTGGGAGTTATTCTAGTGTACTCGTGTATTTTTTGCTTTAGAAGAAAGCTATCTAGAATATCAGATAGGACATTTCTTGAGATTTGATCAATCGCAAAAGTAGTGTTAAAATCGCCACACAGGATGATCATTTTATTATTGTTACTCGTAACCTTTTGTAGGCATTCTTCCAGACTATCTTTGAAAGACTTTAAATCAGTATCAGGTGATCTATAAACGACTAAAATAATAGTAGATTCAAGTTCTATACAACTAACTTCGAATATTTGTTCAATAGACATATTTTTAATGTCATCTCTACCTTTACATTTAATACAATTTTTGACCAGAATAAGGGATCCACCACCTGCCATATTACGTCTACAGTAGCCATTCATAATATTATAGCCTTCAATGTTAAGTACATGTAATTCTGCATAATTAAACCATGACTCAGTTATACACATCACATCAATATTTTCAGCTGCTAGGTATAAACTCAACAAGTGAAGTTTACTTGACAGTGTTTGTACATTTTGATGGCAAATTGTTATAATTTTTTTTTACTTGTCAGCTGGTTTTTGCTTCGTTTTGCTCTATATGAAAATTCTGTCGGAAAGACTTATTTTTTAATGTATCGGCATAAGTCCGACTAGTATCACTGGGTGTCGATAATAACGAAACATTGGTTTTACTCATATCTCTGGGCTTTGTTCTAGAACATTGATTTAGCCTTATAATTGTTGGGTAGGCTTTATAGTAGAGTACCCTATTTAATAAAAGTCTACAAAACGAAGTCTTGTTTTTTACATTCAAATTACTGATTACATTTGTATCGAAAAAATCAATGTAACTATCATTGATGGTAATATTGTACATCATCAAGTCCAGTTTATGTATTTTACTATTTATTATATTATTTTCATTTGAAATGAATTTGTATGGCAAAGCACATAAAACTAATTTAGTAGAGAGCATTGCACACCGGCGTTGCAGTTCTGTTAGTCTTTTCCTTAAAATGCTATCACACGCGTAGTAGTTGTAAGAACTCCTTATGACTATGGACGACACTTCAGTGCGAGGTTCAGACAAAAATGTTTCTACTACACTGAAAAGCTCATTTAGATTCGCTCCCGGAATACAGTTGTTTACTGCTGATGTGCTGTAATCATTCTTGTTCCATAATAGTTGATTTACGATTTGACCATATCCTATACCAATTTCGTTACTAAATATAATAATTTTGCTGCCACATCTATCCTTACAAGATGTCATGTGGTCCAAAGCTAAAATATTGTTCATCTCATTTACTGTAGTATTTAAGTCCTTTTCATCCTCGAAACCAGGTTGAGATTGTTTTTGCATCATTTTGGTTAATGATTTTGATGTAATTTTTTCAATGTTCAGCTCATATTGGTCCTTTTCGTTCTCTTTTGATTCACTTTTGTCGCTTATTTGATTATTTTTAATATTGTGTAAGTTGGTCTGGGTTTTGTTATTTTCTACGTACATGTTTTTTAATTTATCTGTCATCAAAGCATGTGCCATTTGAAGTTCTGTATAGTTTTTTTACGAATTTTTCCATAATTTCTTCAAGTTTTAAATTAAGGGATTGAGAGCTATTTAAGTCCGTGCTATATTGGTCTTTTTGTCTTTGTAAAGCAGTTAATACATTGTTAGTGACCTTTAAGTCTTTGCGACGGGCCAAGCATTTTATTTTCCAGGTTTGTGCGCTCTTTTCTTTTGTTTTTAATAGTTTTTGTATTGCCTGATATTCCTTAAGCAATTTTTTTAACATTTCAATTTCTGTATCTCTCTCTGTTAGTTTAGACTTAGTAATAATCAGTTCTTCACTGTGTGAGTCATATATCGTATTTATTGATGATAATTCTTGTTTTAAATGTAATATAATATTTTGTAGATCATCAAGATCATATTCTTGAGCCGGTAAGCTTTTGTCATTATTATAACAGTTATAACTCGATAATGCATCCCTTAGTTTGTCTCTCTCGCTTGATATTTTGTCAAATTCACTATGTAAATTAGCGAGCTCTTGCTTCAATTGCACATTTTTGTTTAACTGTACCTTAAAGTCAATTTCATATTGTTGTTGTTCACACAGGAGAGTTTTATTTAATTCTTGAGACTTATCTAGGTCTTCATGTAGTACTTGTAGGATACTATTACCTGAAGTTGGTTTCGTCTTCTTTCTAGCTAAGACGACTTTAGTGCTGTTGTTGGAGTTTCGTTCTCGTGTATTCATAGCGTAGATATGTAACCCCTGTGTCTAGCTGCCTGCGTTATTGCAACTATGATAATATTTTACTGTATCCAATAACAGATGGTGCTATCACAGCGTCCTCTGTGGGAAGATGTAAATGTTACTAAGCATTGAACGTCCTCTGCATAGTAAGCATTGAACGTCCTCTGCATAGGAAGTTTCAAGTGTCGATGAGAAGTTCAGATGATAATAGCTAGATGTCGCTTTTATTTTGATCGCAGATTTCAGCGTTCAGTTTCATATGTTTCATGCAGGAAGCAGCACTAATAGTATGCAACACTTTTAAGCAATGTTTACAACTTTCTTCACAAATTTTACTCAGGTTTAAGTAGAATTTATTATTGTGATATAGTTACGGGTAGGTACACAACACACACTGTTAAATCATTCAGTAATAAATCACTTGTAAAACAGGATAATTATCACTTATAACACTTGTGTTGTATTGTCACTTAGTACACTTTATAATTAAAAATAATTTCCCACTAATATTGAGACTAATTACAATAATCTCCAATTATTTGTACGGAGCTAAAAAATATGCGGCTGACCTCTAGCGGCAATCGACGACGACGTGTTGTCAACTACCTAAAGAGGGACAGATAGTGGTATATCCTGCTGTCAGAGTTCCATATTGTCTACCATGTTAGAGGTGCTGCTAGTCTAGCATAGCAAACCATATCGAGCTCGATAGCACTTGATACAGTGCTCTGTTTCACTCTGTTGATCTACCTAAAGAGGGACAGATAGTGGTATATTCTGCTGTCAGAGTTCCATATTGTCTACCATGTCAGAGGTGCTGCTAGTCTAGCATAGCAAACCATATCGAGCTCGATAGCACTTGATACAGTGCTCTGTCTCACTCTGTTGATCTACCTAAAGAGGGACAGATAGTGGTATATCCTGCTGTCAGAGTTCCATATTGTCTACCATGTTAGAGGTGCTGCTAGTCTAGCATAGCAAACCATATCGAGCTCGATAGCACTTGATACAGTGCTCTGTTTCACTCTGTTGATCTTCCTAAAGAGGGACAGATAGTGGTATATCCTGCTGTCAGAGTTCCATATTGTCTACCATGTCAGAGGTGCTGCTAGTCTAGCATAGCAAACCATATCGAGCTCGATAGCACTTGATACAGTGCTCTGTCTCACTCTGTTGATCTACCTAAAGAGGGACAGATAGTGGTATATCCTGCTGTCAGAGTTCCATATTGTCTACCATGTCAGAGGTGCTGCTAGTCTAACATAGCAAACCATTTCGAGCTCGATAGCACTTGATACAGTGCTCTGTCTCACTCTGTTGATCTACCTAAAGAGGGACAGATAGTGGTATATCCTGCTGTCAGAGTTCCATATTGTCTACCATGTCAGAGGTGCTGCTAGTTTAGCATAGCAAACCATATCGAGCTCGATAGCACTTGATACAGTGCTCTGTCTCACTCTGTTGATCTACCTAAAGAGGGACAGATAGTGGTATATCCTGCTGTCAGAGTTCCATATTGTCTACCATGTCAGAGGTGCTGCTAGTCTAGCATAGCAAACCATATCGAGCTCGATAGCACTTGATACAGTGCTCTGTCTCACTCTGTTGATCTACCTAAAGAGGGACAGATAGTGGTATATCCTGCTGTCAGAGTTCCATATTGTCTACCATGTCAGAGGTGCTGCTAGTCTAGCATAGCAAACCATATCGAGCTCGATAGCACTTGATACAGTGCTCTGTCTTACTCTGTTGATCTACTTAGAGAGGGACGGACAGTGTATATCGAGCTGTCATAGCTCCATATGGTCTACTATGCTAGGTACCCTGGAGCAGCAAGTTTTTCCTTATTTCTTATGGTGTGGCTTGCACCGACCCGTGGCAGTACATTGATGTTTTTTCTAGCAAACATAATATTTTCATATAAAAATTGGCAAGTAACAGTTAGGATCCTTATTTCCTTGAATTTTTCTTTAGCGACTACCGACATTTTAAGTTATAGAGCCCGAATCGCTCTTTTCTGAAGAATTAAAACACCTTCTATGTCAGCACTCTGCCCCAAAGAAGAAAACAATACGCCATAATACTAAAATACACAAGTCGTGCAGTGGCTACATTTGTTAACTGTCTAATTCTTCTCACATCAAATGCAGCTAAACTGTCTACTACATTGAGTTTTTTTTTTACCACCCGTATTCTTCAAAGATATTGCAGTTTGAGTATAATATATGTACATATTCACCTTGAATTAGTTCGAAACATCGTGTTTTTCCTGTAAAAATCAAAGTATAACTTAGCTAATTCGTCCAAGCTTACCTATAATATCTACTTCTTTATAGATACACGCCTTAATTTCAATATTGTAATGTGGAAAATATGTACTATATTGTTAAAAGTTTTAGTTAAATCATCTTTGTTTGCAAAACTCTCGCTGTAAGGCGTAAATATATCAAAATATTCAGGTAAGTAATCAAGCGATACAAAAAAGTTCAGCCGTTATTCAAATTTTCTTCCGAACCCTGTAACTTTATTCATAAACGCTTGGTAAATTATGGTTATTTGCTTTATGTAAATTCCGTTATTGTCTCAAATTAACAAAACTCAGTGGCTTGTTAAAACGACTCTTCCTTAAGATAGTCTTCGCATAGAGATTTTTTTTTTACACTGTTCCGCTCCTAGACTGCCTTTGCCTCCACTCTACCTTTATAACTCGTAATACAATTTTCTAGTCCTTTTTAGTGGATACCTGCTTCGTAAGAAATGAAATAAATAATGAATTTCATTTTTAGGGTTCCACGTAGTCCGACAAAGTTGTTATGATACAATTTTCCCAGCTGACTATATAAAATAAAACTGATGACCTGTTCGGTCATCAGGTTACATTGCTGTTTCTCACACTTGTATCTGGGCTTTGTCGTCAGACCGGTTTTGATCTTCCTAGCGGACACTTGTGTTTTATTTTTGTAATTGAGTTTCGGGAATAAACTTTCTTTTGGGGTAGTAAATCGTTTTTTTTAAAAAGCTACCTGTGACCCACCCCGTAATAGTGGTGTCAGAAGTGGGATCGCTGGATGAAAACTTTCTGTAAATCAAAACGTGCCAGCATCCCACATTTCGTGTTTGCAAGTGCCAAAATACTTATAAAATCGTGTCTCCGGGGTCAAAACAACCTCGTAAAACTCTACATGTGTGCGTGTGTATCTAAAGTGTGTAACTAAAGTGTGAAAAACTACCGCTGAATCTTTGAACTCTCCACTGAATCTTCCCTCGAGTCCTCCCGAGTCATCGCTCATCATCACTCCAAAATCGTCTCTGCATCTCCCCTCAACTTCGAGGTTACTGCTGCGGTCTGTGTAGGCAGGCCACTCGTCAAGAATTTCACTATTGCTGATTGCCTATCACAAACTTCATCGGGTCAACTCTCCTCGCCTTTACCCTTGTCACTGGTGTGGCAAATCGCTGCTGCAACAAAACCGTCGAAGCTGCTCGACTTCTACGTGCAAGCAAACGTTTGCTTTCTAAGCCGTCGCATCCCAGTTGCTGATGAAGGTTCTTCTGACTCCCTTTTTCGCGGCCTTGTGAGTAAAACATTCTATTTGTAAAGGTTAGAGACAACCCTTCTATTTCCAAGATGACATCTCCAATTCCTACTACTAGTGACAAACAAAAGCTAACACTAACCCTTCCGACCTTGACTACTGAAGCTTTCCCTATACAAGTTTTGTGCAATTTTATAAATTCTTACAAAGGAGAAAGGGAAACGCTGCCAGCATTTTTGACAAATTGTCAAAATGCCCTAAATCTTGCGGCCGAAAATCAAAAGACGCTTTTGTTGAAATTTATAATTTCAAAGTTGGAGGGCAAAGCTCAAACAGCATGCTCTAATAAAGTCTTTGACACTTTCAATGACCTTAAGTCATTCTTGAAACAAAATTTTGGAGAAACCAAGCATTATAATCACCTCCTTTTGGATTTGCAAAATTGTAAACAACAAAGTAATGAATCAGTATCCCAATTTGCTTTGAGAATCGAAACATGTTTAACAAGCCTTCAGACTGAAATTCATAATTCTGAAAGTTTAAAAAAAGAACTGGCTGGTCGTATTGCCATGACGGAAGACTTAGCACTCTTCACTTTCACTCTAGGACTTAATCCCCGCTTAAGCACAATTGTCAGATGCAGAGAGCCGAAAAATTTGAATGCTGCCGTAAATATAGCATTGCAAGAAGAAAAGATCCAAAACTTGTACTCTCAGAACTTTCAAAATAAAAAATACTTTTCTCAGCCTTCAAATTCTTCAGGCAGCTTATCATCTAAAAAAATGCCTGCACATTCCTCGCCGAAATCAAGCGAACAATATTCGTCAAAACCATCATCAAAAACTCCAATATGTTCGTATTGTAAAAATAAGGGACACCATATCTCACAGTGCCGAAAAAGGCAATATAACAACAGTCATAAAAATAAAAATCAAACTGTTGAACAAAATAAACATGTTGAAATAAATGATGGACTTGGCGAAATTGAAGACTTACCGTGTGAACATTACAATTTACACGAATCAAACACGGATGAGGATTTAAACTAGAGGATCAGGTGTCGCCGTCGTGCCAACGACAACCTGATGCCTTAGGCACTAATGTTTTTTCAGGTAAACAACCCGCTACTAAATCGTCACTGTATCGTAAACAGGGTTGTTATTCTGGATCTACTAAATCTTCACTGAATCCTAAATCAGAAGGTCAACCCAAAACTTCTAAATCGTCACTGAATCTTAATTTGGGGGGCTCTTCTAAATCACTGAATCGTTGCTCTGGCCAACCTGAAACTCCTAAATCGTCTTTGTCTCTTATTCCAGGTTGTAGCCCTGAAATTACTAGTTCTACTCTGTATCAAGATCAAGGCCATAATGGGCCGAATAACACTGAATCTTTATTTAATGAAATTCTTGACAATTTCAAGTACGAGTCGGAAGGTTATATTTTTGACGTCTTACCATCTCGTAGCCCTAAGCTTCCTTATATCGGGGTTGAAACTTCTCACACAGATAAACCCATTCGATTGCTAATTGATACCGGTAGCTCAATCTGCCTTGTAAAAAAATCTTCTTTATCCAAATTACCGGTACTTGAAAATCATATTGTCAAATTTAAAGGAATTAATGACGTAGGCTCTTATTCAGAAACCCTAGGAAAGTTTTTCCTCTACTTAAAATTAAATAACGAATATAGTTTTCCTTACTATTTTCATGTAGTAGATAACGTAAATCTAGACTACGATGGTATAGTAGGAAATGACTTCTTTGATGCCCATAGAGTATCCATCCAATATTCAAAATCACGGTTAATCATGTTAGATGACCCTAACCGGTATTTTGACATGAAAAATTCTGAGTTGATAAACGTTATCCCTCCAAGAAGTGAAATGTTTATTGAATGTAGTGTTACAAATCCTGAATTAAAAGAAGGGTTGATTCTTAATACTAATCTCAGAAAGTATCCCAATGTTTACTTTTCAAAATGCCTCGTTCGTGTTCAACCTAATAAAAAGGTTACCATTTCGGTACTAAATGCCTCTCACCAAGAAGTCAAGTTAGACGAAATCACGCTGACCCTAGAGCCAGTCTCTTATATCCTAGAAAATATTGACGTCACCAACTCACAAACTGAAGTCTCTTATTTTACGACCTCTGACTCAAACCGCGAAAATAATATTCAAAATCAGCTCAGATGCGGACATCTTAATCAAGAAGAAGAAATCATGTTACGAAATCTTTGCTCTGAGTTCACTGATATCTTTTATCTCGAAGGAGATCATCTTACTACTACTAAAACTATTCAACATGAAATCAAGACTACTTCACAAAATCCCATTCATGCAAAAACGTATCGTTTTCCCGAATTTCATAAAGAAGAAGTGGCCAAACAAATCAAATCCATGTTGGATCAAAAAATAATTCGTCCTTCCATGTCACCTTGGTCTGCCCCAATTTGGGTCGTCCCGAAAAAACAAGATGCATCTGGTAAAAAGAAATGGCGCGTCGTAATTGATTACAGAAAATTAAATGAGATAACTGTAGGTGACGCCTACCCGATTCCTAACATTACGGATATCCTAGATCAGTTAGGTCACAGCAAATATTTCACAACGCTGGATTTAGCGTCCTCTTTTCACCAAATTAATATGTCAGATGAAGATGCTCCAAAAACAGCCTTCAGTGTACCTGGTACTTTAGCAGGACACTATGAATTCACGAGAATGCCCTTCGGGTTAAAAAATGCCCCTTCTACCTTCCAAAGATTGATGAATATCGTCCTTACAGGACTTCAAGGAATACACTGTTTCACATACATGGATGACGTAGTAATTTTTGGCCATAACCTTGAAGATCATATTTCTAAACTAAAATTGGTATTTATGAAGTTACGCGAACATAACCTTAAGCTACAGCCAGATAAGAGCGAGTTTCTTCGTAAAGAAGTCCAATATCTCGGACACATCATTTCTGAACACGGTGTGAAACCTGATCCTAAAAAAGTGCATTGTGTCACTAAATTCCCGATTCCCAAGTCTCCGAAAGACATAAAATCATTTCTCGGGCTTGTAGGTTATTATCGACGCTTTATCGACCACTTCTCTCATATTTCTAAACCCCTAACAAGTCTTTTAAAAAAGGATGCAAAATTCGAGTGGTCGTCCTCGCAACAGAAAGATTTCGATACACTTAAAGAGAAAATAACTACCGCACCTATTCTCCAGTATCCAGATTTTTCAAAACCTTTTATTCTTACTACGGATGCATCATCTCACGCAATTTCAGCGATTCTTAGTCAAGGTGAAGTTGGAAAGGACCTTCCTATCGCGTATGCTTCAAGGACACTGAATAAGGCTGAAGGCAATTATTCTGTAACGGAAAAGGAATTCCTCGCAGTTGTCTTCGGTACTAAAGTCTTTAGACCCTATTTATTCGGTTACCATTTCAAAATCATAACGGACCACAAACCATTATTATGGATTCTTACAGGCAGCGGTACTGACCATAGTTCAAAACTAGTGCGTTGGCGCCTTAAGCTCGCCGACTTCGATTATACGCCTGAATATAAAAAGGGCCGAATAAATTGCAACGCAGACGCGTTATCACGTAACCCGATCCTACCGATCGATCAAACTACTAGTCCTTCAAATCTAGAAACGTACGAAAAATACTTACAAGTCAGTCGTCAATCCACTGTTTCTTACGACACTGTTATCAAGGAAAATAACGAATCGCTGCTCAAGGCTAAGTGTAAATTAATTGTATATCCTACTTCAATAGATTTAGACGAGTCGATCCCATATTGTTCAGAAATATTACAAATATCAAAAGGTGACCCTGATATTCGACACGTTGAACGTGAACTCCTCAATAGCTATAATACATCCAATGAAAAGCATCTATTTACTCACCTTTTCTTACGAGTACATCACTATGATGAATATACTTACAAGGATATTTTTAACATGCTTCGTAATTATAGAGATATGATAGTCGTTTGGTTTCAAGAAGAAAAGGAGTTTGCAATTTCAGACTTTAAAGACCCTTTCAATAAAGTCTCATATACGAAGCTTTATAATATGCTCGCATTCCTATTTCATGGTACCGGTATAAAAATAAACATTTACCGAAACAATATCCTATACCCTACACCTGAGGAGGTCAAACGCATTCTAAAAGAAAATCATGACTCACCCTCCGCAGGTCACCCCGGAATTACTCGAATGTTTGAAAGAATTAAATCGATGTATTGGTGGAAAAATATGCGTCAAGACATCGAAGACTATGTCAAAAATTGCAAATCTTGCCAAGTCAACAAACCCTTAAGACAAACAAACCGAGCCCCTATGATTATTACCTCCACTGCCACTAGGCCGAATGAAAAACTTTTTCTTGACCTTGTCGGTCCTCTGCCCGAGACCTTGGAACATAATTATAAATTCATTCTCACTCTGCAGGATGATTTAACCAAATACTCACAAGCCTATCCTATGGTCAGTTGCTCGGCTGAAGAAACAGCCAAACGTCTCGTTCACTTTATTTCCCATGTAGGAATTCCCAAAATGATAGTTACCGACTGTGGCACAAATTTCTGTTCTGATCTCTTTATGCAGCTTGAACGTCTTTTCGGGATCAAACATATTTTCGCGTCCCCGCATCATCCCCAAACATGCGGCGCCCTTGAAAGAAGCCACTCTACTCTGAAAGAGTACCTCAGGTCTTATGTTGACGAAAATAATCAAACTTGGGATCTCTATCTAAATACTGCCATGATAGCATATAATTCAAACGTTCATTCTACAACTGGATTCTCTCCTCATGAACTTCTTTTCGGGTACAAGCCCTATATTCCACAAAGCATCGATTCTTTGGAAAATAACTCTTATTCCGATTACATACGAGCTCTCAATCATAGACTATATTATAGTCGCCAAAGGGCTCGTGAAAATATCGAAACCTCTAAAGAAAAGTCAAAAAAATATTATGACTCCCATACTAAACCTATCGCTTACAAAATAAACGATATGGTTTACCTCCGATGCCATCACAAGCAAAATAAAGCCTTGTCTCCAGTCTGGAAAGGCCCTTTTAGAATTGTAAAGCTTAACGGCAATCACTCCGCAACTTTACTGATAAATAGGAAGTTCGTTCGTCATCACTTTGATGAATTAAAGTTTGCTAATTCCACAACCTAAAACTATGACTTTAAATTATATTTCAGGACAGCTATAGCGCTGTGTCAAGGCCGCTTCGTAACGCAAATTCAAGGAAGCCCCGGCCTTTACTTCGATGAACTGCAGAATCTTAAATTTACAAATGATCAATGGAATGTAGTCACATATCTCGACATTACTCATATCCAACCGCATCTGAATAAAGTTGAGTCCACATTTGAACAGCTATCTACGTTATGTAATAACATTATTTCTTCAAAAGTTCAAGTTGACTGCAGCAATAGTATAAACTCACTGAAAAGCCAACATGTAAGCAATGTGAAAAAATTCTCCTCGATTTCATACCTTATTTCAACTCAACAAGCAAACCGCTCGAAGCGAGGCCTTATCAATGCAGGAGGCTCATTATTAAAAACATTGTTCGGAACTTTAGATTCAGATGACGCAGACATGTACACTAATGCTATTCATCAGGTACAGTCGGACGAAAATAAGTTAGCACATCTTATGAAAGATAACATACACGTCATTAAGTCAACTATATCTACTTTCAATAATTCTATGTCCAAGGTGAATGAAAATGAAAACCGTTTAAATATTAACCTTCAAATTATTGAGAAGTCCCTTCGAGAAATAGGCAATTCAAATGATAAATTAGAAATTAAATCGAAACTTAGTTTACTTCTTAACTCCTTAGAAAGTATCATTATATCCCTATCTTTTGATATTGATGATTTAAATAATGCAATTTTGTTCAGCAAAAATAATGTATTGCATCCAACTGTACTAAGTCAACAAGTAAGTTATTCACAGAGTTGGATCAAAATAAGAATAACTTACCTAAACACTGCGAACTACCAGTAACTTTATCTCTTCAAAATATACATGAAATCATAGATATATCTAGTTTAGTCTGTTTCTATAATTATAATAAAATAATATTAGTTTTAAGGATACCGCTCGTCCTTCCTCAAACATACAATCTCTTCCATGTTATTCCACTTCCAGTTCCCTACGATGTCTCGAAACCCGATACCTTTGCACTGGTTGCACCGAGTAAGTCTTATATCGCTATAACTAATAATAGAATGTTTTACTCTCTATTCGATAATCTTGATAATTGTAAGTCGATAGGCAAGAAGTGTTTTGTGTGCGTGTTGGAAAGCGTATTCTCGACAATCGCTAACCCTTCTTGCGAGACAGTTTTAATCAGTGAAGTGATAACGACATTACCTAGAAGTTGTGAAACGAAACTTTTACACGGCTCTATTGATATTTTTCACAAGTTAAATAATAATAGGTGGATTTTTGTTCAGTCAGAACCGGGTAAATGTCATATTACCTGCGAATCTGAACCCAATAATAATGATGAAATATTGTTTGGAACAGGAATTTTAAGTATTCCCAAAAATTGTAAGGCTTTCTTTAAAACTTTGCAATTCAGTTACAGTGAATCTATTACCACAAATATTAGTCTGTATATTTCAAATTTTACTCTGATTGATGATGACTGCTGTGAAAAGACTAAAATAAATAAAACCCTTGCTAATCTTCCTTTTGTGAAGTTAAGTAACGTAAATAATTTAAATTCATTACTTCATGCAAGTATTCAGCTGAATGACTTAGAAAAGGAACTAAACAAATTGGAAAATCCTTCACATTTAGTAAAGTACAGCACTCACTATCTTTCTGCCATTTATGTTCTTATTGGTTTAGTTTTATTATACATGTGCATTAGAATAAGAAAGCTTTTTTGTCTTAGAAACCCTAATCATTGTGTTCAAATCTATAACCAGTGTAAAAACAGAAAATCTAAACATTCAAGTTTATGTCCCGTGCAGGATGTTTCATTAGGAAACCTAGATACAGAGTCCTCGAGCCAGGACGAGGACATTAGAGTTAAGGCACAGCCAACGCCAGTGAGGCGCAATATTATTATAGAGTAATTCTAAGCTATTTTTTGTTAGCCGACTGGAAAGATCAAATCGTTGAATTTCCCATCACTTTTCCGTGATGTTCAATTCTATCCGGGGGGTTGTTATGATACAATTTTCCCAGCTGACTATATAAAATAAAACTGATGACCTGTTCGGTCATCAGTTTACATTGCTGTTTCTCACACTTGTATCTGGGCTTTGTCGTCAGACCGGTTTTGATCTTCCTAGCGGACACTTGTGTTTTATTTTTGTAATTGAGTTTCGGGAATAAACTTTCTTTTGGGGTAGTAAATCGTTTTTTTTAAAAAGCTACCTGTGACCCACCCCTTAATAGAACCCTTGTAGTTTCGCCATGTTCGTCCGTCTGTCCGCGGCTTAGTTTAGAGACTTTTAGTACTAGAAAGTTGTAATTTGGTATGGGTATACAATATACATATAGGTAGGTACATATCAATTATGCCAAGAAAATTGTAAAAAAAAAATCTATCTAATCTATTTTTTTATGTTATTCTCCCTCCCATACACGTAAATTGGGGATGATTTCTTTTTTCTCGTCTATGTCATAGTGTGTCGTTTTAAAAACATTGTCAGTTTGTGAAAACCATTTTTCGATTTAGGGATCCGATGGCGAAATATTAAGTTTTAAAGTAAAAATTTTTGTTATAGTGGAGCGTCCCCCCCCCCCCTGCTGGCTAAACGGTTGTTTATAGAAATGTGAAAAAATGTATACAAGGTCCTACAGTAATAAGTGAAAATAATTTTAGGGTACATCATGTATCGTTAACTGATCACAATAAAGAAGAAAAAAAATGTTTTTGATAAAATATTTTTTCCACTTCCCAATACAAAGTGGTTCAATCAGCTGAATCAATTTCTATGGGAAGGTGAAAAAAAAAATTCGCGCAAAAAAAAAAATTTTCGTTGGAAAGTGGTCTATTAGGGATACTCAATCATCTCTTAAATTTTTTTCACTTTGAATTGTAGGACCTTATATAATGAATTTAAAAGGAAAACTATCACAGGTAAGTAGGCGTTACAGGTTTACGAGAACAAGTCGCGCCAAACTTTTGGTCCCCTATAATGTATGGGACCAGAAGTTTGGCGCGGTCTGTATTAGTAGACCAACTTATATGTACCGGGCAACTACGGAACCCTACGTTGAGCGTGGCCCGACACGCACTTGGCTGGTTTTATAATTAAGAATAACTCGCAAACATTTTGCTGACGTTAAAAATATAAAAATTACAAGTATTTTAATCCGAATAAAATCGAAAACCCTGACAAAAAAACATCGACGCCGCCCCAGTCTCTTTAATGTGCTTTTGTTTTTAAATAAATACACAGAAACTTGAAATAAATTTCTGTATATACATTTTGATTACATAATCTAGGGTTTTGTTTTTGGAAAACATGTTTGGATACATTTTTCTCGATAGAAAGAATTATTGAAATGAGGTTTTCAAGCATACTTTTTTCTCCACGTTTGAAGAATAGGATTCATTCATTAGAGTGACTTGACATTATGAATATTTTAAAAACTAATTGGACTCACTTTTTAAATATGCAAGGAGGCACAGGTCGGTCAGAAATTATAATTAAGGGCATATAAGGTTACTTTGGGTAATGTAGCCAAATTCATACTGAATAAACACGCAAAATTAAATTTAGACTTCCTAATAATAATCTAGTCGAAGTTGTTCTTCAACAAGTTTTTTTTGATTTTTATATAGCTTCTATTTGCTGGGCAAAGGCCCCTTGCTGAAACCACACATCGCGGTCCTGTGCTACTTCCAACCACCCCGTTGAAAATGAGTTAAGATCGTCCCGCCACCGTCTTTTTGGTCTGCCTGGTCTTCGGTAGCCGTCATATATTTATCGTTTTTCCCAAACAGGGTCATTGAACTAACCACTTACCAAGTCTCCAGTATAAATTTGGCTCTATATGCCAAAGTCACCTTATAGAAGTGGACAAGTACAAGTGTTTTTCAATCAAAAATGCACCTTATAGAAGGTGAAATATATTTATATAGCCAAATTCACATTGGAGGCTTGGAAAGTGATCAATATCACGGATAATAAAATGTTGTCCGCCCATAGTGATGACCGGGGCTGGGCTTGCGTTGGTTGGTAGGGAATAGGAAAAAAAATGGAATTTCCCAAAACAAGTCATCGTATCTTGCTACCGACTACTTGCCGAGTCTTCAGTAAGAATATCGCTGCATAAATAAATGTCACCTTATATAGGTTGAAGATGAACTATAACAAAGGAAACTGTTCTATATTCAAAATAAAATAGAACATTTTGAGGCCAAAAACAGTAGGGACGAGAAATATCAACACTTTCGCACGTGTATCAAACGACGTTTTTTAATACACCTGCGAAAAATTACATGAAATAATAAAATAAAAGCAATTTTGTTGCAAATCAAAACAGATACAAGTCGACTGAAGAACACGCAGTCTGGTTGGCGCCAATCTGTACTACAAATACCAATATCTCTTTCTAAAATCTTTTTAATAATAATTTCTATGATAGTTAAAATATAATAAATATTATTACGTCTAAAATCGTTTTGAATTTTTAAAACATCTTTTACAATTTAACATACATAATATATTTAATAATAAAATATAAAAGTTTGAAAATACTTATCTTATTATAGAGTATCCGGTAAAAAAAAGGTTTACATGGTTACTAAATGATGTGACCGGTTTCCCCTAGATAGCGTCAATAGTAAAAACAAAAAGCACGAGTGCAAAATATGTCACTTTACACACGCTAAACAAGCACGTAATCTATCATATTTTGAGCAGGTGTATTAAAAATACATGTTTTGTTAATATTGTCATGACATGAGTCATAAAAGTCATAATCATAATAAAAAAAAGATATCGACCGTCAAAAGAAGCACTAATACTCCGGTGACAGAGAAGACGCTCTACGAAGCCGAAGCTACATAGCCTTATGTGCATTATTTACTGCCGGGAATATCACGGTTTTTTGTCAGTCACGTGTCGCGGCGCGTAGGTTGGCCTGGCCTATCATTCGTAATTTGGGATCAAAAGAAGAATATGAAAAAAATATTTTTATGGTTTTATGTTTTATTACTGATTCTGATTCATAGATTCCAATAAAGCTAGGGGATTGATTTTCAACCTGTATATTTAGTTAGGCGATTGCCATGAAAACCGCAATCGAACGGCCACTAGAGACGACGTCGAGACGATTGACGACGTCTGCGATGAGTTGCAGTGCTGTGCTCCGAGCTCCGGAGTCGATACAAAAGGAAATCTTATGAAAGTATGGCGTTCTGGGGAGAATCTTTGTGATCTCACGACTATATTATTTCTTGGATGTTCAAAATCTTCATGTGACCCTGTTGACCTTGGCGAACATTATGCTAAAAATTTACAAAATTACCAAATATCTCATCTCAACAGTTTGAATTGGGAGAATTGGTGTTTAAATTTCAAGAGTATTTGGGACGAGGCAAAGTTCTGAAGTGTGTTGGTGAAGCGTTTTAAATCCGACCAGAATTCGTTTCGAGAATTCATTCATTTCATATCTATATTTAACTGTTCAACATAAAAGTCTTTATAAAATACGAGTTTTAACATGTTCCGGAAGAACCGATAATTAAGTTTCAGAGAAAAAAGTTCCGATTCAGGAGTTCGCTATCACTACTAATATCATTTGAAAAATGACGAAAAACTGATAGACGTTACTATAACGTTTTTCTTGTGTGAAATTTACCCACAGTTACCCACACGACGACTTATAATTCATGCCATCCTTTCATACATTTCGTATGAAAAAGAAAGTGACAGCATCAATTTAAGTTTAAAGTCGCCGTTAAACTAATCTTGGTTTCGTGCACCTGGGGGATAGCCAATAAATAGCCACTAGCCAGCAAATGCGCAATTTTACCCTAAAACAAAAACTTTGTTCCTATCAAACATTTATTACATTCAAAGCAAATTAAAAGCACAATTTTCATTTAAGTTCAAGTTCAAGTTCTTTATTGCATTTGCCATATACACAGATGTTGGTAATACAATGACACCCTGTTTGGGTACGGCAATATATTTAGATAAAATTACGTATACATTCTTTATTAACTTAATATTTATATAACATACCAACTAGGTCTTAGGTGTAATAACATTAGTTGTACTTATCACTACAGAACAATATTCTAAACTTAGGTTTATATTACACAATCTTGGGGTGTAAATTAACCCTAGGTACCCAGCTTAATAATAATAAAATAAAATTAAATAATACTGAAGCCCAGTCAAAGTTTATCATTCTGATATTCAGTAATGCTATAGTGACATTTCTTGATAAGGAATTGTTTCAGCTCTTTTACAAATTTTAAGTAGTCGGATTTTAAACAGGTCGGTAATTTATTATAAATTTTAATTGACATAACAAACGGACTAGTGGAATGACTGGTGAGGTTGGAGGAGTTGATTTGAACATCAATCTGTTTTTATGTCAAAATGAATAGTTTATAGGTATGTCTTGCCGTGTTGTGTAAAAATTTGGGTGGTTTTTAACAAATTTACATACCTCTAAGATATATATATACAGGGCAGGGTCAAAATTTTAAGATTAGTAAAATGTGGTTTGCAACTGTCTGTATCCTTAATGTTAACTAGTATGCGAATGAGTTTTTTTTTTGCTTTATAAAGAGAGATGGCGCGTCTGTACTATTTCCCCACATTAAGAGGACAACTAATGCTTGTAATCTAAAAAACCCGCTATAAGGACCGATATAATTCAGTATAAATGTTAGTAAAAAAAATAGAAAAAATAGTATGTAACTACAGAATATCTGAAATGAGTTGGTGTAAGTATTTTTAATTTTTATCAAGAACTTTAAATTAATTAATTCCAAAACAGGGTCTAAATTAAATCAATTTAAGACTAAGCTCCCATTCAATTAATTAAGTATGCGAAGAAACAAGTTAAAATTTAGTAAAATGAAGATATTGTAACAAAAATGAGTTCTCTTGATTATTTTTAAAAAATATAAGCTACTATAATTATAATGAAATACTAATTGTTTATTTGAAACAAATAACATATATTTTTATTGACTAATGTAGTCTTTCATTTTTAAAATTTTATATTTTGAAATATTTACAAAAAACACGTTATATGACCAGATATATTGTGACAATAATTGTCAATTATTGTCGGCATCAGTGGAATAAAAATAAAAATAAATTATAATATTATGTGACAAAATGTTCTAATGATGTAGATGATGACAGACAGAAAAAAAATTATATATAAAAATATTTCTTATTTAGGTAAATTTGAGCGCGTTCATAGCTTAATACCTACCTACCCCTTGAACGACAGAGATATTAGTACGGGACAAGTCAATGTGAGATAGTGAGATAGACGCACCAAGGTCACTACCAGTAGTTGTCGCCTAAACAAACAAACCTACACCTTATTCCAACAAAATAAAATTCCAAATCAAACCACCCCACCTTAAACAATTGCTTATATCATCCCAGGCACTAAGAGTAAACAAAACAACTATCAGACAGACGGCTGTTCAGAATAAAACTCAAATAACAAGTGAGACCCTTTTAATCCTACTGGGCCTATTAACACTGAAACTAGAAATTAATTACAACTTTACTGAGCTTAGTGTTATTTAGGGATGTGGTAAAACTGATCTCAAATTGAATTGAATGAATTTATATTAAATTTTCTAGAGCTTGTTTTCTTTTTATTCACTTCTATCTCCAACAAAATTACAATTTTCAACAAAATTAAAAATTCCATGTACAGATACGGTGTTGATATTGTTTTATTATATTCGTATGCATCTATTGATAACAAAATAAGAGATATAAAAAACATACCTCATTATTTTTGATCAGAATAAATTTTTCCGTCTTTGTGATTATATAAATTACCCCATATACATTGCTCAGCTTATGCATGCTAAGCAAAACGTTATATTTTTATAATTTCCAAAAAAGTTAATCCAAAGTCATTATTCTGAAACATCTAAGTTTTTTGTTCAAGGTGTCCTCAAAAAGGGTCTTTATACTCACCTGCTTGGAAAGTTCCTTCTTACTTTTTCGAAAACGAGAATATGTCATTGCTGTCATACCAATATGCGGGCGGAAAAAATGTATGAAAATCCATTGTTAACGTGCTGAGCGGGCAGAAAAAGTATATGAAAAGCCATTGTTAACGTGCTGTTTTTTTTATTTGTTGACAACATCCGTACGATAAGCATAAATGTTGCATTAAAAAGGGTATAAACTTCCTGGTACATAACCTAGCTTGAACAATAATGCCAAAAGACAAAAAGTTTTTATGTCTTAGTTTGCAAAATAATACTGGCCACTTGCTATTCATGATCATAAAAAATGAAAAAAGTGAAAGCCAAAAATATTTTATGTCTAAATTTGCAAAATAATACTGGCCATTTGTTATTTATGTAGGTACATAATTAAAAAAAGAAATTAAAAACTGCAAATCGAACGCGAGTCATCAATCTGTTTCTTTGGTTGCATCTTTATTAAAAGTAACTCAAAATGTCGTCTAGTAGTGATATAGAAGAATGGGTGACGCCGCCAGAATTAAAAGAAACTGCCCAAGCAGTTATTAAATGGGAAAAGTATAACACTGAGTTTCAATAACTGTTATAATTTTAATTTAAACTTTAATTAAAGATTTTGTCTTTTATTTTCCTCGCAGGTATTATACTAATAAAGTACTATGTATCACTCGGGAAAAAGTGCGATTCCCAACTCGTGTGTATTGAGGCCATCGGCCTCTTTCTCCACTCGGTGAACAATGTACTATTGTGTCCGGTCTTTTGGTGGTAAAAATCAATGTAGGTACATTATATTACGGCCTAACTCGATTTTAGGACAAACTAGTTTGGCCTCGGCCGAAGCGGTTCTTGGTTGTCATAAAAATAATTTGGAAAAGTGTGAGTTGGACTCGCCCACAATGGGTTCTGTACCACCACATAAAACGGGTAAGGAGCCCTAAAATATGGTATAAAAATTACAACAAAATAGATACCATAGCAACATCAAGGCGTCAAAACAACAGCCGCTAAAATGATAACGCCTGTCATATAATTCAGCATCCCTTGAGTACGGAACCCAATAATATAACAATTTGACCAAATTTTAAACTTGCCGTCCTTACGATAGGGCTGAAGCAAATAACCTTGACGAAATAGCCATTTTTCTTTGACATCATAAATATTTAAAAACGGATAGGTCTCACTTTGATGAGATTATGTATGACATCATCATTAGGACTCTTCGGGAGTACTTTTACCGGATACCGGAAACCTCTGAACGCAGCCGCAGAGCGGAAAGGCGAGCGGCGACGAGAGAGGGGAGGAAGCTTAGTACTCGACTGACCGCCGTGGGCAAAAGTTCTCCCGAAGAGTCCTGATGATGAGTCATAATTTCATCGAAAGCTCGATCTGTGCTTCCTCGCACAGTTAAAAAAGTGAGACCTATCCGTTTTTTAAATATTTATTTTTCTTTGTTTTCCATATTTTTCAAACTTTTTTTGTTTGTCGTGGTAGAAGTACTACATATCCTGTGAAAATTTCAACCGTCTACCTATTACGGCTAAAGCTGTAGACCCCTGTGACAGACGGACGGACAGACGGACAGAAAGACAGCGGAAGCTAAGAATAGGGTCCCGTTTGGCACCCTTCGAGTGCGGAAACCTAAAAACTCTCATTTATCCAATTTCTAACGATTCTGAGCCCAAAATGTTACGGAAGCATGATGTTGTTTGAAATCGGAACCCTTTCACATCTCTAGTACTTTGACCCTTTGGGCTCGCGGTTTGGGCTCTTTGCGATTATTTCTCGAACCCCTTTTGCTCTGCCTTTTTCATAAAAACCTTATTCCCCAGGGTAGCATCGTTTTCACTTTGGACAGCAAAAGGTTTTAGATCTAATTGTTTGTTCTTGATTTTGTGACAGTATTTTGTTTGAGGAATTCATGTAGTACCAAATTATGTTATTGCAATTAGTCACAGAAACCGAAATAGAAACTTACTTATTTAGTCTATGGTTTTTAGGTCTAGCAAACATTTGGGTAGTAGTTGCACATACTAGACAGGCTATACATGGCGACATTAATGTATGGAGCCAAATTCATGCTGGAGGCTTGAGAAGTAATCAATATTACGAGTCAAATAATATATTCTACGAAATTATAAAATAAAATGTTGACCTTCCATAAATCCAAAAAGGTTCAGAACGTTGAAAACGACTACTTACCGAATCTTCAGTATGAATTTGGCTGCATAAATTTATGTCACCTTATTTACGACATTAATATAACATAATTAATCGTCGGTGAAACGTGGGTGGAAAAATAAGGACATTTACAATGTTTATGAAATATGCGTCGTGACGATTTGTGTTCTTCTTTATTCATAACTAGCCTTTGCCTACAACTACGCCTGCGTTTTTTTCAATCACTGCTTCAACACTCCTAATAGCATATGTGTTGCACCGGGTCACTACGATGCTAATAAAAAATCCGCAAAAAAATCCGTTGAGTGGTTCTCGAGTTAAAACGGAACAAACAGTATTCTAAAAATTAACCTACGAATTCATTTCAAGTTTCAAAAAAATATTTAGTTAACAGACACGACATTTCACTACTTTATTATTATATTAGTACAGATTCACGAAGAAGCTTTGCATACAATATTCCTACCACCCTTAAAAGTTTCCTGTGTATCTTTGTAGCACTTTACATGTGAAAACAACGAAATCTCGCTGCAAAGTAAAATATTCTTTTCATTATCCCGAACTATGCATAATCCGTTACAACCTCAGTTTAAAGGTGACTACCAGTATTTCAGCTTTAGTTAAATAAATTATACATATACATTATTTATCACATAAAATATATAGGTACATAGTAAAGCTGATTAGTTTTTGTTTTAGTGCTGTCTAAACTAAATTTTCTTCATTCAAAAATAGTTCTTAAGAAGCCTGTAGTCCGCGGCTTGAAGCCAGTCGAGCACGGGGTCGCTATGCTTGCTACTTCATTCTACATTCAACTTCGGATTATAGAGCACTGACTGGTTGGCCCGAACGTTCATTTCCCGAGCTCGTACGGAACTAACCGAACACGGTGTGAGTGTGAGAGACAAGCTAAAGCGAGACAACATTCATGTTTTGAAAAAACTCAGAATGGTTTGATTTCAGGAGAAATATTCCAAAAATCAAAATCAAAAGTGAAATTTGAATAGTATAAAATATACTATGCTGTGAAACTAAAATTATTTGATTTATTTTATAGCTTCTAGGACATTACGGTACATAAATATTCATCAAAATATGTGTAAAATCCATGACTTTTATACGCTTGTAACTTTTGCACGTATTTGGTTTTGATTAATATTTTAGTTTCACGGTATGGATATTGTATATAATACGTTGAAAAAGAATAAATAATAAGCAAGTACCTATAAATAAGGATATGATCAGCGAACTGCGCTGGTATGGGAGTTCAGGTGAATAGAGTCACCTTAATAAGTGTTACCTACTACAGACAATTTTTACTTTGAAAAATTTAAGTTTTGACAGCAATAAAAATAAAATAAAGTAGTAGCCTTCAGTTTTTTTCTTTTATTCAGTAAGCTTCTTAATTTTTATTCAATTAACTTACAAATTTGACAATATTTTTTATTGTTATTTTATATTATTTTTATCCATATCCACATCAAAAATAAGGGCAAGTAATTATATGGTATTTATTTTACATATTCGGTCAACACAAAAAAACTGCTGAAAAGTCATTTTGACAGCACAATATGTTTTTATCGGCCGTAAAAAAAACCACCAGCAATACCTGCTCGTCTGGCATAGCAAACCATATCGAGCTCGATAGCGCTTGATACAGTGCTCTGTCTCACTCTGTTGATCTACCTTAAGAGGGACAGACAGTGAATATCGAGCTGTCAAAGTTCGATATGGTCTACTTTGCTAGGTACGCTGGTCAAGGATTACCAGAAAATAAGTAGATGTTTGTTCAGCTTGATAATGTATACGTCTGTTTAATAAATAGTCATAATACAAAGATATTATTTGGTCATCAGGATTATACAATCGATTAGCATAAAAATAATATTTAATAAGCTTTAATCTCTAAGAGTCTGCATTTTAAAATTATGGTCAACTAACAGTTCAAAATAAGCACAATGTTATTGAAAAAGGGGCAATGATCGGTTAAAGTGAGCGAAGATTTGCAACACGAGCGGCCAATTGCGTGTGAGAATTATCATTTGATGAATTGTTCCATTGAAAATAACGAGTTTAACAGTGTTCACAATTATTTTTTATGTTTGATTGACAATCAATTACTTAATTTATTATTTTATTGTGACCTCTTTGAGTGATATCTTTATTAAAAACTAGCCTTTGTCCGTGACTCCGCCCGCTTTTATTAAATCTTAGCTCCAGTTTTGGCTTAGACGTAATTTTATTAACAACCCTTATAGCAGGCTCTCTTAAACTGGGGTCCATGACATGAGTGCCAGGGGTCCACAACCACTCAGTTCACGCTTTACATATTTATCATACTGAGTCCAAACAACGGTATCCTTTTCATTAACTTAGTTTTGATACTATTTAACGAAAGTGATCTTTAATAAAATCAGGCTTAAAAAAGTTATTGCCCATTATCAATTTCATACAAACAGGCTAACCATGAAAACCTATAGGGTACTTCCAGTTCCTCTTCCTTACTAATTATCCAAGAAAAAATTTAATACTAACCTTATTAGATCGTTTGGATACATAGAATTTAATAGATCGTAAGTGTCAAGTTAAGTTGGTAGGATATAACTGCTCGTGAAATAAGTTTGTGTTCTAAAAGGTATTTACGGAACCCACAGGGTACGAGTCCTACTTGGTTTTTTTTTCTACAAGGCTGTCACGGTCTGAAGTCTGAAGACGCTTCTCTAGTCGTCACCATTATCCAGCATACACAGCGCGTCGACAATGGCGGCGTTATGTTTGTAATGAATCTGAATAAACTATGCTCTTACACGAGATACTAAACTAGCTGCGGTAATTAGTATTTATTTATGCATTTGTTTTTATCGCATACTAGGACTAGGCTAGGATTTTGAAATGAGTTTTAGATAATGCGGGTAATTATACACTACACGATTTCTAGGGCAAATCATACGCAATTAGGTACATTTAAACCTCTATCTAGCTTACTTTATTCAGTTACTCACATTTTAAGTCACCGGTGTTCAGCAAAATTTTGACAAGGTGGCCAAAAAAATCCTAGAAAATTATATTTAAGAACCAGCTCCGTATTTTTCGTCTGTTTGATGCGAAGCATTATTTTAATTATTTTTCTTGTCATTGCCGCGATTTTTTTGTAAAAATCAGGGACATACACCAGTCCATATTGAAATGAAGAACTTAAATTTATTTGATTCAATTGTTTCTCCTTTGCGCGTTATTTTGATACTTAGATATCATGAATAACAATTCGGAGTGGGCTCGTAAGTAATAAAATAACTCGCAAAGCAGAAAAAATTCAATCAAATAAATTACAGGGCTTCATTTAGACGGCCAATATGAAGTGGTGTATGTGCCTAGTTTTTCCAAAAACATCGCGATAAAGGCCAGAAAAAAATTCAACATATTGTTTTTCATCTAAGTTGTCGACGTCGCGACTTTATCTAGTTTTAGATAGTGAACTTTTAAGACAAAACTGGTATTTAACTTACCAAGGTTTGTAATTCTAATATCCTTAATTTTGGGTTGTTATCTTAGTCACGGGAGATACACAGATAAACCTCTCCACTGTTCACACGAGTATTGTCAACATATGTCTATGTGGCCAAAGTTAGAATATACCAGAGATATAGATCTAAATAGATGACGCAAGTGCATCAAACTCTATTAAAATCAAGCGTGTCACATTTTACAATGAAATTGGTTGACAGCGGTTTGAATCTTAGAAGGGATTGTACGACTTAAGACATAATACATAAGAGGCAAAGTTGGAGGAGTCAATATCTGTGAAGGAAGAGCATTGCTCTCCCTTTTGGCGCGCAATTGGGCACGCGAAGTACATACACTCGCGGCATCTATTTGGATCTATATCTGTGGAATATACCAAAGTTAAAGTAAAGAAGTCATGTTTAGATAACAAAATATAGCTCCAGCATAAGCTGCATAAAACATTTGAATTTTAGTTTCTAATAAAATATTGTTTCAACCCTACCATACAGTTGACGAAATAACAAAAAGGTTACAAACACGCAAATTACACCAAATTCCTAACAAATTACACCACTATTTAAATTACTACTATCTTTATTAATTTAAAACATTTCTTGCGGTTCGGACGTGGTCCGAAGTTACTTGTGAATTAGGAAAACCTCGACAGCAAACCCGTCACGCACGTTCCAGCGCGGCATACAGGAACCAGGAAAAATTGTGGTTAAGTGCTAGTAATAACTACGAAATAAGAGAAAAAACTTAGTCCCACCTCCCGTTACATCACAACTGCCACGCTGTACAAATTTCCAGCCACGGAAACGCCACATCCTGAAAAAAATTCAATTTCAAAATTATTACCTACTTATGGGACCTTCTGTCTTAAGTTATTACATAATTAGCTAAAAAAGTAGGACTACCTACAAAAAGAAATGAGATCCCATCAAAAACAAACCTTTTAAGAAAAACAAGTCTCGCAACTTAGTTCTTCTACCGTAAAAAGTTGTGAGATCCATGTAAGTCCAAGTCGGTTAATTTATTCCTACTTAAGGGACCTTTTGTCTTAAATTATTATACTCGTATAATTAGCTAACCTAACATCATCTTATAGTGAACATATCAATATTAAAAATCTTTTATGTTTTAAATAAATAAATTGACTCGGCCATCGCATGAAAACACAATGTATCTCACAAGTAATACATATTATATTAAATTTGATTATTTAGTGCGATTACCAAGTCAATATATTTATTTAAAACATTAAAGATTTATAATATTGATATGGTCACTATAAGATGTTGTTAGGTTAGCTAATTATATAATAACTTAAGACAGAAGGTCCCGGAAGTAGGAATAAATTAACCGACTTGGATTTACATGGATCTCACAACTTTTTACGGTAGAAGAACTAAGTTGCGAGACTTGTTTTTCTTAAAAGGTTTGTTTTTGATGGGATCTCATTTCTTTTTGTAGGTAGTCCTACTTTTTTTTCCTTTCCGGTACCTGCTACTTACAACTGAAAATATAACTTTGTAATCCTATATATTTATATGAGATAACAAAGTTATTAAGTTATCAATGCAGTCGGTGTTTCTAGAGCACTGGACAGAAATTGCAAAATATTTTAATTTTTCCTTGATTTATACACTAAACACTAATTGTATTTCAAATTTGAAGCTTCTATGTCTGCTAGAAGTGCCTCAGAGTTTTGATGATCGGTCAGTCAGTGAGTGAGTGAGTGACAAAATTGAGAAACTTTGACTAGTTATAATTCTTAAACTACTGGTTCAAATTGAATGCAAATTGAAATATACCGTGTTTATACAATGCCTGCTTGTTTACTGAAAGTTCAGGCTTCTAGTTTTATCCACCACGAAGTTATAGGGGGATCGAAAATGGCCTGAATTGTTTCGAGAGAAGGATGGTATGGCCGCGCCGCTTTTTAGCTCGACTTGGCAGTATGCACGAACCACAGCACGCACATAACGGCAAAATTTGTGCCTGTTTTGCCGGTACAAGCCGGGGCTGCGCTTCACAGCCCGCACTGCAGTCGCGCTTTCGCTCCAAAACCAAGAGTAAGGGACAAACCTGCAACAGCAGTTATTTAAGTCTTGCGAGGCGAGGGAGTTATCCTACTATTTTGTTTTTACTATGCCTTCGGGAAGCAAAGCTTTCTGTTCTCCGCTGGCTAAATTGATAAAACAAACTTCTGCCGTCTAACGCTAAACTAACTTGCTGGAATCAATTTTGCCATCGTCTACTTGGTCTGCAAAGTTAAAGTGGTCTTAAATAACCGACTCCTGACATAATATCCTGAAAGTAACGATTTCCTAAGTTACCGCCAGTATAGCTTTCACCGATCGATCCACTGGGAACCTTTTAATGTCTTTGCCCGCAGCTCCATTCGCGTTTATTCATCGTCGGCCCCGTTTAAGGCTTGGGTGTTATTTTATCAGCTTGTATGTTGATCATCAGTAGTTAAGATGAAAACAAAAGAAACCGCATCCGAATCTTTTGAGTGGTTTTCGAATTATGCAAGAAGCAGCTGTGGATTTTAGAAGCACTTCAAACCCTAAGCCATGAATTTTTGTAATATTTTGGTCAAGATGTTCATAAAACTAGACCACATAGGCGATTAAAGAAGACGGAAGATATATGTATAAGGTCCTACAATTCAAAGTGAAAAAAAATCAAGAGATGTGATAAAGTATATAGACTAAAGTATCTCTAATAGACCACATTACAACGAGAATTTTTTGTGCGTGATCTTTTTTCATCTTTCCATAGAAATTTAGGCACCAATTTACTCAGAAGTGAAAAAATGCAAGACCAAAAAATTCATTTTTTTCTTGAATTTTTTTAAGTTGGGTTACCGATACGTAATCTACTCTTGAATAATTTTTACTTATTATTGTAGGACCTTATATAAGATGACTTTCGATTATACCAAGGTTCAATGACTCGGTTGCGAAATGCGATAAATTATTTATTGTGTCCCTATTCAAGAACAACCCCGACTCAATTAGTGATAGGAAGCCTAAATTTTATTTTGCATGTTTCACAGAAACGGTCATTGAACCTTGGTCCTGACCTGACCACTTACCGAGTCGAGTTAAATAAGAAAAATAAAATTTGGAGTATTATTATAATAAGTACTAGTTTTTGCCCGCGACTACGTTCGCGTGGGTTTAGGATACAAATTAGAATCAGACTTCCCATAGCTTTAAGGGGCACAATAAAACATTTTTAGTTTTCGCAGACAGGGTCATTAAACTTTGGTCCTGACTACTTACCGAGTACCCCGTCAGAATTTGGCTGTAATAAGAAACTGAGCTTATATAAGCTGACTTTTATTTATACAGCCAAACTCATACTAGAGGCTTGGTAAGTGATCAAAAATCGATAACACTTTTTGCTGATTTCGCAAAATAAAATATTGACCTCCCATAGTGATTGCCTCGGGGCTGGGCTTGCGTTTGTGAGGAACACGAAAAGAATTATAAAATTTACGAGTGTCTCAATGAGGGTCATTGAACCTCGTTACTGAGCACTTACTGGGTCTTCAGTAAGAATTTGGCTGGATAAATTAAAGTCACCTTATACAACGTGAAATTTAAGTCATTTTGTTAAGCCAACCCTGAAACCGTGAAAATAATATCAGCTGTTCCATGGAAAAGTTTAATACCTACTCGACCCAAATGTATGAAACAGCTGATATTTTTTTCACGATTTCAGGGTTGGCTTCATAGTAAAAGTTGTTTATATGAACGAGTACTATCACCAGTTTTCGTTAATTTCACGTTGTATAGGGTGAAATTAAATCAACCGACCAAATTCATACTGGAGACTAGGTTAGTGATCAAGAACTAGGTTCAGTAATCCTTCTGGCCAATTTCGAAAAATATTTTTTTTCTCCCTTTCTGGTTGGACTAGTTTAAGTACAATTCCTAGTGTAGGCACTATAGGGCAAAATTTTTTATTTTTTTATTTCACCGGAAGGGTCATTAAAAACCTTGTTTCTGATGACTAACCGAGCTCCTGTATGAATTTGGTCGGTTGATTTAATTTAACCCTATATTTAAATTTCGCTTACACTAAATCTAAATCTCTGAAGAATGCTATACTTTAGAGGACGGTTCACAAAACTCGCACCCGAAAACTTGGAGACGTTTCTCTGTTCTGAATGTAGGTAGTGTCCCAAATTTACATAGCACAAGAGGTGGCTAAGGTTTCAGAGACATTCAACTCAATTTGATTAATAATTTGTGCATGTAATCTTTCGGTATGAACAACGTAATGAATTGATTTACGTTACGCTGCGCAATTAAATACGGTGCAATTCTAGCCGTGTAATGAAGATGCTCACGCTTAGTATCCTTTGCAATGCGTATAATGTTACCCGTAGCGCGTTGTATCTTTAGGTGGTAAAACCAGCGATATAAACTAAAGATGGGCCCTCACTCGCCCAAACGTGTCAAATCTGCTTTTCTTGTGTGCATTTCACGCACACGCAGACATCTACGCAAACAAGCGGAACTTTTGCTTTGTGTGCCATCTATTGACAGTAACGCACACTACGCTTCACCCGTGTCGATATGAGAACACATAAAAAAAGTTAGAGGTCGCCCCGCCATACGAGCACTCATTCATACTATAGAAGATTGCAGTTCCCGCTATTGACGAAAGATGGCGTTCGGCGGCGCTATTATCTACGTTATTTTTTAGCAGAAAATTGGTAACAGATTATAAATAAAAGTGCGTAAGTGATACGTATTTGCCAGGGTACGCAGTGTCTTTTTGTCTATTTAGAGTGCACGCCACTGTAATAACCTACTTAGAAATTATAGAAAAAAATCGAAAGTAATGTAATTTTGTTGTAGTTACTTATAAAACGTGACACTTTTAGCCTTGCACGTATATGCGATTGAATTTTTACATTTCCTAAATACGCAAGATGGCACTTCAAAGCAGGTTTCCTCGTTGAAACAAGTCGCGCGCTCCTTCAGACAGTTGGTAAGCAACCAACTGTTGACATTTTTTTGCTCGCCTAATGTATGGGACGGGCCGTAGTTTATATCGCTGGGTAAAACCGAATCCTGGTGCAAAATGTACATCATAATATTGTTTATAGCACACTGTGCGTAAAATGACCACTTTACGCACGCTGCGCTTGCGTAAAGTCGGCATTTTCCGCACTTTTGCTATAAAATATTATACGATACTCGTGCGAGAAACTTTTTCTCGACTCGCACATCGTCAGAAAACGTTTCATCGCTCTCGTATCGTAATGTACTATTTCAATGCAAGTGCTCGTAAAGTTCTGTTTTATATGCGTCTAATCCGTTGTTAAAGTCAACTTTACCGCACGAGTGATTAAAATTCTCATTTTTTTTAATTTACTTTTTTAGTTTTGTTCCCCCCATAGTGGGAAGGCAAATGGAACTTTGCTCATACAGCCATGTCTGAGGTATATTTTATTTTTTTAATTTATCGAAAATAATTGCCAGTCTTATCTTGTGTACCATAGATATACTTGACAGAAATGAGCTGGGTACGTAGCATAGTAGACCATATTGAGCTTTGACAGCTCGATATAGAATGTCTGTCCCTCTTTAGGTAGATCAAAAGAGTGAGACAGAGCACTGTATCAAGCGCCATCGAGCTCGATATGGTTTTCTATGCTAGACTAGTGTTTCAGTTTGATGCGTTCGTAGGTTGATGAAATTTAGACGACATTTTGCATAGGTAGTAACTTTACTAATTGAAAATTCTGATGAAACATAATCAACCATTTAGTGCCTGATTTTTAATTTTTATTTCTTTTGTTAATATATACAGAGTGTAAATGCAAAGTCAATAATCCCTTTAGGGTATGAAAGTATACACGATTCTGATGTCATTACGAGAAAAAGAAATATACCTTGTATTTTCATCATTTTTCTAATCTATGGCTACCTACCCAGCAGGGCCGCGCCGCCCCTGTGTGCGAAGTGTGCGGCGCACACAGGCGCCAAGACAATAGGGGCGCCGCGCCGCCACTGCCACCTAAATTATTTTTGTTACCTACATGATTGTTTTTTGTAGTGGAGTATCGACAAGTAAGTAGGTACAATAGGCGCAACATAGGCCTTGTAAACAACAAAACATCTATAACGCTTATTGAACAAGTCTCTCAATATTTAATGTTTATTATTATTCACGTTTATGGTTTCATTTTACGTTTAGGGTTTTAGTTTACATTCCTTACGAGCTCAACGTTAAAACGGCGGCAGTTCTTTGAACCAGAGAAAAAGTACTAGTTATTTTAAACCGCCGAGTTTGTATGAGTATGAGTGAGTTTCTGAACGCAACCCGATGCGATGCGTGTTCCACAGTTTTGTACACTTAGATATTAATGATAATATTATCTAAGTACTGTAAAACTGGAGAACATTTATTTCAGTCAAAATTAACAATTAAAAATATTCATTCAAAAATTAAATTCGTTTTTTATGATGATTCGTTAAAAAAGAGGCGCTTCATAGGTTTCGCACACAGGCGCTGCCGGGGGTCGGCGCGGCCCTGCTACCCAGCACACCGGCCTCCCCGCACACCTAATTGCACCCCGCAACCCGCACCCCTCATCCGAGTGGCCAGCGACCAGTGAGGGTGTCCACGCGATTAGTGTATTTTGAGTAAAGAGAATCGTCTTATTATGAGGTACTGGTACTTTATTTAGAGATCCCAGTATTTAAAATAATATCTTTACCGATCTTGCCTTTGCTTTTACATCCGGTATAAGGTGACTTTAATTTATACAGCCAAACTCTTATTAGAGGCTTGGTAAGTGATCAGTATCACGGATCGATTACAGTTTTTGATAATTCCGCAAAATAAAATCTTGACGTCTCATCGTAATTGACTCGGGGCTGAGGCTGTAAGGAACACGAAAAGAATAATTAACGAATTTCACAAAAACGGTCATTGAATCTTGTTACTGAGCACTTACCTTCTTCTTCTTCAGTAACAATTTGGCTAAATAAATCAAAGTCACCTTATATAGGTAACAAGGAGGATCTGGTTAAAATAAACTTCTTGGTAGTTGACCCCATTTAATCGTAATATGAATAAGAACATTTTGATTATAATGCCAAAAGACAAAAAGTTTGAAGTTCGCAAAATGATACTGGCCACTTGCATTCTCTGTACAATATTTAAGAAAAATACAATGTTATCGATCGGTCTTCCTTGATAACAACATTCTTTGTATCTAAAGAATAGACAAAATCGGGCAGCTATTGTTGTTTGCATTATTATGTAGAATAAGCAGAGACATATTATATATTGAATCTCTGTGAGAATAAGCTGGTGGAGTCGAATTCATGTTATGTATGACTGAAAGCAGCCTTCGAACGCATCAAACTGAAAGCAGCTTAATTCCGTCAAGTCGGCAACTTGCGTGCAAAGAAAAAGATAAAGAATGCCCGCCTAAAGTTTATTTGGAGTATGTATTTATTGTTTCTTTGTTTATATAATTACATTTAATTTATTTACTCACACTGTGCATTGAAAAACGTAGTATGATACTCGTGCGTAAGGGCAATAACTTGCTCCTAACGTTTAAAACACTCACTTATCGCTCATGTTTCAAATCGTTCCTCGTACCAGCTATTGCCTCCTTTACACCCTCGTAGCATAAACTACTATTTCCTTACTTTTAAATAAAAAGTATGCGAAAAATGCGTTTTAAAGCAATAAGCGGAAATTGATGACTAAAAATAGGGTTCTCGCATTAAAATTATGTTTTGTTATGCCTTACATTTTGATTACATTCGATTACAACGATAAAGAGGCTATTTGTTAATAGAATGCAATCAAAATGTAAATAATAAAATGATAGAACTCCAATCATTAATAAAGTAAAACCCCAATCATTACAAATCAATTTCCGCTAATTGGTTTAAAACGCAATTGTTGCATGCTTTATATTCAAAAGTAAGGAAAACAATATTACGATGTGCATTTTGTACCAGGATTCGGTTTTACCACCTTAACCATTCACACGGTAGAACATTCATTTGTTCACCACGGTGTACAGAAAAAATGTTGGTCTTGGCCATATTATACGGTTACATACCTATGTAATATTTCAAAATTTTGTTGCACGATAATCTTGGGCTGAGAGCATATTGTATAATAATCTGCAATTGGATGAATTATGGCATACTCGTATTATTCATAAAAACGTGTTCATGCATATTCTCAAAAAATGCTTGTAGTTCTAAATCTAAAAGTAATATACGAGTAATTCAATGCAATTACATTTTACTTGTATTTATTTTGAAAGCAAAACAAAATTACCTTCTAAACGCATCGACAAGTTTTATTAAATTTGCTGCCTCTTATACTAAACATGTACTAGTAAAATGCACTAAATTCATATCCTCGAATTGCCATCTGAAAGTGCTGGAGAATTTATATTTTGTGTGCATTATGTCGACAAGAATAATGGACTTAAAGTACAGTTACTTTTTAGAGGAATTAAGTGTCTTATATTTCAGTAAAATTATTAGCCTTTTTTGGTATTTGTGTTTTGTCAAATAAACAGTTCATACATTTTTGGATGGAAACTTACAATCTGAAAACGAATCAGCATTTTAATTAAAATTTTACTTATTTTATAGGCAACTAGCCCTTTGTATGCATTTATTGTGCTGATTACACTCAGAGAACGGATGTGTAATCTAACCTTGTCTTAAAATTATTGGCTATAATTAAACCACAGACAAGCTCTCAAACTTTCAATGCTGTCGCAGCCGACAACTCAGACATATAAATAAAATACTGCGAGTAATTCAACCATAGTTAGTTGAGTTGACCATCTCTGTGGTCTAGTGGTACAAATCAAACGTTTTGACCACAAAATGTAGAGGTTACAGGTTCAAATCTCTCAAGGCATATTTGAGTTCAGTTTACATTCTCCGGAAGGCACATGAAGCTGTGGGTCCTTTGTGGCTAAAGTACGGCGATAGGATTTACCACCCATCTAAATTTTAAATTCGTAGTGGAGTTGATGGGTCCTGCACTGACTCTCCACGATCGTGAGTATTGTTCACTTCTTTCCGATCAGTCAGCCCAGCCAGTACGGTTAGATAAAGTGGAGCTGAACAGCTTCAGCTACCTGATACAAAAACTGGTCTAGTGAAAGAATGGTGGAGCTCGCCGTTATCCCTGCTTTTTGTCTTATGCCTTCGGTTGCAAAGCAGTGGAGTAGCACATGTTCTACTGTCTCGTCCTCTAGGAGGCACCCTCTGCATAGAAGGCTATCGGTACCACCAGTAGTGAAAAGGTTATTTAGGTTACAATTACTAGTTATTATACCTACCTACCATGTCACATAGATCGAATCTTTTTGTTTAAGTGATTATCATGTTACCTTACCGCTAAACTGCTTAATCATAAGTCTTGACAATCGGTAGTTTTTCCGTTCTGCCCACTTTTTATTGTGTACAATCAGAGTAAGCTTTATAACTTCCTCCCTGATTGCCTCCGCCGATAGTCGACACAGGTTGGTGCCTTGTGTCATTGCTATGACCCATCATGCTGGAACGTAATGATCGTCGGTAAAATGTGGGTGTACGAGTATGAACTATGACACCCTCTTATTTATTTCCTAATTATCTATTATCTTTTATTATAACTTTATTAAATTGAACCTAGCTGATGGTAATATTTTTTTCATAATTTTCACTAAGTTTAGTCACTAAATTTTAACAGGCTCCAGGCTGATTCATGGCAGAACACAAAAGTGATACATTTTTACTGAGTTGCTTTCTGAGTGTAGAATTTTCGCCTTACTTACCTTTTCGCCGACTTACTTCACTACATTGAAAATGAAAATGAAAAATGTTTATTGTGATAACCAAATATTTTCTTAATTACAATAACAACTGGAGCCTTCTTTTAAGTAATAAATACCATTGAGAATGGTGTGTAGCTTCAGTAAGCGGAATACTTCGCAGTACCTGCGTCTTAGCGGGAAGTGATATTTCGCTTAAGCACTCAGGATAAAAAAATAAGAGGAAAACAATGATGTAAAGAATAACTCGAAGACTCACCTTAATTCTGTAAAATTTACAAAAGCGACTGTACCGCGGAAAATAAAAATTTTACGAAAAACGATAAAATGAATGAGGCTGTGGTTATTTTCGGTTTCCCCGAAAGCCAGGTGCCTGATTTACATAACAAGAGCATGCCTTAAAACTTGTTTAATTTAGCAAATCCCCCTTCTCTCCTCTGTTCTGCCTTGAAAACATTTCCGGACTGGGTCCGCGGTAGTTTAAATTTTAAAATTTTACTTTAATTATGAAAACCTGGAGGGTGATATGGATATTCATTAGGTGAAATATGCATTCAACTACCTTGAATTACAAATCTGAAATTTGGTATATTTATTTGTTCTTTAAGCACCTAGAGAATGTATTTTAGCACTGCTGTTGTTTAAAACCTGGAACACCATGATAACTTTTGTTCCTGATAGAAGTGTGATTATTTATTAATCAAAATTACACTTGAAAACTGATGAAATAATTTAGCCAAGTGCGAGTTGGAGTCGCGCACAAAGGGTTCCGTGTATAAATACAGAAATTCCACAATATGGTTAGGGAACCCAAAACAACAATAACAACAACAATATAGATGCTATAGCAACAAAAAACAAGGCGCTAATATGATAACGCTTAACAAATAATTCAGCGCTCTTTGAGGAACCCTGATTTTTGTAATTTGTTGTTTTACTTTAGAGTATCTACAACAATTTAACCAAATTTAAAACTTGTATGATTGTGTCTTTTCGATGGACCTGAAACAAATAACGTAAGCTGTTTTTCTATGTTTTTTTTTTGTATGGAGACCGTCTTGGTTTTAATTTTTTTTTAATTATTTGTCGTGATAGAAGCTGTTATTACACGTATTCTGTAAAAAATTCAATTTTCTATGTATTGCGGTTGAAGCTGTAGACCCCTGTGACGAACGGAGAGACAGACAGACAACGGTGGCTTAATAACAGGATCCCATTCGGGTACGGAACCCCCGAAAGGTTATGATTTTATCAACATCAAACTACAAGAAAAAGTTTCAAAAGAGTCTTTAGTACATATTTTTCTGGCTCTCCTACAAAACACATATTGGATAGGTACTATCAATTTCAAAGCATGCATGCATCACATGACGTCACGAAATCGCTTTACCCGGGAGGGATGTGCCAAAGACACTCTGATTTGTCAAAGGATCGCAGCATGCAGCTTCTGATAGCTGAGGGAATATTTTAAGCTGTGCTGTGGTTTACAACAGAAGCTGTCTCTATTGAAACGTCCCACAGCACAGATTACAGGTAATCTATGTTTCACAGTCACTGGAGAAGTCAATGGAAACCAAAGGATAGATCAAAGATTGACGATAATGCGTCAAAAAAAAATCATAATTTACTACACATACCATACTCATCTTCAGCATAATCACAAATAATAGTAAAATTTCTTTATTCCAGCCAGATTTACATAAAGACAATAAAAAGAGGCCATATCACACACACAAAAAAAAATACAATAAAAAACCATATAAAAATAAACACAAACAACGAAGTAAAAAATAAAAAAAATAAAACTAAAATAATAAACTTTATAGTACACCAAAGCTTGCGTGATATTGTCGCCACATAATTTCTAATACAACTAAGAACATGTTTTTTCTATAAAAATGCTTGATTATTAATTTAACTAAAATCATAAGTTGAATATTATCCACCACCACAAGACTACAACAAAAGAACCGCCAGTTTCCTCTTCTGTTATCAACTCCAATTTAATAAGATATAATGGAGTAATTAATTAACCCACAAGGGGGGTTTAGTACCCCAAATGAGTCAATTACATAAGTCCCCAGTTTCCCGCAGGCAAATCTCCCATAAACAAGACCGAACTAATTATGGGACGTAACAGAATCGCTGATATTCCTTAAGGCACAAGCAAACTTTGTCATCGGGTCTCCGAATTGCAGGAATCTGCAGAGGGTGATTTTCATTTCAGCAACAAAAATTTCGTCTTTGACAATAAGTCATTTCTTCGTCCTCATCCATCTGTGTAGTTTTGTCCCTATTGGTTGTCTATCCCTCAGATTGGCTGATAGGTATTTGAAAATTTTAGCCTCAGTCGATATTTTGGCAGTTTCTTTTTTTCAAAATTGCTTCCGCTTATCGGTCGCTTATTATCAAGATTGTTTGAAATCGATAATCAATAGTCAACACAAAACAATTTCATCACGTTTCGAATATAAAAGCAAAGTTATTGTACTGGCAGCACTAGAAATAAAATATTTTCAGAGCATAGTTTGCCTCCATTATGATACAGAGCGTGCAATGTAATGTAATGTAATGGGAACCCCCCACTAAAATGCTCCCGGTAAAACTTTGGATGCTAATATCTTTGAAATGTGGCATTTTTACTAGCTTTTATCAAAGAATATGTTTTGTGTGTATTTATGTCAAATATCAATAATTATAAGAATTGTTTGAGGTCACCATTAAAAAAATAATAATATATGTATCAAAATAGCGAATTTCTAAGCAACTCTGTTTGAAAACGTACTAATAACATATTACTAAACATTTGTCTACACACGAGAAGAAAACGCATGGTAGTAATGTATGAATATAACAGCCGTTATTTGATTAAAAAATAGTCTTAATAAAGCGGGTTCTGAAGGCTTTTATTTTAGTTTTAGCGTTGTCATAACTAAATTTTTGTTCATGCCAAAAAAGCTCTTTAGTGTTAACAACAGAAGCTACCTTACTTTGGAAAAATGTAAATTTTGACAGCACTAAAACTAAAATCACAGCCTTTAAAATCGGTTTTATTGCCAAAGAATGAATAAACAGATTATTGCACAGAAAATAAAAATAAAAACACAGAATAACACAAGGCAAGGGCGGACATATTACTCAAAGATTTTTTTTTCCGGACAATCGATGTGAAATGAAAAACATTGCCAATTATTGAAATCTCCTGGCACTGAATAATTGGGTTCAGTGTAATGTGTGATCGTGCGGCTAAAGTTCCGAACAACAACTCTTAAAAGTGGATACCACTAACTCACTCATGCATGACAAAATTTCTGAAATTATAAATTCTACAAACATGAAATTTGGCAGATTCCTATACCCCGGAGGCAACCGCTAAAAGGATTTCGCGGTACAGTGTGTTCACTGTTTAAGTTTGTAACTCCTTTAGCCCGCACGGAGCCGTGGGCAAAAGGCTAGTATGTTCATATACTTTATGAGTTTGCAGGAAACTTCATTGTTTAAAATTAATATTTTTGTTTAAAACTCATTTGCCTTTATTATTTTTGTAATTCTTGCAGACTTGATTTATATCTGAAGAATTATGTATGAAGTTTGCAGTTATATATTAAAACATACAGAAGTTTCGAGTTTTATTAAGATACAATATTTTTTACCATAATAATATTAATAAGAAACGGCTTCTCACGATTTAATCGTCAGGTTTCGCCTGACTAGTTGCACTGTATTCGTACAGTTTCTTTGGAGGCAAACATGGTTACGCGGCGGTTTTAGTATTTTTACTTGCTGATAGGTAAAAATGGCTTTTAATTATGCATGGATAATATAGAAAACGTAAGCAAAGAAATATAAATACAATATTTTTGACTTCTTCCATGGAGTTGTCATCAACGAATAATAAACCGGGACGAGTGAACGGCACGTGAGTCCCGCAAGAGATTCCGAGTTCATATCCCGGCTCGGAGCTCTTCACATTCAGATTAAGTTTTCTTCTGCATTTCTATCCCATCTATCAGCCTGGTTCATCCACTGGTGAACATAGACCTTTCCAAGATTCCTGAATAAATGCCCACCCTCACTCACGCTGAGCTGGTGCGTTGGTGAGCGCGTTGTAGAAACCCTCGCAGCAGAGGCGCCGTGGCCGGTCACAAGTCTGTTTTACATAAGGGCCGGCGATTTGGAGATTGGGCATTATAGGTCACCCGGTTGTGCCTGTTTGAGATCTGTCCTTGAGGATAAGGTGGTGGTACCTGTACATTCAAGCTCGGTATCAGCTCTACCACTTATTTCTATACGACACTGATATGACGTTGATATGGAATAATATGTCGCTCGCTGCAAGTGGACCTAAATGTTGCGTAAATAACAACGACCCATTAAAGAGATAGTTGAATGCCGTTCTGAATCAAAATGAAACTATGCGAAGTTTTAACACAATGCCGGAATGGAAGGGAATGCCGTGGATTTGGACGAGTTATTACTTTAGTTACAAACTAACCTGCAAGTTTCTGTTATTATAGGACCACTTCAGATTTTAATTAAACAACATATAGGTAGAATTTTGAAACTTATCAAGAGATTCCTGCGAAACAGGCGCGGATCTAGGATTTAAAATGAGAGCGGAACTACGAAAAGAAAAATTATCCCAAGACGTAGACTCGCCTATTGCCAAGTCTCTCCAGGGTATCTAATTCATACACGAAGCTATCTACCCTCCTTGACGTACAGTCCTACCACAAAAGTGGCGCCACCATCTTACCTATTCAGATGGACAAAATTTCAATTTTATTTTTGCTAAGTTTCTTGCCCTTCTTCTTAGCAATACTAATCGAATGGTGCGGATGGTTAGGCATTATGTATATATAATATTTTTATTCCTATATTTCTCTATTTTTTGCAGGTGTATAACATTACATTTTAGTAGCCCAACCTTAATATTTTTTGTATGTATTTCCCGTTTTTAATTATCAACTTATTTGTTCATTGTATCATTTACATATGTATGATATTTTTATTCTTAGATTTCTCTATTTTACGCAGGTGTATAATTACATTTTAGTAGCCCAACCGAAATATTTTTGGTATGTATTTCCCTTATTAGTATATATTTTTTTTATATTCTAAAGATATATATTGTAAAGATTAACTTTGACTTGTAGAAAGTATACTTTATGTATCTATTTTACAAAATAAATATTTTGATTTGATTGATTTGTACAGTGGAGCCCGCATCAAGCTATACACATTGAGTATTAAGCTGACCTCTCATTGTACGGGAAGCCTATACAATGAGAGATCAGCTTATACTGAAAGTGTTTAGCTTGATGTGGGCTCCACTGTACATTCGGGTTGGTATAAAAGACTGTTCGATTAGTTAGTCACAGAAAGTGACGGATCCAGGGGGCTAGGGAGCTGAAGCCCCCTAAAAAACATACGTTATAGGTAGTACTCACAATCTTCTTTATACTACCACAGTTTCAAAATCCATTAGTTGTCCACTGAAAGCGTTTGGACGGAGCGGTTATGCAGGGCGAGACTCCGAACTGATTGTTCGAAAATTTCATGTAGCTCGGTGGCTCCCACGTCTCGCTCGCAAGCCCTGCACAATTGCTCTGACTGAGCGCTTTCGTTGGACAACTGTATGGATTTTTAAACTGTGATATTACCTTATAATGCCAATTTCCTTCTTATATTGTACTACGACAGTCTTAAATTTATTTACCTACACGTATTCCAATAGTACAGGATATGGAAATGACTATGATTTCCTGAAAAAGCTCGATTAAACCTAGCCTCAGCCCCCCCAAAATATGTTAGGAGGAAGGAGTAATACTGCGCAGGTGACAAATGACTTCGCGCGCATTCCGTGCTGGCCATTATAGGACTTGGCAAGTTTAATCAATACAAGGATAGTTTTTAAATTTATTGAAATAGATTGATTAAATTGATGTTAACAATTAGTTATTTAATATTATTTTATTAAATTTAAATAAGGCAAATTTGCATTCTATTTTATTGGATTTAGTTCGATTATTCCGGACCCAAGGCACCCTTCCCCAAATCCATACACAACGGTTTACCAGTTGTATGACGAGTTCTATTTACTAGGTCCCATGAATCCACCAATCGAATAGTGATGGACAGGTGGACAACAGTTAAAAAAATTATGTCATGAGTTTAGTTTTTTTTAAACCATTCTCGAGCCCCGTGATAGGTATCAAATTAAAATTAATCTCCTGCAGATGTCATTGGTCCAAGGGGGCCCCATACAGAAAACCTAAAACGTCGACATGCATTCAATTTCAGCTCTCTTCAGTCGATACAAGCTTTAAATATTAAACCAAAATATTTTTTTATTTTAACATTTTGAACGGCATGGAATGTAACAGCTTGACACCGGGTTTTTTTTTGACTAATTTGACCTTGCTGAACGCAATTTTGCCCGGTGTCATACCAATTTCCCCCCTTTTTATTAAAAACATGTCCCTCGCCACAGTTTTTTCCGTTTTAAGCAAAACAATGTATGAAAACTTAAATTATTTTATCGGAATTTGAACTATATTTCTTTGAGAAAATTGTTCAGTATCGTTTACTTAGCATACTGTCAAAGATTCACCTGCTAATCTCCAGCAACCTAGCAGTTTATGATGGTCGGTTGTTGTTCACTGCTCGCAACTTCGGCGCTGCAAGCTGTAGAAGGTAAATTAAAATTTGTACAGCTGTCAATGAGATCTTGTTTTATAGGTAAATAATCAGGATTAATTGATTCAGACCAAGAAAGGCCTAACATTTTCAGACATAATTGATTTTTAAGTGTGTCTGGAAATGTTAGGCTTTTCTTGCTCTCAGTGCCTCGATTATTGTGTAGGTCATTTTGTTCCACATTCAGCCAATTCTCTATAAATATAGCATAAATAAAGAAAATAAATTGAAAAAAAAAGATGTTTGGGAAGATCAAAATACAGAACTTTATTCATAACGGTCAGTTACACGTCACGTTGTTATCAAATAACAAAAAAATATAATAAAACAATAATACTTAAAATAAAATTGAATTAAGTTAAATAACTAGTCAAACGGTAATTTATTTAAGCAAATTTGTCATATACAGTGTATGAAATCTAAAATCATAATGTCATATAATACAAAAAAATATTTGTAATATTCTTAATGTCATCACATCGTCTAATTCTGATAGAAGATATAATAACAAAAAAGTCAATAAGTTATAATAGCGTACGTTTCCACTTTATTTAAAAAAATCATCAACCGAATAAAATGCCTGCCGAATGAGCCATTTCGTCAACTTACATTTAAAGAGGGAAAACGATTCGATTTTTGCAATGTCATCTGGAAGTCGGTTGTAAATAGTTGGACCACATACGTACACCGATCGAGCGCTCTTCGTAAGCCCACGAGAAACTGATCGGAGCTTGTCACGGCCTCTAGTACGTTCGCATATCCTGTCAAATTTGTGGAGGTTTTGCCTCATAAATAACGCGACTTGGAGTATATACAAGGAGGGCAAAGTCAATATACATAGCTCAACAAAATGTGGTCATACTGTGTCGTCATATTTGATGCGGGCTATCGTCCGCACCGAACCGCACCGAAGATTCTACTCATAAACTATAAAACTTGTCAAAATAAAATTAATACTGCGTATTAAAATTAATACTACTCATTTATTTTTGTTATTGGCAGTTTTCTCCCAAATCCACACTAATGTTCAAAAAGGAAAAAACCGTGGCGAGGGACATGTTTTCAATAAAAAGTGGGAGAAGTGGGGAGAAATTCATCTGATACTGGGCAAAATCATATTAAGCAGGGTCAAATTAGTCTAAAAAACTCCAGTGTTAAATTGTTACATTCCATGCCGTTCAACATCGGAAGGAGAAGGCTTTTGAAATTATTCTTCCGGTCTATATGGTCAAATGCATAAACGTACTCTAAAGAAAAACAACAAATAATAAAAACTTGGGTTCCGTACTCAGAGGATGCCGAATTATTTCTCAGGCGCTACCATTTTAGTGCCTTGATTTTGTCTCCCTAGGGCTGCATATAAGGTCAGATTAAGCACCTCATTTTGCATCAGTTAAAGTTGAACTCTACAACGTTTCCTTTTAGTACAAAATAGCGCACTCTCAGCCGTGTCTGTTACGACCACCAAGAAACACGTGCTCACAAAATTCTGCGTTTTTATTTAATAACTCTGCTTCTAGATGCAATTTTTAAAATATTCTAAGATGAGCTGATTACTTCATTTGTTGACTTATTTTTAATACAAATTTCAAGGCTGTATAATTTAAGGAAGGCCCTTTAACACTCGAAAAACATTAAATTTAGAGGTAACTTCATAATTTTTTTCTATCAAGCGAGCTTAAAGTTTTTGCGTTTTTTCTAAAATCAGCTTATTAGCCGTGTAGTCTACTGTCTGTATTATTTTTACTATACTGACTAACTAAGTTACACAATGTGATATGCCCATTTGAAGTTGGGCATCTAGCCTTATACGGACCCTTAATGTTGGTATGGCAACTACGTATGTATGTTGTTGCATCATATTATTTTTAGGGTTTCGTACCCGTATTGTGTGATGGTACGGAACTCTTTATGCGCGAGTCAGACTCGCACTTGGCCAAATTATTTAATTTAGAGAAGTTAAAACTTCTGAAGCAACCGTATCCTATGCGTTTAAACGTCCGCAAATGATTGGAAGAATCATATCGTCTGTTATTTTTCCGCCTTTCAAGGTACGGAAGGTCTTATTCAGCTTTTAGTTATCTCGAGACCCATCTCCAGATTCAACCACAGACCTTTTCTGAGTCGCCGATAACTTCAGATAAGTGGACGTCAATTTTCTTTTCGTGGACTCGTATATTTTCTTATTTTCTGGAGTACTCATACAAGTGTCATATATTCTTCTAAAAGTGTCTGTTTTTTAGGGTTCCGTATCCGAAGGGTGCCAAACGGGACCCTATTACTAAGACCCCGCTGTCTGTCTGTCTATCCGTCTGTCATGTAACTACGAAAATAATAATAAAATAATTATACATACTTTTATGGCCCATAGTAACGCGTAATCTGTGAAAGTTGAAATTTTCACAGATTACGCGTTACTATGGGCCATAAAAGTATGTATAAATAGTAGTTTATGAAACTGGTACATACAAAGGTTATTTAAAACACGAATGTTTGAATACCTAGTTATGTATAGTTTCATAAACTATTTTATCTAAACTCATGCCTAACAACCTGTTTTCATAATATCTTGATGAAATTTGTCTTTACCAATTTTGATTTTTCTTGTAAAGTTCGTTCTAAAAGTGTTCGTAATTTCCGTAGTTATTTCCAGAATGTCAGGTGGAGTCAAATTATCATCACCATCACTGCTGTTAGTAATTTTAGGACAAAATAATACTTTTGGTTTGACCCATAAAACCACAGTAAATAATAATTTCCACGTAAACTATGGCGCCAAAATCTAACAGTCCACCACGCATGTGTACGTGTTGCGCGATCCGGCAGCCATAGACAATGCAGGCCGAAAATAAAATAAACTTGTGACCTCCTTTGTCACGCCGCAATATTATTTAGTACGTGTTAGGGCCGAAACACATAACGCAAACTGCTTATTTTTGCGGCGCCGCAACGCCAAAATCGGCAGTTGCGTTGCCGCGTTGCGGCGTCGCGAAACAGGGCATTATGGTAGGATAACCATTTTCTCGTGATTTTTGAGTGTGGATAGACGTCTCTCTGCGATGGATCGTAATAAACTTATTGCTTATTTGTTATTAAGAAGACATTATTCTATCTTAAAAATACGGCAAAGAAGATACTGGATACATCCATTAAGTAAGGGTATGAATCCAAATGGCGAGTTCTTTTCTAAAAAATACGAAGCATTAAAGATAGACGAAAAAAAATTTGTTGCCTACTTTAGAATGAGTATATCATCATTTGAAGAGCTATTAAGCGAGTTATCAAAATATATACAGAAGAAAAAAAATAAAGGAAGGAAACCAGTTACTGCTTTGGAAATGCTGGGCTTAACTTTAAGGTAAAACAAATAGGTTTCTTATTTTTTTTTTATTGATGTTTATGGCACTCGGAATCAAATGTTTAGTTTTATTTGTACCCCTGGCTTTATACACCTGTGGTACTAGCGGGGTGTCGATAAAAATTTTGCATCACTAGTGTTCATGGTTTGGGGGTACCTAGTGGTACAAAGCCAGGTTCAAATGAAACAAGACAGAATCAAATTAAGCTTTTTGCATTATACAATTTTCTTACTTTAAGAATACTTTAATAGGCCTTAAAAAATGTAATGATCAATTTAAGAAAAATCAAACTCCTCATCTTGTGAAACATAGGAAGTAGCTGACGTTTCGTCCAGTAAAAATGGTGAATTTATTGGACGTTGTTGGTTTGATGATGAGGTAGTCCTCTGTTCAGTAATCGAACTTCCAGGAGTAGAAGTGTGGTAGCCACTCTGAACCGTATTATCGTATCTCATAGTTGAATATCCTTGATTATAACCCTGATGCTGATATTCTTGATTATAGCCGTGATGTGTATTTTGATGAATTGAAGGTTGAAGAATGTCCGTTAATATTTGAAGCACCCGACTTTGAAATATCAATGTTTGATTCTCATTTAACGATTGTAGAGATGGTAAAATCCCCTTGAAAAAATGCAAATGTCTATTCTCCGGTGTTTTTAATATTGCCAATAAATCTTCTTCAATATCATCCTTATCATCTGCCTTTCGTTTTCGTGGTTGACTTTTATAACGAGGCAATGCCGTTATTTCATTCTCAATATCTCCTTCCGCTACACATAAACTGGAATCAGTTGCATTTTGTGAAACCTTTTTCAAAAACTGTAATTGTTTATTCAAGTGATATTCTTTAATTTTTGCAGCTCCAGCTCCTGATCGATTGGCATCTTTTAGTTTTTTTTGATATTTAGCAAAATTATCTTTTATGGCCTTCCACTTCTTGACTAAATCATTACCTGCAACAAATAACTTCACAAGTGAAAAATAGTAATAAAGACTAAAATTCCCTAGATTCCATTTATACTACATATAAAATTACATATAAAATTTGATATAACTTTCATAAGTACTTTCGGTCCATCCAATTTCATATAAATGGCTGGCCGCCGAAAAAGAACAATTTTCTGCTTTTTCTTGACTTAGGCAAGTTAAAAACTGATTGACTTTGCCTAGAACAACCATAATGTAAAATATTTCTTGAGTACTTCTTTGAAAAACTACCTGTCTATCTTTGAAAATCTATTCCTTTAGCAACACTATTACCTGCGCAGTTTGAGTTTGATTATACCTACATTTGTATTATTTTATTATTTGCCTACTAATTATTATTTCATTTTAGATTTCTAGCAACCGGCAGTGACTTTAAAACCATGCATACGAATTACTTCCGAGGAGCAAGTACAATAGCAAAAATTGTAAGGACAGTTTGTCGCGCCATATGGAAACATCTATCAAGTCAAAATATACCTCCTATAACAAAACAGGTTCTAGAAGATGTCGCTATTGAGTTTGACAAGAAAGCAAATTTTCCTAACTGCATAGGAGCTCTTGATGGTAAACATGTCCGTATTACATGTCCTGCGCACAGTGGATCACTGTTTTACAATTATAAGGGCTATAATTCAATAGTTTTATTAGCTCTTGTAGATTCTAGATATAGATTCATTTTTGTCGATATAGGAGCGTATGGCAAGGAAAGTGACTCCACCGTTTTCCAGAACTCTAAACTTTATGATTTGATTATGACACGCAAATTACCTATTCCTGTACCAAAGCCTTTACCAGGTTCTCAAAATGAAACTCCATTTGTTTTTGTAGGAGATGAAGCATTCTCAATTTCGAATAACGTCATGCGCCCTTACTCAGGGAAACATTTGTCGGTACAACAAAGAGTTTACAATTATCGACTGAGTCGTGCCCGAAGATATGTCGAGTGCGCTTTTGGCATCCTAGCCAATAAATGGCGCATATTTCATCGATCTATGAATGTGCAATACGAATTTGCGACAGACATTATCAAGGCATGTTGTGTAATGCACAACTTTGTTTTGAATCGAGATGGAGTACAAGCGACCGATGACATTATCTTTGATGATTCTGATCTGCAAATGTTGCATTTGCCCACAGCAAATGAAAATAATTTAAGCCCACATCTAATACGGAATGATTTTTGTAATTACTTTTCCAGTGATGTTGGCGCCCTAAGTTGGCAATTAAACAAAATATGAATGTTCGTATACCTACTCAGTTCAAAATACAAATAATACCTTAATACATTTGATTCAAACTATTTAACATGTTGTGAACTGCGAATAAACAATTTAAATGGCAATTTGGTTTTATTTATAGTATTTGTTTACCTTTTTGAATAAGAGCGCGAGAAAAAATATAATTTTAACTTAGAGAAAATCTTTTGCATAGGGCATTAAAATAAATGGTGTACATATTTCATATGATTAAAAAAAAAAAGATACATGCTACTTACATTAAACTACAATTTTTACAATTTAAACCGCGGATCAGATTTTTACGTTTTTACTACAGTAAAAATTGTAGTTTTATTGTGAATAGTGATCGCGTAAACCTAAGACAATACTATGTTACTACTTACCCAGTTTTGATTTTTCGGTTGAGTTTTTTTCCTTGTAATCAACATAAACAATCTCACAAATGCTTTTCCATGCTTCTTGTTTTATAAATTTGTCTTTATAGGTTTCGTCACTAGTATCCCACAAACAACGGTGTTCCTGAACCGAAGATATAAACAGATCGACGTCAACGTCAGACATTTTAATTTTAAAACTGCTTCTCGGTTGACACGTGTTGTTTGCAAGAGTGTTAGAAACAAACTGCATCCTTGTCAACAAGTATGACGTCATAACGCTGGAATTCGCGTCGTGCGTTGCGGCGCCGCACCGCTATAGCGCACTGCCGATTTCAGCGGCGCGGCGCCGCAACGCGCTTATGTGTTTCGGCCCTTATAGATGGTTAGAGAATATTGTATGATAACCTCATTGGTATTTGATATTAAACCTCAGACATGGCTGTTTGGGCTAAGTTCCCTTTGCCTTCCTAGTTAGTATCACATTTACTTTAATCTCAGAAAAAGTTTTATTACAGCATTATGTTGTTCGGAGACCTATACTGTAACTTGATTTTTTCATTTTTTTTAGAGACGTTTAGTATAAATATTTTTTACTATGCCAGTATTTTATTCTAGTAGGTTAGATAAAAAAGGTTTATATGCTTACAACAGTCATTATCATTATTGTTATTTTTACTTTATTGATTTGAACCTCGTTTGAGCAGACTATTGTTTTGAACTGAAAAAACAGCCTTCACTTTGAACATTTTTCTCCATCACGTTTTGGGCTTTGTTATGCTCTTGGGAAAGGCCTCATTTTTATATATTTTTTTCTTTTTTCAGAACAATATCTATTGTAATAGGTTTGTGAGTTCTAATACTGTTTTAGAATATAATAGAATGACATTTGTTTCGACCAACATAGATTATAATTATTATACAAATACATCAAAAATTCAAATATCAATAAATTATAATCAATTAAAATAAAAAAAATACTGTAACAAACACTTAAAAAAAAATTTTGCTCTTTGTGTTACTGTCAAATCTATACTGACTAATAATAATAATTAATAAAATAAGTAGTAAAAAGGTCGTGTCTGTACATTGAATAATTTCGCAAATTTTACATGAAATGGGTTATTAGTATTGTACTGAAGCCAAAATCACAATTTTTAGAATTTTTGTATGTCTGTCTGTTTGTTTGTCAGTCTGTCTGTCTGTCTGTCTGTCTGTATGTATGTTTCGTTTTAACTCAAAAATTACTAAACGGATTTGGATGCGGTTTTTTTAAATATAATCGTAGTAATCCTGTTCAACACATAGGCTATAAGAGGTGTTCATAAAATAACGCCCAAGCCGAAAACGGGGCGAATATTGAATAAACGCTTTATAACTCGAGAACCACTCAACGGATTTAGATGCGGTTTTCTTTATTATCATTGTATTTATCTTGGTCAACACATAGACTATAAGAGGTGTTCATAAAATAACGCCCAAGCTGAAGTCGGGGCAAAGATTGAATAAAAGCTTTTACAACTCGAGAACCACGTAACGGATTTGGATGCGGTTTTCTTTATTTTCTTTACCTAGGTCAACATATGGACTATAAGGGATGTTAACAAAATAACTCCCAAGCTGAAAACGGGGCAAAGATAAAAAAAACGCGGATGGAGTGGTTCGGGATATATTTGGTATACGAATAGTGGAAAGGCAACGCGTTTCCTATGTCCCTATTCATAATAATTTTCTGTCCACGCAGAATTAAAGCCGTCCCAAAACGGTTAAAGTGGTTCAATTTAAACCCTTTGTCCCATAATATTGTCAAGCTATATTGGCCATTACGTTCCTTGTTACTACTTAAACGCGCACTATTAAAGATAGAGAGCAAACAAAAGCACGTATATTTTGGTTATGCAGCTATTTATTTAGTTAAAATGCTTACGCATTTTTTAATTAATGATATTTAGGGATATGCCTTTGTATTTTTAAAATCTATGAATTGTGCACCTAATCTATAATAATACTTACTATTGAATATTTTTAAGAAATTTTTAACGAAATGGGTGTATTGTATGAAGCGAAAAATACAATTTTTTGAATTTTCGTCTGTCTGTTATGTATGTTCCGTTTTAACGGGAGAACTACTCAACGGATTTGGATTAGTTTTTAGAGTTCCGTACCCAAAGGGTAGCCAACGGGACCCTATTACCAAAACTCCGCTGTCCATCCGTCCGTCCGTCCGTCCGTCTGTCACCAGGCTGTAAGTATCTCATGAACCGTGATAGTTAGACAGTTGAAATTTTCACAGATGATGTTGGTTGCCGCTATAACAACAAATACTAAAACCGGCCAAGTGCGAGTCAGACCCGCGCACTCCCATATAACAGACATGATTTTTTTGCCTTTTTATAGATAATTGTACGGAACCCTTTGTGCGCGAGTCCGACTCGCACTTGGCCGGTTTTTTTATTATCATCGTAATGACCCTGGTCAATTCCTAGGATATAAGAGGGTTCATAAAATAACATCGAAGGCGAAAACGGGGCATAGATTCAATAAACGCTTTTAACTCGAGAACCGCTCAACGAATTTGGATGAGTTTTTTATTATCATCGTAGTGACCCTGGTCAACAATAAAATAGCGCCCAAGCCCAAAAAGGGGCAAGCTTACTCACTAGTTAGTTTACAAAAACCGGTCAAGTGTGAGTAGAACTCGCTCTCTGAGTGTTCCGTACTCCGTACCATTCAAATAAGTAAATAGACGGTCTAAAGTTGACAGCTTTGACGGCTACCGATTTCTTTAGTTTTGGAGACAAGAAAAATAAAGTAATAATTTGTACTCAATGAGTTCTAGACATTGCCGGAGTAAGAAAAATATTTTTTTTTCAGCTCCTTTTTATTTATGGGACCCCCTACTGAAAATTAATATTCCATCCATCCATCAGCCTGTTTCGTCCACTGCTGGACATAGGCCTTTCCAGGATTTTGCCACTCTTGGTGGTCCTCCTGGAAGAAATACCCATACTCACACACGCTGGGCAAGCGGGTTGGTGAGCGCGGTGCCGAAACCCTTGCACCAGTGACGCCGCTGCCCCTCACCAGTCTGTTTTATATAAGGCTCGGCAATTGAGGATGGATATACCGTCATCCATCGGTCCCAGGCAATGGTGGGCCGCCTGGTTTTGCCTGAGAGCTGTTCTCTTACTCTCCCCCGAATAACTTCGGGAGGATTTGCGAGTAAGATGGTGGTACCTCCACAGTCGAACCTAGCATCAGCTCTACCACCTATATATTTAATACCTATATAAAAATTAATTTTATTTAATTTTAATTCAACATTTCACATAATCACGGATGAAACCTACCTTTTCAAATTTCAGATCTGTCACTGATTCCATCTGCAAGCTAGAGAGAGACCCCAGCCCGTGTTCCCATTCGAGTACGAAGTACGAAGCCCTAAAAAACATAGCGCTAGTTGTACAATACCTAAATCAATAAGTGCCATTCTTCTTGCACTTTCCGGCTTTCAGTCAAGACTAATCACAAAAAGTTGTTATTCTTGCGATTTTGTATAGGATTCTCCACTAATTAATGGAAATACAGAAAATATGCCTTTCGAAAGTCAATTTTTTGCCGATACATAATACTACCGCTTATAGGCGTAACTAGTTAGGGGCCAAGGGGGCACGGCCCCCGTACAATACCGTTTGCCATCCCCCCCTAGAAATACAAGTGTCATTTGTGTAAAAAGATAGTATTATTTGTTATGGTCTTTGGATTTTTAGCTGATCTCATGGTATAGAGGATTATCTCTATCTTATTACTGTACTAGGCAATCTTAGGTCATATAATTAGATTACAGAACTCTTTGGGCTCGTTATTGGTTGTCAATCGGTAATCTTCATGAACATTTTTACGTCGTATTGATAGATTTATCGAAATATTTTAAAAATGAAACGATGCCTGGAGAAAAGAAGGAACGAGCAGAGTTCTGGTACAAATTGATTCTGGATGTCCTCTGGTATCCATGTAAAAGTTAAAATACTATTAAAATGAAGAAAACGTTTAAATTCCATATCCCCAGTACTACATTACTATCACATAATGGGGAGCAGATACATGATGGTTTATTAAGTTGAATCCGGGGGCCGGGCCCCCCAGCTTCAAATCCTAACGCCAATCGGGAGCATTAAAGGGAACAAAAACGCTGACGAGCACTTGTCCAACAATATCAATCAAATTAAAGTCTGAGAAGTTGCAATGAAGCACTAATAGAGTAAAGTGGAGCATTCTCTATTACATTAATTGAAAGAGAAGCTTTTGTCGAGAAGTAAAACTTTGAAGCTAATTAAAATTTTCGTGCAAGGCACTTGTTATCGTTACCAAAGGAGCAAGACTGTTTTTCCGTTCGCCGAGTTCGTACGATTTTTTCAATTGTAAATAAAAAAGTTATTATTCTGAAAGTTTTGTTCTTCAGATGTTACAATGCTGGTTGATGTGTCAAAAGAAGTACAATTTCAAATAAATTTAACACTATTTAACGTGTAATTTGTAGATATATGTATTCGTATAAGGTCCTACAATTCAAATTGAAAAAAAAATTAAGAGATGATTGGGTATCTCTAATAGACCACTTTCTAATGAAAATAAATTTTATCGCGCGAACTTTTTTTTTACCTTTACATAGAAATTTAGTCAGCTAATTGAACCACTATCTGAAGTAGAACATTATAAAAAAGAAAACTTACATTGATTAGTTGACGATACATGCATGATCTACCCTATTATTTATTTTATATAATGTATATCTAACTAGATTTTGCCTGCGGCTTCGCTCGTGTGGAAGTGTATTTCAATCAACTAATCTTGTAAAATTATTGTCGTCAGTTTTCAGCTTGCTGGCTACTTTATCTACACCCCATATTGCCTAATGTTGAACGACCACTACCATGATAATAAAAAATTCCATCCAAATCCGTTAAGTGGTTCTCGAGTTAAACGGAACAAACATTATTAATTTTACGGTTACAAGCTCTGATTTGTTTTGTTCCATCGTACGATTTAATTATAAAAAGTTTTGTTTAACCTATTAACTGTTAATGTACTCTTAGCTAAAGACCTGTTAATCAATTTATAAGAAATCAGAATTCTAAGTTTTAGGCCTATTTTGGAATTTACAGACTGATAGGTTAGTGGGTAAATTATTGCCAATATCAATATTTAAGTGTAAGTTTCGGCTAAATAAATATATTTTTACTTATACACAAGATACATACAGACAGACAAAAGTAAAAAATAAACAGTTTTGCCTCAGTGCCTATATTAATACCCCACTCCAATAATTTCGAATATTAGCCAATGACAAGCCCGGATTATGCTAGTTTATTCTATAGATAAGTTGGTATTACCACAGTGTAAAAGCTACTGTAGCTCGGTGGCTTACCTCCCGCGTCTTGCCCCGTCAGCGCTTTCGTTGGACAACTGTATGGAATTTTAAACTGTGATAATCACCTATTTTGCCTTGATATAATAAGAAAATTCCGATTTCGCTGAATTTGAGCATAAAGCTAGATCTAAGCTGAAAATAAAGTTAAGGACGAAGGACAAAGGTTACTTTTATAGCGTAAAAATGCATCCGAGGCATCTGAAAACATTTGTAATCCGTCAGTTTTGAAATATCTCACTTTTGACTATGTCACTTTTGCCATTTTTCGCTTATGACTACTGTCGCTTATGATATCTGTCGCTTTTGACATCTGTTGCTTTTTACATCTGTCCCATTTCTCGCTTTTGCTATTCGTCGCTTTTAATATCTGACTCTTTTTAGATGTATCGTTTTTGAGACCTGTGACTTTTTTCACTTATGAAACTTTTATCCCCAACCACTTTTCACTTCCGTCACCGTTCGTATCTGTCATTTGACATCTGTCGCTTTTGACATAATTTTGACATTTATAACTTATAAAATATGAAATACGTAACGAACGTAATACGACCGATAAGATTCCATTCCACCTAGAACCCTAAAAAACATATCATTGTAATTTACATTGGTAAATTATAATAATATGTTTTTTAGGGTTCTAGTAAATTACAATAATATAATATAAACGAAAATGGTCGGACCTTTCGCAACCTCAGACTTGCAAAGTTAATTAGTTTCATAATGTTGAGGGAATTTCGGATTTTGATATACTTGGTATGTAATGTAGTTCGTTAAAGAGACATTTTTGAATATTAAATCGTGATTTTCTTTATGTTAGAACAACATAGTTTTAAGTCTGCTTCGTTGTACCTACCCGTTGTAAAGTGCTACAAAAAACTAGACACTTACCTACTGAACATAAAAAACAGCTTACAAAAAAAGCAAAACTTTAAATATAATAAAAATTATTAAAGTACAAAAAGTAAAATACCACTAGAAAAATCCACCTATGAAACTTAAAAACTTGAAATTTGTCAGGTTCTTATAGTACCTTATTTATACTACACAGTGATTAAATTTTTATTTTTTATCTCATTTACCACAGGGTACCTCTTCAATGTGCATCTACTAATACAGATCGCGCCAACTTCTAGTCCCATACATTTAGAAGAACGGCCCATACCTTGTCGTGTTTAGAGGAGATTAAAAGTTTGGCGCGACCTTAAACCTGTAAAGCCTACTTAGCTGTAATAGTTTTCCTTTTAAATTAATTATATATACCAATAAATTACTTCTATCAATTTTTTCACATATCCATCAACAACCGTTTAGCCGGCAAGGGGGTAAAAATTTGACTCTAACAAAAATTAGCACTTCAAAGCTTAATAATTCGCCAACGGATTCCTAAATCGAAAAAGGGTTTCGACACAACCCCAATGTTTTTAAACGACCTATCTAACAATACCACAAACAATGGAATAGATCAGAAAAAAAAATCAACCCCAATTGGGGGTGCTAACTTTCTGGACAAGAACGGAAATCTTAAAACCATTTCGAGAAATATGTTTTCTGTACAGTTGCTACTTATCAGATTAATTAATAAATCTATACTTTTAAAGATATTTTACCAAAACACAATGAACTTCATTTGACTTATCTATGACGTCATGACATGACATTTGACATGCAGTGCATTCCGTGTCGCGACGTAATCGATTATATCGCGTCTATCATCATTCCGAGTCACTGTGAGCCCGATAATTAATCAACCGCCAGAATTCATATTGGAGACTCGGTTAGTGATCAGGAACAATGTTTAATGAACCTCAAGGTAAAACTGAAAACAAAAAATTGCTCCCGTACCTACCTACTGCCTATTCAGTCAGTATGGAAACAATTTTTTTTTGTGATTTCGAAAATAACGATCATTGAATTTTGTTCCTGATCACTAACCGAGTCTCCAGTATGAATAAGGGTGATTGATTAAATTTCACCTTGCTTATCATAGACGAAATCCTTAACTACGCCATGTTGTGATATGCCTATGCTTCAGAGCGTTTGCACTATGAGCGATCTATGAAAAGTGCTAGCTGGCCGGTGGCAATTTCAAAAATAGGTTTTTCGAAGAATAAGAGCATTAGTTAAATCATGATTATAAGATTGTAGTTAGAAGAAATTACTTCTTGGACCTAGTAAAGTAGTATATCCTTTGTATTCACGTAACTTAAATGAATTTCTACAAATTCTGTCATCATTCATGTTGCGTTCAAAAGAACCCTAAATGGATTATAAGTATAAACAGTGATGGACGCCATTTTTCATTCGGAACGACTTGATGGGCGTGAGAAGTTTGATGGTAGTGTTAGCACTATTAGCGCCATGCGGAACGCCTCTAGTGACGTCACGTTCACTTTTGGCGGGTAAAATTTAAGTTTTTGTTTTTAAATAGATGCAATGAATAAAACCCAAAAATAATGAAATTAGTTTCATAAAATAGTCTACATTTTCAAACTAAATTATTAAAAAAATATATATCAGAAACATGCATGGCTAATTTACGTGTACGAGAGGAGGTACCATTAAAACATTTTTTTTCATGATTTTATTTTAATGTTTTGTTGGCGTTATTAATTCCACTAATATTATAAATGCGAAAGTTTGGATGGATGTTTGTTACTCTTTCACGCCGCCGTAACTACTGAACCGATTGGGCTGAAACTTTGCACAAATAAAGTTCTAGATCTAGAATAGGACAAAAACTACTTTTTATCCCATAAATCAGGTCTTATGGAAAAACTAAATAAGAGACATACAAAATGGGACACACAGAGGCGCGTAACACACACATTCCACCAGCTATGTTTACTGTAGGTAACATATTTCCGAAAAATATTTACAGATTTTATAGGAGTACACAAAAACTAATTCAACGCAGGTAAAAGCTAAAGCTAGTATGTGATATACTCATGCCAAATTACAGTTTTCTAGTACTAATAGTCTCTGAGCTGAGCCGCGGACAGACGGACGGACAGATGGACATGGCGAAACTATAAGGGTTCCTTATCGGACTATGGAATCCTAAAAAACATCAGGCATACTTACAAAAAGCATTCTGTAATACAGTTTCATCGAGTTATGTGATGGGAATGTATAACATTTTCGGACCTGTATTATTTGTTTTATTGCGCATGGTTATTTCAAAATACGGAACCCGAATGATATTTTTTTCTATAACATATTAGTTATTCTTACTTCCTGTGTATCAAATACCAAGTTATGACAACTCACGTCAACACAAACAATAGATACCTACATAGGTTACATAGACATTTTCTAATAATACACTAACCTTATATATTACGTAAAACATATTTTCAGGGTTCTGTTACTAAAAGAAAGAAAGAAAACAACATTTCCAATAAAAAGGTAACATCCAAATGTATAATTGAGACAAATATTCGATGGATTCGAATGATGATTCTTGGTGGAATATCATCACATCATCACACTAATCATCACACTTCACACTAATATTATAAATATGCGAAAGTTTGTGCGTATGTGTGTGTGTGTGTGTGTGTGTGTGTGTGTGTGTGTGCGCGTGTGTGTGTGCGTGTGCGTATGTTTGTTACTCTTTCACGCTGAAACGGCTGAACGGATTTGGACGAAATTTAGATTGGATATAGCTTATACCCTAAACACATATGCTACTTTTTATCCCGGCAAAAAGCATTTCGTTAAGTCGAATAACACGCGGGCGGAGCCGCGGGCCAAAGCTAGTCTTCAATAATAGATCAGCCCCCTGATTCAGTAAAGTAAAATCAGTTGCCAAACCGAGTGCCTATCGTCGAAAATATACATATCCGCTTACACATATAAGGATACGTTCGCACTTGAAATTACGTCACAATTCGTAAACAGTTGAATACCCATTGAAGGTTATTCTGGAAGTTCATTTTTTATCTGTTTTTGGTGAATAGCAACCATAGATGGCAACCGACACTGAGTTACATAATAGGCCCTCTGGAGCCCAGAACGTAGTAGGGTAGTATGGTATATAGAAAGCTGAATTAATTATATCTCAAAAGAGCACACCAAAGTACCTACACCATTTCACCTCGGTCTTACAACCCATATCGGTCATTGATTTTTTTTAACAGTACTCAGACAAATGTGAAAAAACGAGGTTTGAGACTAAGCGTATATGAATCAAGGTGATGGCATTTTAGGAAAAAGGCCTCCTAGGACAACACAAATACAAACATATTTATTTACATATATATAAGTGGGTACATAATAAGGAGTACAAAATTTATACTTACGCTAAACAGTTATAACTATTATCATAGAATTTAATATTTTGAAACAGGGCGGGCGGGAAAGGCAAGGAGGGGGGGACTCACTGGTACCATGACTCCACTCGAAGGTGCGTAATTTTTTTCTATACTGTTAAAAAATTATTGGATCCCTGCTTAAACCAATATAGTTCCTAGCCATGGTAAGCAAATTCATATACGTAAGCATCAATTGGATACATTTACAAATAAATAAACAAATTATTTAATTTTATTTATTGTTAGGTCTTGTAAATTGGCTTTTTGTACTACTTTTATGTCCTTTTCTGGGTCAAGGGAATGATTTGATGAGTTGAGATATGCCGCAAACGTACTTTTGTATTTTAATTTTATTTCACTTTTATGTTCAGAGTGTTACCACAAGGGTTTTAATTTTTTTTGTATTAAGTTTTTATGTTAGTTTAAAATTGGGATCCATTTGCAAGGCCTATACATAAGTTGTTCGCTTTAAAACGTATCGGAACGCGGTTAAGGTGTTTATTTTATTTGATATGAATTCTGACGTAGTCGTCCTGCCGCCATTGCTTTTTCAGACAGCAAGAGTTGCAAAAGGTTATGTGTTTGTTATTTCAAGGAAATGAGTATTAAAAAAAAGTGAAATAAACCAGTTAATCATTGCTAACTGTGATCCGGGACTCCTACGCGAAAAGTTTCTTAAATTCAATAATAGTGGAAAGTAATGGGAAAAGATTTTCATTACCACGTTTTACTGAAATCGTGCTACCTTTAACGGGATCGGGCTGGCCTAGGGATAGAGGGTTGAGTTTAGGATACGAGTCTGCTGACACGCTGGCTGTGCTGGTCATTTGTCAGAAATCTCCGTGCTGAGGTCGACGACAATCAACGTCAGAAGAAAGGAAACGCACATCCAGGGGACCTGTGTTTTCCTCTGAGCCAGAGTTGAGTCGTGACCTTGATCGAGCGCAGAGGTCCCGTCCAGGAAGAGAAGGTGCACGTGCATGTGAGTCTCTGAACCATTTACCCTTATAACGGGATTTAGTATATAAGTCTCCTGGTTTGAACATCTCTCTCTGGCAGGGTTTAGATTCTGTTCAATACAATGAGTCCAGCAAGCGAAGAACTAAATTGTACCTGTCGAGAGGGGGGTGCAGCATACATAAGTTATAAGCACCACAAAATTATGTGAACAATAGATTGCAATAAATGTTTAAGTCAATGACGTCACATTTTGACGTAATTTTTGACAGGTATATGTCTACAGTACTACCAACAAATCGCGGCGGGCCTGCCTATACGTATCTTTGAATCGGTTGCCAACTATGGCTGTTATTCACCAAAAACAGATAAAAATGAACTTCCAAAATAACCTTCAATGGGCATTGAACTATTTACGAATTGTGACGTAATTTCAAGTGCGAACGTATCAAATAAGCGGAATTCGGTAGTATATTTATATTTTCGACGATAAGCACTCGATTGGCTTGGCAACTGATTTTTACGATACAGAATCAGGGGGCAGGTCGGTTGTACATCCGCCGTCTCTTTCTACTAAAACTCTTTTCTGCAACACTTGAAAGAGATAGGCGGATGATACTACTGGTGGCACTATCCATCAACTGAACCCGATGACTGTGTACAACGTATGCTTGACAGGCTTTTCAGTATTCTTTTGCCTATGCTAATGAATGTTGAACAAAAACAAAGGAATATTATGTATTCTTTTAGCTTTTGTAGGGTCACAGAACACCAAATGACCTCTTTCTATAAAAAATAGAGGAGGTTACACAGACCAAAAAATACATAGTATTAAAATATTACAAAAAAAAAATCTATACTAATACTCAAGTGGCAAAAAAATCGTGTCAGTACATTGTATATTTGTGCGAAATTTTAAATGAAATATATTATTAGACTTATTATTAGTATTATACTGAGAACAAAACCTAAATTTTTTGAATTTTGTCTTTGTGTCTGTCGGTATAGGTTCCGTTTTAGCTCGGGAATAACTGAACGGATTTGACCTTGGTCAACACTTATGGCTATAAGAAGTGTTCATAAAATAACGCCCAAGCTAAAAACGGGGCAAAGACGGGTCATGACATAAATACCCGCGGAGATGTTACAGGTATTTCCGAGTGTGTACTGTGAAATGAAAATCGCAGTCCACACTCGAGCACTGCGCCGCACCCACATTTTACCGACGATTATAACGTCATAGCGTGATGGATGATGAGTCCTATCGCCGTACTTCAGATTACTGCTGGTGACCCCGGGTGCGTGCATCTCGGTCACTCGCACGACTCGTCCCGTATTGATTTCTCCGTCGTCACTCGACGGGAAATCAAGTTGCGAACGCGCTAAAATATACCTCAATTATTCATTACAATTATCATAACTAGAACTCTTCAAAAATAGTCAAAGGAACTCATTTGTTATCATAATAACAAAATTTGATTAAGTTTGAAGTTATTTCCTTGCGTTCTAACTAAATCAGATCTTAATCTTAATTTGGTCCTTATTTTGGCATTTATTTAGATAAAGTTCTTAATAAACATTCAAGGTACATGTTAAATATTCTGTAGTTTATTATGTATTCTTTTATTTATTTTTATTAGGGCTCCGTACCTCAAGAGAAAAAAACGGAGCCCTCACTTTGTTGTCCGTCTGTCTGTCAAGACCCTTTATGTTCGCGCCACAGTCAAGCTGAACGCGCTTTGTTCGCAGTTTTATAATCTGCACATTTAGAGACCGCTAGCGGCGGTGTAATCACTTTGTTTTGTTTTTTATTACTGCTTGTCTATGATAAAGGTCTTCTAGTGAAACCGTATTGGGGAATTGTTCTCGTAGAAGCCGAGCTAATTCCATGAAGATACTTTGGTGATTGCGTCAGAATTTTGGTGACACGTAGCCACATTCCTTTGAATTCCTGCTGTTCCCTGCCTTTGTTTTTCCCCTCCATAATACCGGCTCGGCCAGCACTGGAGCAGCGAAACGGCACAAGCAGCGGAGACCTAGATTTCGGACTTCTGGAGGTATCTTGACGCCGTCAATATTTTACTGGACTTGAGTGAGTGTCATTTTGTATTACTTAAATCGTTCATCTGAAAAACCTTGTTACTGTCCGCTGGTACTGCGTAACTCTGTCAATGGGCCCAGCCTGAGTCATTCTCTGTGCAGACCAGACAGGTAACAGGGTCTTTCATACATTTTTTGGTAGCAGAGCGTGGTTGAGTTGCTTAATATCGGATATTAAACAACCCCGGACCAAGATATATTCTGTTTATATAAGCCGAACCGAAATAGTAGCTCCGTTGGCCTTGTAAGATAATTTGTGAATTATACTTTGTTTTAGGTAGGTAGTTTGTAACCTAAAGCGAGATCAAATAGAATATTTTGTTATTTCTCATACTACAGTACTCGGATTGTGTATATGAATAGGTTTATGTAAACTGGAAGGATATTTACACAGCTCCTTTAGATTTAGGTACCTACAACCTTTCCTGTTAGTTGTTTGATATATATTGTATCTGGTTGTTTGTATTGTGGATAAACATATAACTTTATTAGCGCTGTTTAGGTTGTTGTACACAGAGTTAAATTGTAATTGTTAGACCTTGTTGTTGTAACTTTATAACTCGGTTGTTTGTGTTTATATAAGATATTTGGTTATAATATAATATAACGACCTATTGTAGGCTTGTTTGAGTGTACTGTTACAAGGCAGTTAGTTTATTTATATTAATAACATTTTGTATTTACTGAGTTACTGTGACAACTTGTTTGAGTGTATACATTGGGGCGCTTTGTGGTTTGCGACATTGTCAGTTCCGTCTTTAATTGTTTGTATCTCTCAATTACCGGTCTACAATGTCGAAGACTTCTCCGAGGAACATCTTGGCCAGTCAGCTGCGCTGGTTTGTCAGCGTTCAAGGCTTGTTGGCTCGAGCTGATCGGGGCGATGCAGTCCTGGAGCGGTACTCACAGATGGAGCATCGCCTCGAGAAGGCTGAGCAGGCGCTCATGGAGCTGTTGGACAAGGAGCTGCCACCGGAGGTAATGGCTAGCCCTAATAGTGATATGGAGCAGATAATGGACATTTACAATGAGACTACGCAGGTGGCATGTACGATCAAGAGATTGCAGTCTGGGGGTCTGGATGTCAAATTGGGCACCAGTAGTCAAGGTGTAGGGTTGCACAGCAGACTGCCTACCTTAGAGCTTGGTCACTTTGATGGACGTATGGAGCAATGGGTCGCCTTTAAAAATATGTTTACTTCTTTGGTAGACGGTAGACAGGATCTCTCCAACGTACAGAAAATGGCGTACTTGATGTCCAGTTTACAAGGGGAGGCTAGATCATTGGTACAACATCTGATGGTTGAGGATCATAACTACGTCATCGCATGGGAGTTATTGAACAATAGATATCAGAACGTCCGGTTGTTAGCAGACGCGCATGCGAGTCAGCTGTTAGGTCTGCCTCGGGTTACATCTAGATCGCAATCAGGGCTCAGTTACTCACACCCGTTACAGTGGCGTGTAACGCATTAAAAATGTTAGGACCACCAGTGGATGAGTGGTCGTATCTGTTGGTACACATCATTTTGAGCAAGTTGCCGGCTGACTCTCGTTCACGGTTTGAACGCGAGATGGCAGAACGGGACGGCAGTGCTTTGCCTAGCTTTACGGACAAATGCGATTTTTGGAGTTTGAAGCTAGGGCTGTGGAGTCGTCTCCGTTGGAAGTGGCGCCATCTAGCGGGAGTTTGGGAAGATCCGCTGGCACATCGCGACGCAGTGACGCCCAGGGAGTGCCGCCGTCCCGGGGACGTGTGGCAGCTCGCTTGGCTGCGCTGACTGCTGCCGTGGGGGAACAGACATGTCCTCAGTGTAGACGTTTGGGACATGCTTTACGAAGGTGCCCTGAGTTTGCTGAGCTGCCGGTCAGCGAAAGGCGGTGCTTGGTAAAAGCCAAGCGCTTATGTTTCCATTGCATGGAAGATCATTTCGCGCGCGATTGTTCCAGGCAAGGTACTTGTTCTGCATGTGGAAAAGCTCACCATTTACTGCTGTGTGCTAACAGGTCTGGTGCGCCGGCTCCGGCACCGCAGCGCAGACCTGCTGCGAGAGGGGGAGCAGTCTCCACGTCGCAGCACCAGCGTCGCGCTACGGGCGGGGGAGCAGCCTCACCGTCCGCACAGCAGCCATGTCCGTCGAGGGGCCCTCGTCCAGGACGAGGCACGCACCCGTCGGAGTGGGGAGAGAGTTCTCAGGTGAGTCATGCACACCCTAATAATTTTGAGGAGCATGCACCTGCGGTACAGGGCTATACTGCGGGCCCGGCTAGGAGGCCCCGGGGTTGGGGGTACTCCACGGGTAAGGGGCTCATTCAAGATTATGGAAGTGGTCCCCATGTTTCTGCAACTGCGGGCCCGCCTCGGGACTCTTCGAGGGAAGAAGGCCCTACGGGCGGGGGCTTCACTTCACCGGTTAATGGACCTCAATTTCCCGCGCCAGTGCCGGCGCCCACTGGAAGGGAGTATAGTCGGGAGGAGCCGCAGAGATACTCGCCGCCGTCTCATGAGTACCCGCGGGTAGAGTACCACCCACCTTATTTTAGGTATGGGAGAGCGGCAGGCTACGCCCCCCCTAGGATGGCGATGTGTACTCGCTCACCATATGTAGGGCAGTGGGTTCACCCTGGGTTGGCGAGGCCGACCAGCCAATAGCTAGCCTGCCACTCTACTAGCGCAGAGCCGAGGACGGTTCTGCTGCCCAGTGCAATAGTTTGCATATGGGGTCCCCGTGGAGATTCGGTTAGGGTAAGGGCTCTCCTGGACTCAGGGGCCCAAGGGTGTATGGTGACCACACGGATAGTTAATATGTTGGGTTTGAACTTGGAGCCTTCTTCGGTGCCCCTTCTTGGTATTGGGGGTTTAGAAGTTAAACGTTTGGTAGGCCGAACTCATATAAGGTTTTCTTCGGTACGTTCCTCCACTTTGAGGATTGCAGTTGCAGCTATGGTTATGGATGATATCGTAGGCTGGCAGCCCTCCTCAGATATCTCCCCATCTATACTATCGTGTACGTCTAATTTAATTTTAGCTGATCCCAGGTTTTATGTTCCCGGCCCAGTGGACGTCTTTTTGGGCTCGGATGTATTGGGATGGATTCTTTTAGGTACCCAGAAGGCGCTAGGCACCTCATCACTGTTGGCGGTGTCCACCATTTTTGGACATGCTGTGTTGGGACCAGTCTTCGATGACTACACTCCGGATGAGTCGAGGGTCGTCAATACAGCATCCCTTGCTAAGACGATGCATCGGTTCTGGGAAGTAGAGGAGCCTCCCATGGTTCCGAGGGTGGACCCAGAACATGCAGAATGTGAGGCCTTTTTTCAAGCCAACACTACAAGGCTAGCTTCAGGAAGATTTGTAACGCGGTTGCCTTTTACAGCATCCCCTCCTATTCTTGGACAATACAGAGCACTGGCAGAGAAGCGACTGCTGGCTATGGAACGGCGCATGCAGCGTGACCCAGTGCTACGTGAGAAATATATTGACTTCATGCGTGAGTACGAAGCACTAGGTCATATGTCACCGGCTCGCGTAGATTGGAGCTCTACTGAGCATTACTTCCTACCTCACCATGCAGTATTAAAGGCTTCTTCAGGAAAGCTGCGCACCGTGTTCGACGGGTCGGCGCCCACCTCAACAGGAGTCTCGTTGAATTTGTGTCTACACTCTGGGCCAAAGCTTCATCGGGATGTCATAGATATAATTTTAAATTTCAGAAGACATCAGGTGGTGTTTGGAGCCGACATTAAGATGATGTTCCGGCAGACTGTCGATTCCAGTTGATTCTCTGGCGGGAGCACCCAGAGGACCCAGTGACACTCTACGAGCTCAACACCAACACATATGGTTTGAAATCAAGTCCATATATAGCTATAAGATGCTTATTAGAATTGGCGGAGCGGGAGAGGGCCCGCTACCCGCGTGCGGCAGCCGTGCTGACACGTGACCTCTACAAACGGCCCAAACAGTTGAGGAAGCTCTTATACTCAGGGATGAATTAATTGCTATACTAGCAGCGGGAGGCTACGAGTTAAGAAAATGGTTATCCAATGAGCCCCGTCTGTTAGAAGGTATTCCAGAGGATCACCAACAGAACCCTAACCTGTTTGCTGAGGTGGACGATCCTAATATCCCAACAAACAAATACGTCGTATAAGTCTTGACTTGTACGACCTAAAGTTGGATAGCAGTCTTACAATGGTAATGAGATGACTACCAGGTCCTATAGATGTCTTTAATGCAACTAATTAGTCGTGCGACGAATATGTCATAGTAAACTGGTATTAGCAACGTCGGGGAGACTAAACGATACGACGTTATATTACAGTCTTAGCTAAAACGTTTATACGACAACGCAATAGTCATACTAACGTTATAGTCCAATAAACGTTTTGAACACACCAAATTATGTTTTTGGAAAACCTTTATACGACATTTATACAACGTGGATGTCATATAGACGTTTTCATAGTGCCGTTTATATAAAAATCAGTACCTTGTTTTACAGCGGTCAATTAAATACTCTTAAATGACTGGGTTGTTTATTGACGACTCAAATATAACCTTTATATTACATGATGTCCGTTTAAAGTCCTGTCCTGACTTTAATCAAACTTGCAGTCGCATTTAAGTCAGGTTTTGACTTTATAATGATTAGACGGCCATATTTACGGAAGTTTGATGAATTTTTCCTACGAAAATGGAATCAAAACAATCGTGGAGACGATTAAAACGTAGTGGAACTTTCAAAAGGAAAGTAAATCGTGAATTTCTTTTATTAAAACACACAACACCAACCAGTGTGGCATTGGTCACAAATGTTGAAAAGGAAAAGTGTACAACACATGAACAACAAAAAGGTCCGTATCAATATTTATTTTATTACAATATAATAATTTTTGTTTATCCGTAAATATAGTGTTGGTTATAATTTGTTTATAAGTAATCAAATTTTGTTCTTAAACAAAATTTCTAAGTACTGAACCATATTTTCAGAAATGTTTAAAAGTTTTAAAAACCGCACTGCACTATGAAGTGTTCTTTCCTGAAATAGATTTACAAATAATAAATTTTGGTGAATATTGACAATACGAAAAGGGTTTTTAATGTTTTTGAGGAACTCTAATAGCTAGCTGTCATGGCGACCATCATCATCATCATCAGGTCGTACAGAGGTAAGTGTGCGACAAAAGCAACAGTCAGACATTTTTAGAAAAAAATAAAACTATTTTTTTAATGAAAATATGATTGTAACACAAAATTACGAGGGGCATGAAAATCTGAATAGTATTCACATAGGTATATTATCATAAAACTTCAGTTCCCAGTCAAACTAAATAGCATGAGAGACAGATAAAGTAAGCAAGATATGAAAATTAAATAACACTCACCTTTTTATTTCCTTGTAGTATGTTTTTATTTTACACTAAATTAAATCTTCGAACCACAAACACGTTGCGACGAACATTAATATGAATAAGTCGTACAGGTGTTGTCACTTGACTCAAACAAAACGTTTTAGTCATTCAATAACACCTGTACGGCCACAATACAACAAACGAGTCGTTGTAAAGTTAGGATGCGACTACTGCGCGACGAAAGTGGTTATCACATAACATTTGTACGACTGTTGAATGACGTTAACGAAGTTGGCTCGAGCTTTCTGTATGACCATTATACGACCATTTAGGTCGTATAACTGGGGCCATTTTCGCGTTTAGTAAACGTTATTATAACGTTAGTATGACTTTATTATAGCGATGTAGGTATTCAGATAACGTTTACTTAACCTTTATACGACGTTAAATTGTTACTTGGGATGATAGCGGTTTTAGAAATGAAATATTCACGTTTACGAAGTTGATATTGAGTTGTTGATATTTTCACGTTTCAGGTGGAATTGAAACCAGAAAGAGTATGGTCGAAGAGGACCGTGCTGTCCACCATCGCTCGCATGTTTGATCCGAACGGCTGGATCAGTCCGGTGATCTTCTCAGCGAAGTATCTGCTGCAACGGCTGTGGATCCTGGGCGTGTCGTGGGACGAGCCGCTCACCGGGTCTCCGTTGGACGACTGGCTGGAGCTGATTTCATCGTTGGAGGAGGTCAATCAGGTTGCCTTGCCTCGCCGGATTTTGCCGCCAGGGAAGTACCAAGCTAGTTTGCATGGATTTTGTGATGCGTCCGAGCGTGGCTACGCTGCGGCCGTATATTTACGAACAGTTGATAGTGGCTCGACTGTGGAGGTACCCCAATCTTACTCGCAAATCCTCCCGAAGTTATTCGGGGGAGAGTAAGAGGACAGCTCTCAGGCAAAAAAACCAGGCGGCCCACCATTGCCTGGGACCGATGGATGGCGGTATATCCATCCCCAATTGCCGGGCCTTATCTAAATCAGACTGGTGACGGGCAGCGGCGTCACTGGTGCAAGGGTTTCGGCACCGCGCTCACCAACCCGCCTGCCCAGCGTGTGTGAGTATGGGCATTTCTTCCAGGAGGACCGACAAGAGTGGCGAAATCCTGGAAAGGCCTATGTCCAGCAGTGGATGAAACAGGCTGATAGATAGATAGATAGATAGATAGTCAGGGTCACGTCAATGTTGTGTTACTTCTAGCGAAAAGCAAGGTTGCTCCCATACGTACCCGTCTTACTATTCCTAAATTAGAATTAAGCGGAGCTCATCTTTTAGCTAGATTACTAAATCATATATCTCGGGAGTTAGCTGCCACTGTTGATTTTCAGGATGTGTATGCATGGTCGGATAGTCAGGTCGCGCTAGAATGGTTGCGCGCGGCTCCGCATACCTTAGAGATTTTTGTAGGAAACCGGGTTTCGCAAATTCAGAACATAGGTATTCATATTAATTGGAGGCATGTCCCAGGTGAATGTAATCCTGCAGACTGCGCATCGAGGGGCTGCACAGCGCCGGAGTTGGTGTCACGTGCTTTATGGTGGGGTCCGGAGTGGCTCAGGGGACCTAAGTCTTCTTGGCCTGTTCAGCAAGTGGATAGGACGACCCAGATTTTACCAGGGCTGCGTGTGCATGCTTTAGTTGCAGAGACCGATTTAGATCCTGATTGGCTGACTGGGAGATATAGTAGTTTGGACAAATTATTGGCGGTTACTAGTCGGATTAAGCGTTTTATAAATAATTGTCGTAACCCCCGAAATAAACAGTTGTCGCCAGTGGTGAGTGCCGAGGAGCGTCGAGATGCACTGCTTCACTGGGTCAAGGTAGTGCAGGCGGACCGTTTCAAGTCTGAATTGCAGATTCTTTGCGATGAACGTGCCAAGCTGAAGGGAGCGGTCGCTAGATTAAATCCTTTTCTGGATTCACAGGGACTTCTGCGTGTTGGAGGTCGACTTCGGAAAGCTGACCTGCCATACGGAAGCCGTCATCCTCTGCTGTTACCCAAGGAGGGTCCTTTAGTAAAGCTTTTGGTATCTGACCGACATGTTCGTAACTCTCATGCGGGACGCAATGCGTTATTGGCGATATTACAGCGGGAGTTTTGGATATTGTCTGCTTGCCGGGTAATTCGCAATGTAGTTTTCTCCTGTGTTCCTTGCTACAGACTGCGAGCCTCATTGATGCAGCCGCAGATGGGAGATCTGCCGGCTGACAGGATCACCCAGTCGATACCATTCGAAGGAGTCGCCACGGACATGGCAGGCCCGTTCTCGGTCAAGACCTCCACTCTTCGTAACGCTCGGATTGTTAAAGCTTACCTGTGCGTATTTGTGTGCTTGTCCACCAATACCGTCCATTTAGAATTAGTGTCCTCGTTGTCCACAGAGGCCTTCGTTGCTGCGTTAGACCGTTTTGTTTCGCGTAGGGGTCTACCTTCATTGATCCGCTCTGACAATGGCACAAACTACCAGGGTACCTCAAAGTATTTAAAAGATGTATATAAATTTTTAGAAAATAATTGTGTTAGTTTAAGTCATATCTGCGCCCAGAGGGGGATAACTTGGCGGTTCAGCCCGCCAATTTGCCCCCACTGGGGGGGGGGGATTTTTGAAGCCGCCGTGAAGTCGGCCAAGACCCACCTCCGCCGCGTCATCGGGGAGACCATTTTAAGTTTCGAGGAACTCGTCACTATGTTCTGTAAAGTTGAGGCCGTCCTAAATTCTCGTCCTCTCTGTCCCCTGTCATCTGATCCAAACGACCTCGAGGCCTTGACTCCTGGCCATTTCTTGATTGGGCAGCCTCTTACTGCCCTACCGGAATACCCCTGGAGGGAAGAACGTACAACCCGGTTGTCACGTTTTCAAATGTTGCAACAAATGGGCCAGGACTTCTGGAATCGTTGGTCGTTGGAATATCTGCATTTGTTACAGCAGCGGGTGAAGTGGACAGACAGGACCGAACCTCCGAAAGAAGGAGACTTAGTTTTATTGAAGGATGCAAATTTGGCATCTCTACATCGGCGCCGGGGTCGCATTATCAAGTTAATATACGGTGGGGATGGGACTCCTCGTGTAGCTGAGGTGTTGGTTGGAGGTTCGATTCTGCGACGAGCTGTAGCAACACTATCCCGGCTCCCGATTGATTGAGCTAGCGTTCTGATAGGGGCATCAGTCTGGAGCGGGGATTGATCGCGCCACAGTCAAGCTGAACGCGCTTTGTTCGCAGTTTTATAATCTGCACATTTAGAGACCGCTAGCGGCGGTGTAATCACTTTGTTTTGTTTTTTATTACTGCTTGTCTATGATTTGATCGACATGACGTGGCTTTTTTCTCTTCCGTGTGGGTTTTGAAGAAAAGTGTGGTGCCCAAAAGGTTTTAATAGATTCCTGCTTTGGGGCCACCTGTGTGTAACAAATAAAGGTCTTCTAGTGAAACCGTATTGGGGAATTGTTCTCGTAGAAGCCGAGCTAATTCCATGAAGATACTTTGGTGATTGCGTCAGAATTTTGGTGACACGTAGCCACATTCCTTTGAATTCCTGCTGTTCCCTGCCTTTGTTTTTCCCCTCCATAATACCGGCTCGGCCAGCACTGGAGCAGCGAAACGGCACAAGCAGCGGAGACCCAGATTTCGGACTTCTGGAGGTATCTTGACGCCGTCAATATTTTACTGGACTTGAGTGAGTGTCATTTTGTATTACTTAAATCGTTCATCTGAAAAACCTTGTTACTGTCCGCTGGTACTGCGTAACTCTGTCAATGGGCCCAGTCTGAGTCATTCTCTGTGCAGACCAGACAGGTAACAGGGTCTTTCATACACTTTATATCCAGAACGCGCGGAGGTATCGAGTTGAAATTAAAACCATATACTCAAATCTACAGTCCATTGAAGCTGTAAAAAAATCAAACTTCTAAGTTTACGTGAAAAAAAGATACGGCTGTTTATGCCGCAAAAAACGTATATTTCCACACTCTCAAGGGTATAAAAAAATTATAGGGTATTTTTCGTTGACTTAGAACTATGAAATTTGGCAAGAAATACTATCTTAAACTACAAGTATAGGGAAAAATCTGAAAACTAACATTTTAAATTAAATCATAAAAAATATAGTCTTTATCGGAACCCTCTGTGGGCGAATCCGACTCGCACTTGTCCGGTTTTTATTTAAATAACATCTAAATTAATCCAGCCCTTAATTGTGGCTTTGAAGGTCACTTAACGTGCCTTCCAAAGCTCCGTAGGCCGAACAAAAATGTGCCCCGACTGGTCTGATCCTGTGACCGTCAGATTGGTGGTATCGAATATATAGTGTAAAAAATTAGAGAAGGAAATAGAGTCTAAATATTATTAGAGTGCATTACAAATTAGAAAAATACCAATTAGAAACAAATATTAATACAAGAATTTGAAAAAAATCATTGGTTCAGGAGATTCTAACCCGCGACTTCTTGTTATCAAGACCAGCGCGCTACCGACTGCACCCTTATCCTAGACCGGTGAATTTTTTCACCATACTTGTACACCGAATACTTGGACACCGAATTTTTGTAGCTAATCGATCTACTAGCTCGTGATGCACATACTGAATGCTCATGAGGGCGTTATGTGATTTTACGCCTTGTTCTTGGAAAAAAGATGGCGCTGTCGTCCCTACAATAATGTATTATAAGAAATTCACAGTTCTTAATGAGAAATTATAATTATTATCATGAGTTATTATTTACATTATGTTTTATAGCGATATCCGTTATTTATAGCGTTAATTTTGAATAAGAGTGCATGACAAACTAGAAAAGATCAATCAGAAACTAATTTTAAGAGAAGAATTTGATAAAATATCTCGTGCCGGGATTCGAACTGCGACCTCTCGTTATCAAGAGAGCCGCGCTACCGACTGGGCTACCGAGGTTGTCTAAAACTAAAATCGAAAAAAAAATGTACAGTTCCATGGAAAAGTTTCCTACTCGACCAAAATGTCTGAAATAGGGTAAGAAACAACTGATATTTTTCGATTTTTATTTCCACGAAATGTTGTTTATATGGACGAGTTCTATCGCCCATTTCCGGTTTCCACAAAATCACCTTTTCATCCTGTATTTTTATAATTTAATTTATTTGCATTTTAAAGGATTGAAATAGACTGAGCCTTATAATAACAAAATGTGAAACAATGAAATAAAATCAGGAAAAGTAGAACATACATACATACACATACTCACGCCTGTTTCCCAGAGAAGTAGGTGGAGACAGAGTACAGATTTCCATCTGCTACGATCCTGACACACCTCTGTTGCTTCTACATCCATCATCAATAGTTATACAAGCTCTTCTATGCAGGGTAAAGTAAAAGTAATCAAATATAAATAAAAAAAACTTACTTCGAATTATCAAAATTCAAATGTACCATTTTTACGGTTCCCTAGGTGTCCCATTATAGTGAGACTCCGTTGTCCGTCCTTACGTCCGTCCATCCTTTTGTCTCAGCCTTGTAACTGAGACTTGAGTTTTGGGACAAAAATATCATTTAATATACAGAATCTTTAACAAACCACAAAAAATACATGCCCATACATATTTCCGAAACGAATGGACCAAAAATTATAAAAAAAAAAACATTTTTATGGTACGTAAATATTACGAGACAAACATGCGGTCGAGAAATTATTATCTAATTTCAGAATATTAAAAAGAAACATACATATTTAGAGGTATATTCTTTCACAACTTCAAAGGTCTAATTATAATAGTCAGTGAAACTCAAAACATAGGTACCTAGTACTATATGAACAACTTTTTGTAGGGAGACTATGCAAAATTCTAAAATTTCGCCTTCTCATAGTAAACCAGACGACTGATATGGTCAATTTGTATGAGAGGAAGTGAAAAAAGTTGCGAATTTCACTTAGCCCCCATATGTTCATATAGACTAGTACTACCGTTTTGAGTTTCGCCGACTATTATTATTTAAGGAGTTGATGCTCGTGATTGTTGGCACTTGGTGGAACTTTTGATACATTTTTGATTGAAAAACACTTGTACTTGTCCACTTATTTATATTATTTCCCTTACCGGTTTGAAAAACCTTCGATAATGCTATAACAGCAAAACCGGTAAGGGAAATAATATAAATAAGTGGACAAGTACCAGTGTTTTTCAATCAAAAATATTATTAATTAACCAATAATTAACCTTATACATTTTAGGCGCTACCTGTAAAAGGTATCTATATACATTTTTCAAGTATCGTACCGGCGGAAATCTAGACTGTTTTTTATATGACAGTAGACCAATAATAATGTAATGCATGGTGTATGCTTTATCATAGAAATAGAATTATTGTGTGGTCTCGAATGTTTAAGGATTTTTTAGCTGTAATGTAACCGACGACGAAAGCTGTAATGGAAATATCGATAAATAACATCATTTGTTTCACCACTCACTACTAATCAGAAAATAAGTTTATAAATGGAACATATCATATTTGAAGTTTTGGAAAAATATTACTAGTGCTCAACAAAATTATGCCAACAACGGCAAGGACTTCATTAGCTTTTGATAGACCCAATTTACTTGTTGGTATTGACTTACTAGTACTAATAATAACGCAGCGAAACAACAGACTGGAGGGTTTTTAGCTAATCCTAAAATATTTTAATTGCAACAATACAGAGGATTGGACTGAACTCAGTAAATGAAGGCTTGTACGTATTTCATGAAAAAAAATTAAAAAATCGTAACCGATTTCTTGCAAGGACATAGACAAAGCTGTATTGTCAATGTGCGAGGAAGACGAGAAAAGAAACACAAAAATAGGTTTGAAGCATTGACGTCTCATAAACAACAAGACTCACAATCTCGCTCAAAAAGTGACCGCGATGCATTTTGTCACCGCTATGGGGTGACAAATTCGAATGACGATTGCGTACAACTGACATTGCATCTTATGTTAACGACATAACTTCTTAATTTGGTTGAAGATTTTTGCTATTATTCACGTCGCACGTTCGGACGTTTTTTGACGAACTTTTCTTAGAGACCGTGTGTTTGGTTGTTTATGAGAGGTGAATGGTTTGAAGTATAATTTTTTAGACGAATGTGATATTAATCGTAGTATCTTTTTATGATTTCCTTTCACTCAATAAAATATCAACTAAGTAATGATATATTTATTTGTTTATTTATTTATTTAAGGACTGTCCCAATTTATTAAAACGTATCATCAAAAGTCTGGCGTTGTAGATGTCTGCGGTTCCAGTCTTATGTAATATAATACGGTGTATCAGTTACCGATAACTGTGTTCAATAAGCGGCTAAACCGGTATTTTTTTAGCAATGGTTTCACTTTCTTTTTTAAGGTTTGCTGGCGGTTATTAGTTTTTTTTTAAATGTAGGTGGAAGATAAATTTGGGCGCAATCTCTATACTATCTAGACATTTTGTTCGGGGGGGGACATTCATTGAAACAACAATGTGAATTGTGAAAGAAACCTCTGTAATCACTGTACTATACTATTATTAAGTATCAAAAGTACCCTACCTTTTTTATTAAAACGTACTTTAATGTACTTTACAGTGGCTATGAATAAACATTCCCGGTCCCGTGTATGTCACGCCAAATTTCGGGGGGGATAAATCCCTCCTACCTCCCCCCCCCTGGATACGTGCTTGTTTACAACATTAAAAAAAAAACTTATTCTGAACTAAAATTACCTAACAATATAAGTTACACTCTTAAACTTAAAAAAATGAGAGTGGATTGACGGAAACAAGAATCACTTCAAGTCTTTTCAAATGATCTATTACCAAATCTAGTTCTGAAACTGCCCTCTTATTGTCTAACTTCAATATCTATCGCTATAGCCATCAAAGGTACCGTGATTGGCTAAAAATGATGTGTGATGTAATTTCTAGCCAATCACGGTGCGTTTTAAGGGGATCGCAATGGATATCGAAGTTAGACAATAAGGCCCATAGTCTGATGAATGTCTGAATCCTCTCTGAATCAGCTGGTCAATTATGTAACAGTGAAAAAAACTAAATCCAAAACAATGTCCAATCTACTGAAAAGAAATTTTTCCGTTAATTTATTTTTGAGCTGATTCGATAATTCCAAACACGTGAAAATGACGTGCGGCCTTATCACTCAAAAGCGAGACAGCATCATTTGCCTTCCTACTCGCACTGGGAACTGTTCTAAATTCGGGAGCGCTCGCTAGTCATTCGGCTTATCGTTCATTCAGCGCATGCTCACTTTCTTCGACCGCCAGTTCGCATGCGCGAAGACTGTCAACCGGTGACTCTCACCATAACCTCTCACTTTTACTTCTATAAAATATAATTTAAATTTCCTCTCGTAATGGCGTGTAATTTTGATAAGCTAGGGCTTGTGTCTTTAGTTGTGATAGTGCTATATTTAGCTAAAAAAGTGTGGTCGTTTGTTTACACATATGCAGTGGGTCCCGCTCTAAATCAAGTGGATTACAAAGCTAAGGGGAAATGGGCACGTAAGTATTGTTATTCCTTATATTTGCCCTACTGTTGAAATGGTATTTAGATTTAAGGTCAATATTCAATGTCATAAAGGATTAGTAAGTTGTAATATAAGCAATGATCTGCATTATGTAAAGAATGTCATCCTCATGGATCATAGTATGTAACTATTTGACTTTTGACCTCATTTTGGCCGGCGGCGCCGCGACGCCCGCGTAGGTATAATAAACATTTACGCTACGGTGCCGCAGTGGTGTGAGGCTAATTCTTCCCATTCTCGAAACCTTTGTGTCAGTGTAGCACAGATGTAAGAAGACAATTATGGTCTTCCTTTAAATTTTAAGAAAATAGGGACCTAAGTAAAATCTGTTTAGTTCGTAAGGGCCTGTTTCACAACATGCTGTCACGGTAATTAATTAAAAAAACCTTTTTTTATATTACATTCTGGATAGCACTTATCAAAAGCCAACATAGGCGTAACTAGATAAGGGCCAGAGAAGCATGCCCCCCCCCAGAATATCGTATTTTTATTTATCTTATTACGAACACATAATCACTTGTTGATGGTTTCATGAGCTGGAGCCAGGGTCTGGCGTCCCCCACCTACAAATGCGAGTTACGCCAATGTCTAGTTACCTACACAAATTCAATGGGTAAGTACCTACGTCTGAATTTCGTATAAGTAGATAACAGCAAAAAGAAAAAAAACTGTCGTTTTAATAATAATTGAAAATCATCCGGTGACATCATTCTGGAATGTTGCAAATTTTGGCAATCAAAGGTTCTGCGAAAGGTACTTATAAAGGTTTTACGAGGAAAAAATAAAAGTCCGCTCCCATCATAACTTATCGAACTACTTGAATCACAAAAGCATCTGAATTTATTTACCATTGATCATCACTGCAAACTTTTTGGATAATTGAGGGTGTGGATTGGTTATGGCTAAAATCGGAACTATAACGCTTACTGTCATAATGAAACATAAGCTTTGTTTCACAGCTGCGCCCCCTGTCAATGTCATCCACGTCCACGGACCAAAAAGAGCCCTGTCGTACTTTATCGACACCAGGTTACCTAGCATGGTTGACCATATCTAGCTTTCACAGCTCGATAAATAACTCTCCGTCCCTTTTTAGGTAGATCAACAGAGTGAGACAGAGCATTGTATCAAGCTATGCTAATGGTTTGCTATGCTAGACTAATAGCTGTGCTAGTAGGATACGTTGTTTGGATATCATCTATCGGCCTGGTTCGTCAAATGCTGGACATAGGCCTTTCCAAGATTTCGCCACTCTTGGCGATCTTCCTGGAAGAAATGCCCTTGAAATAGCTGTTTGGGTAAAACGGTATCCAGTTAGAATAACCTTTTTATGATTTATGATATTCAGAAGATCATTTTTAAAATATAAGCGGATTTTTCCTAAAATTTAACAGCACGTAGTTTGTTGTAATCTTTAAGCAACATCTTCAATACCTCTTTACATTAGTTACTCATTAGGTAATGATCGAAACCACATCGTAAAAATAACAGACGTCATACCTAACTACTGCAAGGAATTATTTTTTCTTCCAACTACCTCTATACCATTTATTATTATAATTTATTTACCTTAGCATATACAAAAACTAATAAATTTGTAACAATTTGTACCGACGGTACGAGGAGCGGCCGATATGTATCGTACACTATGGTATTGTAAGAGTAATCTCTTTCATATATTTAAGGTGACGTAGATAGTAAAAACCGAGTTTTTGAACAAGTAGTACTCCCAAACTACAATAGATATAGTTCTGAAATAAATACATGTTAAAAACAAAGCCTTTTTCAAGGCGATGTAACAGCCCAAAACGCGATTGAGAAAAATTGGCTCGATCGAAAAAAATTGCAAAGAGAAATGGCTATTTTTCCATTTCAAACAAGCAGTCTGTCCAAACTCATAAAGTAAAAATAACAATGGTTACTTTTTAATCATATAAATCCATGATCTAAACGATAGCAAAGCGTTTTTTTTAAACGTACTTGTGTGAATGTATATTAAATGTTATTCATTGAAAAACAGCATTATACACTCTCATCTTGATTCGCCGCACAGCTCAGACGCGCGCTTTTTCAGATACACTCATCTCTTTCGTTGTACGATCTACCTACTACGCCTTAATGCAGAAATGAGACTGGCCACTTTAGCTACGTCTGGCTTGTGTGTTCTTTTTTTTAAATACCACAAATCAAATATTTTTATTTTTAATAAACCTGCTCAAAATATAAAAGATTAAGTGCCTGTTTAGCGTGCGTAAAATGACATATTTCGCACTCTGCTTTTTGTTTTTACTACTGACGCCACCTTAGGGAAACCCGCCACATCATTTAGTAAGCATGTAAGCCTTTTTTTTTACCGGATACACTAAAACTGTTTAAGATGAGTATTTTCAAACTTTTATATTTGTTAAATTGTAAAAGATATTTTAAAAATTCAAAACGATTTGAGACGTCATAATTTATATTATATTTTAACTACCTTAGAAATTATTGTTAAAAAGATTTTAGAAAGAGACATATTGGTCTTTGTAGTACAGATGGGCGCCAATCACAAGATTCAAGATTCAAGATTCAAGATTATTTATTTGTGAACCAAGGGTATAAAAGTAGGTGCGTGTTCTTCAGTCGACTTGTATCTGTTTTGATTTGCAGCAAAATTGCTTTTTGTCCCGAGTGTTTTTTGCCTCGACTGCATGACTCTAGATCATTCAAAATACATTCCACTATTTTCTTAGGTTCGTGACAGAATTCAACAAAAAAGTCAAAAAAAAAACGGACAAGTGCGAGTCGGACTCGCCCATCGAGGGTTCCGTTAGTGACTACCTATATATTTTTTTATGATTTAATTACAAATGTATAGTTTTCAGATTTTTCCTTTTACTTTTGGTACCTATTAGATTATCACTTGCCAAATTTCATAGTTCTAGGTCAACGGAGAATACCCTATAAATTTTGATTCCCTTGAGAGTAGTTGAGAGTGTCGAAATATAGGTAAGTTTTTTGCGAAAAAAAGATACGGCCGTTTATGCCATATATCTAATTTTCATTCCGGACCCAAGGCACCCCTGGAGGACACCCCTGGGGGTGTCACGGGAGCTTGGATTCAGAACCGTGGCACACCAGGTGCTCAAATTCATACAACACTGTACCAATGGTATCACGTGTTCTATTTTTGATACAATTCACTTAGCGACTACTAAAGGATTCCATTGTAACCGGAAATACGAATAGTAGATTTAAACTAAGACACTGGGCATCACGTTTTAAAGCAGTAACACGTATGAACACGGAAATTGATTTATATTCGCAATTGCTTTTCTGGTCCGGAGTTCAAGTTATTGGGTTTAAAGTTTCAGCTGAATAATCGCTTTACATATTTACGTGCGTAAACATACCTAATATGAAGGAAGAAAATGTTAATGCATTTTGAATCTAAACGAGTTTCATTAGAAGCTATAAATTTGAAGACATTTTCATACATAGATTACCAAAATAAATGCTCGAATGTTGTAACATTTTGTTAATTTCACGCCTTTTGGGTTTACGTTGTAGATAAAATTAAGCGTAGTTACGTAGAATTTAATACAAAAATCTTGAATAAATCATTGTCATGTAGTACAGTTATATGCGCATTAAGAAATTTAGATAAATTTATAACGGTGTAATGTTTTATGCTATAAGTGCGATGGAGGCAATAGCTTACCAGGACGATGTGAAACACGAGCGACTAAGAGTGTTTTAAACGTTACGACGAGTAAGTTATTGCTCTTACCCACGTGTGTCATACTACGTTTTTTAACGCATAGTGTGAGTAAATAAATGAAACTTATTTAAAGAACAAACAAACAATAACTACTCCAAATAACAGTAAAAGGTAAAGAATAATTAACGAATTTCACAAAATTTTGAGCACTTACCGAGTCTTCAGGAAGAATTTGGCTGTATACATTAAAGTCAGATTTTTTAAACGCACTTGTGTTAATTTATATTAAATTTTATTCATTGAAAAACAGCATTATCCACTCTCTTCTTGGTTTACCGCTCTGCTCAGACGCGCGCTTTTTCAGATATGCTTTTTTCTTTCGTTGTGCGATCCTCTCAAAATATATATTTTAAGAGAGATTAAACTCAGTTAAACCTGCAAGCCAGGCTTTTCGTTCATATCCTTCTGCAAGTCGTAACAAAGCTCCTGGGATTAACACGACATAATCCAAATTACGTAACACCATACTTGATATAACTGTGATTATCCCGTTGATTACAGTTCATTGGAAATTATAATTGGAATCACGCTGTATTAATGGAGGGATCGAATTTGAGGACGCAAGTAAAGGGCGTATTTACAAGATTATATAGAATATCATATAGATATGATGAGTGAAAGTAGAACGACGAAAGAAAATGGTACGCAAGTGGGAGGTAAAGCTCGATCGGGCCGCCCTAGAAGGCCGCCCTGACCTGACCAAATTAGCGACATAATGAAGAAGGGGCAAAGTAAAAAGTACCCGGGATAGAAGAACTTGTATCACTTGATTGATAGATTTAGAAGCAAAATAGGTGTGTCAGGATCGCAGCAGATCGAAATCTGTAGTCTTTGCCTACCCCTCTGGTAGACAGGCGTGAGTATATGTATGTTTGGGATGGTATCAAATTGCAGAATATTGAATTGGGGCATAAAATATTAATCGAATACAATACTATTAAGGAGTTTTTTTCTCAGACAGACGGATAGACATAATATTACATTTTTATTACTCGTATGTAAAACAGAAAAGAAGAGTCGAAGAGATAAATATAGGCAGCTATCAATAATTTTGGGCGAGCGCCCTGCATCCTTTGACTCGTTTCGTCTCACTCAAACAGCATGGGCAAGTGCAAAACCATTATGAATTGAAAAAATACAGTTCAAGTTCGAGTAAGACTGGCGCCTCAATGGTTCCGTATCATTCAAATAAGTTATAAAATAACATTTAAATTGAGTGTGAGATATATTTCGGGCCCTCTCCTGAGTCCGGCAACAGTCACAATGTCACAATGTGACCCAGGAGTAGGAGAGGGCCCGAAATATATCTCACACTCAATTTAAATGTTATGTTATTAATTATATTCTATATATAAACTCTATAATAAATACAACGAGGTCAATTCATTATATTTATTTTCAAATAAATCAAACTTGAGAGCAAAAATTACAAACTTTATCATTATTTACAATATGTATGAAAGAGACTGCAAAATTAAGTTAGATTGGAACTTAATATTGCAGTTTCTTTCATTCGTTTTATAATAAAGTTTGTAATTTTGTAATCAAAACCCTTGATAATGGTAAATACCGAAACCGGTTGTGATTACAATTCTACAGTATTGTGAAACGAGTACAAGTGTTTTGTTCTTCGATCATCAATTGATTCCTGATTGATGATCGAAGGTTTTGTTCATCATGCTATTTATATCCAGCACTGCAAAATTAAATCAAAGTTCCACATAGATTTGGATATAATGTTTTTTTCGATAGATGCTTTTAGTTGGGCCAAAAGACCTCTATTCGTGCCAAACTTCAAGATTATTGTGTATGTGGGTACAGCTACAGAATAGCTTTTGAGTTATGCAACTAAACAAAATAACTCGTATATAAGGTGACATAATTTATGCAGCCAAACTCATACTGGAGGCTTGGTAAGTGATCAGTAACACGGATCGATAACACTTTTTGATAATTTCGCAAAATAAAATCTTGACGTCCGTCCCATAATAATTGACTCGGGACTGGGCTTGTAAGGAACACGAAAAGAATAATTTACGAATTTCACAAAAAGGGTTATAATTATAACTTATACTTATACTATAACTGAGCACTTACCGATTCTTCAGTAAGAATTTGGTTGCATGAATTAAAGTCACCTTAACAATTCTAAGAGTATTTTTAGCATAACATATGTATTTAATTGAATAAAATTAACGAAATTTTATTTATTTTATAGGAAGGTAGGTAAACGAAATTTTGTTTATTTTATATGAAGGTAGGTAAATAAATGAAACACGCTGCTCATGCTCGATGCCATTAAAAATATTAACAAAACTTTCACACTCTATGAAAAGAACCAGTCAGGTCGAAAGCCTACAAACGTGACGTGCTGTTGTAAAAACGACCTTGTAATAACGGCACTAGCCACCAGTTCACCTTGAACTTGTCCGCGAGGTGAAAGCCACGCGCGACTTGTGAGATACGCGACAGAAGCTGACAATGGAAGTTCGACCTTATCTAAGTAAGAAAAGGTTTTAAATTAAAATATGAGGATCAGGATATTCTAAAACAAGTGAACGGAAACATCAACAAGCCGAGTCATCGGTATGGGGACTTGTTACACAGAGATGACACTTTTTACGATTTCTCTAACAAAATATGTGTAAAATCCATAAGTTTTCATTTCTGTTAAAGTAAAAAAATAAAACGTCTATCGAGATATCTTCTTATTCTTATTCCGAAAAGCGTTTTAATGATTTTTTTATTCTTTTGTTCCAGAGATATGTTGAACAAAAAACAAATTTTAAGGATATGGGCTGAAAAGCTAGAATACATTTGCCTAGCAATAAATAAAAATACTAGCTGTCAATGTCAAGCCTCAATGGTCATGCCATTTCGTTTTTTTTTTAATACAGTCAAAGTAGTTACTGGCCTTGGTAAGAAAGTCATTATGCCTACAAGGCTTTTGTTGAAAAGTCAAGTTTCAAAAAATCATTTAAGCATGTAAAATACAACATTTTGGAAATGGGATATATGCAAGTCCCTTAGCTTTTTACCTACTTTCTAAATAGGTAATGAAATTAGTGGGTTAATATTTTGAAATGTTATGAATTCGATTCACGATGGAACTTCGGCACACTACGCGATTTTTGCATTATTTTATTTTTGACAGATGGAAGGATAAAAACTGATTTGTCTTATTTTTATAAAATATTATTAGAAAATATGTAATTGTGCGTGTTTTTTTTAGGTTTGTTGATAATTTATTGAATTTACTATAAAATGAGGATAAAAGAAGGTTCGAAAAAATCGGATTTTCTAAATAAAATAAAAAAATCAGACGGACAACTTAGTGGGTACCGTTTTTTCATTTAAGCTACGAAACCCTAAAAATAGGACCAAATAAATAAAATATATCGCGTTGTAACTTATCATTATCAGTGTCATCTAGATGTTCACAGAAAAGTAAATGCAACCAAAAACATGTGAAAAAGAGGTCGAGTTCAGTACAAAAGCAGTGCAGGAGTGCAGGCTTCGCCAAAAAAAGAATTGAGATTAAATTGGCTTAAGGAGGTTCCTTCAGTCATCATTGCAATAAATTAACAACTTTCTTCACTTCCATTGGTCACACGTTTCTTCGAGAGGCGAAACATCTCTATTATTTTCATCCATGCTACCGGGGCAGGAATGAAAGTGATATCATGAAAATGTGATGTCATGAGAATGGCCCCTTTTCCACACCGGAAATCCACCGGCACCGGCAACGGCAACGGCAAGTTGAAAGGCCGATACCTACAACTAGTCAATGTGTAAGAATTTATCAGGTTGCACGCCTTAAGGAAACGCCGTTTATGCACACCTCAAATTATTCATTTTATACATCAATAACGGGTACCTATTCTTTAAGGGATCAAAGTAATAAGGATAAATTAGATTCAGAGGAAGCCGGGGCAGCAGCTTTACTTGCCGAAATAAGGAATTTTAATGAAACGTCACAAGGGATTAGAGACAATTTAGGAATGTGAAAAATGTAAGAAAACTCGTCGACATTCTTTGGAGAAAATCTTGAAATATTTTGTGCCTTGACATGGAGGCCAAGTTTTTTGGACCCTTTTTAAATATTTGAAGATACTTAGTGTGGAATAATGTCCAAATAGCTGTAATAAATTAATGGGATATTTCTTTATTTTAATTTAAACCTTTTAGTTTAATTTAATGAGAATGATAAAAGTATGCAGATTTAGAATGGAAAAAAAATGTCAATTATTTATTAAAGACTTGCCTTTGCTCGCAGCTTCGCTGAAAGACACTTCCACTTCGTCTTTCAATATTTGAGTAGTGTAGACAGTTTATTATGTCGGCGGTTATTTTATCAACACCCCTTTTAGCTTATATGTTGACCAGCAGCCCCCTGATTCTGTATCGTAAAATTAGTTGTCAACCGAGTGCCTATCGTCGAAAACATACAAATATTATCGAATTCCGCTTATCTAAGGATACGTTCGCACTTGAAATGACGTCACAATTCGTAAATAGTTCAATACCCATTTAAGGTTATTTTGGAAGTTCATTTTTTATCTGGTTTTGTAGAATAGCAACCATAGTTGGCAACCGATTCAAGGGTACGTAATAGGTCGGAGGTCGTAATAAATAAAACCACATCTAAATTCATTAAGTGGTTCTCGAGTTAACACGGAACATAAATGCACATACAAGCAGAACGACAAATAAAAAAAAATAGTTTCGGCTTCAATACTTATAATTATAAGTTGTAAATTGTAACCCATTTCATTAAAATTTCGCAAAATTATTCAATGTAGAGGAACGACTTTTTCACTACTTTATTATTAGTATAGATATGAATACATCGAAAGTTTCATACAAACCTTGGTTGGTTCGGAACAAGTTTTTACACTGCGATGACGGACAAGTCGATTTTAAAAACATTTATTATAATATCTTCATAAAAACACGTGTACCTTTTCACTGATATCACTTTAATAACTCCGCTTTTGCCTTACGGCATTATCAAAGAACAATTAGAAAACTTAATTTTTTTATTATTCCTTGATAATTGGCTATCTTTTCTATGTAATACCGTAAGGCGAAACCGGTTGGAATTATTAAAGTGATCACTGATCACCAAGGGCCGACAATAGCAAGTGTTAATCACATTTAATAAATTTAATCTTAGAAATCACAAATGATTATCGAAAATTTCTTTTTTGTTGATTTTCTGTTTTGTTATGCACTCGTGAACGTAATTTGATATAACAGTGTGAGTTTTTAATAAATAAATTTTAAACTTCCTCTGTGCGTTAGTTAATTAAACCATAGACTAAATAATTTGGTCTATAGTTAAACCTTGGCATGGCAAGCCGCCGGACGTCTTTTTTCGCCTTTTTCCTACAAAAGAAAATTAAAGAAAAGGCAGATCTATGTAAAAATATATCGTTACATTATTATATGAAATACTATTAACAACAAGTCAACTTTGAAAGATATGTACCGATAATCATATAACTTGAAGTCTATCTTCTTATGACATAAAAAGCCACAAGATAACAATTTTCTCTGCTATTTTCATATTACGTGACCGCATGTTGCCGTAATAGAGTAATTTAGACCAGTTCCTATACCGAGTATTGCAAGTACATAGTATTTATGAAGATGCATTTATTAAGTGTCAGGTAAAGTGCATTTTATAGTTTCTCTGAAATCATGAAAATTCGAGGGGAGCCCTAATTTAAATTTGAAAATTGTATTTTTTTGTAACCTATCTGCTTCTTAGAATGGAGTGTGATTGATAAAACTTAAGCATTTGGTGGTGAAAAACGATTATTTTTGTAACAGGAAATCGGGTATTTTATGTAACAAGATTGTGGAGAAAAGTACCTTAAAACAAGTTTTTTAAATATACTGAGCTTTTGTCTATCAGTTACCTAGAAAAGTGACGGGCGAAGTACGTGTACGGTGTACCCGTGTACCAAACATAGTTCGGTGGTTGGAATTATTAATTCTTAACCGACCCTTCCTACAATACTTAGCGTTAGTGTAATAATAATAATCAGAGTGTAGAGCATAATAGTCTTATTGTCGTCTTAAATAAACTAGCATCTTCACGCCAAGTTGAGTACCTATACTATCCTTGCGGTTTGGGAAATCACATGGTTAAATTTGCAGGTTGTATTGAAAACTGGATAGCTCACTTAGTAGAGCAGTGATCGCCCGGTCAACGAGAGGTCCTGGGATCGAATCCTGATCCAGAGCTCCTCACATCCAGATTTACTTTTCTTCGGCTGTAATGATATTATGCTAATTATAATTAGTCTTACTCGCAAATCCTCCTGAAGTTATTCAGGAGAGAGTAAGAGAACAGCTCTTAGGCAAAACCAGGCGGCCCACCATTGCCTGGGACCGATGGATGGCAGTATATCCATCCCCAATTGCCAAGACTTATAAAAACAGACTAGTGACGGGCAGCGGCGTCACTGGTGCAAGGGTTTCGGCACCGCGCTCACCAACCCGCCTGCCCAGCGTGTGTGAGTATGGGCATTTCTTTCTTCCAGGAGAACCGCCAGGAGTGGCGAAATCCTGGAAAGGCCTATGTCCAGCAGTGGACGAAAAAGGCTGATGGATGGATGGAATCAAAGTGTTTATCTAAAGCTAAGCCTACATTGTCGTGTTATAATTTGCTACTCGGTTCCATAAATCAAAAACAATTGTAATGGTATATATTAACCAAACAGTTCATCTGTAGGCAAACTTGTGCCAGGTTATCACTTGCAAAACTGTTCGATATTTAAATCACCGCTAAAGCGTTGCTAGTACGAGTAGCTTACCGAACTATTCGTCTATGCATAAGCATAATGTTATTTTATTATTTTCAAAACTCTTCGGAAAATAAAATACTATTATTTTGCTATCGTCGATAGAACTGTATATATGTCGTCACCATCTGGTTAAATCAGCTTTCTGATTGGATGCCTAGGATGCTAACTAAATGAGGCATCTAACTAAATGCCTAGGCTTCTCGTTATTTAAGTTAAGATACCTCAACGTTCAACGAGATGGCTTGTCGAAAGTTAGCCTCTTAGACACGGCTGAATCAAAAGACGCCGCGTCATTTAAATTTAGTTCATGTTTTTGCCACTATAACAAATATAGCGTCAACAGCTGATAGTGTTTTGGGATTTTGGTTTGAGCGCCTTGTTTGGTTTTTTCTGCATATCGTGAATTTTGTTAAAACTACGGAAGTCGCCTCGCTCCGCTCCGCTTCGTTCGGCTCCTAATACCTTATATACTTACATGTCAACCTAATCGCTACTCCTCGCTTCGCTCGTCGTCACGACCTATCCCCAGCCAAAAGGCTAAACGTCGTTTAGCCCTCTCGTTGAACCATTTGGCTGAGCAACCTTCAGGAATTTAGTTGAATGCCGCCGTTTAGTTAGTATCTTAGGCTGATCAGTAAGCTGATTTAACGAGATGGCGCCCCTATACTATGTGAAATTAAATCAACCGACCAAATTCATACTGGAGACTCGGTTAGTCATCAGGAACAAGTTTTAATGACCCTCCAGATGAAATTGGAAAAAACATTTTTTTTGCCCTGTAGTGCCTGCACTAGCACTAGGAATTGTACTTAAACTAGTCCAACCAGTAAGGGAGCAAAAAAAAATATTTTGAAATTGGCCAAAAGGATTACTGAACTTAGTTCTTGATCACTAACCGAGTCTCCAGTATGAATTTGGTCGGTTGATTTAATTTCACCCTTTATACATGAGCTTGTGTCATGATATTATTAACAAAACGTTTTAGTTCATTTAAGTTGGCATCTTTAAAATTTTACCGACTAATGTAAGCTTACGTTAAGTTATTTTCAAAACTATTTGGTTATTTGTTGTTACCTATACTGTGGTACTATTATTACTGTTAATTGTAACCAAAGTGTTTATTCACGTTTGCTGTATGTACTATAAGAGTTTTGTTATATTAAAATACACAGTCAATCTATAAAAAGAAAAAAATATCAGATTTCTGTAGCAAAAACAAATGGTAGACATAATGTCATTGCTTATTTGCGTTTAAAATAATACAAAAATATATCTCTGAGCTTGAACTTTTGCCGATGATTTAGTTTCAAAATAACACAACGTATTTGTTACACGTTTATAGACCGATTCGTTTGAGTTCTATTAGTCATATAAATCAAAATTTGTTTAACAGAACCCAACTAAAATTAACAAAAGTATACTTTTTTATGTCCCTATATTAATTACTTGTACTCACTTAGTTGTCCGCTTCTGTTAGTTCCTTAGACCATAGTCTAAGGTTAATTCAAATAAACTTTGATTATAGCTTGATATATTTTGGCAATTTTCAAAACTTCAGTTATTTATTTTTTGAGTGATTTGATATTTCACGCAATGGCCTATATTTTTTGTTACTTCAACGATGTTTTCTTAGATTAAAAGCAGGTGTTGCAAAATTAATAATATTTATCACAGACTACATTAATGCTATCGAAGCGTTTTTTATTAATGGTGAGGTGAAAAACACGGAAAAATATTCAAAATATATTAAATATATTTTGTATAAACGTGGCAAAGATATTATTTTATAATTCGCTGCAGGTGAATATTTTGCATAATAATATATTCAGTTTGCTCTAAATTTGCACTAAGAGGGTAGTTAAAAGTTTTAAAGCCCTATCAGGGGAGGATTTAACTTGCAATGCAAAGAGCTTGAAGGAGAGTTTGTATAAAGTTAAATAAAACCAAATAGCTATGCAGTATTATAATCCCTTGGGTATGTTCGTAACTAAACAGCGGAGACAGTTGCTCATTTTTAAGGAAGGCGAGCTCTCAGATTATTTGGATCCGGGTTTAAATCACGCCGGCTGAGCGAGAACTAGCAATTTTTTATTTTATTTATATGTTCACTACGGTATCCCAGAATGAATATTTTTATCAAAACTTCTTCTGTGTTTAAGCTTGCGTATTTAAAAAAATATCCTAACGTAATATTGTTTTAGATGAATCAAACCCAAAACATCGTTTTTCACTCGATCATTCAAATACGAGTGGTGACTTAGCAGAAAAAAATTATCAGTGACCGAGTTCTATGTAGTAACTTATTATATGAAAACATTTCTAAAACCCATTATCTACATAACAAGGCGTTTTTTTTTATCCAAAACTATTCTATTAACTAAAAACAGCATTAGACACTCCTTTTTTTCCGATATGTTTTTATCTTTCGTAATGCGATATGCGATGAACTTAAAAAGCTGTATTCACATAACTAATTACATTTCTGCTCTTTTCCAATAAATAGCGTGAACTATAAAGCTTCTCTTGAATAAATTAATCTGTAGGAAGTTATTTACATTATTTAGACATGGTTCGTAATCTACAGAGCCACCGCATCAGTTTCAAATTATGTAAATATCAGTTTGTGGCAATCGTTTATTTAGTCTGAACTCGGAACCGAAAATCAAACTCGAGCCGCTCGCTTACCGGACCTTAGGTTAAAGCGACAATTATAATATTATGTAGGTAGTATAAAAAGTATCTGCCATACTACAACATTTATGGTTCTAAAAAAACATGTTACGAAGATGGCCTTTTCCAAGACGATAGCATTGCCCAAAACGTGATGAAGAAAAATTCGCTGCATCGAAAAAAATTGCAAAGTGAAGGCAGTTTTTTTGGTTCAAAACAGTAGTTCGTCCAAACTAATTGTAAACGTTTATACCCTTTATCTTAAACATAGAAATGCATTTTTAAACCCTCTGGTGTGAATTTATATTAAATTTGATTAATTAAAAACAGCATTATGCAACCCTTTCTTGATTCACCGCACTACTCGACACGCACTTTTTCAGATATGTTTATCTCTTTTGTTGTGCGTTGTCCGTCCGTATCTCACAGGCCCATAACTTTAGCACCGTTAAAGATAAAGACTTGAAATTTGCCACAAAAATAGCAGTCACTTGCTTACATAATATCTTATTTAAAAAAAATTAAATTCTTCACAATATTTCTATTGCAAAAGAGAAAAAAATAAAATAGAGGAATCTTTGAAAAACCACAAAAAATGCATGGCCCACTGAAAATATAAATATGTAAATTGAACAAGATCTTGTTAACCGTAAACAACTATCTTAATTCCATATGAGCGCAACAAGGTGTTAGTTTCCTGTACCAACTAAACTTGTTTACTTGATCATAAAAATATTGGAAACAAACAAGCATCTTGGTAGGAACTTATTTGTTTCAGTGCACCCTTATTTCCGAAACTAATGAACCGAAATATATGAAAAAAATGGTGATTTGGAATTACTTAAAGATTACAGAAAAAATATAGCGTGTGAGAAATTCACAAAATTAAATTTTTCATCCACGACTTTTATTTCGAGTACGGTATAAAAATATTTGAGACTCTCTTTTGTGGTACAATCAATTCTTTTTTTAGTTATCATGAACAGCTATGGGCAAGATTTGAAATACCTACTTCCTGACTGTTTGCAAAACTGCCGAATTACGGAACCCTAGGCATGCGAGTCTGACTCGCACTTGACCGGTTTTTTTACTTTGTACCGCAGTTTCTAACCGCGTATTAACACATAGCGCCATCTAGTAGGAAAAGATAAAACAATATTCACGTGTATTTAATTTTCTTTTTTCTTTAAATAAATACATATACTCGTATTATGCCATGTTACTCACAGGATAATAAGCTATATAATAAACAAGTACGAGTCACATAATAAATATCTACATATAAATTTTGATTCCCTCGAGAGTGTCGAAATATACGTTTTTTGCGGCATAAACGGCCGTATCTTTTTTTGTACGTAACTTTGGAGTTTAATTTTTTCACAGCTTCAAAGGACTGTAGACTTCAGTATATGATTTTAATTTCAACTCGATACCTCCACGCGTTCCCGAGATAAAGGGTCTTGACCGACAGACGGTCGGACGGGCGGACGAACAGACGGACAACAAAGTGATCCTATAAGGGCTCCGTTTTTTCCTCTTGAGGTATGGATGGAACCCTAAAAATCCCCATGCTTATTGGTCCAGCACTCCATAATTTCATTATTATATCCATCATTTTCTTTGTTAAGTGCTTTTTTAATCAAATTAGTTTTTTTTTTATATATCTGTGTTGTTTCAGTTGTCACAGGGTGCACAGATGGTATTGGGAAGGAATACGCGAAAGAGGTAAGATTAAACTGAAAATAACTTATAGTTTACCATTAAAACATTCCTTAACGATTTAACTGACTAATTCACCCACAACGCAATACTTACGAAACCAAAATATAGCGGACTCGCTGATATTTTTATGTTTATTGTTTAAAAGGAATTATTTTTTTTATCTTTAGTACTCATTCATATATATAGCATAACAAAAATATTCGTTGCCAAATTTCGTCAAAGTCTATGTGTAACAGTAAGATTTGCCACAGGTATAGGTGACATTATAGTTATACGAAACAGGTTCAAAGCTATCTTACCAGGGATATAACTATGACAAGGTCGCAGTCTAGAAATATAACTACCTATCTTACTAAACTAATCTAGGTAGGTAAATAGTTGAAAATCGACCAAAGTTGAATTTTAGAATTTTTAAAGGCACTACGCTGGTTTAAAGGCGAGGTGCAACCTAGCATATGGGCGAAGATAACAAAAAAAATTTGTTTAGCGTACATACCGTAATTTCAAATTTTGTATAGCACTTTGGAGTTCTCTAATGAAGAATGCGTAAAATAACACAATTTTGCAGGTACATAATTTGTATTTTGTAGGAAATCAAAAGATAAATTAGGGTTGCGCTCGATTGCTAATAGAATCATAGAATTATTTATTTTATTAACAAAAAAAACTTTCAGACTAAAGACGTCCAGTGCGTTTCTTTACTAAATTACAAACAATATAACAATATAAACAAATTTATTAATCAATAGGGTTACAATTGAAAATTAACAGCTCATATTATTTTGTGATGGGTTCAGAAAATAAATCCAGATCGGGCGAGTTGCCGAGTAATGAGTATAGGATCGCTGTTGCCATAAATTGATTAGAGAAAATAGTATCACAGTGAAAATATTTTTATGGAAGGGTCTTAAGAAATAAACGTTAGTTTCTGTACAGAACACAAGGTAACAAAACATAAGGGATCGATTGAAATTTATTTTTACATTTCCTATGTATGTAACCTATTACTGATCTTAGTGTTTTAATTTGTGTTCTTAGCTTTGCATGTTTTTTTTAGGTTTTACCTCTGTTTGGTAACTTAACAACCCAAATAAAAGAAACGAAGACATATTATAGTTGCCCCGCCTGTTGCAGTCTTCTTGAATCGCTTATTTGTATTATTTTTTTACTAAGCTGTGGGAAACACTGAGACAAAAAACTGTCGAAGAAAAGTGGGTATCTGTCCCACTTGGTGGGTGCTTGTCCGATCAGTTGACACACAGAACACTACTGCCACCCTTCAGAGAAGTATGTCGTGATGATATGATTGTATTTTTTTATTGTTTCAGCTTGCTGCCAAAGGCTGTGATATTGTTCTAGTTAGTCGGTCTATAGATAAGTTGCAGACTACTGCTGATGAACTAGGTATGTAAAGAAGCTTACATATTAGTATATTTTTAATTGAAACCCAAAACACCTACAGGTATAGGGGTTCTTAAAGCCGAATAGTCAATTTTTGCGAGTTTTCACAAGCAAATATTGTCCTGCTTCGTACAAAATTAATTTCGCATCATTTTCCACAGACGATGTCGATTCGGTGTAACACGACTTATCTTATTTGACAGAACTAAACTAATTTTAAGCGTCCTGTTCTTATCTTTTCGATACGGAAAGAAAAAGACAGAATGGTTAAAATAAGTTTAGTCCTGTCAAATAAGTTAAGTTGTGTTACACTGAAAAATGAGTGAATTCCGTTTTGCGTGTTGAATGCATGTTGACGTGATTTGATCGTTCCGTTTTGTCAAACTGCTCGAGGCGTTTCATGCATGGAAACAAATCAGAACAATTTTGTTATGAATTTACGCCAGTTTTGTTTGCACATGACCTTACATACATGAAAAAAAACATTGTAAATTTGGTTAGGGTTCTGGTTCTTTAAAAGTACAATTACCAGCATAAAATTCACGTTACACTTGAAATATTGTGACAAATTTAACGCTTGCTAGATGTTTAACATCCGTCTTGGTCGCAAATATTGCTCTTTTAACAGTATTAGATTTATATAATCATTGACTACCTATATTTAGGCGCCCTGTATAGTATGTATAGATCATAAAATTAAAAGAAAACTACCCCCTTCTCTACAATAAACCACCTTCAAAACTGTTTCCTTTTGAAGAATTTAAAAGCTCCTGTAGCCTTAGCATGAAAACATTACGGTTACGTTTAGTTTGAACGTAATAACACAGTTTTGTATGGAATTCTTATAAGTTCCGCTACTGACCGCTAGGGGCGGTTATCAGATTTCATACAAATCTGCGTTACGTTCAAACTAAACGTAACCGTAATGTTTAAATGCTAAGGCTACTGGTAGTAAAAATATGATGAACTTACATAATTCTATGTGATGGTATTTATTTTCAACCCTTGACAGATTTAATCTTTTATCCATACTTTTTGTATGACATGCTTTGACCCTTTGATTATACTCAAAGCTTTGATCTTATTCTCAATTTGCTTTGAGCTCACGCAGACGACGCAACTTGACTTTTAAGTCGAGATTTTTCGATATCAACTAAAGCCCATTTGAGCTTTTTCGGGATAAGTTATATTTTTCATAACCTACGATTTATGGGATCATGCAAATCTGCGGAACTATAAAACGAAACCCTCATGTAATAAAGGCTCTTTATTTTTTGTTCTAGTACAGTCTTAAATCCTCAATGTAGACGTAATAGGTTACTAAGTACAAAAAATCTCGATTAGTATCCACAGAATTTGAATAGGATGTAAAGCATCATAATATAATTAAACAATTATTAATTGTCATTATTAAAAGCAATAGGCTAATATTTATATTATAACTCGTATATAAAATAAGAAAATCTTTCAGAACAGGAATTAAAGGGATTTAATTCGGATTTCAGTGCAGTCGGGGGACAACAAAACAACATCCAATGTTATTAGTCCCCCAACTGCACTGAAATCCTAAATAAATCTCTATTCCGGCAGTCGTGTCTTTTAATATTTTTCATTATTTATTTTTATTTAATACTTTTTTCTAATATTTATAGCCTATTCTACTCAGGATTCTATAAGGTTTCTAACGATACCACACACTTCGAAATCGAATGAGGCATTAAGAAGTTATGGTGGAATTAAGAAAAATACCCATATGAACCCTGAAAACAACACACTCCTTTTTTGGGGTCAATTGTGTAAAAAGAAGACGCTTTTACCCAGCAGAGGGACGAATCAAAGTAGTTTCCATTGAGACAGACAGAAAAATAATAAATATTCATTAACCTAACTCCCTTCTATTAACAGAAAAGGAGTACAAAGTGAACACTAAAATCATCCAAGCAGACTTCGGTGATGATGAGACAATCTTCGAGAATATTTCTCGAGAAATCGAAGACCTGGAGATCGGGACGCTGGTGAATAATGTCGGAGTTTCGTACACCTACCCTGAATACTACCTGGACATTCCGGACTGGTAAGAACAACATCATATCCATCCATCAGCATGTTTCGTCCATTGCTGGATTTCCGAGATTTCGCTATTCTTGTCAGTTCTCCTGGAAGAAATGCCCATAATCACACACGCTGGGCAGGCGGGTTGGTGAGCGCGGTGCTGAAACCTTCGCACCAGTAACGCCGCTGCCCGTCAACAGTCTGTTTTATATACAGCAAGAATAAGCATGTACATTTTTTAATGCACTGATCGTTAGTATATGATCAATTTAGGGCTATGAATAAGAATTTACAACGAAATTAACCATATTTCATAGTTATAAAATCAAAATAAGTTTCATAATAATCTTCTACAATACAAACGGCTGCCATTTTAGCGCGCGTCAAGTGACGTCACATGATACTGCTCTTGCTTGCGGTGTATGGCGAGTGGCCGGTAGTAATTCATTATTTTTGATTAAACAACCCATTACAAAATATTTGAGGGTTTTATTTTACATTTAATAATTTTGAACTTAATATTTTATGATGAAATGTACTCACTTTGTCTTTGCATTTGCGTTTCATTTCATCAAAATGTTGTATTTTTAAATGGAAATAATTACAAAACTATAAAATAAAATAGTTTCCCATGACCATCATTAAATGCTACTAAGAAAATAGAGTACAAAAAATGCAATATATTACTTATTTAAACGACATGCATATTCTATACTGTATATCTGTCTCAGGCAATGGTCGGCCGTGCGTGTCGTTCATATCGTCACGACATAAATCTCCAACGGGGTGTCAGAGAAGTTCCCAAATGTTAACTATGAGATGCAAGTCACAGTCCTCGCTTGGTACATCCGCTTTTGACCGACGACTATTACGTCACAAACATGGTGAGCCGTAGTTCGTGCACAAACGGACCAACTTTCGAAGAACACAGACCGCACAAAATATGCAATGTGGAATTGAACCCCCGACCTCTGAGTTTGTGACTAGCACTTTACTATTCGGCGACCGGTAATAAAAATAAATACCGTGGTAATGACTCTAAATTTCACCTCACAATTAAATTCAATTGTACTTGTTTCACTGCTTTTAATTTTAAGGTTTACACGTTAATCCCGACCGGTTTCGGTTAATACACCATTCTCAAGGGATACAGAAATTCAGGAAATTAAACAAACATTACGACGAGCCGTTAAAAATGTACAATATAATGATATTGCAGTCCTTTCACTTTCATGCCACTGAAGCCTCAGAAATAATATAATAGATAATGTCAGCATACATTTTATCCAATACTTTACCATGGTCACTATTATTACAAACCTTATCACAACAATGAGCCAATTCAGATGGAAAACCGATGTTTTTCAATTTTACGCTACAAATATTGTAATACATTTCCATTTGAGCGGGTTCTCTTACTTTCCATAGCACTCTGTTAACCTTATCGCTATATACTTATGTCTTTGGTCTCACAACATTTAAGTTACACTCGATTTGTAACATAACACCATTTGGTGAGTGATCGGACCAATATGTCTCGTACAACACATTCGCTCCTACGACAGTTTTTTAAGCCGTACTCGTTAACAATGCAGTGATCAAGCCAGCGCCTACAGTTATCATGGGCTTCACTGAAGTAAGTAAAGGTGTTACTAGGTAACAGTTCCATGTCAGCACATATCCAGTCTTGATCCCGCCAAACATTTTTCGTTCCGATTCAAAACGTTCACCAGGATGAGCATTAAAATCGCCGAGCACAAAAACTTAGTCCAAATTATTACTTTCTATGATCGCACTGATCTCACCGAGACATTGGTAAAATACGGTCAAGTTTTTCAGCTCTTCACTACTCTCGCCAACCAAAAATCAACAATGAACGGTCAGATATTTTAATTTTAATTGCCGCTAGACGCACACTATTGCACGGAATCACGATGACAGACCAGGAAATAAGCAATCCCGGACGAGTAAGTTAAAAGGCGAGGAGTTTTAAATACAAGGGCAGGATTGCTAATTCTTGGTCGAAGCAAGTATAGTGCTTTTCTCAAAAATAAAATGAGACACTTTCATGTTTTTCATGATAATGAGTTATATCAAATATAAAAAAACTGACTAGGAAATATCAAAAGTTACTTACTTGCTCATATTTGGGCGATTAGTCATGTTTATTGTTATTGATTTCTTCAGCAAAGCATTAGTGGAGTACAATCTATATCAGAGCCCGCTTCTGAACTCATTTTGTAATTTATTTGCACAAAATACATGCTTTCAACTAAAATTTATAGCAACATAAATTCCCGCTTTTACGTAACTTTTTTTTATTATTGCCAGTTGGGCAAAGGTATTTACCGCCATGCAGCCTTCTTCATGGACAACGCCATCTAGAGAAACGCTAAAAACTGAGAAAAAAAAAACAACGAGAAAAACCTCCTTAGTCTCATAAAACATAGACACGGATAGTTTAAAAAAGAAAACATGAGATATACTCTGTGAACATATGGTATGTAATGGATTTTCATACGAATTTCCTGGACAGTTATTCAGATTTCCTGGACACTTTTAAATAGCTCGCCAGGATGAAGTATTTTCTGGTAGGTCTTTACAGTATGTAATGGTAATATTACAATGTATTTTTGAGAAAACGTCTTTTACAAAGTATGGCTACTCCGCGGCAGCCGCCGCCGCCGTAGGGTCTCCCACGCAGGATACTACCGGTCAAGGTACATAGCAGATGTCCCTGTAAAGTCAAAATCCTTGTCGACGACGACGGTTCCCAGCAAAGGTACGTCGTGTGTCAAGTCAAGAGCCAGGTTTCTTAGAGGGCGATGACGACACTTACTTCACAAAAAAATTGTATTTCTCCATTGATCGCTTTAGACCTCTACAGTTGAAACTGATAATGATAAGCTTACTTGCGCGGGATAATAATTATGTTCTGGATGTATTATTCCTTGCAATTGTGTAATTTTTAGCTAGGTGCTTGATTTATCATTATTCTCCCTTCTTCTCAAAGAAACGCCTATATGAAATTCCATGTAGCCAAAAATCGTAATTTAAGAATATTTTAAGCTTATTTAATGGGACGTATGTAAAGGTTGTTTTTTTTAGAGGTATAGAACTTTGAAATGGAATAAAACAAAGATGATTTTTTTTATTGATATGAAATTTATTTTATTCGAAAGACAATCTTCTGGCATTATAATTTAAATATGACTTCTGGCATATGTCCGCCACGGCTGGCTCGGACGAAGTCTAATCTGGAGGTCCAATTTTCGATGACTTTTTCCAACATTTGTGGCCGTATATCGGCAATAACTCGCCGAGTGTTGTCCTCCAAGTGGTCAATCGTTTCGGGCTTTTCGGCGTAGACTTTTTTCGTTCATCAATTGAACAACCATGATGTGCAGGAGTTGTGGTTTCAACAAGACGGCGCAACATGTCACACAGCTCGTGCCATAATTAATTTATTGAAGGAAACGTTTGGTAACCGCATAGTTTCACGTTTCGGACCCGTGAATTGGCCTCCAAGATCGTGCGATTTAACGCCACTTGACTATTTTCTGTGGGTATATGTGAAGTCGCAAGTCTACGCCGATAAGCCCGAAACGATTGACCACTTGGAGGACAACACTCGGCGAGTTATTGCCGATATACGGCCACAAATGTTGGAAAAAGTCATCGAAAATTGGACTTCCAGATTAGACTACGTCCGAGCCAGCCGTGGCGGACATATGCCAGAAGTCATATTTCAATTATAATGCCAGAAGATTGTCTTTAGAATAAAATAAATTTCATATCAATAAAAAAAATCATCTTTGTTTTATTCCATTTCAAAGTTCTATACCTCTAAAAAAAACACACGTTACTATGTAACCCATTTTTTTTATATATTTTACTTCATGTACAACAACCTGAACAAATTTTAAATCTGTATGTGTTTACCGTATTTTAGAAAGAGCTAAAACAAATACCGTAAAAAATTGTTATCTTCTCTTTTTCTTTCAATTTTTTGGTTAATTTTTTTTGTTTTTCATTTTTATTATTTGCGTTGGTAGAAGAAATAGTAAAATGTATTTTGTGAAAATTTCAACTGTCTACCTGTTACGGTTGAAGCTGAAGACACCTGACAGTCAGACAGACAGACAGCGGAGGCTTGGTAATAGGGTTCCGTTTGGCACCCTTCGGTTACGGTAGCCTAAAAACAATGAAATTCCAAAAAAATTGCCGGTAAGTTATAAAATATCACCACTGAACCGTAATCAAAATATATCGCTCCAAAATGTTAACTTTTCTTACATGTCTGAGCCATATAAATGCATTCTTTTCAAACGCCTGTTTTCTCTGATATAGCAAAATTGAGCTTAGCCATTGTTGCCTCGCTTTCAAAAGGAAACACGAACGTTAGTCAGGCGTCTATGTGCGCGGCGCAGTGGTTTCACCAATCTCGAGCCAATGTAGAGTCGATCCGAGATCACTTTGAACTGAAGAAATTGGGTGCTGAAAACCGCATCTTGAAGGTTGCATACTGGTTCATTCGACATTTGTATAGCTTAAAATGTAAGCTTCTTCATGAAGCAAATGACAGTGAGAAAGTGGCATTTGTGGCAACGTTTTACCATGTTACCATACGACAACGTTTTATGACATTAAAAAAAATTAAAACGCTACGTACATTATATACTTACAAAGAAAGTTTATAAAGCCCGTGGAACTAAACTGGTCTATCCAACATCCAACAAAAATATAATCTACGTGAAATAAACCAGTATAACTATGTACTAATCTTTTAATTATGACTTTTTTAAGTGATATGTAACGTTCTATGCTAGTAAACTTTTGTTTAGGCACATATACCGGTTTGACATGTCCATCCATCCATCCATCAGCCTGTTTCGTCCACTACTGGACATAGGCCTTTACGGGATTTCGCCACTCTTGGCGGTCCTCCGGGAAGAAATGCCCATACTCACACACGCTGGGCAGGCGGGTTGGTGAGCGCGGTGCCGAAACTCTGGCACCAGTGATGCCACTGCCCGTCACCAGTCTGTTTCGTATAAGATCCGGCAATTGGGGATGGATAAACCGCCATCCATCAGTCCCAGGCAATGGTGGGCCGACTGGTTTTGCCTGAGAGCTGTTCTCTTACTCTCCCCCGAATAACTTCGGGAGGATTTGCTAGTAGGATGGTAGTACCTCCACCAGTCGAGCCCGGCATCAGTTCTACTACCTATAATTTTAATATAATTTGACATGTATTGTAAGTTTAACATTTTTAAATCCAAATAGTTGGAATTGGCAAGAAAATGTAATTTAGACCAGTTTAGTTCCACGGTCGTCCAATACAATGTTGGTACATAGTCTTTCAATTAATGTTGCTCAATTTCTGTAAATAGTAGTAAAAAATAAATACTGCAAAAATATAATGATTTAACTGACCTATAGATAGCAAGATTTCGATTAACTTTAATTCAAATCAATTTGTCATATACATAGGTAACACTAAAAGTTTCCGGAACTGGCCACTTACATAAACAATATTTAAAAATTTATTGCAACATTTGAAAATAGAACTCTTTGGCTGTAGAATGCAGTTTGTTTCATTTGACTGTCTTTTGTTTTTACCTTGTGGCGCCATTTAAAAAATTGGGTGTCTACATCAACATGGATTTAACTCGGGAAAATTTTCGTAGTATAATTTTCTACGATTTTAAGTGTAATTTGACAGCTCAACAGAGCATCGCTCGGCTTGAAACAGCTTTTGGCAATGAAGCACCATGCAAGACGACTGTTTATAGCTGGTTTGCAGAATTCAAGCGTGGTTGTATCAATCTCAGTGACGAATCTCGCGATGGTCGGCCGTCCACCGCTGTGACCAACAAAAACATCGATGCTGTGCGCCGTATGATTGAAACAGACAGGCATGTGACCTACCATGAAATTCGCGCATCCTTAGAAATAGGCATGAGTCAAATACAATCAATCCTACACAAACATTTGGGTGTGAGAAAGCTTTGCTCGCGGTGGATCCCACACAACTTGACCGAGGCTCAAAAAACGGACCGCGTCACTTGGTGCAGTGCCATGCTTACCAGATTCAACGAAGGTGCGTCAAATTTGGTGTGGGACATAGTAACAGGTGACGAAACATGGATTTATTGCTACGATCCCAAAACAAAGCAGCAATCGAGCGTATGGGTCTTTCAAGATGAGCCGAAACCAACCAAAGTGGCGCGCGTGAAAAGTGCATCTAAGCGGATGATTGCTTCTTTTTTTAATAAAACTGGACACGTGGCTACTGTTGCTTTAGAGAATCGTCGTACCGTGAATAGTGACTGGTACACGACCATTTGTTTGCCGGAAGTTATTGACGAACTCCGTAAAAATAACCGTAAACGCCGTATCATCCTGCACCACGACAATGCTAGTTCTCACACGGCCAGACAGACAAACGACTTTTTGAAGACGAAAAATGTAGAACTCATGAGTCATCCTGCATACAGTCCCGACCTGGCACCTTGTGACTTTTTTCTTTTCCCAAAAATTAAGAACCAATTACGCGGTCAACGATTTTCATCACCAGAAGAGGCTGTCGAGGAGTATGAAAAACACGTTTCAGAGGTCACCACAGGGGAGTGGCACAAAAGTTTTCAAAACTGGTTTGATCGAATGAAAAAGTGCATAGACGCCAAGGGAGATTATTTTGAAAAACAATAAATTAATTTTGTACCTTTAATAGTATTTTTTCATATTCATTCCGGAAACTTATAGTGCGTCCCACGTATGTATATTTTTTGACCGTCATGAATTTGAAATGTGTGAGATTTTTTAACAAGCCGTCAAACAATCCTTAAAAATTGGTTTGTCCAAGAAAAAAAGGCAGAATTTGTAAAATTACTGCTTAATTTGAACATAGATTATTTACAAAAGAATACGAGCAAACAGCACGTAGGTACAAAGCCGTTAGGTTTATGAAACGATTTTCAAACGAAGGAAGCAGGTGTTCACATATTGGCACCCCGTATGTAATAACTGCTCACGGTAGAATAGAAATATTATTCGAACTATCCGGCGCGGCGGGCTCTATCGCGCGGATTATTTGTGACGCGGATATCTGCGGATGCGAAATTTTAAATATGTTCTCTATTTGACAGCGTGTGGAGTTTGCATTTTAATATTTTGCTGGTCGTCGCTGTTTTTGGGATATTGCATTGGGTTTTGTTTGTTTTGAGGCTATAGGTTTAACTTTACGGTTTGAACTTGAAGTGAAATACCAATAATAAATAAAAATATATCATATAAGTTGTATAATGGGTATACTTATTACGCGTCTTTGTTAAGGACTAATAAAAAAATATAGTTTTAAATATTTTATATAATTTTTGTAATAAAATAACTATAAAATAATTACCTACAGTTGGAGAAGAATAAAACCAAAACTTCCACACAACACAATCCCGAATTCCATATGATAGACATGTAATTAATTAATTATTCACTAAATATGATTTAATAATAAAGCCTTTTATTCTGAAATATCAGTTTTTCAATCACAGTATTTTTTACATAGTGTCCCTAATTTCAGTGTGCCTAATGGCATAGGCCTCCTCCAACGATTTCCATTGTTGTCTGTCCTGGGTGACTCTCCTCCAGTATGGACCTGCTGTCAGTTTGATTTCATCCTCCCATCTAATATTTTGTCTTCCTCGACTCCGTTTCCCATCTCGTGGGTACCAATTTGTTACTATTTTGCTCCACTTTTTTTGTGTATCGCGCATCATATGGCCTGTCCATCTCCATTTTTGGCAGTCTATTTTGGTCAGGATATCTGTTAATTTTGTCTTTGCCCTTATATCAATGTTTCTGACTCTGTCTTGTCTTTTAATGCCCATTATACTTCTCTCCATTGCTCTTTGACATTTAGCAAGTTTTTCTCTCAAAAATTTGGTCAGTGCCCATGTTTCACAACCATAGGTAATACATGGAAGTATGCATGTGTTGAATGCTTTTCTTTTTAGTGACATGCCCAAGTCCTTTGATTTCATTATTTCTTTAAAAGACCAGTATTTTTTCCATCCTTTTGCTATCCTCAAGTTGATTTCTTTTAGGATTTGGTCTTTTGACGAGATAAGTTGGCCTAAGTACATATATTCTTCTACATATTCGAGTGGTTTGTCATGAATTTTAATGTCTACTTTCAGAATAAAAGGCTTTATTATTATTATTAAATATGATTGACTTAATGATTTTCTCAACCCATGTCGACTTAAAGCTATAAAACAGGTCATTTACGAAGAAATTCTATCGTCACTCAAGTACTACATACACAGTACTATCCTTACCAGAGCTTCATAGTCCATGACAACGTGCACTGGCACAGCCTGGATAAAGCAACCAAACTATCGGGCTTATTATGCAACGTTGTATCGGTTGCCAACTGGTTGCAGAACACTAAAAACTGAACTTTCACTGTTCACAGACTATGACGTCACTTTAAGGACATTGCATAGGCAAGATTGAACATCTTATTTTGCATCAGGCGAAAACAATTTATTTAATATTTACTACTCGGACGAACAAACCAACTGGACAGGCCACCAACAGCCGAACTCCTCTGCCAAAGGTATAAGCCCGGCGGTCATACCGGTTATATAAAAACGATAGATGTCCCTGTGTGTGAATGTGATTGTGTGCGTATAGTTTAAGCTAGTGTTTGAGTATTTTGTGGTGTGAGTGCATCGTGATACTGCCTCGTCCCCCACAGAAAATGACAGACGTTTTTGCATTTTAGTCTACAAGCGCGCTCTTCGTCCTGGTAGTTACGACACAGTAATGCCTCGCGTTCGTGTAATAAACATTTTATTTGGATATTTTAATCTATGTTTGCCGTAATAACTGCAATAGGTATCAATAATACCCATTTTACTACGTAAAAACCAAACGAATCTGTTAAATAACACAGGGGAAATGAAGTTCTTAAACATGAAATAACATGAAAACTGAAGTTTACAAATTATTTTTTTCTGGATTAATTATTTGATTAATTTAATAATAATTACGTAACTTCACTTGAAAAAAGATTACTCAACGTCTTAAAAATATATTTTTTTTAAAGGACGGACCTTAAAGCTTCTTCAGAAAACTACAGTCGAAAAAGTTGAAACTTACGTTTCCGTAGATAATGGCAATTCGATTGTATATCTGTTTTCGATGTGTGGTAATCAGTTGGCAAACGACTCAAAGATTTATAATCCAGGGGAAGATCTGCCACAGATATAATGCCCATAGAAGTTTATAGTCGTCCGACGTGCACTATCTATTATGAATTGTTAAAAGCGGAAATACGACCTTTGCCGAAGTAAGGCGAAGACTCTTATTTAAGGTGGCAAAACCGAATCCCGGTGCAAAATGCACATCATAATATTATTTTCCTTACTTTTTAATAAAAAGTATGCAAAAATTGCGTTTTAAAGCCATAACATAGCGGAAATTGATTAGTAATAATCAGGGTTTTACATTTCAATTCTATAATTTTGATTGAATTCGATTAACAAACTTAAAAGCGTTATCGTTGTAATCAAAATGTAAGGCATAAAATAACATAATTATAATGCGAGAACCCTACTATTAGTATAATCACTAATGAATTTCCGCTAATTGCTTTAAAACGCAATTTTTGCATAATTTTTATTTCAAAGTAAGGAAAACAATATTATGATGTGCATTTTGCACCGGGATTCGGTTTTACCACCTTCAAATTGTACAACTGCCTAAACATTTCTGGTAACACAAGGTTTCTTGTGCCTAAATTGTGTATAATGGTATAAAGGAGCATTAGGATAATAAGTTATTTTATCTACACTCATATAGTAAAATCATGATTATGAACTAAATAGGTATTATATTTTTTTGTTTTTACTACAAACGCAAGCCCATCCCTGAGTCAATTACTATAGAAGATCAAGGGGATTCGCAGTATCCATACTGTGTGCCTTATCACTTAGTACTCTATATCCCTGTCTAGAGTCAGAATTAATACGATCATGATTTTGCTACGTCTCACAACTAATGGCACGTCTTGTGCCTAATGATCCTGTCAAACTGCTTAGACAAATTGAAGGGACTATTACAATGCCCCATCTTAACCGTTAAGGGGGTAACTTCTTACCTCGGTACAAAATGCACATCATAATATTGTTTTCTTGACATTTGAATAAAAAGTATGCAATAAATGTGTTTTAAAGCAACTTGCGGAAATAGTTTATTAATAATAAAGTTTTCACAAAAAAATTATGTACTTGTTGCATTACATTAACAAACATAAAAGCGTGTTTATAGTTGTAATGTAATGCAGCTAAAATGAAACGCATAAAATTGAATAATTTTCATGTGATCATCTAACTATTAACGAGCAGTTTGCGCAAATTGCTATAAAACGCATTTATTGCAAACTTTTTATTCAAAAGTAAGGAAAACAATATTATGATGTTCATTTTGCACAGAGATCCTCCGTTACCAAGGTGGAAAAAATTGGAACTAAAGCCTATGGTTAATAGTACTGGGAATAAATTGCGGCTAGTAATTTAATATTTCGCGTTTACAATTGCGTGTCAACTTTCCACTTATTTAATATAACATCTCAATAGTATTGAGATTAATATTTGTATGTTTATTTATTATATGTATGTAGGTATATATTAGTATGTTCATGTATTGTATATGTAAGTTTATGTCTTAGATAAGTCTATTTAGATATATATTTTTAGCTTGATCTTTCCTCACTGATTAGCATTTACTCCTTCCTTTTTATACTGTCAACTATCTTTCTGTTTGCTTGCAAAGGTTGCCTGGAAGATATTGCTGTTAGCAATAAGTGCCGCCTTTGTACACCATGTTTGATTGTTTTGATATTTTGTATTGATTTTATTGTATGTGCAAAAAGTGTTATAAATAAATAAAAATAGTCTGCCACCTTAGAGGTTGTGGGTTCAATCATAGATTAAATAGTACAAGTACTATTTAGTATATGGTTCAATCAATCCTTGTGCTTCGGGAGGCTGTTGGTACGACGACAGGGCTCACCACCCATGTTTGTGACGTAATAATCGTCAGTGAAAAACGGGCGTACACAAATGTGGACTGTGACTTGACACCCCCTAGAAGATTCATGTCGTGACGATATGTTTTTCCACAATCAAAACTCCACTAGCGACGCCATCAATTAACAAATAAAATGGTGGCACTGTTCGCCAAATGACCTGTAAATTTTAATTTGTTGATTTGGCGATAGATAAGGTAGAAGTTCAATTGATGGATTAATTAAAGATTGCGATTGGATTTCATAAGTCATTTGAGTTTTGGAATTGCTTATTTCTCTATAAAGAGATTTAAATTAAACTTGTCACTGAGAAAGTAAGTAAGTCGATTAAGGAGAGCTTTTACTTCTTCATGAAGTTTGATATGATCATTTTTGTGAAAAACGGTGTGAAACTTTAAATAGAAACCCTTTACAAGGCAAAACAAATAATGAAAAAAAGTGTGTTGTGTGAACTTGTGTGTTTTTGGATAAATCTAGCTCCTCTTATAATTTTGAATTTTTTTAAGCAAATTTATTTCCGTATTTTCTACTCTTATTTTCATCGTGTAATAGCTAATAAGCATATTATCTACACAAATTTACATCTACCTATATACTAATTTATAATATTTAATATTATAAAGATATGTTTTTGAGTTTGGAAGGTAATCTCTGTAAGTACTGATCCGATTCTGTTTTTTTTTTTCATGAATAAGAAGCTAAATTATCCTTGAGTACTACAAGTTAAAGTGTTTCCCTGGGGATAGTTCCCTAGAGACATAGCCATTAATTACATTCGCACGAGTGATCTCTTGAAATACGGACACGATAAAAACTGCACTGTTGTAATGCGATTTTTTAAAATTTTCCCTTGTTGTAATAGCTAGGCTCTTTACTTAGACAAAGGCTATCGTTTATTCCCTGGAAATAAGCAGTTCTCTTGGGACATAGCCATTAATTAAATTTAAGCGGGTAATATTTGGAACAAATTAGTCGATTTTGAAATTTATTTCAGTTTTGTTATGATTATACAAACTAGGAAAACGCCTCGAGAAAAACCCATATTACGTAGTTAAATAAAAAAATGTTTTTTTTAGGTATAAGATTATTTATTAGGATTATTAAAATCGATTTAGGATATGTTTCTTCCCAGGAACAAACTGACGACCACCATTATCAAGGCTAACATCGTCTCCGTCACCAAGATGACTGGGCTCGTGCTACCAGGCATGGTGAAAAGGGGAAGAGGTGTTGTCATCAACATTGGGTCAGCGTCTTCTTGCATCCCCAGCCCTTTGTTGACAGTTTATGCCGCTTCTAAGGTGAAGATTTTGTCGATATTATTTATCAAAGTAACTATTTTTTTTTTTCGAAATGGTGGCCAACGATGAAACTATAATTGTTCTAACCTGTTTTATCCCGGCTAAACAATCTCATATTTTGACTATAAAATTATCAATTTTAGTGATTATTTCAGAACAATCGTTTAAACCCAAATTTTGTTACAGGCTTACGTGGACAAGTTTTCCGAAGGCCTCGAGATGGAGTACTCTAAAAAGGGCATTATTGTCCAATGCATAATGCCTGGATTTGTCTGCTCCAACATGTCTGGCATTAGACGCAGTACCTTCTTTGCTCCCACTGCTAAAGCCTTTGTCAAGTCCGCTTTGAGCCTTGTTGGCACCACTAGCCGTACCACCGGATATCTGCCACATTCCCTATTTGTGAATGGCATCAATGGCATCCATAGCCTTTCCGGATCTTTTGCCGTCTGGCTGGTGACACGGTCCATGGAGAACGCCCGCAGCAGGTCTTTGAAAAAGTACAAGAAACAGTAATTCTTTAACTTAAGCTTTCTTCTCTGTTCACTTTCCCTTTCTCTCTGTAACATGCACACTGATTTGTATTATAGCCTCAATAGCTTATCCTGGATTAAGATTAATTTTATCTTCCTTTTCTTCAACAATACTAATGATTGTAAAGATAATAAATAATATTCTTGTCGGCTTTAACCAAAGATCACTCATTTATCGAAGTTGTCTTACGGTTGTTTTACTTATTATAATTGTTTGGTGATAGTGATGGGAACTGAATGAAGTTTTCATCTATTTCCTTAAGTACCAAAGGGGTTTAGTTCACTATATCTGTTTGTTTGCATTTAAGATGTGATATTGAATTATTTCAGCAGTACTTTAATGATGCCATATTTAAATATTCTTGGATTGATTGTGCTGTTGGTTAGGATTAGCAATAAATTTGAAGAATTATTATGTGATTTATTTGTTCTTACTCACCTGATACTAGACCCTAATAAACATAAAAGATGTATATATTTTTTTTTAATGACTATATTGCGGTTGCAGATGTGTGCTTACAGAAAATGTATTAATCCGCAACAGGAAGGATTTTGGTGGAATTTATACAGTACGATTAAAATCAGTTAACGATTCGGCCAACCTCGGTAATTGTCGTGAATCCTTCATCTCTCACATAGAGTTATCAATTTACAGATATGACCTTTAATTATATAACTCGTTGTCTTATTAAATACAATACAAGAACGATATGAGCAACAAAACCTCCTTTGTAGCTCAAAACTAACACAACCTTTATATCGAAATAAGAAAAATAATCAGTATGACTTCTTAGTGTAAATAAATTTAATTATTAATTATTAATCCGACGTAATATCGTACTGTTACTTACATCGAACAGTAAAATATTGACTTGTATATGTATTTTTTATATATCGTATACAAGTATAGCTTCAGTAAATAATGAATGCTAAAATTCATGTCGCTTCTGCATAATAAATATCTTAGGTCTACCGGTTAGTAATGTCATCTTGGCAGGTGCTATACATTGCGTTTATGATACTTCAAATTTAATGCTACCTGAAAGAAACCGCGGTAATGTATTTCGTGTCATTTCCGTCTCGGGATTTAGGCGATAATATCCGAGAAAAGCCGAATCGTTAACTGATTTTAATCGTATTGTACTTATTTTTAAATTAGCCTTTTGGCTTTTGCTCATGAATCCGTCCGCACTAATATCATATCTGCCCCACCCATTATTTTGTAGTACTTAGTTTCACTAAAAATATTAACTGCTCAGCTCCTCTTAGAATAGTGCAACGATACGTGAGGACCAAATGTTATGAACTGAAGTAAAATAAATACCGAAACAGCAGAAAACTATATTACATTAAAGGAAACTAAATTATAAATTATTTACAGAATACAAACGAAACAAACATTTTCTGTTGCTGACACTTTAAATGCATCAGTATATCTTAAAAAAACATTTAACCTAACAATAAAAAAATTTGATAAAATATTTTTCGAGCGTTAGAACCTTCCTCAAGGAACATCCTAGCTAAAAGGGAAAATCACAATCAAATTCGTTTAGTTGGGCTTACATTACAGACGTTTCATTTTAATTATTTAATATGTACGGAAAAGAAAAAGAGACGATGATTTACTGGTAAATAACAATAATTTTAAATAAACTAACAATGGGGAAAATAAAAGTAGCTTTGTCGTGGTCATGTTATAAAATTGGCCATATCATGTCTGAAGTAAGAAACAATGAATATGGTATAGCCTAAATATTATTAGAATGCATTACAAACTAAAAAAGATTAATTCGAAACGAATTTTAAGACTTGTCTTGATAACAAGAGTTGCCACCTCTTAGGACGTTTGAATTTTTTTCAAATGTTTGTCTTGAAATTTGTTTCTGAAAATGATCTTTTCTAGTTTATAGTGCACTCTAATAGTATTAAGAGTATTCAAAAAGCGATAGATTTCGCTATAAAAACACAAATAGGTTCGCGGATGAGCGAAGCAAGGAGCATGTGGGTGCTAATGATCATAGGACGGGAGCGAGGCGAACCCTTTAGTTTTAATAGGTTTCTTTTCAAAGATATGGCCACGACAGCTACATAAATAACAAAAATAGGTACAGTTCGAGCCAGTAAAGAAGGCACATGTGAAGATAGCTATCACCTGCCAACATCGACAATTGCCAAGTATCCTACCGCACATTCCCCCCCTTCTTCGCTGAAGCTTCGTAAATGCGCAGTTGTGAAGCCATCTGCGACTCACTTCCCACCCGCCTTCTTTGCTGGTCCAAACTGTAGATGTTTACGGTATGTAAATTGTATACGGTAAAAAAGTTAAAAAGGGGCTGAGTTCGGAACAAACACAGGGCAGAATTGTCGACTTTGCCGAAAAAAGATTTTAGATCAAATTTAGTGCAAATTTTATGGAAGTTCCTATGTACATAACGTTCTTCATTCAAGCACTCCGTTAAAGTTTCATTTATGAAATAAAGGACTTTAAGTACTTAATTGATCTATGAACAAAGTTGCAGGTAGGTCTAAAAAATCGAGTTAGGGGGAGGGGGGGGGGGGGAGAAATGGTTCGTGTAATAGTAACACACCACGGCTGATGCCTTTTCTTATCCGAACTCGGCCCTGAGGGTCAACCACGCGACGATGATACAATATCTTTCCTTCATACTTGCTCTCTCACACATTGACAAACGCGGTATGCGGCGTGAGAGCGCAAGTAGAATAGATAGACGCTGTATCTTTGGTGCGTGCTAACTCATACACTGGACACACTGCCGTGGGTCTAGATAAAATGCCTAGAGTTAACTGCATCAGTCTTTGACTAGCGTCCTCTAGACACCAAATGGCTCACTGTAAAGTGAGTATCTGTACATATCTTTGCGGTATGGAAAAGTACATGAGAAAATTTAGTTAAAATTAATTGTTTTGAGGCATGGGTAGCTCAGTTGGTAGAACAATCGCCCGGTAAGAATAAGGTCAAGAGTTCGAATCTCGGTTCAGAGCTCCTCACATCCAGATTTACTTTTCTTCTGCGCTTCTATACCGCAATTTAATTAATTTGCATAAATCCACTTTTCCCCGATCACCCTTACAACAAAAGTTGTAGCGGAAGTAGTAGGTTTGTTTCAAAACATTGCACATTCTCTTTATTCTTTATTGCACAAAAAAACTTAAGTAACAAAATATATACAGGAACAACAGTTTGTACAAGGGCGAGCTTATTTCTAAAGAAATTTTTTCCAGCCAACCTTTAATGTGGTGAAAAAGTAGTGAGAATGGTGAGCAAATAAATGTGCACAACTTTAAATACAGAAAACTAAATAGAAAAAAGAAATTTAAGTTATAGATACATACTTATGTGTAGCAATAATACATACAAATATACATATATTTTTCACATAGCTTCGTGCTGTCTTTATTTGTAAGTTTTCTTGATTTTTTTATACTGTCTCACGATTTTTTTATAATATCAAAGGTGTACTTAGTTAATATAAATACAACGAAGAGTACATTTATAGCCATTTTCCGTTTTGTTTTTATGTTTCAGAAGGGGCAAATTGGACGCGTGACTCTGCTAATTAATTCTTGGTTTGGTTTTATAGTTATTTATCAAGAATGCTAGTTTGAAAAACAAAACATCTAAGATTGTTATAGTAATATGGTTAATAATCAGTATTATGATTCATGTATTCAAGAAGAGCCGAATTCTAAAAGTCCCTAAGTCCCAAAATAGAGTGTTGAGATATTATACCTACATTGAAGTATTAGAGCTTACGCCACTAAATAATTAGAAATCAAATGCCTCAATTCGTGGGATTTTTTTCGTGGAGCCACTCAATAAATTTTTTGAACTTAGGTTTGACACATTGAACATTTTAAGATACAAGAATAAACGACGAGTAGCATAAACGCCATCTGAAAAACTTATTTTCAGTTTAAACGGTAAAAATGATCTGAAGGGTCGGCGTTCCTTGGAAAAAGTCCTGCCCTTACGCTTTTGTTTTTTAACTATCTATCTCGTTCTAATCAACTGCCGTGCAAGTAAAACCTCAGTTACCTATAGTCTGTCAAAAAAGTGTTGAAATGAATATTGAACTTTAATGGACTTTATTGAACTTTAAACGTTTAAGTAGTATAATTTAGGTGATATATTTATGAAATAACAACGCGGTTAACCCGATTTTACAGATTCCGCACTTGTTTGTTTGGTGTAATCAGGCGAAAAAAAAAATCCTTCAATATTAGTTTCAACTCTTTTTTGACAGACTGTACTTCGGCCTTATTTGCAACATTATAAAAATCTATATAAGTCTTATGTATTGGAAAGCTGTTTTCTTTATCATGTTTTTTAAAGTGTTACTATCTGAAATATATTTTGTCACTGTAATATCTCCAATTAAATCACAATACTGACAAATGACAATGCGCAATGCTATTCGAGAGTTTTTATTGATATTCATGATTGTTTTCTGAAGTCACTACATCTACAAAATTTCACGTCATTTTTTGAAATGAGCTTCTTTATAGTGTAGAAAGTTCTTTTTATTTTGTTAAGATATTTTAATATAAACTATCGACTGCAGCGAGAATGCCAAACCCTGTTTTTGCCCGATTTAGGGACTGCGACCCTTAAGTCTTATTAGAACTCGGCCCTTCTTCAGCACCTTTTGTAACCAGAGAGCATAACCTAAACCTACACCTCAGAACAATAGAGACCTACACATTTAAGAAATCTAAACCATAGATATACTGTCAACGTCAAAACATTCAAAACAACATCATGTCGTCGATCTTCAAAATGTCACCGTAGCAGAAAATTACAAAATACATGTAAATTTACAAAAAAAGAAACGCAATCTACCCCAAATTCCATATACAAGACGACGAATTCACAAGAACAGAGTAAATACATCTAAATCAAAATGGCTAAGAAGAAATCCGATGACCCGCCGCCATCGTCGATGGATCCTCGGAAAATCAACATTCTGTGCGTTTTGATTATCATCCTGCTGCTTATGACAGCTTGCCACATAGTCAGTCGATATGGACAGAATTGGTAGACTTTTTGGTTATTTTGGTAAACAACCCGAAGATGACCAGCTAGAAACTTCAATTGCAACCAGCCATAGGTTTGATTGTATTCAAATCTTGATCGTTAGTTTTGCCGTTATATCACTGCTTATCATTTTGGCTTTGGTGAGAAAATATTATCGAGCTTCACAGGATCCTGTACCGACCTGAAAATTCAAATGGCATTGTTGAACCAATTATTGATAAGAGGAAATAACTTTATTAAAATTTAACTGTCTTTAAAAGAAATTATTAGAATTAAGAGTGCAGAATATATATGAACAAATTAAGTACAACACAGTGAAGACAAAAATACAATGAGGATATGATTATAATTTTAGGTGAAACAAAAACGTAAATTGTTGTTATTTATTTTTACACTGTTAAAAAATAGACTGATCATGACATTATTTTGTATTTATTTTGGATTTTTATTGTTGTTTATTAAAACCCTCTAGCAGCATAGTGAGCATTTATTTCAAAATATATTTTGTAGTCTGGCAAGTTCGTACGTGAATGCAGGGGGTGGGCGGTAAAAATTACGTCAAGGACGAGACTGCTTTGCGTTACGTTATTCATGCACGCACCGTCTCTAATGCTGACAAAATAGCTTAGATGAGTTACCCAATTGCCAAAGTTATTGGTCGTTCCAAACAAGATAAAATGTCTAACTATATACATATTTTAAAAGTGTAGCAGGAATCCGTCCTCATAAGAACACAAACTTTGTTATTTAATACGATGTTAATTTTGCAATACAAAAAAAAAGAAAAAATTACAAATTCTGCAAATTATAGGAAACATTTTATATAGAAATCTATAGACAAAAGTATCTCTCGTGTTACAACTGCATTACCGTGTGCAGTGGTCAACGGTGAGCCGTTTTTCTTAGCACATCGCCCGCGGACCATGGGGTGTCACATACGAACTTGCCAGGTATTGCAAATTTTAGTGCAGTGTACACGATATTTATCTGATTAAAAGGGACGGGATTGAAATGATTTTTCATTCCAGAATAACAATATTTAAAACATCCATGCAAAGGAAAATATTGGGCAATCACCACTCCATTCATCTTTATGAATACCTTCCTACATACTCATACAATATGAAAATAGGTACCTATACTGTAGTTTTATTTCATGCAATTCGTAGTAGGTAATAAATTGGAATTCCCGAAGGACATTCAGACCAATCAATCTCTGAAAACATGAGGTAAAAGGCTCAGGATTGGCAAACAAACTTTGTGTTGTTGTTGAACAGGGCATTGTGTTTGTGTAACTCGAAAAATAAATCGATTTGTACTACTAATGCGATTAATTTGGTATTGAATGAAATAATATGAGGATGGAGTAAAAAATAATGAATGTGGGAGAAAAGCGTGACTATATGTATAGGGAGAACTGAACTGAGCGTTAGTATGTTTTGTTCAAATGGCTCTCGTCATTTATTTTGGAGAAATGATAATCTGTGCCTCCGGTGAATAACGGATTAACTCGACTTAGACCCAAAATGAGATTTTTTTACCACTTTGCTCCGTTTTATTTTCTGTACAAAATGATCTAACTAGATTTTAGATATCTTTAAAAACACCTAAGATAAAATATAAACACATGAATGGTTTAAGCAAATTTTTTGGCGGTACGCAATGTTTTAAATGGAGATAGTCGCGTACTAATTTGTGAAATTAAATGTAATTTGAATTAGATCCATTTTCATGTTTATTTTTTTTGTTTTTTTGCACGTTTACTTCATAAGGCAATAGGGACAAACTCAACTTAAATGATAATGCACTAAACAATGCATATTTTTTTTGGTGCGAAATAATTTAATTTAGCTTCTGAACGATGACGGTATGTTTTCTAATACACAGGAATAGAACTTAGTGTTATCTACACGACCCTTTGATTTTGTGTACGAAATTTGAATAGTTGGCAAACAATGTTTTTTTTTGTGGAAAAAAAATGTATTTTGGCTGTTCTGTAAAATGTTTTTTTTTAGTTAAATCGTTATTCACCGGAGGTTTATGTTTTTGTGGAGGGAGGTATGTCTTTACCTTTGAAATTGCTGTTTTGTATGGAGAATTTGAAGAAAACTTAGTTTACAGTACAAACGTTTTTCCGTTTTTTTGGTTTTGTCATTCCAAGTTTTATAAAACAAATTGTAAGTATATGAATCAGACAACACTAAGTTAACAGAAAGTAAAATTTAATTTTTGAAAATTGTCACTTTCGATCAAACGATCGAAGAGTGCTTAACTTATTAAAAGTTATTACGAATCTTATCAGGAAAACGGATGACACTTAAGACGAACTGTCTTTGAAGACTTAATTTTAGTAAACAAACTGATAATAAAAACAACATTTAATACGGAGATATAAAACCTTGAAATCAACTTTCAATAAAAAACAAATAATGATAATAGCTATTGATTTACCAGGAATGATAAAGGTAAAGACCTATTACTTGCTTTAGTTATTCTTCTGAGCCTATTGCAAACAAATATTTTTGAAAATTACTTAATCTTGGCCGGGCATCAAAAAAGTAATGCAAAAACAAAATACGATCAATGGAATCAATCAATAGTAAAATGAAATAGAAATTGACTACGAAACCGTTAGCGGCTTCGAACGCTAGGGATAGGTCGCGACGACGAGCGAAGCGAGGAGGAGCGGTTACGTTGCCATGTAAGTTCATATTAGAGAGCCGAGCGAAGCGGAGCGGAGCAAAGCAACCCCTTTAGTTTTTTTAGAATTCACGATACTCAGAAAAAAAACATTTTCCGAGCACTTTCCGATGACTTACGATTAAATAATTTATAAAATTCAAACACCGCTTCCCTTTCCGAAATCTAATTGCAAATTGAACTTTATTAGTTCATGCTAAAGAAGATATTCCAACAGCTAAATATGACTTACCGTTCAATAATTTAAAAATTCAAAGGAGCGGTACCGTAGTCACTTCCAATGAAATATCTTCCTTTTTGTATTTTCTTTCAAATCATACAATTTTTTTTTTGTAGAAGTAAAATTTATAGTAATGATATTTATTTTAAAAAATATATTAAGATTTTATCGAACATTATATTATGTCAAATGCACAAGGTGGTAGAGCTGATGCCGAGCTCGACTGTGGAGGTACCACCATCTTACTCGCAAATCCTCCCGAAGTTATTCGGGGGAGAGTAAGAGAACAGCTCTCAGGCAAAACCAGGCGGCCCACCATTGCTGCAAGGATTTCGGCACCGCGCTCGCCAACCCTGCCCTGCCCAAAAGAGTGGTGAAATCCTGGAAAGGCCTATGTCCAGCAGTGGACGAAACAAGCATATGGATGGATGGAAATGTACACTAAATTTGTGTGGGTTCCTTGAAAAGGTACTTGTTTCCGTAAAGCAATTTAAGCAATAAGTGTATTCCAAGAAAACACGAAAAATGTATTCCATTTCCATTGATTTCACCCACATTGTTCGTTTGCAACTTTTGGTTCCCGATTGATGCCCTAATACAGGATGTCATTTTTTGCAAAATGAGCAAATTCTATTTCCAGCTAAGGTAGGTCATTTTTAGGGTTCTTTAGTCCGACAAGGAACCCTTATATGTAGTTTAGTCGTGTCTGTCTGTCCGTTCGTCTCTCCGCCGCTCAGAGACTATTAGTACTAGAATTAGTAGGGGTATACATATTAATCACGCCGACAAAACGGTAAAAAAAAGACAAACAATTTTTTTAACGGTATCTCCCACACACGTAAATTGTGGATGTTTCTTTTTTCGTCTATTCCATATTGTGGTGTATCGTTGGATAGGTCGTTCAAAAACATTATGGGTGTGTGAAAACCATTTTTCGATTTAGGTATTCGTTGGCGAAATATTAAGCTTTAAAATGGTAATTTCATGTGTCATCATGTAACTTTATACAAAGTAATCATTCTTGAATGTGTTTTTAATATTGCCGAATAAATTAAATTAATAGTTATTTTTGTCTACTTACTGTGTTACATGCTTTGTGAATTACTATTTTAAAGGTGTATAAGCAAGTTTTAATCAGCATAAACTGTATTTAAGTAGTGAGATGACAGTGTTTTTTTTTTTTTTTTGTGTAATTAAGACAGTTTTATTTTTACCACTGTCACTTTTAAATTGTAACTATTTAAATAATATTTAGTATATTTAGTAGTACTTTAGTGTTCTATAATTAGGTTTGTTGTTATCAATAGGTTTTAGTAGTTGTCATAGGTATTTATTATTCTATTTATTAATTGCGTTTATGTAATATGTCTGATATATTAAATAGTAGCTCTGATGGTGAATATTTCTCCCTTTCTTCCTCCTCTGAGGACTTACTAGGTGCAGTAAGTGACTCTTCCGATATGCCTGATCTCAGTGATAGGTTGCATAATACTTTTTCATCATCCCAAAAAAATTTCAACGTTGCTCATATAAATGTTCAAAGTGTTAACGCACATTACTCTGATTTATTAACTTCTTTTACCACGAGATATATTCATGCAATTCGTATGTGTGAAACATGGCTTTCGCCAACAATTCCTTCTACGATGTATCCTATTTCTGGATATCGTCTTCTCAGAACAGACAGAACTCGCACCTCTGGTGGCGGTGTAGGAGTGTACCTGCGTAGTGATCTTGATTGCAAAGTTGTCTCCCAATCGGATAGTTCGAGTGAAACAGAACATCTATTCTTAGAAATATCTCTTCGTCATACAAAAGTTCTTTTGGGGGTTTATTATAGTCATTCATGCAATATCAATTATTTTTCTTCTCTAGAATCACTGCTTGAAGCCTTTAGACCGCATTATGAACAAATTATCTTGGTGGGCGATTTTAATACTTGTATTATAAAAAATGACCACAGAACAAGAGCCCTCAAGTCCATGACGGATTCTCTTAACCTTAATATTTTACCGTCGGGTCCCACACATTTCGCACCTGGTTGTACTCCGTCTCTTCTAGATCTAATAATCACTTCTTCTCTTGATCATGTTGTTAACCATGGACAATTTAATGCCTCATGTTTTTCTCATCACGATCTTATTTTCTTGTCCTACAATCTCCGTCCTCCTAAGTTGAAACATAAATTCCTTTTTCTTCGTAACTTCAGTGGTATTGACTTCGAGGCACTTCGTGGGGATGTGAGTGGAATGGATTGGTCATCTATAACTCAAATTTCTTCTGTAGATGGAAAAGTTGAACGCTTTAACGAACTCATGTTATCTCTGTTTGACAAACACGCTCCACTTAGAAAGACGAGAGTAAAGCATCTTCCAGCACCATGGCTCACTAACGATATAAAATTACTCATGGCCCAAAGAGACAGAGCTCGCATTCGCTGTAGAAGAGACTCCTCTGAGCATTTTATCCAGCGATACAAAATTCTACGTAACCGTTGCAATAAAGTTTGTAGAAATGCAAGGCGTCAGCATATATATCAGTCTATCGACAACTGTCCTCCTAATAACCTCTGGAAATTCTTAAAAACTCTTGGCGTCGGTAAGTCTAAATCTTCTCCAATCTCAAATATTGATCTAAATGCGCTTAACCAGCACTTTAGCTCACCTCCATCCTCTCTCTCTAGCGCTGATAAGGTTGACACCCTTGCTTCTCTTCAAAACTGTATCCCATCTGACTATCCTCCCTTTGATTTCCATGAGATAGCCTCTGCAGATGTTCAGAAGATTCTTCGATCTATAACTACAAAGGCAGTCGGTGACGACGGTCTTAGCAGGGATATGCTAGCTCCTATTTCTAATTTTATATCTCCTATAATAGCGGAGATTATCAACTGCTCTTTGAAAACAGGTTCCTTTCCCAGTGCTTGGAAAAAAGCACACGTCATCCCGCTTCCCAAAAAATCTAATCCTTCCTCCTTTTCAGAGTTCCGCCCTATTTCCTTGCTTCCTATCCTTTCAAAAGTTTTAGAACATGTCGTGCAAGACCAGTTTGCCGATTTCTTAACAAAAAACCACCTCCTTAGCCCTCACCAGTCCGGCTTTCGACCGGGCCACAGCACGGTCTCAGCCCTCGTCAAAGTGACGGATGACTTGCGTCTCAATATAGAGCAGAAGCATCTTACTGTCCTAACACTGCTAGATTTCAGTAATGCCTTCAACACTGTCGATTTTGACATTCTTGTGGGAGTACTGAGGTCTCTTAATGTCTCTCCATTGGCTATCTCATGGTTTGAATCCTATCTTCATGGCAGAAAACAACTAGTCAAGGTTGACAGTTGCCATTCCAACTGGTGTGATCTTACATCTGGTGTTCCACAGGGTGGTTGCCTCTCTCCTATTCTGTTCTCGGTTTTCATTAACTCTATCACTTCTGCCCTCTCCTCCTCCTTTCATTTATATGCTGACGATCTTCAGTTGTACTCCGCTGCTCCGATGGATGACATTGACAATGCCATAGCCACAACTAATGCAGATCTTGCGGCTATTAGGAATTGGACAAAACGCTATGGGCTCAATGTCAATCCGAGAAAGTCTCAAGTCATCATTATTGGTAGCCAATATTATATTTCGAGACTGGAGACTAATAATATTGCAAGTGTTATCTTTGATGGTGAAGTTCTGCAGTATAGCGAAACTGTCAAGAACTTGGGCATAATCATGGATCAGACTTTGTCGTGGGAGAGTCATGTTAAGGAAGTTAGCCGTAGGATGTACGGTTCATTTCACTCACTGAAGCGCCTTCAGTACTTCTTGCCTTTGCAAACTAGAATCACTCTAGCCCAATCTCTTCTTCTGCCTCTTCTTGACTATGCTGATGTTGTGTTCTTGGATGCCACCGAAGAGTTGCTCGACAAGCTGGAACGTCTTCAGAATTTGGTTATCAGATTTATTTTTGATTTGCGAAAGTTTGACCATGTGTCTGAGTTTCGACGTAAACTGAAGTGGCTTCCAATACGTTATCGGAGGTATAGTCATATCTTATCTCTACTATATAATGTCTTGAACAACCCTTCTTCCCCCAAATACCTAAAAGATAGGTTCAATTTTCGCACTGATATGAGCAAAAGGAATCTTCGGTCCTGTCATGATCTTATGTTATCTTTCCCAACTCATTACACTGAACGTTACTCTAGGTCTTTCACAGTGGACGCTGTTCGACTTTGGAACGATCTTCCACTCTCTCTTAAAAGTCTTCCCTCAATTGCTTCTTTCAAATTCAACTTGAAGAAGCACTTTTTGTCCTCTCAGCAGTCTTAGCTACTAAATATGTATATATTGTAAGTATTTATGTAGTTTATCGTAGTCAAATATATATATATAAATATATATGTACTAATTTAGTACGGTATGTTAGTGTTTAGGGTGTTAGGTTAGGCATACTTTTAGGTTAATAAGTGTATGTAGATTTATCTTATTTATAAACATATTGTACTGGAATTAATTTTCAGCGCCAATTTGTACATATTTTCTCCATTTGTGTTTTTGTTGACTGGAAGAAATTTCTTTTAGAAATAAGTCCGCCTTTGCCATGTACTTTCAACATTGTGAATTGTATTTATCCGTGTTTTTTTGTGCAATAAAGTGTTTATTATTATTATTATTATTATTATTATTATTATTAATTTTTGTTAGAGTCAGTAGTTATATAATTAACTTAAAAAGAAAACTATCACAGCTAAGTAGGCTTTACAGGTTTAAGAGTAAAGGTCGCGCCAAACATTTAGTCCCCTCTAAACACGACAACGATACGTTGGGCCGTTATTCGGGAGAGCAACTTCCAAACGGACTAGAAGTTTGGCGCGATCTGTATTAGTAAACCAACTTATTACATGTACATACTGGGCAGCTACGGAACCCTACACTGCGCGTGGCTTGACACGCACTTGGCCGGTTTGTTTAAAGAGCTTTGAATGCAGAGTTTATTTTCTACAAAATCGATGACGAAAGTCCTTTGAGCAAGTCTCTTAAGGGCTTGTATTGGGTCTTTCAACGGTTTTTGTTTTAATATGCTGAGTCAACTACTTATCTGATTAATGTAAAAACTTGAACACGAGTTTTTTCAGGTCGGTTACCTAATTGGACACATTTCGCTCGACAGATTTTATTTATGCCTTTTCAAGTTATTATTTCGTTTTATGTCTAAAGGGCTTAAGTTTTATGTCTGAAATTACTGCTATAACAAGAAAACATGGTTTATTTTCCGATGTCAGCTAAAAAAACTCCTACCTATATAAAATACTTTTTCGTAAAATCCAGAAAAACCTCGAAAATTCACTAATTTTGCGTGCCGCCAGCGCGCGAAGCGAGCGTTCTAATGTTGACTTTCTGACAACATACTGAAGTTCAAAATCGCTCAGCAAGATTATCGTGCACCAGGGGTAAGGCCTTAATAGTTGACATTTTCCCCGTACTGCCCCATCTCAACATTGTATGGCGTATGTTTGAGACATAATTATCGTCCTCCTTGGTTCGCCGAAGGAATGTCAAGTCCAAAAGTTCTCTCGTCTTGGGGGTTATCGTAAAAAAGGGATTTTAAATACACGTTCCAAATTTTGATAAAAGCTTAAAAGTTACTAATTATTTATATTTCACTACCTTCTTTCGGCATATAAATAATTACATTTTTGTATCTTTGGTTCAAAAATTATATGCCTGTGACATACAAACGGACGGACGTAACAGTTTATATAGTGACCTGTTTTAATCTTTTGGTAAGGAACCTTTAATACGATAGCATTGCTGTAATACTGTGTTCACGTTGGAGGCAGTTAACGTGTTAAACTCCAAGTAGTAAGGAAGGTGCACTCATAAACCACTGCCCCGGAAGCTACAGCAGTCCGGGGTCCGTGTTCCGGGTCCGGGGTCCGGATAACAATTGCTTTCCGATGTACATCTCCGCCGGAAATCGAGCAATGATCCGGGTAGAACCTACAAATTACTAGAAGCAAGAACGTACCTTTTATTGGTGTAAGTAGTAAAGTATAATCCAACAAATTATAGAATAATATTTCCATCTAATCTCGTAATATGGTATCGATTATGAACTCAAAAAAGTGCATAATGAAAAAAAAAGTACGAACTTCTCCAATACGGAATTAAATTAAAGTATAGTTTTCTTAACAAGATAATGCTATAATAGTAGATTAAGGAACAAGTGAAAAAGAGAGGAATTACCTTCGAGGCACAAAGATGGATTTTTTTCGGATTACATGTGATTGCGGATTTGTTTCTGTGCGGACTTTACTATCAGAGGGTAGAGCAGGGTCCAATTATAAGAAAAAGTCTCGTCTTAGTTAGGTATCAGGATGCGTTTGGGAATTATGTTACTTTAAATATGAAATTACGCAACCTATAAATCCACTACTATAGAGAATTCAAAGCTTCTACAACGCTTTTTTAGTAAATTTACAGTTTTAGGGATAGATACACACAGATAAACAGCATTTATATTGTTCGCTACGCACTGAAACAATTTAAGGGTCCGTATAAGGCTAGATGGACTATCACATTGTGTTACTCGGTTTATCGGTATAGTAAAAATAATGTAGACAGTATATGGATTTTAGGGCTGATAGATTCATCTTGGAAAAACGCAAAATCTTTAAGTTTGCTAGATAGAAAAAAATTACGAATTGCATGTTTTTCGAGTGTCAAAAGGCATTCCTTAAATCATAAAGCCTTGAAATTAAAATTAAAAATAAGTTAACCAACGACACCGTCAGCTCGTCAGCTTTTAAATTTTCACCTAGAAGCAGAGTTATTTAATAAAATCTCAGATTTTTGTGGGCGCGTGTCACTTGGTGGTCGTAACAGCCACGGCTGAGAGCGCGCTATTTTAAAAACTAAAAGGAAACGTCTAAGAGTTCTGCAAAATTAGGTGCGTAGGAGTCAGAATTAATAATTAAATTAATCAAATATTCAATCCAGAAAAAAACAATTTGTAAACCTCAGTTTTCTTGATATATCATGTTTAAAAAATTCACTTCTCCTGTATTATTCAACAGATTCGCTTGGTTTTTATATAGTAAAATAGGTATTATTTATACCTATTGCAGTTACCTAAAATTGCAGTTCTTACGGCAAACATAGATAAAGAAATCTAAATAATATGTTTTTTTCACGAACGCGAGGCATTTCTGTCGTCGTAACTGCCAGGACGAAGTGCGTGCGATTGTAGACTGTTGTTTTCGCCCGATGTGAAATAATGTGTTTAATCTTGCCTATGCCATATCCTTAATCTGACCCTATATGCATCCTTAAGACTGGTTAGCGTGGGGCACGCAATGTATTCGCAACGTGATATAAACGCGTGAGCCACACTGATCTTTGTAAAAACATGATCGTTCTAGAAAAAAAGAAAAACGAAATTTTATTATACAAGTGTTGCATAAAAAACAAACGTTTTACATTCAGTTATCTCCCTGCCTCCTCAGTGCAATGTTAGTATTTGAAGACTTCCGGTCATCACTTTTCATTTCATAGCTCCATGTAAGAAATCGTTGTACGAAATGCTAACCAGGGGCGAAGCGGAAACACCCTAAGAATTTAAATTGGCTCCGATCAGAACTTTGATTGGCTCGATTAAGGGGGACGATGATGCAATTAGAAATACAATGACAAACTTGGTATGATGCAATTGGTTTTTTTGCAATAATCAGGACAACAAAAGTAAACAAAAATTATTTTTCTTATAACAATACAATACAATACAATACAATATTCTTTATTGCACACCAAAAGAGAAATAAAAAACAATAAATTTTAAAATATAAGTTAACAGGGTACAATTGGCGGTCTTATCACTAAAAGCGATCTCTTCCAGACAACCTTTGGATGGAAGAACACTTAAAAATGAAAAGGTGTATAGGCGGTGCACAGAATAACAGTTTTTAAAATAAAATAAAGCATTTTGATTAAAATGTAAATATATAATATACATAAACAATAAATAATTTTATATATATTTATAAATAAATTATATATTATATATATATATAAATATGCATTAATATAGGGACAAATAGAAACAATGAACTTTAAGATCAAAGTGAAAGATAATGCTGTTTGACTAGGGTTTTGAATGACTGTAATGATGGAGCTTGTTGTATTGTGAGAGGAAGAGCATTCCACAGATGTACAGCTTCAACAGTAAATGAGTTACTGTAAAAGCGCGTAGTATGAGTTGGCACTGATAGGCGAAGATCTCCAGATGACCTCAGATTTAGGTCGTTCTTTTTAAGACGAAACACAAAGCGATCTTTTAAATAAGAAGGATATACAGGATTAAATAAAACAGAATAGAGAAGGAAAAGAATATGAGACTTGCGACGAAGACGGATTGGGAGCCACTCAAGCTGAGAACGAAATTGGGAGATATGGTCATATTTGCGTAATCCAAATATGTACCTAATAGAAAAATTTTGAAGACGCTCGAGTTTATTAAGTTGCTCCTCGGTAAGATTTAGGTAACAACAGTCTGCATAATCTAGAATTGGAAGTAGGAGGGATTGTGCAAGCGCAACTTTGGTAGCAGTTGGCAGGAAGTTTCGGAGTCTTTTTAGAGAGAAGGCAGAGGCAAACATTTTACGGCTAACATCATCAAGTTGTGGACCCCAGGAAAGATTATTATCCATAAATATTCGAAGATTTTTCACTTTACTGCTATAGGGAACATGGGTACCATCAAAACTTATCTGCGGCAGTAAATGCCAATCAATCCTAGAAATGAAGTAAGGGCTACCAACTACGATAGCTTGTGTCTTACTTGGATTAACTTGAACTCCATGTTGTGTACTCCAGGTAGATATTTGTGTTAAATCTTTATTTGTCATTGCGATAGCATACTGGAGTTCATCAAGTTTGGCCTGACTATAGATTTGAAGATCATCAGCGTAAAGGTGGTAGGAACATGAAATATGCTGAGAAATATTATTGATAAATAATGCAAAAAGGAGAGGTGATAAGACGCCACCTTGAGGAACACCGGCAGAAATATCGCACCAGTCGGAGAGAGATTCGTCTATACGAATGCACTGCCGGCATCCTTGCAGATAGCTGCGAAACCAGTTAATTACTGTTGGAGATATGTTAAGAGAACAAAGTAATCCCAAAAGAACATCAAAGTCAATGGTGTTGAAAGCATTACTGAAGTCCAAAAGGGTCAATACCGTAAGCTTTCCATGGTCCATTCCCAAACGAATGTCATCCGTTATTTTAGTTAAAGCCGTAACTGTGCTGTGACCAGGACGGAAGCCGGACTGGAAAGTATTTAGGAGTCGGTTTTGGGTCAAGAAATGACTTTACTGCTGATGGACAAGACGTTCAAGGATCTTAGACAGGAATGAGAGGATAGAAATAGGACGGTAATCTGAAAATTATGAAGGGTTAGTTTTTTTAGGTAAAGGAATTATTTGGGCATCTTTCCAGAGGGTTGGGAATGTTCCGGAATTGACGGATTTGTTTAGGATACCAGTAATCACGGGAGTAAGGATATCGAGGATGGGAATTATCATTTTACGACTGATATTATCATGACCAACCGCATTTGATGTAATCGAGATTATATGCTCCTTAACATCACAACTAGTGAATTTACTAAAGACAAAAGGAGGGTAGTCAGGTGTAGTAATTGAAGAAAGATTATTTAATGTTTTAGTTTTAGTCGTACTGTCAATAGTGGACGAAGAAGAGAAGTGTTGATTTAAGGAATTTAAATTCAGATCTTTAGGAAGGCTTGAGTCGCGACGTGGTTTGCCTACACCCAGTGACTTGAGGAATTTCCAGACTTTGGCTGGATCACCATTTTCAACCGACTCATGAATGTGGCGTCTTTGGGCATCCCTACACACCTTATTGCAGTGATTTCTAATCCGCTGATACTTTTCCCTATTTGTATCGCTAGGCCGGTGACTGAATTTTGATTTGACAAGTACTTTTTTTTGCATCAATATTTTGATTTCGTCAGTTAACCATGGACAAGGGAGATGCTTCATTTTAATCATCCGAACAGGAGCGTGTTTATCGTAAAGCTGGGTTAAAAAAGAGTTAAAAAGAGACACTTGCTCGTCTACACTGTCAGCACGTATTATACTTTCCCAGTCTATTTTACTAGCATCCTCTTTGAGATGTTCTATATCCATACTTGCAAAGTTGCGCTGCAGAAGTAGTTTTGGTTTCGCTTTAGGAGGACGAATTTTATATGACAAAAATATCAAATCGTGGTAGGAGAAAGCATCGGCATTATACTGACCGTGCTTGAAGACATTTGACAATGAGGAAACGATTATTAAATCTAGAAGAGAAGGTCGACAGTTTGGAAAATGGTGTGTGGCATCTGACGGGAGAATATGCAAGTTATTAGCACTAGTGACAGACCGGAGAGAAAAAGAACGATGGTCGTTCTTTAAGAGGCAAGTATTGAAATCACCCATAACTATGGTATGGCTATACATGGGGACAAAGTTTTGCAGGAGACATTCAAATGATGAAAAATAATTAATAGTCATTGATGGTGAGTAATATACCCCAAGAAGAACTTTATTATGACAAAGCTCAACCTCAACGAAAAGATGCTCTCCAGCATCCTTGGGAGGAGGTTGAGATGACATGCTTACAATAGAGTAAGAGATATGAGAGCGAAGATAGATTGCCACACCACCGCAGTCACGACCAACGCGATCATTTCGAATCAATTTGAAACCCGGCAACGAGCAAAAAGTGGAAGGAATTTTTGGTTTCAAGAATGACTCTGAAATGAGGATGGCGTGAATATTCTTAACATCAAACGTTGCCAGCATTGCAGTGAAATGGCCAGGGACACTTTGTGAATTTATATGTACGACATTAAAATTTTTGGAACAATCACCATACTGCAAATTTAATGTGTCATGAAGAGATGGAATACTATGAAAACTGCATTCACTACTGGTATCATCAGAAAGGGACGAAGAAAGCGATTTAAATTCATCACTTTGAACACCATCATTACAGTCAGCAAACAATTGTCTTAACATTTCCACTTTAAAGTTATAATATATTATAAAATAAATAAATAATACAAATATGTTTTATATTTAAGCAGATTGATATATAAACATATATATCTAGGTAGTTTCAAGTCTACTATAAGAGTTAACCACCTGCCAGCTGTGTACTACAAAGGATAGCAGAAAAAAAAACAGGAAGAACGTACAAAATATACATAAATACTATGTGTATAAAGTTACAGAATTTGATATAAATTGAATGCATCCAGAGACAATTAATATTGAAACGCATTATAGAAAAGATAAAAATAAGTCATCTGTCAAGCCGTTAAACCAACAAACAAAACAAAATTCGTAATAATTATGTACCTACGTAAATTTAACAAAAATACCCGTACTTTAACAAAGTGTATACCATACTAAAAATGAAACCACAAAGCTTCTTAGTTCCGGACGGCGGGTTTTTTTCCTTTCGTCGCTACCCGTTTACTTTTTACGGTGACAGTCGCAGCACTAGAGGACCCACCGGTTGTCTGCAACGGTATCTTGTTGGAGTAATTTTAAATAAACCGCGAAAATTTATTGGTTTATGTATTTGCTGTAAAAAAATCTCGTGTTACTTTTAATTAGTTTGTAACCCTATATTTTAGACTTCTTATTGAATTTCCACCAATATTAATCTCGTGATTACCACCTAAATCTTAGTACTAGTAGTAGTAGTTCACCCCAAACTTTGAACTCGCTCTCACCCGATTCGCGCTTGACCGATTTGGCTCATCTTCGAACTTAATAATTATTTTAGTCTTATTCACTCGCCCGCCAAATTTCATGACATTCCGATTAACGATACTCGAGTTATCGTCGAACAAACATTCATACATACATACATACAAACGCCAGATTGTTCTAGTAGACTCGGAGAACGCACTCGCTTCGCTCGTTCATTCAATTAAGTTTAAAATACAGGTAAGAGCAGCTTATTTGCAAGTAAAAATATAAGGTGAATATTTATGAACCAAGACCAGATAAGTATTTATGAACTAGACCAGTGCGCTTGCGCTCTACAAACTCTACAAAACATAACATATCGTCACGACATGAATCCCCTGTTGAGTGTCAGAGGTGAACATAAATGTGAACTGTGAAATGCAAGCCATAGTTCACACTTGGGACACCTGCTTTTCACCGACGCATGTTGCGTTTCAAACGTGATGGATGATCCAAACCCAATTCCCATCAAAATTTACCTGTATTTTCTCGTATCGATTTCACCACGACTGGCGTTTTTTTTTTTTTTCATTATTGCGTCGTTATGTAAATGCAATGAGGCATCACAGGTATGAGTTTTGTGACAACAAGAAAACTACCAAAAGAAACAAAAGATGGAAAAATGACACTACTTAGGTATATATACAAACAATCACATACATCAGCAAGTTCCATGGCGTCGCATCCATTTTTCATTTTCTTTCTATCGTTATTTCCCCTGAAGGTGTTCACACAGTAATTGAGCTATGGATTTTTCGGAAAAAATATTTCTTTACCATTCTTTTAATTTGGCATACCTGTATTAAATTTATTTTATTGTATAATGTCAGAAATATAACTAAAGTTACTGCACTTTTGGAGGATTGCATAGCTTAATTGATTACTATGGGTACCAATGTGACCTTGACCGCCTATTTTTTAAAATTAGAATTGAATTTAAAAAAATATTTTGGAAATGTGACTCTAAATAACGCTTTATGTAAACAGACAGATAGATATAACTATTTTTTTTTGTGTATTTTAAGAACGGCAAGAATTATATGTATTAATAACATGGCATAGGCTAGAAAAGCATGTTACTAATCGTCCAACACAAAAAGGCCAATTACAAATACTTTATTAGCTTTTCATAGAGGTGAATATTGGTTGGCTTAATGACCTATTTTTCTTGGACGGGTAATACTAATAATCAAGCGCGAAATTAGAGATTGAGGTTTTTAGCCAATACTGAAATATTTTATAGCCAAAAAGTTTTTTGGATTTTAGTAGATTTCCTTCAAAATTGTATTACCTATTTCATGAAAAAAAAAACATGTAAATTTCAGAACTGCGTTCTTCTAGGGAACATTTTAAAACCAAAAATTATAAAATTTAAATGTCAGATCAGAGGTGCGATTGTGTAATCTAATAATGTGAATCAACTTAAATAACATAAATAATACTTAAAAACACTTAATTAAATTTTTTTAGACAGAATTACATAATCTTAATATAACAAATTATAGTAAATTGTAAAATTTAAATTAATTAATTTATAGTAAAAGACCAACCCATCAAATATATATATTTTTTTCAATATGAAGTGTGTTCTAATTCCTTCAAACGAACCCTCAAAAATCTGGCGTTGTTCATGTTCTAGGCTCGTAGAGCCTTACTATGCTCATAGACAAAATTTTTATCCATGCTATGCTGATGCATTACTATTGTTTGCAACCGTACATTTTCACAGGATTTGCATTGTGCCACGTAATAATTTTATTTCTCCAACTCCGCCATCAGACCTAACTAGAGTCATGCATGCATGATTCAATAAAGAATAAATAAAAATAATCAGTAATAACTCGTAATTTTGTCTATGGTAATAAGTAATTCTGCCTTAGATTAAAGGTGAAGCGATTTCATTGGTTTAGACCTAACTAGCTTTTGCCCGCGGCTCCGCCCGCGTGTTATTCGGTTTAACGACATGCTTTTTTCCGGGATAAAAAGTAACCTATGTGTTAAGTTGGGGTATAACCTATATCCATTCTAAATTTCATCCAAATCCGTCCAGCCGTTTCAGCGTGAAAGAGTAACAAACATACACACACACACACACACAATCTTTCGCATTTATAATATTAGTGTGAGGTGTGATGAGATAACATAGCCTTGTCTTATTTCACCACAAACGATTAAGGATCGCGCTAATAAGACACCTGATTTTTCAATGATATTGATCTATCCTACAGGAACCATGCAATTTTACGGGATAAAAAGTAGCCTATGTGTTAAGTTAGGGTATAAGCTATATCCATTCTAAATTTCATCCAAATCCGTTCAGCCATTTCCGCGTGAAAGAGTAACAAACATACACACACACACACCCACAAACTTTCGCATTTATAATATTAGTAGGAAGTAGGATAGTAGGATTCTTACATATACCGCTTTTAATTACTAATGCAGGGTATTAGCAGGAATACAATTTGATAGCGGCTGAGAGCTGTATTTTTTTTTTACCGGGTGGATAGAAGCACCAAATTTGGTTTGAAGGTACTTTAAGGTGTACTGATAAATATTGGAGTAGGAGCCTTCTGGAAAAGAAACAAATTTGTTTTTTCAATTGTTTTTCGGAATTCTTTTTACTTACTTTCTTATTTTTCTTGACTCTGTAATTGAAAGAAAAAAAGATGAAAAAATAACTATGATAGAAATAAATTTCTACATTTTTAAACACTTGGCGATTTATCCATCGCAAGGAGATAACAAATTAAATTTATATCATTGCGGATATAAATTTAATTTGAAAAAATAACTGTTAATTTCCAACCAGTTTTAAGAATACCTAGAAAGAAAGAATTCTCAGAGGAAAAAAGGTTTTTTTTTAATAATGCATTCTAATGTACGAGTGCCATCATACCAAATTTTGTGCCTCTAACGGTACGGTACTTTTACTAAGCTTATGTAATAGTCGTTGGCTAGAATCGGGACTAACTTATTTCCAAACAGAGTTCAGGAATTCGTACTATGATGAAACACTGCTCTAACCCCAACACTCATATTCCTAAGTAATCAACGTCGGGACCATTTGCCTGATGACTGTCCTCAATTATTAACAGCTCATCCGTTTTTACTGTGGCTTTATGCGGTCCTCCTGTTAACTGCATTGGCGATCCGTCTGCTTTATTTACGAAGATTTTCCATTCATCTAGATGAGATTTCACAGTAGAAAAAGAAATGCTTTGGTGGTTTTTTTCGTCTCGCATGGGTATATCGGAGCGCACCAGGATGGTTAAATATTTTGCGCAAGGAAGGAAGAGTTACATAGGTTGGACTGGTAGATGGACGTATGCCGACCAAATTATATTAAGTATGATGACATACAAAAAAACCGGTCACGTGCGATGAAGACTCGTACCTTGAGGGTTCCGTATCATTCTAATACGATAAGAGACTTAAATAATTTGAATAAAAATGTATGAAAAAAAAATATAAAATTAAGTTGGTCAAGTATTCGGGTACGTAACTCTAAACCTGTATTAAAATTCGACGTTTTCAGTACTTGTCGTTTAAATACATTATATCCCATATAATTTTCAGGAAATTTCAAATTCCAGACTAGTTTAGATTTTGAGATAGACGTCAAGGAAGTGACCAAAACATGCTGTGCACGGCAGTAGGTACTCGTACTATAAGGCAGCAACATTTGTTTTTACGGCGAGATGGCGCTATTTTGCGTGAAGCGAAAATCTTCAGAGAATCCGATTGCATTGATCGCTGTTACAACATGCGGATAGACCCGCAGTGCGAGAGGGACGAATTCTGTAAAAAAAACAAGATGACGACTTTTATCACAAATTTTATTATTTGAAAAAAACTAAAGTTCGTATCGAATATCTGTTCGTTTCAGAGTTAAATAAAGTTTATACAGAATTTTAAATCATAAATAATAAAAAATAATGTGCGCAAATAATATTGAAACTCGACATGAAAACTTTTTTTGGAGTCATCTTCGATTTTTTATGATTCAGTGTTGGAATGACGTCTGAAGATTCTATTTCGATAAGAGTTTGCATTATATTCTTGAAAGAAGTCCAATTTTTTTTCAAATATCTAATATTGCTAGATTCTTCAAAAAAGGAAGAATAAATTATGGTTTTTCGGAACCTATCCTCTGAAGTAGATTTTTTATTTTGCCGGGATTTGGTATGTATTATTACATTTGTTGCGTCTGCTATCCGTCGTGGGTCGGCCAAAACGATCATATATTATGATCTATCGTCCACGTTAGATTTCTGTAACCCATATTTTCTCAGCGGTATTTGACGAATCAGATTTCCTTAACGTTGTTTTCATTTTATCGTAAATAATATATATTTTCTTCTTTTCAGCATATTTTAGTCACTGTGGGACGTATTCCTCTTGAATTGATCTCCAATTTGATCTGTTTGCGGCGATTCTGGTCCAGGTCAATCCTGCCGTCTTTTTTATATCGTCCAACCATCTGGCTGGTGGTCTGTCGACGCTTCTTCTTCCTGCGTGGGGTCTCCAACGTAGGACTTTAAGACTCCATCTATCGACATCTATCGCATACGTTAGTGTTAAGATTTTAAAAACAAGTTTTTTCTGAATACCCTACATTTGGTCTGGCTTAACTCACTCTAGCTTGAAAACCACAAGTTCTGCAGCAACTTATGAACATTTCAACCCATCTTCGTAATAATGCCTAAAAACACACATTATTTTCAATACATTGGTTCTCACGGAATCTGTTTTTTGGCCATTATTCCGTATTTCGTTCCAAAATTTAAGGATCGGGCCTAATTTCAGAAACTATTTCAAACTACCGTAACCGTTTAACCTTTAACCTGCGTTTTACCTCATCGAGTCGATTCAAATCCAAACAGCTAAACAAAGCTCCATCGACAATAGCGTTTAACGCAACCGCTCCCCTGATGTCTCATTTTGCATATTAATATATGTAAATAATTGGGTATCGAGGCGCCGCATATTGGTAGTCGTCTCGTGCTAGTCGTACAATGTGTCCTCAATTAGAATCAGCGACCTATTGTGTTGGGACTGCATCGATAGAATGCCAGCTGTGGGTAGGCTTACCATACAAAAAAATAAAAGCTGGGGAAAGTTCCGGACAATTGCAGAAAATTCCGGACATTATCTTTAAAATTTTTAGTTTCGCGGAATGTCGGTTTCTTACCTATGTTACTTAATATGGGAATTTAATTTGTGTTGAATAGGTACAGTGGTTGATGGTACTTTAGTTAATATAAAGTCAATTTCGTGTCTTCTACGTAATAGTATATTTTTTGTAATTTTTAACTTTAGCCGGTACACAACTAATTCAGTAAATGTGTCATTTTATGTGAAGAGCGCTGGTCGTTAAATCTCAGGCAGGTTCCTGCCTACCTTAATGGCCAGAGTTCCAATTAATAGTGTCATATGTAATTTTAAATCAATAAATATTTTTTTATTTTCATTTTAAATAAACGTTTATTTTATTTCATTTATAATTTTCTTTTCCTTAATTTATTTGTGTGAAATTTCCTGAAAAATTCCGGGCGTCTTAGAATTTCACCCGCATTCCGGACAATGAACCAAATTTTTGAAAATATCCGGAAAATTTCGATCGCAAGGCAACCCTATCTGTAGGTGCCTTGACCGCTTTTTGCAGGTGTTAAAAGGAACAACATGAAACGCCAAATGTCATAGACAATTGACTTTAACAACAAACCGGCAATATTTTTGAACGACTAATCCAACGACACCCCACATGGGATAGACGCGAAAAATAATTCAGGGTAGATACTCTTAATATGTATATACAGGCTGAACCAAACGAATAACCCCTGGATGGAAAGTACTGTGAATATTGAAGATAGCAAATTGTATTTAAGGGAACCTTTATTTTATTTTTTAAATAAAGAAAAACTGTATGCATTGAATTTTGAAAAATTAGCGAATTATTGAAAGAAATATTACAAAAAAAAACTTTTTTGACGGTTTTGTGTTCTATTAGTGATTCTGATTCATAGAGTTCAAAAAAGCTAGAGGGTTAATTTTCAACTTGTATACATCTTAGCACAGTAAACACTTGTCTATTAGAACTTATAAAAAAATATATTACCTTTGATGTCTTGAATTATGATCACACCTTTATGTTACACGTTGTATGTATATTTTGACCAGTAGCTATTGATATTATATAACAGTAAAGTTATCTTATTGCCCGTAGCTAACTATTCCAAAAGTTTGTATCTTCAAACGCTACCTAATTCCTGCGAACTCAGAGGTTTTGTTAATACGCGAGGTATTCTTAAATCTTAATCTTTGTCAGAATTTTCTTTGGTCTGACAGACAGACATACAAAGCTTTGTAGTTTTCGTTTGTCTAGCCATTATTCTTGGTTTTGCATGTTTAGCCGTATCTTTGTCGCATCTCGTGGTTTTTAGGGTTCTGTATGAAATTTCCAGAGAATACGTGTTGCTATGGCCTCTTTCACGATAAAATTACAAATAGTCTATTTGTTTGTCAGTCATCTGTGAAGGCGCAATATGTCCAGCACACAATGAAACAGATAAACATATCTCAAAAAGTGCGAGGCCGAGTAGTGCGATGAATCAAGAAAAGGTTGGATATTGCTGTTTTTAGGGTTCCCTATCCAAAAGGTATAAAGGTGCAAAGGTTGCCGCTATAACAACAAATACTAAAAATACAGAATAATATAAACATTAAAGGGGGCTCCCGTACAGCAAACGTGTTTTTTTCCGTTTTTATAGATAATGGTACGGAACCCTTAGTGCGCTAGTCCGACTCGCACTTAGCCGGTTTCTATTTAATTTAATATATACATTCACACGAGAGCGTTTAAAAATGTTTTAGATCATAGGTTTTTATACTTTTAAAACAGTCATTATTGTTATTTTTACTTTACTAATTTGGACATAACACTGTTTTGAACTGAAAAAAAAGCCATCATCTTGCATTTTTTTTCAATGCAGCGAATTCTTCTCTGTCACGTTTTGTGCTTCGTTATTGTCTTGGAAAAGGCATAATTTCATTACATGTTTTTTTAGAACCCTATCTATCTAGTAAGTTCAGTAGGACTGTTATAAGATCTCATTTTTTACTAGGTTCCTTTGTCGTCTTAATATTCCGACTAAGTATTCCTGAAAAAAAAAAACCTTTCACAAAATGCCAAATCATATCTCCTGTAAAATCTTGGATAAATGAAGTGTTATCTTTGATATTTTTACTATGGTCTTGAGTAAATATTGTCTAAGTCATCCGGTTTAAGATAACCTTTCTTTTATATAAATGGATATTTATATTACTTATGTTTAATTTCAAATTATAATAAATATAATTTTTAATTATAATTAATTTACATTACTTTAATATATGTATTATATATTTTGTCATATAGTTGTTTTTAAAAAGGTTCTGAAAGAGTGTTTGTATAATCTGTCTGATTTTTGTCTTCGACAAACTAAACAGTTTGTCAGCTCGTAGCTACAACCATGAAGAAAATAATCCGAGGTTCGTATGAAAAAACGTAGTACAATAGGTGTACTATTTATTTATCTTGACGGAACCTTTTTGTAAAATGAAATCTCAACAGGTCGTTATAGCAAAAATGTTTCTTTCTGGATCACTAAACAAGATTTATGAGATTAAAAGTGCTATAAAGCAAAACTTTATAACCTTTTAAATTACAGTGTAAACACACAAAAACATGTAAAAAGGAGTCAAAATAAGATTTTATTTGGCCCAACTTGGGAGTGTTGTAATAAATTAATGTTATCCCTTTTATAACATTCGCGAAACAGCAATTAGCATAAAAATGGTATCTTTTATTATGCAAAAGCCTTTAAAACACCTGACTTCTTTGGATTGGGCAACTTAATTCTACTTGAACATTTTCAGGAATTTATTACTTTTAGAAATTTGTTTCTTTTTTACACCAATTTTTAAAGGTAAGAGATTTTTTTAATGTTCCTTGTTAATTATTATAACGCACTATTTTATGAATTCAGATAATTGTTAGCTTTTGCTAGCGGCTTTGCTAAGATTCGTCTTTGCAACCACATTTAAAATACACACAAGGTGAAATTTGATGTTTAAGGCTGTCGAACCAAATCTCGGTGCAAAATGCACATCATAACATTTTTTTCCTTACTTTTGAATAAAAAGTATGCAAAAATGTCGTTTTAAAGCAATTGGCGTAAATTTATTAGTAATAATTAAGTTCTCAAAAATGTTTCCGAAAACGGGGTAGAGATTGCAAAAGCGGACGGAACCGCGGGCGGAAGGCTAGTTGATAATAAAACATCATAATCAACATTATTGAGATTGTATAACACACCGGAAAAGATCAACTGAAGCAAAGGAGGAGTTTTCGTAAGACCGTTTATGGGCCTTCCTGAATTTTATAAAATTTTCATAGTGTGTCTACAACGGACAATTACAATAATTAAGGCGAGTTTTTTAATAGACCACGAGTGTTTTAATACCCAGTTATGTATAGTTTCATACACTACTTTATCTAAACTCATGCCTAATTGTTAACGAAACAAATGATTCTATGATTCTATGCCTAATAACCTGTTTTCATAATAATCTTGATAAAATTTGTCGTTAGCCATTTTTGATTTTTCTTGGAAAAGCTTGTTCTAATAGTGGTCGTAATTTCCGTCGTTGTTTCCAGAATGTCAGGTGGAGTCAAATTATCACCCCAATCACTGCTGTTAGTAATTTTAGGGCAAAATAATACTTTTGGTTTGAACCATAAAACCACAGTAAATAATAATTTCCACGTAAGCTATGGCGCCAGAATCCAACAGTCCACCACGCATGTGTACGCGTTGCGCGCGCCGGCAGCCATAGACAATGCAGGCCGAAAATAAAATTAAATTGTGACTTCCTTTGTCACGCCGCAATATTATTTAGTACGTGTTAGAGAATATTATTTTATAACCTCATTGGTATTTGATATTAAACCTCAGACATGGCTGTTTGGGCTAAGTTCCCTTTGCCTTCCTAGTAAGTATCACATATACTGTAATCTCAGAAAAAGTTTTTTTGTAGCATTATGTCGTTCGGAGACCTATACTATAATTTAATTTTTAATTTTTTTTTGGACACGTTCATGAAAAGTATTTTTCAATATGTCCGTAGTTTTGAGTTCGTAATGAGGATTTTACGATATGAGGTTAGATAAATATTATTATATTACATAGAATCCTTCTATTTGATCCGACCATCCAACTGCAGCATCTTTGGGGGCGTTAATTAATTACGTGACACAGATTTGGCAGAATTTTGACCCCCTAAGGGGAGTTAGTGACATCTTGGTGACATTTTTCTTAACGTCCGCCCTCCCAATGTCACGTGACTTTTACCATGACATTTGTGAAAGACAAATAAATTGATCAACGAATTGGAGATTTACCATACTATACATAATTTTTTTGCATATAGCACTCGACTAAGTTTTGTACGAGTAAGGAAAAAAGCTATAGGGCAATTACTTTTAAGGAAACTCATAGGTAATTTTAATCAGTCTATATATTTACAGCAGTGATATATAAAAATTGTTCAGTTTTGTAACGTTAAATAATATTACAATAAATCAACAAATTATAATATTAAAATTGCCGTTTTTACATTGTTAAAAAGTACCGTTATCTCACAAATCAACGCGCTGTCTACTTGTGGTAATCATGTACAAATTCTATGCAAAGGTGTGCGTCAGGTGCACATTATCTATTATTATGAATTTTAAATACTTTATTTAAACACTTTTTCATCGGCTGTGCCATTCATTTTGTCAGTAAAGAGCGAACCGTGGAACTAATATTTAATAATAATCACTTTGGGGCTGAGAGGAATTGGGGCTATAAGGCATCACCCACGTAATTTATGGATGCCCCCTTTGACGCGATCTCCGTAATGAGAGGAGTGTTTTATTTTTTGACGTTCTCAATGGAAGTAATTTCTATTTCGTATTGAACTATACGTCAAATTTCTCGTAATATCACGCATTATTGCAAAAAATTACGTATATAAATGTTAATATTTTCAATATTCCTTTTATGAAGTTAGCTTACTACAATATGTATAATACAGTACAGTTCCTCGACTATAAGTTCATGAAAGGGATTTCGCACCCGGTGGTACGGAACGGAACCCATTGTGCGCGAGTCCGACTTGCACGTGGCCAAATTATTATATTCTAATAAGGATAGTTACAACAAATTTTAACAAAATAAAGTCCTTTATTATTCCCTGAAAGTGGTGTTAATTACAGCACTCCAAACTAATGACATTAAACTTTGTTCCCACGGGACAGGGCTCAAGTTTCATTGTCTGAAGGTAATTATTTTTAATATTCATAGTATGAGACACATCTTGTGACCCTGTTACGTATTAGACTAAAGTTACAGTGTTTGGAAATTGTATTTTAAGCTGTCGAAATACCTACCTAACAATAAATAAATATTTTGGCCACTTGCGAGTCAGAATCGCGCAGAAAGGGTTCCGTACCACCCCATAACACGGGTGCGGACCCCTAATACATTATGGTAAATAACAAAAATATACATACAAAAGCAACATCAAGCAAGCCTATAAAAACAAGTCGCTAAAATGGTAGCGCCTGACAAAAGATTTGGCGCTGTTTGCGTACGGAACCCTACTTTTTATATTTTTTTGTTTAACTTTAGAGTATGTCCTACAATTTGACAAAATTTAAAACTTGTATGTATTACCGTCTTTAAGTATGAGCCAAAATCAAAAATAGGGTGGAGCGATTTTTGCGTTTTTCGGATTTTCATTTAGCGGGTGCGGAAAAGTTGCTAAAGTAAGGCCAACGAGACGAGATAAAATACGTAAGCAATCGGACCGTTACTGAGTTATCTCTTGTACGCAATAATGGCGTCAGTTGGTCGACGGCAACTGTCGTTTCGTGAGCCGTGGGTCGTTCGTGGTACAGTACCGCAGTTACCAACATTTGGTCCGCCATTTTGTGAACAAGTTCATTTCTTTTTGGATTGCCTTCGAAGTGAGGCACATATCTTGTGCATTCTTTCGTTTACGCATTTGTTTAGTTTTTTGTTACCATTAATCCGTTACTGTTCGTTTTTCTCGTTGATTTCAATTATGGAATCACAGCCTGGCAACTCTAGACAACCTTTAAAAGATATATGGCTCAAAAGGACAATAATCCAGGGCCGTAAAACAATTAACAAAAAAAAAACTTTTAAAGGTATCAATTCACCACGCAAAAAACAAGAGGGAATCCAAAATGTATCTGCTGACAAATGGCGAAATTGTGGATCACATCATAAAAGTAGAGGACAATTTTAATGCAAAAATGGACAACATGATTTATAATAGGTACAATATATAGTTTTGTCTTAAATACGGCTGATTCGGACTCTTGCTATGAATCATAAAAAAGAGACATGATCTTGCTAAGTTTCTGGCTCTTCTTAGCAAGACTAATCGAATGGGCATAGATATATGTAACATATTAGTATTTAGTATATGGGTAGCTATTATTATCATATCGTATATACATAATTGTATACATTAAAATGTACCTTTATTTTAGTTCACGTACGTGTATTTACTTATTAAATATAACCATACCCAAAACCTATTTTAATATATTGAAATTTTCCCCTTAAATTTAATTATTTTTATTATTCAATAAATCCTAACGTGCGATTATATTCACTTCATTTCATCTTTGTATAATACAGACGACAACGATTAAACCTCTGAAAGTGTGTTTACATTCTTTATCTCAGATTAATTAATAAAATATTAATAAAATAATAAATAATTAATATGATTTTTGAAAAATCTTTTATTGTTTTTTTTTTTAACTAGCTATCACAGGGCGATTGAAATTTAAAAAAAATTAAGAAAGGAAATAATAAATTTTGTTTTTTTTTTAGTTGAAGCCATTTAAATTATATCACATAAAAATTATCATAAATAAATTCGTTCATTCACACGAAAAGGGACCTGTAGGGATTGGAAACGCTTTTTCGGTGATTTTAATTCCTTACACCTGGTGTCTTGGGGGTTGATTAGATTTATTAATCGCTACGATCAAATTAATCTACGATTAAGCATGATTTGGGTTTTTCGAGCGCCAATCAATTCAGTTCACCAAAAGATCAAATCAGTTAACAAATGAAAAGTCAAACGACTTGTCTATCTGCATTTGGGTTTCCTGGGGAGTGATTAGGCACTAATCACTGCTCAAAATCAATTTTGAAATGTCAAATCGCCTTGTTAACAAATCGTAGAAGATCGACGAATTAACTTAATTTGTTTGCTTGAAAACTGGTGATATTTTGTGATAGTCTTCATATTTCGCTTTCGGAACTCTCATCTGCTGATGGTGCAGTGCCCCAACGAGACGCGCGGCTGCTAGACCTAGATGCTCAAGGAGGAGAATGAACCCTATGGAAGAGTTTAATGAAGAGGAGTTTCGAACTCGGTTCCGGGTCCCGAAAGCAGTGATTATGATGACTGTGGGCCTGATTGGGACTCAGATTATGCCCTATATAGGGTTACATAAAAACAATTGGCGAAACTCAAACCAGAGGTAGTGTTCATGTATAGAAACAAGACTGTGGAATTAGTTTTTGAAAATTCTTAAAGTCAATATTAATTTATGACAATAGTCCTCCACAACAATTAATAATAGAATGTATACAGTCTAACAAAAACCTAAAACATTTATGAAATAAACTAAACTAAAACTACCTATCAAAAACGCCGCCACCGCCGTGGCAGCTGCAGCTACCTCTTCGCAGAAACCTCCGCCTCCACTGCGTGCATCACGCCTCCCAGTTGCGCAACGAGCACGGCCAGACCACCCTCCCCTTGGGTATCCATTGCCGCACGCCGCCGCGCCGCGCGCCGTTGCGCCGCGCGCCCCCGCGTTGCGCGCGACCGCACCGCGCGCCCCCGAACCGAGCGCGACTGCGAACCGTCCCGCTGGCTTCAAGAGTGACCGCGCCGTCCACGGCCAAGTCGACCGCCACGACGTCCTCCGCCTCGACGTCCATCGCCTCGACGACCACCGCACCGACGTCCACCGTCCCGACGACCGCCGTCGCGATGCCTGCCGTCGCGACGCCCGCCGCCGCGACGCCCGCCGCCGCGACGCCCGCCGCCGTGACGCCCGCCGCCGTGACGCCTGCCGCCGCGACGCCCTCCGTCGCGACGCCCTCCGTCGCGGCGCTCACCGCCGCGACGTCCACCATCGCGACGCCCTCAATTTCGTCGCCCACAGTCACGATGCCTGCCGCCCCAACGTACGCCGCGACGCTTGCCGCCGCGCCAACTACCGTGGCGTCGCCAGCCATCGGACTGCCCGGAACCGTACCACCTGCCGCAACGCTGCCCACTGCCGCCTCCACCAAGAAGGTGCGCTATCCCCCAATGGTCGTGGAGGTACTGCCCAACTGGCGCCACCATCTCCACCAGATAGCGCAGCATATTGGACGAGCTCCGAACGCACGCGCTTACCAAAGGGAACTGCGCTTCACTCCTACGGACCCCGACGAGTACCGCTTCGTGCAGCAATATCTCGTACGGCTGGCAAAAGAGAACGACGTGAAGTGGTTCTCGTATTCGCTCCCCGCCGAGAGAAGCCTTAAGACGGCCATCCGAGGACTTCCGGCGAATACCGAGCCGGAAGAACTAATGGAGGCACTAACCGACCTAGGGTTCGAGATTGAATATTGCAAGCCTATCCGGGCGCGTGCGGGCCACCCGGGCTGCATATTCTTCGCCCAATTTAAGAAGACGCCCAACCTGACGCCGGCAATATACGAGATCACCGAGCTCATGTACATAAATAATAATAATAATAATAAAAGCCTTTATTTAACATAACATAATACAATTTTTGACATGCACTGACATTGAAAATTAAATAAAAACAAAATAAATTACATTCGAAAATTCATGCGGAAATGCTAATAATTCAATATGTCAAATTAACAAAATTATAAATTCATAAAATAAAAAATCATTATAAAATTCAAAACAAATTAGATTAAATGTCATTTTCAAGTTAATGACAAAATGAAATTTGCAAAAATGTCAAATTCATTTTAAGTCCTTTCAGAACATGGTAGGCCTCTCACTTCTTCAGTGAGGTTTGGTCTAGGTCATCCTAGCTGACCAGGCTTGACTGGGTGACTGATATTGTGCTTTTTATAGAGCTCTTTTTAGCATTACCATGAGCAATGAAATCATTTGACATGTCGCTCCACTCAGCTCTGTCTGGGGCATACCTCCACCATAATGGGTTAAAGGATTTAAGTTCATCAATCCATCGCGTCAGTGGCCTCCCAACTCTCCGCCAACCGTCTCTAGGTATCCACTCTGTTGTAAGACGCGTCCATCTATTGTCTTGTATCCTCATAACATGTCCTGCCCAATTCCACTTCAGTTTTTTTATTGTAGTGATGATGTCTTTGAGTTGTGTACGCTTTCTAATAGTTTCATTTCGTATTCGGTCCTGTCTTCGTAGGTTCAGCATACTACGTTCCATTGCTCTTTGGTTTACTAATAGCTTCGTTCTCTGTTTTTCGGTTGTTGCCCAAGTTTGTGCGCCATACGTCATTGTTGGTAAAATGCACATGTTGAATACTTTACTTTTGATATCTATGTGGAGATCTGACTTAAATATGTGTTTTAGAGCCCAGTACTTTTTCCATCCAACATTTATTCTTCTTTCTATCTCTTTGTCTAGCCTTTTGTCAAAAGAGATAAGTTGGCCCAGGTATATATAGTCTTCGACATATTCTAGCGACTTACCATTTACTTGAACTGGTGATTTCGTACTGTTTGTCATCATCTTGGTCTTTTTGTCATTCATTATGAGACCTGTATCTCCAAGAGCGGCTTGAAATTCAACAATAGTTTGTTGTAATTCTTCTGATGACTCTGCTAGTAAAATAATGTCATCCGCAAACCTCAGTGCGGTCATCCGATATCCATTTATTAAGATGCCCTTTTTGCTCCAGTCCATTGATTTAAATACTTCTTCTAGCAGAGCGTTGAACAAAACAGGAGAAAAGGGATCGCCTTGTTTCACTCCTCTCTTAATTTGAAAAGAAGGACCCTCTGATTCCAGTCTTATTTTTGCACTGCTATTTTGGTATATTTTTCCGAGTCAAAGTCGAAGCCTGGAGGGGCAAACAGGGACCGGCACAATGTTACAGGTGCCAGCAGTTCCGCCACTCCTCCCACAATTGCCACCGCACCCAGGCTTGTGTGCGATGCGGCAAAGAACATTCGGCCAAGGAATACCCTCGCCCCAGAGAGGAACCCGCCACCTGTGCAAATTGCGGGGGCCCGCACGCGGCAAATAATACCTCCTGCCCCGTGTTCTGGAATGACGCCCGGAACAAGAAGGCCGGAACCATTGCCCTGACGGCGGCGAGCGAAAAGAAGACCAAACCGCAGCCACCCTCCCAGCCATCCCAAGAGAAGACGGCGCCCGCCTCACTCATGGCCGAGGCAAACCCAGCCACGGCCAGGACAGACGCCGTCAAACCTCGGCGCAAGAGGACCGGGAGAAAGAAGAAAGCTGCGGCAAAGCAGCCAACCCCCACGACGGAGCCAGCTACAGCTCCAGTCATAGCCACAGCGAAGAAGGAAGAGGAGGCAGTGATGCAAGCCATCAAAAACCTCCTTAGCCTGCCCGCTTTACAGAGACTAGTAGCATCACAACCGCTACAGAGCTCCAGTCACTGAGAATTGTGCACTGGAACGCCCAGTCACTCACTGGAAAGCGGCGGCTGCTAATGCACTTTCTAAGAGAGCAAAACGTCGACGTGATTCTGATCAGCGAGACCTTCCTGTCAGACAAGGATAAGTTTCACGTCCCCAACTATCATGTCTACAGGAAGGATGAGTTCTCCCCCAAGACTGGCCGAGTCTGGAGAGGCTTGGCGGTTCTAGTTAAGAGGAGGATCATCCACCAGCCAATCGCCGTCAAGGAGTACACATCCCTGTACGCTCTTGGAGTTGAAATCCAGGTTTCCGGCGAAATTCTGCGACTATACTCCACGTACAAGGCCCCCAACCGGCGCCTTGACCTCAGGGATTTACGTGATATTCTCAGCGCGCCGCACCCCACCATCATTGCTGGCGACCTGAACTCCAAGCATCCAGCGTGGAACTCCGCGACAGCGAATGCTCAAGGACTCCGCCTCCTACAAGACTCCATCTTACACCACTATGACGTCATTGGCCCCAGCGAGCCTACTCACTACTGCCCGCAAACGGGGCTCGGAGACGTCCTGGATATAGTGGTGTACCTTTGTACACTGAGAACACTGCCAAGCCAAGAAGTCTTCATCGACCTCCTATCGGACCACAGGCCAGTCCTTCTCACAGTGGAGGACCTGCCCACCCGAATCTCGCCACAAGGACCACGTCGACGGTACAACTGACCCGCCTTAGAGGCCTCACTCCAGGAGGCTCCAATATCCTGCCCCGTCACCAACTTCGAAGATGTGGAGAGGCTGACGTCTGAGCTTACCAACTGCATCCGGAACGCGCTAGAGATATCTTCGCACACGGTTCCGTGCACGGGCAGACTCCAACCTCTCCCTGCTCGGACCCAAGAACTCATTCGCGAGAAGCGCAAGATCCGGAGACAGTGGCAGCACACCCGCTGCCCGACGCTCAAGACTCGCCTCAACGCTCTTACGGAGAAGGTGAAGAAAGAACTCGACGCCAACGCCGAGGAATCTTGGGAACGCCATGTCGAGTCCATAGGCGACCACGTCCCCTCTGTGCATCGCCTATGCCGGCAGCTGTCGACAACTCCACCTCCAGTCCGACCGCTGCTGGGCAGCGACGGCCACCCAAGATTCCGAGCCCAAGATCGAGCCGAGATATTCGCCGAGTGCCTCGAAGGCCAATTTACTCCAAACCCGACCCATGATGTGGAGCATGTCAGAGCAGTTGAGTCCCACCTGCGAGACTACCTAGCTGAGCCAACAGCCGCTGAGGAAGACCCCACCGTCTTCTCGCCTGGCCTGGTGAAGCGGATGATCAACCGCACCAATCCCCGCAAGGCCCCAGAAGCTGATTCCATTACAAGCCTGGCGCTCTGGCACCTACCTCTTCGAGTAGTCGCTACCGTGACGCGCCTCTTTAATGGAATCATGCGGACGGGGCACTTCCCTACACAGTGGAAAGTCGGGCACGTCATTATGCTGCCTAAGCCAGGCAAGGACTCCAGACGGCCGGAGCACAACCGGCCTATCCTACCCTGCTCAGCAACGTCTCAAAGGTGTTCGAGAAACTCCTGCTCAGAAAACTGACGCCCCACATCACACCACGCCCGGAACAGTACGGCTTCAGAGCCGACCACTCCACGACCCTCCAGCTGACCAAAGTACTGCACGACATGTCGGTAGGCCTCAACAAGAAGGAGTACACCGTTGCAGTACTTCTGGACATGGAGAAGGCCTTCGACAGAGTATGGCACGAGGGACTGCTATACAAACTGTCGACCTATCCAGCCCCACGGCGCCTGGTACGGGTCATGAAGTCATTCCTGAGGGATCGCCGCTTCAAAGTGGTGGTGGAGGACGCCACCTCTGAAGAACGCCCCATTAAAGCAGGCGTCCCCCAAGGAAGCTGCTTGTCCCCGGCCTGCTACTCCCGGTATACCGATGACATCCCCTTGGGAGCGGGAACCCAACTCGCTCTCTTCGCCGACGACGCGGCCTACTTCGTGTCGTCTTACAAGCCGAACCACGCTGCGGTGAAGATGCAGCGCACTCTGGACCTGCTCCCAGACTGGCCGTCCAAATGGCGACTGTCGGTCAATGTCGGGAAGACGCAGGCCCTCATTACCGGGAATACCAGCCTACCACCACCACTCCAACTCCAAGGAGTAGAGGTCCCATGTCTGCCCCACGTGAAGTACCTGGGAGTCACCATCGACCGGAGACTCTCAATGAGGAAACACGTGGACAACGTCGTCGTCCAGGTGAAAGGAGCGCGAGCAAAACTGCGACCGCTCCTATCTTCAGTCCTCCCACTGCGTGCGAAGCTCGGGATCTACAAGACCTATTTGAGATCCCGCCTCACGTACGCTGCGCCGGCATGGTACGCACTAGTCTCGGAGACAAACAAGAAACGCCTCCGAGCACAGGAAAACATGGCCCTTCGCACCATCGTCGGCGCGCCTCGCTACGTGAGGAACGACACGATTGCGAGGGACCTGAAGATTGAACGCCTGGATGACTTCGTCAGCCGGCTCGCGGCGGGGATGTTTACGCGCACAGAGCATGCGCCGGTCTCGCACCTTCGAGAGCTGGCGCCGCACCACGCGCGCCCCCCCGACCTCCGCCGCCTACCACGGGACCTCCTCCAACCACCGGACGAGACCACAGCGCCGCCCGACGCGACCCGCGCGTCCGCGACCGCGCTTGCCACCCCCGCGCTGCGCTCCCCAGCGCCGCGCGCCCCTGCGCCGCGCTTCCCCGTGCCGCGCATCCCCGCGCCGCGCGTCCCCGAGCCGCGCTCCCCCGCGCCACGCACCCCCGCGCCGCGCGTCCCCGCGCCGGGTAGCACCTAACACCCGCGGCTCCTCCCTGAGTAGAGCTGAGCTCCTCCCTGAGTCGAGCCGTGCTCCTCGAGAGTAGAGCCGCGAACACCACCGGACAAGACAAACCCAAAGACATGCCCATAGCAATGGGCATCGGAAGATGCGTCAGCAAGGGGGCACCCGCCCCGGTGCTGAATACCCACGCCCCAGAAAGGGAGATGTGTGAGATAACCAACTCGCCGCCACGTCATGACGCGGCATTTGTAACACAAAACACAATTAAGCGACATCAAGTTTCAAGTGGATGACTGATTGACTGTCATCCCGTGTCCATGGCGGATGACATTTATCCGAAAATTTTTGAAAATATAAAAGTTTACACGGTGAGTCCTGTACCCCTGAAATGTAAACTCGATGAAAACGATGTCCACGCAGTTTAAGCCGCGGGTTAAAGCTAGTTTTGTAATAAATAAACAATTGCAATGGCCAACGAATTTATAAGATGTCACAATTTCAAGCACAATTCTTCAGATTTGTCTAACTTGTCACTTAAGTATAACTTCAGTGCTAAGATAACTTCAGGGAATAGCTAAATGGAATTCTAGTCAAGCAACATTGTTTCACTAATATGGATTAATGTAGAGTGAGGCAGACGCAGTATATGAGTATTTATGGGTACTGCAGAATGCAGCTGCAAATGACGTAGAATTTAATTGAAAGTTTGTTTCTACTTCTGTGATTTCAAAATGCGAAATGTATCTTTTTGTCAACTGTCAGTATTAGGGTGAAGGTACATTTGTTCGCGCTGAAAGAACTGACCACGCCGAATGCATGAAGGCTTGGTGTCATACATATCATAATATTGTCATCTCCACGAACATGGGTTGTTCCACTGCGCTCCAAAACCCATTGTTCTCAAAATGTTAATGTTCATACATTGATTCCACCACGCTCCAAGAACTTTTAGCGATCATATAACAATAAAATATTTCAATATTTTAGTTCCACCGCGCTTGATGCGTTTTAGGTAGAGTTAGCCACAAAATATTTTAGTATGAAACATGCTATTACCTAAATATCATAAAAATAATTTCAGTGGTAGCTATATGTTTATTTGTGTATCACCAGAAACTTTAAAAATAATTTATTCTTTGCCTTTTATGATGACTGTACTTACTTTATTTTGGAGCGCTATGCAACCATTTTGGTACTTATCATTTTTGAAATAATATAGGTAATAAACACTGTGCGCAGTGGAGTGCATTCCTGGAGCGCAGTGGAATAACCCACGAACATTACAGAGAGGTTTGTGAGTTTGGATGTAGGCGGAATCTCCGGACCTACCGATCCGATTCTAAGAATTTCTAAGAATCCTTCCACTCATAGGAAGCTACATTATCCCTGAGTGCTATAGGCTATAGCTTGTTCCCTAGGGATGTACCGGTTAATTAGTTGCAGAAATTACTCGCGTAATTACATTCACGCGAGTATTTTCTGCAAAAAAAACATTTTACTTATGTAATAGACTTAAATGATAGATGTTAAATATACAAAATCTCTTTTTTTTCTAATTTTGGACAAATATGTACGACTATTCAAAATTCCTTGAGTTGAAAAAAAATAAAACACGTTATATTATAAATAAATTCAATTTGAAAACAAAAATAAGCAAAAAGTGTGAACGTTGCATAGTGTCTCTGTCTCGTCTCTGTACGTGAAAAAAATGGGGAAAATAACGAAGGTGTTGCAACATTCCCCAGAAAATAAAGCTGTCTCTGTTTGATTTACAAATGGCCCAATTTACGTCCAAGAAGCCTGAAGACCAAGATATTTAATTTCGTTGGGTAATTCAATATTTTGTTTATATAATATTATATTTTCAAAATTCTTTGAATGCAGTTTTTGTTTATTTAAAAAATAAAATAAAGGTTCCTTTATGTACAATTTGCTATCTTCAATATTCAATCTGTGCAGGGCACTTTCCCTCCAGGGGGCATTCGTTTTTGTTCATTCTGTATACTATTACAGTAACAGAATATTTCAAAAGTCATTTATTCTCAACTCAAACATAGTCACTCTTCTATTTTCCATACCCTAATTTTACGGAAATTCTCTAGAACGGAAAGACAAAGACTTGAGATGCAATTACCTTCCAGCGACGTTTATTGCGGCGGCGTCTTGCTTGTGGCGACCATGATATAAGAAGACCAGTATGCCAGTGGCGTGCATAGAATTTTTTGCTGGAAATGCAATGAGAAAGTTAAGTCCGAAAAAAAATGAAAAAATTGCTGCTTGCCTTCGCTAAAGTACACGATTTAATAAAAAAAATTTTTTTTCAATTTTGTTTTTAATTTTTTTATGTTATTATCGTCAAACTTGAAAAGGGCTGATTGCTTTTGAAGCAAAAAGTTCTATGCACGCTACTGCTCGATCTCTTTGACACAGACTGTTTTCAAACTTCGATAAAATGGGGAATAAGGGAAAACCTGGAACCTTATTATCTAATTTCATCATCTATCGTTATCACAGACAAACTTCGATGACGATGCTGACAAATATTTCGTGGTTGGCAAGACGTAATTTCAAGCCAATCAGTTGTTCAATCAATCGATAGTTGTTGAATTTAGACAATAAGGCCCCTGTCTCGAACGTAACACATATTAACGTGTTTACTTCCTCCAACGTAACAAAAGACTTCACATGGGTGTAGACAGGGGGGTTTTTGGGGGTTTAAAGCCCTTTCGAAAAGTTAATGGATCAATCTAAAATAACAGAAGATCGATTCTCTAATGCGTTTGCATTTGAAAATCAAATCAACATTCTGGGTGGTGTAAAAAAAAAGTTATATTATTCTTAATTTAGGCACTTTTTTATAATTTTATTTTCGTTACTAAAACCTGATGTGGATTTTATTTAACTTTTGTCAAAATTTGAATGTCCTACGGGATGGAACATTTACTTATACAACAGTTTAAGTCCCATTTTAATTTGTTGGGAGTATACAAACAGTCATACAGAAATAATTGTTTGATATTTGGGATCACAAGGAATCAGTTTGTTCCCTTATACACGGGCAAAGCTCTAAATTAAATTTAATATCAGTATAGACATGGATTAATTATTGTATCTTTTGTACCAGGCGGATTTTCTATTCATGACTTCATCGAAGTTTGAAAACAGGTCTTGTCAAAAAGGAGTGCTGAATCGAGCATACCCGTCAACTTATGCGATGGTGGCAACAAGAAATAGGAGGTATTTAAATGGTCTGTAAGACGCGAAATTTAAGGAAGTGTTTGTAACAATATTTGTAGTGTATGCGCTATAGCATACATACGCTGTCTCGTGTGTTCCTGTGTTGGTTAGCAAAACGTCACTGTCACGAGAGCTACTGGCGAGAGTGCACGGTGAAGCTAATACCAAATATGTGGGCATTGTCGAGCCAGTGAAGTGTAGGTAAACGAAATACAATAAACCCTACAATATTAATACTCTTTTATAAAAATTATAGCACGTAGTGGTCATTACACTACAGTTTAGAATAGTAGTTTATGTTTCAAGTGCGGTAAGGAGGCAATAACTTACAAGGAATATTTAAAACACGAGCGTAGCGAGCTACGAATAAGAAATTCTCTTGAAGAGTAACTCTCCTACAATTACCGTTTTAATTTTGGTTTCATTTACGCTGACAAACTTACTCCAATAACAACGAAACAATCACACACTCACACACTCACAAAGACAAAGTTTGCACGCGATTGGTTGCGTCGTCACCGACGCGGCGCGGCTTTCTGTCAACATGGCGGCCACAGCAGCTAGCTAGCAGCGAGCAACAGACGATGAGTTTTCAAAATGTTTATTTTAACGTATGAAATGCAATTCCAATATTTTTCATATCCGTATGGCTTCTACACCACTTCACGACACACGAAGGCATATTTGTAAAATCAATTGGCGCGAAAACACAATAATATGCACAATCGAAACTTTCCGCGGCACAAACACACGGCTCAAGGTGTTATGACGAACTGGTGCGCCGCACGGTACTTATTTTGCGCCCCGCCCTCCGCGGAATATACAGGTTGAAATTAAATCAACCGACCAAATTCATACTGAAGACTTGGTTAGTGATCAAAATATAGGTTCAGTTATCCTTTTGAGCAATTTTGAAAAATGCATTTTTTTCTCCCTTACTGGTTGGATTAGTTTAAGTACAATTCCTAGTGCAGGCACTACGGAGCAAAAAAAAATTTTTTTCCTATTTAACCTGTAGGGTAATTAAACCTTGTTCCTGATAACTAACCAAGTCTCCAGTATTAATTTGGTCGGTTAATTTAATCTCACCTAGTATTTAGTGGAATCATTTTTCGGGCTTATTATTATTAGTTACGCTTCTAGAGAATTCTTATTCGTAGTTTTAAACGTTATGAGTAAGTTTTTGCTCTTATCCACGTGTATCAATACTACGTTTTTCAATGCATAGTGTAAGGAAATAAAAGTAATTTGTTAAAAGACACAAACAAACCACAAATACTCCAAATTAACTTCAGGTGGGTTTTTTTTTCTCTGCGTGCAGTTTTCCAACTTGACGGAAATAAACAGTACACCGTTCCAAAACATGTCATAAACTGTGACTCACGCTACATGCGTGCGGGTGCGTTCCGGAATTTGTGTGTGTGTGCATAATTTTTACCAACACTTGCATTGAAAAATATACCGGGTATAAAAACACTGCTACCATTAAATTAAACCACATATTCTACCGATTCTACTGAACCACTTTTCCCAAGAATCATACCCGCGGACAACCTTAGTTTAAGAAATACATAATTGCGTTCCAAACAAAAATGCGTGAACCCTAACGCATCGACAAACGGGCGAGCTTAGTGAGAGCGTCGTCCGGGAAACCTGAAGCTGAGTCACACCCAGTTTAATAATCAAATACCAATACAACATCTAACTTACACACTTTCAAAAAAAACGTATGCAGTTCTAGTTATCTATTCTTTACTTTAAAATTTAACTGACCGTCCATTATTATATATTCTATTTTGTCCTGAGCCTACCGAATTAAACAAAATAATCAACCAAGAAAATACCATATCCATAAATAAAAACATTTGTAATATACATAAATATCAATAGGCTTTGAGTATATACGTATGTACATATAAAGAAACTACCAACATTAGAGCTTGAATACCTTTTCTTGCTAAATTGCCTGCCACGCCCCATGTCTATAGCGTTTCGTAGCTAAAAGACAGTTCAAATTCAAATACTGAACCAAGTTTGCAGCTCAAAATGCGCCATTTGGTGGCTGTGATAAGACTGAAACGCATATGTTTGAATATCATTAGCTTCCGCGTGTTTAACAATGGTTCCGAGATAATTGCTGTGTTATTGTCTTAGAATTGTGCGAGAAATAGGGTTTAGGAATGTTTTCCAAGCAGAGAGTCAACTATTATAAAAATTTAAAAAGTTTAGGAAAATTGCAATAACAGTCCAAATTCAAAGAGTGTTCAGAAGTGTTCGCCTCGTCTAAGAATACACTTAATTTAATTCAATAGTGACTCATTAAGCCTGTGGTTTTCGCTTCTAGTCTTGTTGAGTAACCTTTACATAAAGTACAACATGAATTATAGTTCGACACTATTAAGGCTGTATGTAAGGTCAGATTGAGCACCTCATTTTACATCACTCAGAACTGAACTCTACGACGTTCCCTTTTAGTTTAAAATAGCACGCTCACAGCCGTTGCTGTTACGACCAACAAGAAACACGCGCCCTCAACAATCTTTATTTTCGTTTAAAAACTCTGCTACTAGATAAAATTTTCAAAATACTCTAAGATGAGCTGACGACGTCACTTGTTAACTAATAAGTTAAGTTAAATAAAAAATATTTAATACAAATATCAAGGCTGTCTGATTAAGAAAGGCCCTTTAACACTCGAAAAACATGAAACTTAAAGCTAACTTCGTTTTTTTTTTCTATCGTGCATTTTTTCTAATATGAATCTATTAGACCTTTAGTCTACTTTCTATATTATTTCTACTATACCGATCAACCAAGTTACACAACTTGTTTTGCTCATTTGAAGTTGTCCATCTTAAGGCTAGATAAGTAAGGTGCCGGCCAAAATCAGTCAAAATAACTTAAATATTTTGAAGACAAAAACGGTTTTATACATAAATAGTTTTTACAGGGTAGCTCAGGCAGTAGAAGGCTGGCCTCACAATCTTGAGATCCATATTCGATACCCGGTGCATGTACCAATGAGTTTTGCGGAATTTATGTGCACAGTATTTTGTGTTCTTACCTAATACATACCACTTGCTTAACGGTGAAGGAAAAAATCGTGAGGAAATCTGCATGCCCTAAAAATCGAATAATTGTGCCCAAAGTACGGCAATAGGGGGAGCCATCACGTTGAGACGTAATAATCGTCGTCGGTGAAAAGCGGGTGCACTGAGTGTGGACTATGACTTGAATTTCACAGTTCGCACTCGAGAACATCTCTGATACCCCCTCGGGGTTTCATGTCGTGACGAGTTTTTTGTTTTTTTGTTTTATAAATATATTTTTATTTTAAGCACATAAATCATGAACCTCAAGTATAAAGTCTTAAAGATAATATTTCACAATCTACTACCCATATATCAGAAGCACTTATACTTTGTTCACCATCTTTCAAACAAACTTTTCCTGCTCGTGCACTCGTGGCGGTATTTTAATTTCAATTAGTCTTTATGAAATGAACAAAGCTACACTCACGCTACGGACTGTGAAATTAATATAAGACAAGCTATAGAACTTAACAGCAACTTTGTCAGCATATTGAGAGCACATCGCACCGCTTAGCTTAGTGCAACTTCACAATAACTTATACCAAGTCTTACAATAACATTGTTCAACCGTGTAGTGGGCCAAGAATGGATCCTTGTAGAACGCCGTTGAATGTTTTTTTTTTTTTTTTTTTTTTTTTTTATTTAACACACAGGTAATTTACTTATACTAGGTACATAAATTTCGCAAAACTTTGCAGTTTGTCTGCGAAAACGTAGCAGCTTTAATAGTTTCTACTTCAATTAACTCAACCCTAACTACTTTTGTCCTTTATGAACACACCTTAATACTTAATATAAATATAAATAATACTTGGTAACTGATACATAAGTTTGAAGTTAATTATGACAGATAATACTTTTTTAGCAAATCTTTAGCTTTGGAAAGCTTTCTCTCATTTACTACACAATCTGGTAGCTTATTTATTAAGTTAATAAACAATGGTCCTTTCAACCTACGACCGTAATAGTTGTTTACCGGCGGGCGACAAGTTATTTACTAGATACTGGGTTTATAATAATGTGAAGCATGTGTAGAGTATTTTGTTTGCAGCATGCTTAGTATTGATATTTTCCAGAAATTCATATTGATAATAAAATTAATTGGATTGCTTTCAAGGATTATCTACTACTATAAGTAATACAGTACACATTATTTACTGACCGATGGTACCAAAATAACACTTTTACCGACTTTTTTCTTTCTGAAACATTAATGTTCGCTAGAAGTCGACGCTCTCATATTGATTTTTGTGTTCTACGCTATGGGGAATGCGCCGACTTCTAGATAACAAAAAATATACAGTCGAATTGATAACCTCCTTTTTTGAAGTCGGTTAAAAGTGACGAAATAGTCGTCATCCTGATTAACGGTCAAGCCAAGTCAAAAGTATATGGAATAGAAGAGCTTGTATGGCGAGATTAATGGATGCGAAGAAGGCAAAAATGTGTGTCAGGATCGTAGAAGAAAAAAATGCGGTCTCTACCTAAGCCCAAGGAAAACCGGCGTGATTATAGGTATATATGCGAACAAAGTCAGCTTCCGTTATTATTTGCAGTAGTTGAAGTACCGAAAACTTATTTTACTTATTACAATTGTCACCTTCGCAAGCACACTAAACCAAGTACAAAGAACAAGTTTTCCTGTTTCCCAACCACACTGAGCAAGAACAGTGAAATTAATTTGCAAATCAGCATAGAACTTCCACGTACGACAAAAGCAAGTTTCATTAATGATCTGCTCACATATTACACGTGTTTGGAATAACGACCGGTTGTCTTGGTATCTAGGGATGTTACGGATATCCGGATTTTTAAGGCAGGTAAAAAATACCCATGTGAAAAAAAAAAATTATTACTTTCCCACAGTCAAAGGGCAGCAAACACAAAAAAATCTGTAGGGTTTTGACGGCACAGAAAAATATAAATTTAAAAGTGTAAGATTTCGGTTGATTAGTTATAAAAATCGAATTTTTATATGATACGCTTCCTATTTCACTTCACAGTTTTGACGGTAGAGACTGACCGACATAGTTAAACCGATATCATACGATACTACGCTAATAACTGTGTTAATTACCTAGAAGTTTGAAAGAAGTTTTGGCGTAGACAAAGTTGTGGGCAAGAGCTAATTTAAATATGTAATATTATATACATTTATGGAATTCTTATTAAGTAAATAATTTAATTTAAATAAAACATTTTAACGTTCCTTTATAGAGAGATTAGCATAATTATAAGACTTTCTTTATATCTATGAAGTACTAATGCGTTGCAAAATTTATATTCTTGTTTTCAACTAAAACATTGATACCAACACTCGCGTCACAATGGGCACCTTCCAACACGTTTTGCATCCAATCCGGATATCAGTAATCGAAAACCGACGCCTCATCCAAATCCTTATCAACAAAACAAATTCCACAACCATCCCCGCGGAACAACGCCATCCTTGGTGGCTCCCCTCACGTTTGCTTACACACCTCTTAAAGGAATTTACGACGGCTATTAAGAACATTGAAGAAAGTTAAGGCTGTGTTAAGAGCGGTCATAAGTGCTGCTGCTTGTATTAAAAGAGAATAAGAATTTTTGGCACGTCCCTTACTTTCTTGGATCGGCGCTGAAATGGATTTAAGGTGCTGTTTATGTGGTCATATCTTGGGGAAATATTGTTTGTTCTTGTTTAAGCACAGTCGAAATGTTGGGGTGGATTACAACCGACGTATCTTTCAATCGTCGAATGACTCCCTTTTCAAATATATACCGGGTGAAATAGACTGCTACCATTACATGAAAACAACCTGAAATTTAAGTCATTTTGTTCATGAAAACTGATGATAGTACTCGTCCATATGAACAACTTTTACTATGGTGCCAACCCTAAAATCGAAAAAAAATATCAGCCGTTCCATAGAAAAGTTAAATACCTACTCTACCCAAATGTATGAGACAGCTAATTTTTTTTTCACGATTTCAGGGTTGGCTTTATAGTAAAAGTTGTCATATGGACGAGTACCAGTTTTCGTTAAAAAAATGACTTAAATTTCACGTTGTATTCTACTGACCCTACTGAACCACTTTTCCCACGAATCATACCGGCGGACACCCTTAGTTTGGGAAATAATTGAGTTCTAAACAAAAATGCGTGAACCCTAATGCACCGACTGACATACGGATGAGTATTGAGAAAGCGTCGTCCGTGAAACAGCTGTTCCGGTGCAGCGTTCTAAAATAGACCTTCCTCCTACGAGATAAAGTCTTTGAGTTACAGTTGAATATCTTTTTCTCGGAAGATTTGCGCGGGTTTTTTTTTCGAATAGTTGTACAGTACAGTATGACCAGTGTGTGTGTTTTTTTTATTTTCGCACTCTATTTACTTTACCTGGGTATATATTAACATAATATTAAGATAATAAAGCTGATTCTGAAGGCTTTAATTAAAGTTTTAGTGCTGTCATAACTTGGATTTTTCCAAAGTAATTTAGATTCTGTTCCTGACATTTAAGGACTATTTTGCAATGAAGCAAATTTAGTTTTGACAGCACTAAAACTAAAATTAAAGCCTTCAGAATCAGCTCAATTGTCATATTAAATATTTTTATTAAGAAACAAAAAACTTTTATCTATACCTTGGTGTTGTTAAATAATTCCCAATGCACGGTAAGTATGTTTTAATAAAGTTAAGCTGCGTCTGACTCACTATTTGATATCACTAACGTATTTTAGATCATCATTCTTGTAACGTTATATACGTGGTCTTGCAATTGGAATCAGTTTTTTTTTAACTGTATATGACGTCAGTAAAATTAGTTGTCCGAAATGGCCATCTGTTTTAAAAGACAATTTCCGAATGCTTCACAACGTTTTCTTAACACGAAAGCAGATTTTGCAGGTTATATTTCCCCCTAGAGAGAAACTACCTATCATACTCGTATAGCGATGAAACCTGCTCTCTTTCCAGGAAAAGTTTATAATTGACTTTAAATTTCCCATGAGCATCTTATGTTTTTCCAGCTCAGAGCGTAATCTAATAAGGTATCCAACGTTGAATAGGCAGGAGTATAGAAAATATCATCACGTGGCGCCACCATCGAACTCTGAATGTCTGAATCAATGCGGAGAGATGGCGCCACGTGTCTTACATACCGGTACATTATTTTCTCAATGTACTTTTTTATTATCTATTATATTTTTATTACTTCATTGTGACTGATGCTAGGCCCAAATGAAACCGGAACTGAAGTCAGCCCTCGGGTCCTCACAAATGTAGCGTCAACCAGCCGCTTTTTTGTTTCCTGTAGTAAGGTAAATTCATTTATAAAACATACCATTATAGGTGTATTTAAATATATTTGTATATAAAATGAAAATTAAACTACAAAGCTAAAGATAAAAAATTCACCTAGATTGCTGCCCTGCGCTAGAGATCCCAAGATGCTAGCGATGTTTCCTCACTGTATTGCCAGACTCAATCTCTGGCTGAGAAAAATGCCAGCTCCCCTATCCCCTGATTTATCGATAAAGGCACGCCATTTTTTTCGTACCTATATAATATAATTATATAATAAAAGCAGTTTTTGTGTGACTGAGTAACAAACCTTCACTCATCCAAACATCCTGAAACCCTTACAAACTTTATTATTTTCTTTATAACCAGGATTATAATAGTAGAATAATAATTTTCAGTCATCCGATTTTACAACAAAATCAAAAGAATTGGAGAAGCAGTCATCTTGTACAATAGAGTTGTTCTCGTCACAGAACTATTGTACTAAACTAGTTTAATTTCAGAGAAACAATGTCATAAGTGTAAGTTGTGACCTGAGGTTGTGACGCTATTGCTCCAGTAAACAAAAAATAAAATGTCACAATAACCTTAGTAACGTTGTAGCTCCAAGATACTCCTGCTCATGCGGTGGACCGCTGACAATAACTGACCAGTGAAACGTTGTTTCTCCCAGTGTCCCCTTGATTCGCACCAAAACAACAACGACACTTACGGCCTCATACGAAAACTATACATACTAAACAAATTATATTATTGTACCAAGTGCAGAGGTACTTTCGGTCACGTCATACATTTACTTCTCTCATTTTTTTTAAATTTTGCAATTGTGACAGTGTTGCACCGGAGGTGCGATAACTTGCTACGATTTGCCAAGGTTGTCCATATTTTTTAAGAGTTACTTTTTGTCCTGCTTCCAACAGTAACTATATCATGCTGGTATTTGATTTGTTAAGATGACTAGACTATCCCTGTCAAAGTGTGAAATTCGACATTTTAGAACGCCGAAGACGCTGCAAACTGCCGATTTGAGAAATTTAAACTCTGCATTAACATAACTTTAGTTTTTACATATTTTAAGTTATAGTAAGCTTTACGTCTAACTACAAAAACATAAAAACAAAATTTGGGTATTATCATCCTTTTCTCATCAAATACGCGATAAAATACAGAAGTAATCACATATTCAGCTATGGTTTATAAAATTTTTGATCACTATTTGAATATTTTATATGGAAAATATTTATAGGTGCCTGCAAAAAAAAAATGAAATGGCCACAATAACGTTTTTAATCATTGCTATTAGAATTGAGCTTTGGTGAAATAGTTCGCGGTCACACAAAGTTGTGGGAACAAAATTTTGGTAAAATATAAGTTCCGTGTTTTAGTAGTTAAGTGCACGATTTCGTTATAATTCTCTCTACTACTTTTTCGTATTAATACGATTTATTTATTTATTATTTATTTAAAAAATAATAAATAAATAAATCGTATTAATACGAAAAAGTAGTAAGAATGAGATAGAATGAAATGACTATTGATAACTTAATAATTATTTTTTCTACATAGTCTCCGAGTCTCTCTACACACCGAGTCCAGCGCTTCCCAAGGCTTTGATCACTTTAAAAAAAAAGTTTTGTCTTGATCCTGCAAAAAGCTCTCCACGGCATCCATCACCTCGTTATCGTCTTCGTACCTGTTTCCCCTCAAGTATTCTTTCAATTTGGGGAACAGATGAAAATCGCTAGGCACCATATCTGGTGAATAAGGGGGTTGGTCAACCAATTCGAAGCCAGCTTGCTGAAGGGCAGCCATCGGAACCGCCGAGCTGTGCGCGGGTGCGTTGTCGTGATGAAACAGCACGCCCATTCGAAGTTTCCCTCTTCTTTTTTCTTCGATGGCATTCCTCAACTTGGGAATTAAAGCTGCATAATATTGGCCAGTAAGAGTGATTCCACGCTCCAGGTAATCAATCAACAATATCCCTTCTGAGTCCCAAAATATTGAGGCCATAACTTTGCAAGCCGATGCCACGGCACGAAACTTCTTCGGGGTCGATGATAATGGCCGTTTCCATTGTGAAGATTGCTGTTTTGTCTCGGGATCAAAATGATGGACCTATGTTTCGTCCATTGTTACGAAACAAGAACAAAAAGTTTTCAGAATCTGTATTAAAACTTGTCCAACAATTAAAACTTGTCAAACAGTGTCGATTCGGTAAAACACCACACCTTAACTTAACCTAACCAAAATACGACTAAAATACGTTAAGTCGTTTCTATTTGCTATTCGGTTTTGTCAACGAACTAAATTTGGTTGCCCTGTTTGACTTAATTTTCTCGAACTAAATTGAATTCACAGATTATAATAGCGGTAAAGACCACAGATAAGAATGGTTGCATTTCATTCGTTCGATATGGGAAGTCTTAATATTTCTACTCTTTGGTGGAATTATGATTAGATTTTAAAATATTTTATTTTTATTTCTTTACTTTCGCTCCGTGATTTTAACCACTCAAACATTGTTCTTGCCTACCTTCCCAAAAAAAGTTTTTTGTCTGCTTTTGGTTTATTAAACAAGAAATTACAATAAACAAAACTACTAAATTGGTAATTGGCTTCCTGTACTTACTTAGACATAACGGTGGCTACTTATTGGAAAGATATAATTTAGTTTCCACTCGAAGAAGAAGATCATCATAACGAATAATTTCAAGAGCATCATCCCCGTCGTCGTCTATTAAATATCAAAATCTCAAAATCGTTAAGAATCCACGTGAACACTAGGAAATTCCCCTTAACATTGCACCAATTAGGGATGTCGATTCTTTCTAAAGAATATCGATTCTGAGATCGATTTCAAATCATGGTGAAAAGATCGATAAAAAAAAACGGTAAAGAAAAGATCGATTCAAAATAATCGAATTATAATCGGAACAGAAATTCACACAATTAGCGTCAATTAATTTGTATTTTTGTTGGTAATCTAGGTATAAATTCATAAGCGATAATTTTTCCAGAGTTTATTGTTAGTAAAGTTAGTTGTTTTCACATAAATATAACATTAATTAAAAGTTAAAGTTTTATTGCCAAAGTAACTTATAATGCAAATACATAATACAAATTAAAATTTTGACCTCTATAAAGTATACTTTATGTATCTATCTTACAAAATATAATATTTTGATTTTGATTTCAATTTTTATTCGAATAATATTATGTTAATATTATATTACAATATTTGTTAGTCTCTATTACTCACTCCAACTTCTAATCTTGAAATGTAAGGCTCTTCATATACTTGCTGGGAACGTTATTAAATGTAGGTACTCTTTTTAATTGTATGTGATTTGTTAGCAAAATTTTCCTTGAAACCGAAAAAAATCGTGTCCACGATTCTATGGATCGATTCAAAGATCGAATTGCTTCGAAAATAATCGATTTTCTTGCTACAATTAATCGATCTTCGATTAAAACGATTTAAAATCGACATCCCTAGCATCAATAAACATACGCGGTAGAAGAAATGTGATTCCATGGATGCGTTATGAATAATGTAATTTTTTTTTTTAGTAATTTTGGGGAATTTTATGATGGTATCACTTAAATTGACAATTCTGTCTGACCGATTTTAAATTTTTGTTGAAGATCGAAAAAATCGCTATTTTGTTTATAAAAACCATTGCGGGATGCTGCTGCTCTGACTAAGAAGGCCAAGAAACAATCACGATTAACCCGTAAGATGGATCCAAGGCTTCATCGGGACTAATCCACCTATTATACTACGAAAGAGTGCGAAAACGCTTTTGCAGCCTCTGACAGCAACACCTGCTGCATACAAGGACTCGTATGTCTCGATGTTCTATCGCTCCAGTCAGCAACTACCGCCGTCACCCTAATCGGAAAAGATTCTTAGCTTGAAACTGAAAAAAACCAACTACCACCGTCCAACCCTCGCCTCGAATACAATCAGTGATTGTGATTGCTTCAGTCTTGTAGAAAACAAGAAACGTCGCTCTCACCAGTGCCAAAAGAATGCTTTACCTATTTGATTACACAGATATTACGACACAGTCCCTGCAACTTTATGTGACCTGAAGCCTACCAGATCTATTTCTCCAGAGTGCACAAAAGTATGACGTTTGAAGATGTAACGCTTCATGTCAGACGATTCCAAATTAGGGTAACATGCTAACCATCATAGAATGTTACACAAGTACATCATGAAAGCGCACAACGTCCACACACAGTGGAATATGAACAATTAAAAAATGCACAACGTTTCTCAACAAGCTCTTTTGCACTAGATTACCTGTAAGCTAACTCGCTGTGCATCATTTAGGAGAAATGATACATTTGTAGTGCTTTGTGAGTGATGCGAGTAAATTGGGACGTCAGATATTTTGTATGGAGTATGAAGGTGTCTATGTTCGTGCCAACATGTTAAGAAATGTTTTTTTTATAAGGGTCTGTAGTAATGTTTACCTAGTTTTAAGGAACCTTTTAATAATATGGGCCCTTAGTGGCCTAAAATAAAAAAATATAAGTACAATTTAGTTTTACTACTCATTTAGCAATCAGACAACAGATTCATTCAATCTAATCTCATCATCATCGTAGCCTTTATTTTCTGACCTTATAAATATGTTACATGTCATGTAATTTTAAAATAATAAAATATTGATTTAAATAATATAATGTACTGCTTGCTGGCAAGCATCCCGCTGACAAATATATTATAATTTTTTCAGGTCAGTGTGTCATTGACTCATGGACCTCCCCCAGTGTTTTCCATTGGTTTTCTTTACATGGATTCTACAAAGAAAGGGGCGATCATCTGCGTCGCACTGGTCTGCCTTTTGGTCCATGTTTTTGTCCATTTAATGGTCTTTTCCCTCATAATATTTGTAGGAAATGCCCCAATTCTGGAATCTATAATATAATCTATATTATGTCAAGCAGAGATGAATGCATTTATTACACACTTCTTCTAAGATGGGGTATTTTTTAATACCTCTTTCAAGGACCAAAATCTATATTAATTAGGATGATAATAATGAAAATCACATCCAAATCGGTTGAGTGGTTCTTGAGTTGAAATGGAACATACATACATACAGACAGACAAAAATTGTTAAATCGTATTTTGGCCTCCATACCATACTAATAACCCTTTTCATATAAAATTTTACAAATATATTTAATGTACAGACACAACTTTTAGACTAGGCACTTTATTATTAGTATATAGATGAGCAATCCTATTTCCTTTGACATGTAATGATTTTACCTTGGTTTGCTGGTCTCTCTGGTTGTGTCTTGCTAAACCAAATTCATCTGTCCAGTGATCAAGGGAAATGTAGTACTGGGTACACACAGCAGAATGAAAAAATTGTAGCCGTAGTTTAAGGGCTAGGTAGGTAGGTGGTACAGTTTTTTTAAAGAGTTTGCTCCTTCACAATCACAAGAATCTATTTTCCGTTGCTAGAAAACAAAGCTTGAAGATTCGGCTCTATGAATGAGGCTTATTTTAAGTTGTGACGTCACTGCATAAGGTTTATAGCCAGGGAACCAGTGAATCCAAATCCTAGGAGCCACTGATTTCTTGGCGTAATGTGCAACATCGCAGTTTATTTTTAAGAGGTCTGAACATCACATCCACCTTGTTTCATACAATTCTGGTTCCGGGGTCATCAGCTAAGGCAGCAGCGGGGTACAACTTGTCTCCTGGAAGAAGCATTGTAAAAATAAGTTTGCAAACACAGTTTTAAACTTTGGGTGGATATGCTGGTTTTAACTGTTTAGTTTCTTTCTTCTGCATCTGCTACACCCAATAGTCAATATTCCTCCATTCTCCCCTCAAAAGCAACACAAATTAGATAATTGGACTTGTTAAAATTTTAATCGCAACGAAATATGTCTCGCCTAATATTAGTTCACTTTTAGTTTGACATCTCTAAAATTTGACAGTTAGGTGGTCATACCGAATAGCAAAATTACGTTTTGGACCTAATTGAGATCGACCTAACTAAAAATTAGTTTAGTACTGCCAAAATAGGTTAGGTTGGGCGTTTCCGAATACCAAAAGTAAATTGACACATCTTCAACTAATTTTAGTTAAGTTAAGTCGTATTTGTGCATGTTCGAATCGACACCAAAATGTCTTCGAAATGTCAAGTCGATTTTGTTTCTGACTGTCGGTTAACATTGTCGGCACCTATCTTGCGGAGACTATTCTCATATTCAAAGATTGTTTAATATGGATTTAATACTTCCATATGAAATGCCCGTTTCTTGAACTAAGTAACGGATGGTAACTCTTTGATCGCTCTATATAATTTTCTCGACTTTCACAACATTTTCTTGGGTGACTGACGTCGATGGACAGCCGCAACGATGTTCGTCTTCCGTGCCCGTTCTCCCTACTCAAAATTGAGAAGCCCACCTCGCGACAGTGGAATACAGCGGAGCAGACTCTCCTAATGTTGTCTCCAAATCGTAGTGAATCTCTTGCGTCGTTAACTTTTTTAAACAGAGGTGTTTAATAACGGCTCGCTCTTCGTTTTTCTCCATTTTCGAGAACACGTTCCGACTCGAAGCAAACAAATGACTACAATCAGAAAAAAACAAAAGAGAATGGAAGATTTTTTCTTTATTATTATTACAAATATCTGAGCTATGCCTGCCAGTATTTATTTTTTTCTTACCAAGGAGTATATAAATATCGTTCTCACTACTTTTTGATCCCCCTAGTATTATGAATTAGTGGTGTGTTGTGTATATAGGTATTAATGTAAATATTCCCTTTCGTCCGAGACACTCTCGCGGCTTGATTCAGTCGCCGATTTTCCCGCCAATTTGACTAGGCTAGTCGCCTTATGGTTACCGACTATGCCCTCATGGTCTATAACGTTTGTAAAATGAAGTGTGAAGTGGGCAAGCAAGTTGATAACTGTTTTGTGACATATGGAACCCTCAGTGCGCGAGTTTTACTCACACTTGCCCAGTTTTTTGTTTGTTGCATTCACGCAATCTCACACTTAATGTTAAGTGTACGAAGGACGATTATTCTCTTTCATACATCCTGAAATTATTTTCAAGACAACAATTACACGCTTGTAGTACTTAGCTTAGAACAATACAGCAATTTCACCCTAAAGGACCCTTATTCAAAAATTATGGAAGGAAGAAACAAATTATATTTGTTAACAGGTGCTTTAACGTTATTGTTGGACCAATTAGTGTTATAATTAGACTAGTTTTTTCCCGCGGCTCCAACAGCGTTTTTTTAATCTCTGCCCCGTTTTCGGCTTGGGTGTCATTTTATGATGTTGTTAATAACAACGTTAATAATGTTGACTAGTGTCACAATGTTGATAGTTGAAAAAAAAAACGCGTACTTATCTGTTCTTGAGTAAAGACGGAACATTCATACGTAAAGACAGATAGACAAAAATTAAAAAAAAAATTGGTTTTGGCAATTACAATCCTGCAATTATTCAATGTATCGACACAACCTTGTTTATTTTATTATTTTATAATTATATAATTTATGTATAGGCATGTACCTATATGTACTAATAATAAAGTCGTAAAACTATCGAGTCTGTACAAAGACTATATTTTTAATTTTCAATGAAATGGGTGTTTAGTATTGTACTGAAGCCAAAACCACAGTTTTTATAATTTTTGTCTGTCTGTATGTTTGTTCCGTTTTAACTCGAGAACCACTCTATGGATTTGGATGCAGTTTCCTTTATTACTATCGTAGTGGCCTTGGTCAACGTCTAGGCTATGAGGGGTGCTGATAAAATAAGCGCTAAGCCGAAAACTGTCGATAATAGTTTTTATCTTTAGATAAAATAACATTGAAAAACACTCCCATGCAAGTGAAACCACAGGCAAAGCCTTGTTTAAAAAAAAAATAAAGCATTCTTTTTCATTCTAATTAACTATTCAGATTTTATAGATTTTGTTCTTGCAAGTAATGGTTTTTATAATGATTTGGTCAAGTTCGATTCGGACTCATGCACTATGGTTCCGTACCACCTAACTATACATTTACGGAACCCTAAAAGCACGCTATAGCAACATTAGGGCGACAAAAAAGAAAGCGCTAAAATGGTAGCGCTTGACAAACAATTCAGCACCCTCTGGTTACCCAAATTTATTATTTGTTTTTTTTTTTACTTTAGAGTATGTCCAACAATGTGACCAGAAACTTCTGTGTAAGATAAAGCTGAAACAAATAACTTTAAACATGCCATTTTTTTCGAGGTTTGTGGAATGGGCTTCACTTTTTTTATTTGCCCTGGTACCAGGCATGCCTATTAAGTTCTGTCGTTTACATATTTGCCGCCAATTTTAAATTTAGAAATGTTATAATATTCAAACTTGGTGAATTCGGAATTTCAAAACAATTGAAAGAATTAAGATTAATGCAATTGTTTAGTCACAGCGTTGTTTTGAATCTGTCAGGTCACGTACAAAAATGAATCTTACTAAGGAAAATGTCCTGCAATCATTTTCTATAACTTCCGAAGAGGCCTAACACGGATTTAGTGTTCCGAAGAGCTAATATCTGTATTCTATGATGAAGCCCCATGTCTGCGGACTGTCGAACGCTGGTATTTAGAATTCCAACGTGGATATATCAGTCTAAGTGACGAATCTCGTGAAGGACGTCCAAAATCTGCCTTCACTGAAGATAACATGGTTGCTGTGAGAGATCTAATCCTCGAAGATCGTCATATGACATATCGGGAGATAGAGGCGTTATTAGGCATCTCAGGGATAATCATTCAGAAGATCTTGCATGAGGCACTTGGTATGAGAAAGCTAATTTCCCGTTGGATCCCGCATTTGCTTTCCGGCGATCATAAGAGGGCCCGCGTCAGATGGTGTAAGAAAACTCTTCAAAGGTTCAACCGAGGAGAGTCAAATCACGTCTACGACATCATCAGTGGTGACGAATCTTTTATCTATGCCTACGATCCTGATTCCAAACAACAATCCACAATCTGGGTCTTCAAAGACGAACCAAAGCCGACAAAACTTGTTCGCTCTCGAAGCACTTCAAAGAAGAGGGTGGCTACGTCCGTGGCGAAAACCGGGCATGTTGTGACAGTTGCACTTGAAGATCGTAGAATGGTTAATGCAGAGTGGTATACCACAGTTTGTTTACCACAAGTCATCGCTGAACTTCGGAAATCTAACCCAAAGCGACGCATCATCCTACATCATGACAACGCAAGCTCACACAGCGTTCATCAAACGATTGAGTATTTGAAGCAGGAAAACGTAGAAATTCTTGACCATCCTCCATACAGTCCTGGGCTAAGCCCTAACGATTTCTTTACATTTCCTAAAATTAAGAAAACTCTTCGTGCACAAAGGTTCCAGTCCGGTGAAGAAGCAGTCGACGCTTTCAAATCAGCCATATTGAACACCCCCAATTTGGAGTGGAACAAATGTTTTAATAACTGGTTCGAGCGAATGGAAAAGTGGTGTAAACTACGTGGAGAATACTTTGAAAAACAATAAAAAGTACTATTAGGTTCTAGTTGTTTTTGTTTCTTCAAACGACAAAACTTAAAAGGCATGCCTCGTATAGGCCATACTTACACGTATTCTGTGAAAATGTCATCTGTCTACGCTGAAGCTATACGGACGGACAGACAGACAGCGGAGGCTAAGTAATAGGGTCCCGTTTGGCTACCTTCGGGAATGGAACCCAAAAAATTTGAAGTTTAAATACGATTTGTGAAAGTACGCACCCTGGAAATTAAGACCCAAGACTTTACCGACAAATTCTTTAATTTCTGCTGGTCGTAGGTTTCGTTCATTGTAAAACCACAGTGTAATCATTTTTATGTATTTCCCTTATTAATAGTATATATATATTATTGTTTAATATTTTTTTATTCTAAAGATATTAATTGTAAAGGTTAACTTTGACTTGTAGAAAGTATACTTTATGTATCTATTTTACAAAATAAATTTGCTGATTTGATTGATTTGATTTAACCGATAAAACTATGCCGTCTGTACTATTACATACCTTAGGTAATAAACTAGTAAATAAAAAGAAAAGAACAACGAGTTTAACACAAAAATCAAAAGTGTAAACAGTAATTTCTATTAATATATGTTTAAATATTTCAAATACCTTATTTTTTTAGATTTGAACCGAACAACAGACAAAACATTAAGCACATTTATTTTTAACGAAACTCTGAACAGCAGGTAGAACTCAACCAACATCATAAGTTGGGATTCTTATTACAAACGCGTTTGACGTAGGGCCCTCTAATATAGATCTCACACCTTCGTGACAGTTTGACGAAGGATATCCGAGTACAAAAATGCTCTGAATAATATGATTAGAATATCGAAGTCCACTTGACCTATCAGAAATCGCACGCAAGGAGCATCCAGCGAGACCCCTAGCATAAGTAAATATGCCCCTAGCCTCCACTCTGAAACCCACAAGTCTCCTCAAAATTGACAAGTTTAAGTAAAATTAAAATAATAAAATGTTTTTCTTAATTCTCACTTTCACCAAAAGAATTGTAAAACAATAAATTGCAGACAGGATGGCAATTCTGGCAATATTTTCTACTCGCAATATCAGTCGTTTGACTTTTGTTTACAGAATGATAAATGCCATGCGATATAACTATCTAGGCCAAACCATTGAACACACACCAACAAGCAAGTTCCTAGGAATACAAATAGATAGAAATGTCAAATGGCGATCACAGATAGACAGTATTTTTTCCAAACTCAACAGATTCGCATATGTTCTCTATCAATTATCAAAGATAGTTAACGAAAAAGTGGTCTTAACTGCCTATAACGGATCCATCCATCCATCAGCCTGTTTCGTCCACTGCTGGACATAGGCCAAAAAAATGACGGCCTTATTGCTTATAGTGATTTCTTGCAGTATCTTTGCTGGGACTATTCCTATATAGCCTACGCTAACGAAAAAAAACGCGAACTAAATTTACAAAAATAACTATCTTGAAGCATTAACGTCCATCCATCCATCCATCAGCCTCTTTCGTCTACTGCTGGACATAGGCCAGGATTTCGCCACTCTTGGCGGCCCTCCTGGAATAAATGCCCATACTCACACACGCTGGGCAGGCGGGTTGGTGAGCGCGTGTCGAAACCCTTGCACCAGTGACGCCGCTGCCCGTCACCAGTCTGATTTATATAAGGCCCGGCAATTGGGGATGGATATACCGCCATCCATCGGTCCCAGGCAATGGTGGGCTGCCTGGTTTTTTTGCCTAAGAGCTGTCCTCTTACTCTCCCCGAATAACTTCAGGAGGATTTCCGAGTAAGATGGTGGTACCTCCACAGTCTTGCTCGGCACTAGCTCTACCACCTAACTGCCTATAACGGATTTGGGATAATATTTTGGGGAAATGCTCCTGATAAAGATAATGCTTTCAAGTCACAAAAAAAGTGTGTACGTGCGATTTGTAAGTTGCGCCGAAGAGATAGTTGTGGACCAAATTTTAAGCGCCTTAAGATATTAACGTTATTTGTTTGCTAAAACAAATACAAATCTTTATACTGCATTTAATCTAAACGCCACTGTGATAAAGTATACTTAAAAAACACAAAACTGCTTTGCTTAAAAATAATGTGTTTGGTATGGCCCCAAAAATTTTCAACAACTTGCCGAAATCTATAAGGTCTATAAATAATGTATCACAATTTAAACATAAGCTCAAAAAAATCCTGATAGAAAAATCATATTATCATATGCACGAATTTCTCATAGATGTGACCTTTATTAAATAAAACCCACTCCAACCTCGTCCGATTTGGTGCAAAGTTTCAAATATATTTTTAGCACTCTTTTAAGACAATTTAACTGATACCAAGATAGTTTAGACTAGCAAGTATAAGTAGTTTTTAATTATGTATTTTAATGTTTGTAGGCTACAAGGCAGAGCATAGAGAACCAATTATTATAATAATATGTACCTCATATGTTTCACAAATAAACTTTTTGATTGATTGATTGATTTATTGTAAGTGGAGCGTTTAAAACTCCTCAAATTCAAACCGAAGAATGTAAGGAACGCATTCTAATAAAATAATAAGCGAGGGAAACTGCGAAGATTAGAACTGCAACTATACGTAGTCTCCTTTGAGATCTGCGGTTAGTATTTTTTGCAACTTCTGCAGTTTAAGCCTTTAATAAACAAACCCCTTTCCGAACAACAAAAACCCAGCAAACCTTGCAATATATTGTTGCCAACAATGCCTGCTTAATCGTGGTACCAAAACGAGTTCTTGCCTATCTCCTTACAACCACCACGGACCAAGTTACCTCGTTAAATGCAACCAGAGTTTCTGAAGACGAGACCGTAACTTGATTCCGCCACATCTACCAGTCTATCAAGACCCTACAAACTACACCCAACTATCCTTTTTAATCCCAGATAGTGCTACGTTTGGAGGAAGGGTGGTAGATCAGGCTGGGCTGGTTAGTAAACTGTTATCCCCTTTGCGAGTTTAAGGTGCTCGATCATAGTCCTCTGAGTTTAAATGAGGTAGTCAAAAGTGATGGTGCAGTAGTATAACGACTCATTACTTGGCGATTAATTTTAAGAAGCGTTATTATTCTACGCGAGTCGCTTCTGTTCAGGGAATAATTTGAGTTTTTGGAGAAACTTTTTGCCTTTTCAGACATGTTTAACACATAAAATATTTAGTAGGATAATCTGAAACTAATGTTTCATACGGCATATTCTACTGAACTAGAAGCATATTTTAAAAATAAATTACTATATAAGGCAGGGTGTTTGAATCAAGGCAAAACTACTTACTACAATTATCACGGCGCGGAGTATCATGTAAAATTGTATCATGTAACAACATCATGGATGAATCTCGAATGATTCATTTTGAAAATATCAGTACCAAGACATTTTTGTTTCAGTAGGCTCACTTAAACTAAAATAAGTCCACACCCGGAGGATAACATTGTTTTTTTTTTAAATATTATAAGCGTTAATTTTTTGTCCGCAAAAATGCCGGGAGATAAATTCACGCTACTTAAGTAAATAATAGTTTTGCCCTTTGGCCGCAGAGCCGTAAATAATTTGGCCAAGTGCGAGACGGGCTCGCGCGCAAAGGTTTCCGTACCAACACGCAATACTGATACGGAACCGTAAAAACATACATATGCATATCAACAATATAAATGCTATATAGCAACATTAAGTTGACAAAAAATAAGGCGTTAAAATGGAACAATAAAATGAAACAATTCGCAACTTTCTGAATATGGAACGCTAATTTTTATTACTTGTTGTTTTATTTTAGACTATGTACAATAATGTGACCAAATTTGAAACTTTTATGTATTACTGTTCTTATGATAGAACTAAAACAAATTAAAAAAATATATCTTTTTGTTTTTGAGCTTTATTGTATGGGAAACCCCCCTTGCGTTAAATTTTTTATTATTTGTCGTAGTAGTGGCTATAGTTACACGTATTCTGTGAAAATTTGAACTGTGTACCTATTACGGCTGAAGCTGTAGACCCCTGTGACTGACGGACGGACAGACAGACAGCGGAGGCTTAGTAAAAGTGTCCCTAAAAATGGGAAAGAAGGAAATACATGAGAGCAGAACAGATTGTCAAACTTTGACAGTAAACTGTTAAAGCCGAAAAGGAACTACTACCATAATCAGTTCCCAAGAAAATCCCACACACTGTTTTCCCAAAAACAATAAAGTATGCTTCTCATGATAATTGTATTTCTAACGCAGGCGGGCAGGAATGAGATTGGCGAAGTAATTTCGTGTTGCTCTAACCCTTGGTAGTTGGCTCGGCCCGGGCGTATTTCAGGAATTTAATTGTGCGAAGAGAACGCGTTATGAGCGCAGCGCTTCAAGCGCTTGAGACTTCCATGAGGGATACACAAACCGTATGGGTTACAGTGTACATAAATCTTATCAGATTTTCATATTATATTAGTTTGATATTACTACTTATCTACCCATTTCGGTAAACATTTTGATACGGGTTTTTTTGAATATTATAGCGTTCTATATTACTTTTGGTAAATGCTCTTTAAAAATCGCAAATGTAAGGAAATACACTAATTTTGAAAAAAGAGAAAGTTTAAAAATTTTTATTTAGTAGTTTTTTTTATCGTACGCCCTGAATTTAGGGTGTTGGCGGGCTCCCCTGTTCCCTGGTACAGATTTTTTGTGAGGACATGTTTAATTTTTGAGAAAATGTTTGGTACAATTTTGGGTTATATTAACATTATTTTTAAATATTGGCAATTCGTCGTTCGTTACGTTACTTTGCCGTTGCCCCCTCAGCTTTTGCTTGCCGAAAGCTTCAGCCAGCTCCAGCTTCAATAGTCCGTTTGCTCCTCACCGCTCGCTCTTCACAACGCCCCGATTTTTTATATTATGTTACCGGCCAACCCCGATATTAGGACAAACTGGTTTGTACTAGGGCAAAGTAGTTCATAAATAGTTCATATATTATTGTATTTCTCTTAAAACTTAAGGTTGCACCTGACCCTAGGATATGAAAATAGCTAGATTTTCGAGGATTCTTTTGACGAAAGTAGGACTATCTTAATACTGAAAAAAATATATTTGATTTATTGATCTTGTATCTAGGGGATCTACTTATGAACAATGTACTAAGACTTTTGTCAAAAAAAATGATTTGCAGCCTCCCTTTTTTGGTTTTCAAACATTTAAGAGATCAACGTGATTTTTTTTTCATAAAATAGGTCATAGAAATATAAAGGTTTTCTACTTACATCCAGTATTTTTTTCCCTGCAAAATATTTCAGTATGCCATACTCTTAAGACGACGCCTCGCTCCGCTATGCTTCGCTGAGCTCCTTAATTTATATTAACAAGCACCTACTTTGGTCTAGGACAAACTAGTTTGTCCTAAAATCGGGCTTGGCCGGTACAATCAATATACAGCCTAGAAGGCTGGCTCTGCTAGTCTAATATTTTTTATTTATTTATTTATTTATTAAGGAACTTACACTATCATTACAGGCTGGACCTAAATCAATAGTGAAGTAACACATCATATACATCATAATTACTATACAACATACACATCCAATACCAAAAACAATTAACTTACCTACATATATTGTCATCTTACACAATAACAAAAAAAAAGAGAAAAAAAAAACAAGGACAAAGAGCCATAAAAAACAATTAATTAACCACAAACCTAATAGTAACATAAAATTTGCAAAGTTATCCTTGTGAATTCACCCAGAGAACACGTGAAAACGTCCGTCTTTTCTGAAATTTTATTGAGCAACTTAATAGCTCTAGTTAGCGGCGCTTCCGCAAGCAAGTTGGTTCTGGCGCCGGGCACGCAGAGCAGCCGCTCCTCGCGCCGCCGCAGCCCATGCTCACCAAACGGAACCACCAGTCTAATGCTGTCAAGTACTGTAGGATTGCACAACATTCCTCTAAATATCTTAAATACGGTTATCGCTAAAGATAAGTCTCTCCTAACCTGAATTTTGGTGAACCCAACCATACCTAAGATAAATAAGGTTGGATATAACAATGGATAGCCTGGATAGACTCCATATAGTTTTAAATACAAAAACCTTAAAAATTTGTTTTGGATCCGTTCCAGCATGAGACTATATTTAATTTCATGCGGAGCCCAGATGATCGCGTTGCTTTCTAATTTACTCCTAACTAGTGCATTGTACAATACTTTTATCGTCTGTACATCTGAGAAGCCTTGGCTCCTACGGAGTACAAATCCCAAGGTTTTAAAAGCACTTTTACATGTGTCTACAATGTGATCACGAAAAGAGAGATCCGAGGATAGCCGTACGCCTAGATCCCGCACAGAGTGAACTCGCACTAGCGCGTCACCGTCTAGCGTGTACTGGTGTTGCCTCGGTGTATGCAAGCGACTAAACGTGATCTGTACACATTTTGACCCATTGAACTGCAACCTATTGTCGTGGCTCCATTTCACTACTCTATCAATGTCCTGTTGCAGTTTAACACAGTCATTTTTATCCTTAATAGCTAAGAGCAGCTTGAGATCGTCTGCAAATAGCAAGCACGTGGCGTCCTGTACGATGTTCGGAAGGTCATTAATCATAATTAAGAACTCTAGAGGCCCCAGGTTACTGCCTTGACTCACACCTGAGGGTGTGTAATAAGGCTTCGAAAATATAATCGCTATAGTACCGTGCGTGTCGGATTTCTTAATATAGACCGGGAACAAAGTAAAATTAGCCTCTGCTGGATTACTGGGCTTCTTAATGGCTACTACTCTATACTAAATTTACTCACCTTATGTTTGGGATGGCAATACTCAAACACTTCATTAATGGGTTTCCCTCTGTTTAACTGAATATAATTCACTTAGTAACTTCCCAATAAAAGGAATTTATTTGGCCATTCTTTACAATACCACAAATCAGAAAACAAAAGAACGAACGCATTGTTCGAAATTTAAATTTATAAAAATACATAAATGTTCATTATGTTTCTAGTACGAGTATATATGCCCATTGATGTGTCGCAGGTATTTGGTTAAATCAGGCGTTTGGTTAAATCAGGCAGAAGAGAGGTGGTAGCTTAGGTTCGAAGGTTAGGTATGGCGAGTACATACTTCGTGGTTATTTTTTTATGACCACCATTTAAGCCAAAAGCCTAGTCATTTAGTTAAGTCACTGAATTTAACCAGATGCCTACGACAGATGTATTAATTGTTCTGAGCTAGTACCTCAAGGCTCAAGTACTGTAGAAGTTCCACTAAAACCCAAATTAGAGAATACTTTGTCGTGGCAATATGACAATTTTGGTACAAAAACACTGAAAAAAAAAACTGGAATGCTCTAAATACCTAGGGTGTATGTATGATAATAAGCCAATAGTTGTTGAAGAATTAGGAAAACTAAATAGTCGGTGAAACATGGATGCACAAGTGTTGGCGTTACGAGTGAGTTACAGACAAGATTCTGTAACCCCTCTGACAACCCTTCGGCGTTGGACACATGTCGTGATGATACCATTATCTACTTTATTAAAGTAAGACCAACGAAACGAGATAAAGAATGTAAACAATTGGACCGTTACTGAGTTATCTCTATCGTTATCTCTCGTACCGCTGGTACGCAATAATGGCGTCAGTTGGTCGACGACAGCTTTCGTTGCGTGAGTCGTGTGTTACAGGTAAGCTGTCAGACCGCATTTACCAACATTTAGTCCGCCATTTTGTGAAAAAATTCATTCCTGTTTGGATTGCGTTCGTAGCACCGAAAACATCGATTCATAGCGTAATTATTACTCTGTGGCCAAAATAGACAAAAAAAAATCTTTCACAGTTTGTTGTGATGAGCTCAGAAATTAATTATTCTTTAGAATTTTTATTTTTATAGCAAACAACACAATGTATCTCACAAGTAATACATATTATTATATAAATTAGATTATTTAGTGCGATTGCCAATTCAATCTATTTATTTAAAACATTAAAGATTTTTAATATTGAGGATGTTGTTAGGTTAGCTAATTATGTAATAACTTAAGACAGAAGGTCCCTTAAGTAGGGACTGAATAAATTAACGGATAAACTTACATGGATCTCACAACTTTTTACGCTAGAAGAACTAAGTTGCGAGACATGTTTTTTTTTACAATTTTTGTTTTTGATGGCATCTGATTTCTTTTTGTAGATAGTCCTATTTTTTTTTCCTTTCCGGTATCTTCTACTTACAACTGTAAATGTAACTTTGTAATCCTATATACAGGTTGGACCAAAAGTCCGTTAACATTTGAATCGGTTGCCGCGTCTAGCAGCGGCGCCGGAGGGGGGTGGAGGGGTTACGCATTGCAAGAGCAACCAATGGTTATGATTGCCATAATCGAGTTAATCGATTTCTGTCATTCATAATCGCCCATCTTTAACCTGTACGCGAGCGATGGCGTAAACGGACGTGTTCAAGGGAAAAATGAAGCATGATATCGATACCGATTTTTTAATTATTGAAGTGGAAAAAGACTGGCAATATGAGATATGAAATCTATTGGTTATGCCAATGTAAATTTTATTATTTGAAAATGCGTCCATGTGGACGCAACACACGCTCTTGTTCGCGCGAGGCCCTTGCGCGTTTACAACGTCGCTTCTGGACAAGCTCCTTGGTGTTGCTTTTAGACAAAATAAAATAGACAAAAATCCTCTCAGAAAAATTTGGTGTACAGAAAATGCCCAATGTTCATTTGCTTTTCTCGTATATCGTTAAATTCACAGAATCACAAATTTTCGTTAAAGAATGTTCGTTCTCATTTTCTATGCTTTAACTGAACGCATCTGACAATCTTTACAGATTTAATAGATTTTTACAACAGCATTGGATTTTGTAATATTATGAATTGATAAACAACGAGCTATAGTGTAGTATATATAAACTCATGCAAATTTAAGAATTTTTGCATTGAGATTTTACCAGATAAACAAGAAATATAGAAAAGTAAATTGCTTTTATATTATAAATTTGATATAAAAAAAATATCGCAAAAGAATATGTAAGAACGCTTTTATTATTTTTTTTTATGAGTTTTTGTATGAAAAGTTAAACGTTTGTTAATAAAGTGATAAAAAAGTCGTATCTCTACATTTAATAGCTTTGCAAACATTTTATTGAAATGGGTTATTGGATTGTATTGATGCCGAAAAGATATTTTTAGAATTTTTGTCTTTCTGTCTGTATGTTCCATTTTAACCCGAAAAGCATTTTTACATAAAAGGTTTTTTTTATTACCACCGTAGTAAGCCTGGTCAAAATAGGCTTTATAAGGTGTTCATTAAATAACGCCCAAGCCGAAAACGAGGCAGATTGAATAAACGCGGACGGAGCCGCGGCCAAAGGCTGGTTTTAAATAAATGTTATTTCGCAAATTTGTGAATATAGCCACTTCAAATAAATTAAATAGCACGATCTGCACAGAGCAAGACCTAAAGTCTAGCTATTACCGTAAACAAGGGTCAAACACTAGATAAATACCTAAAACCTATTTCCTAAGCGACTAAAATAGGAGTAATGAGCCGAGGTTGACGACGAAACCTCACTTAGAGCAGCCATTTAGCTGCCGATCCCTAATTTTATCCTGGCAGAGATTTAAGGCTCGTGATCTATGTACGAGTATTTGGAACATCTGACCGTTTTATATTGAGGATTGAAATGAAACAGTACGTTCTCTAACCGCTCCCTCCGTATGTGCGAGGAACAAAATTAGAAGGGATGAAGAAAAAAAAAGCAAATTGCTATGAAATTGCCGTTTGTTTATGGTATGTAGCAAAATTATTCTTTCCTTGGCATGTACCTATAACAGCGCTGGTAACGTGAATCAAAGTAACCCGAGAATAAGTTGCAATTTATTTTTATTTTTATTGTACGTATATTATGGCTTCTCACAACGCCAACGACCTTGAACTCAGTATCTTTGTTACAAGTTTTTACGGTAACAATAGCATTTAAGTATAGAACAAAAATACATAGTGATCTACATGATACGAAGGGTATTGTGTTTTTCCTGAATTTTATTTTAGTGTGTAGAAGTGGGGGAAAAAATATCCAAATTCACTCTTATGTCTCAGTTTTTCGGCCATTGTAAAAATGTAACTGCCGCAGTTTTTATCGAAACAGTATAGAAATTTATGAACTTCCGGACAAAATGATATAAAATGATATGGTTTTCTCACTGTTTGGAAATGCATTTTAATTTATTTAAAATAAATAAAAATATTATTTTCCATGTTTGAGTGCTAGCTGATAAGAACTTTATTTTAATAGGGTTTTGTTCGAAATTTCAACCACCACGAATCGAGTTACAAATTTTTCCGACGGAGAAAACATAAGTCACTGTAATAAATAAAACTGTGTGATTCGTAGTCCAACAAGCATGAATCTAAAAAAAAAATATAATTGAATAAAGAGAATGAAGTAGTAATAAAGTCATGTACATACATTGAATGTTTTTTAATTGTGACGAAATTTGCAGCGAGTCTTTTCCTCTAAGAAGTTATTCAATCGGTTTATTCATCATTTTTATTTCATTATACATTTCTGTGTGCTTAAGAGCCATTTCATGTCTTCAATCTAAAATTTCCAGCACCTAATTTACCATATTAGGAAAGACTTAAATACTGTTGAATATAGTTGGTTGCAAACATAATAAACATAGACAAATCCTTCTTTCTGACAGTAAATATTTATATTTGACATTTACAAATACTCCTTTTTTTCTGTAGTGATCAATCTTCAACATAATGTTACGGAAAAATAATCATATTGCATCTTCAACTTCAAAAAACTAAACCTTTCATTCATATACAGTAAATTTCTGACAATAAAATCCAAAGCACCAAACATATACTTTTGTTCACACATAATAGAAAAGAAATGTAATATACCAGAAATTTTTTATTCATCACATTTACTGGTTAAAAAAGCTGTCTATTTTCCTGATTAATATCGCCAGTTCACCATGTTTTTAACACATTTAATACAACATAATTACAATCAAAATTTCATTGCAGAATAACCAATAATATTCGAGTAATCAAATATTGCAAGTTTTACTGATAATTATTTCATTTAATTTGACCGAAAAACATGATGAACACCACTCCAAATTCCAAGAAAATTACGACCATAAGCAATAGCGTACTTTAGTGAAATGGCTCTTAAATGTCACAATTTTTATATAGCCAGACTAGTTTTACTAGTCAAGCGAAATCTGACTATATAAAAATCGTGAGTAGCCGTTTCAATAGCATTATGAATTGTATACAAAGTGAAATTAATTCCACCATCCAAATTTTTATGGCAGGTTCAGTTGGTGATAGAGACTACACATCTGAAGTTTCAGTTAGCCTAACATGGTGCCACTTCAACACCATTTTAAACACCATTTGACAGAAAACTCCATATATTTACTGTCAAATGGTGTTGAAGTGGCAACCATGTTAGGCCTGCAGGTGGACCGTACAATATAATAGCAGGTCACGTGATATCGAGAATTATATGCATGTGTGGATAAAATTTTAATTCTGTGATGTGAGTGGACACCGTGTGTTATAGTTTTGAATTCATCGTGTAAGTTTGTTCTTTTCTTTAACTTTGCTGGTTACACCAGTGTCTTCTATGTATGTGTTACTATTATATCTATGCAATAAATATTGAAATTATTCTTTATTTCTTCTTTTTATGATATTATTTAATTTCCAAAGCTTTACATATGTAGTGTCTATCATCTGCTGAACCTCCAGTAAAATTTGGAGCGGTTGAATTAATACCACCTTTTATAGCCCTTGAAACAAATTGATTCATTGAATCTGCCTCGAACGATATGGATATCAGTATGGGACGAGCCGTGTGAATAAGTGAGACGCAGGCACCAACCCTCGACGCATGATTATAAAATGTATTTGACCAGCCCCTAAATCATGTATCTTTGGGTCAGTTGCCAACTGTTGCCAAACATCGAAAACATTTAACTTATATTATCGAATTCCGATTATTATTATTATATCTAAGGATACGTTTGTACTAAGAGTGACATCACAGTCCGTGAACAGTTCAATACACACTGAAGGCCATTTTGAAAGTTCAGTTTTTATCAATGTTCTTAGTGTTTGGCAACCGATACAACGTTACATAATAGGTCCGCAATTAATTTTTTTGCAGAACTCTGTCTCTTCAATTTTGGCTTAAACAAATCCACGCGATAAAAGAGCTTTGCCGCACATAACGGTAACATTGCCCATGTCTACGTTACCACGCCAATAACAGCGAAAAAAAAAACAACAAAAAAAACTTTTCAATAACCAAAGAGAATTTCCCAATAAAACTGGGAAGGCTAGGCACATAAGCTTACTCGTCGCATAAAATTGTTGATAACACATGCAATACTGAAAACAGACCCTAATAACACACATTGAAATGTGTCAGCATAACCTTAAGATTTTCTTCAGGGCAAACCGTAACACCCAGTGCTTTTAAAGCATTTTCAGCCCTAAAGTGATAGCTTTGAGTCCATTTTAGATTCTAAAGTAAAACTTTAAGGCTTTCTCATGGTGGACAATGTCATTCTGTTGTACCAAACATTTTGGAGCAATCTTGAACTCTTTTTAAAAGAGTGAAAGGTGGTTTTTCCTTGGTCTTTGTTGTAGATGATGAAAAAGGCAGCGTAGTTTTGTTGCTTATCAAGATCACTGACAATATGCTGTAGCGAATCGTTGTAAAGAAGTAAGTAAACGCATGTAGAAAGCAATATTGTAACCGATTTATGTACTAATACAAAGCAATTTATGCAGTTACATGCGAACTATGAACTGATGATACAAAAAAAATTAGATGCAAGAAAGAAAAACGGAGGAAATAAAAATTACTTTAATAAGGGTAAATTGTAAATAAATATATTTTTTTATTTTTTTTTATTGGCCTTAAATTATTGTAGTTTTATTATCTTTAAAACACAGTTACTAAAAAAGGAAAAAAAAATACGAAATATTTCGACTCCTCAGTGGAGTCGTCATCAGGCGAATCAGTTTAATAAGGGTACATACATAATCCATCCATCCATCAGCCTGTTTCGTCCACTGCTGGACATAGGCCTTTCCAGGATTTCACCACTCTTGGCGGTCCCCCTGGAAGAAATGCTCATACTCACACACGCTGCATGGGCAGGCGGGTTGGTGAGCGCGGTGCTGAAACCCTTGCACCAATGACGCCGCTGCCCGTCACAAGGACGGATATTATTATGTTATTATAAATATACAAGAAAACGCCTTTATCAGCTACTAAGCATACGAGTACTCAAACTCAATTAATAATTATGTTTGCAATAAATTATTTACAATTTGAAAATTTAGCAATAAATTACATAATATGTTATATATTATGAAAAAAAAATACTAATTTTATATGTAGGTATCTGCATTAACATAAATCTAATTAGTTCCTGGAATACAATAGAATTTTGTGCAACTGTGATGTAACTAGGGCAATGAATTGAGACACGAGTGCTTCGCTTCGTTTCATAACAGACAAAGGTCCCAACAGTTTTGCTTGACATTATTTATAAACTTTTCAACTAACAATTTCATGTAAAAGAGACGCATGTACGCAAGGATCTTAACTGTTTAGCCTAACTGTTCGGTGATTTGTAAAAACTAACCCTTATTGAACGTATTCTGTAGGATCATTCGAGGCTGCAAAGCTGAGGAAAAAATATTAGTTGCTGATTGGTTATCTAAACGTTGTAACCCTGAATTTAGCCAATCACAGCACTGTAAAACTAAAATAATATTGCAACATCGGTTTTTGCGATACTGATAAATACTTTAGATACTTGTCAAAACATGTTTGATGTGATTATTAGATATTAGGGAGTAAACAAATCAACTTTTAACTACTGCGAACCTCTCATTATTTGCTTATTTCCTGAACTATGTACAAGTTATCTTATGTTTAAGATCTCCTGAAATATGCACAAGTTATCTTGAGTTTAAGATCTCCTGAAATATGCACAAGTTATCTTAAGTTTAAGAATACAGAGTAAGCATTCATCACAACGAAACTTGCAAAAGAACAAAAACTCAGTGAGCTTAAGCGTTAATTACCATCTGTTCTATTCGGAACTTTAAGTGGCTTAAGCACAACTTTTCTACTAACAACATTGTTTCATTGAAGTAGCTAAAACTTTGTATAGTTTTTAGGGTTATGTCTTATGACAAAAACCTCTTTAAGCTACATCTCATTTCCTTATTCACCGATCGATATCAAGGAACGATTATCTTATTTTATATTGTAGTTGCACATTAGAGTGGCGTCATAAATTAAAAACATCACGTCCCTAACCTAAAAAAAACAAAAATTCAAATTCATCCGTTTGCAACGTTATTTTGTGACTTAAAATCAGCCAAAGATTCCTTAGAGCTATGAAACCAAAACGCAAGGGTCTACGAGGAAAAAAATTATGGCTGAAATATACCCGATGATGACAATAGTGCCATCTAATGAGTCCCTGCCTCCTGGAAACAAATTTGCTCGGCAACCTGGAAGTCTCTAAATAAACTGAACAAATATGGGCCGCTGTGAAGAAAACATTTGTTATACATGTCGTGCCTCCCCCAAGACCACCTGGCGCACCTGATGTTTTGTCCCAGACGTCCCACCTCCTGCACCCGGGACCTCCTGCACCCGGGACCTCCTGCACCCGGGACCTCCTGCACCCGGGACCTCCTGCACCCGGGAACTCCTGCACCCGGGAACTCCTGCACCCGGGAACTCCTGCACCCGGGACCTCCTTCAAAACGTCAACCGAAGAGGAATTGGCGAGGCGGCCCATTGGGCTGCGCAAGTATAGAATTGCCAACGACACGATAATAAAAAGACATCAATCAGTTAATAAACGTTATTTTGTGTCAGACACGTTTAATATAACCTTTTTTATGTGGCCTCTCTCGTGTCCCACTGTTGGGCAAATCCTGACAGTGCCATTTGTACCATTGATGGTACTAGTGGGACAAATCAGTGTCACTAGTACCATTGATGGTACTGTTCAATGGTACTAGTGGTCCGGAGGCGATTATTTTCATTTATTTATAATTCGTTATTTTTTTCGTTTCTTTTTCTTCTCTTCATAGTGTTATTAATTATTAACGTAATAAATCAATCAAAATGCTATAAAACAACTTTTTACCGGTATTTTTTATGATGCCATGTTATAAATTCTGTGACTTAATTTTGTAACATTTACATTTCTTATACATTTAAGGCCGGAATGGCCTTTTTTTACGCCAATATTACCGATTTAAAAACAGTTTCGAGGAATAGCTTTGCTTATCTGTTTTTGTAGATCGATTTTAAAATAAGCGTGCTTATCCTTTATTAAACGAAAAAAAGCGATGTCTTTTATTTAATATTTAGTGATGTCATTACTACACATTTCATTACCAATAGTTCTTGGACGCATCCTAAAGTCTGATAACGACCCGACCATTAAACACTTCCTGTAAATACTGATGTCATCAAAAACAAAACTTGGTAAAAAAAACCAAGTCTCGCAACTTAGTTCTTCTACCGTAAAAAGTTGTAAGATCCGTGTAAATCCAAGTCGGTTAATTTATTCAGTCCCTACTTATGGGACCTTCTGTCTTAACTTATTACATAATTAGCTAACCTAACACCATCTTATAGTGCCCATATCAATATTAAAATCTTTTATGTTTTAAATAAATAGATTGACTATAAGAAGAGCCAACGAGAGATGGCACCTATGACAGCTGCGTTTAGTGATGGGGGCATTTTAATTTCGGCCAAAATAAAAATCAAATGCGACTAGCGACTTGAGTAAATAAAATATCGATTTATTTGTCACGTCATACAACATGCATCATAATAATACAAATGGCAAATGTGCATTTGCTTACAATAACAAAGCAGTCATAAAATCTAGAAAACTGGTTTACAATTTTTTTTGCATAAAATATATAGTTTGTAAACAGACGGAGCCGTACGATTAAGGAGAATAGGACCCGTTATTAATTGATTACAATTCAGCCACTATCACTACTCATGATCCCTTAAGTTAAATAAAAATTAGAAACTTGGTAGGCATTTAAACGTCATAGGTGCCGTCTCTCGTTGGCTCTAGTTTAATAATTATTATTATCAACAGCTTTATATAATCGTATTGGAGATGTATTTATTTTAATGGTAATTTCATGAATATTGGTGACGGGCAGCGGCGTCACTACTGCAAGGGTTCCGGCACCGCGCTCACCAACCCGCCTGCCCAGCGTGTGTGAGTATAGGCATTTCTTCCAGGAGGACCGCTAAGAGTGGACGAGATTAGGCTGATGGATGGATGGATGCTTATTTATGCAGTTGGTGTATCTAGAGCACTGGACAGAAATTGCAAAAAATTGCAAAGTTTTTCCTTGATCTATACACTAAACACTAATTGTATTCCAAATTAGAAGCTTCTATGTCTGCTAGAAGTGAGTTTTGTTGATCGGTCAGTCAGTCAGTCAGTCAGTGAGTGAGTGAGTGACAATGAGAAACTTTAACTAGTTATAATTCTTAAACTACTGGTTCAAATTTAATGAAATTTGAAATATCCGTGTTTATACAATGCCTGCTTGGTTACTGAAAACTCACGCTTTTAGTTTTATCCACAACAAAGTTACACGGGGTTCGAAAATGGCCTGAGCTGTTTCGAGAAAAGGATGGTACGGCCGTACCGCTTTTTAGCTCGACTTGGCGGGTCCACTGCCGTGTCCCCAGATATATTTATAAAATCGGTTAAAAAAGCGCGACAAAAATTAATATTGAAATTACATACCTAAGTATCTATTTATACAAATAAATGAACTTTTTAACACTAAAATCGACTTCAAATATTACAACAGACATTGACTAAAAAGTATAAAATAATTATATACTGACCGATGGTACCAAAATAACACTTTTGGCGACTTCTTTCTTCCTGAAACACATGTTCTCTTGAAGTCTGCGCAATCATATTGGTTTTTGTGTTCGATACTATGGGGAATGTGCTGACTTCTAGATAACAAACGTTACGTGAGTGCACACGTTTCAGGAAGGAAAAAAATCGCAAAGGTGTTACTTCGGTGCCATCGGTCAGTATATCATTATTTTAAACTTTTTAGTGAATGTCTGCTATAATATTTGAAGTCGGATAAATTAATTTTTTTTTTGTTAAAAGTTTATTCATTTGACGCTTTTTCGTGTTGACGGGTTGAATTGTGAAAATGGGTAGAATACAGTGAGCACTCTGATTGCCTCAATCGCAAATGGTGCGCTGTCATCCATTGAGTAGTTTCAAATTCAAAGGTCCGTGGCATAATGATACATTTCAAGTAATATCCTGCAATGAGCACACTAACAAAAAGCAATTGCCGCAATTTAGAGTTATATGCTGTCATCCCTTGAGAAGTTTCCAGGAACAAATCAGAATGTAATTGTAAAATATTGTTCAGGAAAATGAATAATAATAATATGTTTTTCCTGCATCTTTTTCGTACTTCTAACATATTGAATTTTGGGATATCTTTAAAAGTCTTGTTATTAAAATGTAAAATTTCATGGTTATTACGATATTATGGTGATATCGGTATTACGATGGTAAAATTCCATCTTCCTAGTTATAGCAGGAGGCAGTGCTCAACGACCCAATTATATTATTTTTGAAAATTGTTGATTTGATATTCAGTTGCTACGCGGATATAAATATTGAGAAGTTAAAATAGTGTAAGTTAGGTACAGTTAAGATAAAATAACTATAAACTAAGCTTTAAACTATTGTAAGTGCACAGGTGCTTTATTCTGGCTTCTTCTACACGTTATAAATACAATATTTTTCTCAGCGGCATACGGGACTTGGAGTCGATATCTTGGCTCAATCAGTTGCCTACAGTAAGGCTCATATTTCTGAGTTTAAACGTACTTTGGAGCGAAAAATTTAGTGTTTGAGTTGCTTCATATTTAATTATAGAGTAAGTAATAGAACTTCGGAAAAAAGCTGGTATACCCACTCAGAAACCAAATCATTGGATCAAAAAGCTAGAAAAGATTCATAACAACTGGCTACTTATTAAGAAAAATACGGGCTTCTCAAGCTCAGAAGCAAAAAGAGCAATCATTTGTGTCTGGCTTAGATCATCTTTTTGATATCTCGCATACAGACGCTCTTCAATCAATCAAAATTCTGGAAAACCGAAATTTTCTTATACGAGTAGACCAAAGAGGTGAACGTTAAATGTTAATGACTTCTGTGTATAAGGTTAATTAAAAGTATTGCTTCTACATCATTGGTATGCCAACGACAAAACTCAAGAACCAGCAGTTCCGCTGACGGGGAAGATGAACTGATGAATTCAAACCATCTTATTATTATCAAAGTTTAGACAAATATGACAAATAAGTTGAAGAGAGCTCTGTTTCAACTCCTGTCAGCAATATTTTTACAACACACGTCCTGAAATAATTCATTGGAGGTCCCTATGACCTACGCCTGCTGGATGATGAAATGAAATTATTGCTAGCTATTAAGACATCTTTAATTAAAATTTAGGAGGTTGTAAAACTATCCAAAAGAGAAGAGACTCAACTTGGTCGCTTTGTCCATTTTGGTGCGCTTCTTTATACAAAAGCATGGATTGAAGCACCACTAGCAGCAGAAGCACTGGGTGAAGATCTTCAACTATGGCAAAACCTCAATGCTTACGAAGCTATATTCTGAAACTGGAGTTGCTGCGAGAAAAGCTCTAGAACTTTAGCGTCACCTGTAGAATTAGTTTGATGACTAAAGTGAGTGAAAAACTTACGAGTTGTCAATGACACAACAGAAAGAGGCGTAAAACTGTTTGAAGAATATAACAGGCACTTATGCAACATGAGAAAGAGAAGCAATTATTACTCCAGGTGGTCAAAAGTAACAGAAAAATGGTATCCACTCAGACAACGAAAAAAGATCTATTTAAAGTAGTTTTAGATTAACTTATTTTTTAATTTATAGCATTAGCTTCTATAAACATCTTGTTAAATTAATATTAGACATGTTCTTAAATAAAATAAATTGTCAAAATAGAAAACATTCTTATATTTTCTTGTGCTCCAAAGTCACACAATATCAGTTTTTTTAAATAAAAATGTAATTATTACAATCTAGATGAGCACTGCCTTCCTTTTTAGTTGGAAAGTTGAAACTTTGTTTACTGGTACGGATGAGTGTAACAAATGAGGGGGCGGCGTAATCTGTAGAGTAAAAAAATTTTTTTCAAACAAATCGTTGGCCACATTGTGGCATTATTTTTTCATTATTTTTTATTTTTTCAGGCAAACGCATACTAGAGGCTTTTGCTTATTTCACATAATTAAATATTGACCTCATGTAGTTATTGATTCTGGACTGAGTTTGCGTAACTTGCGTTTGTAGGGTAAGTGAAAAAAATACCGAGTCTTCACTATGAATTTTGCTGCATAAATTAATGACACCTTACATGTTTATGATTTGTAATGTAGGGTACATCGTTCAACAATAGTAATAAACAATGGTAAAGGCAATATTTTAAGATCGCAGTCTAGCAAGTAGTGGCTTGGATCCATCTTAAAGTTTTTTCTTCAAGTAACGTAACTTCTAACGGAACCCAGAAACTGTTTCCTTTCTTAGTACACTTGGAGGACTTTTATTGATAGTTTTTCTCAGTGTTAGCAGGTCTTGGAAGACTGTTTCTTTTTTTTAATTTCAAGGAAAAGTGAGGCAAAATCTTTGTTGAAAGTTTCACGTTAGACTTTTTAACTTTTTTCTTTTGAAGCTCGTTTTTACGAAACTTACCAGCCTTGCAACTTACGTTGGCTGTTGGCATACCAATAGAAAATAGGATACTCAAAATTCTAAATTATGACTCAAGCATGCATGTTTTAGGTATTAATATAGTTTAGGCAGTTATTTATAATTTCCATACTATATAATGTTATTCTTACTACATAATAAATAATAAAATTATCCCTCATACCAGGGGGTCAAGCATGCGCCGTTGGGACCGCTTAAAACTTAAAAAAAAAATCGTTTTAGTAATAGCATGTGACTACCTCTAAGCACTTACTATTAGACATGCTAAATTTGGATATTAATTAATTTTGATAAATAAAACTAACTAAAAGCAGTCGTGTTTTGGGTGTTAGTTGTGATGTGACACAAAATACTAGCCTTCAAAACAAAAAAAATATTCGACAATACTTTCGTGAATTGTAGAATATTACTTAATTTTTTCAGGTGTTACGTATGAGTAATAATAATAAACTTATTCTCATCGTCTATAAAGCCAACCCTGAAATCGTGACAAAAAAACAACTGTTTTATACTTTTGGATCGAGTAGGTATTTAACTTTTCTATGGAACAGCTGATATTTTTTCACGATTTCAGGGTTGGCTCCATAGTAAAAGTTGTTCATATGGACGAGTACTATCACCAGTTTTCGTTAACAAAATGACTTAAATTTCACGTTGCATACAATATTAATGTGACCACACTTATACTCAGTGTTTATTTATTTTACTACAAACTGATAGAAAATACTAATTGGTATTAAGTTAGCTTTTGTACAACAGTTGTAGTTTTGTGCACTAAAGAATTCGATTATACCCAACATAATCTTTATCACTCTACCTGCAGGGTTACTGCTTGTTCTAAATACAAAATTATTCTCAGGCGGCAGCTTCAAATTTTAATGAAAACCGTTGTCTTACGGAAGTTTCAAAGTAATTTCAATGTCGCTTAGACATTAAAACTCATTAAAATGGCCGCTGTGAGGGATCTTATAGGAAATTAATTTACTTCTTGCATCCGGTGTTAAACTCCAAATAGAACACTTATTAAGTTAGTTTTATGTTTCTCGTAAACATAGCGAGGTTGAAAGTTATAAAAAAAAAAAGATTAGACATTTTTTTAATGAGGAACGATGCAGTGATATTACCACCAAAATAACATATGCCTAATTCCGCAATTACCAATTAGTATTGCTAAGAAGAAAGACAAGAAACTTAGCAATAGTATAACTGATTACCTCAAGTTGTTGTTACTTAAGTATTTATTAAGGAAACAACTGTATTTTCCTTTTAAAAACTCAAATTCAAATAGTATAACAGTGTTGTTGCTGAAATCTCTAGCGTTACGTATAACAAAACCCACTCTACGGTAGAGTCAGAGACTCCTAATGTGCTAGTGGAACGTATGTTGTGCGTCAAAAACGACGTAAAGCTTTGATAGATTCAACACAATCAATGACGTTAGAGCGTAGCTTTTAGACTGTATGCAGAGGTAACCTAACTTACATCTAACAAATGATGTTGTTCTTTGAAGTATTGAAGTAGAGCTTATTCTCTGTGCTCTATTTAAGCATTAACAAGTGAGAATTCTTCATTATCCTTTACACAAAGAAAGAGCGCTGAGAGCTGCTCACACCAAGATTTACTTTCATCATCAGCGTAGAGAAGACTATAAGTATAGTCCAGTGCAAGAATAAGCATGTATATGGCGATTAGTAACTATAATGCGAGGTACAACTGCGATTGTCCTGAAATTATAATTAAAACTGGCTTTCTAAATATAGGGTTAAATTAAATCAACCGACCAAATTCATACTGGAGACTCGGTTAGTAATCGAGAACTAGGTTCAGTAATCCTTTTGGCCAAGTTCGAAAAATAATTTTTTTGCTCCCTTACTGGTTAGACTAGTTTGTAAAATTCCTAGTGCAGGCACTATGGGGAAAATTTTTTTTTTTCGAATTTCACCTGGAGGGTCATCAAATCTTGTTCCTGATGACTAACGGAGTCTCCAGTATAAATTTGGTCGGTTGATTTAATTTCACCTTATATTTATTTATTTAGATATATTAATAAAGCCATAAACAACAAAAAACAAATTGCTAAATATTCCTATGAAATACTAAAAACCTACACAAACTTAACAATTAAAAATAAATATATTTGAATTTAAACTAAATAAAAACAATTATCAAATTCGCTGCCGTCGTATAGTAGCTGGTAGGCTGGCAGCACTGGCCGAGGTAAGATCCAGCCCGGGGACTTTATGATTAGTACTTGCACTCGTTTCGCAAATATATTTTGTTTTATTTGCCCAAATAGTTTCGGTTCCTAAACGGGGTTTAAAAAAAAAATATAACATAATGCTCCTGCGAAAATCAATGAAAAGTCAGACTACTCGTAGATATTGTGAAAGGATTCTCCAAGTTTAGTTTTGCCCGTGACCGTAACAATATATAACATAAAAAATAATTACAAACACATAAATATGGCACAAAAATGTGATACATAAAATCGAATTTCCTTTTTCTACAAGAATTTTATTAGTTATCATCTAATAACTTAAAATATAAGTTGACTTTCGTTTATATAGCCAAAGTCATAGTGGAGACTCAGTACGTGTTAGGGTGACCGTTTTTGAGAAAGACGCAAATGAAATTTAAATTTCCCATACTAATTGAGTCGAGGTGGTTCTTGAACAAGTATAGAGGCACAAACAAATATTTTATAAACAGGGTCATTGAAACTTGGTCCCTGCCACTGCTGCAATAGGAGACAGCATTGTGTATATAGATTACATCAGTAAAGAAATTTTTTACCCCGGAATAGTATATAAATTTGAGAAAATAAAGTAAATAAGTAAATATTTACTTTATTCTGCATAACGTGGTTTACAAACTACGCGCGATGTGTCGTTTCGTCAATGAAAATAATTTCTATCTCTTTCCAACTGTTTTGTGTTACTACGGGACGGTTTCATACAAGTAAATCCACCCAAAGGTTGTCTGGAAGAAATCGTTTTAAGCGATGAGACCGCCAATTGTGTCTTTAACATTTGTTAACATTTCTATTATTATGTATTTTTTTCGGTGCACAATAAAGAGTATTTGTTTGTTGTTTGTTTGTTTGTAAATCAATTCTAGCTTATACGCACATTTTTGTGTATGAAAAAATGAATGACGTTACATCAATAAAATATCGTCACTATTGTGATCTATGTACACAATACACTGTCCCATTGCAGCCGTGGCAGATATTTTGATAGCACCTTATACATGTGAGTGAAAGTCACCATATATCTCGAGACAGCTATTTAAATAGGGCGTTTTATTCACCTTTAAAATTAATAATGTAGGTAAAGCTTCACCTCTTGGCAAGGGGTGAGATGGTGGCAATGAAAAATCTAATATCACTCAAGCCTCGGGTGAAACTCAACAATTGTGGCTCATGAATTTTAAAGAGATATTTTCTCGGGCGCCTTAAGTGAACGGACCACTTAGTTCTACCTGAAAAGGGAAGAAATACAAATATATACGGTGCTAGCTAAGCGGCGGTAGCTCAGGCGGTAGAACGCTAGCCTCTTAATCTTGAGACCCAGTTTCGATCCCCGGTCGGGCATGCACAAATGAGTTTTTCTGAATTTATGTGCATAGTATTTGTGTTCTTACCTAATACTTACAACTTGCTGAACGGTGAAGGAAAATAACGTGAGAAAACCTGCATGCCCTAAGAAGCGTGTAGTTGTGCCCGAAATACGGCGATAGGGCTCACCACCCATCACGTTGGGACATAATAATCGTCGGTGAAACGCGGGTGTACTGGGTGTAAATGTGACTTGCATTTCACAGTTCACACTCGGGAACACCTTTGACACCCCTTCGGGGGTTCTTGTCGTGAAAATATATGTTATACGGTGCTACTGGACTCATAGTGGTATACAAAGGCTTTGGATATTCGTTATACTTAAATCAAAATTTTATATGAGACTAGCTTTTGCCCGTGGTTTTGTTCACGTGGAAGTGCCTTTGAATCAATGTATCTCTTAAAACTAGTATCAACAGTTTTCGGCTTGGCATTTACTTTATCCACACGCCTTATAGCCTATATATGGAAACCGCATCCAAATAGGTTAAGCGATTCTAAGTTAAAAAAAAAATTAAAAAAAATTTTGCCTCTCTAAAAATACTCAATGTACAGAATATAACTTTTTGACTACTTTATTATTAGTATAGATACAGACAGAAATAATCAAAAAAGAAAGTCAAAAGTAAAATTTATTCAGAATAAAAATCAAAAACATGATAAGATTTTGTTTAGCGATGTATACAATAAAGAACGTTGATCTTTTCAGTAAAAAAAAAGCATGTAAAAAGGCTGTCAAGAATGTACACAATGGTACAGGAGTCAAAATAAATAAAAATGTTTAGGTTAAAACGCTGAGACAAAATGATTTCACTGAACAGAATCCCGTTTCTTCAGTGAACCCTTATTATAATGTAACTACATTGGCTAGTGGCTTCGCGATACGAAACAGTGGAGAGGAATACGATGACATAAAAAGAAATGAGCCACAGCATTAGCAAAACGGATGCTGAAACTGTCCGCATCGTGCTTACTTGTCTGGATTTCAGTGGAAGAAAACATCCAAAAACCACGATCATTAGACAACTGTACAAATTATTATCAACGTTATTGTAAAGGCAAAAGAGTCTTTAAAATCTGGTCTTTTAAGAACTGTTGAGATAATGGTACAAACAACGTGATTTGTATAGCAATTTCAAAGAAAGTTTACAGAAACACTTTTATCTCAAGAATCGCCAAGCATGTCTTTATCTTTAGAAGTCCACTCGGAATTATAGAACACCTACTATGTGTATGACCCACAGAATTGCTACCTCTGTAGACCATATTTTGATATAGATAACGCAAGGATTAAGTGTGTAAACAGTTTGGAATAGTGTGAGTCAGACTCACGCACAAAGGGTTTCGTACCACCACATAATACGGGTGCGGAACCCTAAGAACATACATATAACCAATATGGATGCGCTATAGCAACATTAAAGCGACGACAAACAAGGCGCTAAAATGGTACCGTCTGACAAACAATTCACTTAAATTTATTATTTGTCCAAAACCGCTCTCCCGACAAGCTTGTCGGAACCAACAACCACGACAAAAGCATTATAATTTCGTTGTGTTACTTTTTTCTACACGTTCCATCAATTCCACACCCGCGAATAATTAGTTTTTTACAAAAAAGAAGTTTTTCATATAAAATTTTGCTATAACACGTTCATAATTTTTTTAAACATTGGATGTTGGTTCCGACAAGTTTATATGGAGAGCGGCTTTAGATCATCCCCCTTAAAGTATGTACAATAATGCTTGTAAATTTGGAACTTGTAGCATCTTTGAGATGGGGCTGAAACGAATAACGTTAAACGTATGCTATTTTTTCGAGGTTTATCGTATGTAAAAATATTAAACCAAAGAGGGGTTTTGGTTTAATAATTTTTTCATTTTTATTATTTTCCGTGCTAGAGGCCATATTAACACGTATTTTGTGATAACTTTTACCCATTTCTATTGTAAAATTGCCAGCTATTACGGCTGAAGCTGTAGACCCCTGTGACAGACGGACAGACAGACGGTTTCGGTTACGGAATCCTAAAATGTCAGTCACCGCACAGGCGAAACTGAGATGTTTTTTTGTCATTACCAATATAAAACACTCGTACGTGGCAAATTTTATAGTTCCAGATACAAAAAGTAGAAGTATCCTTAATATTTTGATAATTCAGAATATAATTTGGAATACCTATAGAGCACAAGCATGAAATAAAAGAAAAGACCATCTGACTGGTAGTAATTGATAAAATTGATATAAGGTGGTAGAGCTGATGCCCAAATCCTCCCGAAGTTATTCGGGGGAGAGTAAGAGAACAGCTCTCAGGCAAAACCAGGCGGCCCACCATTGCCTGGGACCGATGGATGGCGGTATATCCATCCCTAATTGCCAGGCATTAAAACAGACTGGTGACGGGCAGCGGCGTCACTGGTGCAGGGGTTTCGGCACCTCACCAACCCGCCTGTCCAGCATGTGTGAGTATGGGCATTTCTTCCAGGAGGACTGCCAAGAGTGGTGAAATCCTGGAAAGGCCTATGTCCAGCAGTGGACGAAACAGGCTGATGGATGGATGGATGAATCGATAAACATAAAGTGACTTTGGATGATATAATTATATAATTCATACTAGACTCGGTAAGTGATCCAAGGTTCAATAATGCCCCTGTTTTTGAATTACGAAAAAAAATTGTGCCCCTGTCCTTGTTCAAGAACAACCTCAACTGATACTGATACTATACTGATTTATAAGAAGTCTAAATTATTTTTTGCGTTCTTCCAAAAAGGGCCATTGAACCTTGGTCCTGACCACTTACCGAGTCTCTAGTATGAGTTTGGATCTATCAACCAATGACACCTTATAAACAAATGATTTGTTGTATCATTTAAAAAATTTAAATAACCTTAATCGTGAAAAAACGAGTATCTGACTTTGTAATTTCCTTTCACAAACTCATCCGAATTCCAAATAATACGTTGACAACATTTTTCCTGTGTAACTTCCAGGTGCGACATCAAAAATATTGTTATTTATTTTACTTTAACAGTGAAAACATCTTCAGGAGATTATTATCCCGGAGATTACGAGCCGGGCGCGAGACCTGGAAGCCTGTGCCAAAAATGTACAGAAAAAAAGTCGCAAATCTACAATTTCAATGCGGTAGACGTTCCGCGTATTTCCTCATGAAACAGGTTAATATTAACCAAACAGGGTGAAAAGTTCCATTTACATTTAAAACCTGCGGGACTAAATTACAGTTTAGGGTTCCGTTGACGAATTTTTCAACACAAACGTTTTGGCCACGGCTCTGCCTGTGCTGAAACTTATTATTTTAATAATAACTTACTATTTATTTTTAAATATTACTTTTAATAATACTCGTACGTGTAAGTATTCTAAAGGGTGCGAAACGGACCCCATTACTAATCTCCACTATCTGTATATCTGTTAAATTTTTCACAGAATACGTGTTACTATGGCCCCTATCACGGCAAATAATGAAAATACAAAAACCTCTAAATTATTATTTCTGACGATATTTTCTTCAGCTCAGTCTACAGACAAGCTTCAAATTTGGTCAGATTGTTATAAAAATTTGGATTCCGTACATAGCGTAAGTTACCATTTTAACGGCTTGTTTTCTATCGCCTTGATGTTGCTAGAACATCTAGTGTATTGTTGTTGTTTACCAAGTGTATAGGGTTCGTACCCGCACTGTGTGGTGGTACGGAATCCTTTGTGGGCAGTCCACTCGCCCTTGGCCAAATTATTTTAAGATTTAAACCTTATGCTGAACATAGCAGTAAAATAAATCAACGAATCAAATCGCCAACAGGCTGGAACTTCAAGACAAACCAAGAGTTATTTCGTACAGTCAGCTCAGAGTCAGTCTGATTAAAGTTAATTTCTACATAACATTATGACAAATATGTGATTGTAATTGTAACGATTTTTTTTCAGATTTATCGGTTCATTTGTTCCAGAATTCGACTTTCATATTAATTATTAAGACAAATAGAGTTATTTGTTAATTTATTGAATGGTGTTTTGTTAAAAATTATCACGATATTACACACTTGAAAATATAAGTAATGTTGTGATTCCCGTTACTTGAAAAATAACGTAGATTATGACAATCATAGAGGAAAATATGACAATAGATAAAAAGCTTTTGTTTATTTTTTTTCTTTTCAACCTTGCACTACCAAATTCGAATTAAAATTCAAGTACTTTATTTTGTAAAATAGGTACATTATGATACAAGTTTTTACGTCGATAAAGAACAATACAATAATATAAAATAGTAAATTTAATACGGAGAAATATTACAAGAATATTTAAAAGTCAGGCTAACTTAAAATAAGATTTAAAAAATATGTCATTCGGGAAAACACAACAAAAATAATAAAAAGTTAAGCTGACTTAAATAAATAAAATTAAATAGCGCAAAAATTAAAAATTAAAATTATTATAGATTAAAACTGCAATAATGAAAAAACTTTATAGATAAATTAACTGTAAATAACTATAATACCTACAATATACTAATACAATTAAATGTCATCAAAATTTATTTCGACAACGTCTAAGATAATTGACAATTTTATCTTCTTAATGTTTCCGATAGATGCGAAAAGGCAAAGTTTAAATTCTGCAAAGACATTCAGTGCCATGTCAACATGCTAACGTAAACTAAGGGTAAGCAAATGAACTCTTGCGACCGACGGGGCAAAGCAAATAAAGTGTGATGCAGATAAAATTTAAATCTCATAAAATATCAAGAGTTCCCACGACGTTGTTGGACGAAGGTGAGAATAATACGGTTCCCACAAAGGAAGGAGTGGGAATCCTCACGGATTGCTGCTCATGCAGCGTGTTCGAGGAGATTAATTAATTCTTCATATCAAGACCTTTGTTGAGCACTAATTTATATATTACCTCCTGCCTTCTCTGTAGCTCCAGTTTTTGTCAAGATTTTAATGCTAGTATGAGCAATTTTTTGATCAGTGTGTCTTTCTTTATTCAGACTTTTTACCTGTGGCACGTACCAAAGCTTTTAAATCCAATGCAAACGTATACACGATTCAACTTTATTAACTTTTTGCCGAGTTCATTACTTTATTGATTTCATGATGTGGCTAAACTAAGTCCTGCAATCAGATACGCAGTACATTGAAAATATAGTGAGATATGTCCTGTACTAAAATTTGAGCTAACAACAATTTTAACGCTTTCCGTCAAGTCTGTCGTCGACAAGCATTGGCCCTTTTGGGGGCAAGCTTGAGTATACTATGTAGGTGTGCGAGTAGAACTATGAAGATATATGCATGTTAATTTAAAAATAAAATATGTACCGTTTTAGTGTTCCGCGCCCAAAGGGAAAAACGGAACCCTATTTAATTATAGACGCTTTGCTGTCTGTCCGTCCGTATATCACGGGTCTCTTGCAGACGGAATGAGGTGTAGATCTGAAATTCAGATCTGTTGTGTAAAATTTTCACCCAAAACCGAATATTGAATTAAAAATATCATTGAATTAATTTTCAGGGGGGTTACAAACAAGAAAAAGGAGCCGAAAAAAAAGTACATAAATTATGTGGCTAGTTCTGAAAAATAAGTAATTAAACAATGAAACATTTTTTCCTTTTATTTACGCATGACCTCCTTTTTTAAGATCCTCCATATTTTTTCCTCTTTTTTTATAAACTGCTCGCTTTTTCCATTTCTTTAACTAGAAACTAAAATTGTGGCAGTAAAAAAACTAAGTACCCCTAATACTTATCTAACAATTAACATGTTCTTACCACAATATTCATTTTCATACCTATGTTATTTGGCCGAAAATGGGCAGCTCATTATATTCATGATAGCTGAAAAACTAAAACAGAGAGCGAGAGACAAGCTGTACCGGGAAATGAAAAAATCACATTCTAAGAACTCAGTGTTATAAGAGCATCGCTCTTAAATGACAAAAAATATTATAGCAAACGCAAGCCGAACGATGTGTGACCAATAAAGATGCAGAAATAGGATGAGAGAAGGAATGTGCTTAGCTACTCTGTACTCAGAGATCGCGTCAGAGAAGTCCAACTGCGTTGTCTTTATGGACGTTGTAATAAGAAGCAAAATGCATTAATCCGAGTTACTTCCTTCATTAGTGCGTCTACTGGCTGTTTGTTCTCACAAAGCGCACCCCAATATTAGACAAAGACTAAATTATCTGGTTCCAGACGAGTAGAAATATGTTGGAGCCAATAATGTGGTAACTGTAGCTGAAACTTCATGATCAAATGTCTGACTTACGAAGATTTCTTTACTTCATGAGTTTATCCACACAAACTATTTTGTTTGATTTTCATTTGGAAATGCGGAATCTTTCAAGTCTATCTTAAAAACAGAAATACAGAGAAGTTTCAGACTTGGTCAGATTGTAGTACAATTAAACGGTGCCACATTGTTTCTCTGGTGCCCCATGTTTTTTGTCGCCTTGGTGTTGATTTGCCTTTATGCTTTTAGGGCTCCATAAGCGTATTTTGTAGTGAAAATGAAAAAATAAAAAATGAGAATTAATCAAAACCCTTTTTGCGCAAGTCCGACTCCTACTTGGTTATTCACTTTAATGAAGTAGAAAATATTTCGTGACATTCAAATTCTAAAAAGATACATGGACTCGAGTCTAATCCTAAATTTTCCTTCTCTTAATGGTTCTGACATAACTGATTAATTTCCACTTTGTATGAAGTTTTGTGGCGTGTGGCAACGTCATAAAAAAATTATATAGTCACTCCATGTCTTCTTGTCGATGTCATAAAAGGCTACTAATGGATTATAAAAGGTATGTCAACAATCTCTGTAGTATTGAGGGTTATAAGGTCATTGGATCTTAAGTCTGCAGAGACGAGACGTAGACACTTCATTACAAGTGGTAAGGTTCAGCCGTGGCTTATCCCCACCCTCATGATGAAACCATGCCACCAAGCGAGTCGTCGTGTTCTGAAATAACGTCGTGAGTAGCCATTAATGGGAGATTGCTTACCACCGATGACATGAAACGTAAAGCAGGGATCACAAGCTCCATCTTCCCTTCTCTGGACCAGATTTTGTGTCGGCAAGCTGAACCCGTTTGGCTCTATTTCAAGAAGTTGTCCTGGCTGGGCTTGCCGACCGGGAGGAAGTGCTTGTAAACAAGTTTAAAAAAATACACATTTTTTTCGGGCTGTCGTGTATGTAAATATCGTTCAAGTGGATAGAAAATACAAAAAATAGGACATTTTCTTTAATTTTAAACATTATGTTACTTTGCGAGACTCGGTCCATACTAGGAATACTATTGATTGCCAACATAATACCGGAGGTATTTTTATTTATTATTCTTATTATTTATTTTATGGCGATTCCCGGCCGAGGTAAGTTATTTTCTTCAATATTGATGACAAGAGTCCTTTGATCAAATTTCTCTATCTCTTATATTATCATAGAGGTAATTTAGATTTTCCCCAAACCTCCCCATATCATTGCACTATTATTCTGTATATTCACACATAGTATGTCAAAGTAATTTTGAAACGGACATCCAGCCGTCACGTTTAATGCCTTTGTAAACGGGCACTCCCTGAGGCGCTACTCATACACGCATCACGAAAAAGGTTACACCGATTGAGATATTTTCCACTTTATCCCTTGACGATAAGTACTTCAATTGGAGACTTCTTTCGTGACAAATACTTTATCGAGCAAAATGGCCGGTTCACATTCCTAATTACTTTACTGTAGTGCTAGTTTTTCGGTAAACAATAATAATGAAGTGATTTTACTATTAATTTTCTTAATTGTGGTGAGGTTTTCCATATATTACAATATCCATCGCTTCTTACATAATAATATATCCTCACAGAAATATCAATTTAGTAATGTACTTATGTAAAGAAATTATGTCTATCTTATACTAGAATAATAATATACTTATGTAATATTTGTGTGTAGTTTATTTAACTATTTTAAAATTATTATCTATTAGTGTATTGAGCCATATTTTGTTTATTTTGTCTGTAGATAAAATCAATTTTCTTTGTGTGTACCTATGTCCGTGTAAAATATTTAAGTACCCTCGAATTGGAAACACTGTTCCCCAAAGGACAATTATATTAGTTTGGGGTTCAGAGTCTTAAAAATCTTTTTTGTAAACCAATTGTTGAATAAAGAAATTTGATTTGATTTGATTTGGATACTCTAAATATTATTAAACTATGATATAAATAAATTTATATATTTTAAAAACTTGCCGATTTATCCACTGCAAGGATATAACAAATTATATTTGTTGCGGTATAGAAAATCAGAAAAGTAAACTTGGACGTGAGGAGCTCTGAACCGGGATTCAAACCCAAGACCTCCCACTTATCGGGCGATTGCTCTACCAACTGAGATATCAAGTTCTCTAAATATTATATTAGAGTACAATAGAAGATAGAAATGAGAAACAAATACCAAGTAGGACAAATATTTGTGATCTGAGGAATTTTATGAAGTCCATAAACGCTAGACATAAAGGCTGATTATATTCTTGTGTTTTCTGTATAATCTGCCTTAGCGTGTGAATGTGGTCTACGGTGCTGGAGCCTTTTCGAAATGCAGCATGCTCTGGAAGTTTGAAGTCGTCAAACCGTTGGGCGAGACGATTCGTGATAACTCTTAAGAACATCTTGTAGGTGTGGCGATTGGTCTATAGTTCTTAAGTAGGTCCCTATTTTTGAATAACAAAATCACCAGGCTTTTGCTTCACTCCTTTGTGATAGATCCAGTAGGAATGATGGCATTAGAGAGGTCCTGCAACTGTCCAAGTATAGGGTAACCTCCAGCTTTCAGGAGTTTGGTTGTGATGCCGTCTTCGCCAGGCACCTTGTTGCTGTTCAAGAGCTAGTCTAATCTCACCGATTTCGACATCCAAGAGTTCATCAATGTAATGGCGGATTAAAGGTGCACGTTTTTCATCCTCATTGCAAGCAGCTGGCTGATCTATTGTCAGATTTCTTAAGTTTTGTCAGATTAGTCCTTCCTAACTGCTGAGTAAAAACTTTTGAGTCTTTATTTCGCTGAAAGGGTTAAGTACGCGAGTGTTGTATTGGCGCAGATCAAAACGAATTTACCTTTTAACGCGCTTGTCAAGAAGGGAGTAATCTGCAGAATCTGAAGACATTTGCCGTCTCTGCCTCATCAGGTCCAAAGTTTCGCTCGAAATCTTGGACTTCTTTTTCTTTCGCTCCGGCTTAAAATAAGCCCTGCTCACTTTCTTTCTTTCTAAATACTTTATTGCACAAAAGAAAAGTTTGATTTGAAGATTTGTAGGTCGCAAATCACCCACCTCGCGAATAACATTCGTGAAATTGTTAGCAAACTGATCAACGTCCTCAGTGGTTTTGTTTCCATTCCAATAGATAGGCCGCTTGGATGTAATCAATGGCTTTGTCGTGAGGGAACTGCCCGTCCTCAAAAAACATACAATAGCCTAATAGCACTCAATGATAATGTAGAAAAAATTTCATTTATTGTTTCAAATAAAATAAACATTGAACAATATTTAAATATTTTTTAGTGTTTAATATTATTGAATTAAGTATTTTTAAGTATTATTTATGTTATTTAATATTTAACATAAATTTCGCATCGAAGATGTTTATCTAGATTAATTTTAACCAATAATATTTTTGAGAACCTTTACAGAGCTTCCAAAATTTTGCTCTCCTGACACATGGTTTAAATTTTGTGCCCGCAACGAAATCGGTCTGATTTTATTGCACTCGCAAGTTTCTTCGAGCGAGTATGAAATAGAGAAATAAAATATCATTACCATTATCATTATCTTATGACGAACGTCTTTAGTGGTCTGAGTTCAGACCTAGACTTAGAACACTAAGGAGGGTGGTCATAACTTTGAATCTTCATTATTTTTTAATCTTCTGGTGCAGGTCTGAGGTCATATCAATACACTTATTTATCGGGGAAATGTGTTCCTTTGGTGTTTGAGACATACGAATATACAAGGCGAGTGGATTTTCACGAACTATGAGGACTTAAGTTTTTATATTACCATGTGTAGTCAAGGTTTTCCTTCAACGAAAAAAAAAAAAACTATTTGCACTGGTATTTCATATACCTGTACATATTTGTGAATTTTTTTCCGTTTTCATAAATATCAACAGCCAGAAGATCAAATGCTGAGAAAACTTTCCGCAAATCCAAAACTCAGCAGTCGCACTTGACCAAGCTTCTTTTTTTCTTACAAATAAATCTTCCTGAAACACCTTGTGGAAAAGAACAAATGATAAAACTTTACTCATTTGGGAGATAATTAGATGAGCAGAAGCGTCACGAAAAGGAAAATTGGTCGTTTCCTGGCGTTACACAAACGAAAACATTTATTTACGTGTACCTATATATAACAAAGTTAAACAGTAAATCTGAGAGAAATTAATACGAAAGACGAGATCAAAGATGAAACAAATAGCAGGCGTTGGCGTTTTAGGGCGTTTTAAGACAGTGAAGCGAAGTTTGCTTACAAATACAATCATTGTGTTAAAAGAAACCGGACAAGTCCAAGTTGGACTCGTCCACCGGGGTTCCGTTAAAGAGTATTTTTTATGATTTAGTAACAAATGTATAGTTTTCAGATTTTTCCCTATACTTGTATCAAAAGTACAAGACGGTATTACTTGCCAAATTTCATATTTCTAGGTCAACGGAAACTACCCAATAAATTGTGATTCCCTTGAGAGTGTCGAAATATACGTTTTTTGCATATATCATAGTTTTGATACGAGTAATGTGTATACTTAACTACCCGATGCTGTAACAGGTGACGGTAGGGCAACAATAGTCTTTAGACTTGTCTTGAATGCACTAGCGTCTTCTAGATGCCAAGAGGCTCACTGAAAATATGAAAATATATTTATTGATTTAAAATTACATATGACACTATTAATTAGAGCTCTGGCCATTAAAGTATCTTTCAGCTAAGAAGTCCCGGCTGACACATCTAAAGAAAGTAAGGGTGTATGTTCATTGTAAATTACCGACATGCATGATACAACTACGAGTATGGTTTTTCAATTCCAAATAATACTTTTAAAGTCTTAATCCAATACACAACATTTTAAAATTGTTTTAATATTACAATCAAATTACAATCAATTTATTGCGTTCACTAATCCTTAGGTTTTTAAATAACTTATTGATACATCATTTTATTTCACAGTTATGCACTAGGCCTATCTTTTCATAGTGACGAGACGAATAATCGTTCAATTAATCGGTAAGCAGCCGATCAATCGATATGGCGAGTAAACGTTTATGACAAAACGACGCATAAGTGGCATAAGTAACGAGGCTCATTTCAGCCATTTCATTTATAGGGTTCCGTACCCGAACGGAGCCGATGATACCCTTTTACTAAGCCGACGATGACTGTCTTTGTCCTTCCGTCTATCACTAAAATTAGCACATTTACCCAGTTTTTAGACTTTTTAGTATGTATTGAGATATACGGCCTGCATTCTTTCTTTCATGAAAATATTAATGGTATGATTGTCATGTTGACACCTGACTAGTTAAACCTGCAACATGACAGAGTATTTCTTTTCACAAAAGAATGCTTCTGTAAAAGTACTTAATGTATCAATGAATAAATACGAAAATGCCTTAATCTGTGGAAGTTCTTCATGGTAAGGAACTTTTAATCATTATAGTCTTCAATTTTGAAATAGGTCGAGAGCTGTGAGCCTTACTTGTATTTTGAAATTATTTGAGTGAAATCGTTATTTATTGTATTTATTTTGTTACTAAAATGGTAAATACCACTAAAAAGGGTGTGCTGGATAGACAGGTGCGTGAGTTTGTTGTGCGTCTACGAGACTATTTCGAACGGGAATCGCTAAATAACGGACCGTTGTTGCCACTCAAGTGTGTGAACGAGTATCTGCTGCTCTTGGTCTCAGCCAAAAAACGGTCTCCCGTATTAGCAAGGAAAAATTTAGAAAAGAAACCACTGCGAACATATTAAAATCGCCGTCAAAGAAGAGGGTTAAAAGGCCAATCGTTCGTTACACAAGTGGACAGTTTCGATGCTGATGCCATTAGAAACCACACTTATGGTTACTACAGCAGGAACGAACTTCCAATTCTCCCTAAAATAATGCATACTTTTCGAGAAGCCGGATTATTTCATGGCAGCATGACTTCCTTATGTAGAGTATTAAGAAAAATTGTCTTTAATTACAAAAAAGTGATAAAAGAAAGATTTTGATTGAACGAGGAGACATAGCACTAGCTAGATGCAATTTCCTACGCGCAGCTAAGTCTATCAATGATTGGGGTAATGTCATATTTTTAGATGAGACCTGGCTAAACGCGAATCTCACTGTTGGTGAAATTAGACAGATGACACTCCACACTCTACAAAAAAAGTACCCAGTGGTAAAGGGGAAAGGTTGATTATTTGTCACGCGGGTTCATCGAAGGGATTTGTTCCAAACTGCTTTCTTGCTTTCAAATCCAAGAAAACTTATCGCCTTCTATGATATCCATGAGAAGATTTAGAGTGACAATATTCTTTTGACGAATATTCTTTTGACGAATATTCTTGATGACGTTGCCACACGCCACATAATTATGTAATTTTTAAGACATACGAGTACGCTGCATGTGTTCTGAGTCACTGTTAGCGTGATAAGATCTTTGAAATCCATATCTCAATAGTTTCCAATATTAGATGTTTTGATTCGATTCTAATCTGTTGGTAATAATAATCGAAAATCGATAGAATATAGTGTCGATTCAAAGTGTCTCTTCACTAAAGCTCAGTTCTGAGAAGTGTCAGCCGGGACTTCTTATATGAAAGATACTATGGTAGGCAGGAACCTGCCTGAGATTTAACGACCAGCGCTCTTCACATAAATTGACACATTTTCTGAATTCGTTGTTGTGTACCGGCTAACGTTAAAGATTACAAAATATATAGATATATACTATTACGTAGAAGACATGAAATTGACTTTATATTAACTAAAGTAACATACATGATGGATTTAACTAATCTCAATTATTTTATAAAATAACAAACATTGTAGGCATTTAACTATCACTATTAAGAGTATGGCATACCCTAGGAAAAAAAGTTATTACCCGTCCAACACAAAAAGGCCAATGTCAAATACTTTATTAGCTATTGATATAGCCGATTATTGGTTAGCTAATAGACCTATTTGTCTAGGGCGCGTAATACTAATAATTACGCGCGAAACAGCAGATCGAAGGGTTTTTAGCTAATACTGAAATATTTTGTAGGGAAAAAAATACTGGATTTAAGTAGAAATCCTTTATATATTTTATTATATTACCTCTTTTATGAAGAAAAAAAAAACAAGTTGATCTCTTAAACGCGTTCTTGAAACGAACGTTTGAAAACCAAAAAAAAAGAGGGTGGAAAACATATATTTTTTGAAAAAAAAAAAAATCTTAGTACATTGTTTATAAGTAGATCACCTAGATAAAAGATCAATAAATCAAATTTATTTTTCCAATATTATGATAGTCATAATGACTAAAACCACTTGTACTAGTCTCACTGTTATATTTTATACAACGTGAAATTTAATTAACCGACCAAATTCTTTCTGGAGACTCGGTTAATGATCAGAAACAAGCTTCAATTATGCTTTTGGTAAAATTAAAAAACATTTTTTTGTGCTTCCTTACTGCCTAGACTAGGAATTGTACTTTAACTAGTCCAACCAGTAAGGGAGCAAAATTATATATTTTAGAATTTGGCCAAAGACATTACTAAACCTAGTTCCCGAACACTAACCGAGTCTCCAGTATGAATTTGGTCGGTTGATTTAATTTCAACCTATATACACAGATACGAGTATCTCTCCCAACCGGTTTTGGATATTACGCCATTTTCAAGGGATGTTTAGATATTCAGATCATTAGATTTTAAATATTACGTACTACAGCCATTAATGACAGACAATGATAATGTTGACACCTAGTTTTAGTCAAGATGTGTTTCCAGTTTCACCAAGTGCCGACAATCGCAAGTATAAATTTTATTATGATAGTCCTACTTTAGTCAATAGAACCCTCGAAAATCTGGCTTTTTTCATATTCTAGGGTCAGGTACAGCCTTAATTTAGTACCTATACATATCGTTGCGGAATGGGAAAGCACGTGCGTAAATTCGCAGATCGTGTTGAGAACTGGATAGCTCAGTTGGTAGAGCAACCACCCGGTTACCGAGAGGTCCCGGGTTCGACACCCGAATCAGAGCTCCTCATGCCAGATTTACTTTTCGGATTTTCTATACTACAATTAATTTAAATAATTTATTATAAATACATAATATAGTTTTCCGACCATACGAAAGTCCTAAAAGGTAGGCACTTATACATTCAAGTCGTCCTTGCAATACATTTCACATTTGCATCGCAAAAAGCAGTATTTTAAGCGACAGTGAAATGGTGCCAAAGCTCCATTCTTAGTTATCATTCTGTCCTTTTCCATGCACAATTTACATTTATAGTTATGCAGCTTTAGAGACGGTTGTCATGAGCGAAGCAACTCAGTTGTAAGCGTGCCCAAATGTAATGCTATTTCATTTTGTTGTTACGTGCAAGCTCTAAGCTTACGAATTGCACCGATTTAGATGCGAGCACAAAATTAAATAATTTCATGATTACAGGGGCTATAATTAGAAAATAATTTAGGACTAGCCATTCGTCCGCGGCTCTGCCTACGTTTATTCAATCTCTGCCCCGTTTTCAGCTTGGGTATTATTTTATGAAACCCCTTATAGCCTATAATACCTATAATTTATGTTGAGCAGAACTGTGATAATAAAAAAAAACCGCATCCACATCCGTTGAGTGGTTCTTGAGTTAAAACGGAACACAAATACAGGCAGACGGACACACAAACATCGTCGACATGACGGCCGTTGGGGCCGAAAGGCTTTAGAATGGAGACCACGTACAGCAAAGCGTAGTGTAGGCCGACCTCGTGCCTGCTGGACTGACGACCTGAAGGACGTTGCGGGAGACGGCTGGATGAGGAGAACGGAGGACCTAGGTCCAGCAGTGGACGAATATGGGCTGATGGATAGATGGACGGACGGACACACAAAAAAGTGTTTTGGCCACTACAATACTAATAAAGGAACCTAATTAATTTTAAATTTCACAAAAAAATTCCATGTACAGACACGACTTTTTTACTACTTTATTCGAGTGTCGAAGCCTAAGTTCATTGTATTATCAACTTTAAAGCCATAGCATAGGGTTATAAGACTGTGGATGGATATCATTGCAGAAAATACTGTAAATGCCATCTCGTACAGCCATGAATAATATTATTTCTAGCCACATGCCACGATCTCATTCATAACAATAAATGATGATTGCTCTACATCTTACAGAGCCATTATGGTAATACCAATAGTGTCTAATGAATGTATATCGCTTCATAAATCCCCGAAGCCTTAGACATAGAGTAGCAAAAACTATAGAACTAAGGAACGTAAAGGAAGTGTAGCTGTATAGTACATTTTGGGACATCCTTTGTGTTTACGAACCCCACTACTTTTAATGTTGTCTTAGTTTTAATTGTACCAGAACTAAGGTAGATGGCGGTCCTTGTTCATAGATCGCGATATCGAAGTGTAACTGAGATTTTGATAGTGTATTGTGTACTGTCAACAATATAGTCGGCTATAATCAATTCGGAAAAGGTTGTTTTTATTTTACACCTTATAACCAGTACATACAGGTCATTATAGCGAACATTTGGTCATTCGACCGGATTTTTAGTACAGCAGTCCTAGTTAAGGCTGCCTCCCCGTACTCGCTGTGGATCGCAGCACGAAGAGTACGTGACGTCGACATCAGCGACAGCTTTGGAGTTTGACTTCGGCTGCCTCTGTGTCGTCATTGGAGTTGTCAACACTAGTGGTTCACCACAAGTGCAGTGAAAACAGTGTGACATCAGCAGAAGACCGATAGAGGGCGCGCGAGCTGCGCTGCGCTACGAATCTCAGCTATCGAAGTACAGTATAACAACATCTATATTGGACGTGTGTGAGTGAAGTGCAAACCGTGAGTACATTTTCAACCTTATTTACATCAGTTAAAAAACTCTGAAGAAATTTGAGGAATTTATTTGGAACTTAGCAAAATTCAGTGGAATGCAAGACTTGTAATATTTCGAATTAAGTTTGGGACTTTAACGATTTAAAGTGCATGTAAAGACTTCGAATAATTTAAGAAAAAACGGAGGAACGTGGCCTCTATGCCCAATTTCACTCCAGTGTAGTAAATTCAAAACACTTAATTTTCGTCACTTTTATGAACTTAGAAAAATTTGCATTAAGTTCAACTCTTAACTTTGGAAAGGTTTATAGATTTATTTTGTTTAACTTTATAGATTTTAGTGTGTTCTTTTACATCTAAATAATCATGGAAGGAATTGTAAATGTTCAAACTGATTTAAAAAATGCTATTGATCGAGGTTTAATTAATTTTAAAAAGAGTTCAAAAGAAAGGTTAACAGTAGATTGAGATTAGACTAGAAAATTTGGAAAGGGATTGGTCGTTGTTTAGAGTCAATAATGCCAAAATATACGAAACGTATGACCTCGACATTATAAATGTTAGTGCATATGTGCAAAAAGAATTGTACGACAAGGCTGAAGATGCTTATATTAATTACAAATCACAGATGAAAACTATGTTAAATAAACTATTTTTGCCATCTAAATCAGTGAAAGAATCTTCAAGCGATCCTGGTGCATCCATTAGTTCCTTAATAAAATTGCCAAAAATCTCAATTCCGTCGTTTTCGGGCAAATATTCGGAGTGGACAACATTCCGTGACCTGTTTGTGTCTCTTGTGCATAAAAATACAGCCTTAGATAACGTGCAAAAACTACACTATCTGAAGAGCCACCTTACTGGCGAGGCAGAGCAATTAATACGACACACCCCGATAACGGATGCTAATTATAGTCAGTGCTGGGATCAGTTAGAAAAGCGCTATAATAATACGAAATATTTAGTCAACTGCATATTGAAAAGATTGTTCGGTCTAAGGCGCATTAATTTTGAATCTGCTTCAGCACTAAAGGAACTATTGGATACCACCTCGGACTGCCTTAGTGCTTTAAGTAACCTCAAAATAGTCGTGGATACTTGGGATATTGTTATAATTTACATAATTTCGGACAAACTCGATGTTGAAACGCGCAAACAATGGGAGCTACATCTTAATGAGATCAACGAGGTGAACATTTTGCCCACTTACAAACAGTTCAAAGAATTTATAGAAAGCAGATTTCGCGCTTTAGAGTTTTTAGAGTCTAAAAGGTCAACGGTTCACCAGAACAACAACACTTATCATCATAATACAAAGTCATTGATTGGAACAACTCCAACGACATCTTTTAACGTGCGCTGTGAGTATTGTTCTGAAGCTCATAAATTGTGTTTTTGCAAAAAATTCACAAAGCAATCCTATGACAAAAAACGCGAATTTGTTATCAAAAGGAACATGTGCTTTAATTGTTTAGGAGGTAATCATATGGTATATGACTGCAAAAAAATACCTCCTGCAAGGTCTGTAGAAAACGCCATCATTCCTTGTTGCATCCAACTAATGATACAAATCAGAAGCAAGACACTCCGGCTATCGAACCAACTAACTCCTCTGCTAGTGATCCTCCGATAGCCTCGTGTTTGTCTACAGGGAAGGTTGCCATGTCTAAGCAAGTTTTATTAGCCACGGCGCTAATAAAGGCTGAGTCAAGGAAAGGTGACTTTCAAATAGTACGCGCGTTGTTAGATCAAGGTTCACAGGCATGCTTTATCACAGAAGCAACAGTTCAGTTTTTGCACCTGAGAAAGGTACCAATCCATGGTGTTGTTTCTGGTATAGGACAAAACAAATCGACTGTAACAAAAAATATGGTCACTTTGCTGATCCAGTTAGCAGTAGATCCTCAGTTCCAAGTTCAAATCAAGGCGTATGTCTTGAATAAGATCACATCGTATTTGCCTGAAAGAAATGTAACTGACATTGATTGGGTAGATATGAAAGACCTGCAATTAGCAGATCCCGAGTTCAACTCGCCCAGCAAAATAAATATTTTGTTAGGTGCTGACGTTTACAGCTGTATCCTGAATGAAGGTATGAAGAGGAGTCCATCTGAAACCCCGATCGCTCAGAACACTGCATTAGGGTGGATCATCTCAGGAGTAGTCAGTCCAACTAGTTCAAACGAAAAAAACAGTTCAAACGTCACTACACTGAATACCAGTGTAATGCACGCCCAGGTCAATCTTGATGACATTCTCCGCAAATTTTGGGAGATGGAAGAGCAACCATATACGGTTAAGAAAATGCTAACCGTAGAAGAGCAAAGATGTGAAGACGTCTTCAATAGTACAACAACGAGAACAAGTGACGGACGCTACGTCGTTAAATTGCCATTTAGAGATGCTGATCCTCCTTGCAAAGCAGGTCATTCGCAAACGATTGCCATATCCAGGCTTAAATCTTTAGAAAAAAGATTGGCTAAGGATAGCGATCTGAGACAAAGGTACAATGAAGTGATAAATGAGTACAGAGAGTTAGGCCACATGAGACCAGTCAAGGACGACGATAACAAAAAGGAAGAAGCTGTCTATCTCCTACACCATGCGGTCGTACGGAATGACAAAACTACAACGAAAGTAAGGATTGTATTTAATGCATCGGAGAAAAACAAAAATGGTGTATGTTTAAACAACACGCTTATGGTCGGACCTAACCTGCAAGCAGACTTGCGCCACACTATCTTGAGATGGAGAGTTCATCCGATTGGTCTCGTAGCAGACATTATTAAAATGTATAGACAAGTGAGAATCGTAGAAGAGAACACTATGTATCAGCGCATTGTTTGGCGTAACAATCCTGAAAATGAGATCAAAGATTACGAGTTGCTCACGGTTACCTTTGGTACTGCATCGGCGCCATATTTGGCGGTGCGAGCGCTACATCAAGTCTCCTACGATGAAGGTCACAAATATCCAGTTGCAGCAGACAAGGTATTAAATTGTTTTTATATGGATGATTTAATGACGGGTTGTTCAAAAGTTGAAGAAGGGGCAGAACTATACAAATAGATCGTTGGTCTACTAGAAAGAGGAGGTTTCCAACTTCAAAAGTGGAACAGCAATTCTGCAGAGTTGTTAAAAACCATAAATGAAACTGAAAGGATGCCGGAAAGGCAAGAAAATATAAAAATTGAAGAAGTTCAAAAGGACGAAGAAGAACCTGAAACCGAAATAAAATTAGATACCAATAAAAACATAAAAATATTAGGACTTACCTGGGACCCGATGCAAGATAACTTTCAGTACTCGGTGAACCTCCCGGAGACACCCACTGGACCTGTAACTAAAAGAACAATAATCACTGAAATAGCAAGGCTATTCGATCCTTTGGGCTGGATTGCCCCAAGTATCGTTGTAGCAAAAATCTTTATCCAAAAACTGTGGTTAGCAGGGCTTGGATGGGATGAAGCAATAAGGTCAGAACTAGTCAAAGAATGGAATACTTACCGAAAGGAATTATCAGAACTTACCAAGATACGGATTCCGCGATGGTTGAGTTCACAAACTGATGACGTTGTCACCGAATTACACGGATTCAGCGATGCATCTAAATCCGCTTATTCTGCTGTGGTATATATTCGAGTAATCGACAGCTCAGGAAAGGTGCACGTTTCTTTGCTAATAGCAAAAACAAGAGTGGCGCCGATAAAAAAGATCAGTATTCCTCGTTTAGAGTTAAATGGGGCCGTACTTTTATCAAAATTGTTGATGGAAACAGCTGAAGTTTTGAATATTCCAAAGAACAATATCAGAGCATGGACAGATTCCACGGTGGTACTCGCTTGGCTCAATAGTCATCCAAGTAGATGGGACACTTTCGTTGGTAACCGTGTCTCTGAGATCTTGGCTGCAGTTAACTCATCCCAGTGGCTTCATATTTCAACAAAACAGAACCCAGCTGATTGTGCCTCACGAGGGCTACTACCGAAATCACTTTATGGAAATGATCTTTGGTTTTCAGGTCCGCCTTTACTTAAGGCTCAAATTGTTACCTACCATAAACCCAAAGATATAGATACAAATCTCGAAGAAAGCATAAAAACACATTTCGTTTCAACTCAAGAGAATAATTTGTTTGAGAAATTCTCTTCTTTGCAAAAAATGTTACGAGTTATAGCCTACTGCAGACGTATTTTAAAAAAGAACAAAGGTCAAGGCATAACGAAAACGGAAATTGATGATGCCTTACAGTGCTGCATCAAACAAACACAAAAGGAAGCCTATACGGCTGAGTGTGACATTTTGGAACAAAGGAAGTCTGTCCATTGCAACTCAAGACTAAAGTCGCTTTGTCCTTATATTGATCAGGATTGGATTATTCGAGTTGGTGGCAGACTGCAGAAGGCTCCATTGGATGAACAAATGAAACATCCAATAGTTCTACCAAAGAATTCCCACCTAACCAAGTTAATAATCGCAGATTCTCATAACAAAACCCTACATGGAGGTCCATTGCTGATGATGAGCTACCTAAGAACGGCTTACTGGATTTTAGGAGCCAAAAATCTGATTAAACAGCATGTGCTTAAGTGCGTTACATGCGCTAAACAGAATGCAACGATCAGAAATCAGATGATAGGATCTCTTCCATCAGTTCGGTGCACTCCTGCTAGACCATTCTTAAACAGTGGCGTCGATTACGCGGGACCTATAAATATTAGAGCCACTAAAGGTCGCGGTCACCGTTCATACAAAGGTTATATTTGTTTGTTCATTTGAATGGCCACTCGGGCCATACATTTGGAGGTTGTGAGCGATATGACTACTGAAGCGTTTATGGCTGCCTACAAAAGATTCGTTTCGAGACGAGGTCATTGTGCTCATATGTGGAGCGATAACGGCACCACATTTCTAGGAGCCTCTAAAAAATTACATCAAGACACTTTAGTTCAGCAGGCAATAACAGATCACCTGGGAACAGCAGGTACAGAGTGGCATTTCATACCTCCTCACGCCCCAAATTTTGGAGGCCTTTGGGAAGCTGGCGTCAAAGCCACTAAGTTTCACCTCAAAAGAACCATCGGGGACTCAACCCTCACCTACGAGGAATTGAGTACACTTCTATGTCAGGTCGAAGCTTGCCTAAATTCTAGACCAATGAGTGTTTTTAACAGTTCAGATCCTGGTGAACCATTGCCTTTAACTCTGGGTCATTTTTTAGTCGGGGAGCCGTTATTAAGTGTTCCTGACTACAACTTTGAAGACACAAACGTCAGTTGTTTGTCGAGATGGCAATACGTTCAGCGAATGTTGCAAACCTTTTGGAAACGTTGGTCTCATGAATATTTATCAACAATGGTCAATCGATATAAGTGGGCTGCTCAAACGCCCGAGCCCAATATAAACGATGTCGTATTGATTAAAGAAGATGACTTGCCTCCAAGTCGTTGTTTGTTGGGTCGAATAGTACAAAAACACCCTGGCAATGGTAACATAACCCGAGTAGTCACGTTGAAAACGAAGTCGGCTTCGGTAAAAAGGCCGACTTCAAAGCTTTGTATCCTACCAGTTAACAGTTAAGTTCATAATTTTTGTTAAATTGTATTTATAGTGCTTGTTCACTCTTTTTAAAGACATCTTGTCACTTAATGTCTTTGGTGGGCGGTATGTTTACGAACCCCACTACTTTTAATGTTGTCTTAGTTTTAATTGTACCAGAACTAAGGTAGATGGCGGTCCTTGTTCATAGATCGCGATATCGAAGTGTAACTGAGATTTTGATAGTGTATTGTGTACTGTCAACAATATAGTCGGCTATAATCAATTCGGAAAAGGTTGTTTTTATTTTACACCTTATAACCAGTGCATACAGGTCATTATAGCGAACACTTTGTAATAAGTCCATTGTAAACATTTAAAGAACTGCTTGAACCGAATTCCAAGAGTTCCTAAGTCCCAAAATTGTGTTTTTTGATGTAGAATAGAATAGAATGACGTTTATTTCGATCAACTCAGATCATAATTATTATTACACATACACAAAAAATCAATTATCAATAATCAATTAAAATTAAAAAATACAATATAGTATACGAGTATATATAAAATTAAAACAATATTTTGACTGCTGTCAGTACATGAATCATGCTGCAATGATTCAAGTACTGAAAATCAAACCGTTCCGCGAATACATTCAGGATACAGTTGCGGCTGGCCCGCACCCTGCGCAACAGGGACGTGCACCGCCCGCGCATCGTTGCATAAAAGCATGCATAGTCGCAGGATTTTGATTAAAAGCCGGAATATGACTAAATGAAGACCCCAATTCATCATAATAAATGAATTTCATCACATCCAGGGTTTTGATCGAATATCTGGGTTTCTTTAGGATCAAGGTGAAATAAGCTGCAATTAGAATCTTTTATTACATTCATCAATTTGATTATGATAAAATTTTGTTAAAACTATAAGACATATCTATTCCGTTTTTTGTATCATATTCATACAACATTTAAATAAGTAATTAAAAAAAATATGACAAGAGGAATTTTCGTCATGACATGAGGCAGAAGGTTGAAGGTTAATTAAATATTTACAAGTACTACAATTACTTCCACACAAATGTGTCGTTCTTAAATTCCCTTTATTGTCGCAGGGGTTTCGAAAAGGCTAATATAAAATATCTATAATAACTTAATAACACACTTAAGTGGTAATGGCAACCGAAACAAATAATAATTAAATACTTTTATGCAAATTTTACCATAATCATTTTCAATAAATTGTAACTACCTACTGATGGCTATATTTTATCAATAGTTTTAAGAATTTAACTAACATTTGGCAACTAATAATACAGGCTGAACCATGGCAGTATGTACGTATGAGTAATTTAGGACAAAAGTGATACATTTTTACGGAGATGATTTCTGAGTAAAACGCGTAGGTAATATAGGAACTAAAACATGGTATCATAGACGTGTTAACTCACTGCTGTTTCCTACTCTATGGCTAGTTACTTCGAGACCTTTACATATGGATATGTGATCGCATTGTCTGACTCAACTAGTCATTGACCGTTTAACGGTACCCCATTTTGGAGGGTTCAACACTGATATTTCTCACAGGGATGAGAAAATAATGAATAGGAAAATGCGAGTACTCGGAATTTTAATGCCGCTTCGCAAGTAAATAAGCGTTTAATTTTAGTTTGTGGAAGTTCCTTAGGTATTTTCTAAACATTTATCTTAGTCAAACTGACTATTTAAACTCATACAGGACCTCTTAATGAAGGGAATGATTTTGTAAAATTCATTTGAATACGAGATGTGTGCGTACAACACAGACTATGGTGTTGGTATGATGATCATTACCTAACTCAGCGTTTCCTAACCTTTGGTCCGTAGTGGTCCGCAGGATCCATCTCTGGACTATACAAGTTATGAATAAATCCTACCAAAAAGTTTTGTGAAAAGAATTGGATATCAGGACGGCTATTCTGGCATTATATTTCACTCGCAATATCTATCATTAAGCCATTAGATATTTGTTTAAAGTTAGATAAATGCCATGCGATGAAAATTAGAGTGACTAAACTACATCAAATAGAAACTATAGGATATAAAGAATGCCCACTGTAAGTTTTCAATCAAAATAATCAACATATATCTGTACAAAATTCCTATTAAAGTCACCCGCAATCTGCCTTCGCAATTTTTGCGCACGTGCCAGAATTGAGGGCAAATATATATAAAATATGTAACGGCACCAATAGTTGACAGTGCCCCAATACTTGACAGTACGATCTAATATAGCTGAACTTAAGGATGTTTTTCGATTGATTCCCCTGGAAAAATTTTATTATGCACTGCCAATGCCATCTCTCGTCACAAAATAAAAACCAAACGCTGTCGATAAAACAGTTTAATGTGGCGATTTTAGTTTCCAAACAAGTGACGACGCGAGCCTCTATGATTGTGTTTTTTTAGCAAAGTGGATAAGACCGCGCGGAATTCGAAGGTAAATTGTTACATTTTCCATTGTTAGTTTGTGTATATGAATATAACATATAAAATAATATATCATGAATAAGTGCGTGTTTTTACAGAAAAATACATAGCAATTTCGTTTGTATTTTCTGTTTTTATCGGTGTCAACTATTGGATCAAAAAATTGTTTCATATCCAATACTTGACAACGCTGTCAAGTTTTGGTGTTTAGCGAATTCTGCTTTTATATAACTTTTAACTGTTTCTTTGTAACAATATACATCTTGATATCAGTATATTTCGACCATTGTTTCCAATAGTAGACAGTGTCAACTATTAGGTTATTTAATTGTGTCAACTATTGGTTTTGCAGAACAAAAAAGAGTACTATGCAGAAAAATGCCGCCAGTACATGGAAAAATGTTGCAATACTCCGAAGCAGCCATGGCAGCAGCTTAACGAGATGTTGAGCGGGGTCTTCCTGTAGCCACATCTGCAAAAAAGCAGCAGGTTCTACGAGTTACTCTACTTTATAAAGTGAGAGGCAAAACGCCAAAGGAGAGGAAAATGGGCCGCAATGCATACCTGCCTGCACTGTATGAAGCTACGCTGGTAAAATGGATCAAAGACGTGGCTAAAACAGGGTTCCCCGTAACCAAAGATCAACTACTTAGTAGTATTCAAAAGTTAGTCATAGAACTTCAATTAGAAATTCCATTTACTGATGGAAGACCTGGTAGAAAGTGGTTCGACAGTTTTTTAAAACGACACCCGGATATAAGTTCAAGAGTTTGTCAAAATGCTTCAACGAGAGCATCAGTAACTAAGGAGCAATTAGATAAGTGGTTTCCTGAAGTATCATCTAACTTTAAAGATAATGGTTTCACTGATGTCCCAAAAGATCCCAGACAACAGGAAAACTTACAGAAATAAAAAAATATACAATGAAGCGAATACTAAATCTGATGTGCTTGACAAACATGATTCTTGTAACCTATGCAGGATAGTTATTGGCAATAGTGTATCAGTTCAAAAATGCATGGTATGTAAAAAAAGAGTCTGTCACAGCTGCACTAATGGCTGTAATCATTTTGATTACATTTGTGAAAAGTGTTTAGAAAATTCAGATGATTAAAAATAGTCTGTCAATTATTGGTCTTACATGTGTCAAGTATTGGTTAATTTTGATTTTGCATATGTCAACTTAGGGTGCCAAATTGGAGATGTCAAAATATTTTATTTTTTTTAAGTTCAGGAGAGATATTTAAGGTTTTGTTTCGCTTATTATATAATTTAAGAGGTCGTGCAATGAATGCCATTGGCTTTGTAAAAAAATATAATTAAATACATATAATTATGTCGATATATAGCTCTTTTCTTTCTTAATGTGTCAACTATTGGTGCCGTTACCTTATATGTATATATATTATATCTTTACTACAAAAAAGTTATTGATGATTCGAATGAAATAAATATTGATGAAAGTGAAGAAAAACCAATGGAGGATGTTGATTTAAGAATTTTTAATTTATAATCAACAAAATAAACTGTTTAATGTTATTCATATCTGCATTTTTATTTCCGTAAAACATGTTGTCCATCGTCTTATTTCCAAATATCTTGTTGTAAAGGATTTTCCAGAACCCCTCTTGTCCAACGTTTTAATGTAAATTTAAACTAATTATGATTAATGTAATGCATACTAAGATTGAAAATAGATCCCAAAAACATAAGTCAAATGAAAAGACCAAGTCTTACACTCCTAACGGTTTTCGATAACACATTTATCAATAACTTCTTTTGAGCTTAAATGGACAAGACGCACTTTGGAAATGCGCGACTCTTGTTCATATACTTCGGCAAAGGGGGATAAGTGCGCTTGTTTAGTCCCGTGGTCGTATATGTATGGTCTTAGGTAACGCTTCTAGTTTATTAAAAAATATATGTAACGCTTCCATTTGAAGGGCAAGTTTATTCAAATTATATATGTACTGCTTCTAATTGATGGTCGAGTTTATTAAAATTTTATTTTAAACCGTCTCTGTGGCCGAGTGTCAGAGCCTGCTAATGTCGGTTCTATCACCGAGGTGCACAATGATATTTAACTCGGCCTGCGTGCTTCGCAAGGCAGGTTAAGCTGTTGGTCCATTTGTGGCCGAAGCACAGCAATAGAGCTCTCCACCCACAACGTTTGGGACGTATTAACCGTGGATAGAAAGCGGGTATACCAAGTGTGGACTGTGACTTGCATTTCACAGTTTACACTAGAAAACACATCTGACATCTGAAATTAATCTCATGAATAAATGTTTCGCTCTGTATCCGTCTGTCCGCAGCTTATGAACTTTGCTGTGAATTTCAGTCTGGGCTTATTCAGCTGATAAACACACAGACGGAAAGTTACCTTAGAACCGCAGAAAAAATACCTATAATAAATATTTTGTTAGCAGGAAATACAACACTTGAAAGACGTTTGTATAATGCTAAAAAGTTCCAACAACCGATCCTGCTATCGAGGGAAAATTTACAAATATGAATACTAAGCGAACCCACTCTGAGGTAAATTGGACGCCATCCTGGAGAGCTCTTGACCTGGTTCCAACAGGTGAGGGACCGAGGGATAATTCTTAGTGCTTTATTCTCCACCGAATAATCTCAGTTTAGCTGTCAAATCCTGTTAGTTTCGAGATCATGTTTTGGAGAGAATGTTATCTAGTTTGGCGGGGCAAAAAGGAATATTATAAATATTATGTGTGAGTGATGTATTTCGCTACAAAAATATGTAATCTAAGGAATATTATATCTAACTGCTGCTGCATATGTATATACGCTGCCCTTAAGTGGGAAAGTGATTACTTGAATTCAAATTTGAGTTTGCGTTAATGTTACAGAGGACCTCCATTTAATAATCTAGTGTTGGTATTGGCAGTCCACTATAACGTAGCTTGCGGCTCTGGTTACTTTATCAGAGACTAAAACCAAGTCTTCTACTGATCATACAAACAACGTTTATTTTAAGGTATTTGCTTGATTACCAACATGAAAAGAATGTTAAATACGGGAAATTTTCTATGGAATTATCCTTGTTGGCGCTTGTTTGATTCACAACTGCGATGACGCCTGCTATGGCTATATATATTAATACAATTTGTTGATGAGTGCCTCGTTAATACATCTCGACTGTTTCACAGATATAATTTTAACATTTTCAAGGTGAACGATGGTGAATGTAACGCGTTGGTCGTCGTCCTAAAAATGACACCCACCTTGAAAATATAGTGATCGTATCCGTGAAACCGTTGGCATTTATTAGAACGTGACGGCCAAATTCATACTGAAGGCTTTGTAAGTGATCAGTATCATAGACCAATATTTCTTTTTGTGTAATTTAAAAAAGGAAATTTTAACTGTTCATAGTATATGAAGAGGGCCATCGAACCTTAGTATCAACTACCTACCGGGTCTTCAGTATGAATTTGGCGGTATAAATAAATGTTCCCTTATATAATTCCTAAATAGTAATACGTAACCGTGGGCAGACAAGCATAATTTTCACTTTACAATTTTTGTGATTCACGTTCTGGAATCATTAATTTCATTCTGAAATCCGCGACACACGAAGAAGAAGAATGATGAAATCGTTTTTAAATTCATGAGCTGAAATTGTCGACTGTACTTAAGTGTGGATGGTAGTGGCATGAAACGTTACTATGGTAACATTATAGAGGAAACAAATCTGACGTGCTTCTGTAATCCTTTCTGGGGTTTGATTCGCTATGAAAATCTTGTTATTTAATTATTATTCATAGCTTAATACTCTAAATATTATTATTGGAGTGCATTACAAACCAGAAAAGATAAGTTAGAAACAAATGTAAAGACAAGAATTCCAAAGCGATGGATTTCGCCATAAAAACATAATCTTAGTTAATGAGAACTGTGAATTTCTTAACTGTCTGAAGCAACACATATTGTAGCGACGACAGCGCCCTCTGTTTCTTAAGAATAAGGCGTGAAATCACAATCTCGTGAGCGTTCAGTATGTGCATTACAAAATAGTTAGATCAAATAGTTACAAAATATTCGGTGGACAAGTATGGTGGAAAAGTTCAACGGTCTAGGTAAGTACCTCGGTGGCGCAATTGGTAGCGCGCTTGTCTGGGAAACAAGAGGCCGCAGGTTCAAATCCTGGCAACAGGAATTTTTTCAAATTCTTGTCTTTACATTTGTTTCTAATTTATCTTTTCGGGTTTGTAATGCACTCTAATAATAATATGTAGAGTATTCCAAAGCAATGGATTTCGCAATAAAAACATCATTATAGCTAAATATTATGACTTTTTGTGTACGAAGGTAAGTTTTAGGGTCATTTAAGAGTTTTACATTTAATTTCATTGGGTGTTATGTAAGTTTTTAGGGTTCCGTACCTCAAGAGGAAAAAACGGAGCCCTTATAAGATCACTTTGTTGTCCGTCTGTCTATCTGTCAAAACTCTTTATCTCGGGAACGCGTAGAGGTGTCGAGTTGAAATTAAAACCATATAATACTCAGGTCTACATCTGTGAAAAAATCAAACTTCTATGTTAAGGTGGTTAAACCGAATCCCGGAGTAATGCACATCATAATATTGTTTTCCTTACTTTTGAATAAAATTGCGTTTTAAAGCAATTCGTGGAAATTGATTACTAACAGTAGGGTTCTTGCATTAAACTTATGTTATTTTATGCCTTACATTTTGATTAAATTCGATTACAACGTTAAATACGCTTTTAAGTTTGTTAATCGAATGCCATAAAAATGTAAATCATAAAATAATAGAATTTGAATCTAACCCTAGTAGCATTTTCCGTTGGCTTTCTTTCGCCAACGATTGGCAAACCGTTTGGTTATAGTTAGTTAGTTGGCCATCATAGAGTCAACATTAGCCCAATGATACTAATATTAGCAATATAGCCACCCGATAACTAACAATGGGCCAACCGCAACTTCTGCTACCGTTGGGTGAACAATGTTGGGATAAAGCATTGTTAACGACGTAGGCGCAATGTCGTAAGCCGTATAATTTTATTTGTATTAACATGACTATTTTATAAACTGTACGTATGAAATATTGAGCAATATAAATAGAAATAGGGACACATTTTTAAAGCACTTTTATCGTTTTATTTCGATGTATGATTTTGTTCAAGTCACAGAATGTACAATATTTTGCGGGGCAAATGCGGGGGTAGAAGGGATAAGCAAGCGTCACAGCGTCACGTTCTTTCTGTTACCATATTGAGTCATTTGGTGCTATTTCAACCCTGGGTTAGTTCTAAGTAATTACAACAAATTCTAATGTGTTTATATAATTAGTGATACATAATTATACATATTATGTGATTACATACAAATGCTTTTTTGTATCTAGTCATATGGGTTGTTTATGTAAAAGTTTCAAAAACTCACAACTAAATGGTGCTGATGGTAGTTAAATCGCGATATCGTTTTGTCACTGTCCAACTATGGGATGTCGAAGTCAAATAGTCACGGCATAAGTCACTATTGTATTAAAATCACAATGTAAGTTATTATTACCTGAGAGCTAGGAATAAATAACCCCGATTGACCTATTACGTAAACAATATTTGATCTATTAAGAGCAAGAAAGGCTAAAATTTCCAGATACAATTAAAAATCTATTGAACCCATTGTTGGGTAACCGTCAGTAACATACGTAGGCCCTACAATGCAAAGCAACCACTGGCCCAACTAAAAAATAGTGGCCAAACCTAACTGTTGGCCAACTAACGATAGCTATTTGGGCCAACCGTGCACCAACAATAAATGCTACTAGGGAAAATCCTTATTATTACTAATCAATTTCCGCTAATTGTTTTAAAACGCAATTTTTGCATTCTTTTTATTCAAAAGTAAGGAAAACAATATTATGATGTGCATTTTGCACCGGGATTCGGTGTAACCGCCTTAACGTAAAAAAAGATACTGCCGTTTACGCCGCAAAATCGCAAAATACGTGTATTTCGACACTCTAAGAGGAATCAAAATTTATAGGGAATTTTCCGTTGGTATAGAACTATGAAACTCGGCAAGTAATACAGTCTTATACTATAAGTATAGGGAAAAATCTTAAAACTATACATTACTAATTATAAAAAATATAGTCTTTAACGGAACCTTCGGTGGGTGAGTCCGACTCGCACTTGTCCGGTTATTTATGTTTTTGTTAATAAAAAATACTTTTATACTATGATCGGGATAGCGGTGGTAAGCAGTTTGTTTACATCAAGAATTCGCTATAACTTTAATTTAATTATATAATTTTAATAGATATTCTGTTATTATTTATTTTTTACAATGCTATTATATAAATAATAAAACATAAATAATCTAACTTAAAAACGTAACTAAGCAATCCTAAAAAATATAACAAGAGACATCAAATTATCTTTTAATCTTAATTGCCTGGCGAGGGTTAGAACAGACTTACTCGTGATTAATAGTGGTGCAAACGTTATTGCTAAAAAAAAACTTTTTGTCCTCAACATAGAGTAAGGTATATGCGAGTACTAGACAAACGGATTAATTAACCGTTACAAAAGAAAGTGCTTTCATTTTAGGTTTACAAAAGAAAAGTCTGAGTAAATGTGACATTGTCACTTTAATGCTCATATGTATTTACATAAAATGTAGTTTTTAAAACACCTGCTCAAACTATGTCTGTGTAAGTGTCTGTGTAGCGTGCCATAAAATGAATTTCGAACTCGTGATTTTTGTTTTTACTATCTACTGACGCCTTCTAGGGGAAACCGGCCACATCATTTAGTAAGCATGTAAACCTTTGTTTTACCAGATACTCTATAATAAGATAAGTATTTTCAAACTTTTATATTTTATTAATAAATATATTCTGTACGTTAAATTGTAAGAGATGTTTTAAAAATTCAAAACGATTTTAGACGTCATAATTTATATTATATTTTAACTATCTTAGAAATGATTATTAAAAGATTTTAGAAAGAGACATTGGTCTCTGTTGTACAGATTAGCACCAATCAGACTGCGTGTTCTTCAGTCGACCTGTATCTGTTTTGATATTATTTTCTTATTTCATGTAATTTTTTGCAGGTGTATTAAAAAACTTCGTTTGATACACGTGTGAAAGTATTGATATTTCTCGTCCCGACTGTTTTTTGCCTCGACTGCGTCTCGGCAAAAAAGTCAATCCTGACTCTAAATATCAACCTTTTCGCACTTGCATCAAAATGTACTATTTCAATGCAAGTGCTCGTAAAAACTCATTATATATGCATCAAAACTGATGGCAAAGTAATTTTTACCGCACTAGTGCTTTATTTTTATTTATTGAAAATTGTTGGCTATATTTCTTTGACTATCAACAATAAACTTTATGGAAATAAACTGCGCTGACGGTAGGACAGTATCAAGGCATGTGAGGTGGATGTCGCCCGACGATCTAAGCTGAACGCATCCTACGAAAGCATCAAAGTGAAGGCAGTTTATTTCCGTCAAGTTGACAAAATGCGTGCAGAGAAAAATAATGCCCGCCTAAAGTTCATTTGATGTACTAATTGTTAGTTTCTTTATTTATTTACACAGTCTCATTTGAGTAAATGAAAGACAGCGTAATGCCTTATACTTTTTAATACCCCTTTACTTAGGTTTACAGTTTAGAAATAATTATTATAGCACACCGTGCGTAAAATGACCACTTTACGCACGCTGCGCTTGCGTAAAGTCGGCATTTTCCGCACTTTTGCTATAAAATATTATACGAAACTCGTGCGAGAAACTTTTTCTCACCTTCGGCTCGTGCCGCAAACTCACACTCGTCAGAAAACGTTTCATCGCTCTCGTATCGTAATGTACTATTTAGAAATGTATTCTTGATAGGTGGTAGACCTGATGCCGGGCTCGAAATTGCCGGGCCTTATATAAAACACACTGGTGACGGGCAGCGGCGTCACTGGTGCAAGAGTTTCGGCACCAAGCTCACCAACCCGCCTGACCAGCGTGTGTGAGTATGGGCATTTCTTCCAGAAGGACCGCCAAAAGTGGACGAAACAGGCTGATGGATGGATGGATGGTATTCTTACATAGATAATAGTAGTTACTTCACAGCTCAATCGGTCTAATTTTTCTTATTTATTAGGCAAATAGATGATAAGACACACCGAGACTTTACTTTAATATTAAATGACACAAATTAAACGTATCTTCATAATCATAGCATATATTTACGAAAAAGTGCCAGAGGTGTCTCCGAGTGTGGACTGTCACTGAAACACTCGTACACCCACTTTCAACCAATAAATATTACATCCCAACATGATAAAATAATATCATGCAGCGCTCTATTTCGGGGCACAAGTAGGGTCATTTAGGTTTTCGTCTCAAGGTTTTCCATCACCGTTCAGCAAATGGTGAATATACAAATTTATTTGACGATAGAGTATTTTTATATAATTTTATTTTTTATTACTTACATTGCTTACAAACACTAAAATGTTGGTCCATTCGCGAAATAGTTATAGTGGTATTTTACTCCTTGGGAAGAGAAAAAAATACTGGCAGGCATAGCTCGAACGTTACATATAAGAAAAAAAAACTTTTATTAATAAGTAATTTTTTTCATTTTGTCAGAGCATGATGGTAAAAATTAATTGGTTTATGGATGGATGGTGGATAACGGTAAAAATGGAGAAAACCGAAGTAATAAGATATTTAAAAAAATGAAGCTTCCTAAGTATTACGTGTATTTATCACACTAATATTATAAATGCGAAATTTTGTGTGTGTGTGTGTTTGTTACTCTTTCACGCTGAAACGGCTGGACAGATTTTGATGAAATTTGGAATCGGTATAGCTTATACCTTAATTTAACACATAGGCTACTTTTTATCCCGGAAAAAAGCATGTCGTTAAACTGAATAACACGCGGGCGGAGCCGCGGGCAAAAGCTAGTAATGCGTATAATAATTGTGTCTCGTCAAAAATTTGTGTAACTTGATTTTTTTTCTAAAACAAGTCTTCTTAAATGCTAGTTTTACATGTCGGTCGTTACAAAGGAATATGAAAATTTTAACAAAAAGCGAAATATTGTTGGAACAAAGGTTCTGAAAAATGCCGTCATACTAAGGGTACTCATTCCTCGGGTTTAAAGAGGACCTCTTTAAAACTACGAAAGACGGGAGGGTTATTTCATACGCTATAAAAACGTGTAAAAGTCAGAAAAGTGTAATTTCATTTAAGATTTTCGAGTCCAGTGTTCTGAAATAATTGCTGTTTTTAATGTTAATGGGCACTAGATGCGAGAGCGCTTTCGTAGTTTCAAAGATAAGTGACATTTTGTTCTCGAGCAAAATTAATTCAGAATTCAGATGTGAAAAGCGCCACACGAAAGGGACCGCCCGGCGCGAGCCTTCCCTGAACATACATATAGGTACATACACTCACGCCTTTCACCCAGATTGATAGGCAGATCTACAGATTTCCATCTGCTACGATCCTGACACAGCTCTATCGCCTCTTCTTCATCCATTAATCTAGTCTCTGAGAACCTGAAAACTGTATGTAAAACATAATGACCTAATTTGAAATTTTTATATACAGTTGTGAAACAAATAACGTTTAAAAATACTATATTTTCGAAGTTTTTGTGATGGCATTGTATAGAATTGCTGTGAAAATTTCTTGTTTTTAGGTTTCCGTACCCAAAGGGTAACCAACGGGACCCTATTACTAAGGCTCCGCTGTCCGTCTGTCTGTCTGTCCGTCTGTCACCAGACTGTATCTCAAGAACCGTGATAGTTAGACTGTTAAAATTTTCACAAATGATGTATTCCTGTTGCCGCTATAACAAAAAATACTAAAACTGGCCAAGTGCGAGTCAGACCTGCGCACTCCCATACATACAACAGACATGATTTTTTTGCCGTTTTTATAGATAATGCATAAACCGTGATAGTTGGACAGTTGAAATTTTCACATATGATGTATTTCTGTTGCCGCTATAACAACAAATACTAAAACCGGCCAAGTACGAGTCAGACCTGCGCACTCCCATACAACAGACATGATTTTTTGCCGTTTTTATAGATAATGATACGGAACCCTTCGTGCGCGAGTCTGACTCGCACTTGGCCAGTTTATTTTTTATTTTTTGCCGTGTACTGTGATGGAAGTTATAGTAACACGTATTCTTTGAAAATTTTAACCAACTACCTATTACGGCTAAAACAGCTGTAGACCCTTGTAAAAGACGGACGTACTGTGCTAACGATACTTTCCGTACATCGGAAGTGATTCAAAACACTTTCGTGCAACTGTCAGGCAACATTTCGATTACCCTCAGTTTTACTCGAGCCTATTTTTGAACGCTGTGGGGTGAAATTCGCATCAATCTGAGTAAAATTCTCTCGTTATGAATTGGAACCCTATTCTTAGGCGATCGGATAATAGGTAAGTATGATTTTTAAGGTAATAAATAAATGTTTAACAAAAAGTAGTAATGGACTTCAAATGTTATACAAGACATTAATTAAAAAGTTTAAAATAATGATGTACTGACCGATAGTACCGAAATAATACTTTTGTCGACTTCTTTCTTCCTGATCTATCTAGAAGTCCTTTAATTCCTATCTAGAAGTCAGGGTATTCCCTATGGCATATTAACATAAAAATCAATGAAAAAAAATGAATAATAACCTAGCAGTAGTGTCCGTTTAATATTACTATCGATAATTCAAATTTCAGATTCAAATCTGCATCTGAATCGTTACAATAATAATGTTCTTAAACTAAAGCACTCACTTTGATAGCTAACTCTCTCTCTAGCATTCCCTTACAAACATCCATTGGATAACTGACTTCCACAAAAAATCACACTGTGGTCACAAAATAAATACATACAGAAGGCCAGCTCCAGAAAACCAGCGATTCTGGGCACACGCACACATAGACGCGTACGGACGAAGATCTCGGTAGACTCGTGCATTGGCGTTCGACAACTTTGATCGAGATCATTGTATGTACGCGTATATGTGCGCGTGCGCTCGGAATCGCTTGTCGTATATATTTATTTTGTGCTCTGGTGCTTCAGCGAGCAGGGAGCAGAACATCTCGAGTGCTCGCACGACGATGGGCAAGTACCGGTAAAGACTAGTGCGCAAAAATGGCACCGCTATTTAACAATTTATGGTTCTGCGGGCTGAGGACTTCTTTTTGTTCCGTTCCTGAGGTACCTTTCCGGGCAAAAACAGTTTTAGTGTTTCTAAAGTAGATCCGCACAATTGCAAATTAATCTTGTTCAAACTTTGCCCACTCAAATTCTTCTGAGATCAATTGACTCATCATTATTTATTGTTTTTCTTTTTTTTAAAATATATATCTTAAAAAAAGTTTTTGGGCTCGTTCCAGCACGAGGATAATATTTATCTTCATGTGGACACCAGACCATTGCATACGTTTCTCCAATCTTCCGTACAGTGGTCTCGAACGTCAACATGTGAAATCGGTAGAGTTGCCAACTAAAATCGTTATATTTGGAACAAAAATCGGTTTATGAAAAAAAAAACAATATTTAATCAAATATCTTATTTATTCATAACTTCTAGACCTATCAAACAATATTCAAACTTATAACAGTACCTTTATAGTTAGTTACTATTTATACCAACAAAGAACAAACCATAATGAAATCGAATCAACAATCAAAAAATGCGTATCATTACTATAGGGCCGATTCTGAAGGCTTGGATTTTAGTTTTAGTGCTGTCAAAACTAAAGTTGTTTCATTGTAAAATAGTCCTTAAATGTTAGGAACAGAATCTAAATTACTTTGGAAAAATAAAAGTTTTGACAGCTCTAAAACTATAATTAAAGCCTTCAAAATCGGCTTCATTATGTAACATATTCGATAACTTCAATCTAATTAATGTTTATAAAGTGTAAGGGTCATTAACTGGGAGAACTTTTCACTTCTAATATAGGTTCCTGTAATAAAATAAATGAAAAAATAAAATCTGAGTTCTCATTTATAATCGCAAATAAATTTGAAATAGGTAAGTTTTTGTACATACTCGCAAGGGCAAAAAATCTTTTAAAATTTTAAAAAGCTTCATTGTGTCGCAGCGGAAACCACCGACTAACTGCGGTAAACTATTTTTTTATTGTTTTAACGGCTCTGGATACAAGTCTTTTTTGGGCTATAGTAGACTGATCCGTCTACGAGACTGATCAGAATATGTGTTGCCAACATATTGAAAACTGTTGAAAATCGGTAAAAATATCGGGAGATTATTAAAAAATTATCAGAAATCGCAGAAAAATCGTTCTATTTCGGTAGGTCAGGCACCATATCGGTAGAAATACCGAAACATCGGTATGTTCTAGACTACCGTCTACTAGAGCTACAGTGTACAGTGCCCGGATAGCCGCGGCACGGCGGTGAGGGGTGCTGCAGACTACTGCACCGTTACATAACACAAATCCTAGTCGCTGGAAGGCGGCATTTGTCACCTTCTCGACGACGTGCTGACGGGAGGTTAGTTGTGGGTCAAACACAACACCGAGATCGTGCACACCTGCATGACTCTGGCGATGCAGTAATAGGGGTATTATAGGAATAGGAGTATTGTCTTGTGCTGCAATCTACAATGCAACGGCGCAGGTGAACGAGAGAAGCTCATTATTTCGCCTTTATTTCACGCATGGCATTTAATGGAATTATAATTATTACCTTTGTTATGTTTTAGGTTAAGTTTTTCTTTTTTTGTGTTAAAATAATGTTAATATTATATAATATAATGTAAGTTAAACACGTTATAGTACAATAAGATACAAGTGAGCTGCGTTGGACATTACAGTCGAGATGGGTTTGCAGCCCGAGCCGAAGGCGAGGGCGTATGGAGCCGAGAGTGTAATGTCTAATGCTCAAGTGTTTCATACGACATTTTTAAACACACTTGTGAGGTAAAATTATAAAATTTCACTGTCCTATTTTTTCACATAATCAAAACCACAGGTAGACATTGTCAATTTTCTATGAAAAATGGCGGCGGAGATTTTGTTTTTGCGCAGATGGAAGTAGAGGCACTGACGCACCCACCAAACAGGCAAATATTAAATACATATTAACAAACTGAATATTTATGTATTAACAACAAAATTTTGTTAATTTATTGATAAAAACAAATAAATTGATAAAATGAAATGATGATTTATTATATTTTAACTGAGACAGTTTATTTATTCGTAAAGACTTTACTGTTTCGCAGACATCAAAATTCTTTGCTAAGATTAAAAAATATACTTAATGTAAAAACACTAGTGTGTTAATGTAGAGCAAAAAGCACGCGTGTTTAATATTCTGCATTATGATTATGACCCTTAAAAAGCTGCCATAAGGGCCACTTTATAAGCAAGTGTGTTGAAAAATAAATAAATGTATGCCTAACTCCGCCCATGCGGACACGCCTAACTGAAAATAGCAATTCATTAATGATGCAATTCAGAACTGTTTCTGCTACGCGACTCTGTAACCACCCTTTGATACTTGAAATAATGATGGAGTTTTGAAAATACAACGTCACTTCATGATCTCCTACGTGATGTCAGAGGCTATATCTGGGAATAAACTTTAAAGTTCGTTTCACCGACAATTATTACGTAATTTACATTCCTAACTAAACAGACTCAAAAAGTCAGGTATCGACAAATCGATGGAAACACTTTTCTCGTTAGTATTAACAGGAACTCTACCGCTGCACTTTGCAAACCGAAGTGTTGTTAGTTAAACGTAAGCCGGTATACTCGTTCTACCCACATCAAAAAGTGCTTAAACAGCACTTAAGTAAGTACCTAAACAACTAAGTAGCGGTTGGACATTCCAGAGTCTCTGTCACCTTCCCTGGATTAGATACACTTTCGTTTAGACCACATTAAAGACAAAGAAGTTACCCTATATTAGATAGGGGCTTTGCGACCTATTTTATTCAAATACCAGTCTTAAAGGATAAGTTTTAAGATCTAAAATAGGCTGTTCTTTGATGGTGTAAAGGCGACAAATATGGGTTACTTTACATATAGTGGCAACCGCAGCCCGCATAGTAGTGTATGCCTGGTTATTCCTTTTTAAGATACAACTTAAAGGCCGTTATGGTACAAAACAGAAGGTTCTCATTAGGCCTTTGTACATGTAACATTTTTAATAATATATATTCTGCCCCAACTTTATACAGTTATAAATACTGTTTTTCAGGAAAAAAACACTTCCCGAACATATTTGTAAATAAAACAGAGTGAGGATAAATGAATCCCACCAAAAACATAAATGTGAAATGAGAGCCAAGTTAATGCCTTGTTTGTTGACTTCAACGACAAACGAGTTCACATCTAAATGCGTCAGTTCTGAAATTTATTCATTGAAAATTACATAAAATCATAAAAATTTACTATTTATCCAACTATCTGTACCTATCTGGATATAAAATTTGAACTTTCTGGGTCACCTGGAACTGGGTTAGAGTTTTTATCTATAGGTGAGTCAGTGATAAATTTGTCGAATTTTGGACGTTAATATCTAAATGCCTGTTTGAGGTGTGTTTATTAAATTGGGAGCACATAAATATGTATCTCGCAAGTCTCAATATATGAGCCAAATTTGTGAAATAGTATTTGAGTTATGAGGGGGTCAAAAGTGGCTCCAAATGGTTCGTGTAATATTACACACGGTACGGTACCACTCGCCATTCTGTTAGCTAGAACTTGGCTTGATACGCTGCCGCGTGTCTAGATAGATAAATCTTGCATTCAAAAAAACTTAAACATGGACAATTTCTTTGTAACCTGCAATGCCTTTTTTCTCAATAAACTTATCATAAAATAAAATGAAATATTTCACAACGAACCGCTTACATATTTTATACTATTTTTCCTCGACATTTATTATGTCTCATGCACTATCACAAGCCAGTCTAATTTGTATCCAAGATAACAGATCTAAGCCAGGATATGCTATAAGCTTTTACTATTGTCTTATTGATAATGATAATTTAGGCGCTAATGAAAGAAATAAACATATCTGAAAAAGAACATGTCCGAGTAGTGCGGTGAGTCAAGAATATTGTTAATTATTGTTATCAAGTTTACTGTTTTTTGTGAATAAAATCATTTAAATAAGGTGACTTTTATTTATGCATCCATATTCATACTGAAGATTCGGTAAGTAGTCAAGGTTCAATAACCCTTTTTGGGAATTCCGAAAATTACTATTTTACCTCTTCCTACAAACGCAAGCTCAGCCCCGAGTCAACTACCATGGAAGACCAATAATATATTTATATTTTATATTGCGACTGTAGAAATAGTACATTACGATACGAGTCGAGAAAAAGTTTCTCGCACGAGTATCGTATAATATTTTATAGCACAAGTGCGGAAAATGCCGACTTTACGCAAGCGCAGCGTGCGTAAAGCGGTCATTTTATGCACGGTGTGCTATAAAAAGTATTGTCGATCCGTCATACCGACATACGGGCGAGTTTAGAGAGAGCGTCGTTCGTGAAACCTGAAGCTATTTCACGGACGACGCTCCTCGATACTCGCCCGTATGTCAGTGCGTTAGGGTTCACGCATTTTTGTTTGGAACTCAATTATTTCCCAAACTAAGGGTGTCCGCAGGTATGACTCTCGGGAAAAGTGGTTCGGTAGGGTCAGTAGAATATGTGGTTTCATTTGATGGTAGCAGTCTATTTACACCCGGTATATTTAGAGAAATCCTGATTCACTCCGCAGACGTATAATATTTAGTAAAAAATTATATGTCTGTGGATTCACTCACTCACTGGCTGACTCATCAACGCCCAGAGAGTGTATTTTTGAATCATTCGAATTTCAATTCGCATACGAATCCGCATGATACAATACTAATTTTAAGTTTTCGTATGCGAATCATGCGGATTCATATGCGAATTGAAATTCGAATGATTCAAAAATACACTCCCAGCCCGAACCCTTAGACCAAGAAAGCTGAAATTTTTAACAGAGGTTTTTTTTGTAATGTAGACCAGGAATAAGGCCGGATCTTTTGAAATTCCCACGGGATCGGAAGAAACGGGATCCATGCGAGCAGCCCCGGGGCGTCCGCTAGGAATAATATAAATACATGAAATTATTAATATAAAAATAAAAAAACCGGCCAAGTGCGTGTCGGGCTACGCGCAATGTTAGATTCCGTAGTTGCCCGGTACATATAAGTTGGTATACTAATACAGACCACGCCAAACTTCTGGTCCCATGAATTATAGGGGGCCAAAAGTTTGGCGCGACCTGTACTCGTAAACCTGTAAAGCCTACTTAGCTGTAATAGATTTCCTTTTAAATTCATAATGATAAATACTACTTCTGTGAGTTTTTTCACATTTCTATAAACAACCGCTTAACCGGACGGGAGGGGTGTTTCACTTTAAAGCTTAATATAAATCGAAAAATGGTTTTCACAGACACCCACGATATTTTTGAACGGCCTATCAAACGATACCCCACACTATGGGATAAACGAGAAAAAAAAATCATCTCCAGTTTACTTGTACGAGAGGTAACCTTAAAAAAAAAAACAATATTTTATTTAACCTTTTTGTTGGCGTGATAAATATTTATATCCATGCCAAATTACAGCTTTCTAGTACTGAAAGTCTCTGCGCTAAGCCGCGGGCAGACGAACAGACGGACAGACGGACATGGCGAAACTAAGGATTCCTTGTCGGACTACGGAACCCTAAAGACGCTTTTCCGTTAGCACGAGTATATTTTAAACAGTCATCATTGTTTTGTTTACTTCATAAGCTTGGACGGACAAATATATTGAACTTAAAAAAACAGCCTTCATTTTGCTTTTTTTTTGATACAGTGAACTTCTGTCACGTAGTGGGCTATGGTCTTGAAAAGGGCTTTTCTAATAAAATTATTTTTTGCGAATCGTTTCTATTGTAGTTTTGAAATAATACAGTTTCAAAATCTTTTTTTTTATGTCTACGTCGTCTTAAGACGGTCGTCTTAACACGGTCGCCTAAAGCCTTTAAAAGCAAACAAGGTTGTTATTTAATATTTTTTATGAAACCAATTCCAACTTAAATTATTTTCAGGTTGAAAAGATCTGACGTGTGACATGAAAAACGCTTTATTAAAAGTTAAATTACAATTCCTGCGGTAAACAAAAGCTTTGTCGACATATTTCGCTAAGCTGACAAAAAAGATTACATTGTTAACTTTTTAGACTTCCAACATAAAACGGCTACTCGAACTGAGGTTAATTTTTAAACTGGAATGCTAAATAAATGTTTAAATAACGTGTTTTGTTTTCGTTTGCTGACTCTATGCCCACGTCATCATAGGATGGTACATTTTTCACCGACGGAAGAAAAGGACCAATTGATAACTGAACGGATTAATTTTAACGGCTCGTGATGAAACTTGTGCGGCATCTTGAATTATCTTGATCTATAATGCTTATAATTAATTATAATACTAGAGTACTACCTTTTGTCCACGGCTTCCCTCGCGTGGAAGTGTCTTTCAATCAACCTATCTATTACATCTATTAATTGACAGTTTTTGGCTTGGCGGTTATTTTATAAACAACATTTATTTTGACCAGGGCCACTATGATGAAAATAAAAAAAACCGTACCCAAATCCGTTGAGTATTTGTTGAGTTTATGATGTCACTTGTGCTATAAAATATTATACGATACTCGTGCGAGAAACTTTTTTCATCGCTCTCAATGTACTATTATAGCAAAAGTGCGGAAAATGCCGACTTTACGCAAGCGCAGCGTGCGTAAAGTGGTCATTTTACGCACGGTGTGCTATAAAAATATTTTCTTTGGCTGTCATACAATTTATATCATGAATTCAACATACCGGGAGGTATTCTAAAGACCGTCTGCTTTTGTATCTGATGCATGGCTCCGTAGCTCAGAGATTTAACAATGGCCTGCGATTTCTTTGAAAAGAAAATCTTTGTGAAAAATTTCCTGTAGGAAAGAGGTTTACTGTACTACACAGTAGTGCCTCAAGGTTTCGCTCAAAGGTCGATTTCTTTACGTAATGGTATTTCCTAGATACAATTTGTGTAAGTTTTTGTGCCTTCTTGCACAGTTGAATAAGTGAGTCCTATCTGTAATGACAAGTTTATGATGTCAACGTACTCTTACTCTTCGAGGACTTGCTACATGTGCTGTTGGAGTGTGCGCGGAACGAGGCCTGCATGCGAAAAATATACAACAACTCAATGTTCGATGAGGTGGGAGGATGGGAGGATGCAATTCCATCTTGGCTAACGCAGGGTCAGATGAGGCTAAGTCTTTGTATAAACTGGTTAAGATAGCACTAAAGAATAGATGTTAAGTTAGATATAAGTATTTTGTTGTCCCCACGAGGGCGACATGGTCACAAAGTGTACCAAGCCCCCAATAAGAAAAAAGATTTGCCGTTTGACCTGATTGATAATTTATTTTGCTTCTTTTAGATTTATCTCATGTATTTAACCTTTTGTTGGGTTAAAAACGACAATCCGAGTGAAATTTTTCTGCTTCAGGAGTTAAGACTTTTATAAATAAACAAAATGACATATAAGTTTATTGGAGAATAGGTAAAGTACACATATATAAATTACAATTACTATAAGATACACTCCGCAAAAATTAAGTTTACATATTTTCCAGGGGTCCCCAAACTCCGTTAGGGAGGAATGTTGGGGTACCAAAAGACAATTTTATATTCAAATTACATTGCGTTAATAAACCAGTACGTGCTCGTAATTAATTTAATAATTTAATTTAATTTAACAATTTTTTTTAGTAATTATTTATTTATTTATTTAAACAAACATGAAATGCAACTTAACAAGAAGGTATATCAGAAACCGTTAGAGGTTTTTATGTACACCCAGTAATAAAAAAATACAAAATAACTTACAATCAAAAGATAACTAATATAAACACAAGATTTATAAATACCAAGTATTTCTTCAGTATCCTCATAGGCCAATGTTTTCAACCAATCTGATATTTTCACTTTAGTTTCAGAAAGACAACATATTTTAATGTTACAGTGTTTCAGGAATTTGTTGTAGATGCGGGAACTTGTACATTTTCCGAACTTGCTACCAAAAACTGTATTTGTCCTCGATCCTGGCATTCTAAAACTCGCTTATTGAGCAGTTACTTGTACAGGTCTGATGCTAAGAAATGGCTATATTGTGACATAAACGTATCGTCAAGATATGAGTCCCCGATATATATTTCCTTACACAAAATTTACGTGAAGTATTATAGTTAAAATAAATGAGGAGATAAACAATTTATTTAATTTGCGTGGGTTTGTTCCTTTGGGAAAGCTGTCCAGTACGATCAGTAGAGAATGTGGTCCATGGTAAAGATAAAAGCAGTCTATTTACACCTGGTAAACTCACTTTTGTTTCAAGAAAACGGAATATATTGATAAAAAGTTCCAGTATTTCAATTTTAAGATAAAGATAGCTCTTTAACAGCTGAAAAATAACAAGGTGCCGGGCGAGGACGGCATCACAACTGAACTCCTGAAAGCTGGAGGTTACCCTATACTCGGACAGCTACAGGACCTCTTTAATGCCGTCATTCGTACAGGTACTACGCCAAAGGAATGGAGCAAGAGCCTGGTCATGTTGTTCTTCAAAAAAGGGGACAAAATACTACTTGGGAACTATAGACCAATTACGCTCCTGAGCCACACCTACAAGCTGCTCTCAAGAGTTATCACGAATCGTCTCACCCAACGATTCGACGACTTACAACCTCCAGAGCAGGCTGGGTTTCGAAATGGCTACAGCACCGTGGACCACATTCACACGCTAAGGCAGGTTATACAGAAAACTCAAGAGTATAATCAGCCCTTATGTCTAGTGTTTGTGGACTCCGAGAAACCCTTCGACTCCATCGAAACTTGATCTGTTCTGCAGTTCTTGCAGCGATGCCAAGTTGACTGGCGTTGTGTGGAGATGCTGAAATATCTGTATGACTCCGCTACGATGTCCGTCGAAGTACAGGGTGTATAAACAAGACCGATACATATTCAGCGCGGTGTGAGACAGGGAGATGGTATTTTCCCAAAACTGTTTACCGCCGCGTTGGAGGACGTCTGATCCACCGATTCAAGGTCGCTCAGCGAGCTATGGAGCGGGCTATGCTTGGGGTATCTCTGATGAATAGAATCCGAAATGAGTAGATCGAAAGTAACCGACATAGACTGCAGAATCAGTAAGTTGAAGTGGCAGTGGGCAGGCCATATTTTTCACCAACATGACGGCCGTTGGGGCCGAGAGGCTTTAGAATGGAGACCAATTACAGCAAAGTGTAGTGTAGGCTGACCTCGTGACCGCTGGACCGACGACCTGAAAGACGTTTTGGGTGGTGGCTGGATAAGAAGGGCGGGGGACCGACATGAGTGGCGAAATTTGGGAGAGGTGAGCAGTGGATGAACGAAGTGTATGGATGTATGGATGATTTCCAGATTAAGTGTCATAAGCGCAAGTTGTTGTGTTTAAGTAGAATCAACAAAAGTTATTGACGTGAAAACTTATAAGTCTCTGTAGATTGTTATCAAGTCTTAAATGACACTTGTCTAAGTTTGAATAAAATTAAGCTCTTTTAACAAAGTCCAGAATGCAGACACATAAAATTTATCATGCACATTCTACACGAAGAAAAATGCTAATAAATCTAGCTACTTAACTAAGCTATAAAAGACAAATAAAAAACTTTTAATTATTTCAGCTCAAATTCTCGGGTATATCCTAATCAAGTATTTCTCGCTTTAAGGGTCATGAAAAACTTTGCGGTGAATTCACAAAGAGCTTAAATATCTGACGGAATACAAACAGATCGTTCACAGTGTGTGTTATTTTCCAAACGGAATTAATAAAGACGTGTATTTTGCACACTGTGAGTTGATGTTGAAGTGCGAAGCGTTAAGCGGTGCGGCACAATTTCCGTATTCCTTTGTATTCAGAGAAATCTGTCCTGCTCCAACGCTTTAATTTTATATTTGTCTTTCTTGCTCAGTGTAAAACTCGCGATTCTGGGGTGTTTTTATTATTAATTATTATGGATGGATTTTCCAGTATTAATATTATAACGGACTTTAGTGCAGAAAATCAATAACTCCTACCAGAAAACTGATTTTTTTATGATGGTTTTTAACGTGCACTATGGTCACAGTGTAGAAACATATTTTTCAATGCAAGTGCTCGTAACGTTCTGTTTTATATGCATCTAATCCGTTGTCAAAGACAACTTTACCACACGATTGTTTAATGTTTTCATTTTTATTTTAGTTTTTTTTTAGATTTGTTCCCCTACGTAGTGGGAAGGCAAACGGAACTTCGCTCATGCAGCCATGTCTGAGGTATGTTTTATTTTTTTAATTTATCGATAACAATTGCCAGTCTTATCTTGTGAACCATAGATATACTTGACAGAAATGAGCTGGGTACATAGCATAGTAGACCATATCGAGCTTCGAAAGCTCGATATACACTGTCCGTCCCTCTTTAGGTGGAACAAAGTTGTTGAAATTATTGTAATGTTTTAAGCTCGACTCTGTTACCACAATTTAAAAATTCATATAGTTGTCCAACGGAAGCACTCAAACAGAGCGGGGCGAGACGCCGGAGGTGAGCTCTTTGGAGCTCGGTGGCTTACCTCCCGCGTCTCACTCCGCAAACCTCGCACAAGTCCGCACAACTGCTCTGTCTGAGCGCGTTAGACAACTGTATGGATTTTTAAACTGTGATATTGCTTCGCTGTTCCTTTGTTTCTGCGCGACACAGCTCCCAACACAGCGCCACATCTTATTTGTGCACGTTGACAAAATTGGAACTAAAGGCGAATTTGTGATTTACGTTACTGAATAGCATTTATTTACAATATTTATATGGAAAAACACAAAATATATACGAGTATATATATTTACAATTTTCGATATATTTCGGCCCACGGTATGGGACCGTCATCAGCCGAATGAATAGCATTTAGTGACACAAATAATACCACAAGAGTAACAAAGTTGGTATCCTAAAACATATGATTTTAATGTGTTTTGCGCATTTTAACTTTATTTTTCTGACAAAATGTCTTACCAAATTCTCCACTATAGCGCTTGCGGTACTGTTTTTCGGGAGTGCTTTGCAAAGGTTAAAAGGAAAGTAAATACAAAGAAAATGTCTAAACTTAAGTGAATAACACTTAAAGTTTCAAGTTTAAAGTTCAAAGTTTCAAGTAAAATGAAACGATTTTTAAACTCCAAATCTGGGATACAAAATGATTCTACACTTATTAAATATAAAACAAATTACATAAGGCTTTTCAAAAAAATTGTAAGACATGCCAAACAAGAAACTGTGCGTACGGAAATAACTAATGCCAAAGAATCCTCAAAGTGTATATGGAAGGTCGTCAATAAACATAGAAACAAATCAAGTGGTCGCTTGAGAGAAAAACTATTACTTAAGGATAATGATAAAATTGTTCACAATCCTATTGACATTGTTAATATTTTTTCTGATACATTTAATCAAAACCCTGCACTAACTAATAAATATATTGACTCGTCAACTCAATTGCTAACAGAAAACATAGATAGAGTAGAAAATAATATGCACTTTCGCCCTACAACTCCCTTGGAAATTACTAAAATCGTTAAAGCCATGGAAACAAAGAAGTCTTGCGGTTATGATGAAATACCTGTAACTGTTATAAAAAGTAACATTGACATTCTGGCAGAACCACTTTCAAATTTCTTTAATGCGTGCTTAAGCATCATCGAGCTCGATATGGTTTGCTATGCTAGACTAGTGTTTCAGTTTGATGCGTTCGTAGGCAGATGAAATGAAAACTGTTTAGACGACATTTTGCGTAGGTAGTAACTTTACAAATTGAAAATTCTGATGAAACTTAATCAACCATTTAGTGCCTGATTTTTACTTTTTAATTTCTTTTGATAATATATATAAGGTGACTTTAATTTATGCAGCCAAACTCTTATTAGAGGCTTGGTAAGTGATCAGTATCACGGATCGATAACAGTTTTTGCTAATTTAGCAAAATAAAATCTTGACGTCTCATCGTAATTGACTCGGGGCTGGGCTTGCGTTTGTAAGGAATACGAAATTAATAATTATCGAATTTCATAAAAAAGGTCATTTGATCGTATTACTGAGCACTTACAGAGTCTTCAGTAACAATTTGGCTAAACAAATTAAAGTCACCTTATACAGGTTGTAAATGCAAAGTCAAGAATCCCTTTAGGGTAAGAAAGTATACACGATTCTGATGTCATTACGAGAAAAAAATAAATACCTTGAATTTTCACGAAAAATTCCATCATTTTTCTAAGCTATGGCTACGCAGCTCACCGGCCGCCCCACACACCTAATTGCACCCCGCAACCCGCACCCCTCATCCGAGTGGCCAGCGGCCGTGAGGGTATCCACGCGATTAGTGTATTTTGAGTAAAGAAAATCGTCTTATTATGAGGTACTGGTACTTTATTTAGAGATCCCAGTATTTAAAATAATATCTTTACCGGTCATACTAACATACCCTTAAAGGATTCTTGCCTTTGCTTTTACACCCGGTATATGTAACAAGGAGGATCTGGTTAAAATAAACTTCTTGGTAGGTAACCTCATTTAATCGTAATATGAATAAGAACTTTTTGATTATAAAGCCAAAAGACAAAAAGTTTGAAGTTCTCAAAATGATACTGGCCACTTGCATTCTCTGTATAATATTTAAGAAAAATACAATGTTATCGATCGGTCTTCCTCATGTCTTCCTATTGTTAACAACATTCTTTGTACCTAAAGAATAGACAATATCGGGCAGCCATTGCTGTTTACATTATAATGCAGAATAAGCTGGCGGAGTCGAATTCATGTTATGTATGACTGAAAGCAGCCTTCGAACGCATCAAACTGAAAGCAGCTTAATTCCGTCAAGTCGGCAACTTGCGTGGAAAGAAAAAGAAAAAGAATGCCCGCCTGAAGTTCATTTGGAGTATGTATTTATTGTTTCTCTGTTTATTTAATTTCGAATCTCGGCTGTGAAAATTATTTTCTTAAAAATCGAATGATGCAGTATTAGTTTTATAGAAGGCCCTCCCGGAATTCCTTTGAGCATTTTTCTATATTCTCAAAAGTTATATTAACCCTATAAATAAACATAATTTCTAAACGTTCTTAGCAGAGATGCTACATTGTATTAGTAATCTAATTGCCTTTAAAGTTTGTAGGTTTTACTAATTGTTTTTATTTTTTGTCTATGTGAGGAAACATTGTTGGTTTGATTAATTTCTTCGTTTAAAACATGACGTAACTTTAATCAATAAAATAACTTTAATAACTTAATACAATGTAGCATCTCTGCTGACAACGTTTAGAAATTAATTTGAAATATTTGTACAAATCTTTTACTTGATAAAAAGTTACTAAATATACGTATTTATATTTTTAAAGCAAGAAAATATATTTATACATTTTAATTTATTTAAATTTATTAATTATTTATACATTTTAAATATATATTTATATTTATAAAAATATTATTTTAAGATTATTCTAACGATGATAATAATTACATTACAACTTTTAAAAATTAATTCTTTATTCATCTGGTTTGCATTATATAAGGGTCCTACAATACAAAGTGAAAAAAAAAATTAACAGATGATAGAGTATCCCTAATAGACTACATTCCACAGAAAACGGAAATTTTGCGCGTACTTGTTTTACCTTTCCATAGAAATTTAGTCAGCTGATTGAACCACTTTGTAATGGGAATTGAAAAATTAATCGAGCAAAAGTTTTTTTCTTCTTCTGGGATTTGATCAATTATTAACGATACATGATCTACCCTAGGATTATTTTCACTTATTATTGTAGGACCTTATATAACTGGTATTGACATTTTCCTAACGCGTAAAACATACACCAAATAACTTCGTCTGGCCATTTCTTCTATTCAAATACAAACGTCAACCTTTAAAATTATCTGTGTGACGATCGTCACAGGTAGGTAATATCAAGATAAACGCTAAAAATGAGTAGTTATAACTATAATTATATGGGTTTGATTGGAAAACCAGTAAGACAAGCAACAATAATAAAAACTTTACGGGCAGTTTGGTGACCCTAATTTTTCCCTTCAATTTTATTTTTTATTTTTGTCGTTGTTGTCATATTTATTTATTTATTATTATTCTGTATATTTTTTTACACTATTATTTTGTTTGAATAGAAATGTAAATATGGTATATACATATATATATTTCTTTACAACCAAAATTTCTTTTCTGTGTTTTTTCACTAGTACATAAGAAAAAAAATACTTTTTTTATTTTTATTATATTTAAAATATAATCTTCTTTTAAAAAAAGAAATCCGCATTAAGATCTGATTACTACTTTCAGAGATATAGCCAAATACAAAATTGACGGGGCAAAATTGGCGGGAAACAAAAATGCTCATAAACATCGTTGAGCTAATCGCTTTTCCACAAAGTCGCGATTGGCTTCGCTATATCACGCGTTAGGACACAACCTTATACCAGCATCGTAAACTGAAGGTTTACTCAGGACAAGTACCTGTGTTTAAGATCTAATAAAGTTGCGAGCCTTAATCAAACATGAATAAGGGCTTCGTTCTGAAGGACCACAGACCTTTTTGATAGGTTCGTACCTTTTTTGTATTTATCACGTACGCAAAAGGCTGGTGGAAGATGAATTGAATATAAACGTCTTCGGATGTAAGTATTATTAGCGTACGTGCTTATGCACAAGTGGAAGGTAAAGCTCGACTGGGCCGCCCTAGAAGGAGGTATGCCGACCAAATAGGTGACATACTAAACAAGGGCAAAGTAAAAAGTACCCAGATAGAAGAGCTTGTATGACTAGATTGATGGATGTGGAAGCAAAAGATTTGTGTCGGTATCGTAGCAGATGGAAATCTGTAGTCTGTAGTCCTTTGGGAGACAGGCGTGAGTATATGTATGTATGTATAATGTCGTTGAAATTTTTTTTTAGATCTGCATTTACGATCTTAGAGTATACGAGCATTAGATACGAGCAAGAAACACCAGACTAGAGCGCTGACTCCTTTTCAGAATGCCAAGAAAAAAATTTAACCCTTGAATACCTTACCTTTCATGATTAACTGAGATAGAGATAACAAAGAGCCTAAAATTTGATGTGTAATAAAGACAGAAGTACGACCAAAGTAAAGGTAATTTATTTTAGCGGCCAAATTTCAATAGAAGTTATCACTGCAGTCCGATCAAAAGCTTTACTTCTTGAACATGAATCTATGCTGCCAGTACTAGTTCCATTATTATAAAATATCATTGGTGCCATCTAGTAAGCACATGAGAAACCTAAGCCATCATTCATTTTGAATCCCCATTTCACAAACCAGTTTACTCTCGAAGTCGCAGCGAGAAAACATACTAAGGGTTGGTATGAGCGACTTAGTTCACGATAATCCCTCAAACTTGTGTGTGATCACGGGCCTTTTATATTAGCACTTAAATCGGAATTTCTTTAGGGTTAGCCGGTCAAGGACTTTATCAATGAATATACATACAGGATGGCCCGTTTATAGAAGTCAAATGTATTTTATTGATAGATTTAATTGTGTCGGGCCATATAAAATAAATTAGTTTAGCAAAACTGTATAGTTAAGAAGTTGGGTTTTGTTTGTACTCTATTGAAATCCTCTATTTACACATAACCACTTTAATGTAAGCGATGTCGCTTGGATTGAAATTGAATTTGGCATGGCAATAATCTAGCTATTCCTGTAGCTAATGTATGACAACAATAACTATACAAAACTGGTCAAGTGCGAGTCAGACTCCGTGGTTCGTAATTCGACAGTTTTGGGAACAGTCAGGAAGAAGGTATTTAAAATCTTGCCCATAACTGTTTATGATAACTAAAAAAAGAGTTGATTGTACCACAAAAAAGAGACTCAAATATTTTTATACCCTACTCGAAATAAGACTCGTGGATGAAAAATTCAATTTTGTTTTTTTACTATCGTGAATTTCTCACCTGCTATATTTTTCCTGTAATCTTTACGTAATCCCAAATTACCATGATTTTTTTCAAATTTTTCAGTTCATTAGTTTCGGAACTAAGGGAATAATAATGCATTTTTTGTGGTTTTTCAAATATTTTTCGAAATCGGTGCCAGTAAATATACATAGTAAAAGTATTTAAATTTACAATCATCTCCATATTGTATTTTTAAGAATTAATTTTTAATTTTTCTTACTTTTGTATTAAAAATATTTTAACAATTTTCAATTTTTTTTGTACCCTGTTATGAAGGCAAGTGAATGCTATTTTTGTGGCAAATTTCAAGTCTTTATCATTAGCGGTGCTAAAGTTATGAGGCTGTGACATACGGACGGACGGACGGACGGACAACGAAGTCTCACCATAAAGGTTCCTTTTGTACCTTTTAGGTACTGCGGAACCCTAAAAACCGGTCCAGTGCGTGTCGGGCCACGCGCAGTGTAGGGTTCCGTAGTTGCCTGTTAAATTTTCTAAGTTGGTCTACTCATACACGTCGCGCCAAACTTCTAGTCCCATACATTTAGAAGAACGGCCTATACATTGTCGTGTTTAGAGGGGGCTAAAAGTTTGGCGCGACCTGTACTCGTAAACCTGTAAATCCTTCTTAGTTGTGATGTTTGTCCTTTTAAATTCATTACATACTACTTCTGTGAATTTTTTCACGTATCTACCTAAAACAACCATTTAGCTGGCGGGGGGGGGGAGACTTGACTCTAACAAAAATTAGCGCATTAAAGCTTAATATTTCGCCAACGGATCCCTAAATCGAAAAATGTTTATGACACACTCACAAGTTTTTTAAAACGACCTATCCAACGATACCCTACACTTTGAAATAGACTACATATGAGATAGATATTAAGATTTTGTTTTGCCATTTTGTCGGATTATCGTCGTAATTAATATTTATATCCATGCCAAATTACAGCTTTCTAGTACTAATAGTCTAATAGCTAAACCACAGACAGACGGACAGACAGATGGACATGGCGAAACTATAAGGGTTTATTTTCGGACTACGGAACCCTAAAAGTACAAATGTCTTCTATATTTTTTATTGTTTTATACTTTGCCGTGTCCTAGTCTCGACCGTGAATTTATTTTGTCTTGGTCTCAGTCTCGGCCTAGACCAAAAATCCAATCCTTGTCCAAGCAAAAAGTATTAGAGCCTACGTACCTAACCATTTATTGGTGTTTAACTTTTGAGTTTTCAGGTTATAATGCATACGTCTTGAAAACTGACTATTATGTAAGAATGATATGTTTTTCTTTTTACAAAAAGACGTCAGAATATAAACATATTGTCACCACAACATGAGTAACAAGGTAGCATGTTAAGAAGGGGGGTTATTCCGATTTGCCTCCTTTCCACTTCATTCTAGATCCTAAAATTGTAAAAAATGTATTGGTATACAGGCTGTTAGGAAAGTACTTCGTTCCTTTGAACCACGTGTGTATAACAATGTTTTAAAAAATAAAATATTTTTCAAAAGCTTTTATTATGTGTTGAACCCTAGTTCAGAACGCAATAGATAGATAAAGAAAGTTGTTAGACAATTTAAAAAAAAACGCCGCGTAAGAGAAAGGAATAATAATTAAATTTTATAATTCAAAATAAAATAAACAAATGAAAAAATATATATATTGTTTTTTTAAGTATAAAAAACTTACTTTGTTATTCCTATAGCACACGTTGAAAGGAACGGAGAAAGAAAAAATACTTATTTCTCTATTAGCTTTTATTTTTCTATATATTTCGGCCAATTATTACCAAAATTTTCTTACATCCAATAAAACTGCAAAGATATACTAAGAATACTTTTTTATTTGAGTTATATTATGTTTTATATATTACAAATAAAACTTTTATCGTAATAAACGTCATAAAAATGTCATATAAAACAGCTGTCATATTTTAAATCCATTAGGGCCTGCCCGCACTGCGAATTTTCACCGCGCGGATTTTTTCTCGCAATTCTGTAACACATTGAATCTTATACGAGTATTCGCACTAGCGATATAAAATAAAATATAATAATACACGGAAATAATTCGCGAGAGTAAATATCGCGCGGTGAAAATTCGCAGTGCGGACAGGCCCTTAGTCAAATTCCAAAATAATCCTGAGCATGCTGAGCAGCCCGCAAAAGGATGTGACTTAATTTTTATTGTATCCTAATTTGATCGGAGATTGACTGATAAGGAAATAGGTCACACTATCAGCATCTAAACTGAACGACCTTACCACATAGTTACCAATAAACTGTACTTTACCAAGGTGTCTTTGCGATGCGTGCCTCGGCTGCTTTGAGTTGATCAGAAACACGACTGATGATTTTGTACTGTTCGAACTGCTTGAAGCTGACTCTCAGGAATTAATTAAAGGTTTGTAAATATGGATAAAACTTGGTTTAACAACTATTTTCCCAACAAAAGTACAGTCTAAAGGATAAAGTGGTTTTATCGACTGGTAAAGTGATGGCCTTTTTTCTGTATAATCTTGTTAGACTATTTAGAAAAAGGTGAAACAATAAACTTTTTCTACTATTGCAATCTGCTGAGTTGTTTGAGTGAATAAATTAGAACTAATTAAAATAGGAAAAACGTCTCTGTTAAGAAAAAAGTTTCGTTTCATCAGAATAATGCGCGAGTTCACACATGAGTTGAAGCTATGTCAGAAATCCACGTGGCTTTGTATTGTTACCCAATACCCCGTATTCATATCATCTAGCCGCAGCAGACTATTAAAAAAAATCATACCCTCTTCACATGTAGGGGAAGTAAGCAAAAAAAATCTCAAGTTTTTATTATACCACTTTGTCGGCTTGATTTATATGCATGTATGGTATATACATGTATACTATTATGTATATGTACCCATGCCAGATTACAGCTTTCTAGTACTAAGAGTCTCTGAGCTATATCGCGGACAGATAGACAGACAGACATACATTTCGAACATGGCGAAACTATAAGTGTTCTTTGCTGACTACGGAGTTCTATAAACCTTATAGGAGGTCAAACATTTCCCACAATTTTAGAAGTCAAAGCTGACCTGCCGTCGATGCATATTTTGAGACCTTAGATGAGTTTTTTTTATAGCTGGTATAGAAATGTTACCAGGTCGATGGAATATGTCATATTAAAACGTAAAACATAGTGCATAGAACTTGGGGGCGAATAGGTTAAAATTATAAAACATAGTGTAAAGAACTTGGGAGCGAACAGACTAAAAATTATGCATTAGAAATGCGTTCCTTACGTAGTATGTGTGGTTTGACATTGAATGATAGAGTGGAAAATATCGACATAAGGGATCGTTGCGGCCTGAAAGAAGATATAGTGACTAGAATAGAAAAAACCGGCCAAGCGCGAGACAGACTCGCGCACGAAGGATTCCGTATCATTATCTATAAAAACGGAAAAAAAATCATGTCTGTTGTATAGGAGTGTGCGGGTCCGACTCGCACTTGGTTAGTTTTAGTATTTGCTGTTATAGTGGCAATAGAAATACACCATCTGTAAAAATTTCAACTGTCTAACTATCAGGGTTCATGCGTTATCTATAAAAACGGCAAAAGAATCATGTCTGTTGTATGGGAGTGCGAAGATCCGACTAGCACTTGGCACTTTGGCACGTGATTTTAGTATTTGTTTTTATAGCGGCAACAGAAATACATCATCTGTGAAAATTTCAACTGTCTAACTATCACGGTTTATGAGATACAGCCTGGTGACAGACGGACAGACAGACAGACAGACAGATGGACAGCGGAGCCTTAGTAATAGGATCCCGTTGGTTACCCTTTGGGTACGTAACCCTAAAAAGGAATGCTTCGGTGGTTTGGGCGTATACAGAGGATGAATGAAAGTAGAGTTACGAAAGAAATTTATGCTGCACAAGTGGAAGCGTAAAGTTAGACCAGGCCGCCCTTGAAGGACGTTTGGTAGTGGTGAGTATGGTTATTAATATATTCACCCATAATCAATAATATTTGAAGTGAAATAAAAGAGTCTTTAGTACGTAAAATTGGGTGTTTGTATTGTCCTTACGTAATAAGTACAAGTTGGTATACGACACAAGTATATTACACAAAAGCTGGGAGATGACTGCATAGTCTGTGATGACTGTGGTCTGTGGACAGCGGAGCTCTATACGCTGTGCTTAGCTTGCGATATCAAGTTACACATTGTGTCACTACAGACTTTGTACACGTTTTACAGACGATGTACTGAAAAAGGGCAAAGTAAAAAGTACCCGGAATAGAAGAGCTTCTATGACTAGATTGATGGATGTAGAAGCAAAAGAGGTATGTCAGGATCGTAGCAGATTGGTAATCTGTAGTCTCTGCCTACCCCTCTGGGAGACAGGCGTGAGTTTATATATGTATGAATATTTTTTTATTTTTTTTCTATTAAGTTTACGATATTTCCAAATAACCCTCTACAGCTAAGTCTAACCATAAAATGGTTCCATCCCGTTACACAAAAATCATATTCCCGAAAAAATTTAAATGTGTCTGACCCTAAAACAGCGTTAAAGTAATTAAGTGTCAACAAAAAGCAGAATTTACGCCCAAAAATAAAATTCAAAGAGTTTTCTCACTTTGAGAGGCGTGACGCAGATACAATTACAAATCTCGCCTCCACAGAGAGATGGCAATAAAATCTTCCTGGAAACACGAAAAGCATTTTATTTCAAAGTTAAATTACAAGTCAACGTCATTATTAAGCTTTATTACTGGAACCCGCCGGGTGTTTCCAAAATGTCCCTTTTGACAACCCTGAGTAGGTTTCATTTTCGAGTGACGACAAGACTAAGGTAGTAAGTAAATAATGTAATCGTGATAAAATTTTGCTAACACTATTTCCAAGCATTTATTTTCTCTATAACAGATCGATTAGTGATACCAAAATAAATTACTATGTCAATGTAGACTAGAATTATATTACTTACCAGAATGTTACCAAACGGTTTACGGATGGCATACAAAAACAGTAAAATATATTATTATAGTTTACTCAAAACTGACTCGAATAAGATATACGTGAAGTAGTGAATCCTTCTTACATTGAATATGTTTTATAAACGCTCAAATATCTTATAATTTGTTCACCTAGAAAATATAGGATAATTTTTTGCTCTCTTTAAAAAAATATGAAATGAAAATTTCCTTGGTTATATTGCTTCGGATTTTATCTAGATTTAATACATCTTGTTCAATAATTTTTTGTTGGGTCAGTTTAGGTTTTGACACTGTGGTTTGGTAAGTTAAACACACACTAATGTTTCCGGGAAATTGTCAATTTAGATTGAACTAGTTTTTGCCCGCGGCTCCGCCCGCGTCGAAGAGATTATCGTGGAAATAAAGAAAACAAAAGAATATGATTTTTTGAACGACAAAATGCAAAGGTCACCATGTTTTACCAAAGTGCTAATAAATGCCAATCAAATAAACCCAAACTCGGAGGGTCTGCTGTTGTCCGTTGAGGAGATACCGTACCCACAGTCCAGTCCCATTATCAGACTCTGTCACCATGTTTTACCAAAGTGCTAATAAAGACCAATAAATAAGCCCAAACTTAAAGGGTCTGCTGTTGTCCGTTGAGGAGATCCCGTACCCATTTTCCAGTCCCATCATCAGACCCTGGTGACCTTTATTTTACAAAAGAAAATATTTATTTTAAATATAATTTAATTTATTATTATAATTATGCTATAATTATATTTTCTTGGGATCGACACCTCAGGTGTGGTATTGAGACCCCATTGATAAAACAAATAAAAGGATTAAAAAAAATACAACTTTTTAAAGAATAAACTCTTATTTTTAACGTCTATAGAGCATTCTTGACGGGGTACCGAAAGTCCGTAATATTTCATTAACTCCCATCACATCATTTCTTCAATTCTTCCATAGCAACAGCAAGATCTTCTTTAGTCCAGGAAACTGTTCCTGTTGAACAAAAGATTTTCATCTGGTGGCACGGTAGTGCCCCCGCCAAGTCAAGCTAAGAAGCGGCACGGCTTTTGACCCCCCTATAACTTCGTTGTGGATAAAACTAGAAGCCTGAATTTTCAGTAACCGAGCAAACATTGTGTAAACATGCTATGTTTAAAATTTCATTCAATTTGAACTAGTAGCTTATGAATTATAACTAGAACGGGAGAATATTACGGGAGCTACGTGCATGACTCTGAGACGTCGCCGATGCACCTGAGGTTGGAACGAGGTGCATTTTCAAATGAATGTATCACGGGTTTGTCCACTTTTCGGGAAGTGCAAGATTTTGACATTGGAGCAACTATCCCACTGCGGCGTCTATCTTGAAATTACTAGTTTCGACATGTCCGTCTGTTCGTCTGTCCGCGGCTTTACTCAGAGAATATTAGTACTGGAAAGCTATAATTCGGCATGGGTCGTTGGGCATTGTCGGACTACGGAACCCTAAAAAATGGGAGAAAGTGTTTTCCGATTGTCAATGAAACATTTAAGCATCTATGAACCAATTTTTCCCCTTTTTCCGACTTTTTTTCGTCTTAGCCTCTGAGAGATCAAAATACAAAAGCATTGTAATTTCGTTGTGTTACTTTGTTCTTTATGTTCCATCAATTCTACACCCGCGAATAATCAGGTGTTTCACAAATTTTGCTGTTTAAAAAATTTATGGAAATTACCAAATAGCAAAATTTGGTTGTAAAAACTTTTTTTCGTGAAATGATTGATTATTCGCGTGTGTAGAATTGATGGAGCGTGTAGAAAACAGTAACACAACGAAATTATAATGCTTTTGTCGTGGTTGTTGTTTCCGATAAGTTTGTAAGGAGAGCAGCTTTGGAACGTTCCCACTAAGATGCTTTTTTGAGCTCATATGTTTCAATTTTTTCGCTTTTGGTGGTTGATAAATGATAAGTATTCAAAGTGACTTGGCAGCTATCAAACCTAACATCGTTGCTGCTGAATAATTTTAGCAAAAATAATACTGAACCAATCCAATCTATATAAAAACGAATCATCTGTCAATTATTCAGAAAGTAAGGATTTAAAATATCAATCCTCTTTGAATGGAACTACTGCGAATAGGTCTAATTTTGGTATTCGCAGTAGTTCCATTCGTAGCAATGAATATGCGTTATGGAACTATCGCAAATAATTTTTTTGGAAAATTCGCAGTTGTTCCATCATGGAACTCGGCAATGGAACTAGTGCGAACGAAGGAAATAACATGACAACACTGATATTTGAGGACACGATACCATTCGGCGCGTCCCTAAGGACGTAGGACTTAGAAAATATGTGACTCGGCCCTAAACAGCTCAGTGGGGACACACCACCTCGCTCCTCATGAATAAACGATTTGTCTGTTTGAAAAAACACTGCTACAATGGTTCACTATCCCGTTAACAAATTATTTTCAAAATCACCACACACTGATTATAACGAACAAAAGGAAAACGCAAGAGCAGATATTAGAAGAAAGAAAATTTTGCAGTTTTTTTTTTAAAGATAATAGTTTTTGATATTATTTGATCTGGAAAATTTGTTCGTAACGATCACTAGAATATGTTAAAGTAGTATCTTTATGGTTTAAGTAAATGTTAAGCTCTATTTACTCATATAATTATTGACAGTATAATATTACCTATCCATCCATCCATCCATCAGCCCGTGTTCGTCCACTGCTGGACATAGGCCTTTCCCAAATTTCGCCACTCAAGTCGGTCTTCCGTCCTCCTCATCCACCCGCCACCCACTACGTCCTTCAGGTCGTCGGTCCAGCGGGCACGAGGTCGGCCTACACTACGCTTTGCTATATGTGGTATCCATTCTAAAGCCTTTCGGCCCCAACGGCCATCATCTCGGCGAAAAATATGGCCCGACCACTGCCACTTGAATTCAACTTACTGATTCTGCAGGCTATGTCGGTTACTTTCAATCTCCGTCGGATCTCCTCATTTCGGATTCTATCCATCAAAGATACCCCAAGCATAACCCACTTCATAGCTCGCTGAGCGACCTCAAATCGGGCCCTTTGTAATTGTAAGAGACCACGTCTCAGCGCCATACGTCATCACAGGAAGGACTCACTGCTTTACCTATATAACAGGGAAAATAATAATAAGAACGTTGGTTTCATTTTTTTGTTTTTTTCAAAAATTTTCACTTTTTTGTTTTATTTTCTTAATAATAATGAAAACAAGGTCGAAGTCACCTATAAGTATACCTATATAGTCACCTATATGTATAAGTATAATTAAGTATAAAACGGTCTCGCTCTTCAGAGCAAACAAATGATTATTTAAACAGAAATTAACTTTAACAAAATCAACCTTAAAACTAAAACTAGTAAAATTAAGAAAAAGGACAGGGACAATGTCCTGAGTAAGCATTTGTGTTTGAGAGAGGTTGAAAGAGTGCATAATGTACGTGTATAATGTGCTATGTGTTTGTGTGTGTATGTGAAATGTGCGAGACAGAGAGTGTGGGATTGTGTACGGGTAGGGTTACCATACGTCCGGAATTTTCCGGACATGTCCGGATATTTGGTTCTTTGTCCGGAATGTGGGGGGAATTCGAAGATGTCCGGAATTTTTTATGAATTTTCACACAAAATAAGAAAGAGAAATTATAACTAAAATAAAATAAATGTTCAACAGTACCTCTGTTTCGTATTCCTATACAAAACAATTGTAATGTTTATATTTAATAACATAGGTATGCATGTATTTAAATTCATGTAAATATACAATGTTACTTTTTTGTAATGAATTATTTTTATATTTAACACTCCCAAATACAGCATTTTTATTTCTTTTATAATAATTTTATAAAACATTTCAAACGTAACATCTTTATTTCACGCTAGAATTTAACATGCTACAAAATAAGAAATTTTTCCGAAAATGTCCGGAATTTTGTGCAATTGTCCGGAATTTTCCCCGGATTTTCTTTATATATATATAATATATAAAGATATATATATATATGGTATATAGACTTACCATATATATATATATATATATATATATATATATATGGTAAGTCTATCTATGTACGGGTATACAATTGGGTAATATGTTGCCTTATGGCTTCTATTTCATCAAAGCTGAGTATTTTAACACAGATTGTTAATGCTATTTTAATTTCGTGTACAGTCATTATATTTATTAGTTTTTCGTAATTGCTATATAATTACGCTGTTTAACAATCATATTATTACCGAGAAAACTCTGTGTTATTTGAGCATTTAAGCGGTACAAACTAAACTCACCTATTAAATTTATTTATATTTTTTGGGATAGGTTATATTATTTTCTTTAAAAGCTCTCGAACAACTCATCTGATATCTGTTTACTATAGAAACTAACAACTTGTAGACGTAAAAGCTATACAATTAACGATATTCACTCCGTAAATATAGTAATTGCCACCGCCGCCGGCGATTCAAATGGACCACTCGAGTAACAGTAAACATTTGTCATCCGAGATAATAAACACAAAGTGAAAGAGTCATATTTAACTGAAATTCAAAATCACACTAATATTATAAATGCGAAAGTTTGTGTGTGTGTGTGTGTGTGTGTGTTTGTATGTTTGTTACTCTTTCACGCTGAAACAGCTAAACGGATTTGGATGAAATTTAGAATGGATATATCTTATACCCTAACTTAACACATAGGCTACATTTATCCCAGAAAAAAGAATATCGGTAAACCGAACGGGTGGAGCCGTGGGCAAAAGCTATGATATACAGGTTGAAAATTTAGTCACTAGCTTTATTGAACTCTATGGTTCAGAATCACTAGTAGAACACAAAACCGCAAAAAAAAGTTTTTCTTTTCAGTTTTTTTTTACCACATTATGAAAAAATGGCAAACTTACGCGATGCCCCATGTGACTGACAATAGACCGTACATATTCCTGGCGGTAAATAATGCACATAGGCTATATACACATAGGTTTTGTCTCTGTTACCGGAGTATTAGTGCTTCTTTGGCGGTCGATATCTTTTTTTTTTAAATATTAATTATAAATAACAAAAGTAACAAAACATATATTTTTTATTTCGAACATAGAACAGTAGTTTTCAGAACATAGTTTCCCTTGTTATAGCTAGAGGTTTTATTTTCAACCTACCTATAAAGATTTGCAGAAAAACTCGATGTTAACCAAAAAGACAAAATTTTCGTCGACATGTTCCCACCAAGTATCTATAATTAATGTCTAAATAATTAAAATTCAGAAATCAAACTTGAATTTAGATTTTTTTGTGAACATCTGTTGACAGTGTAGGCAGTGGTAGCTCAGGGGTAGAACTCTGGCCTCTCAATCATGAGACCCAGGTTCGATCACCACCGGGCATGCACCAATGAATTTTTCGGAATTTATGTGCATAGTATTTTTGTTCTTACTTACCACTTTCTGAACGGTGAAAGAAAACATCGTGAGGAAACCTGCATGCCCTAAAAAGCGTGTATTTGTGTCCAAAGTACGCTGATAGGGCTCACCACCCATCACGTTGGGACGTAATAATCGTCGGTGAGACGCGGGTGTACCAAGTGTGGACTGTGACTTGCATTTAACAGTTCACACTTAGAACACTTCTGACCCCCCTTCGAGGATTCATGTCGTGACGATATATATCTATTGACAATTATTTACTTTAAGAACTTTACTAAGTATGCCTTAAACTAATATATACTAATAATTATGCTTATAACTTTCTGTTAAGAACTACAGGGGTCGTCTCACTCTGCTTCGCTAGGCTCCCGAATGTATGATCAATAGCAATCTTACACGCTCCTCTTTGCTTCGCTCGTCGGGCATCAATTTTTGAATTTAGTTACAGATTTTCTGAAACTTCTTAGAAGTTTTGGTGATAATTAGAAAGCAATATTTGAACGTTGCTAAACATACTAGTTATTTATGTCTTTATTTTTGCATATAAAATATTTTCGTATTAGTTGAAAACCTTCCAATCTATTGTTTCCCTGCGTGATTATTATTAGTTTTACCCGTGAAAGACAAATACATAATACACAAATACACGTAGTTCAATGAGCCAATCAAAAATCGCCTGTATCAAAAGGAACTTCGGTATTCTTTCAAAGCAACAATTTATTAGATAAGGTCCTACAATAACGAGTGAAAATAATTGTAGGGCAGATCATGTATCGTTTACTGATCACATTCGATAACAAAATTTTTTTTTCTCAAGTATTTTTTTCATTTCCCAGTACAAAATGGTTAAATCAGTTGACTTTTTTTTCTTTGGAAAATGTTCTGTTACGGATAATCTAGCATCTCTTTAAATGATTCATAATAAATTATAGGTATATCTGGCTCAATTTGCCAGTCTACTCTACATCATTAATTTAAAACAAAATCAAAGTTGGGAATCAATGGTTGTAACCTGCAATTTTGAGGTAAAGGTTTGATGCCTTGTAAATGTTTTTGTGTAAATTTCCTTTGAGTTTTTCTCGTGTCTAATATGGTATATATTCATTAAAAGAACATGATACTGATAAATTTTAAATTATATTTATCATAAAAATAAAAATATTAACAAATGTCAGCCATAACCGCACAACCCAACATAAACTAAAAACTATAGCAAATAAATCAAGGACAGATTTAAATATTCATAAAAATACCCAAAGCTCTGAACGGAACACAAATAAATCTAGTTGGTATTATGAAAACGACGACAGTATGCTAAAATTTATAGTTTTTGAATACCATCAAATTTTATGCAGCCATTTTATAGAAATATATTCAAAACTGGTTCCAACTTCGATTCACTGTTTTATATCTTTAAATTATGCATTGACGGCGCTCAGGGCGAAACAAAAATCGTTCATATTTTTTACTGAAACTCATTCCATTCTTATTCATGAACCTTTCAGTAGCCCGCTGTACGGAAAGGTAACATGTTTAGGATGTCGATTGAAAATTATGGGGGTATTCCTGAAAATTCCCGGGAAAACGAGGCTTTTACTCGGTGAATAGGGAAAATCATATTTTATGAAACGAAATTCTGAGATGGGTGGATAAAAAGCCAATGTTAGAGGTTAGGAAGATAAATACTTCTCGCTTATTCATTACGTTGTAATACGGGCCCAGCTAGCAGTATGCTGGAAGAATTTTCTTTTAAGGCCTTACCCTTGGTGCACAATAATCTTACTAAGCGATTTTGAACTTCAATATGTAGTCAGAAAGTCTACATTAGAATGCTCGCTTCGCACTTTGCTGGCACGTAAAATCAGTGAATTTTCGAGGTTTTTCTGGATTTTGCGAAAAAGTATTTGATATAGGAGTTTTTTCACCTAAAATCGGAAAATAAACCATGTTTTCTTGTTATAGCAGTAATTTGAGACATAAAACTAAACATACATGTCTTAGACATACGACTAAAACCGTTTGGTCACAAAACGAATTAATAACTAAAAAAGGCATAATTTTCAAAAATAAAATCTATCGAGTGAAATTGCCCAATTAGGTAAGCGACCTGACAAAGGAAAGACAAAGGTCTGAATAAACACGTGTCCAAGTTTTAAATTGATCAGATAAGTAGTTGACTTAGCATATTAAAACAAAAACCGTTGAAAGACCAAAGACAAGCCCTTAACCAAAGATGGAGGTATATTTTTTAAGTGTGAGTCACGTTACAAGTTTCAGCTACTCATCTTTTTTTATAATTCAACATATGTCTGGATGGAGGTTAACTTGTGTTTTTTTAGGGTTCCATACCCAAAGGGTGCCAATCAGCACACTATCTGTCCGCCACCCCGTCTATCTGTCACCACAGGGGTCTATAGCCCAATGCATACTAGGTAGCTAGTTGAAATTTTCACACAATACTAGTTGGTATAGCCTCTATCAAAGCAAATAATTTAAAAAATTTAAACCCGACGTGGGGACCACACAAAAAACCTCGATAATAAAGCATGGTTTCGACGTTATTTGCTTGAGCTCTATCTTAAGAGGATAGGTTCCGAAAAACCATAATTTATTCTTCCTTGTTTGAAGAATCTAGCAATACTAGATATTTGAAAAAAATTTGGACTTCTGTCAAGAATATAATGTACACTCTTATCGGAACAGAATCTTCAGAAGTCATTCCAACATTGAATCATAAAAAATCAAAGATGACTCCAAAAAAAGGTTTCATGTCGAGTTTTAACATTATGTGAGCAAAATCATATTATATTATTTATTAATTAAAATCTGTATAAACTTTATTATACTGTTATCCGAACAGATATTTGATACAAACTTTAGTTTTGTTTTTAAATAATAAAATTCGTGATAAAAGTCGTCATTTTGATAATTTTCCAGAATTCGTCCCTCTCGCACTGCAGGTTTTTCGGCATGGAGTAACAGCGATCAATGCAATCGGAACCTATTCTCTTAATAATTTGGCCAAGTGCAAGTTGAACTCGCGCACAAAGGATTCCGTACCACCCCAAAAAACCGGTACGAAACCCTAAAAACATTATGGTAAATAATAAAGATATAGATTCCATAGCAATACCAAGGTGACCTACAACGCGCTAAAATTGTAGCACCTGATAAACAATTTATTACCCACTGAGTATGTAATTCAAATGTTTATTATTTGGTCATTTAGTTTAGAGTATTTACTACGATTGCGCCACCGAGGTACTTACCTAGACCGTTGAATTTTTCCACCATACTTGTCCACTGTTTTTTTTTTTGTGACTATGCACACATTGAACGCTCACGAGGGCATTATGTGATTTCACGCCTTGTTCTTAAGAAACAGATGGCGCTGTCATCGCTACAAGAGGTCGCAGGTTCAAATCCTAGCCCGAGGATTTTTTCAAATTCTTGTCTTTACATTTGTTTCTAATTTATCTTTTCTGGTTTGTAATGCACTCTAATAATAATGTTTAGAGTATTCCAAAGCGATGGATTTCGCAATAAAAACATAATCTAATTTACTACGATTTGAATTAATTTGAAATTGGTATGTTTTAACATTTTTAAGATAGAGTTAAACAAATAACGTTAAAGCCATGCTATATTATCGATCTTAACCCACTCGCACTTTTATTTATTTCCCTGTGGGTTTATGCTTGGCTACACCCCTGCCTGACGGAATGTGACGATGAAATGTAGGATGAAGGGCGCTCGCCCAAATTTCACTCTTTAGTCTTCTTTTAAAGCAGGGTTTTTTAAACTGAGGTGTTGGGGTCCATTGGACCTCTTAGTTAGGGGTCCGTGACATGAGTGTCAGGGGTCCACAGTCACTCAATTCACTCTTAACATATTTACTATACTGAGTCCAAACAACGGTATCATTTTCATTAACTTGGTTTTTATACTATTTAATTAAGTAATAATGTTAACTAACCAATAAAAGTGATTTTTAATGTTTTACTTTATTTTCTGTTCCTTAAATTTCTTTAACAGGGGTTTGTGGAATCTTTGAAACTCTAAAAGTGGTCCGTGACTACAAAAACTTTAACAACCACTGTTTTAAACGAATCTATATATTATATATATATCCTATAAATAACTAGAGAACCTCAAAATGGATTTGGTGGAAGACTACGGCCGTGGCTGTCGCCACCCTCATGATGAAATCATGTCGACAGGCGACTTTACGTGTGCTGGCATGACATCATAAGGAGCCCTACTGTAAAACCTAGGTTACACGGTGCGTGTAAGCGTGCAAACTGGCCTGATCAGTTACTGCAGTGCAGCTTCTCGCACCGTGTGACCGCATCATACGATTTACTGACATATGCGAGTCGGTCAGTAGCTCGCATCTGAGTTACTATAACATTTTTTGTTTTTACTCACCACTCGCCTTTTCCCACCAGGCCACAAGCTGTTCGCATTCGACTTGGATATTAACTCATACGATTTTGCGAAATGACAGTAAATCATACGCCCTTACTCGGTATGAACAGTGATAAGTCGTGTATTTTGCGACAACATTGCACGAGGAGACATGGACGTTGGACGTCCGATAAACGAGAGATGCGAGTACTGTCACGCCAGCAGCTTTCACTCGTATGACCGGTCGAGCACAGACGTATAATACCTTATAATTATTACTAAGTAGCAGACCAAACATAAGGATTAAATAGGGTGGCAAGTTCCCATACAAAAAATAAGCTACATTTAGGGTTCATGTTACGAAGAAACGTATAAAAATGGGTTGTTTTGGCTGGCTTATGCTTGGAACATATTTTTTATTTCCTAAACTAATCTCTAGTATATATTTTGTTTGGAATCAAGTAATATTTATATTTAAAAGAGCCCGAAGTTCACTGAGCTAAAATTGCCACGCGTCGACACTATGCGTTTATTATTAATGTTAGATCTGCTACTATATATGTATTATACGATTATATGTCTGTACAATTATAGGTGGTAGAGCTGATGCCGGGCTCGACTGTGGAGGTACCACCATCTTACTCGCAAATCCTCCCGAAGTTATTCGGGGGAGAGTAAGAGAACAGCTCTCAGGCAAAACCAGGCGGCCCACCATTGCCTGGGACCGATGGATGGCGGTATATCCATCCCTAATTGCCGGACCATAGATAAAATAGACTGGTGACGAGCAGCGGCGTCACTGGTGCAAGGGTTTCGGCACCGCGCTCACCAACCCACCTGCCCAGCGTGTGTGAGTATGGGCAATTCTTCCAGGAGGATCGCTAAGAGTGGCGAAATCCTGGAAAGGCCTATGTCCAGCAGTGGACGAAACAGGCTGATGGATGGATGGATGGATGTCTGTGCCGGTCGAGGCGAGTCGAGCTACTGTTTATTCATAGTACTCTTTGGAGCTACTGTCATACGAGTACACAGTGGCAGTAGAGTTCTACTGTCACGTCAGCAGCTCGTACTGTGTAACAGTTTGTAACCGTCATTCGTCCATTACTTTGCGGAATATTTTGTATAGAGGGCTGACAGTAATAACTATTTGAAATATGTTTTCACGTATCAGTATACCTATACTATTGTTTTTTGTAACAATCCAAAAATTAATAAAGCTGGTTTCCTTTGTGGTTAAATTATATAATCAAAGATGAATTGGCTAGAATACAAAAATCAAGAGGGCGTGGTGTCAATAAACCAAAACAAAATCAACCCTTGTCGCGCGTCAGCGGGTCTGTTGTGACACAATACTGTTGGGAGCTAATAATAGGCCACCTTTATACAGTCGAATGAATGTGGAGCTCAAAAGCGTAGGTCACTTCTGAAAGGCTTCTTAAAGGCTTATGAGAAAAATACGCGTAAAAGTGATAATTGTTCTTTGGGGATTACGAAAAGTTTAACTTCAATTGCAAAATAATTGGCTTGTATTTATGGGCTTATGTTTAACCTGTACATCAGATGTGATAAATAACTGTAACCATACTAAATGCTAATACATTACCCAAGTGAATAAATGTCTAACTCCAATTAGTCTTGCTAAGACAGGGCAAGAGACTTAGCAAGATCATGTCTTTTCGTTGAAAGACAGACAACCTTCAAACTTTTTTAAACATCTGCGATTGTTTAACACGTCAATCACGAGCCTCGTGAAAGCCACGAAACTTCGTTTTTGTCTAACTTCCTAAAAACTTTTTAATTATCTTAATTCGAAGGTAGCTTGAATTGCTTTAAACAGTACTTACTTTTGGTTTTACATATAAAATTGTTGATATAAATCATCTAACTAAAGAATACCAAGGCCATACGGTGACGATGATGATGATGATGATGATGATGATGATGGTGATGATAATGATGATCTAACTTTGATATTACATAATAATTTTTGTCCGGACTCATATAGTAAACTCATGATTATTAATTTAAAAATAGTGCATAGTGAAACAAATTTGAGACTGGAGTTGATGCTCGTGATTGTTGGCACTTGGTGGAACTTTTGATTGAAAGCACTTGTACTTTTTAATGCTATAACAGAAAAACCGGTAAGGGAAATAATATATATATATAAGTGGAAAAGTACAAGTGTTTTTCAATAAAAAAAAAACGAAAAAAATTGAGGCTGTTGTAGTAACATTAATGGTTCATCAGATCATGAAATATTTAGTCAGTTGTAAAAGATGGTTACGACATATTTAAGGTGATATTAATTTATACAGCCAAAGGCATACTGGAAGCTCGATAAGTGATCAGTTATACGAATCGAATATAGGTGATGCCGGGCTCGGCTGTGGAGGTACCATCATATTACTCGCAAATCCTCCCAAAGTTATTCGGGGAGAGTAAGAGAACAGCTCTCAGGCAAAACCAGGCGGTCCACCATTGCCTGGGACCGATGGATGGCGGTATATCCACCCCCAATTGCCGAGCCTTATATAAAACAGACTGGTGACGGGCAGCGTCGTCACTGGTGCAATGGTTTAGACAACGCGCTCACCAACCCGCCTGCCCAGCGTGTGTGAGTATGGGCGTTTCTTCCAGGAGGACCACCAAGAGTGGCGAAATCATGGAAAGGCCAATATCCAGCAGTGGACGAAACAGGCTGATGGATGGAATACGAATCGAGCGGTCTTTCAGATGCCCACAACAGCGGACGGTTGGTTAGATATCGAAAAAGGATTTAGAAGAAAATTTGCACACTGTATCGGATCAATAGACGGCAAGCATATCGTAATGGAAAACCCTTATCACAGTGGAACCGAGTTTTATAACTACAAGAAGACTTTTAGCATTGTTCTAATGGCACTAGTGGATAGCAATTATAAATTTATATTTGCCGACATAGGAACCCAAGGAAGAATAAGTGATGGTGGTGTATTCAACAATTTATTGTTATGGAAAAAAATCTGTAGAAACGAATTAGATCCACCCACACCATGTCCTCTTCCCGGATCAAATATTGATGTGCCATATGTCTTCATAGGCGATGGTGCTTTTGCACTCAGTACACATGTAATGAAACCATACCCTGGCAATCATGATTCGGATTCATAAAAAAGGATATTTAATAAATGTCTGTCCATACCCCGGGTTGTGGTGGAAAACACATTCGGAATCATAAGTGCAGTATTTAGAATATTTCGACGACCAATTGATCTGGATCCAGATATTGTATCACAATTGACAATGACATGTGTACTGCTACACAACTTTCTCAGAAACAGTAAAAATTCCGCAGAAAGATATACTCCCCCAGGAACGTTTGATGAATACGATAATAACGGCAATCTGATAAGGCCTGGATCGTGGCGAACAAACCCAGATGGATATAACGCTTTAAGAGATTTGCCAATGATAGCACGAAGATCACCACTGAACGCTAGAGAAATCAGGGACGAATTTTCTTCATATTTTTATAGGGCTAGAAGTATCCACTAACAATGTACCTATCTACATATTATGTTAAAATTATATAAATGTATAACTTTTTTGTTTTTACGCATGTTATAAAACATATAAGCTATTTTTAAAGAAAAAACTGAAAAATAAAATGACACAGGCGGGACTCGAACCCATGACCTCCGGCGTACCGTGTCGCCAGGAAAAAAACTATTTTTTTTTTATCAAAACTAAACTAATATGTACCTAGTAAAACTAAACTAATATGTACCTACTAAGTTACTAATACTAATAGTACCTTTATTTAAATATAATGATTAAAACATACGAATATAATTTATTTACCTCTTCTGTGTTGAGTGTAGCCCTACTGGTATAAACAGGCAGCAGAAAGGACTCCATTATCTGGTATGCAAACCAAATGGGTTCATATATCTCGTCACTCCCTGAAAAATATGATTAATCACTAAAATGTTGTACCACATACGGGAATCAAACCTGGGACCTTCGGATTTGAAACCAAACCAATCTTGGCCTAAGCCTAGGTAAAATAAAAATAAATAATTAACTAATTTATTTTTAGCTTTTGAAACGGTGCAACTGTACGTAAAGTACCTGCACCAGATCGCATAGATTCTTGTTTTTTCTTCAGATGGCGCCCAAATGTTCCCATTAGGGTCTCCTTTTTTGTTTTCAAATCCTTGATTGATACATTTAGTATTCTAAAAATTTTTGTCCAAGCATCGTGAATTTTTTTCTTGTCCTTATGGAATTTATATTCGGGGTTCCATAATATTTCTTCTTCCTGGTAATATTCCAGGAACATCAAAATTGTCTCGTTTGACCATTCCGCCATGTTGTAATCTCCGATCGTAGCGACTTTCTTAGCAACGTTGAAGATCCACTCGTCGCGAAAGCGCGGGAGAGACTGACTGCCCGCGCACGTTTAAACAGTCATAGGCGCCCGCACATTCATCCTTTGAACTTTGCCAAAAAACCGACACTCGCCCGATTCGCGGCATTCACGTTCACAGGCGCGTTCACGGGCTCGAGCGTACCGTTTACACGCTCGTGAATGTCAATGTGCACGTTGAATGTCGAGTTAAACGCGTGCGTGTGAACGTACCATAAAGATATTTTGTATAAGGCCGACTTGCACCAATATTTAAATCTAGATTTAGGACTTAAGCTGAGTTTAATTTGACAGAAATATATTGACTGACAGATCGTAAACCTGGTTTAGCGAAAAAATCTAGATTTAAGATTTTGGTGCAAGCTACCCTAATTATTATTATTTTGATGAAATGTTGACCTCCCCCTCCCTTACTAAATAATTGATTTATGGCTGAGGCTGGGCCTGCGTTTGTATGGCTCGATACTGAGCATTGCCCCAGTTTTCAGTAATATACAATAATGTCACCTTGAATACGGTAAAATCTAAGTCGTTTAGGAAACGAAAACTGGTGATTTCAGTTTTCCACACAAACAACTATTATTCCATTTACTATGAAATCAACTCTAAAATGATGAAAAAAAACATTAACAACATTTTCGTCGAAATATTATCATATTTTTAGGGCTCCGTACCTCAATAGAAAAAAAACGGAGCCCTTAAAGGATCACTTTGTTGTCCGTCTGTCCGTCCGTATGTCTGTCAATCAAGACCCTTTATCTCGGGAACGCGTGGAGGTATCAAGGTGAAATTAAAACCATATAGGTACTTAAATTTTTAGTCCCTTGAAGCTGTAAAAATATCGAACTTCTAAGTTAACTTGAAAAGACGATACAGCCGTTTATGCCGCAAAAAACGTACATTTCGACACTCTCAAGGAAATCAAAATTTATAGGGTTTTTCCCGTTGACCTAGAACTATGAAATTTGGCAAGTAATACCGTCTTATATGAAAAGTATAGGCCAAAATCTGAAAACTATACATTTGTAATTAAATCATAAAAAATATAGTCTTTAACGGAGCCCTCGGTGAGCGAGTCTCTCGCACTTGTAAACAGTTTTTTTAATTTATGATTTCAAGTTTGGCTTCCCAATAAAAGTCATTCGTAGAGACGAGTACCTCACGGGTTTTAGTTCCAAAACCTCTTAAATTTAATGTCGTATTGTTTTAAACATTTAATTTGACAAAGTTCTCTAGTGGGTAACAATTCAGTGTTCTCGAGTGAAATGGAATGAGAACATTATTATTTCCAATTAATTGTTTGTATGTTTAGGCTCGAAAGTAAATCTAATAAATATTTACAAAACTCACAAATACCTAAACACTTTCTGGAAAGTCAAACGGAAATTTCAACAAAGCTGCCTTCGCTAAACCAAACTTATAAACAAAATGCACACATAAATATACATTGTAAACTTACCTTCACTTTTGTAATTATTTTTGCTTATTCAACTTTAACCAATAATACAATCCTACTTCCTACTAATATTATACATGAGAAAGTTTGTGCGTGTGTGTGTGTGTGTGTATGTTTGTTACTCTTTCACGCTGAAACGGCTGAACGGATTTGGACGAAATTTAGAATATATATAGCTTATTACCTAACTTAACACATAAGCTACTTTTTATTCCGAAAAAATGCATGGTTCCTGTAGGATAGATCAATATCATAGAAAAATCAGGTGTCTAATTAGCGCGGACAAATCGTGTGTGGTAAAATAAGACAAGGCTTTGTTATTTCATACATCAGGTATCTAATTAGCGCGGTCCTTAATCGTTTGTGGTCATTTAAGACAAGGTTATGTTATCTCATCAGTCATCACACTTCACACTATAATATTATAAATGCGAAAGTTTGTGTGTCTGTGTATGTTTGTAACTCTTTCACGCTGAAACGGCTGGACGGATTTGGATGAAATTTAGAATGGATTTAGCTTATACCCCAACTTAACACATAGGTTACTTTTTATCCCGGAAAAAAGCATGTCGCTAAACCGAATAACACGCGGGCGGTGCCGCGGGCAAAAGCTAGTTAATAATAACCTCTATCAAGAGCTAATAATGTCTTTGCACCAAAGCGACAAAAAACAAACAGCAAAAATGAGAGCACCTGACATACACATCGGCACTCTTTAAGAAGGGAATCCAAATTTTGATAATTTGTTTGGTTGATATAATTTTTCTTCTACTAGCCTTTGCCCGCGGCTTCGCCCGCGTTCATTCAATCTTTGCCGGTTGGTCGTTATTTTATGAACACACCTTATGACCAGGGTCATTATGATGACAATAAAAAACCACATCCAAATCAGTTGCGTGGTTCTCGGGTTAAAGTGTTTATTGTATCTCTGCCCCGTTTTTGGCTTGCAGCCTCGAATACTTCCGCAGATTACCGAAACTTAGTAGGAGTAGAAAAATAATCTCACCATCATAATTAAGTATAAACAAGTATAAATGATATTTAAATTAGAAAAATAACCTTTTTTGCGCTAGTAATTTTTTTAACATACATTGTTCGTCTGTTTTTACCCTTTATATTTTGTGCATATATCTTGTACATATGTTCATTTCAAACATACCTTTATTGGATCCAAATCCTCTCGCTCCAATGAATTCGTCGAAACTTATGGACAGCATTTATCAATGGCCTCGCGGTAGAACCTACACATTGGAAAATAATTTATCTCCAGCAACGAAACGGGGCAGGCAACGGCGACCCCATTGTTCTGCTAAGAGAATTGGTTGCCAATACTATAAGTGGAAGCTTAGTAGAAAATTGGTGAGTACTTACGGCGCGGCGGTTTGATAAATAAATGTAAAAAAATGTATTTAATTCTGCAAAAGATGTAGATAAATAGCCTTGAAAAGAGCCTTCTCGCACTGTATTAGTTTTAATAAGGGCTTTAAGGGAATAGAATAATTGTAAAAAAATGGAATTTTGGTGTATACGGCTCAAGATAACAGTCCTCAAAGTTTTCTGGAAAAATGCTTTAATAAATACAAAAAGAAAAAAAAATAAAATTGTACTAGAATAACAACACAAGTAAAGTCACTTACTCGAAAAACTGCAATCAAATTGTCACAAGTGAGAGAGGTGATCCCTCCTAATTTCAACGGAAATACCATCTGCCGCAGACTAGGCAGATATATTTTGCTGAATTCTGCAATTTGCCGATGACATTGTATAAGGTAACTTTAATTTATTTAGCCAAATTGTTACTGAAGACTCGGTAAGTGCTCGGTAACAAGATTCAATGACCTTTTTCTGAAATTCCTCAATTATTCTTTTCGTGTTCCTTACAGCCTCAGCCCTGAGTCAATTACGATGAGACGTCAACATTTTATTTTGCGAAATTTGCAAAAACTGTTATCGATCCGTGATACTGATCACTTACCAAGCCTCTAATAAGAGTTTGGCTGCATAAATTAAAGTCACCTTAAACATATACTTACAATAAAGTAGAGAAAATTCGTGTCCCGAAATTTTGCATGACATAGATTATTCTGAGACCAAAACTAGCATTTTTAGAATTTTTGTCCGTCTGTTCCGTTTTAACTCGAAAATCACTCAACGGATTTGGATGCATTTTTTTATTATCATTGTAAGAACCCTGGTCTTTATAAAAGCTATAAGAGGTTTAGATAAAATAACCACCAAGCCGAAAACTGTCGATATCGATCTTACGCAATAATAAAGGATACATATTGATTGAATGACACTTCCATGCCCGCGAAGCCGCGGGGAAAAGCTAGTTTCAAATGAAAAATGTTTTTTTTTCCAACGCAATCATTACATATAGACAAGTTATAATAATTTATTTTCCAGAAAATTTGTTCGTAGAAGTGTTTTATCTTTTTAATTGTCCCTGAGGAATATTTTAATCAAAATATCATCTTGATAAATTTTATATTTGTGTATTATAAATAGAAAACTAACAGTGTAAAACGATTTTTCTGTCTCTGTTGCAAAATTTGCAAAACCTGAGGCGCAGTTGTCTAAGACAATCGTATTCAAATTCGATTATCACATGGCTATTCGGCTAAGCAAATTAGCCCGTTTGACAATTGAAATCATACATTTTTGGTTGCTAACAACAAAACAAGACAATAGTATTCATTAGACAGCCAAAAATATACCATTATATTACGTTCACAATTGCACCTCTGATATGTTATTTTTCCTCGCAGCCTCAATTAATGTAAATAAACGAGTCGATTTCAAGGCTCTAATTTTAGTTTTAGTGCTGTCAAAACTAAATTTTCTTTATTCCAAAATAGATCTTTAGGGTTAACAACAGCAGCTTTACTACTTTGGAAAATGTTTAAGTAGTTTTGACAGCACTAAAACTAAAATTAAAGCCTTCAGAATCAACTTCAATATTAACTTCAAGGCCGTATATGGAATAGTTAGAGGTTATTACGTAAATAACATCGACGTCCATTGCAACATCACAACCGCCTTCAAACGCGCCGTGATTGGCTAGAAATGACATCACACATCGTTTTTGGCCAATCACGACTCTTTTAAATTCTATAGAGATGAATATTGGAGTTTGACAATAAGAGGGCAGGTCTTCCTGCCTCACATAAAACGGACGACTATATAACCGAGCTCGATTTAAGATCGGTTGAAAGTTTTAAGTAGTCGGTTTAATTATGCCACAAACTTAAACAAGCTCTCATATTCCCACATGCCACAGCCACTTAGAAAAAAATTCTTCAGCCTTAGTTTGAATAACAATTTCACATTTATTCTTTAGTTTAATTCATAAATTGTAGCTAAGTGGTAGCTATATTTTATTGTTTTACCAAAGTTGGCATACTGCACTCCAAACCAAGATGGTATTGTCTGAACATAATAGTAGGTGTTGATTGACCTGACCTTTTCTGAGTGTAAAAAGCTTATTTTTTAGTAAATCTCGAAAACAAAGAGCGTCGTCGAAAAAATCTGATCTAAACGTCTCCTTTATTTTTATATTTCTAAAGGACCATCCTATGCTATGCTCGTATTGCATGAATGAAGTCTCCCGATATTCTGATACTCGTAATCAACCATAGATTATTTGAATAGACTTATTGCATCCTGAACAGTTAAGCCAAAGCCAAACTAACTCACAAATTCTTTCACTTCGACTGGCTTCGGCCGTGGCGTCACCACCTTCATGGTGGAATCATGACGCCAAGCGACTTGGAAGTGTTCCAGGATGACGTCATGAAAAGCCGTACTGGGAGAATGTTTAGAGGCAATTGTGTAGTACAATAGTCATACGTACGTTACGAACTCACGTAGATTTTGTGGAAGTCTGTGAACTCTCATCTGCTTTCACTATCCCGCTTGCTGTGCGAGCGCACATCTTCTTTTCATCAACGACGCTTTTCAGGTGTAGATTTCCGTCTTTAGGCCAAGCTTAAATCAACAGAGCATAAAAAAATAAACAGTCATTCTTATCAAACTTTTCGTGTATGAAGACCTTTAAAGTTTCTGCATTCATGTTCCTTTTGACTATTCTCATATAGACATTAAGGAAATTCAATTCCCACACAATGCAGATTCCTATTTCCTGATAGCAACTTGATCCCATAGAAAGTAAACTGTTCTCAAGCCTTTTGTCTCTAAGTAAGCACAACGAAACTTTCTCAAAATCTGTTGAGAACGCTGAAATAGTTTCGTGTTACCTACTCGTATCTTGAAGCAGTATTCAAACAAATATCTTAAGTATTTTAATGTACTAGACTACCAGAACCGATATATTAAACAAATTGTTTTTTTTTTTCAAAATTGGCATGTTTTAATGGTTCAATTCGCGCGAAGTTTCCTCCGGTGGGCGCTCATCTGGTTCCGTAGGTTAGGTACCTACACATTTTAAATGGTAAGAGGTGAAGAAATACATATTTTGCTCTTTTTAAGGTGAGCGTGTTCAGAGAAATCTGTCCTGCTCCAAAGATTTCATTTTACACTTTTCTATCCTGCTCAGTGGGAGTGGACTGCTCAGAAAACTTGCGATTTCGTGGTGTTTTTATTAGTTTTCAGTGTTTATTTTAACTATGTTCCAAATATTTTCTCCATAAAAACTAGATAATAAGAGTTTGGCCAGGGAATGGTGGTACAACTGTTATTAACACGGGTATGGAGAAAGTTTTTTTTTTTTTAAATATCCGTGCAGGGTAAAGTCGAGGCTCGATTCCCTGGCCAAACTCTAAGTCCTTTCACTTTTCAATATTTCTTCCAAAAATTTATTTGACTCGCAAAAATCACCTTTGCACTTAATATTTTTTGTGTAACCATTAAAGTTTTATTATTTGTCGTGATAGAAGCCGTAGTAGCTAACACGTATTCTGTGAAAATTTCTATTATTACGGTGCAGATAAGCTGTAGACCTCTATGACAGACACACAGTCATACAGACATATAGCTATCTTACTTATCAAACATATAATGGAGGCTTATAATGCTTATTATGGTTACTGAACCCCTTAAAATGGAACTGTCCATACAAAATTCAGAGTCGGTTTTCAAAATGACGGAATTTTTTATTTTATTTATCAGTCTTTTTTGTCCGTTCAGTATGATCAGTCTGTCCACACCTGTTACAGATGGAGGCGAAGACATCTTAACTGAAATCTAAACACACAAGATTTCCTTACCAACATGATCAGCGTCCACTCTAAAGCACAACGGCGGGCATTATGCAAGAGGGCGTAATCCCCACTACGGCATATAAGCGGGGTTCCCTTGATTAAACTTCAGTGTGATCCCTGACCTTAGCCTAGTACAGCCTCGTACTCTTGGGAAATTACACAGCCTCAGCCTCGCACAAGCCACAATGCGGGCGGAGCGCGGCAGTGGGAAGCGGTAGTGGCGAGTTTACTAGCACAAAGACCTCAACCAATATTGCGAGCGGTGAATGACAGCGGCACGCAAGCAGTAGCGGAGAACTGTTAAAAAAAAGCAATCGGAATGTTTTAAGGTGAATTTACACCCAAACTGCAATATTAAACCTGTTTTAAAGGCCTACTCCTGTTATACGGGATGGTCCAAAAACTAAAAAAATACTTAATAGGCATAATATCATAATTATCATCTGTATATTTATTAGTTTATGTACCTGTCTGTATATTTACTAGTATGCATTTATTAATTTAAGTTAAGTAATTTAGTTGTAATATTTTTGGTATTTGTTGTATGCACACATTTACCTACTTTGAAATTTTTTATATCTCATCATACCCACAGGTTGGCAGGAAGAGATTTCTTTGCAGAAATAAGCTCGTCAATGTACATTTTTTTACTGTATTTATAAAATTATATTGTTCATTTTTTAAGTTTGATGTGCAATAAAGAATACAGAAATATATTCAAAAATAAATTTAATGATTATTAAAAGAAAAACTGTCTTTACTTTTGACACAAACAAATCGAAAGTTATCGAAAGTTTCTAATGATTCACACGAGAATTTTTTCACTCCCTCCGAATGCTTGAAGCGATTTAAATTATTTTTTCATCGTACTAAAGACAATTTATAGATCTACAAAACTATTTATTTTTCCTTCGATCGCGTCCATGTGGAAATTATTAGGTATATTCTATTATTTTGCGCTCTCCGGAGATGCAGCGATCGTTGTATGAATGTTATCTTAATGCCGTTTCCGTCGATTTTTGAACTGACACCATTGACCTCTCATAAACAATTAGATACACGGTCTCTAAGAAAAGTTCGTCAGAAAGTGTCCGAACGTGCGACGTGCGTAGCAGCAAAAATACTTCAACCAAATTAAGACGTTATGTCGTTAACAAGATGCAATGTCAGTTGTACGAAATCGTCATTTGATTTTGTCACCCCATAGCGGTGACAAGATGCATCGCGGACACATTTTGAGCGAGATTGTGAGTCTAGTTGTTTATGAGAGGTCAATGACTGACACATATCGAGTTGCTAGTTTAGGGTAGGCATGCGCCTAAACGCTATGTACGCGGGCATAGTTACTATGACGCGGGCGAACAGCGGCAATAAGTTTCTTTTAGCGGCTCGCCGCTGTTTCGCGCGTCTAGCGCCCGTAGCGTAATGGCTTAAGACGATATATTATGTCGCGCTTGCAAAGGTCACTGTTACTCCATGCGGAACGCCCCGCAGTGCGAGAGGGACGGATTCCGGAAAAATTAGCAAATTGTCGGTTTTAAATAAATATAAAATGAACTAAAATAGCTATCAAAATTTCCAACTGAATAAATTTGGATATCCTTAAAATCTATCTAATAAAATATCGTTTAGGTCTGTATGTCATTCCTGTTTGTCATACTATGAAAAAAAAGTGTAGAGCAAGACCTCATTTCAATAATTATTTCTATCGAGCGAAAGATACGCAATCGCGTTTCTGTATTGAACAAAACTAGATAAAGGTTCCGAAATTTATATACTAATTTATTAAATTAGTGGCTTCATCTGAAAGGCAGAAAATACAACTTCAAAAAGTGCATTTTTTTTCGATTAAGGCGTAGTAGGTCGATCGCACAACGAAAGAGATAAGCATATCTGAAAAAGCACGCGTCTAAGCAGTGTGGTAAATCAAGAAGAGTGTGGATAATGCTGTTTTTCAATGAATAACATTAAATATAAATTCACACAAGTGCGTTTAAAATAAAATCGCTTTGCTATCGTTTAAGTAATGGGTTTATACGTTTAAAACAGTAATCATTGGGTTTTTTACTTAATTAGTTTCGACAGACTGCTTCTTTGAAATGAAAAAATAGCCTTCCTTTTGCAATTTTTTTCGATCGAGCCAATTCTTCTCTATCGAGTTTTGGGCTTGGAAAAGGCTTTGATTATAACATGTATTTACTATGTATTAACTATTGTAGTTTGGGAGTATTACTTGTTCAAAAACTCAGTTTTTACTACCTACAAAACCTACCGTTGCCGCACGTCGCGAGTTTATGGCTTTCTAGAACACCCTGGTACGTTCGCTGCCACTCGCCGCCACCGCGCGCCGCGTGCAGTGTGGCGTAGCCTAGCTTAAGGTATCCAACTTTGCGGATTGACAGTTTGATTTAAGGTGGAAACGAGTAAACGGTTTGGAGATGAAAAGTGTTGCCTTTTCATCATGATTTTGTATTGTAAAAGGCTGTTCTTCAAACATATCGTCGATACATGAACCAGGGGCGTTACCAAGTGAGAACTGAGAAATGAAAGTCACAGTCCACGCTTGGTTCACCACGAACAATCATCGCTCATACGCTGGCGTTTACACGACTAAAAAAGAGTCTAATGATTTTACAGTTCAGCTATTTTCAAGTTATGCCCCGAATGAATGGACGGACACCGAAGCTCTCTTTATATGTTTCCAGTTTTGTGACGGAACTCTTTAATTTATAGTAGTACACACCTTCTCTTTAATTAGTAGTTTGGGTACTCGACTGCTAATCTAGAGGTCACGAGTTCAAATCCCGTAGGGATACATTTTTGTTCAGTCTGCGTGCTTTGCAAGGGGCGTTCAGCAGTGGGTCCAATGTGTGCCTCACCCATCACGCAGATACGTTATAATCGTCGGTGAAAAGTGGATACACGAGTGTGGACTGTAAAAACTCTCGGAAACAACTATGTTACCACTATAGGATTCATGTCGTGATTGTGTATACAAGATAGCGTTTATTTATACAGCCAAATTCACACTGGGGGCTTTGTAAGTTATCTGTATCACGGACCAATTTTATTTTCGTGTGATTAAAAAAAATGACTTTTCAAGGTATCGCTGGGCGAGCGTTTGAGAATTGAGCGGGGATTTTTTTTTTAAATTTACCTTTAAAGGGCGTTAGAACCTTGATACTGACTACTTAACGAGTCTTCAATATGAACTTGGCTACATAAATAAATGTAATGTTATATAATATGGTACACAAAGTTTGTGGTGGACTAATCCAAAGTAGCATCCAAATCAAAAGCAAAATCGTTTATTATTTTTATACAAAAAAAGCATTTCTAGAGTCAACCATCCATGTTTTTTTATTGCGAATCGAATAGACCATTAAACATAAAAATATACGTCGTTGAATCGAGTTTAAATGGTTTTCTCCCATAACGACGCCATAAAGTGTTGTTATAAACAAATGCCCACTTCGGTAATGTTTGCAAATTAATGTTTTTTTATGTTGTTTTCTTAACTTTTACGAAAAAATTGTAACAAGTTGCTGCAGAGTTGTAAGTCCTAAATGATAAATCTATTATGTCCAATAAAATCTGCCCTTTTTCTTTATCATTAATATGTACTATGTTTAAATACTATTGATTTCTAAGATATTTTGTTATATATATAAATACTGCGATAGATTTGTGAGCCCCATTTAAATAACTTGGTTTCGCGATCGTGGCAATTGTGCCCGCGAGTTTGGAGGTGAAAAAGAAAGTAACGAAGGAGCTGCCACTTAGGCAAAGCAACTCCCCTTTGATCCAAATGCCAACCAGCCACCAAAGACGCGTAAGGAAGGATCAGACACAGTGAGTTTGATAAACTGATAAAACAATTATATAAGGTGAAATTTACTTATACAGCCGAATTCATGCTGGAGGCTTAGTAAGTGATCAGTATCACGGATCGATAACAGATTTTGCTATTTTCGCAAAATAAAATGTTGGCGTCCCATAGTAATTGACTCGGGGCTTTTTCACAAAAAGCATCATCGAACCTTGATACTGAGCATTTACCTAGTCTTCAGTATGAATTTGGCTGCATAAATTAATGTCAATCGAGAAGGAATATGATAAGATAACAAGATATTTATAAGTTATAACCAACTCTGTGATCGAGTGTTTGAAATGAAAATAATGAAGAATATTTTATTGCATATCAAAAATACTAACTGCACATAAAATTTTACGCAGAAGTGGGCCGATAGGTTAGGTTAGAATTTGTGTTTTTATGGCAACCCAGAAATCTTTCAGCGCAGATTTTTACTCCCTATTGCCACTCTGAACTTTTTATGTGCAAGTGTATTTTAAATAGGACACTATTAACATTTTTAGTATTTTCTGGTGTGTGATTAAATACTACCCTATTGTTACCACTTACATTCAAAAAAATCGTGGGTAATGTGTTTTATCTTAATTAATATAAAGCCCGCTTAAACGAAAACCCATTAAAAATCGTTTTAAATTTCTATAATACGTTCTGGTTGGACGCTATATACGTAACATGGACTTTTTTTTAAAAATACTGTTTTGAAACTTGTTTTTTTTATTATTGCCCTAATATCAGCGGCGGGTCCACTTATTTTTGGAACAAATAAATCGTCAGTGAAACCTGAGTGTTAGAATGTAAACATTTCCAATATTAGTTAGTACTCCATAACAAACACACATTGTAGATACAACTTCTGACGTCATAAATGAAATAATATTTTTACTTACCGTACCGCTCGTCCTACCGCCATCTACATCTACATCTGGCTACGCCGTAGTACTTCGTAGCTTGCTTCTTCGTAGACTTGCATATATACGCTTAACTCTGTTCTTAGAAATGCTTATTCTCATTTGGAAATAAGAATTGTGTTTTCATACTAAAAGTAAATGCGTGGCGTCTTTTAATAAATGCGGGATACCCCACAAAAAAGTTTAGAATTCTGTCGTCGATGAAATGTAAATATACGTACAGTGGATACGGAACTGGTAATTTATTTTTTACAGTCCAAACCCGGGAACACGTCTGAAGCCCCCGGGCTTGTGGCAATGTTTTATTATTTTTTATAATATAAATGAAGATATAATTGCTATATTTACCCTTTTATTTTCTTTAATATTGGTAGTAAAATATAAATAAAATAAAAACAGAATTTTGAATACATTATGGCCTCTTCTATGATGCCGTCATCAGTTGAATAAATGACAGATAAAATTAATTTATATACAGATAATACAAAAAAGTATGACTAAATCTATATCTATATTACGAACTATTAACAGAAAAAAAAGAAAGTAATAATAATGATAATTACAGATTTAATGTGTGCTGAAGAGTCAATCGGTCGAGTATGTCTGTCAGTGTTGTCTGTTGAGTCCAGGTCCATAGTGTGTGCCAAGTGACCACATGTATGATGTCTCCCAAGTCCTCAGTTCTATTCAGAAACTTATTGAAAATTCTGTTTTTATTATTTTATTATTTTTGCAACCCAATAGGTAAAACTAAAACCAAACCTGCGGCCTGCGGCTCTGCTCGCGTTTATTCAATCTCTGCCCCGTTTTTGGCTTGGGCTTTTTATTTACATCCCTTAAACTGTATCTTGACTAGGGACACTGCAATGATAATAAAGAAAACCCCAAAAAAATGGTTTTGGCCTTAGTACAATACTACCAACCCATAAAATTCAAAATTTTGCAATAAATTCTCAGTGCACAGACAAAGTTTTCACTGCTTTATTATTAGTTTAGTAGATACTTATATGCTAATGTCTAGACAATACCTTCACCACTCAGACCTGCTTCTTTTTTACTATTTTTTTGCCCTAATTGAGCTCTTACTGTCTCATATTGAGTCAAGCTGCTTACTACCAAAATAAAGTCGAACAATAAATAAAGTCTTTATGTAATAGATGAATTAATTTTGAGGTCGTAATCAATTTGAATATCAGAAATTAATTTAGTTTTAATTTGAAACAGTTTTAAAACGGCCGTAGTTTTCAGTGAAATAATTAATTCCATCCATCCAATTTCCTCTTAATATCCTTAATGGCTTTAATTTTAAGTGACATTGACTTAGTTTTTACTCTAATAACACCTCTTCCTTGCAAAATACATGTGAATGCTTTAGGCAGTAAACCCATTTTGGAAAAGAAGAAATAAAATTCCAAAAAAGAAAAAAAAAACAATACGAAATTTATCAAGAAGAAAAGTTACAAAGGAAAAGGGCAAAATGAAAAGAATCCCTTGCAATAAAAAACCCACTGTCTCGCTTTTGTGAGTGACGTCACAAAAAGGCGTTGCAATTCATCATCTTCCGTAGAACGAGCTACGTCAGTCATTTTTAGAGACGCAAGCCAACTTTTCAAGAGTGGACCCCATTTTTTTCCTAACTGATCACACGACTTTTGTAAATGGTTTAAAAAAATTAAGTCTTTTGGGCAAAGAAAACACAAAAGCCAATTTTAAGAAACTCAATACTCATTACGATTAATAGTATTATAATAATGATTTAAAATTAAAAACAGGCTTTGTAGTTACTTTTCATGTTACGTCAAAGCTTCTTTTTACTACTTTTTTTATTTGGACAATTAATGCTATTGCGCGATTTTGTGACGTTTTGATTGTGACGATATTCAGCAATCATTGATTTTGCATGTTATCATTAATTTATTGGTAAGTATTGTAATGTTTGTTATAATGATGTATGCATAATATTAAAGGAACTTGAATCTTAAGATACAAAATAACGTAAACTCCACATGTTGTGCAGAAATTCAATATTGAATGAAGTTATGCTCAGGGGTAGAACGCTGGCCTCTCAATCTTTGAGATCCAGGTTCGATCCGTGGCCGGGCATGCACCAATGAGTTTTTAGGAATTTATGTGCAGAGTATTTCATACTTACCACTTGCTGAACGGCGAAGGAAAACATCGTGAGGAGACTTGCAAGCCCTGAAAAGCGTGTAGTTGTGCCCGAAAAATAGCAATAGGTCTCACCACTCATTAAGTAGATTGGGACGTAATAATCGTCGGTGAAACGCGGGTGTCTCGAATGTGGACTGTGACTTGCATTACATAGTTTACACCCGGATAACCTCTGACACCCCCTTGGGGATTCATGTCGTGACGATATATTATACCTATATAAATTATTAGTTCTTCTCTTAGGGCTACCTCTGTAGTCTAGTGGTTCGAGTACTAAACTACTGATCTGAAGGTCGTAGGTTCAAATTCGGGAGCGGCACATTTGTGTTCGGCCTGCATTTTGGAAGACACGTTAAGCTCTGCGTATAATTTATGGCTGAAGTACTGCGATAAGACTAACTAGCCATTACGCTGGAACGTAATAATTGTTGGTGAAACTATCGGACACACCTCTTGGGTATCCCTTCGAGGATTTATGTCATGTCGATGTTTGTATTAATTTTTAGTGTCACCTCAGGGAAGGTTCTGGCCACTAGGAGAAGTATGGTTACAATAGAAATCTTTGTAGAAATATGAGACGTGAAAACCATGTTTTCATAATTCAAACCTTCTAAAGATTTCTTGAGAGGTGGTAGAACTGGTGCTAGACTCTACTGTGGAGGTATCACTCTCTCACTCGCCGACTACCCCGAATAACTTCGAGAGTAAGAGGACAGCTCTCAAACAGGCACAGTATTTCCCGGGAACCAATCGATGGCATCATATCCATCCCAAATTGCCAGCCTTATAACAACAGACTGATGACGGGCAGCGGCGTCACTTGTGTGAGGGTCACCAGACGCGTGTCCAGCGTGTGTGAGTATGGGCATTTCTTCCAGAAGGACCGCCAAGAGGGGTGAAATCTTGGAAAGACCTATGTCCAGCAGTGGATGAAACAGGCTGATGGATAGATAAAGGGTTTCTTGATCAACAAGAAAATGTTTTCTTTAATGATACCGTTAATCATTTAAAGATCATCCATCCAAAGTTAAACGTAAACCTACGAAGAGTAGAATTTCCCCAAGACTCCAGAAATTACAATAAAATTGATCATTAATATATTTGACCAAACACAACCGATCAGAATAGCAACGTGATTCGTTGAGAATTACCAACTTATTGCCTTAGTGGTTATAAGAAAACTCCTACTCAGCCAGAGATATAATTGCATGATAAATTAATTTCCCATTTTTCTTAGTTTAATATTTTTCTATTTTCTCTTTTGCTGTACGAATCTTTCGTGGTGTTTTCTGAGAACATAATATTATATTTTATTCAATTTTGTTTGCTGTCAATTAAATTAGTTTGTATAAGGCTTGTGAGGTTTCTGAGTATTTTATTTTGAGAGTTATTTTACGAGTATCAAAGTTTTGAACTAGTTTATTGTTTCTTTATAGTATTGATAAAAAGTTATGAAAATAATAATTTATGAAACTGGTACGTAAATATAGGTTATTAAATCACATATATGTGTTTTTTAATATTATTATACGAGTGTTTTAATACAAGGGTCACTACGATGATAAAATGTATCGTCACGACATAAATCCCCGAAGGGGTGCCAGAGGTGATTCCATTCATTCCATTTGAAGGTGTTCCCGGATGTGAACTGTGAAATGCAAGTCACAGTGCACACCCGGTGCATCTGCGTTTCAACGACGATTATTACGTCTCTACGTGATGGGTGGTGACTGGTGAGCCCTATTGCTGTACTTCGGGCACAATTACTCACTTTTTAGGGCATGCAGGTAGAACTATCACACTAATATTATAAATGCGAAAGTTAGGGTGTATGTGTGTGTGTGTATTTTTGTTACTCTTTCACGCTGAAACGGCTGGACGGATTTGGATGAAATTTAAAATGGATATAGCTTATACACTAACTTAACACATAGGCTACTTTTTATCCCGGAAAAAGCATGTCGTTAAACCGAATAACACGTGGGCGGAGCCGCGGGCAAAAGCTAGTAATAAATAAAAACTAGTCGGACTTGAAATAAATATAAACACTTGAACTTTTTATGTAAATTGATTTATTCCGTCGGTACTTACTACAAAGAAACTATACGTATGTTCACATGAAAATTATTGAATTGATATTTGATTTGACATACATTTTTAGATAAAAGATGTTACACATCATTACACTATGTTATGTTATTTACAATATTTACACGTACCTAAGTACATAATAAGAAAAAAGAATTTAATCATTAATGTCTTACTATTAAACTAAGCACTACATATTTACATTACATTTTTTATTCCATAACTTCGACGAAGAATTTGAAAAGTTTCTGATATCATAGTTTTCAAATAAAGATTTTTCAAAGTCACAGCCTGTAACGAAAGTAAATTAATAGTACTTTATAAAAACAAAGTTAAAAAAGTATGAAATCTAACTTTATGATAAAGACAAACATATTTACAATATGGGCATTTGAAAAATTATGTATTCACATGTTCCAGCATTTCTGGCAGTGCATTATACGCGACCATATTCCCAAATCCACCTTTAGGTTCTTTCTTAGTCACAATGGCAATTATTTCTTCTTGAGGCGGTGGTGGTGGAGGAAATCCATCAGAAGTCGCTCCTAGAGAAGGAATATCATCTACACTTAAAACTACCTCCCTATTGTCAATTTCTATCCTAGTCCTCTCAATTACAGAAGAATCTTCCATTATACTATACAAGTTTTCTGATTTACCCTTCGTATACATGTGTCAGGAGGACATATAAAACGGATCATTAACGTTAACTTCATCATTGACTACATTACTTTTCTGTGACCACTCTTTCTGCTGATGTTTAATCCTATAAATGATCTCATCGTGAATGACGCCAAAACACATAGCAGTCAATGCCAGACCAGTCAGTGTGTAAGCTGAGCAAAACCACAAGGTTACAGAATTAATGGTGTAGTATCTAACACCGTTAATAGTAGCGTATCCCATGCCAGGAATGATATTGCCGAAGCCAATAGTACTCAAAGCCATGAAGCAAAAGTAAAAACCATCCACGATACCCATGTTGTCTAGTTTGTAGAGAACTATGGAGCCAATGGATATGTAAATGAATATTGCAGCTAAACAAAGTAAAACTGGGGCTAAAATACTCAAGCCACGCATTGATAGCTTAGAATCAGTATCTGGCCAACTAATTAGGTCATCTTTGGCAGTGCTTGTCGCTGGTTTATCTGATATGGACGAATCTTTTTGGCTGTCTGGTTTAAGGACATAACACTCTTCTGTTGGTGTTTTACTTGTGTTTTGACTGTTAAGAATTTCTTCTTGTTGTCTTTTAAGCTTCATTCTTCTTTCTTTTTCTGCCATTCTTCTTTCATCGTAGCAGCAGTAGCCGCAATTTGAGCAAAGACAGCAACAAAGAGCTCTACTGAAAACGCTTCGAGCCATTTTTGATAATAAGGATCCCACACTTGAGAGGTAGACTAGAGTCAGCGGAATGCCGAATAAAGCGTAGAGTATTGTGACGCCTTTTCCGAGAATGGTTCTTGGCGCGATGTTCCCATAGCCTTAAAATAAAGAAAATTATGTTGTTATAGGTTTTATGGATAGGTAAGATGAAAAATATTAGGGCCACCAAAATAACCTTTATTGGGCACAAGGTGTTTTTTTTCTTTGGTTTGATTCTTGTTTTTTGGCCCCAGTATTTCTTGCATTGAGTTAAAACATTATGTAAAATTCTGATAATATTTGTATTAAAGAAAAAAAAATTATTGCACTTTTTGGCACGACATATTATGAATCTTTACATGTTGTTTAGTTTTTAAAATATCCACAGTATTTTTGTCCTTACTTATTTGTGTCGGACGATTTCAAAATTTTGTTGTGAACACATTAAAATATAATCGTTCCATAAGAAAAAAATAACTTCAATTATACAAGTAACTTTTGCATCGTAAAAATGTTCCTTAATTTTGATTATAATAAAAGCGTAAAGTGCGTTAGCAAAAATTCTTCCGATAGCGCAAAAAGTTTGCAATACCGCAGATGTACCGTAGCTCTAGTTTTTCTCTCATAAATCCTTTCTAAACAAAAATGAAAAGTAACATAACCAAAATAAATACGTATTTTTTAATGTTAAGGTAAACTCACCTATTGTTGTCAAAACAGTAAGCGAATAGAAGAATGCGAGCGCCAAATTCCATTCGTGTTCCTCATAGTGGTTTGTGACGTCACTCCCGAATTCTCCCAGCGCCATTTCCCTGTAGCTAACGCCATATTGCGCCGCCATTTCTGTCGTCACCCGTTGCATCAACTCGTTTTGGAATTTAAGTATCTCTTGTGCGGCTAGTCGCGTCCAATTTTCCCTATAGAGTATATTTAAGGAGACTGTTATCTCCCAAATATTCTCGACCGCACGACTCCGCGCGTCCCAAAAGTAATTCGCCGAAAACGTCAAGTTTCCATAATCTGGCTCTTCTTCCGGCTCTTTCTTTTGTGTTGCATTTATCAGTTCTTTGTGGCTCAGTTTTTGTCTATCAGGCAATATCCGTGGTCTTACAGGAAGTTCTGAACCGCCCTCTATTGCCAAAAATATAACTGAACCCAAAAAAGTATACGCTAAAAGTACGGTAAATATGACAAGATTTGTTAGGGAACCGATAATGAATTGTTTTCTTCTGTGTTTGGTCGTCTTGAAGCAAAAGCAGCAAACAACTTTTTGACGGGATGTTTGCGCTCTTTTTCTACTCGTGGACGCCAGTGAATCACCATCTTGGCATCTATCCAAAGGAATCCCGCCATTTAATGTTGGCTTTGCCAATGAGTACTGCTCGAATCGATTGATAGTTTCTTTATCCAAAACTACATGATCTATATCCATTTTTGGTCACTTATTTGTTAGCGAGTTTCGTTTGATGACTTCATCATTCTCGGTAAAGCTGCTCGAATCTGAAACAAAAGAAATTGATTTGTGATATATAATTATTAATCAAATCAGTTGAGGAAATAGTATTTCTGATTAATTGGGTTAAACGGTCGTATTCTTAAATTAAGAGGTTTAATTATTATTACTTAAAGATTATTTCATCCAAATCAAGACATCATATAGCAAAAGTAGGTTTTTAAACAAATATTGGTGATACGACACGTTGAAAAATAATTTGGTCAAGTGCGAGTAGGACTTGCGCACAAAGGAACCCTTCAGCACCACAACCACTACAAAAAACGGGTAAGGGACCCTAAGAACAGTAATATCGATACCATAGCAAGTAAAATAGCGATACAATAGTGCTGGTCAAATAATTTGGCGTCTTTTGAGTACAGAACTCAAATTTTTATCATTCTTTTACTTTAAAGTATATAGGTATACCTATATATATTGCAACTTAACCAAACTTGAAACTTGTATGTATCACCCTCTTTAAGATAGAGCTGAAACAAATAACCTTGAAAAAATAACATTTTCATGATCATATGTAACAGATAGTTGCCATAGTAGGCAGGTATTTTTATTTTGTAAGATAGGCAAATGTTTTTAGCAAGCAATAGTTTATTTGTAAGTAAACTACATTTGTACGTTAACATACTTAAGAATAAAAAAGCACAGTATATTAAAAATACTGTTTGGTATACACTGCTCCGCTCTAAACTTTGACGAAAAAATGACCCATGTCATGTCTTCAACTTGACTTACTGGTAGCCCGAACACTCATCTGATGTCATCAAAAGCTAGACGTATTTTTGGTATCATAGCATCCTTTTTTATATATATAAATCATTATCATATTCACTTTCATGTTTTGTTATAAAACAAAATTCCATTAGGAAGAAATCTCAGGTTGAGATGAGATCAGCTGTTCACTGCACGAACGTCAGCAATATTTAAAATATATATATATATATTCTGTGTAAAATAAAGCATTGAGATTAATAACTTGTGCCTGGAAATTGCATTGTTGATGCATGTTAAGTACAAACCAACGAACATCGTTAATACAAACACTCTAAAATGTATTTCTTCCAACCGTACTGCCTTAAAGGCGCAGTTATAAAGTGAGTTCACCCGTAATAAATAATATATTTAGGTACAAACAGCTCCATCATTTTCAAAGCTATTTAAGGTGGATGGAGCCAGTGACAAATTACGAAAGGCGACGTAAACGAATGATTAATAGAGCCTTAGATCCGAGTTCTCTGAGCAGATAAAATCTCTTAAATCTTAATGTATTGCTATTATCAATCACACTTTAATATCTTTACACATATTGTCACGACATGAATCTCCGAGCAGGTGTCAGAAGTATTTCCAAGTGTGAACAGTGAAATGCAAGTCAAAGTATACACTCGATAAACCCGTTTTTCATCGACGAATATTACATCCCAAACGTGATGGGTGGTGAGCCATATCGCCTTACTTAGGGCACAAATGGCCCAACAGCTAAACGTGACTTCCGAAAGACGTAGACTGAACACAAATTTATGTACACCACGGGGATTAAACTCACGAGCTCTGGGTAAGCAGGCAAGCACTTTACCACTTGTCCATAAAGGTGGGCAGTATTCAAAATTAAATATATATTGAAAAATGCAAAAAATGTAATGATGCTTAATTTTAATGAATTATAAATGAACTCAAAGGGAGCTTCACCTCGTATTGGTAGGTGTATCTATTGAAATTAAGATATGTGTGTTTGTGTGTTTACAAGCGTATGTCTATGTAGTATAGGTATATTGCAACAGTACAGACGTGCAGCGGCGTGCGCTGAACTTCTTTCCAATCGGGTATCCCACGACAACACAGTTTTTTTAAAGTATGAAGATATTATTATTATTTATATTTTTTTGTCAGCGGGTTATATTTGTGACAAACTAGAGTTTTCATTCGCACAGTACATACATTCTATACACTGTTAATATGATTGAAAGAATTCGATTCAAATCATGCTTTTTACTTTTTTGCGTTTGGGTAATCTACATCTACACTATTATATTATAAAGAGGAAAGATTTGTTTGTTTGTATGTTTGAGGTAAACTTTGGAACGACTGAACCGATTCTAAAAATTCTTTCTTTTGTATGAAGCTACACTATTGTTGAGTAACATAGGCTATATTTTATTTTAATAAAATTAAGTTTTCAGTTTTAAAATTCAATATTTGTGAACCATGTCGGGAGAAAAAACGCTGCTTAGCTGTTTTATCGGCGTGCCTTGATTAGTTATACGTGATAAAACCGGTTGTTTTTCCATACGAGGAAACTGTATTAGTTTTTTATGACTAAAGATTTCCATCTTCAACGATCCTGACACACCTCTTGCTAATGTTAAGCTTTAAAAAGTGAATACAGCCAGGTTTAAGCATAGATACATTAAATAATATGGTATATAGTAACGGGAAAACTAAATCAGTTTAATCTGACTACAGATTTACATCTACAACGATCCGGACACACCTCTTGCTAATATATGAAAAAGTGATTACAGCCAGGTTTATGTATTGATTTTGTCCCATACGAGAAAACTGTATCAGTTTAATCTGACCACAGATTTCCATTTACAATGATTCTGACACACTTTTTGGCACTTTGGTAAAACATGGTGACCAGGGTCTTATTGTGAGACTGGAAGATGAGTACGGGATCTCCTCAACGGACAAGAGTCGCCCCTTCGAGTTTGGGCTTATTTGATTGATATTTATTAGCACTTTGGTAAAACATGGTGACCAAGGTCTGCTGATGGGACTGGAATGTGGGTACGGTATCTTCTCAACGGACAGCAGCAGATCCTTCGAGTTTGGGCTTATTTGATTGGTCTTTATTCACACTTTGGTAAAACATGGTACCCAGGGTCTGATGATGCGACTGTAAGATGGGTACGGGGTCTCCTAAACGGACAACAGCAGACCCTTCGAGTTTGGGCTTATTTGATTGGTCTCTATTAGCAATTTGGTAAAACATGGTAACCAGGATCTGATGATGGAACTGGAAGGTGGGTCACGAAAACTGATCGAGGGTAAGCAACGGTCACCAAATCTTTTTGTAGATTTTTTAAAACTTTTACTAATTTGTACGGAACCCTCGGTGGGCGAGTCCAACTTGCACTTGTCCGGTTTTTTTTAATTAAGACTGTCAATCTGAACTTGTACTCCTTAATAGTTCGGCTGAGATAAATATCGCTCTATGTTATATCACTATAGTATTAGGTGGATGACATATTAAGTATCCAGTAACTGTCTGTAGGTATGTACGAGTATTTAGCTAACATACACACGCATCATCTGCTGGTATACATATCACGTTTAGGGTTCCGTACCCGAAGGCTAAAACGTCCGTCTGTCACAGGGGTCTACAAATTTATTCATAATAAGCAGATACGTATTTCATCGTATTTAAGTATTAGTATATTATTAAATTAAATTGATATTTCTTTTATGTACACCACCTTCATTTATTGTCTTCTTGACCTCATTTCCACCCAAAGGTTGTCTGGAAGAAATCGCTTTAAGCGATAAGGCCGCCAATTGTAAACTACTGTGTATTGTTTTCTACTGTAAGTTTTCTTTTTAAATGGTGCACAATAAAGAGTATTTGTCTTGTATTGTCTTGTCTTGAAACTTGAAATTTTCACAGAATACATTATAGCCTCTATCACGACAAATAATAAAAAATAAATGCGAGTGATTTTTCGCAAAAACTAAACTATAAAATATTTGTATACATTTTTTGGTAAATAAATTATACTACCTATTATTATCATTATAATCTGTGGCTTAACGCACAAAAACAAGTTTCCTCGGCATAAAATATTTTTATTAACAATTTAATTATATTAACATTATATTCATCCCTGTTACCCGTAAATACACTTTCAGGACAAAACAAAAGCAAAAAATACACAGAAATTTTTATGACAAATAACTTTTGTCACTTGGAAGTGGCGTGTATGACAATGATTGCTTAACGGATGTCGTCAAAATGGCTTTTCCGGTATTTCCGGTGAAATCCTTACGAGGGGAAATAACCCTTTCAGTTCTCTTTAAAGATTTACTTTTGAGTTTTCTTTTCATTATTCACAAAATGAAACCACCAAGGTTCAATGATAAGTATATTTATTATTATAATGTAAATTAAAAAATAATATGTAAATAATAAAATTATATTTCGACCACCTTGTAGTCGTTTTTTTTTTAATTTTCGTTTTACAGATATGTTTTTTTACAAAATTATTATTAGTATAGATGTAAAAACACATACCTATAACGCTTTGTTATATTAAGGTTGTAACGGAGGATCTCGGTGCAAAATGCTCATCATAATATTGTTTTCCTTACTTTTTAATAAAAAGTTTGCAATGAATGCGTTTTATATCAATTCGCGTAAACTGCTTGTTAATAGTTATGTGACCGCATGAAAATTATTCAATTTTTTGCGTTACATTTTAGCTGCATTACATTACACTGTGAACACGCCTTTAAGTTTGTTAATATTATTCAAACAAAATAGAATACATTAAAGTACGAATTTTTTTTTGAAGACTTTAATAATAATAAACTATTTCCGCAATTTGCTTTAAAACAAATTTATTGCATACTTCTTATTCAAAAGTAAGGAAAACAATATTATGATGTGCATTTTGTATCGAGTTAAAAAGTTACCCCCTTAATTAAAACAACATTTTACATTGATATATACGTCATTGATATTAAAAACTAATCGATTAGATCATTGTATATACAAAGCCAAAGTTTCAAGCGCTTTTTTAGTTATAATTACACTAAAAAGAAGTAAAACTTACAGAAATAAAGTCGGGCAAAGTAAATATCCATCCATCCATCCATCAGCCCGTGTTCGTTCACTGCTGGACATAGGCCTTTCCCAAATTTCGCCAGTCATGTCGGTCCTCCGTCCTCCTCATCCAGCCGCCCCCCGCAACGTACTTCAGGTCGTTGGTCCAGCGGGCACAAGGTCGGCCTACACTACGCTTTGCTGTACGTTGTCTCCATTCTAGAGCCTTTCGGCCCCAACGGCCATCATCTCGGCGACAAATATGGCCTGCCCACTGCCACTTCAACTTACTGATTCTGCAGGCTATGTCGGTTACTTTAGATCTCCAACGGATCTCCTCGTTTCGGATTCTATCCATCAGAGATGGATACTTACTCGCAAATCGCCCCTGAAGTTATTCGGGGGAGAGTAAGAGGACAGCTCGCAGACAGGCACAAATCCAGGTAGCCCACCAAGCCTGGGACCGTGTGATGGCGGTATATCCATCCCGAATTGCCAGACCTTAAATAAACAGACTAGTGACTGGCAGCGGCGTCACTAGTGCGAGAGGTTCTGGCACCGTGCTCACCAACCCACCTGCCCAGCGTGTGTGAGTATGGGCATCTCTTTCCAATGATGATGTACACAAAAGTAAATATACAGGGTTAATTTTTGATGTGGATGTGGGTGGCTAAATCCAAAACCATAGAGAATAGCGAAAATGCACAAAGGAGTCTGAAGGCCGATTTTGATTAAAACCAAAACTGCATCATTGGATTTTTGAAAACTTATTTCTATAACCGGAAATCGAAATGGTTGATTAAAAAAAAAACTCTTTATCTGCATATTAGTGCACCAACTGAGAGTGTCACTTATAAGGATCATTTTCTGGGAAGTAATATCAAAAGGCAAACTAAAAGAAAGTGCTCATTTTTTATAAACTGATTCATTTTTTTAGGTTCTCATAATTGCTCGTTCCGTAACTATTCTTGGTCAACACACATCTGAACTCAACGATTGTACAATACGCATTGAAATCAATGGTCGTGTGATGTTAAATACTGTACAATCTTCGAAAGATCGAATTTGGCTTTGTAATATAACTATTAGGCACAGTTTTGAATAACTATTAGTTAAGGTTTAGTGAATGTAAGAGAAATTAAATCAAATTTTATTAAAAATAAGCATTTTCATTAGGTTAACCGTTTGATATTACTTCCCATAATTTGATCCATGGAAGCAAAGCGATTTTTTCAAAATCATCGGTTCCTTTCCCGGCTAGGGAAGTTATTTTTTCAAAAATCTAATGATTCAGTGTTGGCTTTCTTCAGAATTGGCCCCAAGTCTCCTTCAAGCATTCTTCGCTATTTCCTATAGTTTCGGACTTAGCCAATCACGCCCACTTTAACCCTATATAGGTATATCTCTAGCCTATTTGAAGGAGCAACTAATATTTTTCAACTATTATTATTCTAAAAGGTGCTTGTGAAATATTTGTTGCTCACCTTTAAAAAGTTTTTTATCTTTACGACATAACACTTCGTGGGGAGCATTATTAATTTTCTCCACTGAAGGGTAAGCTTAGTGCTTCAAGAGATACCTTCTTTTCATATAGAATTACATACTATACGAACAAGAGAATCACTAAACGGATTTGGATGTGGTTAGTTTCAGTACACTATGACTGACAAGATTTGAAAAGTAACAATTTTATCACAGTTTAAGTCTGAATTTATGTCAGCTTCTAACGTGAAACTATTAGCGGATTTATTTGCAAGCTTGGGGCTTCACATCTGAGTTCAAATTCACATTTTGTGTGATCACATCACATCATCACACACAAAATCAATTTTTTAACACCTTACCACCACCGTCTAAGATCGAAACAGTTACTGTAGCACTTTTGCATAACCCGCACTCTTTCGCCACTATTCCCGAGGCTTACGACCTTAAGGCGCTATGTAAAACATATACGGATGCTTTGTTTCTGTGTGTGAAGTAAACGAAAAATTGTAATGAATTTTTGGATATGAATTTTGACTATATAATCTAGGGGATTTTGGAAAACACGTTTGGATAAATTTTCCTCGATAGAAATAATTGAAATGAGGTCTTCAAACACACTTTTTCTCCTCGTTTGACGGATAGGGATCATGTACCTACCGAACTCAAACATATTTTATTAGATGGGTTTTAACAATATCTAGATATTTGATTTTGGAAATTTTGCTAGGTATTTTAGTTTTTTTTATAAAATTCAATAACTTATTTTTTTTCTTTTGCGCTGAATCCGCCCCTCTCGCACTGCGCGATATAGTAGCTGTATAGTAGCAGAATTGCGTCATTCTATAGATTAAAGCTTATGAGAATAATATCCATACCAACTTGAAAGCGTGTTTAAAGATGTGGTGAATATTAATTTACAAAGTAATGCATAAAATAACACATCTTTGGTAGAAAAGCCTAATTAGTATTCAACTATGGTCGCAAAATGCCATAGATTACATTTATTTCTTTTTATTCAAGAATAAGAAAAATAATCGTAAGTTGTGCATTTTGTACCTACACAGAAACGGATCCTCTTAATAAAAAATCCGACCAAGTGCGTGTCGGGCCACGCGCAATGTAGGGTTCCGTAGTTGCCCGGTACATATAAGTTGGTCTACTAATACAAACCGCGCCAAACTTCTAGTCTCATACAATATAGGGGGCCAAAAGTTTGGCGCGACCTGTACTCGTAAACCTGTAAAGCCTACTTAGCTGTGATAGTTTTCCTTTTAAATTCATTATATTTACTTCTTTTGTGAATTTTGTCACATTTCTATAAACAACTGTTTAACCAGCGGGGGGAGGGGACACTCCACTCTAGAGTTTTCAGTTTAAAGCTTAATATTTCACCAACGGATCCATAAATCGAAAAATGGTTTCCACATACCCACAATGTTTTTGAACGGCCTATCTAACGATACCCTACACTATGGGATAGACGAGAAAAAATAATTCATCCCCAGTTTACTTGTATAAGAGGTACCCTTAAAAGAATTTTTTTTCAATATTTTATTTTATCATTTTGTCGGCGTGATTAATATTTATATCCATGCCAAATTACAGCTTTCTAGTACTAATAGTCTCTGCCCTAAGCCGCGGACAGACGGACAGACGGACATGGCGAAACTTTAAGGGTTCCTTGTCGGACTCCGGTAACCTAAAAAGGTTGGTAATGGTAATATGTAGCGCGAAATAAATATGTAATCCTTTACCAAAATTGGATTCATATATTATTTTTAACAATCCCAAGATAAAGATGTGAGCTTTATGTTATCTCAATATTTTTGCTCACGATTTTACCCACTATTTTTCATTTTCTTTGTCTCTGTTTACCCTTTTGGGAATACGAATCCAAAGTAGCTAGAGACACGGCTTCTTACCTCGCACTTTAATATTCAATTAGGTTTTCTTGTGAAACAATTTCCAGGCTTTATGGCCATAAATAAGTAAAGACACTAGCATCAATGTGTTTTCAAGTCACAGGTTTTATACTTTCGACAGAAAAATGTTATAAATGAAGCGACTTTTGAAGTTTATTGCAAAGTATTGCAATTGATATTGTGAAACATTCATAATATTGTAATGGTTTTCATACTGCGAACAGTGAAGTTCAATCCAGGTACATCGTAATACCGCCATCATTTAGGTTGGGAAAAAAGTTTCTTCGCATATTATATGAAAATTCAAATTTTTTTTAATAAAGTTTATTTACATCTAACTAAAGTATGTAGGTGCCATTTTGTTTGATAACTTTCTGCCATCTTGTACATAGGGTCATGATCCCATTGCTAAAGAAATTCTGGGGTTTCTGATCAAAAAACCGCGACAAGTGGTTTTGGCAGTCCCCTCGTGATGTTAACCTGACACTGCCTAAAGAATTCTGAAGAGACCGAAACAAGTAGAAATCTGAAGGTGCAAGGTTAGGACTATACGGCGGATGCATTAATACGTCCCAGCCAAACTCTCTTAATTTTTGCTGAGTGGCTAAGATGTGTGAGGTCTAGCGTTATCATGATGAAAAACCACACCCCTTCTGTTGACTGATTCCGGCCGCTTTCTCTCAACTTCTTGCTTTAATCTCATCAGTTGTTCGCAGTAGAGTTCAGAATCTATGGTCCTGCCTGGCGGTAACAGCTCATAATGAATAATGCCCTTCCAATCCCACCATACACACAGCATTACCTTGTTGCGAGATAACCCGGGTTTTGCCAGAGTCTGTGAAGCCTGACCAGCCCTTGACCACGACCTTTTTCGCACGTTCTTGTCGTACGTGATCCACTTTTTATCATCAGTTATCAGGTTTTCCAAAAATGGTTCGGTTTTATTACGTCGAAATAAAGAATCACAAATGAGTAAACGGTTCATTAAGTTTCTTTCAGTGAGCTCATGAGGCACCCAAATATTGAGTTTTTTTGTGTATCCAGCTTTTTTCAAATGCGCCAAAACTATTTTGTGGTCAATCCCCAGTTCTTCAGCTACATCGTAACTACTGATATGCCGATCTTGCTACACTTTTTCAAAAATGGCATCCATTTTATCCGTAACAGGGCGCCCAGAGCGAGGTGCATCTTTGACATCAAAATTTCCGGATTGAAAACGCTTAAACCAAATTTGTGCTACTCTCACAGAAACTGCACTAGGTCCATTAACATCACATTTTTTTACCTTTTTTGTAGTAAAATTTTAAAATGTACCGAATTTCTTCATTAGATTCACCCATCTTAACAGTAAGAAAAACAAATGAAAATCACACATTTTACCTAATTTGAATTTGGAATTACCTTGTTTTAAATTTAAACTTTTTAATAATACCAAAACCAGCCAGATACAAATGGTATAGCCAAAGAGATTTTATTATAAGTTCATACATACTAATTGCGAAAAGAGTTTTTCCCCAACCTATTATTATTGACCACCTGTAATCTAGTGGTTCAAATCCTCGACAACTGCGGGCCTATTACATATCTTTGAATCGGTTACCAACTGTGGTTGCTATTCACTAAAAACAGATAAAAAATGAGCTTCCAAAATAACCTCCAATGGGTATTGAAATATTTACGAATTGTGACGTCATTTCAAGTGCGAACGTATCCTTAGATAAGGGAAATTCGATAGTATACCTACATGTATGTTTTTGACCATAGACACCCGGTAGGCAACTGATTTTACGATACAGAATCAGGGGGCTGGTCCAGAGGTCATGGGTTCAAATCCCGTAGCACATTTGTCTACGTATTTCAGTTGGCACGTAAGGCTGTGGGTGCATATATGGAAATGTCGCAGATGCATGATAATATCAGCTGTTTTACAAAACATCTGCGTTATGTAAAACAGCTAAACAACTTTCAGCTTCGTTACAAAAAAGCACGCAGCATTATACGAGTATAAACGTTTTGCGTTATATGAATACTAGAAATAAAAAGGGTGTACGTATGTGTACGCGTAATAAAACAGATGATAGAGGAATTTGTGTTTTAAACAATCAAGCGACCTACGTTTTACCTCCACCGCTCTTCTTTGTGATGGATGGATAATGTTCCAGTTAAAAAGCTACAAGACACATGTTTCGTATTTTGAAAAAAAAAAAAACCTTTGATAATGCTTTAACAGCGAAACCGGTAAGGGAAATAATATAAATCAGTGGACAAGTACAAGTGTTTTTCAATCAAAAATGTATCAAAAGTTTCACCAAGTGCCAACAATCACGAGCATCAACTCCATTCAAACTAATCATTTACTTTGTACCAAAAAGAGTTTGTTGATTAATTTAATTAAATTTAAATTTTATCTTTTCGAAAGGTCCTTTCGATAACATAGACCCTATTGCTTCCAGAAACCATAGTATATTATCTTATTTTTGTGTTCCAAAAACTAAGATGCTTTACTAAGAAGAAATCACCCAGTCAGTTATACCCAGCCTATATCAATATATTCCAACATATTTCATCATGGAGTGGAGTTGCTAAGACCACTCTACTAACCCTTGAACGAGCACAACGAACGATAAAGGTTTCGACTTATCGACCATTTTACTTCCCAACCAGGATACTATATAAGGTTAAATAATAATAGTTGGCAAAACTCAAAACATAGGTAGTACTAGTCTTTATGAACAACTTTTATTATTTAACCTTGTTTATGGTGACTTAATTTATGCAGACAAATTCTCACTGAAGACTCGGTAAGTGATCAGTAACACGGATCGTTAACACTTTTTGCTAATTTTGCAACATAAATCCCGACGTCCCATAAAAATTCACTCGGGCTGGGCTTGCCTTTGTAAAGGAACACGAAATCAATAATTACCGAGTCTTCAGTAAGAATTTGGCTGAATAAATTAAAGTCACCTTATATTAATCTTGGATAGCCCTAACCATGCGACAACTTTTATTATGAAAATAATCCTAATGTAGCACAAAACTACACCTTATGACCCGGAGATAACAATCAAACAACGCAAGTACAATCTGTGCTTGTCCTTGGCTGGCAATATCTTGAAATACAGCTTCTTTCCTTCAAATTCAAATATTTCCCTATATTCTGTAAATTATTCCACATTGCTTGTTACCTCATTTCTCACATATTATTTCAAGTAAGTTTTACGTACTATGGGGGAAAGTTTCGCAGACCCACTTTTATCTCCATAAACCCTTGAAATAAGGACGAAAAGTGGATTCGCACAGCTTTCCTGGATGCCACGTATCGGTGGGGTGTATCGATCTCATTTTCTCGAAACTCAATAAAAATAGACCATGCTAAGGAAATTCCTGAAGTTTGTTATAATAACATAGAGGTATAGCATTGTACCCAGAGGGCTATAAGCTGCCATTTTGTTTGGGAAGTGTGCTGTCAAATATCACCATCAGAGTGGCCCAAAATTTATTGTTGAATCCACAGAAAAGTAAAGTTTAGATGATTTAGCATTCCGATATAATAGCCCTAATTTTAAAACACATACTTACTAATACTATTTTAATTAAAGGCAACCAAATTAATATCTTGTTTTGAGTAAAATAGCACTCTGTTTTTTGTTAGCACTTACACTACTCTGTTTTAAAGTTTAATATTATTTAAACAAAAGCTGTCTGAAAGATATTGCTATGAGCAATAAGTGTGTCCTTTGCACTCATTAAAGTCGATTCTGAAGGCCTTAATTTTATTCCAAAGTAGTATAGCTTCTGTTATTAACGCTAAAGAACTATTTTGGAATGAAGAAAATTTAGTTTTGACAGCACTAAATCTAAAATTAAAGCTTTTAGACTCGGATTTATTGTCTGTTATGTATGTTAAAATGTGTTGTTAAATATGTGTTTAATAGTACAAAAATTTTACGCTATTTACTGTATAAACCTGAACCAAGATTTGTTTGACGGTTTTGGTATCGCCGTCTTTGTAGCTGTAGTAGCATTTCTGCTTACTCTATGTGTGATATATAATTTTCAGATCACGTATCGATGCGTCGATATTCCACCAGTGCTGAGTGCTGCCAACGTCTGATGAATATGAAGGGATTGTCAAGTGTGAGAAGCGGAAAAGTTGACGGTTCAGTATATTTATTTATGAACATGGGTTAGCGCTTGAGTATTTTAAGTATTTACTCATAAAAATAATATTTTATTTACTCTCAAATTATTACTAGTCTAGACAGTTAACTGATAGATATAGGAGTCTTCTATCTTAGGGCTTGGTTTGCCGGCAGGGTGCACCAACGAAGAAGTGCAAGGCTGAAGAGGTTTGGTGCTTAGCGCTTTTTGTTCTTCACACCCTTCAATAAAACCATTATCACCTTCGATTATTATATTTACATAATATTTTTTTATAATATCTTACCAAAATAATCATACATTTAAAAAGTTACTATTATTATTATTAAATTGTAATATCTGACATAAATTTTCCCAATAATTTTCTTCAACAAAAAGCAAATGCTTTATTTTATCATTTCTACGTTGATATCAATAGGTATCAATAGGTGGTAGAGCTGATGCCGGGCTTGGGACACCACCATCTTCCTCGCAAATCCTCCCGAAGTTATTTGGGGGAGAGTAAGATAACAGCTCTCAGGCAAAACCTGGCGGCCCACCATGGCCTGGGACCGATGGATGGCGGTATATCCATCCCCAATTGCCGGGCTTTATATAAAACAGACTGGTGACGGGCAGCAGCGTCACTGGTGTGAGGGTTTCGGCACAGCGCTCACCAACCCACTTGCCCAGCGTGTGTGAGTATGGGCATTTCTTGCAGGAGGGCCGCCAAGAGTGGCGAAATCCTGGCCTATGTCCAGCAGTAGATGAAAGAGGCTGATGGATGGACGTTAATGCTTCAAGATAGTTATTTTTGTAAATTTAGTTCGCGTTTTTTTTCGTTAGCATAGGCTATATAGGAATAGTCCCAGCAAAGATACTGGAAGAAATCACTATAAGCAATAAGGCCGTCATTTCTTTGTTTTAATATTGTTTACCGTTTGTGTGTTTCACGAAAGTGGCATATAGTAAAAAGAATTTGTCGTTTAGTTTGTTTTTCTATAAATTTGCAAAGCGGAATCCTACATTTTTTCAGCAAGAGCATACATATTGTGAGAAACTTTCGTATGAGGAGGGCACGCAAACTAAGAAAATGTTTATATTTTGATTATATTTAGGTCCAAAATACCTTCTGATCCCTAATGTGAATCCTGCCGACACATCACTGAGATATTGTGAATCAAAAAAGTTGTTAAAATACAAAGCTAGGATCAAAGGGTTTAAAAATACACCAATTTTAAAATGGTTGGGGGAGATAAGCTCTGTGGGTCCGGTGAATAACGGCTTAAAACGACTTACGTCCAAAATGTTTTTTTTTACCATTTTGCTCCGATTTTTTTTCCCTACAACATGATCTAACTGATATTTACTAATGACGACAGGTTGACATGGCAATTTTCTAGTGATGTGACATCACATACCAGGTAGTCGATATCGATATTTTTTTTGGTACGCGATATTTTATTCTTGACATAGTTGTTTTCGATAAACTGTCAATTATATATATATATTCTGTTAAGCACAGCCCTCTCCAGTGTCTGACTGACAGGATATTTATAACAATAATTTTCCGTTCAATGTCACAATTTTCCAAAACTTTTCTGGCTAGTCCTCGTGCTTGAAAATGAATAATTGTTTTTAAATTATATTAACACGTGACGAAGAGGCAACCGAAGTAATTTTCGATACAAAACTAAAAGCAATAACGTGAGCGAGATCGAAATCGATAAACGCGATCGATGCCGGCTCGTGCAGCACTACGAAAAAGAATGCTGTGCGGGTGTGCGGGGCGTCACCTCCTCCACGACCTGTCGTAATCAATATAGGTACATATATATCTTTCATAACACCGGATATAAGAAAGTATGACACAATGGTTTAAGTACATTTTTATGCGGTGCACATTGGTTTACAAAGATTTAGTTGCGTACTAAAACTTGTGAAATTAGATGTAACTTTAATTACATCGATTTTTTGAAAGTTTCTTCGTAACAGTCACAATTGATGAAGCTGCATCTTTCTGAAGGATGGCGACCGTTACCGATGACAACGTTGTTCCTTTCCACTACCGGCACCTGGACGTGCCGGGGGACGGACGCCCCGGCCGCGCGCGTGCTCGCACGTGTGGGTTGGTATCCCATCCTTATCACCAAATAGTTTATAAGGCCCTACAATTCAAAGTAACAAAAATTAACAGATGATGTAGCATCCCCAATAGACCACAATCCACCAAAAAATACTTTTTTGCGCGAACTTTTTTTTCACCTTTCCATAGAAATTTTGTCAGCTGAAAAATACTCGATCAAAAAATTTCTTGTTCTTCTTGACTGTGATTAATCAGTGAACGATACATGATCTGCACTGAAATTATTTTCTCTTATAATTGTAAGACCTTATATATTGGGTAAATGCAAACACCGCAAATATGAAACTGACGTATATTCTGTCTACCTTCCAAAATGTACCCTCCGAATACATACCAAAACTCTCGAACCAGAGATTTCACTGCCCGTAACCAGTCTGTTTTATACCAAGTGTAAAAGCAAAGTCAAGAATCCTTTAAGAGTGTGTTATTATGATCGATAAAGATATTTTTTTTAAATACTGAGTCTATAAGTAAAGTACCAGTACCTCATAATAAGACGATTTTCTTTACTCAAAATACAATAATCGCGTGGAGACCCTCACGGTCGCTGGCCACTCGGATGAGGGGTGCGGGTTGCGGTGTGCAATTAGGTGTGTGGGTAGGCCGGTGAGCTGGGTAGCCATAGCTTAGAAAAATGATGGAATTTTTGTTGAAAATTTAAGGTATATATTTTTTATCGTAAAGGCATCAGAATTAATTACTTTCCCTAAAGGGATTCTTGACTTTGCATTTACACTCTGTATACAGCCCAGCAATACATCAATCGGTCCCAGGCGCTGGTTGTGCCTATTTGGGAGCTATCTTCTTGCTCTCCCCCGAATGACTTCGGGGGATTTGCGAGCCCAGCATGAGGTCTACCACCAATAACTATAATTCCAATGTAATCGACTGTAAAATCGGAAAATATTGTAGCGCTTGTACGGGCGCATAAATAAAACCATAGCGATTTTTGTGATGTAAAAATAGTAGGTATGAAGAGAGACAACTATATAAGTGTGTGTGACCATAACCCTCAGTGGATGAGTAGGACCCGTAATGCGGCGGTGTATATGAGGTGGTCATACCGTAGAATTGATAATTTCATGATCAGAGGTGCAATTGTGTGAGACAATCGTATTCAAATTGATTGTCATATAGCTATTTGGCTAAGCAAATTAGCCCGTTTGACAATATTGAAATGGTACATTTTTGGCTGTCAAATGAATGCGATTGTCTTGTTTTAGGTGGTAGAGCTGATGCTGGGCTCGACTATGGAGGTACCACCATCTTACTCGCAAATCCAAAATCAAAATCAAAATATTTATTTTGTAAAATAGATACATAAAGTATACTTTCTACCAGTCAAAGTTAATCTTTACAATATATATCTTTAGAATATAAAAAAATATATACTAATAAGGGAAATACATAAAAAAATATTTAAGTTGGGCTACTACAATATAATTATACACCTGCATAAAATCCTCCCGAAGTTATTCGGGGGAGAGTAAGAGAACAGCTCTCAGGCAAAACCAGGCGGTCCACCATTGCCTGGGACCGATGGATGGCGGTATATCCATCCCCAATTGCCGGGCCTTATATAAAACAGACTGGTGACGGGCAGCGGTGTCACTGGTGTGAGAATATCGGCACCGCGCTCGCCAACCCACCCTGCCCAGCGTGTGTGAGTATGGGCATGTCTTCCAGGAGGACCCCCAAAAGTGGCGAAATCCTTGTCCAGCAGTGGACAAAACAGGCTGATGGATTGGATTGGATTGGTCTTGTTTTGTTGTTGACAACCAAAAACGTACGATTTCAACTATCAAGCCTCATGATAATCGAATTTGAATACGATTGTCTTACACAATTGCACCTCTGATCGGCAATATCGTAAAGTATGAAATAAGAAATGTACGATACCTAGACTAAAATGACAAAAATAGGTGCGACAATGAATGACAATCATAAATTCGGGAGCCAAGCGAAGCAGAACTGAACAAGGCGACCCTTTTAGTTAGGTTTCATGATATTGCGATCAAATCATAAAATTACCAATTATACGATATGGCCACGACATCAAACACATCGAAAAATGAAAACTAAGCATATATGTTCTAAATTCTAAATATTGTGTTATATTTGTGTTTTTTTTTTCCAGAAACGCTACAGCAGAAACATCACTACATCATTATGACATGAATCCACCAAGGGGTAAGGTGTTAGCGAGCCCTATCGCCGTACTTCAAGCAAAGATAAGGACCCAAGCATGCCACCGTTTTAGCACTGTAATATCCGGGAATATCAAAATAATAAACGAGACTCAAGGAAACAGACTGTTGTATTCGAAGACTTCTTACTTAACTAACTGACAGATAATGTGTCGCTTACCCACATATATCACACTCCACAACAATTTACAAAATCAAACAACTTAAAATTGTAGCTAATTTAACTTATCTTTATAAATACATATACCTATATACAACGTTTACAAACTAATAACGTCTATCGTTAATTTTATAACGAAATTTACAAAATTACGAGATCATAATTAACTGAGCAAAAACCATTATTATTTTATTATTATTTCGTCAACAACAATTTTATAATACAATTTATTTATTTATTTCCTGTCCTGCTCATACAATCGAAGAGGCGGTACGACCTGTCTACCATAGCCGGACGATACGGAGCCAGCGTCGCGTCCTCTCGTGTGGAGGGTCCCGCAGCGGCGTCGGCGCCGGCGCTCGTCGTCGCGACGCCCCCCGACTCGACACGCGCAGGCGCAAGCTCGGCGGGCGCAGCGCACTCTGTTACCGACGATATCTGTACCGCTCTACTACTTGTGATATTTTCAAGCACACTATGAATAAAACCTGTTTTAATCTGATATGGATTAGCGTTTAGTAACTGATTTGCATGGCGTCTCCAAACGGTATCTGAATCTTGAAGAGCCACATCGTACATAACTTTTCCGACACGTGCGATGATTTTACCTAGAATCCATGCGGGTTTTTGAGGATTGCGATAATATTTAACCCACACCCTGTCATTTACAAAATATACAACATTTTGACCGCCAAAATATTTAGTTTGACGCGCTTGGCTTTGTCGCACCCACTCTAGTACCTGTTCCTTTGGCGGCTCACTACGTCCAACTTACAACCCAAGTTTCTACCGAACATCAAGTGGGCTGGGGACACGCCCATCGTGCAATGTGGCGTATTTCTATAATTAAACAAATATTTATCTAAGATGCTATTGGTATCGCGCATAGAGCTGTCTTTAAACACGTCTGTCAGGAAACGTTTGCAGGTTTTCACTGCGGTTTCCGCAAGCCCATTACTCTGTGGAAAGTACACTGATGACGTCATGTGCCGGATGCCGTTGCTAGAACAAAACTTTACAAAGTCCGACGACATAAATGTTTTAGCATTATCGCTAACAATACATTTTGGATTTCCGAATCTCGCGAAAATTGATGACAATTTATCTATGAAAGTCTGAGTCATTAGTATTAGATTTGGCATTTCAATACATTCGAGCCATTTGCTACGTGCATCAATCAACACCAAGTACACCTTACCACGAACCGGGCCGAGAAAATCTAAATGAATTCTCTCAAAAACAGAATCAGGCCATTCCCAATTCTCCATAGAGAATTTACCACCAGCGCGTTTAAATAGCTAGCTCCCTCCCCGCTCGACACTGCCGGAGCCGCGGGCTCGGCCCCTGCAGACGACCAACTCAAATAGTCAGCCACATTCCTCTCACTACTTACATACTCTATCTTATAGTTATAGGCGGATAGGAATAAAGCATATCGTTGTAGTCTAGACTCGGTCATTTGAGGAATACCCTTATCCGGAGAAAAAATTGATAGCAAAGGTTTGTGGTCAGTTTTTAACACGAACGGCTCCGTCCGCCCGTAAAGGTACTGATGGTACTTTTTAATATCAAAAATTATGGCCGCCGCTTCCTTTTGTATCTGGCTGTAAACGCGCTCACTAGTAGAAAGAGCGTGGGATGCATATCCGAGCGGGCGCTCCGAGCCGTCCTCGTACCGCGCCGCTAGCCGCGTGCACCCAGACCTCCCAGCGCTGCGTCCACTGTCAGTACCAGCTCCTGGTTTGGGTCAAAGTGAGCCAACACACGCTCTGAGCACATTTCTCGCCTCACCGTTTCAAAAGCCCTTTGCTGTTCCTCTAGCCACTCTCAATTTGCGTCTTTTCTCAACAACCGGTGCAACGGCTCGAGAACAATCGAGGCGCCCGGAATAAAACTGCGATAAAAATTTATCATCCCTAAAAACGACCTTAATTGCTTTGTATTCTCAGGAACCTTTACCTCCATGATTGCTTTAATTTTATCGGGACTTTTATGTACCCCGTTGCGATCGATTACATATCCGAGATACTCGACACTTTGCTGAAGGAACATACATTTAGATTTTTGTAAAACTAATCCAGCATCTTCTAACCTCTGTAGTACTTGCTTTACTCTCTGCCAATGAAGGCGCTCCGTAGGAGCATGGATCAGTACGTCATCTAAGAAACTTTCTGTACCAGGTACGTCACCAAGTAGCTGGCACATAGCACGTTGAAAAAAAGGCGGTGCGCAAGCGAGTCCAAACACCAGTCTTGTATATTTGAAAAGGCCCTTATATGTGTTGATGCACATATACTCCTGAGACGCCTCAGACAAATAAAACTGATTGTAAGAATTTGACAAATCCAATTTTGTTAAGAATTTTGTGTCAAACAAGGAATTACATAATTAATTAATTTTTGGTAGCGGATATTTATCAATTTTCAAATCTTTGTTGATTGAAACTAAATAATCTCCGCAAATACGAACATCATTATTTTTCTTTAATACTGCCACAATCGGCGACGCATATTGAGAATAAGAAACCAGTTTTACCTACCTGTACCAACCGGTCTACTTCCGCGCTTATCTTATCTTTTAAAGCGAAAGGTACGGGTCGAGCCTTGAAAAACTTTAAAGTAGACCCCTCTTTTAGGAATAAAGTTAATTCATATTTGTTAAACGTACCCAGCATACCCGAAAATAATGATTGATACCTTTGATACAACTGATTCATATCGTTTTGACAACAGTAATTCATCGGGGCGAACGTAAATTTAAAATTAGCCATAAAATCACGCCCGAGCAACGGCACCGGCCCATTTTGCCCATTTGCACTCACACGCACATCCAACCACATAGGGCGATCATCTAAGCACCTAATGTTATTCACCGGAGCAAAATCATTAGCCGACGCCGAATCGTTCTCACAAATAAAATGATTACGCCACTGACTACGACTTTTCCTATTTCGGTTTGGCTTTTCCACATAACCCGCACTTCTTGAACACATTCTTTTCAAATGGCCCTTTTCACCACAAATGTCACAGTTTAAATGACGATAGCCGCAACCCGATGAGTCATGCGTCCTGCCACCGCATTCTAAGCAGCTAGAAGAACCAGCTTAATCGCGCGTCCGGGCGCCCCTTGCGCCCCTCACGCCTGCATTCAAGAGCGGCTCGATCTTGACACCTGGCACTGGGAGCGAGGCCGCCACAGCCTGCAAGCTTTCCACTGCACACGCCAAGTCCACTGCACGAGCCAGTTGCAATACTTCCGCATCTTCCCGGAATAATCGCTCACGAACTACACTGTTATCCACCTCCAGGACGAACCGATCCGTCAGACACATTTCGAGTGCCGAACCAAAACAACATTTGGCTGCTAACATTTTTGCTGCTAATCGAGCTGTAAATTCTGATAAAGTCTCGTGGCACTCCTTCATAGCCGAATAAAACTTCTGCCTCTCCACGTACACACACTTCTTTGGCTCAAAATGACTTGACAATGTAGAAATGATGACGTCATACGCCGTTGTGTCCGGGCTCTTGGGATGAATTAGGTCTCTGATGAGCTGATATGAATCCTGAGTCATGCAATTCAACAAATTTGCACGTCGTTTCTCTCCATCCTTATCCGTAGTTGAATTTATTGAGTTAGCCGCAAAGAAATTATTCAACTGTGCTCGATGCACGGGCCACTCATCCGTTTTACAGTCGAACACGGGCACATTTCCGAAAACGGACATAATTCACTAATCACGCGCGGCACTAACAGTATTTCCAAAATACTTAGTCCTCGTCGCCACTGTAATATCCGGGAATATCAAAATAATAAACGGGACTCAAGGAAACAGACAGTTGTAATCGATGACTTCTTACTTAACTAACTGACAGATAATGTGTCGCTTACCCACATAAATCACAAGCACAAATTGAATTATTATTTCACAATTGTTTTTCGTTATATACCAAAATATAAGACCTCTATCATCTGGTACTGATATTTTAAAAGGCACCATTTTTCCAATATTTTAAATATTTATTTTATACTAGCTTTTGCCCGCGGCTCCGCCCGCGTCGAAGAGATTTTCGTGGAAATAAGGATAACAAAAGAATATGATTTCTTGAACGACAATATGCAACGGTCACCATGTTTTACCAAAGTGCTAATAAATACCAATTAAATAAGCCCATACTCAAAGGGTCTGCTGTTGCCCGTTGAGGAGATCCCGTACCCACCTTCCAGTCCCATCAGCAGACCCTGGTCACCATGGTTTACCAAAGTGCTAATAAAGACCAATCAAATAAGCCCAAACTCGAAGGGTCTGTTGTTTTCCGTTGAGGAGATCCCGTACCCACCTTCCAGTCTCATCAGCAGACCCTGGTCTCCATGTTTTATCAAAGTACTAATAAAGACCAATCGAATAAGCCCAAACTCGAAGGGTCTGCTATTGTCCGTTGAGGAGATCCCGTACCCACCTTTCAGTCCCATCATCAGACCCTGGTCACCATGTTTTACAAAAATACTCATCAATACCGATTAAATAAACTTAAACTTGAGAGGTCTCCTAAAAAAACATTTACCAGTGGATGATTGAAACCCCGACGATGAGACTACATACGACTACGCAAGGCGTACTTATTGAGTGCTTAAAGAATTTTTATAGTCAGTTCAGTTCTAGATCTTACCCATTATATGCAAACAAACAAACAAATCTTTCTTGTTTATATAATAGTGTAGATGAACTTTAACGTGAGTTGATTTGAACCAGACTGCGTCAAATCCGATATTTTGAAACATGCAGCGCCATCTAGTGTATTAAAATAAAAACCATTTCAACGCCAGCTTACTGAGCCATTGTCCAGTAGCTTTAGCATGAAAACATTACGGTTACATTTAGTTTGAACGTAACGCGGTTTTGTATGAAATCTGATAACCGCCCCTAGCGGTCAGTAGCGGAACTTATCAGAATTCCATACAAAACCGCGTTACGTTCAAACTAAACGCAACTGTAATGTTTTCATGCTAAGGTTACTGGATAGCTTCACAGAGACGGCGTTTTCTAAGCACTCGAAAATAAAAAAATTTAGTTATTGGTCTTTGCTCAGTCAAGAAATATAATTTCATCTTTAATATTTTTTTTACAAAAGGAAATATTTTTTCTGAAAATAAAATAAAAAAATAAAAAGTGAAAACAAATTTTACCAGTTGGGGTTTGAACCCGCGACGATCGACTTCGCTACGGCTCCGAACCTTCCATATGTCTCACTAAAATTCTCACTGCGCTGCTCCCTTTTGTCATAGCGTGATGATACATAGCCTTAAACCTTCCCGAAGAAATGCTTTATCTTTCAGTGAAAACTGCATCAAAATCCATTGAGTGGTTCTCAAGCTATAAGCGAACGAACAGACAGACAGACGTTGTATTTTATATGTATAGAGAAGAAGAAGTAGAGAAGATTAAATATACCAAGCTGGACAAATATACCAAGCTGGACTAATTTACAACCAAAATTGTTTCTTGCCTTAAATTGTACCGATACCAAAATTTTACATTGCAGCCAAATAGTGACTTTGCAAATGCCCGTATTAAACAATAGAGGTCTCAAACTTTAGTCTATAACGAACGGTGGCGTGCTTATACGCCTTAACGTGCCTGCCGGGAAATACAAACGTACCCCTTGGGATCTGAACCAGCAACCTCTGGATCGAGCACTTGAACCTTTAAACAGCACACTGAGAAAAATGTATTTTTGGCTTCATTATAAAATAGCATTACATAAGTTTAAAATGCGGTGAATTGTTTTTAAATTTGGTGATAATTGGAAAATATTGTGCTGTAATTAAAACGTTTGAGGAAATAATCGAGTTTTAAGGTAAGTAACGCAATAATATGATGACAGATCACCGTAAAATTGGTCACAAAAAATTAGATTATCATTTTCGTATTACACCGTGCCTTCCCCATAAAAGAGATCCGTCACACTACGGTATGCTTACTGTCACCATAAAAGCGGTGACGGAGCGCATAATTCTATTTGCTTCTTACAAAGTCATGGTGACAGTGCGTCATATTATAACGCTAGCAACAGCAACAGTAGTTTCATCGTATTTCGTTGTGATCTCCGTATCCCTACTTTACGTGATTCATTATAATTTTAGCTGATTACACTTTATTTTATGATGGACAGTTTTTTCAGTGCAGAGGTTCCCTTTTATATAAAAAACCTTTAGAAAAGATAACTGACAAGTAGTTCCGAGTTATAGTTCCGACAGATACCAAGAAATTATTTTATGAAACCTAAAAAAACTCTCAAATAGCCTTTGTGCGACGATCAAAATAATAAATATGAACGCAAATATTTTCCAGTTCTGTTTATGAAAAAAAAAGTTAAGAAATCTTCGTAAAGTTAGCTCGAAGCTGTCTTTTTCACGACCCCGTTATTTTCAGCGAGAAAACAACTTTTCAGCGGAAAGATTCGTTTGGAAATTATCATTTTCTTCGAAAAAGGGGAAGTTTTCACTGAACAACAAAAACATTTCCTTTTGAAAAACCAGTTCGGATTTGTTTTAACCAGATTCAGAGAATATCATAATTGAATAAGTTTACATCATGTACTGTTTAAAAGGGTTATTGACAGTATTAATAATAAATTAGTGAAAAATTCTGCAAAACTATTATTATTTTTCCGTCTGTCTGAATGCGGTTTTCTTTATTACCAACTAAAAGACTTTAAGGGTTTATGTTTTTATTGCGAAATCCATCCATCCATCAGCCTGTTTCGTCCACTGCTGGACATAGGCCTTTCCAGGATTTCGCCACTCTTGGCGGTCCTCCTGGAAGAAATGCCCATACTCACACACGCTGGGCAGGCGGGTTGGTGAGCGCGGTGCCGAAACCCTTACACCAGTGACGCCGCTGCCCGTTACCAGTCTGTTTTATATAAGGCTCGGCAATTGGGGATGGATAAACCGCCATCCATCGGTCCCAGGCAATGGTGGGCCGCCTGGTTTTGCCTGAGAGCTGTTCTCTTACTCTCCCCCGAATAACTTCGAGAGGATTTGCGAGTAAGATGGTGGTACCTCCACAGTCGAGCCCGGCATCAGCTCTACTACCTGTATTATTATATATTGCGAAATCCATTGCTTCGCAATACGGTAAATATTATTATTAGAGTGCATTACAAACTAGAAAAGATCAATTAGAAACAAACGTAAAGATAAGAATTTGAAAAAATCCTCGGCCCCTGATTCGAACCTGTGACCTCTTGTTATCAAGACAAACGCGCTACCAATTGCGCACTCAGTATGTGCCTTACAAGCTGGTTAGATAAACTAATTACAAAAAAAAACGGTGGGCAGGTATGGTGGAAAAATTCACCCCGAATAGCGCGGGCCATTGCGTTCTATAAATATATTATCTACTAGCCTTTGCCCGCGGCTCCGCCTGCGTTTATCGATCTTTGCCCCATTTTCAGCTTGAGCTTCCTAAGGCATATGTGTCGTCCTGGGTCACTACAATGATAATAAAAAAAACTGCATCCAAATCGAAATACATTTTACAATGGTTCTCGAGTTATAAAAACATCTATTCAATCTTTGCCTCGTTTTCGATTTGGGCGTTTATTTATGAACACCCCTCTGTGTTGACCAGGTGCACTACCATGACAATAAAAAAACCGCATCTAAATCTGTTGCGTGGTTCTCAAGTTAAAACGGAACCTACATACAGACAGACAGAGACACAAAAATTCAAAAAATTGTGGTTTTGGCTTCAGTACAATACTAATATAACCCATTTCATTTAAAATTTCCCGAAAATATTCAATGTACAGACACGAGCTGCAATTGTGTAAGCCAATCGTATTCAAATGTGACTGTCATATTGCTATTCGGCTAAGCAAATAAGCCCATTTGACAATTGAAATCGTACATTTTTGGTTACCAACAACAAAACAAGACGGCCAAAAATTTACGATTTCAATTGTCAAACGGGCTAATTTGCTTAGCCGATTAATGATGAAATATGACAATTAATTTCAATACTCGTATAGATGTAGATGATGGCGGCTAGGACAAGAAATAACGGGTCTCGAGTTCATTTACGCAAGTAACACCACTAAGCAGTACCGGCAGAGTAGTGATAAGAAATTACGTAGTATGTCGATTACCGACTTCCGTAGATTTTTGCGGAAGTTCTTAGAGAAAATCTCTCTTCCTGAGGGAGCACAGTTCATCCTTTAGATACGTAAACCTGTTGTGAAAGTAAGAGAATAAAAGTTACCATTCTCCAAATATTGTTTGAGTCAACACAAACATTTCCAGGAAAATAATTACCTTTCACCAGTTTTAATACAATTTTAACAAGATCACAAGGACTTGTTTTTAGACATTTTTGTCTTGTTAAGGGTAAAAAAGCGAATTGAAAATGCGAAATAAATGTTTTTTAAATCAACTTACGAGCAAATCCATCTTGCCTTAGCTCTGATAGAGCTATTTGTTATGTTACTTTGTTTACTGAGGTTTCTAAAGCTTTTTTCTTTTGTTTTTAATTAAAAGCTGCCTCAATGTTTCTTACAAAATATTATCCTGTAGTAAACTTAAGAGCCTCGATTTAAAAAGTGATCAATCTGGAGTCTGCCTCTGCAGGGAAAATAATTGCAAATATAGTTTTAATAGTTTTTATAGCCTGAAAGAAGATGTAGTGACCAGAATAGAATATTTTGGCCAATTTGGTGCACAAAGAGTTCCGTACCTGTATTGTGTGATGGTTGATGTATTAAGGCCTTACCCCTGGTGCACGATAATCTTACTGAGCGATTTTGAACTTCAGTATGTTGTCAGAAAGTCTACATTAGAATGCTCGTTTCGCGCGCTGGCGGCACGCAAAAACAGTGAATCTTAGAGGCTTTTCTGGATTTTACGAAAAAGTATTCTAAAGTAAATATAACATATAATAATAACATAATAACATAAAAAGGCATCATTTTCAAAAATAAAATCTATCGAGCGAAATGTGTCCAATTAGGTAACCGACTTGACAATGGAAAGACAAAGGTCTGAAAAAACACGTGTCCAAGTTTTACATTGATCAAGTAGTTGATTCAGCTTATTAAAACAAAAACCGTTGAAAGACCCAATACAAGCCCTGTCTGTCTGTCCGTCCGTCTTTTACAAGAGTCTACAGCTTCAGCCGTAATAGGTAGACAGTTAAAAATTTCACAAAATACGTGTAACTATGGCCTCTACCACAACAAATAATAGAAATGAAAGAACAAAAAACTAACCCAAGGGTTAAGAAAAAGCATTTTTTAAACGTTATTTGTTTTTGCTTAATACATACATGTTTCAAAGGGTTCCGTACTCAGAGGGTTCTGAATTGCTTGACAACTTCAGCACATTGTTTTTTGTCGCTTTAATGTTGCTATAGAACCTTTATTTTGATTATGTATGTTTTTAGGGTTCCGTACCCGTATTGTGTGATGGTTCGTCACGGAGACGATCCAGAATTCATGGAAAAAACAGCCGGCCAAGTGCGAGTTGGACTCGTGCGCGAAGGGTTTCGTACCATTATCTATAAATACGGCAAAAAAACATGTCTGTTGTAGGTCTGACTCGCACTTGGCCGGTTTTAGTATCTGTTAATATAGCGGTAACAGAAATACATAATCTGTGAAAATTTCAACTGTCTAACTATCACGGTTCATGAGATACAGCCTGGTGACAGACGGACAGACAGACGGACAGACAGACGGACAGACAGACGGACAGACAGACGGACAGACAGACAGACGGACAGCGGAGTCTTAGTAATAGGGTCCCGTTAGTCACCCTTTGGGTACAGAATCCTAAAAAGATCCATTGCCTGAACCAAAAAAAGAAATATCAGCGCGTTGAAAAAATATAACTGGTCCTGACAACTTACCGAGTCTCCAGTATGAATTTGGCTACATACATAAACGAATTCGTTATATGTTTTACTTTAAAAATCGTTTTAAATTTGTTGTTACTAGGATATTATAGTAAGAAAGTAGGTAAACTATATTTCACATCCATAGGCATAATCACATGGGCGTGATATCGTCTTGAAAAATAGCCTCTTGCCTAATGAATTATGATCTTACCTAATGAAGTGAACAGAATAATTCATCTAATTAAGCGAGATATGAGGCGGTGCTGTTTGATAAACGAGCTACATTTGTCAACTGGATTGTGTGATGCTACGTTTTTCTCCCTTCTTCTTTAGAAATTCGGTAATATTTTTGCTTCTCGTGTAATCTGTTAAATACCCATTAACGTTAAGACAATTGAATGCAGGCAGGATCGTGGCTCAAATCCATTTTACGGATTAATTAGTAAATACCTTTGCAGTACACAAAAAAAGTTATTTAAGGCGCAATATGTCCATCGCACATTGAAAGAGAAACATATCTGAAAAAGTTCGCGGCTGTAGTACGGTGAATCAACAAAAGGTTGGATATTGCTGTTTTTTAGTAAATAATGTTTAATATATTCACACAAGAGCGTTAAAAAAAAACGTGTTTTTATGTTCTAGTTATTAGTTTACACGTTTACATTACAACAGTAATTATTGTTACTTTTACTTTATTAGTTTGGACAGACTACTGTTTGAACTGAAAAATAGCCTACATTTTGCAATTTGTTTCGATGCAGCGAATTTTTCTGTGTCACGTTTTGGGCTCCGTTATTATCTAACCCTATCTATTTTAGTATGAGAGCTCTACTGTTTTAAAATCTTATTTTTTACTACGTTGTCACCTTAACTTGATCGCTTTTTTAAACAAAACTGGGAAACGTTGTTGAGACCCAGAATTAACAACAGGCGAAGCGTTAATCAGTCTCTCCAGGGGTTTTTGCAAAAATCTACGCAATTCGGTAACTGGTATGACTGATACTACTATTATGCATACAAAGCAACATTTGATATTTTTACCTACAGAATACTTTCATTCGAAACCAACAGCATTATTTTGTAAGTCGTAAATTATAGTACATTGTTCACCGAGTGGAGAAAGAGGCCGATTACCGAGTTGGGAATCGCACTTTCTCCCAAATGATACATAGTGCTTTATAGTTTTAGTAGTTAGATGTTTGTTAGTTTTAGTAGTTAGATATTAAGATAAAATTTACAATGTAATTTTAGTACTTAAGAATTTAAGATATGTGTATACTTACATGTTATACGTCACTTATATAAAATGCATGCTGTGATTACAAGTTTAGAAGTTTAGCAGTTATTTATGTTCAATGTGTAGTGTTAAAATTAGCTTACTAACTACTGGTTTTGCTAATAAAGAAAAAAAATAAATGAATAAATACCACACCTGCGAGGAAAATAAAAGACAAAATCACCCATTCTTCTATATCACTACTAGACGACATTTTGAGTTACTTTTAATAAAGATACAACCAAAGAAACAGATTGATGACTCGCGTTCGATTTGCAGTTTTTAATTTCTTTTTTTAATTATGTGCATAAATAACAAATGGCCAGTATTGTTTTGCAAATTTAGACATAAAAACTTTTTGACTTTCACTTTTTTAATTTTTTTATGACCATAAATAGCAAGTGGGCAGTATTATTTTGCAAACTAAGACTAACTTTTTGTCTTTTGGCATTATTGCTCAAGCTAGGTTATATACCAAGAAGTTTATACCCTTTTTAATGTAACATTTATGCTTATCGTACGGATGTTGTCAACAAATAAAACAGCACGTTAAGACTGGATTTTCATATACTTTTTCTGCCCGGTCAACACGTTAACAATGGATTTTCATACATTTTTTCCGCCCGCATATTAGTATGACAGCAATGACGTATATTCTCCATCATTTTCGAAAAAGTAAGAAGGAACTTTCCAAGCAGGTGTAGTATAAACAGTATTTTTTCACGTACTAGAGTTTGTACGGAATGTCAAATCAAAATATTTATTTTTGCAAAATAGATACATAAAGTACAAGTCAAAGTTAATTTTAACAATATAATATATCTTTAGAATATAAAAAATATATAATAATACGGGAAATAAAATATACACCTGCATAAAATAGAGGAATCTAGGAGTAAAAATATTATATATACATAATGCAATGAAGAAATAAGCTCATAAATAAAAACGGGAAATACATACAAAAAATATTAACGTTGGGCTACTAAAATGTAATAAAGTTATACACCTGCATAAAATAGAGAAATATAGGTATAAAAATATTATATATACATAACGCCTAACCATCCGCACTATTCGATTAGTGTTGCTAAGAAGAAGGGCAAGAAACTTAGCAAACATTCCTTTTTTTCAAAATAAAACATATGATACAAAATCATGTACATACCTACTCAAGTAAAGGCATAAAAAATATAAGACTGCAGGAATTAGTCACGAGAAAAAAAAATATATCTTAGTCAACCCGTCTCATATTGTCTACATAGGTAACACTAAAAGTTTCCGGAACTGGCCACTTACATAAACAATATTTAAAAATTTATTGCAACATTTGAAAATAGAACTCTTTGGCTGTAGAATGCAGTTTGTTTCATCTGACTGTCTTTTGTTTTTACCTTGTGGCGCCATTTAAAAAATTGTGTGTCTGCATCAACATGGATTTAACTCGGGAAAATTTTCGTAGTATGATTTTCTACGATTTTAAGTGTAATTTGACAGCTCGACAGAGCATCGCTCGGCTTGAAACAGCTTTTGGCAATGAAGCACCATGCAAGACGACTGTTTATAGCTGGTTTGCAGAATTCAAGCGTGGTCGTATCAATCTCAGTGACGAATCTCGCGATGGTCGGCCGTCCACCGCTGTGACCAACAAAAACATCCATGCTGTGCGCCGTATGATTGAAACAGACAGGCATGTGACCTACCATGAAATTTGCACATCCTTAGAAATAGGCATGAGTCAAATACAATCAATCCTACACAAACATTTGGGTGTGAGAAAGCTGTGCTCGCGGTGGATCCCACACAACTTGACCGAGGCTCAAAAAACGGACCGCGTCACTTGGTGCAGTGCCATGCTTACCAGATTCAACGAAGGTGCGTCAAATTTGGTGTGGGACATAGTAACAGGTGACGAAACATGGATTTATTGCTACGATCCCAAAACAAAGCAGCAATCGAGCGTATGGGTCTTTCAAGATGAGCCGAAACCAACCAAAGTGGCGCGCGTGAAAAGTGCATCTAAGCGGATGATTGCTTCTTTTTTTAATAAAACTGGACACGTGGCTACTGTTGCTTTAGAGAATCGTCGTACCGTGAATAGTGACTGGTACACGACCATTTGTTTGCCGGAAGTTATTGACGAACTCCGTAAAAATAACCGTAAACGCCGTATCATCCTGCACCACGACAATGCTAGTTCTCACACGGCCAGACAGACAAACGACTTTTTGAAGACGAAAAATGTAGAACTCATGAGTCATCCTGCATACAGTCCCGACCTGGCACCTTGTGACTTTTTTCTGTTCCCAAAAATTAAGAACCAATTACGCGGTCAACGATTTTCATCACCAGAAGAGGCTGTCGAGGAGTATGAAAAACACGTTTCAGAGGTCACCACAGGGGAGTGGCACAAAAGTTTTCAAAACTGGTTTGATCGAATGAAAAAGTGCATAGACGCCAAGCGAGATTATTTTGAAAAACAATAAATTAATTTTGTACCTTTAATAGTATTTTTTCATATTCATTCCGGAAACTTATAGTGCGTCCCATGTTTACATATTAATTAATTTTAAGCCTTTAGAGGAATCATACAGTATTTAAATATGCTAATTATGAATTACAATTTTTAATTATATTATTATTATTTATTACACCATGCTTCATTATCGTCCAAATAATCATTTATTTTATAATAAGCTTTCTTAAGTAGTCCTTGCTTAATATATAGTTTAAACTTATTTTCAGGCAAACTAAGGACCTCCTCTGGAAGCTTATTGTAAAATCTTATACCATGTCCTACAAAAGAGGTACCTACTTTGGCAAGTCTTAATTTTGGAAAAGCTAGTTTATGTTTGTTTTTGGTTTCAACAGAGTGGTGCACACCAAGCCTCGGGAAATTATCAATATTTTTTCTGACATATCTAATAACTTGATAAATAAATTCACATGGGACCGTAATTATAGTAATTTCTTTAAACTTTTCTCTTAATGAATCTCGGTACTTCATGTTATAAATAGACCCAATTGCTCTCTTTTGCAAGACAAAGACTGCTTCTATATCCGCGGCTCTACCCCACAACATTATGCCATATGACATAATGCTGTGAAAATAACTGAAATATACTAATGTAGCAGTATCTCCATCAGTAATCTGCCTTATGCGTCTAACAGCGTATGCGGCTGAACCACAGAGAGCTTCTATACAGCTTACGAGTATATGTGTTATCAATCATGGAATAAGTACATCTTCTAAGGAATCTTATCTATACAGGTTATTGATTGGATCTGCAACTAGCTCTATCTTATAGAGGATAACATAGACAAGTTTCAAATTTGGTCAGATTGTTGAACTATTATAAAGTAAAAATTTGAGTTCTGTACTTAGCGGAAGTCGAATTGTTTTTTCGCGCTACCATTTTAGCGGCTTTGTTTTGTGCCACCTTGATGTTGCTAGCACATCTATTATATTGTTGTTATTTACCATGTTTTAAGGTGGTATCATACCATACCATTTTGTGGTGGTATCATACCATATCATTGGTCAAGTCCAAATCGCACTCGCACTATTTTTTATGTCCTGGTTTTATTTTCAATAATTAAGGTACGATACTCTTTCAGCGCAGGTGGAGCCGCGGGAAAAGGCTAGTGCTAATCTTAAACAAATCAAATATTACGTAACATACCCGTAAATTGGCAATCTCTTGTGTATGCATAGTGAATTTGGTATCAAAACTAATAAGCGTTTCTGCGGTATATTATAAGTTACAAGTATATGACACGACGTTATATCTTACCTTTCAGTTGAAGTTTTGAGTTGGCATTTCTGGATCTGAAAAGAAAAGAGAAAATGATTAAAAACTATACAACAGAATCAGAGAATGAACACAAAAGAAAACGAAAACGTATTCTTTGTTTAAAATTACACGATAAAATTTTCAGTAATAGGTAGTAGAATTTTTGTTATCACAGTAACAATAGCTTTATATTAAAAAAAATGGGAACAAAACAATTTTTCAGGGTTTTTCTTCGTGGCCTTTTTTGGTTTAACCTCAACAATAAAAATAATACACCAATCTTCAATTTCGTTACAAGTGGGTAAATAAAAATAAGAATATCACCTATTTACTTAGGCTACATTTATTGGAAAAGCACGTGAAAAATTCAGCAACAATTCCATTAAAGTTAATACTGCTTCGGCGTACTCTTCCCTGGGGGAGTAACAAAATAACCGATCACTTACTCGATAAAACGAAGTGACCAGCAACAGAGTATAAAATTCAAAGCCTTTTAAATTAAGTAGATAAAATATTATGAACTAATACAACGACGTAGGAGCTTCATCATTGCAGTATGGTTAAATTTAGCAAAAAACACGCCATATTTTCAGTGTTAATTTTCGTAATTTTGTTATCTCAGGGAAGAGGATAAAAATGGGACAGTGAATCTTTCTTCCATAATATATTATGCAAATACATAATATTAGCCTTTACTGTGAAAAACGACGTCCGTTTACAGTAAAACAGACTTCAATAATGCAATGCCACGTAGATACAAAAGATACAAAACTAAAGGAAATTGTCAAGAAAATTATAAAGTATAGACAAATTATAGTTTCAGAAACTTTCGTATCTGGTGAATACCTCAGTTGTAAAATTTAAAGTACTATCAAGCCTGTTCCACTTCCCGACCCGCCCGAGCGGACCATTCAGTGGGTTAAGAAGGGATAAAGTTACGCGATAGAAACGTGCCTCGTAGTTGAACTCTTGATAATAAGATTTGAAGTGGTACATAAAACGTATTAACATGGTGATTGAAAAACAAAAAATAATTATTAGATGGTTATTGATAATTTCCTTGCTTATCAGTCTGATTTTTTAACCTTGGCAAAGAAATTATGGCAGAAAAAATGTTTTCCTATACGGGGAACAATTAAATCTAATGTAAATTCAACAGATCATTGCCGTACGACGCATGCGCCAACTTTTCAATCATTGTGTCTCTTTTTGATTATCTAATCCTGCAACAGTCGTCTCTACCCACATCTTGTCATGCTAAATAAATCTTAAAATGAAGCGTAGCGTCAGTGATTTAAAGATGTATTTGGAAAACGTCTGATTTACTGATTGAATCACTCGTTTTGAAGGATTTACATCTTTTTAACCCATCACTCCTGAGTTACATACACATGTCTATGTGGTACTATTAAAGTATTAAATCTCTGATGTATGAATAACAATTGTAATAGGTTTTGTCTTTCTACATCTTGTTAAATAAGACACTTGTACGTACTTGTACAACCATCAACATTTTGCCATTCTATTTTAACAATTTGTACCACTTTTTTCGATTTCTACGATAAATTCTACGAATGGCTCAATTATATCAGTAATATTTTTCTTACACTGCAAATAAATAGATAGATTAATGAACAAATAACTATGAAGCTTTTGTCTCTAAATGGAATCTAAAAATCTCAAAAGCTCTAACAGCACTCAACTCAGGTTCAGCAATAACGGGTCGTAGTTTGTCGTTCGTTGGGGCAATTGTGCTCCCGATTGGCCAATAAAAGTGGGACAAGTTTGTCAAAGATTTGCCACTTTACAGTGATGAGGGAGCCTAAATGGCTTAAAACATGTCATGTCTAGGGCATCTTTAACCTTATTAAGGCCTTGCTTCATATTTCAAGGGTTTTTTCTTCAATATCCTGAGTCAACTACTTACCTGATCAATGTAAAAATCACAAACATGTTTCTGTTGTAAAGATAGAAACAAGAGAACATAAGCGAGATATGTCACCTATGACATTTAGATGGACTACTGTTTTGAACTAAAAAAACAGCATTCATTTAAAATAATTTTCGATGCTAGGAACAATTCTGTATCAAGTTTTGGGCTTCCTTATTGTCTTGAAAAGGGCCTTCTTTACATGTATTTTTTTAGGCCTTATCTCTTGTTTTATTCAGTATTCAGTTTGTGATAGAAAGTTTATTTCAAAAACCTCATTTTTTACTACCTGCGTCGTTTTTAGTGCAGTGAGACTGACCCTCCGGCTGTAAAATACTCTTATCACACGCGAGAGGTACATGTCGCGGCGCCACTGGAGTTTGGTTAGACGACTGTGGTGTGAGTTATATCGCTAATTTTAAATAAACGAAGTCGCACGTTTTCATGCTACGATAACGGAATCATAAGAAGAAAATATAATTGTTTCGTACTTTTTGAACAAGTTTGTTATTGTGTATGCCTTACTTGGGTTTAAAACTTTCTATTTGTTTTAGCAGTTTTAAGTTGACTCCATAGAAAAGGCTTTTCGGATCACCAATATTGTCGTTTATTTACTATAACAACTTCAATTTGGAAAGAAAAGTATAATTTTATAGACGCGTTCTTTTTTACGTTATTTTCAATTCTCATCTTTTAAATTTTTGCTTATTTTGCAAGTTATTCGAAGGAGAGTAAGAGGACAGCTCTCAGGCAAAACCAGGCGGCCCAATGGATGGCGGTATATCCATCCCCAATTGCCGGGCCTTATATAAAACAGACTGGTACAAGGGTTTCGGCACCGCGCTCACCAACTCGCCTGCCCAGCGTGTGTGGGTATGGGCATTCCTTCCAGGAGGACCGCCAAGAGTGGCGAAATCCTGGAAAGGCCTATGTCCAGCAGTGGAAGAAACAGGCAGATGAATGGATGGATGGATTGTAAATTATTAACACGTTGGCGCAAACATAGGCGTCTTCGTGAGTATTTTTTCATATACAAAATATCTGACGTCTCACTTTACTCACAAAAAAAGTAGTAGGAATGTATAATTTACTCTAAATTACGCACAGCGAGTTAGCTTACAGCTAACCTAGTGCAAAAGAGCCCGTTCGGAGACGCTGTGCATTTTTAATAGTTCATCCATTAATTTGCCACCGTATATAGACATTGTGCCCTTTCGTGACGTTTTGTGTAAAGTTCTATGACATTTGTTGCGCCAACGTGCGATTATTAACCCTTTAAATAGATTTGGGTCATGATATTGTCGATATTGTTCAACTATTGTTTTAGAGATAACGAGAACTCAGTAAATTAAAAGTGATGAGGTTTATTAACACTGATTAAGTGAGAGAACAATATTATTTCTTGATTTCTTCTAGAAATTAAGCGAAAAGGTATATAGAGATTGAAGCTTTTTATATTTTCTTTAGGTTCCCGTTGTTTAAAAATTGATACGACATCGGGATATTAGCTCCCATACCACAAATTTTTAACGATAGATGCTGGGAGCAAAATGTTGTGACACCTGCGACGTGTACAGAGATAAGGAAACAATGTTGCACCACGTGGTGCAATTTTATGTTGCATCAAGCTAAATTACTTAGTTGGGATAACACGATGGTCGCCTAAAAAATTTATTTGCCTGATTCATTCAAAATTAATTTGTAGGATAACCAAATTTGACAACCTTTAATACCAACTTTCATGAGGTTTTTTTGAACAACTATATGTGTCCCATATACCTATAGTTGCAACCCTAATTCCTTAGGAGAGCATCTATAGAAAGTCATAAAAAAAATTGACGTTGAATTTAAATTATCTAGCCAAGTGCCGTTTGGACTCGCGCACAAAAGGATCCCTACTACCACACAATACCCTCAAAAATGGTAATTAACAACAATATTATGTCGTAATAAGGCTATTCAAAACAAACCGCCCAAATAGTAGGAGTAGGGAACCCTAATTTTTATTATTTGTTGTATTACTTCAGATTATGTACAACAATATCAGCAAATTTGAAACTTGCATGTATAAACTATCTTTGAGAGAGCTGAAACAAATGACGTTTAAGAAAAGTCTACATATCAAAATCAAAATCAAAATATTTATTTTGTAAAAAAGATACATAAAGTATACTTTTTACAAGTCGAAGTTAATATTCACAATATATATCATTAGAATAAAAAAAAAATATATATATACTAATAAGGGAAATACATACAAAAAACATTTAGGTTGGGCTACTAAAATGTAATTATACACCTGCATAAAATAGAGAAATCTAGGAATAAAAATATTATATATAAATAATGCAACGAACAAACATAAATACGGGAAATATATCCAAAAAATATTAAGGTTGGCTACTATTATAACTGAAACTGTAGACTCATGGGAGAGACGGACGGACAGATATCGAAAGCTTAGTAATAAGGTCCCGTTTGGCACCCTTCGGATACGGACGCAACCCTGAAAAGTGAAGGCAAGGAAAGTGCAACGCAACGTTCGAAAAACCAAACGAAGCCAGCGTGAAAGGAGTCTCTTTGCTTTTTCTTTAATTTTCTATGATGGTTGAGTGTGGCTTGAGGTTTACTTTAGTAAGTTGTTTGGCTGAGTAACCTTTACCTGCATATTGTTTTCGGTTAAAACTATCTTATATTTATTTTGAGAGAATTAAAATGCTTTTTGATAGTTGCGACTTGTCTCGTTCCCAAATGCAAAAATTATGATTGTTTTTTTATATTTGAATCAAAATTATTGTATAAATGTGGTTTACGGCACTAAGCGAGAATAGTTAATGTGAATAAGGCTAATGTTCAATCAGGCAAAGTTGTCTTATTTTTAATCATTTTCAATGTAATATGTAATAATCGTCGGTGAAACGCGGGTGTACCGAGTGTGGACTGTGACTTGCATTTCACAATACACAATCGGGAACACGTCTGACACCCACTCGGGGATTCATGTCGTGACGAATGTCGTGGATATGTGCTTTTGTAAACGAAACCCGTCGCAACAACCTTAATGCTCATATTTTTGTAAACTGATCTCTACATAAATATGAGGAGATTCAAAATTTTTGAATATTCATCCCAAACAAGAAACAGCAATATGCAAATTTCCAAACGTCATAACCGCAACAATCTTCAATAGCTTCCATTCGGAAACTGCATATTTAGCTTTAAACTGAAAACGAAAGAATCGTTTTAATGCAATAGTTTTCCAAGCGCAAAAACGCAACCATTTCAATTCCAATTTTTCCCCTTTTTCTCACGTAAATTATAGCAATCCATGCAACAACGTTTCAAAGAAAACATTGTAGGACCGGCATATTCATTTTTCACGTTTCTACAACGTATCGCCTAGTTTATATCGTCATAAAGTGCGCATGCAATGTACGATTTATGACCTCGCTCTATGTTATGACGTTTTGATGAATTAAATAAAGATGATAAAGCTGCGCGAAATAAACGAATTCACGCTCCGGAGTGAGTTTATGAGCACTGATGGAGAGTCATTAAAAGTTAATGGAATTTTAAAATTAAATACGAAGATTTTGGTTTGAAATATTGCTGCGTGTGACTCTGTCGTTAAGCAAAAGATGAAGCATAGGAAAATTTACAATAAGCTCTCGTTATAATTTATTAATTTAAAATTAAGTCAAGTGGTGGGCACCACAGACTTCCATCTGCTACGATACTGACACACCTCTTTTGCGTGTTCTAAGGCACACAATCTTCTCTATTCCGGGTGCTTTTCATTTGACCATAATATTTATTTAAATATGTACCAGTATCGAAAAAAAAATAATACATTAATTTTTCATTCGGCTTTTGCACTTTTTATACTTTTCTTGATAGTTATTTATAGAATTTTAGAATATAGACATATATTTTATCAGTTTCAAAAGAAATGAAGTGAGAAAAATCTTTTCTTTGATTTCCATCCATGAAAACTACGCCGAATTGTTTAACTTTTTCCAGAATTTTACCAATACCAGAAGCTCGCCAAAATCGGTCGATAACTCAAATTTAATACACAAACTGCTTGAATCATTAATCATTTGTGTTCTCATAATGGCTAAAACATTAGCAGTTAATAAAGTGACTCGAATCCTTGAATAAATTATACAGAAATTCTTGTACTTTTATTCCACATATATTTATTTTTATTCTAACTTAGGCTACCGGTATCGTATTACACATCATCGGGCCAACAAATTATTAGTTATTTAACATGACAGAAAGAAAACAAAAGAAAACATTTTTAACAAGCAAATATAAAATAAAATATATATACATATATAAATATATGTGGAATAAAAGTACAAAAATTTGTGTATAATTTATTCAAGATGATATTCCACCAAGAACCATCAATCGAATCCATCCAATATTTGACTCGAATCCATTTTACAGGTTAAACATAGAAATGAGTACTTCACTTCCAATATTGTCATGAATGCCTATTCGTAAACGCATCTGCTAAAAATAGAATACAATAGTAATGTAAATAATACAATTGTTTTGTTGGTGGGAGATAGTATAGATATCACATACAGTGACCTACTAAAATACTTGGAATTGATGTAAAAGCTTAGCGTTAAAAAAATTATACTTTGTGAATTCCCTTACTCTGAATTACTAACAGGGTCACAAAAAAGTAATATAAATAATTTAAATACTTGCATGCAAAACTTTTCAATTGGTCACAGTGACAAAATTGAAATTGAATACTTTGACACGAATTCTTACATTCGTGATTTTGTTTTGACGAAAGGTAAATTATACCTGCCACATTATTTTAAGAAACAATTAGCTACTAAGTTAGCTTGCATTTTACCTTGTAATAAATCTGTTACAATAAGTGTAACAGGAAACTTTTCAATACCAGTCATTATTGATGGCATATGTAACCATAATAGTTCCTATAATTTTGTCCCTATTGATACAGTTGGTAATTTTAGAATTAAAGACAACGAGAAAGCCCCCTGGTTTTAAGCTGGTACATCAAAACATACAGGGCGGCTTCCTCGGCAAAATACTTTCAATTGAGTTGTTCCTAGAGGAATCAAAAACGGATATTTTGTGCTTAACTGAACACCACTTATCAGAACAATATATGCAGTTTAATGTTAATAACTTTAATGTTCTTAGCTGTTACAACCGGGTAACTTTACAAAAAGGTGGCTCTATGATTCTTGTCAGGAATAATATCAAAGCAAAAGAAAGAAAAGACATTGTTAAACTTTCTGTAGAACACCAAGTAGAGTTGGCTTGCATAGAAATGAGTAAATACATAATTCTTTGTGTCTACCGACCCTCGGGACAAGATTATAATATTTTTGAAAAAACCATGGAGGAAGTGCTAAAATTATTATTTGATTCGAAGAAGAAAGTTATAGTAAGTGGAGATTTTAACGTAGATCTCCTAGAAAAGCCAGTGATGAACTCGAAATTAATTCATTTATTCAAATCGTTTAATTTGTTTAATGTTTTCTTAGAACCAACTAGAATTACTCAGGATACAGCAACATGCCTCGATAATATATTCTGTGATTGTGAGTATTCAGACAATAAGGTTATCAACCTTTTGCAGTCCGATCACAGTGGCCAAACTATATCCTTCATGCTAAGTGTGAACCAAATGCCAAAGGAAGCTTTTTGCAGGCCGATTACAACTCGCAAAGTAGAATGTTTTAAAGCAAGCTTAGAAGCTAAATTACCACAATTTAATCCTCTCCAATATGATCCAAATAATCTTTTTACAGATTTATTTAACAGAGTTTCCAAAGAGTTTGAAAATACCATTGAAAAAAGTTTCAAACCTTAGTAAAATCACTTTCAGTGACTGGGCAACACCAGGTATTTATAAAAGCGGAAAACATTTATATGAATTGTACGACATAAAATCTTATAATAATAATAATCATGAATTTTTGGAATTTTTCAAAAAATACTCGCGTATTTTCAAATTGGTGTGTTTAAAAGCAAAAAGCATATTTCTGAATAATAAACTTAAAATCTCCGATAGTAAAATAAAAGCAGTATGAAATATCATTAATACAGAAACTGGTAAGAGTAAAAGACGAAATAATGAACTTCAGCTGAATATTAACAACGAAACTATTACAGGAAACAATGAAGTTGCAAATGCCTTTGAACAATTCTTTACTGACATCCCCTCCTTGACAACTAAAGATTTGAATTCAAGTCCATTACTTGCACAAGATCTGTTGAGTGAACACGTGCCACAGTGCCATTCTGTATTTGCTTTTAAGTATATTAGCTCATTCACTGTTATAAAGGCATTCAAATCTCTTAATTTAAAAAAAACGAGGACTTATGGGGTCTATCTGTTAAAGTTGTAAGTTCCGTTATTGATTTGATAGCTCCTTATTTGGCTTTAATTTTTTATAAATGTATAGATGATGGTGTTTTTCCTGATTTAATGAAGTTGAGTAAATTGGTCCCCCTTTTTAAATCAGGTGACAATAAAGACCCTTCTAATTATAGACCAGTGTCACTTTTACCAGTACTGAGTAAAGTTTTCAAAATAATAATTTTAAATCAATTATTATCTCATTTTAACTTAAATAAGTTGCTTCATTGTAAACAATATGGATTTACTAGATGGAGGTCAACTACAGATGCAGGAGTTGCTTTAGTCAAGCACATATTTGATGCTTGGGAAGAAAAGCAGGATGCATTCGGTGTTTTTTGTGACCTCTCTAAAGCTTTTGATTGCGTTAATCATGAAACCCTTTAATGCAAATTGGCTCACTATGGAGTTAGGGGCAAATCTTTGGCGTTATTAAAGTCATACCTTAGTGATCGAATTCAAAAGGTAGATATTAACAGAGTAAAGTCAGTTGGAGCATTAGTTACAATGGGCGTCCCACAGGGCTCCATATTGGGGCCTTTATTGTTCTTAAAATACATAAATGACCTTCCTTATTTAGTTAAAGACTTATCTGAGATAGTGCTATTCGCTGACGACACGTCACTTATTTTTAAAGTTAATAGACATAGAGATATCCTTGATGATGCGAATGTAAATCTATCTATGATTCTTGATTGGTTTACTGCGAATAATTTAGTTTTGAATGGGAAAAAGACAAAATGTATAAAATTCACATTACCAAATGTAATTCAAGTAGATGCTGATCTATTTTTGCAGGGGTCCAAGCTAGAGTTAGTCAACAAAACGAAGTTTTTAGGCATTACTATAGACTATATTATACACAAATTCTTGTACTTTTATTCCACATATATTTATTTTTATTCTAACTTAGGCTACCGGTTTCGTATTACACATCATCGGGCCAACAAATTATTAATTATTTAACATGACAGAAAGAAAACAAAAGAAAACATTTTTAACAAGCAAATATAAAATAAACAGAATTTGTGTATAATTTATTCAAGATGATATTCCACCAAGAACCATCAATCGAATCCATCCAATATTACTATAGACTCTCGTCTTCAGTGGGGTCCCCACATAGAAGGCCTTTGTGGTAGACTAAGTTCAGACGAATACGCTGTTAGACGGATGAGGCAAATTACGGATGAGGATACTGCTAGATTGGTGTACTTTAGTTATTTTCACAGCATTATGTCATACGGTATGTTGCTGTGGGGTAGAGCTGCGGATATAAACGCAGTCTTTGTTTTGCAGAAGAGAGCAATTCGAGCTATTTACAATATGAAGCACTGGGATTCATTAAGAGAAAAATTCAAAGAAATTAATATTTTAACAGTTCCTTGTGAATTTATTTAACAAGTTATTAAATATTTCAGAAAAAATATCGATACTTTCCCTAGGCTCGGTGAGCATCACTCTATAGACACCAGGAAGAAACATAAACTGGCTTTTCCAAAAATACGACTTGCAAAAGTAGGCACCTCTTTTGTAGGACATGGTATAAGATTTTACAATAAACTTCCAAAGGAGGTCCATTGTTTTTCAGAAAATAGTTTAAATTTTAAATAATATATTAAGCAAGGACTCTTGAGAAAAGCATATTATAAAATCAATGACTATTGGGACGATAATGATGCTTGGTGTCATGAGAATATTGATCCTAGCCTTTGTGTTTTTCAAATCGTTTGTTTTTGTGTGGCCAAATATTTTTATTTTGTTTTTTTATTTTGACATTTCTTTTTAAATATTGACATGAACATTTTATAACTTAAACTTAGCATTTATAAGTTGATAATCTGACTATAAAAAAAAGGTAAACTATATGAGACAGGTAGATGATTGGTATTTTAACTTACTACCTCATTAGACAGGTAGACTAAGATGTATTTGCATTATGTAGGTATATACAATATTTTAATTTTTTACTTATAATATTAAGTTAGTATATATTTGGTTAGGCATTATATTTATTTATGGTCTATTCAGTTTATTTATCAACTTATTTATTAATTGCATTATGTATAATGATATTATTATTCCAATAAGTCTTTATTTTATGCATGTGTATAACTTTAGTGGCCCAACTTAAATATAGTTTTTTTATATATATTTCCCGTAAGTATCATATTTGTTTCATTATAAAATATTATTTTTATACAGATTAGATTTGAAATCAAAAAAGTGAACTTTATGTATCTATTTTACAAATAAACATTTTGAATCTTTGCATTTTGCCTATGCATAGAGTACTGCTATCGTATCAAGCACATGCAACATTACTTATGCAAAGCAATTCAGGAGCTGCACCTCGCATAACGTCTTCAGATTATCTAAGTACCGCACTGCAACCCAAGATAAGTAATTGTGCCAAAGTCACTATGGATTCAAGCATTATTGGCGTGTGTGGAAATATAAACTGTACAAGTACTATATTTAAGTTGGTCAGCGCTAAAGTAGCCTATCTTTTCCAGACGCAACTGATTTTTTTTTCCAGACACAATCGATTTTAATCTTGTCTGGAAAAGATAGGCCCTTTAGCGCTGACCGCCTCGTTTATCCTACAACTTATTTGTTTAACAGTACACGGTCCTCAGGATATAAATAGTACGAAATTGCACTTGTTTGTTTTTATTATTTTCATGACGGTTATTTAAAGCAGATTAACTGAAGCTAAATATTTTTTTAACCCGCTTGTATTTGGGCGTGATCGCACGGGTCTTGTTTATTATTTTAGCAACTTGCAAAACTAGCTGGGTCACTGCCAAATATTTGAAAATTTAAAATTTATTTTGTTTTGTGTAACAGACTGGTGACAGGCAGTGGTGTCACTGGTGCAAGGGTTTCGGCACTTCGCTCACCAACTCGCCTGCCCAGCGTGTGTGAGTATGGGCATTTCTTCCAGGAGGACCGCCAAGAGTGGTGAAATCTTGGAAAGGCCTATGTCCAGCAGCGGCGAAGCAGTGGATTGTATTCTAACAGTAACCGTTAACATTAAAATAAAATGAAAATTGAGAAATATGTATTTACTGACGTATCGCTGAATTATTTAAAATATAAGAACATTCTTCGGTTTATGAAGTACTTTTTTCACCACAAAACTACACACAACACTAAAACCAACCATAAAACGATCTACCCTAGGGAATGAACTAAAAGCAGTTGAAATTGTGACGTAGTTAAACCCGTAACACGACATTGCAGTAAATCCTTAAGAGATACGATTCTCGTGCATTTTCTCTTTATGCGCAGTAAACTTGAGCATCATATGAATCTTCGTATGAGTTAAATGAGTTTAATGTGTCAGAATGGGGCATGCGTCGGTGAACTGGGTCTGTACGACCTTTGTGAAGTCGTGATAGTACGTATCCTGGATGTTTTTGACAAAAACAGGAGAGTACAGTACTTTTGGCGCGTGGATAAGACGTGGCCAAAATCGGAACAAACGCCATTATCCTACCTAATAAAACGTAACCTTTTTTTCATAGCTTCGCCACCCTGTCGATATCACCCACGCGCATATCTTAATAATATTATACCTATACATATCAGTGCCCACGAGCAGCAGAGAAAAAGAAACTGGTCAAGACTAAAATTTTGGGGTTATACTGGCCGTTGTTTAAAGAATAGCTAGCTGATTATCTGATGTTTTTATGGCGTCCAAGAAACAATGGCGTTTCGTTATTTTTGTTATCCCTTATATCGTCCGCGACTAAATGCGTAGTACCCCCTCAAGCGTCAGAGGTACATCACAGAGTACCAGTACAGGTATACATTTTCGGCGCGCTGCGTAAATTCCGGCGCGTGGTTTTTTAGCATTTTGGTTATATTATTTTTGTATAAAACTATTTCAGCGTAGGATATTATTCGGAAGTAAATAAAAGAATATATCTTACTATTTAAAAATTATACAAGATCAAGTTATTAAAACAAAATGTTAAACTTTTGTATTGACAAATTTTGACGTATGTTTTAGAAACAATCACTTTTATTTTGAAAACTAAATCGAAGATTATTTGTGTTTTTGGCCAAAACCACTTTATTATCTTCTGTAGTAACTAATCCAAAAACAAATTTCACTTATAGTTAAATTTTAATGAAAAATAATGATGTTTAATGTGTAGCCTAAAAGTGTCGTAAGACCTCGTAAAATTATCGTTTTGCTACTAACGAAGTATGAAAGCGGCTTCTTTGAAATATTAGTTTCGCTTCATGGTTTGGCCTACAAGGCTTAAAATAATATTTATTCAGGTTATTTGCATTTTTTTCGATGCAGCGATATTTCCTTATCACGTTTTGGGCTATGCTATCGTCTCCTATATAAAGGCCTACTTTATAAAATGGGTTTTTTAAGAACCCTGTCTTTTGAAGTTTGGGAGCATCACTGTTTTAAAATTTAATTTTTTACTATACGAGTATATGCTACGTTCCCTTAAGAAAAGATTTTGAGAAATTCCCAAGGGAACGAGATAAACTGAGCCCACACGAACAACGCTGCGGGCGTCTGATAGTGTGATTTAAATTCACGTTAGTAAAATAGTAACTATTGTTTAAATGTTTGTCGATTAGGATATTGTGAGTTTTAGGATTTATTTTGTATTGTAAGAGGAATAAATCACTGTTCAATTTTAGCTTTTATTATGGTAAAGTAGTAGTATTTTAAAACAGCAATTTGTATTTTAAAGTACCACTTTTTTCTAGGAATGATTAATGGTCACACATAACAAAAACAGTTACCAAAATTATAAATTTTAGATCTATGCATTTATTAAGACCTAGACTTTGTCCGCGGCTCCCCCCGCGTTTTGTTCAATCTCTGCGCCATTTTCGGCTTTCGGCTATATTTTGACTAGGGTCACAACAATGATAATAGAAGAAAACATCCAAATCCGTTGATTGGTTCTCAAGTTAAAACTGAACATACAGAGACAGACAAAAATTCAAAAATTGTAGAGTACAATACCAATAACCCACGTCATATAAAATTTAACAAAAATATTCAATGTAGTACAATCACGACATATTTACTACTTTATTAAAATTATTTAGCAATAAACTTATTTTCGTGTAGAAAATGAGCGAGCATAGAGGCGGCACGCTTCCCTCGAAGGCTTCGTAACAAGCGCTACGATTCTCCAATATTATATATAATATTGCTCCAGTGGTACGTAGAGCTGCTACGCCGTAGCAATATCTACACACACGTAATATCAACAGAAAAAAACAACCCTCGTGCAAAATAAATTAAATATATTAAGATAACGTAATATTGTAGCTAATTTTAAGTGCTTTAGTTTTAGATAAGGTACCGGCAAAATTTAAATTTTTGCAATATTATTTAGCTTTTATTATGCTTATTCAATTACTATATGAAAATAAATTAATGTAAGTTTTGACAATATTAAACCCAAAACTGAAGCCTTTTTTAAAAAAGCTCATTGTTTTATTCACATAAAATTCGATAATCTTATCGGTGCATGCTAGACGAATAGAAATAAAATTACAATTTACGTTAAAGAACACCAACCAATTTTCGCAAGAAACTAAAACATACTACTTTTTAGCGTTCTTAAAGACGTCTTTATGATGGGACTTGGGCCAACTTTATAGGTCTCCCCATCGTATAAGCATCGTATGACAGTTCTTTTTAGTCTAACTTAGACGTATAGTCACCGTATATACATCGTCGCTGTATCCTCTAGGCGTATAATGATACCTGCTGCGATGTATATACGCCTGCATGGCGGGTAATGGTCCGAAATGGGACCGTTATAGATCGGGGTGGCTTATCGTATTAATATGCTAGAGTAGCCTTACCTAAAATTAAAATTGCTATGTAACGGTGACGCTTTATTTATCTATCTCAGTGGCCGTATTGACATTCCAAAAATAATATGAAAAGTACACAAATAGCGTATTTCTCACCTGCAATCTATTGGGAAGGTAATTTTATTGATAAATATGAGGTAGGTTTGAAACAATTTTTTCATGCGCTCCCAAAATTCTTTAGTATTATGATTTTTACAAAAAAATTTTAATCTTTACCGTGTTGTATCTGTACTTTATAAGTCTACCAGACATATAAATTGTCTGTTAAAAAATAATTCGTTCGCCGTTGCAGTAGAATTAAGGTTCATAAAAATATATATAAAACCAGCCATTACTTTTATTATTTCACTTGACTTGCACTCAACAAGATTTCATGCAAAGGTTTTGTTTTTTGTACATTAAAAATTTTGGATGTTTTATAAAAGTCTATTTGAAAACGTTTACCGGTCTAGGTGACGTATAACGGGCGTATGCTCTCTGGGGGATGTCTTTACCCGCTTGTTTTATAATGATTAGCATCACGACGTACAAACGACCACTGGTCGTATATACGTTTTATAACCGACACAACCGTAACCGTTACACACCAACAAGGCTTATGGACGGCGTTGTGAGAACTAGTTTATAAGTGTCTTATAGTATAGACGAAAAGACGTCTTTAAGACATTATTATATGCCAAGAAACTTATAAACCTGAGCAGACCGATTATTTATGTACCATTATAAGACAAAGTGTAAGCAACATTACTGTAATAAAACGTTTATAAAATCTGTTGACATATAGCCCCTTGGCTATACGACCAAATGGTTTAATGGGGTGCCAAACGAGATCCCATTACTAAGCCTCCGCTGTCTGTCTGTCTGTCCGTCTGTCACAGGGGTCTACAGCTTTAACTGTAATAGGTAGAAAGTTGAAATTTTCACAGAATACCTGTTACTATGGCTTCGATCAGGACAAAATATATATTTTTTTAATTCAGAGGGTCCCTGTACAAGTTACTTCAAAAAGTTGCATTATTTAAACTTTATTGATTTTAGCTCTTACTTAAAGACGGTAATACATTAAAGTTTTTAAATTGGCCAGATTGAAGGACGGTGCCAATTTTGTCAGGCGCTACCATTTTAGCGCCTTGTTTTTTGTTGCCTTGATTGCTTTAGCATGTTTAATGTTGTTATTTACCATAATGTTTTCAGGGTTTCACACCCGTATTGTGGGGTGGTACGGAACCCTTTGTGCACGAGTCTGACTCGCACTTGGCTAAATTATTTTTTATAAGGTCTAAATTGCGATCTCGAGCACCTGTTTCAATTTAACATTTATACCTAGACCTGATACACGATTAAACTGAAAATGGAAATATGAAGAGCAGAATTCATCCAAGACCCATAAACGAACACAATCCTTTTGGTTCGCGCAAGAATGCTTTAATCTCCCTTCCCATTCCTCTTTAATTTCTCTACGTTTAACACGCTTTACCAGCACATAAATAATAAGAAAATACGCTACGAAGAAGCGCGACAATATTTCTTTGCAAATTTCATCGCGCATACAATAAATTCGTGTTTCCCGACTAAAAGTATTTATTTTGGGATACCGCAATACGTTTTGTCTGTCGACGCGTAAATTCGCAAGAAACAGTCGAAATTAGTATCTGTCCTGTGTCACAATAGTACCATTGTGTGAGGACAAAGCTGGAAAATTTTACCCAAACTATACAGTGTATCCCAAAAAGATCTGGTAAATGCAGAAACCGGTTATTTTTCTACTTTTAGTATATTGACAGCGTAAAAGATTTGACCTTAAAAAAGTTTTATCAACAAAATCTTTTTTAATAAAAGTTTCGTTAGAATAAATAAAAATTTAGCAGATAAAAAGATTATCTTTGTCATCAATAATGATGGGATCTGCTCTTGACTTATCAACAATTATGAATTTTAAAAATCTTTCAAGAATTTATGTATTTTTCCGGGGTATTTCTTTTTATTAAGCACTTTTTTGCTAAATTTCAAAATCAATCAGTTATACTTGAAATATCAAACAATTATTATGCTGCAAAAGGACAGAAATAAACGGAATCTTCACTTTAAATGTTTCCATTTTTTGATGAAACCTTATTACGTAACTGTAATAAAAATAAACAGTGAAACATTTTTATACTTTCTCAAGCTTCGGGTATTTTGAATTTTAATTTTGTGTGAGCGTTTCAAAAGACGAAAAACATTAATATTACGACTCTACGTACGTATTAACAAAAATATTCACAAATGTATTTTCAAATCTTTTTGTGGCAAACTGTACAGAAATACTGCTATTTCGCTTATGACAACTGTAGTCAGTCATCCCTGGGACCGCTATTGAGAATATTTTCTTCAAACCAAGATAGGATGCGGTAAAAGTTGCGATATTGAAATATTTAATGGAGCAATAACGGTTATATTTTTCTATCTACTTGATCGTAAATAGAGGGTGGAATAAGAAACGAGGTTATGCGTTTTCCGCTAAGTAATCACGAGGAAATTCTGTTTACGGCTGCATTAGTAGATGAGGTTATTATGAGATCATAAACTCAATCTCTACGGGAAAATACACGGTTTTGTATGTTTTCTCATGTATGCCACTGTATTTCCTTTGCTTGAATAATTGAAAACACACCCTCACGCAACTTTGGCAACATTTACGAAATAAATAAGTAGATTGTTTAATCAGTTAATGTTTATGATAATTCAAATTTCTGAATAAATTACAATGGCGCAAAAATATAAAAAATAATGAGCTTTTTAAGTTTCTTCTTCTTAGCAAGACTTATTAATCGAATAGGCGGATGAGGCATTTTATTTATTTATGATTTGATTAGTTTATTTAAAAACAAATTAAATTGCATTATGTATTCCTTTATTTAATTACATTTTAGTAGCCCAACATAAATTTATAAATATTAATCTATAGATATTTTTTTCTATAAATGTATTTCACGTATTATATTCATATTTTATTGTTTTAATAAAGATTAATATTGACCTGTAAGACGTTTACTTAATGTATCTATCCATTTTACAAATAAACTTTTTCAATTTGAATTTGACTGAAACTATGTAATATTAAAAGACCTAGTTTACTATTACGTCATTTGAACGAATGAAAAAAAAACTGACTTAAGGTGGTTACGGAGGATCTCGGTGCAAAATGCACATCATAATATTGTTTTCCTAACTTTCAAATAAAAAGTTTGCAATAAATGCGTTGTATAGCAATTCACGCAAAAAGCTTGTAAATAGTTAGGTGATCACGTGAAAATTATTAAATTTTATGCGTTACATTTTAGCTGCATTACATTACAACTGTAAACACGCTTTTAAGTATGTTAATGTCATGCAAACAAAATGCAATACATTAATTAATATACGTATTTTTTTGTGAAGACTTTATTATTAATAAACTATTTCCGCAATTTGCTTTAAAACACATTTTTTGCATAAATTTTATTCAAAAGTAAGGAAAACAATATTATGATGTGCATTTTGTACCGAGGTAAAAAGTTGCCCTCTTAAACGTTCTGTTCACCAACGTCTTGTAAAGAAGCCGATGCCACTTTTCGACGCAAGTCGGTGGCCATTTTTGTCGGCATATCAACGCGTGCAAATTGTTTTAGCCAACAAACTGTACAAGATTAAATGTATTGGTGTGTTTCAAGGAAAAGGTGTTACTTTCTTCTTGAAAATTTATAGCTTAATGCTTCTTGGTCTCATTTAATAAAATAAACCTTATTCCAAATCGTTAATAGCAAAACCATGATGGAAAGCCATTTGCTTGTTTCGCCGTAAAATAAGCAGAAATGGGCGGAAATATCAGCAGTAGAACCAAAATAAAAATTCAATTCAACCCCGTTTGCTCGAACGAAGCCACCCAAATCGATATATAAGGTGACATTTGTTTATGCAGCCATATTCATACTGCAGACTCAGTAAGTAGTCGGTATCAAGTTTCGATGACCTTTTTTTCCTTAACTTAAAAAGGTGACTTTAATTTATGCAGCCAAATTACTACTGCAGACTTGGTAAGTGCTCAGTAACAAAGGTTCGATTACCCTTTTTGTGAAATTCGTAAATTATTATTTTCGTGTTCCTTATAAACGCAAGCCCAGTCTAGATTCCATCACTATGGGACGACAAGATTTTATTTTGTGAAATTAGCAAAAAGTGTTATTGATCCGTATTACAAATCACTTACCAAGTATGAGTTTGGCAGCATAAATTAAACTTGTATATATTATAGGTATATTATAATTACTAAAATGACCAACTTCATTCTAATATAAAAAACCCCAAAATAAATACCTAGTACTAGCCTTTGCCCGCGGCCCCGCCCGCGTTTTTTCCATCTTTGCCCTGTTCTCAGCTTGGGCGCTGTTTTATAAAAACTCCTTATAGCTTATGGCTTGACCAAGGTCAACACGGTGATAATAAAAATAAACCGCATCCAAATTCATTCAGTGGTTCTCGAGTTAAAACGGAACATACATACATCCAGACAGACAGACAAAAATTAAAAAAAAATTGGTTTTGGCCTAAGTACAATATACTAATAACCCATTTCATTTAAAATTTAGCGAAAATATTCAATATACAGACACGACTTTTTTACTACTTTATTATTAGTATAGAATATGTATTTTTTTAAGCAATTCAATTAATTTTTTTAATTAAATGGATAAATATTTAGATAATTTATAGATTAAAAAAGTTTTTTTCATTATATAAGTATTGTTTTGCATACGAAATATATTAAGTGATTAAATATATTGAGTATTGTCTAGTTTTTTTATGGAAACAATATTTATTTGTAAAAGAGTCAAAATAAACATTGAAAACTAGTTATATTGTAGTTACTCGTAGTTATAAATCATAAGGTGTATAGGTAAGTGTATTATTATATTTTAGTGTACCTACCCGTGTGTATGTCTACTTATCTATTATAACTTATCTTTGTCAATCCGGGTTTGCTGGAATAAATCTCTTCTTAGAGACAAGCTCGCCTATGTACATTATATCTCTAAGTGCAATGTATAAATAAACGAGGCAACATGTTTTTTGTTGTTTTAATATTCTTTTGTTATTTTTATACAAATTATGTCCTGAATCAGAACCCAAACTCAGATTTTTTCCATCAGCTCTCAATTTTGATTAAATCAACTTTAAATTATGGAAATTGTACGTTCTTTTATATTCCTGGACTTATTACCATTTATTTTATAATTACAAGCCCTTTATCAACATTTATCATGGCGAAAATAACAGAATTTGTGATTGATCCTTATTTTTCCCAAAAAACAATAATTCTGCAAGAGCTTAGTCTGTCCATACATTTCATGCTAAGTTTTTTCTATGAAAATGGGGTGTGATTGTTTTGTGCTAAATAAAATACTACGCTTGGTTTCATGAATCTTTTTATCTTACTATTATAAATGACCATTGGGGAGAATTATTATTGAAAATTAAAGTCGGAAATAAAATTAATTGTTCGAAGCGTGAAAATCTACCAAAAGTAGTAAAAACACAAAAATTTTCAAAATTGAACTTGCTTTAGATAATTACGAGATTAATTACTTAATATTACGAGCAGATAGAGAAAATATGAGTTTAGGTTCGGATTCAGAACACAAATTACTCCATGAATACAAAAAAAATCATACAATTAAAAAATTTATAGTTTTTGTTACGTAGTGATGTTTTGTTTTTATACAATAAAGAATATGTGAAAAGATAAGTGTAAAATTAAATCTTCGGAGCAGGACAGATTTATTTGAATACTTTCGCCTTAAAGGTTTGAAAATATTCGATCAGCTGAAATTAAATTATTGTAGTACCGAGTAACATGATTGAGAACTACCATAGATTTTATTGGCAAGCAATACTTTGAGCTCAGTAACTTAAATTTCTTCTAGTTAGCTACTTAACAGCATAACATAAGAACTAACCCTGCTAGTACTTTCTGAGCTCGTTTCAATGACGGCAAAACTTTGTATAACGGTGGGTACATACTATAATATATATACACTAGATTTGTAGCATAAATATTTTGAAAAGTTAATTTATGAATACCTCAAAGGATTTTTGAATTATTTGTTTTATCCGCGGATTAAACATAAAAAGCTTAACCCATTTTATGTCTCATGGCGCTATCTCGGTGCATCAATATTTGCTGAATGTGAATGTCATAGGATATTTTCAGTATTTTTTCCAAGCTTTTTGCATACAAACAGAAAATCAACCTAGACATGTTAAGTTATATCGCGAAGAAGCAAATAATACAGCCAAGTCTTATTAGGGATTCCTTTCGCTATAAAGTTTAATTATTCCGTGAAAGTATTGAAATAAATAAATCGTATTCAGGTGCGAGTAGGATCCGTGCCCTGAGGTTTCCGTAGATAATATCCGAGCGATTATCTCACGAGCAGTTATTGAAAATCAACTAACAATCTCTAATACTAAACCCTTCGAATCCAAAGAGTCTAATTAAGTTAGCCATTAATCATTTCTTATTGAATAATTAAAAATAGGTAATTTTCTGTTTTTTTTTTCTACATGTATACGACTTGTGGAAGGGGTTTCAAGTTTATATTCCAACTGAAAGTACTCTATAGGTTTTTATGGTGAGCCAATTTTTATGAAATTGATTACGTAAGGAGAAATAACTTTTTTCACGTTGAGTTATAAGCCTAATGCTTTAGCTTTTCCTTTTAATGGCAACTAACTTGATATCTCTAACGACGCCCGAGAAAAGGGGTCTTGACAAACGGATAAACATATAGGCGGACATCAAAGTGATCTTAGAAGGGTTTCGTTTTTTTTATTTTTAGTTACAGAAACCTAAAAATGCATAAAAATGTTGTGATTTGTCGCAGGAAACCACACTGTAGTAATTAGCCTATCCTCTTGCATTGACTTTCAAAACCAATTTCGATATATCTCTCAGATGATATTCAGCATCGCCCACATATTCCATTTTGTTAAACTTTCGAATAACTGATGTAGGGATTAAATACATGTACAGTGGAGACCGCATCAAGTTAGACACTTCGGACTTTGAACCTATCTTATATTCTTCTCTGTAGGGGCTAATGTCGTACTGCAAGTGTATAGCTTGATGTGGTCTCCACTGTACGTACAACCAAAACAATAATAAACAATTGTACCAATATTTTCGGGTACATCAGAATTTCATTTATTTATTATGTGAGCGAGCTAACAAAATTGTCCAAAATATTCAACATTCGCTTTTGAATATTTATCTTTATTTCGTTCGTTTTACAACCCAGAACAAGGGTTGCACAAAAAATTTAAATTAAATTAATAAACACGGGGGCGAATGAAAAACAGTACGCCGGTTTCGAATTTTTCTGCGTAGTAAATACTGAAAGGCAGGGGCGTTCGAGGTACGCCTCCTGGCCAGAACAGTAAGCACATGTAATTTTGGGTCTCATAACACAATTTTTTAGAGAAACCCTGTTGTAATTGTTTTTCTTATTTTTTTTATAAAAACCTATAAATTAATGTAATAGTTATTTAAATGGGCTTTCAAGTTGTTGTGTGCGATCATTTCCAATGAATTGCATAAAATAACAGAACATTAATTTGCGTGTCATTATGAGTACCTAATCAATGAATTCTCAGCACTGTTCAAATTATTATAATACATTTATGTGAACATTTTAAGTAGTTTATAGGTATATGTTTTATTATAAGCTATATAAAATTGTTTAAGTTAATAAAATAAAACTTTTAAAAAGATTTAAGTTTTAGAAATATATTTCGGTCCACTTTGGGGCCGACATCAGTCGAATGAATGACAATAATTAGTATTTGTGACATAAAATTACACAAACTTATGACTAATAAGTTTGAATGAATGACAAGTATGACATGAAAATAAATATACAACCTAACATTTAGAGTTTAACCTACTTTAAATAAAAAAAAAACAATTTAATTAAAATGAAAATATTTTTGCTATTGATAGAAGCCATCATGCGGACGCCAAGTGCGCTGCCCCGATTAATCAGAGATGTGCACCTGAAATCGCAAGATTAGGATGTAGTTTTATCATTTCAACTATTTAAGTCCTATTTTATCATATGATAAAATATCATATAATTTTCCCATTACAAAGGAGCTAAACCATAGGGGTAGAAAATACTAATTTATTTTAAGGTCACCCTTGTATTTTTTTGCAATATTGTACATTACTGCTAAGACCAGGATTGCTAATTAATGGTCGAAGCAAGTAAAGTGCTTTTCTCAAAAATAAAATGCGACTTTTTCATGTTTTTCATGATAATGAGTTATATCAAATAAAATAACCAAACTCGGTAATATTAAAAGTTACTTGCTCTAATTTGGGCAATTAGTCATGTTTATTGTTATTGATTTCTTCAGCAAAACATTAGTGGAGTATAATCTATTCTGAACTCATTTTGTAATTTATTTGCATACAACACTTTCAACTAAAATATAAAGCAACATAAATTCCCGCTTTCACGCAACTTTTTTATTATTGCCAGCTGGGCAAAGGTATTTACCACCGTGCAGCCTTCTTTATGGAGAACGCTATCGAAACGCTAATTGAGGTTTAATTTTAAGTAAGTATTCAATGGTTTTAAATATACCTACAAAATGAATCAAAATTGTATATCTTTGTTATTATTGCAACTATAAAATATAGTACTCATTTGTATATTTTTAACATGAAATTGTAATTCATTTTATTTTTCTTTTTAAATTGGGCGCTTAAAATCTTATGATCGCCTAACTACTTAGTCTCTTAAAAACATAGACATGGATAGTTTTAAAAAGAAAACATATAGTATGTCATGGATTTTCATACGAATTTCCTGGATAGTTTTTCAGGTTTCCTGGACACTTAAATAGGTTGCCAGAATGAATTATTTTCTGATAGGTCTTTACGGTATGTTATGGTAATATTACAATGTATTTTTGAGAAAAACCCGTTTATTTATTACTTGTACAATTTAAAAAATTAATTGTATAAAAAATACAAAAATAAGAAAAACAATCAAAAGTTTTGCGTAATACAAACTAACTGTCAATGCATTGCTTGAATAGAAAGTACAATCAATCAGCGATGTGCTATGCGCTGATGCATGTTTCTTTTAGAAAGAAGATCTTTAACATTAATTATTTTTTTAAATAGAGCATGCGGATAGGTACTTTGAAAATATTATAAACTCTTTCTCTTTCTAAATTGACTCGGAGAACGTTATCGACAAGCAAAATAAACAATCCCTTCGTCGTTCAACATTGATAAATGCTTAGAAAAGCTGAATGGCTGAACGGACAGCGGAAAAATTGACGGAACCAAATAAGCGTGAGTGCCAATTCCCTCTTGACCTTATATTTTATCCGTTTCCATACATAAATTTTCATTTTGTGAACAGAATAAAATAATCGCTCGGCGACCCAGAAAAAAATTATGTGAAGCTCATCTTTCTAAAGTGGTTTTGCTTGAAAGAATAACATATTGCCGGCGGCGAAATTTTATGTAAAATGGAAGTACATTTTTGTGTTCACTTGATATTACTATAATAAAAATACGACATGTCTATCTTGTGTCCTTTCAGGAAATATTTATACGTGGCAGTCTTGTTTCTTTTTGGCGCAAGGTAATTTTTTAAATAATTTATTTTGTGACCAAAAAAAGGGAAATACGGAAAAGGTTGCTATCAGTATGCGGCTACAAGAAATTCTTGGTGAATATTTGTTTTATCTAACCTTAACTACAGACTCTCTTCCGCAGTGAAGGATTTTCTAGTTTGTCCTTAGTTGACATATTTTTTTCTAAATGGAAACTTTTAAACGTTGCTTTATTGACAAACATTATACTTGGTTATTTTCAACAGTTCTTGTCAGTTTTTAACCCTTACGTTTTTTCAGTGCATAACATTGATGCCGTATGCTGTCAATGCAAAGCATTATGTAAAATATGACCTCTAACAATATTTTAAACTCTATCATAAAACATCAGCTGAAACCCGACACTTTATATTTTATCTGCGCTAAATCTTAAACGTTACGATGTTTCACATAAATTCGTTTTAAAGGTTTAGGTTACCCTTTTGTAGAGACAGGAAATTTAATATCCAATTTCCTTATCCCGAAATGATATACACGGATGTCGTGATAAAGACCTAATATAGGGAATTAACATGAAATACATAATTACATATATCAACACGACATGTATCCCAAAAGGAGTTTCAGAGGTGTCCATACTTAAGTTAGAACACCCGTTTTTCACCGACGATTAATACATCACTATGTGGTGAATCCTATCGCTGTAACAAATGGATCAACAGCTTCTGGTGCCTTCCAAAGCACGTAAGCTGAATACAAATTAATCTTTACCCGCGTAATTTTGTTTTAGTGTCATTACCAGAAAACTGTCAAATTTTTTGCTCTACTGTTATAGTCATACTCTACTACTACCTAAATAATTCACTACCTCTAGTACCACAACAAGACCACAACGCAAAAGTAAAATATCAGCACCAAACTAAGTTTAAGTTTGACAGTCACGTGACCTTTTAAGCCGGCGCAGCGGTAATTAAACCGTTATCATACTTTTGTTAAAGAAAATTTGGTCCCAATTCGCAGTTGATTTTGAATTACTTATGAAACAACTTTTTCGTTTGTTTACCAGTCAACTGACAAAGACGGCGACATTCGGACACCTACCATTTTTGCTTCAATTCAAACTGAAGGAAAATCACGTTCTTACTGTTTAAAATGATTATTCAGGAAAAAATAAGTTCTATCAAAACAAGTATCGTACAAATTGGATATTTGCACAAATAATGTTATTTAATATTAATAACATCTTGTTAAATAAATGCTAGCTATCCACGATCCCTAAAGTACACTGAAATAAAGGAAGCTTCCTATCAAGAGGTTTGTTCGGATTTTGGCTACATTAACTCACTTATTGGTTGTTTCCTATGTTTTTATGACCAATAAACAAGTTGAGTTAGTACAGGAAACTAAGATCTTCTTGCGGTCATATGGAATTAAGATGTTGTTTACGGTTAATAAGATCTTGTTCAATTAAATTTTTTTTTTTCAGTGTAATTCTTTCATCAACTACCTAGATCACTGCTACACAAACCAATCTTTCCGTATACAAACAAAGCATAAGTTGCTACTCTGAAAAAAATACGTTTTAAATGAAATGTCCTTGCAAAGTCTTGCTTCTAGTATTTTTTCCGCTTATACCGAGAAAACCTGTTTTATAAATTTATGGAAACCTTTCAAGTACTGAAATCGAACCAAATATCGCAACCCGTTGAAATGTTGCGAACTCATCATATAACATGGCAAAGAAATCAATCAGCCTTAACATTTATCATAGACGACGTAGGTAGTTAAAAAAATGGTTTTGAAACAGTTCGCTGCATCGAAAAAATAATGCAAAGTGAAAGCCGTTATTCCAGTACAAAACAGTTGTGCGTCCAAACTAATAAAACAAACTCTATAAAAGTTAATGTTTTGAGCAAACAATCCTATTATCCATAACAAAGCAAAACTTCTTTTTTTTCTAAAATTATCTTGCATGAATTTATATTAAATTTTATTCATTAGCTGGTAGAAAATACTGCTCGCCTTTTTACAATAATTGCATATATATATTTAGACACGACATGAATCCCCGAGGGGGTGTCAGAGATGTCCCGTGTGTGAACTGTGAAATGCAAGTTACAGTCCACACTCTGCACACCCGCGTTTCACTGACGATTATTACGTCCCAACGTGGTGGGTGGTGAGTCCTATCGCCGTTGTTCGGGCACAAATACTCGCTTTTTAGGGCATGCATGTTTCCTCACGATGTTTTCCTTCACCCTTCAGCAAGTGGTAAGTATTAATACTGTACACATAAATTCCGAAAAACTCAGTGGTGCATGCCCTGGCCGGGGATCGAACCTGGATTTCAAAGATTGAGCTACCTGAGCCCCTGAGCTACCGCCGCTAACTATAATTGTATCTCGTACAATAAAGAATTTTATTGTTATTATTAAAAACAGCACTATCCAATCACTTCTTTTTTCACCGCATTACTCTGACACGAACTTTTTCGGATTTTGATGTATCTTTCGTTATGCGATGGATCTATACTGCGTCTAAGACTGGGATTATCTTTCTCCTGAGGCCTATGGTGTACGAGATTCAGGATACGTACCGAACTCTACATACCTCTTAATTGGACGTTCCTAAAATCTTAACAGCTGGCAAGACCACACAACACCCAAGAACAGCCAAAGTCCGTCTGATGGCCAGTTGCGAGAGGAACTTGCACGCTAGCTCGAGTAAAAGCTTTGTGTTGTAAGTTGGTTGAAGAAGGTGCTTTGTTCAGCCTGTTTCTCTTAAAGTTTTAGTTTTCTAGGTACTGTTGAAGAATAATTGGCAAGCTTACTTTGTGCCGGCATTGCAATAACAACGTAGCAAAAAGTGGCTCAGCGACATTTTTTGACGGTACCATCGGAGAATTTGGCACTCATCCAGACATGGCGTTCAGGTGGTAATAAGGAGGAAACACTCACACACCGAAACTTTACACACGCATTTATAGTATTAGTGTGATATATAGTACGAAACCCTTCGTGCGCGAGTCTGACTCGCATTTGGCCGGTTTTTTCATCTATCTACGGTTTATATTTTGGTTTACTATTAATATGTATGAAGTAACATAGCCTTGTCTTATTTAACCACAAACGAAAAATTACCGCGCTAATTAGACACCTGATGTATGAAATAACAAAGCCTTGTCTTTGCGCTACCAACGATTAACACCGCGCTAATTAGACATCTGATTTTTCAATGATATTGATATATCCTACAGGAACCATGCATTTTTCCGGGATAAAAAGTAGCCTATGTGTTAAGTTAGGGTATAAGCTATATCGACTCTAAATTTCATACAAATCCGTTCAGCCGTTTCAGCGTGAAAGAGTAACAAACATACACACACACACACATGCACAAACTTTCGCATTTATAATATTAGTAGGATAATATAAACGTAGATAACGTGATATAAGGTAAGATATTTTCCGCCATTGCACTTGAATGCGGTCGGCTTTACATAGATACACAAAGATTATATTAGAACTAAATAGTAATGCAAAATAAAACAACATAATTATGATTTCTCCTTGCAGTGACAAATCATCAGGTGCCCAAAAAAAGTGTTTTATCATAGTTTTAAGACAAACCTTCAACTTTTGGATTACATACCCGAAGAGTGCCAAACGGGAACCTATTTAAGCCCCCGCTGTCTGTCTGCCTATCACAGGGGTCTACAGCTTCATATAAAATGGGTAGGCAGTTGGATTTTTTGCAGAATACGTGTTACTTTAACCTTTATCATGAAAAATAATGAAAATTGAGAGCCAAGGGCGGCCGCAATACAAAAAATCTATTTTCAGGGTAATTTGATTTAGCTTTATCTTAGGACTACATACGAGTTTCAAATTTAGTCAGATAATTGTACATACTTTAAAGTAAAACAACAAGTGATTGCTTGCCAAATGTCAAAGGAAAATACAGTGATGTATACGCTTTATGCCTTGATGATGATGATGATGATATTCATGATGATTTATGCCTTAAATAGCTTAGCGCCCACACTTGACAAAATTGGGGCGAAAAAAATCATTGTGGACCTGTGACACTCCTTCGGTGATAAAATAAGTACTTTTCATTTTTGTGTAAGTGATATAAGGTGACTTTCGATTATGTAGCCAAATTCATACTGAAGACTCAGTAAGTCAGGATCAAGGTTTCATTATCCTGTTTGACGAATAAAATTTTTTTTTCGGCCTCTGTACCTGAGGTGCAATTGTGTAAGCCAATCGTATTCAAATTGATTGTCATATGGCTATTCGAATAAGCAAATTAGCCCGTCTGACAATTGAAATCGTACATGTTTGGCTGTCAAATGAATACGAGTGTCTTGTTTTGTTGTTGTCAACCAAAACCGAACGATTTCAATTCTCAAACGGGCTTATTTGCTTAGCTGAATAGCCATATGACAATTGAATTTGAATACGATTGGCTTACACAATTGCACCTTTGTTCAAGAACAACCTCGACAAAATTAGTATGGAAGTCTAAATTTAACTAAACGTATTAGTCAGGATATTATTTATTAATTAGTTGAAACTTGCTCCTAAATGTCTTCACTATGAATTTGGCTATGTAAACGAAAATCCCCTTATATTTAATTTCTAAACCTAACAATCAAGTTGACTTGATTTGGACTCCAAATTAATCACTAACATCAAATATTAAATAATATCCACAACTTAACTAATTAAAACTGAGATGAAAAATCACATGAGTATTTTCGTAATTGGCCCTAAAGCAGATTATTTCTTAATAAACTAAATAATGTTTTAACTAAAAACTGACAAACATTTTATGTACCTATACATTGCTGGCCGTTTATTAAGGAACTGTCATAGGTACAATAAAGGTGCCTTTCACCGCTGAGTTATGAGAACACAAAAACCTCCTAAATCTGGTTAGACCAAAGGCGGTGCGGGGCGTGAACTTTCACCTAGAACCACGGAGTGCCATGTTTGGGCGAAGTTTTTTCATGATTTTTGAAACTTTTGTTACGTAGTACCGGCGCACGAAACAAAAATCTCACACATCATGGAACGCGTAAGAAAGTTCATAAATAATCTCATCGCGGATGACGTGTGGACGCTTCCGGACCAAGGTCACAACTGGACAATGCAAGAAGTTTCCGTGGAAGAGGTCATTCGACCACTGAACTCGAAATGTCTCGGACATTTTCGCACGAAGAAGTAGGAGAGAGAAAGCATTCGTGGTTGGAAAGGGACGGATGCAGACTGGAGTCCTTGACGTGCGTTCCACAATGTGTGAGAGGGTTCTAGCGACATCACGTCACTTGAACTAGAAAGAAGTGGGAGAGAGAAAGCATTCGGGTTGGAAAGGAATGGATATAGGCTGGGGTCCTTGAAGTGCGTTCCACAATGTGCGAGAACCTTCTAGAAAGATCGCAAAGCCAGCGTATGGTATAAAAACGGGACGGGTAGCGGTCGAGAGTTAGTTCAGTGTTAACTAAGAGGCAAATCGGAAAAGCGGAAAATTAAAGTGCGACACTAGTGAAGTGAAGTACGACTGTATAGAGCTAATATAACCCGGTAACGATTCTAGCTAGTAGTGGTGATACATTTTTAAAATTATAGTGCGGACAAATTAGTCAGTCCGGTGAGTCCATTGAGTCCAGTTAGTAATTCCAGTTGTTGTTGGTACCCACGAGGCAAGCTCGCTTAGTCTGGGGCCACAAGAATAACAAATTTTTCGTAAAATGTTATAAAAACATCTTTTCTCTCTTTCTATTGCAACTCATTTAAATGTAACTGTGTTTGAATGGATGTTTTTTGGAAAATAAATAATTTTGCTTTGCTTTTTGCTTTGCTTTGCTTATTTAGTTTCAGTTGTGTTTTAATAGTGTGTGTGATTTGAAATAAAGACAATTAGTGGTTTTTGGTGCAAATTGGTTTAAAATTAATTTATCCCGAACTCCAGCTCGTAACACTATCTTATTAGCCTCTGTTGACATCTGTTGATGTCTGCAACATGGCTGCCGTCTCTGAGGCTCGTTCCATACACACTCCATCAATATATGGTATACATCTTCAGGTACGCCACATTCGCTGCAGTTTCGTGAGTATACTTTTTTCATCAAGTGTCCAAATTTGTTCAATGGAAAGTGGCCAGAACGTAGTCTAAACATTAATACTATATAATTTCTGTTTAAGTCACTATTATGCTTCTATATTTGTTCAAGAACAACCTCGACACAATTCATTATGACACTAATAGGAAGTCAATCTGCTTTTTATATGTTTGTAAATATCTTGTTTTGTGTGCAATAAAGTGTTTATTCATTTATTCATTCATTCATTTAAGTCTAAATTTTATTTTGCGTTTTTCACAATAAGTGTCAGTGAACCTTGGTTCTAACCACTTACCGAGTCTCCAGTTTGAATTTGGCTATATAAACGGAAGTCACCTTATATTGAAACTATGTTATCAACATGTTGTTAAAGCAGTACGTGTGGAAGGTGAATTTAGAATGAATTTATTAAAGAAATCAAAACCAATAATAAATTTAACAGAAAATAATTAATACCTGTATCTTAATATAATTATATATTTCATATGATTGAACATCTTGCAAAGTTTTTATCTCAGTCAAATGAATTTATCAGTAAATTCAAGTAAAAAAATCTTTTTGACAGATCCCTTATATTGAGTACGCCGCACTTGTACTTTTCATGAAACCTACTGTAACTTTGTTAGCGTTTGATGTAACTTTTTTGGGGACGCCAAGATTTACAAACCGCTGTCATAATTCTTGGGGCTTGGGAACAAGAGTGATTATAGACCGGTACAAAACCTTCCTTGTCGGCGTAGGCTGATAACTTCGTTTTATTTTGGGTTAGCCCTTAGGTCACGCACTTTTGGTAAGAAATAAGATATTTTGGTGAAAGATTTTTATCGGAGGTTGGAATATTTTTTCTGTGTAAGGCGCGCATTTGGCACTTTTGTTTATACTTTGTAAGTTTATTGCGTATTTTTTAGTTCACTCTTTAGCATACTTCCACATTTTTGGGCAATTCATTTAGGCCGTTCAGGTACTCAAACTAAGGCAATGCTAACTAGATATCCTCAAAAAGGTTGTCTTAGTCTACCTATATAATCTTTTTCCTTCAATTTATCACTCAAATTAATTATAGGCCTTACTTGTACATACCGGTTTAAAATGAACCCTCTAGCCTATAACAAAGTTATTAAACTGTTCTATGTTAGAAATAAACAATACATATGTTTGTTACCTTTGTCATGCTCACGATTCATAGTAAAAAAAAAAGTTATCTACTGTCAAAAGAAGCATTAATACTCCGGTGACAGAGGCGACGCTCTACAAAACCTATGTGTACATATCCTATGTGTATTATTTACCGCCGGGAATATCTACGGTCTATTGTCTTAGTTAAAGAGAACTATGAATTTCTTAACTGTCTGAAGCAACATATATTGTAGCGACGACAGCGCCATCTGTTCCTAAGAACAAGGCGTGAAATCACATAACGCCCTCGGGAGCGTTCAGTATGTGCATTACAAGCTGGTTAGATCAAATACTTACAAAAATATTCGGTGGACAAGTATGGTGGAAAAATTCAACGGTCTAGGTAAGTACGTCGGTTAGCGCGCTTGTCTTGATAACAAGAGGTCGCAGGTTCGAATGCTGGCCCGAGGAATTTTTTCAAATTCTTGTCTTTACATTTGTTTCTTATTTATCTTTTCTAGTTTGTAATGCACTCTAATAATATTTAGAGTATTCCAAAGGATTTCGCAATAAAAACATAATCTTGGTCTATTGTCAGTCGCATGTCGTAGCGTGTAGATTGGCCATTCATTCGAAATTTGGAAAAAAAAGTTATTTTTCTACGGTTTTGAATCTTTATTGAATCTTGTTCATTTTCAACCCGTATTAATACACAACTTGCACTTAGAAAAAGCTTATAAACTAAGATTGTAATTTATAGCGGAAGTAGTTTTTGGATTCTCTAAACATTATTTAAAGTGAATTAGAAAGCTGAAAAATCCATTAGAAATAATTTTTAAGTGGGACAAAAATATAAAAAAAAACTATTTTGTTTACACTCTAAAACTCTAATATTTTTTTGAAATAGCATGTTCATAGGCGAGCTTATCCTTAAGCAAAATAAAATGCAAATAACACTCTTAAAACGGCGTCTCTGTGTCTGGAGTTTTGGAGTCTTTGGGTATTTTCTCTAACCACCTAGTCTCCAGTAGGAATTTGGCTGTACCAATCAAAGTCACTTAATAAAGTGACTTTTATTTGTACAGCCAAACTCATACTGGAGGCTTGGTAAGTGATCAGTTAGACGGATCGACAACACTTTTTGCTAATTTCGCAAAATAAAATCTTGACGTCCCATAGTAATTGACTCGGGGCTGGGCTTGCGTTTGTAAGGCAAAAAGAATAATTTACGAATTTCACAAAAAGGGTCATCGAACCCTGTTACTGAGCACTTACTGAGTCATCAGTAAGAATTTGGCTTAAATTCGCCTTATAACCCAAATACATACTGAACATATAATAATAAATTAAATAACTAACTTATTTTGGAAAAGAATTACCAGTAGAGTTTATCGATAATAATTGGGTTGGAGGTACGATAATTCCTCTATCTATAGATTATTTTTAGTGTCTAAAAGATGACGATCGATCATTTCTTGCGACTCGGGTCGATCTTGACCAATTGGTAGGTAATTGGGTCAATATTATTCGATCGTTCAATCCACGATCGGTCACCCGCAGGTCGGTCACACTTCGCGAGCCCACGAAGGAGACAAATCTTGAAAAATCTACCAAGTTTAATTTTTTTTTAATGTTTTAAGTGTGAGGCATCGCAAAACAAACCGTTAGTAAATCTGCTGAAAGGATGTAGGTATCTTCAACATATTATATATTTTTCTTAGACGTGAAGTATTCCTATTTATTGATCTAAAATGAATTTGAAAAGAGACAAAGCTGGGATAACACCATCCCCTCAAAGTCTAACCCAAGTAGCATTTTACTCCATTTAAGAGTACACATTTAGTTCCCAGGTGTACTTGAAGCATTATTACAGTTCACTCGTGATGTATAAGCTGCATTATTGCGATTAATTACACCTATACCTGTCTAAGGGACTTATAGGAGTGTAGAGTTATACTGTTATACGATTGTTGGTGTTATAATACTCTAACAACTATCCTTTAGTCAGCCGTCTGACTAAGAGCATTATAGGAGGGTAGAGATACGCCAACCGCTGTTTAACGGCCTACTTGTACGATGTTACAGAGCTAGCATTTTAATAGAACACATGTGGTCATTTATAAAGCCAAAGGCTGTTATGTTTACTTGTTTTAGACTGTTATACAGCTGAGAGCTGTAGTAGGACTTGTTTGTGATCATTAAAATAACCTTTTTTTACTGCTGTACAGAAGTGTATAAATGCTTCACATGTGCACTGTAGGCTGTTAAAAGGACTACATGTGTTGTCTATTAACATCAATAGCAGTTTATTTGTCCACAAGTACTACTCTTATTGGCTGTAAGCTGAACATGAATGTGAATGTGATATTCTATTACACTTATCCCACAAGCTGCGTGTTATTAAGTCTCGTGCAAAAAATTGTGAAAATGAATAAAAAATCCTGGAAAATAAGAGCGAGAACCGGTGGAATAAGAAGAAAAATTGCAAAAGAATATTCGCAAATTGTAAAAATAAACAGTCGATTGATAACGACGCCCGAAAATAAGCCCGTCGATACGGATTCAACAAGTGCGACTTCAACCGTTGTTCATGGTGGTTCTGTACATGATGCAGAGGAAAATGTGCCTGAAACTGAAAGTTCCCTTCAAAATATACAGATATCAGAGGGTGAATACAATTTTGACTTGGACAATCATTTAACCTTTCGCAAAAAAATAAGAACATGGGCTATTGAAAATCGTATTCCTCATTCCGCTTTGAATAAATTGTCAGGCATAATAAACGAATTTAAACCGGGAACACTACCGTCTGGTGCTAGAACAATTTTATGCACTCCCGTTAATGTAACTTTAAAAAATGTAGATGGAGGTCTAAGATGCTAAATATCATAGTATTATTGGTCTACTTAAATATCCTATTACTATTGATATCCTTTTATAATTATATATGGATATAAACATATAGCTATAAACTTTATCATAACCAGTTTTTAATACATTTTTAACTTCAATTAGAGACTAAAGTCGATTCTAAAGGCTTTAATTTTAATTTTAGTGCTGTCAAAACTTAATATTTTCCAAAGTTAATATATCTTCTCTTGTTAACACTAAGATCTATTTTGCAATAAAGAAAATGTATATTTATCAGCACTCAAACTAAAATTAAAGCCTTCAGAATCGGCTTTGGTCTCTAATTGAAGTTAAAAATGTATTAAAAACTGGTTATAATAAAGTTTAAAATTTTCAGAATTTTTTTTTAAATCAATTTGTAGGTCTACAATGTCTGAAAAATCTGAAATATCTTCTGTCTGTTTACTCCGTAGTCTTCTAATAGTAATAATCTAAAAAATTACCAGAAATAGATAGAAGTAGCTAGATTTGTTTTGGTGGCTAAAGTGGATTATTTTTTGGCTAAAACTGTTGAAAATCCGCTAGATCTACCCACAAAGTGGCCAAAATGGCAACACTGACAATAACTAATCTTATCCTGGCCACCACGCACGCCACGGGCGCACGCGAGTGATCAGAGGATCTATACCTATCCCGTTCCCGCCTCTATTTCTCGCTTACTTATTAAAAGGAATGCGCATGATTACTTTCAAGTTCAGAAAGAAATAGCATAAACTTTCTCTAAGTAGATATTTAAGGTGATCGTCAAGCACGTATCCAGGGGGGGATAGGTGGGATTTATCCCCCCCCCCCGAAATTTGGCGTGACATACACGGGTCTAGGAATGTTTATTCATAACCACTGTAAAGTACGTTTTAATAAAAAAGGTAGGGTACTTTTGATACTTAATAATAATATAGTACAGTGATTGCAGAGGCTTCTTTCACAATTCACATTGTTGGTTCAATGAATGTCCCCCCCCGAAACAAAAGTCTGGATACGGGCCGGGTGATCGCACACCCGTCAGCTCCGTACGCGCCAAGTCTGCTAGTGTAACCATATTTTACAGAATTTTAACAGATAAATATCAGAAATAACAGTTATTTATCTCATAAATAACAGGAATAACAGTTATTTATCTGATAAATTCTGCAAAATGTGGTCACACCACAGTTATTTATACTATGGTTACACTATTACACTTGCTGACTCGGCGCTTCAAAAGATTGTAAACAGTGTTTGTTACTATGGCTGAGTGACAACTATTATTTTATGTCCTTTTCTGTCGCAGGGCATAAATGTTGTCCCTCTTTATCTAGTTTGTTTACATTATTTTAAATACCTCCTTGAACAGAGTAGTGTTTTTTGTAAGTGTAAATGTCACCGGCAATCTGTATAATTCAGGTATTGTATACAGTACCTAGGTAATGTATACAATGCCTGGGGCGTCCCGGCAATGTATGAAATATTATGAATATTATTGTCCGTTACATACTTTACCTAGGCAATGTATACAATTCCTAGGCATTGTATAGAGTACCTGCTGGTCAACCGGCAAAGTGTAAAGTTATTACTAATTAATGGAATAATATTAAACAGTCAGAATTAGTTTTTTGGAAGTCTTCCAGCGCAGAAGAGAGCCGGTAGGTTAGGTTAGAAGATTAGGTATGGCGAGTCGCGCCACAAGTGGCCATACATAATCTTCGTGGTTATTTTTTTTTATGACCACCCTGAAATACCATTTAACCAAAAGGCTAAGCTTTGTTCATAAAAAATCATTTAAATACATGCCTTAATCAATTTCCCGCTCCTGCTCACGTCTGTTATATACATTACCGGCTGCGCATTCGGTACTGTATACAATGCCTAGGCAATGTACTAAATAAATAATATTTGATACATTACCTTAATCTTTTTGGCATTGTATACATTGCCTAGGCATTGTATACAATACCGGATTATACAGAAAGCCGGTAACATAAATACTCTGAGACCAAACTGTGTGTCTCACACGAAAACAAAAAGTGATTTTTGTTAGTTTGTTACAACATTTTTACTTTAGGTACTCATACTTGACTTAGTACCTGGGCTAGGCGATTTAACGGACAATAATTATTATTGCGGATCTCTAAAATTTCAGTATATTAAAAGAATTAAACGATGACACAAGTGACCTGAACTACATCTTAAAGCTGTACATAAGTTCACATTAGAATAAGTTTATAGACATTGGCTCTGTAGTGGTGCAAATGTGGGACTTTAAATAGAAAACAGCATTCTAACAGAACACATGTCATGTGAACCGATATACGCTCCACCGCATTAAATTGGAGTTATAACAGTTCACATAGCCGTATTTTATTTCCACCATTTTGTTCTAACCTAAAATATTTACCAAATAAATCTCCAAAATTATCATGCAGATTTATCACAAAATACGTAGATAGAGCGATTGAGTTTTGGTTTCATGTTATAATTAATTACTGTAGTATAATTATAATGCCAATATAATATCAAACACTGAAAATTGTAGATTTCCTCTCAGCCAGTTTTAAATATTTTAAAATGAATATCGCGTTTTTACAGAGGCGCGTGAATATTTTAGCTGTAAATATTTATATATTTCACGATAAAGTTGCATTCCCATGGCATTAACATTATTAAGTATTTAAAACAGGTACTACTTCGTGTTATCATACATTTTTATCCTTGATCCGCTGGAGTTTGGTTTCTGATGGCACACACAAAATCAACTATGAGGATAATAATTAATAATAAAATAAAGAAATAATTTAGGACACACGTGAACTTTAGGTAGCACTGGAGTAATTTTGTGGGATTTTATAACTGTGAAGGCTGTGTATTTAGCCACTTGTTACTCTTTATAATACTCATGTACTTAGTATGGTTCACACTGCGTCCCATATAGTGCCGTAAGTCAGCCTTAAGTCCGATGTTACTACTTAAACAGCTATTATAATGCTATTATACTGCTAATGTACAGCCATAGTGAACTTAAGGCTGTCTAATTTGTGCCCAAACTGGTTCTATAAGAGCATTATAGCAAGCTATACAGCTCTTATACGGCTAACTTACACAGCTTTTGGAGTACATGTGAACGACTAGACAGCTTATATAGAACCCCGAATGCTACTTGGGAAGTTTAGTTTTGCAGGTGATTATCTCTCGTTTTTACGCTACGGCGCGCTGTGGCAGTGGCAAAAGTGATCGTATCTTTTTGAAATTGATGATTCAATCACTTGCAAACATCACTACATCAACTACAAAACAAAACTCCATGTTCATTGGACTAGTATGGCTAACTATGCTAAGTTTATTTTACTTTGCTCTTAATTCAAGACACCACAAAACTCTTCAGGACTAACCTCTTTAGTGTCAATTCGGGATGCAGTTGCTGTCCTAATAGCTTAATTGTCAACGACAGCTTGTGACTGCAACTACATAAATTGCGTTTACAATTTAACTTCGCTCGCTGCTGGTATAGCTGCAACCGCTATTTAAGGCTCCGAACTACATTAGGCAAAAGCTTTTCTTAGTGTTTTCAAATAATAATTATGTTTTAACACTTATGTGGTCTAGTTAGAGTAATCGTTCGAGTCTGGTGGTCGCGCGTTCAAATCCCAATTATTTGTCCCCAATTATAATGCTAATGTGTTAGATCTGTGACCTTCGGAAGGCACGTTAAGCCTGTTGTCCTGTAGGGCTCACCACCATGAAATGTGGGTGTACGAGAGTAGACTGACTTGCATTACACAACCCACATTCGGAAACACCTCTGACACCTTCTGAAAAACAGTCAATGTCAACAGTCACAGTCACTTAAAATGGAAGGCCTCCCAAATATTGAGCTAACCATTTTAACGGTTATAAAAATATATTGAGCACCTCATTTTTAATCAATCAGAACAGAAACGAAATGGAATGAAATGAAAATCCTTTAATGACAACAAATGTTACGGATAGTGGTGGTTATTGGACCCCAAGCTAGAATACTCTGTCCAATGAGTAGGCAGAAATTGTAGGCCTACCATGAGTTTTAGTCACGAAACACGTTAACGACTGCGTGAAATATTTATATATAAATTGCGCAGCGCTCCTAGCGGCTTACGAAAGAATTTGTCATACAAAATATTTTATGCAAACGGTAACGAGTATCGTGCGTGACCAAAACTCATGGTTGGCCTTCTGAACTCTATGCCTTTTCTTTATTATTTAAAATAGCGCGCACTGAAGCACGGCTGTTACGACCACCAAGAATTGCTTATATGAATGTGATATTATTTACCAAGTTCTTGGGTTAGTAGTTAGCACCATTCATAGTTCAAATAGAAACTCGGTTAAAAATATAAGTAACTTCTTGATTTTTTTATGAAAGCCATTTTATTATTTTACTTTTTAGACCCTTTTCATTCTCTTGGAATTAAAATGTCCTATGCACACATTTTTTATATTTTTATGGTGACCTTAAATTAGTAGTCTGAAATTAAAATTAAGGGTTGTAATTTTTCTCTTTAAAGCCTAACTTAGTATACCGTAGTCGAGTTCTTCATCTTCAAAAACTTTTTATTTTTCACTTTTGTCCCATCCAATTATCTATTTGATAAAAGTGAACCGCTAGCGTAACTTTGTTGCAGTTCCTCAACTTTGTTTAGTTTGTTACAACTGTTGCTTCCTTAACCAGCAATTATATGCGCGGAGGAGGGAAGCAAAAGCTAACTTAACTTTGAAAGACGCTTAGGCAACCAGGATTATTATCCATACAAAAGCGTTTTGCACTTATTTACAAAAGCTTATGATGTAGGTACCAAATAAGTACGAAAAAAAACTACAGTTTTGAGAAAACGTACCTTTATCTAATAGAACCAGTAGTTTGTATTTACGATGGAAAAAGTTGTTTATAAGCTGAGTTCTACAGCAAAGGCTCATAAAAAGCATTCTGAGTTTACATATAAAGCTTATGTTGTAACCCAAAAATTTCTGCTATTCTGCAGAAAAGGTAAATATATGGTTTATCTACCACATCAAAAAGGATGGAAAATATGTTTGTTTTTTCATGATTTAAATGTAGTTCTTAAAGAAACAATTGTTCAAATAGATGTGTATTCTATCAAATATCTGTAAAAACCACTAACGGTTACATCGACATTTCCGAGAAATACAATATCATCAAAACTTTCACCGCTTTGCAGTGAATTTGCATTTTTAAGAAAGTTTTTCAGTATGATAACTGTCATCGAGTAAGTAGTTACAAAATGTCTATCCAGAGCCCTTAATAGTAAAAACAAAAACAATAAACGCGTTTGTGCGGAGCACTTGAGACGTTTGCTACGAGGTTGCCGCAACTGTAGTTTAATTCCAAGAAATGCTTACATAAATAATTGTTCACCAGTTTCTTGTAAAAACTCTGTTACCTTGTTCAGTTAAAATTTTACTGTATTAGTGAAACTAAAAACTTGGGAATGGAGTATGACTGAATAAGTGGAAATATAGTAATTAATCGCTTTTTCCCACGGTTTTGAAACTATTATCGACAGTTATAGCCTATATGTTGACCAAGTCTGCTACGATGATAATAAAAAACCGGAACATACAATCCGAGGAATCTTTAAATATATGAAATAGTAATTATAGTAAAATAATTATTAATATTGTTGTGTATAATATATTATAAATATATTACTCGAGTTACTGGGAGAGTGCGGTAAATTAAGTGACAGTCGGAAAAACCATATTAAAATCATAAACAAAAATTTAACATTCTTACAGAATCCCCGGTGCTCATGTGCGGACTGTACATACATACAGACAGACAGAAATGGCAGTTTTGATTATTACATATATATTTAAAAATTCTGAAAGACACGACTTCTTACTACATTATTATTAGTATAGAAAATATACAAAGGTATATAAAGTACTAAGCATTGGCAACACGGAAAATTAGACGAAATTAGCACCTTTATTAGTGGAATTGTATCAGTTTTTATTTTCGCACGTTATTATCCTAATCTACCTGGTTCAATTTTTTTATTTTTTTATTATATCCAGATCGGACCCGAAATACATATATCTTGGGATTATTGTAATTTGTATATTGTATTTATATAAAATTTATTTTATTGTACAATTAAAATTATATATATTAAAAAAATAAAAGTAAGAAGCTTTTAAAAGTTAGTATATTTTTATATTAGTTTAAATTTTGAAACAAATAATTTTTATTTACTTCTTGATCCTACAGCCCAAGAGTGGCACTTTTTGACTTATTGAGTAACCAAAAACGTGGTCTAAAAGAAAAAGATGGAAATAAAATAAAAGTCTTATATAACCAGCACGAATAGTACATTTTATTCCAAGTATATGCAATGACGGGTATTGCCTGCGATACGATTGCTGCGACGGCATAAAACTTTCTAGAAAAACCACAAAAGGAAAACAAGTGATAGCCCTTAATGCCTAGAAGGAAAGTCACTTTTCCATTGGTGCAGAGATCTGCTATGATAATGGTATGGAACTTAATGTAGCGACGACAACGACGGTTGCAGCGGCTGGCGATCAAAATAATGCATTTTATTCCAACGCAGATGACAGCAGCTTACAGCTTACAAGTCTACGTAATAAGAATAGTTTCCAGCTGGTTAGGACTGTATTATATTCTGCACAACTTCCTTTATGTGGTAACAGAAGATCTTAGTGCACATTATAATATTTTTTTGTTTTCCTTGCCTTTTAATGAAAAGTTGTCAGTAACTGCAAATACAAATATGTTTATCGAATTAAGAAAAAGAGTACCGTAAGTTAATGTATTACAAATTTACCCTGGACTGGAATATTCTGATTTTCAGGGTATAGTCCAAGTTATACATAATTGTTCTTAAACCTTATTTTTAAGCGACGGTTTATTTATCCTAAAACTAATCTTATTTACTTACTGTTATTTAAATATAAAATGTCACTACTTATATACAGGGAAAAATTTAAAATAATATAAAAAGTGCGTTTCAGAATTGATCAGTAATTATTGTTTTCTCGAGAAAATTATGTGGCTTTATGGATTACATTTTGATTAAATTCCATTATAATGTTAACACACTAAAGCTTTTAAATATATACTTTTTATTTCATAGTAAGAAAAACAATATTATTATGTGCATTTGGCAGCGAGATTTAAAGAGGCTCCGCAATGCTTTAACATTTTCAAAATTTTAATTGGAATGCTCTTCTTGGTATCAGACTATCATTAAATTTTACAAAATGAATGACGTCCGAGTTTGTTGATGACGTAGCTAAATCTTTATCTTCTATATCCATATCTATACTAATTATGAATAGTAAAAAAGCCGTGTCTGCACACTGGATATTTTCGCGAAATTTTAAATGAAATTGGTTATTAGTGTTGTATTGACTCCAAAACCACATTTTTTATTATTTTTGTCTGTCTGTCTGTATGTTCCGTTTTAATTAGAGAACTACCTACTCAACGGATTTTGATGTAATGACCCTAGTCAACACATAGGCGTTGTTCATAAAATAACTCCCAAGCCGAAAACGGGACATATATTGAATAACGCTTTTAACTCCAAAACCACTCAACGGATTTGGAAGCGATTTTTCATTATCACGTTTTGACCCTGGTCAACACACAGCCTATAAAAGGTGCCCATAAAATAACACCCAAGCCTTAAAGGGGGCAAAGATTGAGTAAATGCGGCCGGAACCGCGGACAAAGGCTAGTAATGAATGCATTCATCAAACTAAAACAATATTAATATAATTAATACAATAATTATCTCCTATTGGTTTGCAGTAGTTGGCAAATAACGATTTCAGAATTGAAACAAGCCAAGAAGCAGAACTTCTAAAGTTGTAAAAAAAGTCAAAGGTTTTATTTTTTACTCGCGTTGTCTGTGGTGGCAACGAGGCGAAGATCCTATTAAAGTTTGTCCTACTACAAGAAAACTTTCTTATCCATTTTTTTCTCATGTTCCATTTTTAAAGACAAAGAAAACTAAATGTTTCTTTTCCTTCGATATAATCCTTAATTTTTCTTCTGTTAAACATGGTTGTGAACATTTTACTCGGGTCTTATAAAAACATACCTTAATAGATTTGTGCTTTGCGTTTTGACGCCTCTAAAGGCTGTCGGGTACCAAGCTAACTATACTATGGTCGATTCAGATTGAAAAATGAGGTAAACAAACCGTTTAGGATGAAAAATACCAATATTGTACACACCTCTTTTAAAAACTTCACATACTTCAATTCTAGATACTTCGATCTTCATGTAGATTACACTTTTGGCCACAATAAAATGCATATTAACTCACTTTTTGGTAAAAACTTCTCAACAAAAATATCATTTGTTGTTTTAATGGCGGCTGCACATTTTTATCTGTGTGACCATATTGACTAGTAGTGATGCTCCACTTTTACACAGATTAGACACATTTCATTACAAGTAAAAAGAAGACGTTCTGTGTTTTTCCAACAAAACTTACCGTAAGCACCTAAAAAAAATTAAATCGCTTAAATTTTAATAAATGTACTTCATTAAAATAATTTCGTTCATATGTCTTTCATCACTCAAGCATTCGCAAAATTTTTGACATCCCGAATCGTAAGATAAGCGAGCTTTTGTAAAATTCCGTATACACCATGAGGGCTTAAAGCTCTTTTCTTTGTTTACATCACTGCTCAATCCGATTTGATCGTAGTATAGTGAGAGTAGCAGAAAAGGTATGCTTTTTAACGTTATTTAAACCCGAGTAATGATCGTAATGTGTGAAGTCGCGCAAGTTTAATAAACATATCTTGGTTTCTTACAAGTGTTCACGCAGTACATCAATATACAAGCTAAGTTTTAGAATTGGGCGTGGATGGCCAAGTCCGAAACTATAGAGAATCGACAACATTTAATTATAGATAATTATTTGTTTTTAATATTTATATTGAAAGTCTCCGTAAAAAAGAAGCTTAAGTATTTTTTCATTTTGTTTTATTTTATGTTTTTCCACGTAATTTATTGTTTTCTTATTCACTCATTCTAAAAGGATGTAAGTCGCATCAAAAGCTTGGCATGTTTATGTCTGCTCTCATAATAATATGGCATGAAAGTTTCTTTTTAAATACAAACTTCACTAAAAAGCAAAGGAAATTGTTTTTAAAATCCTGTTTACCATATTTTTAGTTTTTTTTTAATATCTCTTTATTTAATCACGATTTAATTCTGAAGAAAAAATATGATGCTCAGAAAGCCCATATCTCGAAATGGTTTCCAGTTTTGCACCAATTATTAATCTGTATTGTTGTCGATTGCGAAAAATGCTTAAAAGAGTCTTGGGACCAATTAAGATAAAAATTGAAACTGCATCATGATTATTTAAATTAATAAAATGATTTCTTTGCCGGGAATCGAACCCGCTGATTTAAAAAAAACTGTATATTATTTCTTAAGAACAAGGCGTGCAATCACATAACGCCCTCGTGAGCGCTCACTATTACAAGCTAGTCACAAAAATATTCAGTGCACAAGTATGGTGGAAAAATTCAACGGTCTAGGTAAGTACGAGTACCTCGGTGGCGCAATTGGTAGCGCGCTTGTCTGGGAAACAAGAGGTCGCAGGTTCGAATCCTGACCCGAGGAATTTTTTCAAATTCTCGTCTTTACATTTGTTTCTAATCTATCTTTTCTGGTTTGTAATGCACTCTAATAATAATATTTAGAGTATTCCAAAGCGATGGATTTCGCAGTAAAAACATAATCTCAGTTAATGAGAACTGTGAATTTCTTAACTGTCTGAAGCAACATATATTGTAGCGACGGCAGCGCCATCTGTTTTTTAAGAACAAGGCGTGAAATCACATAACGCCCTCGTGAGCGTTCAGTATGTGCATTACAAGCTAGTTAGATAAAATAGTCACAGAAATATTCAGTGGACAAGTATGGTGGAAAAATTCAACGGTCTAGGCAAGTACCTCGGTGGTGCAATTGGTAGCGCGCTTGTCTGGGAAACAAGAGGTCGCAGGTTCGAATCCTGGCCCGAGGAATTTTTTCAAATTCTTGTCTTTACTTTTTTTTCTAATATTTATCTTTTCTGGTTTGTAATGCACTCTAATAATAATATTTTTAGTGTATATTATTGCACCATCATTTTATAGATCAAATTCTGGGAAGTAATGTCGAAAGGCAAACTAAAGGGCTTAGTTTTAAGATAATACGTTTTAATTTCTCGCACCTTAATTGAGCCTTAACGAATCAATCTTTATAAAAAACAATTATAATAATAAACAATTAAAATTTAATCGGTAAAGTGTATGTACGAGTATTTGTTACGACTAACGACACACATACATATTTATTTATGTATATTCGAAGTAACGGTTAGTAGACACAATAATGTTATTCTCGAGTTCTTCTTTCTAAGATTTCGTTCAATACAGTCAAAGCAATCAATTCCTTTGAAATTGAAATATGTATGAGCATGTAGATAGATGTTATGATAAGACTAATGCTTTGAAAATTCTTTGATGTCAGCTTGATGTCAGCGAATATTTATCGAGAAATATATAATAAAAATTACAGTTATTTTGTGGAGTTCGAAAATATCTGCAAATTCAAGCGGAAACAGGAAAAACTAAGAACAGAGAGTACGTAGAATGTCAATTCAAAAAGTCTTAATATCTTCGTCTTGAAGTTTTTTCAGACTACATATTCTGAGTAATTTGTATTTTTATATTTTTATCAACAACCAACAATTTTGTTTCCAAAATAAATATATTTTTTGATAAATAAATTTATTATGGCCTGAAAATATGACGAAACAGATCGCTGAAAATTATATGAATGGAACTTATTAGAACTATTAAAATCTCAAGTTATTAAAATGTTTGATGCAGTATTTATAACATGACTGTCATCTTCATCATCATCCGTTCTCATTTGAATCATGTAAAAGGAACCAAATTAAAATGTAATAAACGGAGGTAGCTGAAAACCAGCGCCAACCAGCACATGTTTTGGATGGCACATAGCTGAGCTACATCCTTTTGTCGTGTTGTTACTTTTATCTACAGATGACTCCCTACTTAAGTAAACCTTTTCTACTGTGTTACTTTTAAGTATTTCTTTTTGTAAACGTGCCAATAAATTTATTTCCTTTCTTTCTTTAATTTTGTAAAGTAAAATGACATACTTTGGAGTACTTAAACTAAAACATAAGTCCTTTGTCTTCATAAGTGAGAAAGGATATAAATGCAAGCGAAAACTTGTTACAATTTTTAAGCAATGAGTAAAAAATATTCATTCACATTTTGCGGATAAAATGAGGTTTCTTTGTCTATCTCATTTAATTGTATGTTTCGTTTGCTTTCGAAAGCAAAATATATAAAAATACTGTTTATTTTTTTCCTTATCCATTTTAATTATCTCAAGAATCAAAGGTATGTGTAAAATATTTTTTCCCTTTCCAATTTATTTCACATCTCTAACATAAAGTGGGTAAAATGCCTGGATACTGACTCTACCGTTCTTCCACTGCTAACTCTATTTCCGAGCCCATTATTCTTTTTCACTGCTAGACTCTGCTTGAGCCATAGACTGAGCGACAGGATCAGCGGTACGACACACAAGGTACATACACAGAATGGTAGAAAATGCAACAATTTTTACTTTGTCCAATTCCGTAGGAGCTCATTTTGTGTTTGGTCTGCGTGTTTTAGAAGGAACGTTTAACTATGGGTCTATAATTTGTGCCCGACGTACGGTAGGGCTCACAGCTATCACACTGACCTCCGTTCATTAATTGACACTTTCGTCAGGTTCCGACACTAACAGCAGGATAGCATATACAATTTTCAAAGCGTGCAACAGAGATGGCATTGGAACCCGTGTCCACACTCCTGATTTATGAACGCGGCCCTGGGGCCTGGGACGCAGTAATTGTCGGTGATACGTGAGTGAGCGAAAGTGAAGCTGTGTTTTGCATTTCAAATGTCACACTTTGAAACACCTCTAATACCACCCCGGGATTTATATCATGACGATGTATTTACAGTTTCACTGGTTATTAGAGTTATTTCTTTGAAGGGGTTATAGAAGTGGGCTTTTGAACGAAGAATGGCAATCTCAAATCGGCTAAGGAATTTCAAAAATATGACCAAAACAATAGAACCAGCCCGGGTCCAGCTCTCTTATTTTCTAACTTCAATATCCATCACTATAGCCTTCAAAAGCGTCTTGATTGGCCAAAATGACGTGTGATGTCATTTCTAGCAAATCACGGCGCGTTTGAAGGCGATTGCGACGGATCTTGAAGTTAGACAATAAGGCCCCAGGTGGTTCCGTAATATTGGAAACAAATCTTACACATAAAAAATTCAAGTTTTTAAGATGAATTCATCATTTAGCTTAGACAGTTTGTAAACTACATTTACTAAAAAATCCCTAAGAGTAAAAATTACAATGAATAGAAAAATGTTACATAATGGAGTATTTTTAGAATAAATTTGACAAATTCTACATAATTAAATTTTTTTTTCGTCAGTTGTTGAAGTGCTTAATTTGGTTCAGCGGGAGTGGTGACGTCAAACAACTGATAAATTAGGGAAGGAAGAATAAAACTTTCACTTCACTTCAATAACAAGATGTTATCTATGATGTTGTCTTTGTTTTCAGATGTTTCTATATTTTAGTCGCTTCTCGCCCATTTTGCAGCACCAACATAAGGAGTAAGTATATAAAAGGAATGGTACAAAAGGTGGCGACCTACGGGTGACTGATTACCGCTGCCTGTTCGAGAAATGTTTTGGAACTATGCGCTATTTGACATGGAGTTGTTGCCGAATGTGTTGTGTGGTTTGGTGTTGAAATAGTTCGTGAAATGGAACTCGTGAGAGGGCGGTGTTTTTTATGGCTTTTCTTGATGAACTTGTTCAAAAGAATCTATAGAGACTTAATGTATCAAAAGTCTGTAATGCATCTTACACGGTTTCTTGCCTAACAATTTGAAAATGTTTTTATAAAACGTTACAACTAATATGAATTTAAAGCGAGAGCTGCTGTACATTTTCAGCAAACATTCACTCACAATGTTGAAATTTTTGAGGTTCCGTGAAAATAGGAAAGCTTGGTGTTTTTAAAACTTTCTGCGACATAACGCCAAAGCGGCTTGCTGATGGTGCTGAAATGTGGTAGGTATACAGTCGTGGTCAACTAATTAGGGACAATTTCTAGTTAAGCCAAATTGTGAATTGGCGTTTGCACGTAAATATGGACATTGGACCTACGCCCAATGGCAACATGTATTATTCTCTGACGAGACCAAGGTTAATTTGATTTCTTCAGATGGAAGGCAATACGTACGGCGTCCAGTAAAAGCGGAAATGAATCCAAGATTCACAAAAAAGCAGGTGAAACATGGCGGTGGAAACATTAAAATGTGGGGTTCATTTTCTGGACGTGGAGTGGGACCTGTGAGGAAAGTTCAGGGTAACTTAGACCAACATCAAATACAAAGCAATATTGGAGGAAACGATGCTTCCCTATGCTGAGGAGCATCTCCCTATTATATGGACGTTTCAGCATGATAACGACCCGAAACATACCGCCCATTCAGTCAAGTCGTTTCTTACCAGTCAGACAGTATCGGTGCTAGATTGGCCAGCAAATAGCCCAGACCTTAACCCAATCGAGCACCTTTGGCACGAAATCAAGAAAAAAGTTGCCACTTATCGTACCACAACTTTATATGAACTTAATGAAGCTTTTTGTGAGGCATGGGCAAACATTCCTGTCGAAACATGCCAGAAACTGATAATGTCTATGCCACATCGGTGTCAAGCGGTAATTACTAACAAAGGTTTTGCTACTGATTACTGATTTTACACGTAATAAAATTGAGCTGTTAAAGATATTATAATTCTGCACATTATTAGTTTTGTTTAACTCTATTTTTCATTATAGTTTACTGTCCTTATTGAAATGTCCAGCTACAGAATTATACCTTAAAATTGAATACATGTTCAACCTTTGATATTAAATACTTTTTTCTATTTATTTACTCTTTTATTTACAGCCATTTATAGCATAATAATCGGACCAAATTATGCAAATAATAGGTGCTGAGAAATCAATAGGGTTTTATATCTATATGTACATAACCGGTTATTGCTCTTCACTATCTTGAAAGTCCCTAATTAGTTGACCACGACTGTATATGTACAAGTACCTATAAGCATGTTGGTGAAAAATTACAGTCGATAATGTTCAAATGTTAAATGATTTATAAATTTTTTAATATTTTTTGGCCCATGGCTTTACCCGCGCTGAAGGAGAAAGAACAATTTGAATTTTGAAAAAAAAACAACATTTAGATGATGTTGACGCTTAGAAGGATTTGCGTAGCGTATGCTCTCTGTTGTCACGTAACTGGCTTCCGAACGCTTCTTTGACTGGACAAACTGGAAATCTTATTGTTATTAATTTATTGTAAATATAATTGTCAGAGATGTAGGTAGACATAAGTAAAACATGATTTATGATAATTTCTTTATTAAATTCCAACTCACAATATTTCTTTGGCCATAGTAAAAATTCATTTCAAACTTCTATTAAAAATCTAACTTTAAGTGGTAATATGGGTGATAAAATTAACCCATCTAGCCCCCTGATTCTTTATTATAAAATCAGTTGCCAAACCGAGTGTCAAAAACATACATATTATCAGCTTATCTAAGGATACTTTCGCACTTGAAATGACGTCACAATTCGTAATTAGATCCATACCCATTGAAGGTTATTTTGGAAGTTTATTTTTATGTGTTTTTGGTGAATAGCAACCATAGATGGCAACCAACACTGAGTACATAATATAGGCCCGCTCAAGGTTAAGTTTGTATTAACAAAGTTACGTACGTTGTACACCATTGAGGGCTTTCACACCGGACGTGTGAATAAAAAATCAAATCAAATTATTTATTCTGCAAAATAAATACAATAAAGTATACTTTCTACAAGTCAATATTAATCTTTAAAAAAAAATCCATCCATCAGCCTGTTTCGTCCACTGCTGGACATAGGCCTTTCCAGGATTTCGCCAATCTTGACGGTCCTCCTGGAAGTAATACCCATACTCACACACGCTGGGCAGGTGGGTTGGTGAGCGCGGTGCCGAAATCCTTGCACCTGTGACGCCGCTGCCCGTCACCAGTGTTTTATATAAGGCTCGGTAATTGGGGATGGATAAACTGCCATCCATCGGTCCCATGCAGGCAATGGTGGGCCGCCTGGTTTTGCCTAAGAGCTGTTCTCTTACTCTCCCCCGAATAACTTCGGGAGGATTTGCGAGTAAGATGGTGGCACCTCCACAGTCGAGCCCGCCATCAGCTCTACCACCTTTTACAAAAAAAACAATAGAATATGTAAAAAATATATAATAAATAAATAAGTGTAAGATGACTCTCGTCTTCACTGCCAAACCCATACCGGAGACCCAGCAAGTGGCGGGACTAAGGCTCAATGATACCTTCCGCGACATACGCAAAATAAAATTCAGATACTCACTAATTGAGTCGAGGTTGTTCTCAAATAAGTATATAGGCACAATAATACATTTTGATGCAAGTGCGAAAAGATTTGATATTTAGAGTCACAAAAACAGTCGGGACGAGAAATATCAACACTTTCGCACGTGTATCAAACGACGTTTTTTAATACACCTGCGAAAAATTACATGAAATAATAAAATAATAGCAATTTTGTTGCAAATCAAAACAGATACAAGTCGACAGAAAAACACGCAGTCTGGTTGGCGCCAATCTGTACTACAAAGACCAACGTCTCTTTCTAAAATCTTTTTAATAATAATTTCTAAGATAGTTAAAATATAATTTGAATTATGACGTCTAAAATCGTTTTGAATTTTTAGAACATCTTTTACAATTTAACATACATAATATATTTAATAATAAAATATAGAAGTTTGAAAATAATCATCTTAAACAGTTTTTAGAGTATCCGGTTAAACAAAGGTTTACATGCTTACTAAATAATGTGGCCGGTTTGCCAGTAGTAAAAATAAAAAGCACGAGTTCGAAATATCTCATTTTACGCATAGATGGCAACCGCCCAATGGCGTACAACGTACGTAACTTTGTTAATATAAACTTAACCTTTAGCGGGCATATATTATGTAACTCAGTGTCGGTTGTCATCTATGGTTGCTATTCACGAAAAACACATAAAAATAAACTTCCAAAATGACCTTCAATGGGTATTGAACTAATTACGAATTGTGACGTCATTCCAAGTGCGAAAGTATCCTTAGATAAGCGGATAATATGTATGTTTTTGACGATAGGCACTCGGTTTGGCAACTGATTTTATGATAAGAAATCAGAGGGCTGGACGGGTTAATTTTATCACCCATATTGACACATAAGGTTAGATTTCCTTTTCCTTATCCCGAGGGTGCTCGTTTTCAAATATTTTGTTTTAGGAACGTAAATGATTGATAGCGACTGACACAATTATTAAATGAAAATTAATTTATGGGGCTCAGAAAATAAGTTTGCATTTTGTTTGAAAATTTACAACTAAGGAGGTATTTAAAGGAAATTTAACAGATGGGTAATTCTTATCCCGGTGGATTACCTTTTGACGCTGACATTTAAAAACAAGCTGAAAATAAATATTTAAGTGGAGCAAACCTTGAATTTTCCTATTTAGGTTTCACAATCTTGAAGTTTCTGTGTCTTATTACATTCGTATTTAGACAAAAAGCTTTCGTCTCCTCAATCTTGCTTTTGCCTGCGGCTTCGTTTAAAGAAAAAGCAACTTTACGCTTCAAGTTTGCCAGTCACCGGTTTTCGATCAACTCTTATTTTGACTGTAAACTCTTTTAGTTGACTGCAACCTAAATTTAACTAAGTACCTAACTTTTTTTGTTCTGTGTATGTAAAAGTTCGGTTGCGTATATGTAAAATTTTATCAATCACATATTAGCTCAATTTTATGTTGACTGCAACCTAAATTTGGCTATTTATACCGGTTTTTTTTTTGCGGGTTGTTCTCTGTTCATTTCCATGCAATTCTTTTTGTCAAAATACAACAATATTATACTATCTTCCTAATAAAATATATCCTGTGATAATTAATTGGACACCTAAACACTTTTTGAATTTTACGCGAGTGTACATTATTCTGTTGTGGCTTGGAGTAATTTTACGGTAATTTAATCTTGGAAAGGCCTATGATGTCCAGCAGTAGATGAAACAGGCTGGTGGATGGATGGATTATTCTAGAAAGTAACTACTTACTCAGGTTCAGTCAAAAATCATTCGTTATTTATGCATCCTCTGATTAGCATTATCCAACCTTTTCTTCATTCACCGCACTACTAAGACATTTATCTCTTTCATTGTGTGATGGACATAAATATTAAATTAAATGCGCCTAAATATTAGAATTACTTTGTATCGGAACAGTACCTAATACTTCATTACAAAAATTGAACTTTTCTGCATAATTATCTTTATATTAATTAACTAACCAACTGTAATGTTAAAGGAAAAAGACAAATTATCTAGTTTATACATAATGCAAATGGCAACTGTACAAAGGATCATTTTACTTGTTCAACTGCCCCCAAAAGTGCTAAATTATTATTAAGAGAGTATAACTTTCTCAATTCACCCTTTGCAACCAACCGACAAAGGTAAAGTGTATCTAGAAAGCTGTGTAATATATTTGGATTTTAACAGGAGTTTGCATCCTACTTCCATTCGGTGTATAGTTCCACTCCGCCTCAATTGGACGCGCGCGCGGCGGCGCGGGTGGCGGACGGTGGAGGAGGAGGCGCGCGCTTGCATGTGCCGCAGCTCACGCTGGAAGATGTGCGCCACGCTCTCACTTGCCTCAAGCCCAAGCGCTCTGCCGGACCTGATGGGGTACCACCCTACCTGGTAAAGGATGCTCGCAGGGTACTAGATGAGCCATTACTGCATATTTTTAATTTATGTCTTTCAGAATGCGCTTATCCCGATGCATGGAAGGTCACAAAAGTCATACCAGTGCCAAAAGGTGGCTCGGGGTCAGACGTCGGTGATTTCAGGCCGGTGGCGATACTGTCAACGTTCGCGAAGGTCTTCGAGTCTAGTCTGCAGAGGTCAATTTACTTACAGATGCGCTCTCAACTCTCGGACGCGCAACATGGGTTTAGACCGGGCCGCAGCACCACCACTAACTTACTGTGCTTCATGTCGCACGTGGTGCCGTCCCTGGACGCAAGGGGGCAGGTCGACGTTGCTTACTTTGATTTCAGGAAGGCGTTCGATACTGTCGATAATGACGTGCTTCTTGAGAAATTTGCTGGCGTCGGCTTCACTCCGCGCCTTCTTGAGTTCTTTAGTAGCTACTTGAGAAACAGGCGCCAGTACGTGCAGTATGCTGGACATGCTTCAAATACGTATTGCACATATTCGGGTGTTAGCCAAGGAAGTAACCTCGGACCTCTGGAATTTAGTATAATGATAAACGACCTTCCGAACGTGGTCAAGGATGCCGTCTGCTTGTTATTCACGGATGACCTCAAGTTGCTTTGCACCGTTAAGGATGACGCAGATTGCGCGGCATTGCAGCGTGACATAGATCGTGTCGTGGAATGGAGTCGCAGGAATAAGCTGTACTTCAACGTATCGAAGTGTGCGACAATGACGTATACCCGCTTGCATGCACCACGTTACTATTCTTACGAAGTAGACGGGACAACAATGCCTCGCGTATCGGAGGTACGCGATCTTGGGGTACGCATGACGCATGATTTAAACTTTCGTAATCACATCGAAGACTTGTGTAAGAAAGCTTTTAAAAAGTTAGGATTCATTTTGCGGCAGGCTCAGTGTTTTAAAAATATCGAGGCTGTAAAAGCCCTTTTTAATGCTCTTGTTCGGAGCCGAATCGAAACGAGTGTAATTATTTGGAATCCACATGAAGCTAAATATAACTACATGCTGGAGAAAATTTTAAATAAATTTATAAGGTTTGTGTATTTCAAATTATATGGAGTTTACCCTTTCTTTCCACTTATGTATCCAACCCTATTTATTTTGGGTATGGTTGGATACAGTAAGCTTGAAGTGAGAAGAAACCTGGCGCTATTAGTCTATTTCTTCAAACTTATTCGTGGAAAACAAGATAATCCACAGGTGTTACTGTCGATAGGGCTGTTTGTGCCGAATAATTACCAAAGAGCAAGAACCCACAAGCTGTTCTATGAGCCTATCGTGCGGACAAATATGCTGAAGGAGGCACCAGTTACGACAGCTATCCGATTTTTGAATAAAATTGATCAGGAGACAGATATTGACGTTTTTTACTGTTCGCTGACTGACTTTACAAGAGTAGCACTGTGTTTGTTATGTAAATAGGTTAAGTAGATGATATGTAATAAGTGATTTAGTTAATATTTTTTATGTGGCTTATATTTTCATGTCTGTTAAGATCATAGGTTTTCAGATTCTTCTTTTTTAATTTTTAACAATATTGCTTTAGGTTAACCTGTCATAATATTGTTTAGTTATTAGTAAATAAATAAAAAAAAAAATTATATTAATTTAGCAAGCTTCAACATTTACTTTTTAATTTAATAACTGGACAACGGTCAATATGCCCACCTCAGAAAATAAAGGTGTTCACTTGTATACTAGTGTTAAGATATCAAAATAAAGTAATTCAGTTTTTTTCTTTATTAATTATAATTTATTGATACAGCTACCACTGACCTTTTCCTAAGCAAGTGTACTGACGTGTCATAAATAAAATATACAATTTTAATACACCTGCTCAATATATAATTGATTAAGTGCCCGTTTAGCGTGCGTAAAACTACATATTTCGCACTCGTGCTTTTTTTACTACTAACGCCATCTAGAGGAAACAGGCGACATCATTTAGACATAGCTTGGTTTACTTGGCGTTTTGTTGGTATTGCTGGAAGTAACCGGATACACTAAAAATTGTTTAGGATGAGTATTTTCAAACTTTTATACTATTCATAAATTTATATGTTAAATTGTAAAAGATGTTTTAAAAATTCAAAACGATTTAACTCGTTGGAATACGCGCATTTTTGCAAATTTGCAAATTTTCTCGCCAATTTTATTTTTGGCTATATCTCCGGAACTTGTTGTCCAATTCTAATGCGGCTTTTTTTCTAAAACTAGATAAAATTTCCTACAAGAAATCATTTTTTTTTCTTGGGGAAAGTGGGGGGGGGCTTTCTCCTTGAAAAAATCTTAGTTATATATATAAATTTATGTATGGATACTATATATATATATGTCTATTCAAATTTTATAATATTGTAAAAAAATATAAGGAATAATAAAAAAAAATAAAAAATATAACTCTATGCATATATATAAAAAAAAATTTGGGCCTAGAATTACAATCCACAACTTTTTTTTTCGAAAAATACCCATATCACTAGGTTTAACTAACAATAATATTATTTTTTTATAATTCGGCCTAGGCGTGACGATCGTCACGACTGTGACTCTACGGGTTAAGACATCATAATTTATTTTCTATTGTATCTTAGAACTTATTATTAACAATATTTGAGAAAGATACATTGATCTTTGTAGTATAGATTGGCGCCAACCAGACACTGCGTTTTCTTTTGTCGCAACAAAATTGCTTTTATTTTATTGTTTAATATAATTTTTCGGAGTATTAAAAAACATCGTGTGATACACGTGCGTAAGTATTGATATTTCGCACTAGAATCAAAATGTACTATTTAAAACTGCCTCGTATATTTTTTATTTAATATTATATTTATGTTTTATACAAACATCTTTTTCCTCAACTGCTGTGCTCACGTTGTCATTCCTGGGTAACTGCCTCTCGTAACTTTTTTTCTTCTTCTAATACAATGATACTTTATGCGATAAGTGCGGTAAGGAGGCAATAGCTTACGAGGACGATTTGAAACACGAGCGACAAGCCAGTGTTTTAAACGTTACGAGTAAGTTATTGCCTCCAATAATTAAAGAAACAAACAAACAATAAATACTCCAAAAAAACTTTAGGCGGACATTATTTTTCTTTTTCTTTGCGCGCAAGCTCAGATTACAGTTCGATGCACGCATGTTGCCTACTTGACGGAAATAAGCTGCTTTCAGTTTGATGCGTTCGTAGCTCATTTCTGTCAAGTCTATCTATGGTACACAAGAAAAGACTGGCAAGTTTTTTTCAATTAATTAAAAGAATAAAAAAAAACATTATAGTGTGTGTGGTAAAGTTGACTTTGACAACAGTTTCGAAGTATATAAAATAAGTCTTTACGAGCACTTGCATTGAAAAATGTTTTACGCAGTCGCTAACGAGTATCGAGAGCCAAACTCATGTCATGGCAGACCTACGCCTACAAGTCACTAACCTACTGCAATTGTTTGTTTTCTACCCGTAAAAAGGTTCCAGTTGAATATAAGGTGACTTTCTTTTATAAAGCCAAATTCATACTGGAGACTCGGCAAGTAGACAGGAACATTAATATTTTTTGTATGCATTTCCCTTTTTTATCCAACCTTAATATTTTTTGTATGTATTTCCCTTTTTTATTTATTAACTTATTTCTTCATAGCATGATGTATATATAATATTCTTATTCCTAGATTCCTCTATTTTATGCAGGTGTATATTTTATTTCCCGTATTATTATATATATTTTTATATTCTTAAGATATTCTATATTGTTATAATTAACTTTGAATTGTAGAAAGTATACTTTAAGTATCTATTTTGCAAAAATAAATATTTTGATTTGATTTGATTTGATTTGATTTGACATGATTCAAAGACCCTGTTTGCGGAAAATATTGTTTATCCCTCAGAACAACCTCGACCCAATTACTATAGGAAGTCTAAAGTTTATTTTACATATTTCATGAAAAGGATGAACCTCATTCCTGACCAGTTATCGAGTCTCCAGTATGAATTTAGCTACATATATACCAAAGTCACCTTATATTTTAGGCAACAATTATGCGAACCCTCAAATTTTCAGATTTATTAACTGGAATGATTTTGTCTATTAACGCTAGCTTGAAAATGAAGTTGTATGCATGGAAGTATTAAGTATCATACAATTGTAAGCATAAGCAAATTATTTTCGGATAAAATGAAAAAAAAAAATTTTCATCGGTGCACATACTAAGCGCACTTGTCCAGCAAAAATTATCTGATGCTGAAATTTACGAAGTGTCACGACTTAGTATCCAGACAATAAAACTTTCACAATTCACCCTTTGCAACCCCAATAAGGTGAGATAACAACTTTTCAAAGTTGTTCATCCAACAACATCTAGAAGGTACAGTCCCCAACAAGTTACGTTTCATAGCAGTTCTAATTACGTCGGCGTAAAGGCGATTATTGCACAATAATTATTACGTGTGTATAATCAGTAATCACAGAATTAGTGCTCATCCACTTTTGAACTCTACTGAGCGGCAAAGAGAGGTACTCCATCGCCATGCTTCCTACACGAGTTACTACCTCAGTTACACGATATCTCAATGTATTATTTTCCTTGAATTACCATCGAATTCTGTATCAACGTTAATAATAAAAATAATTTTAGTTTCCTACAGACTGGTGACGGGCAGCGGCGTCACTGGTGCAAGGTTTTCGGCACCGCGCTCACCAACCCGCCTGCCCAGCGTGTGTGAGTATGGGCATTTCTTCCAGGAGAAAAGTCAAGAGTGGCGAAATCTTGGAAAGTCCTATGTCAAGCAGTAGACGAAACAGGCTGATGGATTATTTTAGTAAGTACTTACTTACTTAGTTTCAGTCAAAAATCATTCATAAGCAAGAAATATTGGAAAGGCCTTGTGTGCAGCAATGGCAGTGGATGGATGGATGTAACACTATCAATTGTTACAATAATACACACTGAAACAAATAGGTTCCTATCAAAAAGGTAGCTTGTTTGTGAATTTTGGCTATATTAACTAACTTCTTGGTTGTTTCCAATGTTTTTATGATCAAGTAAACAAGTTAGTACAGAAAAATGAGATCTTTTTGCGGTCATATGGATATAGATGTTGTTTACGGTTAACAAGATCTTGTTCAATTTTCATATTTTTTTCAGTGCAGGGATTCTATTTTTGCGAAAAAATTGGTTTCGTGTTTCGGCAAAAGTAAGTATATTTTCTAAAAACTTCTTATGTTGTTTTGTTTATGGTTAATAAGTTTAATATATTAAGTCAACGAGAGGATTTTAAACAATGATTATACCTTTTTGAGTTAAGTTTTCTCCATATTGGATTTCGTAAGCATTTATCAGACGGTACGTCAAATATATAAAGGGATTCAGTTAAATTTAATCCATTTTTTTCTTTAGAGGACTTTCATAGGACCTTAACCCGTCCAGTTTAACTATTGTTCGTAGATTTTATCTCAACGGATTAAATAATATTTATGAAACAATAACTTTCACCACGAGCACACTTATCTGATCAAACAATAAAGTAGCGGAATATAAACATTGCTAAGGCAATACCAATAAATATGTATGTTTCAATGAGCAGGATTGTAGGATGGCCGCAAACATTTTTCCTTTGCATATTAACCGTCTCTGTGGCCAAGTAGTGGAGTGCTCGCTTGTTAAACTAGGTACGTTTGGAACGTAATAATCGTCGATGAAAAGCGAGTAAACCAAGTGCGGACTGACTTGCATTTCAAAGTTCATACTTGGGAGCATCTCTGACACTCTGGGTGATTCTTGTCGTAACGATATATCACACTAATATTATAAATGCGAAAGATTGTGTGTGTGAGTATGTTTGTTACTCTTTCACGCTGAAATGGCTGGACAGATTTTGATGAAATTTAGAATGGATATAGCTTATAGCCTAACTTAACACATAAGCTACTTTTTATCCCGGAAAAAGGCATGTCGTTAAACAGAATAACATGCAGGGGGAGCTTGAAAAAATCTTTGTTTAAAAAATTCAAAAGCCCAAAATAACATTCCTTATGGATAGTAAATTTTCTTCGTGATCATAGATTCTCGTTCGTTTCCACGCAGAGGGTATTATTTCTGCATGCCTGTTGTTTATCTTTTTGTTCCATTTATTTAATAAACTTGAAATAAATATATACAAAGGGTAGAGCTGAGAAGGAGCAGGGAGTATGTGTAAAATTTAAACTACACGAGATATTTTGGTTAAAAGTCTCTCGTCACCGATATTGGCAAAATATAAAAACTGCATTCAAAACTTTTCGAAAGCTGACTTACCTTGCTCGGCCGGGAATAGAAAATGCTCGTTTTGCAAAAAAAAAACATTCCGTATTATGACATCAGTCAATAGTGTTGTAAGAACCAAGTCTTTCAAAGCAACATTATGTATCAAATAAAAGGAAATGTATACTTTTTTGTATTTTATTTTAATTCGTATCATGTTTGCTTGTAAAAGCAAAATGTATACCTATGCTATGTTTAATATGTAGTATATACAAAATAATATTATTATAAAGATTTTATGGAACATGAAACATAATATTATGTGAGTATGTCAAATGTAGGTACACCAAAGTACGGTTTCCCTAAAATATATTTTTTCCGGAAGCCTTTTCTAATTTTGCATCTATCTAAAATTTTTGTTCATTCAACCCAGTAGTTTTTGGAATTAGGCCATCTCTATCTACTATAGTTTATTATATATATATATATAATAGGGAGTTTAGATTATCCCATACTTCCCCATCTCAACGCGCTACCTTGTATATTTTGCTTTAATAAGCCTTTCATTTAATAAAATCTTACAGACACAGTAAAAATTATAAACTAAGTATTTCCGAGATATATTCGATTTATAATTTTCATTGTGTCTATAGGAATATAACAAAAAATATAAATTAAAAAGGGTAACTAACCTAAAATCCTTATTAATAAATCCTTAGTAATAAAAATAAACTAAATAATAAATCTTATCTAAATCAATTTCAATTTATAAAACCTACTGAATGAAGCTTTTGTTTTATGAAAATCGTTCTTATGTAATCATTTTTAGGGTTGCCCAGTTGCCCAGGCGTAGCCAAGTCTATGATGACGTAATACTTGTATGAACCGTTTGGTACGGAACCCTAAAAAAGGAGCGCATAGCCAAATTGTATTTTGTCCTGAGTTTGTTCCTTGAAATAATTCTGTTAATCCATTACTCGTGGAAACATTTCGCGTAAGCTTTTATGTTGAAACCACAGACATACTCGTATAATAATTACTACTTTAATATACGTCTGTGGTTGAAACAAGTTTTTAAAGTACAGATTTTGATATTTGGCGATGTACAAAAAGTATCCATAATATATATAGGTAATTATAAAAATGAAAGACCAAATAAGTCAACAAAAATATATGTTATTATCCTTAAGACGACGTAGGTAGTAAAAACGAAGTTTTTGAACAAGTAGTTCTCCCAAACTACACAAGATAAGGTTCTGAAATAAATAAATGTATACACAAAGCCTTTTCCAAGGCGATTCCGCAATGTAACAGCTCAAAACGCGATAGAGAAAAATTGGCTCGATCGAAAAAAATTGCAAAGTGAACGATAATTATTCATTTCAAACAAGCAGTCTATCGAAAATTATAAAGTAAAAATAACTATGATTACTGTTTTATACATGTACTATGATCTAAACGATAGCACAGCGTTTTTTTTTAAACGCACTTGTGTTAATTTATATTTAATTTTATACCTTGAAAAACAGCATTATCCACTCTCTTCTTGATTTACCGCTCTCCTCAGACGTCACTATCAAATATCAAATCACTATCTAAAATGCAACGCTACCGCCCGGGCTATACGGCACGACTCATGCGAGTGAACCATCCATCCATCCATCAGCCTGTTTCGTCCACTACTGGACATAGGCCTTTCCAGGATTTCGCCACTCTTGGCGGTCCTCCTGGAAGAAATGCCCATACTCACACACACTGGGCAGGCGCGGTTGGTGAGCGCGGTGCCGAAACCCTTGCACCAGTGACGCCGCTGCCCGTCACCAGTCTGTTTAATATAAGCCCCGGCAATTGGTTCATAGAACATTTGAATTAACATTTGAATTAAATGTTCTGTGGTTTTGTTAATTCTCATCCGTCAATGTAACTAAGAGTGTGAAATGTATCAAGAAACCTTAAAGTGAATTTAAGAGACCGTTCTGTCTGACGACAACGAACTATACTGACAGAGAGCAATCAATTTTAATACTAACGTTATTTTTCATAAATTCTTTCGGTAATGTCGACGTTGTTTGAAAAACAAAAGGTTGTGAATTATATGTAAAAACAAACCAAAAGACAAAGAAAAATGTGGAAAATTTAAAAATAACTTTTATTAAAACTGATTAAAATATAAAAATCCTGTGATAGTTTTTCTACAGAAAATATATAACGTACCTATATACTATTTATGTCCAACCTCTTGAATATTAAAGAGGAACATTTTTTTTACGAATACATTTTTGTATAGTTTAAATTTACCTTAGTCACAGGTAGATGGAGCTGCCGTCAATTACATCGCGGTAACGATTTATATTTGCTACAATGTGATATTTTAAGTTTAAATTTCGTAAACCAATCCAAAAACCTGCTAATATACGCATAGTATTTCAGTCAGCGTTTCATTTTTGGGACTTTTGTTAAATTTACATTGTTTTTAACATAAAGGGTTTGCAAATGTGATTCGCCTTTTTTTTCTTTAATTATTTACACTAGTTAGAATAATATCTAGTCCTCGACCAAAATCAGAAAAATGCACACTTCATAAATATCTACACAGAAACTTGACTCATAAATGAAATTGTTTTTATTGATTTCATTAATAATTCCGCAGAGCACAAGGTACAAAAACGGAAACCGTAAAAAATTGAGAAGCGTGTCAATAGCAAAACCAATCTACTAAAACAAACGGGGTACCTAGGCCCTGAGCAACCTGCTATTCAAACATACGACCCGCTTGGAGACCCTAGCCTAGTACTTCCAAGGGGGGTGAGGTAACTCAAACGATTTTGTCGCCTACGCACAGTGCCACGATATGTTATAGAAATGTTACTCCGGCCATAACATGTAACGCAAATACGGTCCGGGATATAATTTCCTGGCGGAAAAATATTAATTGTATTATTGAATGGGTCGGCTCTTGGCTGGGACAAGGATGTAATTTATTTTTGGAATTTGCTGCCGTAATATAATATAGCTACCTATATTTTTATGTTTGACCTCAAATACATTTACATAAAATAATGATATTCTCTTTCGTAGTACGCATGACAAGATACGCTTTACAAGGAAAATTATTTTACCCAGAAACTTAATCGAGTAAATAAATTTATACGACATAAAATAAACTTAAAAATAGTTGTTATTTTATTTTATACATTTTGTTGGCTATAGGTTTGTAGTTTTGTTAAAATTGAAAATTTTTATGTTTATATTTTATTTAAATGGTACGCAGTATGCAACTCTCAGGTTGCAAGTTCTGCTTGCACTTGGCAGAGTTCCGTAGTCAACAAGGAACCCTTATAGCTTCGCTATGTCCGTCCGTCTGTCTGTTTGTCTGTCCCCAGATTAGCTCAGAGACTCTTAGTACTTGAAAGCTGTGATTTAGTATGGGTAACAAAACATTATTGAGAGTTCATTAAAAACTATAAAAAATCAATTAGATACAAATTTCAAGTAGGAAAAATATTTTGAAAAATTCTTAGGGCCAGGTTTTCAATTCTGGCATGCGTGCGAAAATTGATAAGGCAGGTTGCGGGTGATTTTAACAAGGACACCTATGTGTATTGTTTTTTTTTTAAATTAAAAACTTATAGTGAGTCAAATCAAATCAAATTATTTAATCCGCAAAAAAGAAACAATAAATTAAACTTTCTGCAAGTCAATATTAATATTTCAAAAAAAAGCAATAATAAATAAATAAGTATAGGATGACTCTCGTCTTCACAGCCAAACCCATACCGGAGGGGCTCGTCCATCCAGCTCCACCACTCGCTCCACCGTAGAACAGAATGGATAAAAAAAACATCCAAGAAAAAGCAAAAATAGCAAGAATGTGAGCATTCCTTATATCCTATAGTTATTATTTGATGTGGTTTAGTCACTCTTATTCTCATCACATGGCATTTATCCAACTACAAACTTACACTCGCAATATCTGTCATACATATTTGTTTAAAGTTTGATTAATGCCATGCGATGAGAATAAGGCTGAGATTCAGAGTGCATTTTGAGTCCGAGCTCAATCTTACAAACGTCAAAAAGCGACGTGATCTCATACTAGAGCTACGTTTGTAAGATTGAATTCCTCAAAGTGCACTCTGAATCTCAGCCTTAGAGTGACTAAACCAACCTCAAATAGAAGCTACAGGATATGGATTCGAATGGATTTGTTCGTATGGACGAGAATTATCGCCAGTTTCCAGCTTCCTCCGCATCGCCTAAATACCAAGCATATTTATATAAGGTGACTTTCGTTTTTACAGCCACATTTATACTGGATACTCGGTAAGTGGTCAGGACCAAGGTTCAATTACCCTATCTGTGAAATGCGTCAAATAAAATTTAGACGAGTACTACACCAATTGAGTCGAGGTTGTTCATGAACAAGGTTAGAAGCACAAAAAATATTTTTCCGTATTTCGCAAGCAGGGTCACTGCACCTTGCGCCTGACCACATTCTGAGTCTCCAGTATGAATTTTTCAAGATACACAAAAGTCACATTATCTAACTCATTAATAAATATTGCATAAAATAAACTTTTCTTTTTAATACAAATAATATTTAATTTTGAATCAATTCTAACACTGTTCTCTCACTTCTACAAACATTAAAAAAACATTCATTACGACAAAATATTATGCTCTTGGGGTCAGAGGTAAATTCTGAAAAACCTATTGGTACTTGCAGGTACTCGACTTGGCGGGTTTGAACATGGTCTGAAGATTGAGAGCATGGCACCCTACCAACTGAGCCACTGCAGCTCTCTCACTTCTAATATTGGTATATAACGTGTATTCACAATCAATCGACCTAATCATCAATCATACAACCGGACAGAACATTCCGGCTGTGCTGCCGTCCATAAGAGAACTACGGTAAAACAAGATTAAAGATTTCCGTAAAATGTCACTTGTGCACATTGTAAGGGTTCTGTTTGCTACGAAAAGTGTCGGTTTCACTTTAAAAGCAAGATTTAATTATGTTTATAGCACACTGTGCGTAAAATGACCACTTTACGCACGCTGCGCTTGCGTAAAGTCGGCATTTTCCGCACGTTTGCTATAAAATATTATACGATACTCGTGCGAGAAACTTTTTCTCGACTCGTGTGATTGCAGCACTCACCTTCGGCTCGTGCCGCAAACTCACATTCGTCAGAAAACGTTTCATCGCTCTCGTATCGTAATGTACTATTATCTTAATACTATAGCTGCGAGTTGTAAACCTGAAACGGTATACAGAAGAAGAAGCCTTTAAAATCGACTACCTACGTTTTCACCAGTGTTTTAAAAATGAACATATTTATATGTAATACAAAGAAATATATTTTTTTGAAACTCCTTCATTCAATTGCAAGTGTTTTTGGCATTATCAAAAATAACAAAATCGGCCAACTTCAGAAACAAGTCGTAAGGATTCCCGTTTTTTTTTACGACTAATCTGTGAATGGTAGCACGTAGTGTTCACTATTCTACGTATAGTCAGAAATACGTCTGATACGTCGTTTGGCATCAAAACCGTAGACTTCAAAACGACGTAGTTTAATAATTCTACATAGGTAACACTAAAAGTTTCCGGAACTGGCCACTTACATAAACAATATTTAAAAATTTATTGCAACATTTGAAAATAGAACTCTTTGGCTGTAGAATGCAGTTTGTTTCATCTGACTGTCTTTTGTTTTTACCTTGTGGCGCCATTTAAAAAATTGTGTGTCTGCATCAACATGGATTTAACTCGGGAAAATTTTCGTAGTATGATTTTCTACGATTTTAAATGTAATTTGACAGCTCAACAGAGCATCGCTCGGCTTGAAACAGCTTTTGGCAATGAAGCACCATGCAAGACGACTGTTTATAGCTGGTTTGCAGAATTCAAGCGTGGTCGTATCAATCTCAGTGACGAATCTCGCGATGGTTGGCCGTCCACTGCTGTGACCAACAAAAACATCGATGCTGTGCGCCGTATGATTGAAACAGACAGGCATGTGACCTACCATGAAATTCGCGCATCCTTAGAAATAGGCATGAGTCAAATACAATCAATCCTACACAAACATTTGGGTGAGAGAAAGCTGTGCTCGCGGTGGATCCCACACAACTTGACCGAGGCTCAAAAAACGGACCGCGTCACTTGGTGCAGTGCCATGCTTACCAGATTCAACGAAGGTGCATTAAATTTGGTGTGGGACATAGTGACAGGTGACGAAACATGGATTTATTGCTACGATCCCAAAACAAAGCAGCAATCGAGCGTATGGGTCTTTCAAGATGAGCCGAAACCAACCAAAGTGGCGCGCGTGAAAAGTGCATCTAAGCGGATGATTGCTTCTTTTTTTAATAAAACTGGACACGTGGCTACTGTTGCTTTAGAGAATCGTCGTACCGTGAATAGTGACTGGTACACGACCATTTGTTTGCCGGAAGTTATTGACGAACTCCGTAAAAATAACCGTAAACGCCGTATCATCCTGCACCACGACAATGCTAGTTCTCACACGGCCAGACAGACAAACGACTTTTTGAAGACGAAAAATGTAGAAATCATGAGTCATCCTGCATACAGTCCCGACCTGGCACCTTGTGACTTTTTTCTGTTCCCAAAAATTAAGAACCAATTACGCGGTCAACGATTTTCATCACCAGAAGAGGCTGTCGAGGAGTATGAAAAACACGTTTCAGAGGTCACCACAGGGGAGTGGCACAAAAGTTTTCAAAACTGGTTTGATCGAATGAAAAAGTGCATAGACGCCAAGGGAGATTATTTTGAAAAACAATAAATTAATTTTGTACCTTTAATAGTATTTTTTCATATTCATTCCGGAAACTTATAGTGCGTCCACGTACGTAGACTACGTAGGATGTCAAACGACGTTTTTTCGAAGTGTACGTTTTGAAAATGTAATACGTTTTGACCATAGATATCTGTATAACTGACCTCGTTTACGAAAGCCATAGTGCTTTCTCTGAACTGTACGTTATTGTCATCTTTGGGCTCCATGTCAGAAAATGATATTTTGTACTTTTGGAGGAAAGCCTCCTTTCTCTGTAATCCTGCTAAAAAGTCTGTCAAGAAATTGCGTCATTCCTAGCATAGTGGTCCATCTCACGGAAAAAACTTATGGTGATCGCATATCTTAGGTTAGGAGTTTCTTTTTTTGATATTCATATATATGACATTTTTCAAATGCGTAAACGTGCTAGGTTTTCCGTTGCACCGTAGCAACGTAGAAACGTATGTAACGACGTACTACGTAGCCACATTGCGACGTTATTCCGTACTAAACGTTTTTTGTAGGAAACTTTTTTCTGACAGTGCATCTAAACGGTTACACACAGGACGTCTGCACGCATGACACGAAAACGGATTGAATCGTGAGGCTAAGCATCATTTAATTTGAGATACAGCCTTTTTCCTTTAAAAGTGATTGCACTTTAATGGATGACAATGTACTCAACGCTGCTGCGATGACGTCACGAGTGACTGGGCGCACTCGATGCGGGATGCTGATCCTGATTATGATAACAATGTGTGCTGATCAACTATCTGCTCTGTTACCAGGAAATAACATTCAGTTTTGGTATAGGATTCGATCATTTTGTTCGACAATGCTACAAAGGTAGTGCCAAATTAGAAATTCAGCGATGTTTTGTCACAAACATTAAGGTAAGATAAAATCAAGTATGGAAGGCTTCGTCAAGGCCTGTACCGAACGAATCCTGGGCCGATTAAGTTGTGACAAAACTGCAAGAGCCCTGAAGAAAAACGAAAATGATTGAAGACGATTTTATTACAAAAATTGTATTGTTTTGTTAACACGATTTTTAACATAACCAAAATTAAAATTAAAGCCCTATTAGAAACTCTATTAGAAATATAAATAGAAATATATTTATTTGCCACAACATAAAAAACAATAAATTATAAAATAACAAACACAAAATATTTAGTATGTGACAAAATGGGACAGACTCGGCATTTGCTGAAAGTTGTAACCAGCTTACAGCACCGGTTTCCAGTTTGCCCCATCTCATACTTAAAAGTATAGACAGATTATGCAGGTAGGTAGTTAATTGATGTAATAAAACAAAATAAAAGCAAAAAAAATAATTACAAATTCATAGACCTGAAATAGATTACTTACGTACATTATACCGGTGATTGGTAATTAGATGCAATCCTTTGAAGGGGTTGTAGAAGAGAACAATTGCAGTCGATTCGACTATATAATGTCTTATGCAAAAGTGAACCATTTCTGAGATATTTTGAATTTAAGCTTTTTTCTAATATACACTGGCGGACACATAAACTGCATCAAAGAACAGGATGACGTTCAAACAAAAATATTGATTGAATATGCAAACTTTTTAGATTTCTTTGATTGGCAAAGTAGAGATAGGTTCAAAACAATTAAAAACAATAAAAAGCAATTGAGAGGTGTCGAAACAAATAACTATCAAGCCATAAAAAGAAAATTTATGCGTATTCTGAGACAAATGTGTTACTATAGAGTATTGTTTTGAAATTTAATTTTATAAGATTAATTTATCACTGCTAATTGAATTATCATTTCCAATTCAATAACAGTCTTGTATTGCTTATTTTAACAAAATATTTCTCGTTTTAATATGGACACATCGACCGAGAAGGCCGCACAAATTGTGGCATTGGTGCAGCAGCGCATAGACCAACGATCTATTACCAGACAATTAAATGTAAGCCAGTCTACGGTTTCTCGAGTATACAGAAGATTCATGGAAACAGGTTCTATCAAAAGAAGACGTGGAACTGGCAGAACACGAGTAACTACACCTCGTGATGACAGGTTTATTGTGACAACTTCCTTGCGAAATTGTTTTTTAATGTCCATTAAGTGCGTGGAGTAGCCGCAAGTACACGAACCATAAGAAGAAGACTGAAGGAGCGTGATATCACCCCTTTCAGACCAGCAAATGGTCCAAAGTTATCTGCAGCTCATAGACAAGCTCGCTTAACATTTGCACGTGAACACGTTAATTGGAATGAACAACAATGGGCTTCCGTATGGTTCACTGATGAGTGTAGGACATGTTTGTATGGTGCAGGCGGTCGCAAAAGAGTCTATCGTCGACGTGAGGAGCGATATTCTCAATGTTGCATTGACGAGCGTATTCCTTTTGGAGGCGTATCGTGTATGGTCTGGGGAGGCATATCGATGGATGGGCGAACGGAACTTGTATTCATCGACATGGTCCCTCAGGCCGGTGGTAGTCGCGGTTTGACGTCACATCGCTATGTAATGGAGATTTAGATGCTCATGTGGTGCCTTACAGTGGATTTGTAGGCGAAAACTTCATTCTTATGCAAGACAAAGCTCGACCGCACGCCGCCGCACAAGTTCAACAATATTTGGCTGAGGTTGGGATACGCACCATGAATTGGCCAGCACGCAGCCCAGACCTAAATCCTATTGAGCATGTGTGGGACAATTTAAAAAGAGCGGTATTTGCAAGAAATCCAGTCCCCACAACAGTAGTGGACCTTAGATTAGCAATAACGGAAGAATGGGTAAATATTCCGCAGGACCTTTTTAAAACTCTCATCAGGTCTATGCGAAATCGATTAGAATCACTACTAATGGCACGAGGAGGTAATACACGGTATTAATGTAAATAAAAAGCTTCCATTTTATTTTATTTATGTTGTTAGACCCGTTTTCAAATTAAACAGATATTTGTTCCATTCACTGTTTTATTTAAAAAAGTAAATAGCTAGCCTGTTTTAATAAGCAAACTGAAGCTACTCTCAGGACACTACCTTTTTTCGTTACGTTATGAACCAATCTTTGCTTTTCCAGTCAGGTAAATCTATGAAGTTTGCACATTCGACAAATATTTTTGTTTGGAAGTCATCCTGTACTTTGATGCAGTTTATGTGTCCGTGAGTGTATTAAAAAAGCCAGCCAATATTTTAGTTTTTTTTTTATTTGCTTTGCTTTGATAACATCCCAGCCAATAAAGAATAACCCTAAACTGCACATTTTTGACGTAAACCTTGACACTGTGCTCCAAAACAATTGAAAACTCTTGAAAATCGCAAAAGATTTACACAAAAAAGCTAGGTTATAACAAAAAGTCTCTATGCAATTTTCTGTGCGTATTAGCTTGAAAACATCTGCATTTTACTAGCTTTCAAATGAGGTATACAAATCTCAAATTGACAGAGGATCTCAAAATGAGAAAAATCTCAAATTGACAAATATGTCCAAAACAATAGGAGCAGGTAGAAAAAAATCATTAACGGTTAAATTAGAAAACAATGGATTATAAACTTACATTTTGTTTGCATAAGATTTGTTTCTAATATTCTACCTGCTCCTACTCTTTTGGCCATATTTTCATCATATGTTATTGAAATGTGGACAAGCCAAAATTTGATTTTGTCCTACTGTTTGTACCTCCAAATATTTCATTGCGTTAATTTTGATTGCCCATTGATCCTTGTTCGATTAACAATGTTTTACGCCTCGATAAATCTATAATATATTAAAATTTATTGGGGACCAAACTAGACTAAGCTAGACGTAGTACGGGACCAAAACAATTAGACGAATGGTAATTACTTCATGACATTTTGTTAAGATGCTATGTAAATAAAATAGGGGTTCCTTTTGTGTATTTCCCGAAATACACTGAATTTTAAAATCAATTTATTGTTTACCCTTTGGCTGACGACCTCGTCTAAATGTAACACTAACGCCGAGGTGCTGTCTCACAGACGTAGAAAATTCAATGTTTCACAAACTGATTGATATAATATACTCGTATCTTAGATAATTAATGTATTCAGGATGTAATCGTTAAGTGTGACCAGGTTATTATTCCGTAACTATTACAGATATCAAAAATCTTAAACTGATATCGAAAGTACGTTACCTAATCAGGAAAATGACATCAATAACTTTTTGAAAATCAAACGAAAAGTATTAAAAATTTTAACATTAAACACTCCCATACATTAAGTATGAGATTAGTAGAAAGGTTTTAGTTTCCTTATTTTAAAAAGTTATTTTAGCTTAGAACAAAGTAATAAAACTATGCGTTCCTTGTTAATCTCATACTAAATTAAATGTGTAAAATAAAGTGTTTAAACTCAAAATTTTGAATAGTTCTCGTTTGATTTTCAAAAAGTTATTGATGTCATTTTACTGATTTGGTAAGAATTAAAATCCATACTCTAATACTAAAAAAATTGACAAGGCACATATTTGGTAATTTTTTACTGTCGTAGCTTACAGTCATTGCATATTCTTGAACGCAGCAAATATGGAACATTGGCTTTTTGCATTGATAGGAATAGTACTTTGTCCTTCTTTTAAGCGACTTGGACAAATTGTACACGTTTTTCGCGTTCCTGGATCTGGGTTTGCATAGTTTTTTGGAGGTGGAGCTTCAGGCATGACGGTTGGTTCAATAACTCGCTCTTTAATTAGCCGCAGTTCACGTGGGATTCTGTCATTATAAACACGTAGTTTCATTTCAGGCAGAACTAATTCCCGAGCAAGAGATAGAAGGAAAGGGCCTCGTTTTATTTTGACTTAATTTGCATTTATTATAAATGGGAAAAAAAAATACTTGGGAATATTCCTATATTTGGTCACTTGGTGCGCACTATGGGCCGGGACTAAATAAGCAACATTAGATTCAGATAAGAAATGTATTCCTCACCAGACCAGATAACAGTAAGACCAGGGTGCCATAAACAGCGGTGCGATCTTGCGGAATTTAAGTGCATATCCCTGATTAATCGGGGCAGCGCACTTAGCATCCGCAAGATGGCTTGTATCAATAACAAAAATGTTTTTATTTTATTTTAATTGTAATTGTTTTATATTTAAAGTAGATTAAACTCATAATGTTAGGTTGTATATAATATATTTTTATATCATACTTATCATTAACTAAGGCTCATTACATTAGTCATAAGGTTGTTTATAATTTATGTCATACTTATAATTGTCATTCATTCGACTGATGCCGGCTCCAATGTGGGCCGAAATATATTTCGAAAACCTAAATATTTTATAAATGTTTTATTTTATTTACTTTAACAATTTATTATAAAAGCACATTAGAATTGACTCCGCTCAGATCTATCAAACGATAAAACAAAACCGTAGGCCAGCGTTGTGTTCTACGAGAGCATGAAGTCTGAGTCTTTCAAAGGCCTATTTTGTTTACGAATTTTCTTTGTCCATAGGGAAACTGAACTTTCAATAACTGCGAGTTTTTTTCGTTTCCTTAGCTAATAGCTATTCACTAAGGCTAATTTTAAGGGCCAGGATTAAAAAGTTATAATGCAAAAAGCTCAAATTATGTCGCGTGTTTTAAGATGTCGGCTTCGAACTGCTTCAGGATATATTTTTTTGAATAGTCACTTTTTTGAGCAGCTATAAAAATTTTTGTTTTTTATTAGCTAGCTAACAAATTCCATTCATTCATTTTACTAGATTCAATCTAGGATGAAAAATATTCAACGTAATGTGAGGGACAGAACTTTTGGCAGGACTATACATAGGTATAGTTCGCCTCGAGATGGGGCCGGCATCAGTTGAATTAATTATAAATATGTGAAAAAATTATAGTCATAAATACAAAATAAGTATAACATTAAAATACAAAATAATAAATTTCACGTAATTTTGACAAAAGAAATTTGGGAAAGTCACCCTGCGAGCACGATGTCAAAATAGTCATATAAGAAGAAAAAGTAGTCCACTGGCTGGAGGTTGTTTCAAACGAAATTATTATAGAAATAATATTTTAGAAACTTTTTCCACTTAAAACATAATACAGAGAAGAAGATATAACGTTTAACACTCATTTGGAGTTCCTGAAGCTTATAAATAGGAAGTGTTCCGCTGGCTGGAGGTCGCTATACATTTTGACGGAATTAATTGAACATTTGGATGGATTCGATAGAACAAATTTAGAACTAACTCCCTCAGGTACTAACATCGTCACAAAACATAGGGTCCCGCTGAGCGTCTTTTTCTAATTTTGCTATTGTATTTCATTCGACGTAATTTTTAGCGCGTCCACTAATAGCTACGTTTGTTCTTTTCCCAGACTGCAATTTCATTTCCACGAAATAATATTTGAATGTTTTCCATATACAGTCTTAATCACAATGAGAAATCATTCGATTGGTTTTTATATTGTTATGGAAAACTCGGTCACGGGAACAAAATGCTATATGCTGATGTTTTTTTTACCTTTTTACAGTACTCCCAAAGTTATAATGCGCATACGAATCTTCGCCACTGCTCGGCAAAGTTCGTATTTTCCTACACTTTCTATACAAGCAGTAAGGTCACGTGGTACGTCTGGCCGCTCGGCTATAGATTTATATGCGCATTATATCTTTGGGAGCACTGTAAGTATTGTAGCATTCGCTACAGTTGTTCAACCTGTTTCTTCGATTTTAGTTTTTCTTTGTCTTTGATTCTTTTACAGAATTTTCAAAATTCAAAATTTCGAAGATCTTGTCATGGTTTTTGTTTGTTTTTCTCATTTTGAAGAGTATTGTCGTCGAGTCCACAAGACTAAATAAACTAAATAAATTTCTGAATTGTAATCCCTTGGATTCGTAACACGGGATACATTTGCTTTGAAGTTTATTTTCAAGCCTTTTCTCTTCTTCTCCTGGTAAGTTTTGTGAACTTTTGGTTTCATTATCTGAAACCCCCTTTTGTCCTTTTCCCAAAACGTTAGTTTCCTTGCTCGGGTTTCATGAGCATTTCTTCATGTCGTTTTGTCTCTTTACAGCGACCCTTCAGGCTTTTTAAGTTTTTTTAAAAAGTAACATACAATTTCAAAATCACATCATCCTCCTGGTATCTTGTGTGGATGCACAACACAAACTCATTTCTACGACATCTGGAAGACAATCCTGTCGCATAGCGGAGTCTGGCTGCAGTTCACGGCGTGATGAGGATTGGCTAACTACGAGCGAGCGTTTTGTGGACCACTCCATATCAGAAGGCCTGCCGAATCGACCTCAGGAAGGAACCAGGTTCTTGGTGGTTTAGTAATTATCTTATTCTGTTTAGATCATTTTCTTTCCTTATGTAAGGCTGAATAACGACAGCTCTTAAAACTTTATTTTCTCTCGCCTAAGATTTACTAATATTACGCGATATTTCTTGTGATCCCAAAAAATATATTAACTTTTAGTTTGAAATTTATAATAAAATAAACTTAAAGCGTCGTTTTAGATACATTAGAAAATTCTAAACCTTAAAAAAGGTGATTTACTAAATTCAATTTTATTGTCAAATTTTTAGGCTCGACGATATACTCTTCTACAATTTTGTTTTTATACCTTTTTTATATTATTTTCATTGTTAATTTTCTAAATTCTATTGATATTTTAATTATACTTTTAACGAGGTTTTTCAGCATTTTTTGGGGCTTTTTTTTAGCACCAAATCCTATTCTCGTAAAGTGTTTCACTATAGTATATTGTGTACGGTCATGGCATAGTAAAAGTAATTTTTATTGTAAGTTACTTGCTTGTTCATGTTGCCTTTTTCGTGGTCCACTGCTGTGTAAAAGGTGTTTTGTAGTTGTTGTTCGCTTTTATTTGAAACAAAGTCTCAATTATTTAAAAAAGTTAAAACTTGTGTTTTAAAATATTATTATTATATTTTAATTTTATTACGTTTAAGAATGCAACCATTAAAATAATTTAGAACATATTTCAGGCAAAGGGTTTCCTAAATTTTAGAAATCCTAACTTAAAATTCCGAAAAATTCAAAAAAGTCCGAACATTTTTATTACAAAACGAAATAATAAATCCGACGCGCAGAACACGTTTTACAGGGATAACAGGCGTGGCGAGATTGAAAATATGAGAAGCAATAAAACTATAAAACTCGCGTTGAAGTTATTGATGTTTATTTTATGAAAAACTATTTAATTCCTAAGAAAACATAATTATTTTATATTTGAACTGGTGAAGTCAAAAATCTGGACAAATTAGTAAGCCGTACAAAGTCTGGACGGAAGAACGAAAATCCGTACATGTCCGGACAAATATGAATGTTAATTAACCCTATGCGTGTACGACTTCATGGGATTACATTAATTATGGATTCGGTTATATTGCCAGTTTTTTTTTATTTCGTCAAATACCCTTAAAGGTCAATACAATAATCATTATATAAAAAAACCTAAGATTGATGGTGAATTATCAGGCACAAGTATTGTACGAGTGCACCGATTCATTTGGGAATAGGGACAACTGCCTTAGCGTAAATCAGCTCAATTGGACCAAATTTTTATGTTTCCAAGCGAACAAAGGTACAAAACTATTTACTTTCCTAACAAAAAGTGAGAGTATATTCTTTTAAGCACTTTCTTTATCTTAATCCAGAGAAAAAAACTCATTTGACTTATCTATAAATGTAGATAAGACCCTTATAAATGTTTATTGAAACGGATCACGAAAGGGACAGGGAGTTTCAAAGGATAAATTTAATCTATTACAGAAAATTATTTTAAAAAAAAGCAGTGAAACGTCTGAATATTTATTTGGTGAAACGATCTGACACAACATATTTAGAGAATTAATAAACATATCAAATTATGCTTGGTTCAGTAGGTACGGCGTAACACATCACCTTTCTATAGAAACTTCACTCCCCATTGACATCCTATAGAAACTGACTTATATAAAAAGTAGCCAATGTCCAATTCCAGGCCTAAAACTATATTTTATGCAAAGTTTCAGCCCATTCGGTTCAGTGCTTATGGCGTAAAGGAATAACAAACATGCATCCATACATCCATCCAAACTAGCATTTATTACCTAGTGGAATGATTAGTGGCACATATAGCTACAGAGATCATATAGGCTACAAGTATCAAATACCTACGTTTATTCCTAGTGAACCCGGGGATACATGACCTATTTTTTTTTATTACTGCCATTTTTCTCTCTCATCTTTCATTAGACAGACTCTATCAAAATTTTTGATAACGATTGGAGAACAATTAAATGTTCGATCGCATCTTGTGAGAAAATTCAATAAGTAAATGATATACTCAACATAATACCTATATACATCAGGATAGTGTAATCTTTATAATATATTTCCTACATCAATAAATATCGTATTTACAAAACGATACCAATTTAATTAATAATATCTGAGTCACATAATAATGTATGAGTGAGTATATAAGTTTATCAACATGTTTCATTCCAACTTCGACAGTATTCAAATAGTCCGATAGCTGTCCACACGCAATAAAAATTTAATTAGAAAAAAAAATGTCGAACCTAAAGATCATGTTTGTTATTGTGATGTTGGTGTCAGTGACCTTTGCAGGGGCAGAAAACCTGCGCGGACTATCAAAGTCTGCGGCGATCGTGTATGAAGATTCACAATATCATAATATCCAACATCTTAAGAAAAAAACAAGGAAACCTGTACCAATAAATTCCGAGTTAGATAATAGAAACGCGTTCACAAAATCTGATTGTCCCAGTGGGACAGTAATGGATGCGTTTGGTACATGTGTAGATGCTGATGCTGTTTATTTTGAAGATTAAGTGGAATTTGGCTTACATACAAAGATGAAGGAATATTGTTTGCACTCTCTTGGAACAATAATTAAAGTAAAAAAAAAAACGGTGATTAATTTTAATTTTAATTCACTTTTATGTACTTGTGCATTGTTTAAAATACTTTTTTTTTCATCCAACCAGTTGCATTTTAAGGGTATTTAAATATTTACATGAAATCAGTTCTATTCCACAGTATTTTTTTCCAAAACTCTTTTCCTACATGTATTTGAATTACCTGCTACTAAGAAAGTATTTAAACCTGTAACTTGTCGCAAAATGCTATGATATTTTGTAACCGGTTGTGTGAATAAAAAATATTTTAAACATGGACAAGTACAAATGAATTTTAATCAGAATGTAGCATAGGTTCCACTAAATGACGACAATTGGAAGCATCGAATAAATATGTAAGTTGCTTTGGACCTGTATCTTGTCTCACCATAGTGTGTACTGTACACAAAAGAATCAAAAAATAATAATTTCAAGATATATTTCGGACCCATAGTGTGTACTGGTATTTCTTAGCGTCTTAAAAAAATTTAATATCATATTATAATAATTATTAATAAAATTTTATCTGCGACTTCTAAATAATTAATTGAACGAGCGAGCGAAGTTCTTCGAGTCTACTTGAACTATCCGGCGTTTGATGAATGTTTGTTCAACGATAACTCGAGTATCGTTGATCGGAATGTCATGAAATTTGGCAGGCGAGTAAATAGGGCAAAAAAAAACTTTTGATTTCAAACATGAGCCAAATCAGTCAAGTGTGAATTGTGCGAGCGCGAGTTCACAGTTCGGGTCGAACTACTAGTTATTTTATTCATATGTCTGTCCTGTGTTTAATCTGTTTTGATAATAGAATAATTTTTTCCACTTTTATTCTTAATATCCATGTTTCTGAATGTGCAAGAATTCAAACTAGCAATTTATTACTATTGCACATGTACTCTGTATTACATCAATATACTTTGTTTTCTTGGATATAATGATGTAAAGTTTCTTACTTATGGAGTCAGTAATTATGATTTATTGCTGTCAAAGCTTAAATTTTTAAATTTATATAGTTTCTGTTGTCAACACTATTTTGGAATTAATAAAATTTAGTTTTGACAGCACTAAAACTAAAATTAGAATCGCTTTAATAACATCATATGATACATTATTTTATTAATGCTTTTGAAATAAAAATATAAATTCATATCAAATATAATATCAGGTCTTACTCAGGTCAATTGCTCTATATGTCTCGATATCAGAGTTCTTATCAAACAACTAAACAAAGAAAGGAATATACATTTATTAATGGTTAAAAAGCAACTATTCTATGTATATCCTTTTTATCATGTCATTCCGGTTTTTCCTACTCACATATTTTAAGTGATGTAAAGTAAATGAAAATACTCAATACCAATACTTTTAATTTAACCAAATTTTCGTCATTACATTAGTAGCCAAAAATAAATGGGTAATTTTTTGTATTTTATAACCATAGACATAGGATTCGATTTGTTCATTCTAAATCAATGGATATAACCATAGACATAGGATTCGCTTTGCGCTGAAAAGGCGCACGTAGCGTGTAAAAGAGACGTCCTACCTTTATGAACACCATGCAAGAGAGAAAGAGATGCACAACAAAGAGCCGATATGACAATGTTTTTTCGAGTAAGAGGCCATAGCGGCCCGCTTGCTTGAGTGTAATTACGGATTATGTTTTATTATTTAAATAATGCGTAACTAAATTGATAAATAATATTTGTTGTAGACATGGTTTCTTTAGCAGTGAATATTTGTGACTTTACAAGGAAAAATAACCCAAATAAATATACATTTTACAGGAAAATATGATTTTGTCATTGGAATGTTTTAAAGCACATTTTGCCCAATTTATCGTATTAATAGGCTCTGAATAAAGTTTTTATAATAACCTATTGTTTTTTTTTTGCTTAAGATAGATATATTTCATTGTTCGATGCAGGATCGGTAAAATATTAAGTAAAATTGTCGGGTACGCTAGGGCTTGATAAAGCGGTGACGTCATGAATATCTAAAAAAAGACAATATCGATAGTAAATATGTAACTGTTTTGGAAATTACCTACTAATCATTCAGAATGAAATGAAAATATTTGCATGGCACATCTATAGTGAAGTCATATATTTCGTACAGAAAATAATGTTTTCATGTCAATTTTCAACGTAAATTTAGTTTAAACGGTGTGGTTTGCCCGAATCGACACGATTGTACAACTATCACACCAATTACCTATCGTTTTGACGTATCACAAAAAAGGAAACTGTTGGTCGCGATTTGGTATAAAACACGACATTTTTTTAATTTCTTTAGGCAGTCGGGCTACAAGGTCTACAACAATACTGGTGGCTTCCCCACATGAAACTGAACGGATATAAAGAAAATCATTTAGGTACCTAGTTTTGAAATTAGATATCGATGAAAAGTTGTAACTTAGACAACACTATTGAACTCACACATGTGCATTTATCTTTTTGTATCATTTTCGATAGGGCATTGTTCATCTTGTACATCCTAAATCTATGGATATAACACGCAATCTGAGATGCAACGGAGCAATGACGCAAAAAGGTTGCGGCGCCATGCTTCTTTACTGCAGTTACGCTGCCGCTAAACTCACAGACCAGTGCCCCCGCCAAGTCGAGCAAAGAAGCAGCACGCCGTACCATCCTTTTCTCGAAGCAGTTCAGGCCATTTTCGACCCCCCTATAACTTCGTTGTGGATAAAACTAGAAGCCTGAATTTTCGGTAACCAAAGAGGCATTGTATAGGGTGTTTTTTTTAGAGTTATAGAACTTTAAGTTGGCAACACTTTTTTAACTGGCGGCAGCTGTAAAGTGATTTATGTTTAGTTTGGTTTGGCATTTCAACATGAATAGACTGACGCCTGAACAAAGCTTCCTAATTGTGCAAATTTATTTTGAAAATCATGGTTCTGTTCGAAAGACGTATCGCGCATTACGTCCAATTTACGGTTAACATAATCGTCCATCAGAGCAATTAATTCAATTAACTATGAAACGTTTTTGCACCACGTTTACTCTAAATGACAATACGCATCCACAGAGATGTCGTACAGTGCGTACAGAAGAAGTCATTACTGCTATAGAGCGTAGCGTAGAGGAAGACCCGAATCAGTCTATCCGCCACCGTGCACAAGAATTGGATATGTGTCCATCCACTTTATAGAAGATTTTGCGATTTAACGCCACTTGACTATTTTCTGTGGGGATATGTGAAGTCGCAAGTCTACGCCGATAAGCCCGAAACGATTGACCACTTGGAGGACAACATTCTGGGAGTTATTGCCGATATACGGCCACAAATGTTGGAAAAAGTCATCGAAAATTGGACCTCCAGTTTAGACAACGTCCGAGCCAGCCGTGGCGGACATATGCCAGAAGTCATATTTAAATTATAATGCCAGAAGGTTGTCATTCGAATAAAATAAATTTCATATCAATAAAAAAAATCATCTTTGTTTTATTCCATTTCAAAGTTCTATACCTCTAAAAAAAACACACTTTATAAACACGGTATATTTGAAATTTCATTCAATTTAAACCAGTAGTTTAAAAATTATAACTAGTCAAATTTTTTTAATTTTTTCACTCGCTCACTGACTGACTGACCGATCATCAAAACTCTAAGGCACTTAGCAGACATAAAAGCTTTAGATTTGGAATACAATTAGTGTTTAGTGTATAAATCAAGGAAAAACTAAAACATTTTGCAATTTCGATCCAGTGCTTTAGATACACCAACTGCATAGATAACTTTGTAATCTCATATAAATATATAGGATTACAAAGTTACATTTACCGGTACTGGAAAGGAAAAAAATTAGGACTATCTACAAAAAGAAATGAGATGCCATCAATAACAAAACTTGTAAAAAAAAAACAAGTCTCGCAACTTGGTTCTTCTACCGTAAAAAGTTGTGAGATCCATGTAAATCCAAGTCGATTAATTTCTTCGGTCCCTACTTAAGGGACCTATGTCTTAAGTTATAGCATAATCAGGTAACTTAACAACATCTTATAGTGACCATATCAATATTAAAAATCTTTTATGTTTTAAATAAATAGATTGACTTGGCAATTTAATTAACCACGCTATTTAATCCTTATGTTTGGTCTGCTATTTAGTAATAATTATATGTCTGTGGCTAAACTAGAGTGAACGAGAGATGGCACCTATGACGGAAAATGAATGTCTACCAAGTTTTGTAATTATTTATGAGTAAGTGTCAATAAAAGAATGTTGTTATCAACGAAAAGTGATGCACTACTTTCTTCAGTCATTATTTTTCGATTCTCAAGTAGCTGTTATTTCGCATTTCGTTGTAGGTATAAAGACAGCAAAAGTTTCCAATTTTTTCAAAACTCAACTTGTTGACTATTTAAGACTATTCAAACGTGAGTGATAGTGACTGAATCTTATTTATCAATAAATAAAGTTCTACTCCGTTTCTTTCTAAACAACTGTTTTTGTGGTTAAATTATAACTAGCAAAAAATTGTGAACCGGTTACTTTCTAAATTTTATGGCTGCGTTGTAAGCAGATTTGGCACATTTACTTTTTGTATTATTATGGGTCATGTTGTATGACGTTTTCGTGTCAAATAAATCCATATTTATTTACTCAACTCGACCTTGATTTATTTTTTTACCGAAAATTTAAATCTACCCCATCACTTAACGCAGTTGCATAGGTGCCATCTCTCGCTGTCCCCAGTTTAGTGTTGTATTGCTAGATACATAATACAAATTTATATAAACTATATTTTGTCACGCCATGCTGCATTACTCCGTTGCATCTCTGTTCCTCCTAGTGTGGTCTTCCCTTTTCATTTTTATTTCATTTTCATTTAATTGGAAATGTTCCACTTGCCTTAGGACAAAGAAACAAACTGTGACAGCTACTGCATCTCCTATTATTCCTCCAATCGCAAAAAAACAAACGCTGTCTGCTGACGCAGTCTCACCGAACGAGAAACAAGAACAGCCTATGCCGCTAAACGGTGACCAATATGTTACCGTGAATAATCTGCGTGACGTTTTGAAGCAAGAAATCAAAACGTTGGTGACAGTTGAACTCAGACTTATAAAGACTAAAATGACCGAATTCCAAGACACCATTGGTGGATTTCAAGATTCAATGGCATTTCTAAATGAACAGTTTGAAAATATGAGAGTGAGCTTAGAGGAGAAATCAGCCGTGATCAAGACCCTACAAATCGATAATGACAATCTCAAATCAACTGTACAAGACCTATCTAATAGACTTCACCTAGCTGAACAACATATGCGAGAATGTAACATTGAAATCAATGGCATCCCGGAATCGAGAACAGAAAATCTGACATCCACAGTCATCCAACTTACTAAGGCTGTTAATAATCCAATGGAATCCAGTGATATTGTACACGTCACGAGAGTTGCAAAAATTAATAAGGGTAATGACAAACCAAGGGCTGTTATCGTCAAGTTTCACAGCTCCCGTCAACGTGATTCCATTCTTGCTGCAGTTACTAACTACAATAAAAAAACGCGCAGGACAAGCTCAGCTCTCACCATCTTGGAATCGGTGGTACTCGTACCCCCGTGTATGTCTCCGAACACCTCACCCCTGCAAACAAATCGTTGCATGCTGCTACACGAATAAAGCAAAAAGAAATCGGTTATAAATATGTGTGGATACGTAATGGTAGAATCTACGCAAGAAAAAACGAGTTTAGCCAGGCTCTGAATATTCAAAGTCTTGATAGCCTTAAGTTTATGATATAATATTTTACCTTGTTATTGTTTACATTCAGTGTCATAGCATTATAATAATCTTCGACGTGCTAGATATCTATTATCAAAACGTTCAAGGTATACAAACGAAAACCAACAATGTTTATGCTAATATTTTACAAAGTAATTATAAAATAATAGCTTTTACTGAAACATGGCTAAGTAGTAGTATATCTAATAGTGAATTTATCAATTCAAGATATGTCGTACATCGTCGTGATCGTCTTTGTCCTAAAGGTTCAAAATTAGACGGTGGGGGAATAATGATTGCGGTATCTCGTGATCTACCACTCGTATAAAAAACTGGGAAACAAACATAAATAATTGTGAAGATCTATGGATCTCTGTAGAAATCAATATACAAAACGTTATTAAAAAAATTACCATCTGCGCTGTTTATTTTCCACCACCGGTCACACTAGAACCTTTAGATAATTTTTACAAAATGTCGATATTGTAATGAATGATGTTAATGATGATATTGTAATACTAGGAGATTTCAATCTCGGTTTTATAGGCTGGAAGTCTGTAGATGATTGCTCTTACATGACACCCTTAAATTACTGCTGTAAAAATTGAGGTAATACTTTAATTGATTTTCTGTCCATAAATAACTTATACCAAACTAACAATATTTGTAATTCCGATGAAAGAATTCTGGATCTTACTCTCAGTAATATATCTGATGCTCACATCTCTAAACCTCTTGACCTGCTTAGCAAATTATACACAAAACATGCAAATTTGCTACTTACTATTCCATACGACAGCTTGGAATTCCTCCGTCCGAAAACTTGTACCTACTATAATTATTTTAAAGCTAAATATGATCAAATCATACAAGAACTTAAAAATGTGAACTGGCAAGAAGTATTTAAAGACTTAGATGTTGATTCAATGGTTTCAGCATTTTACAATATTCTAAGCAGTATAACTGAAAAATTTGTTCCTAAACGATCATCTTATAAATCTAAATTCCCTCCCTGGTTTACAAAACCCTTGATAAAACTGCTGTCAGAAAAAGAAAGGATAAGAAAAATTTCCATAAATTTTAAATAAATAATATATAAATTAATCCACGTGACAAACTTGAATTTGAAATATTAAGAGGAAGGTGTCAAAAATTACAAAAAATATGTTTTTCTTTTAAATCACTAAGATTACAATCATAAAATGGAACAAAATATAAATGAAAATCCTACATTGTTTTGGGGATATATTAAAAATAAACGTAATAATTTGAAATTAATACCAGCTCAGATGCATTTAGAAGATACTGTTGCCAAAAATGGAGTAGAAGTAGTAAATTTGTTTGGTAACCATTTTTCATCTGTATACTCCACATGTACTTCACCTACATCTGACCTTGCATCATCTCACACTTACCAAACAAATTCAAACACTAAATTATCTTCAATTACATTAAATGAGACCCAAATTCTTCAAGTTATAAAAAATCTTGATATTCATCAAAGTGCAGGTCCAGATGAAATACCTTCATTATTCATTAAACGTTGTGGGTCCGTACTGGCTTTCTCTTTGTCAATAATTCTGAATCACTCACTGAGTTCCGGTGTTTTTCCCAAAGAATGGAAAAAAGCCAGAATAGTACCCGTATATAAAAAAGGTGATAACAGTAACATCAATCACTATCACCTAATATCCATTCTGTCCTGTTTCTCTAAAATATTCGAATCATTGTTACACAGTTACTTCTCTCGACACGTTGATTCATTCATTTCAGACTTCCAACATGGGTTCAGTGAAATCTTTGGTATTGATGGTTCTTTGCTTAATTGGTTTAAGTCGTATTTAGAAAAAAGACCTCAGGTAGTTGAAGTCAATGGTTTTAAGTCAGACTGTTACTATACTGAGTCAGGTGTCCCTTAAGGCTCCCATCTTGTCCCGACTTTATTTTTAATATTAATCAATGACATATCAACACACATTAAATACTGTAAATATTCTTTATTTGCCGACGATCTCAAAATCTATAGAACAGTTAACTCTCCTTATGATATTACACTAATACAAAACGATTTAAATAATGTTTTAAGATGGTGTCACTCTAACCAGATGTCGCTTAATGTTAGCAAATGTTTCCATATAAAATACACAAGAAAGAAAAAACCTTTAGACTCAACATATAGAATAGGCCAAACAATAATTAATAAACGAATGAAATCCAGGATTTAGGTGTAACAATTGATGATCAATTAACTTTTAAGATACATATAAATTCAATAGTAAAAAAAGCAGGTCAAATGCTTGGTTTTCTAAAAAGAAATACTTATAACTTCTTCTCTATAATGCTCTTGTACGTAGTAATCTAGAATTCGCAAGCGTAGCGTGGAATCCTCAATACACTCTCAGCGTGTCGAAAGTATTCAACGTTCATTTACTAGACACTTAGCTTTCACATCTACAGGCATATCACACAGATGTACATATGACCAACCATCCATCCATCCATCAGCCCGTTTCATCCACTGCTGGACATAGGACTTTCCAGGATTTCGCCACTCTTGGCGGTCCTCCTGGAAGAAATGCCCATACTCACACACGCTGGGCAGGCGGGTTGGTGAGCGCGGTGCCGAAACCCTTGCACCAGTGACGCCGCTGCCCGTCACCAGTCTGTTTTATATAAGGCTCGGCAATTGGGGATGGATATACCGCCATCCATCGGTTCCAGACAATGGTGGGCCGCCTGGTTTTGCCTGAGAGCTGTTCTCTTACTCTCCCCCGAATAACTTCGGGAGGATTTGCGAGTAAGATGGTGGTACCTCCACAGTCGAGCCTGGCATCAGCTCTACCACCTAATCATATGACCAACGTCTAGCCTTTTTTCACATGATCTCTCTGCAAAACCGTCGTAAAATACAAGACCTCATCTACTTACACAAAATTGTCAATCACCAAATTAATTGTTCTAGTCTCATTGAAAGTATTCGCTTAACAGTTCCCTTTAACTATCCAAGATGTCCTATTACCAACATATTTAATGTCTCTTTCTCTAAAACTAATATAGGTTTGCACTCTCCTCTTACGAGAATTTGCAAGACCTATAACGAAGTGAACTTAAAAAACAACATAGATATTTTTAATGATTCGCTCAAAAATATAAACATCAACTGCTTAAATCTATTGCACCTTTAAATTGACATTTTTAGTTCATTTTTTTAACAGTTATATTATAACCTACTAATGATACTGTTATGTTATTTATCTACTGAGAAAAGTTCATATTTGTTTTTTTTAAGCATTTTAGTTAAATTTTTAATTCAAGAATAATGTGTATACCTATTAAAGGGATACGTATCAGATGCACAACCTTCTTGAATATAACCAACAATGTTTAATATGTATCCTGTTGGTGTACCAATTAAAATAAATAAAATAAATAAATAAATTTCATTTAAATAAATGACAGGATATAAAAGATCTTAAAAATATAAAAAATAATTAAATATCTGTACATCTGTAAATAATGACAATGTGATTTTACAATCTGGTGTAGCAGACAAATAACTTTAGCAGACTTTAAACAAATAACATAGCTAAGAGGACAAAACTATGTTAAATGTATTAATATGTCTGACTCATACAATATGTACGAGTATATTAGATCATCAATATGGTACATTGTGACAGTATTCAAAGAGTTTAATAACTGTTAACACGCATCAATATTCCAGTAGAAAAGTGATTAACAATGTCAAAGCTTAAGGTCATGTTTGTTCTTGTTTTGTTGGTATCAGTGACATTAGCAGGACCAGCAATCCAGCACAAACCATTTATGTCTGATGTGATCATATTTAAAGATTCAATAAATTATGTGAAAAAACAATATGGTGATATCCCATTAAAAAATAAAACAAATAAATCTGTACCAATAAATCCCAAATCAGTTAATAGAAGTGCTTTCGAAAATTATAACTGTCCCAGTGGCACACAACGGGATGCTTTTGGTTCATGTGTAGATGTTGATGCTGTTTATTTTTACGAGTAACTCATCCATGTAACAAAAAAACAGTTATTTTCTTTTGAGCTGCTTTTGGTATCGTCATTTCTTCGCGTCATAAATTTGTTTAAAATGGTTCAAATTGTAACTGTTTCAATAGTCCTGCCCCATGTCAAAAATAGAACCGTTTTTTGATGTCACAATATGTAAACGATGTAAAAAGATTCTTATTTCACTTTTATTTATAATTCAAGTTTTTGAATGCGCAATATCTTGAACGATGTGTTCTTTCTTATTAGCAATTCATTATTATTGCATATCTACTTTGTATTATATGATGTAATAAGTAGAAACTTAAAGTTTCCGAGTTAGTGAGTCAGTAACATAATAATATTCATAAAATTGTATATTAAAACACTATGTCAAGTATTAACCTGTCATTTGGACAACCGACTTCGTCCAGTTCACCCACTTGTTATTTTCGAGCAAGTTGTAAGCAGTGATACAAAAATGTTTTCCATAATAACACTAGTTCTTGCTGTGTTCATAGCAGTGTCTTTTGAGTCACCTATAAGTGAAAAATCGGATTCGATTACATCAATAATGATGTTCGATGATTTACAAAGTGGCTTGAAAGGAGATTATTTGAGGCGGGAGATACGAGATCAAAAAGTGACGAAATCAGTGCCAAAAGTGCCAATTTTTGAGGCAAGAGTTGGACTAGAAAATTCTGGCTGCCCCAGTGAAATGGTACGTGACGCGTTTGGAAGCTGCGTTCCTGAGGACAGCTTTTATTTTCCGGATGACTAGTTCAGTGGATTTAAGTGATAAGTGCATCTTGAAAAACATCAATAACTATTATATTTTTCTTGAAACTATTACGATATGAAGAACATTTCTTAACAAATATAGACAATTGTAATTGAAAGCAAAAAAAAGGTAGATACAACTTTTATGCTATAACAAAATCGGAATGTTTTAACTTTTTCATGTCACTTATTATTAAACAGATAAAAATATAGTATTTTATGGAATGTATCAACATCATGACAAACATTAAATTAACAATGTTATTAAATGAAAATGTTCATAATTAACAGGTTTTATTCAAGTCAATGATCTGTATTTTAGGTGTATTTTGATAGAAGCGCTCTTATCAAATAGCTAAACGGTGAAGTAAATGTATACCCTTAATCTTGGTGTAAATTCATTTATCGGGTTAATTTAAAATACTTTAAACTGTAATACTTTTCATTCCTAAGGTTTCACTTTGTCTGTCTGTCCGTCTGTTAAGCAAGACCCGTGAGACCCAAGAACCCCCAATTTTTACTTTTAATGTACTCCAATCTTAGAAATGGTCTAAGACTCCAATTAATGAGCTTTATGTAACAACACCGAACCCAACACCACAGTGAATAAAAAACATTCTTCTTTCTCCTTGTTTGTGACCTCCCTAAACATTTGAATACTCGATTTTAAGTTAAACTTCTTCTTAAAATATCAAAATCCTCCGAGCTGGAAACCAGTGACATACGAACGGACAAACAGATAAACGGACAGACAAACAGCATAGTGAAACTAATAAGGCTCAGTTTTGCCCTGTAGGTGTAACCACAATGGCACCTACGTAACAAACAAAATTATTTACGTAAATAATACTTATTTAAATGAAATATTTGACCATGCTATGATATTCTGATGCATGCGAATAATAAATAACGCAAAAGTATCAGTTCGCCTTGAATATTTTTGACTTATAAAATTATGTGTTTCGCACAGATTATGGGTAAATTTTTACGCAACATTACTTGTTATCTTCTGCAACGATCTGATGGACGTTGCGGGTGGGGGCTGGATAAGGAGAACGGAAGACAGCCAAGAGTGGCGAAGTATTGGAAAGACCTATGTCCAATAGTGGACAATGATAGGCCAATGGATGGATTACATACTAAAATATTGGTATTTTTTTTTGGAGTGGCAGACATTCAGTCTGATATAACAAAATTACAATGAAATATTTGTGAAGTACATTATATCCGAAATTGCAACAAAAATTGTGTAAATAAAAAGTCCAACTAGTAAGCATTTTACTCAAGATGTTAAGAGCCATTTCACATTACCATACCGGTAATTAAAAATTTGCAGCGCCCAAAGTACCATCTTCAGAAAGACCTTTAAACTATTGTATACATGTCAAACATAGGCCAATCTTTTGTTTTGACAGGCAATGTACCACATTTGAAAATTCTCCTTTTTTAAGTTATCATCACATTGTCAAATTCAATGAGATAAATCTTTCATACAAATTCAAATACTGAAAAAATTTCCAAAACATCATACATGTACCAGAATATTTATTTATTGATCACATGACTGTTAAGAAAAGACTGACTCTCAGTTTTTTCGATAAATATTAAAATTAAATGAATAAAGAATAATTAAATTAATTACAATCAAAATTTTAAGTCGGAATAACGTATGATCAGTAACCAATCTAATTATGCAATTTTATTTACTTAACATCACTCTAAATTCCAAGATAATTACGGTACATAAAGTCGCGCTATACAGAAGGAAATTTTTAAAATGGCTCTTAATACTTATTTTATATGGTATTAATAGAAATAAAAAAAAAAAAAACTATTTATCATCTATTTAACGGCCATAATGCTGCAGTAAGACCTGCCAATAGTAAGCCTGTCAGATGGCGTCCGTACATAAGTTCTGTACCGTCAGAGCTGCTGATACAAACTTGAAGTAAAAGGAGGAAAGACAGACGCCAAGGCTTCGCAATAACGGTTACGGTATTTCGACGAATTTCTCAAAACTATAGAGAGTTTCAGCATTGCGCTCACCTTCGCTTGTCCAGAGCGTGTGTGAGACTCACACTGTGAGTATGGGCATTTCTTACAAGAGGATGGCCTAGAGTGACGAAATCATGGAAAGGTCTATGTCCAGCAGTGAGCTGACGAAGCAGACTAATGAATGGACAGATGTTAAAGAGGTAGGTATGCTAAGTGAATCGAATATATCATGAATTGATCGTTTAATTTGCAAGTCTGAGGTTGCAATTTACTTGCCAAAGGGTCGTTGACTGGAACAGCTTGCAAATTATGTACCGCTTGCATATTATTATTTAACAGAATTGATAGTGGAAATTATTACGTCACAGGTTCCCTGAGTTCCGAAATTGCCAACAGAGGCGTATTTTCCTTAGCGTTAACGCGCTTGCTTATTATGACTTAGCACAAAGCTTTAGCGCTCATTTTTGACCTCTCTTTCTAAGCTCAATACAAGGTGACATCATTTTATACAGCCAAATTCATACTGCAAATTTCACGAAATAAAATGTTGACCTTCCATAGTAAATATTACTCGGGGCTGGACTTGTATTTGAAGGGAAAGTTCAGTTTTTTTTAACTATTAACAGAAAAAGGGTCATCGGGACATGATACTGAGCAATTAGCAAGTCTTTATTATGAACTAGCTTTGGCCCGCGGCTCCGCCCGCGTGTTATTTGGTTTAACGACATGCTTTTTTCTGGAATAAAAAGTAGCCTAATTATTAAATTAGGGTATAAGCTACATTCATTCTAAATTTCATCCATATCCGCCCAGCTGTTTCAGCGTGGAAGATACACACACACACACACACACTTTCGTATTTATAATATTAGTGTGAATTGTGATTTGACTGCGTAAATTAATTTCACCTTGTATTGAGTTTTATGACGTCGATAATGAGGTCAAAAATTTGCGCTAAAGCAATTTCGGAACGCAGAAGCAAATAGCAGGTTTTTAACAATTTAACTGATTTTTAATAATTAAGCATATGCAAAAACTTAGTGAGTGCCTAACAGGTAAACAGACGAATAAACAAAAGTACAAGTCGTAGCAGATACAAGAAAGAAGGTTTTTCATGTTATATTCAAATCGGGACAAAAGTTTCTTAGCAAGCACTTTGGAGTTTGCCTTCTGTCACAAAAACGAGGCGCGTGGAATGTTTTTGTTCCTGAGAGACAATTGGTATTCTGAATTTTTTTCCTTGTACCACCTCGTCTAATAATGAAGCAACCGAATAAAATGTATCGTAAACTCGGTTATATAATTTACTAGTATTTTGCCCATGGCTGCGTCTGAGATGAAGGGGAAACAAAATTTCAAACTCTGAATCACATAGGCCTATGTCCGTCCATCAGTGGACTGATGTGATGTAAAGTATAGGCTGATGATGATGACAATAGAGATGAATCACATAATTATATATGAACGCAAATTACAACTTGCATTTGTCTGTGATGATTAAACTAATTAACTGTAAACAAGATAGCCTTAAGTAATATCGTAAGGTACTTTGCAAATTACTTCCTAATGTACTTATACAAAAATAAATTGGTTCATTCATTCATTCCTTCTTTTTTAGCGGATGCCTGCGTGGTATAAAAAACTTAACTGTCAAATTTCAAGTTCCTTGTCTTTTTATTTTTGGAGATTTTGTGATGAATCAGTGAGTGGTATTTTGTTTTTATTTTATATATGTATTATGTCATGTCATAGAGTAAGAAATCAAGTCCCACTATCCCACTAATATTATAAATGTGAAAGTTTGGATGTATGGATGGATGGATGGATATTTGTTATTCTTTCACGCAGTTACTACTGAACCGATTGGGCTGAAATTTTACATGAATGTAGTTCTGGACCTGGAATAGGACATAGGCTACTTTTTATCCCATAAATCAGTTCCCATGAGATGAAAATGAGCTTTCAAATTTCTATATAAAAGTGATGTGTCCTTTCACGGCATGCTTACGAAACCGATTAGGCTGAAATTTTTGCATAAATATAGTTCTAGACTTTGAATCGGACAAAAAATACTTTTTTCCTTTGTTCCCATGGAAAAACTATAAAAGAGACACAAAATGGGAAACAGAGGCGCATAACACACACATTTCACCAGCTGTTTTCACTGTAGGTAACAGTCCGAATAATATTGACTGATTTTATAGGAGTACACAAAAACTAATTCAACGCGGGTGAAACCGCGACCAAAAGCTAGTCTTTCATAAATAGGTGCAACGACGAGAGCGGAGCGACGAGGAGCGTGTTAGGTATACCCAGTAAAATGGAAAGCCGAGCGAAGAGGAACGGATCGAGGTGATCCCTGTTTTAACAAAATTATGGTATGCATAGGCAGAACATGATATGCCGAGTTATACGATGTGCCGGCAACATACTTAATATATAGGTTTAAATTAAGGATAACGTAGTTCAGCTAGCATCAAGAAAATAGTACATTACTGACCAGACCAGAAAATAAGCAATCCTGGACGAGTAAGTTAAAAGTCCGAAGGAGGACTTTTATATACGAGGTCAGGATTGCTAATTAATGGTCGAAGCTAGCATAGTGCTTTTCTCAAAAATAAAATAAGACTTTCTCATGTTTTTCATGATAATGAGTTATAACAAATAAAATAACCCGACTAGGAAATATTAAAATTTACTAACTTGCTCACATTTGTGCCATTAGTCATGTTTGTTGTTAATGATTTCTTCAGTAAAGCATAGTGTCTAGCCATCAAAAACAAAACTTGTAAAAAAAAACAAGACTCGCAACTTAGTTCTTCTACCCTAAAAAGTTGCGAGATCCATGTTAATCTAAGTCGGTTAATTTATTCAGTTCCTACTTAACGGACCTTCTGTCTTAAGTTATTACATAATTAGCTAACCTAACAACATCTTTTAATGACCATATCGATATTAAAAATCTTTTATGTTTTAAATAAATAGATTGACTTGGCCATCAGATTTCCTTGACACTTATATAGCTCGCCAGGATATAGTACATTGGAGTTGATGCTCGTGATTGTTGGCACTTGGTGGAACTTTTGAAACATTTTTTGTTTGATAAACACTTGTACTTGTCCACTTATTTATATTAATTTCCCTTACCGGTTTCGCTGTTAAAGCATTATCAAAGGTTTGTTTGGTTGAAAAATGATAATGCTTTAACAGCGAAACCGGTAAGGGAAATTAATATAAATAAGTGGACAAGTACAAGTGTTTATCAAACAAAAAATATAGTACATTACTGCTAAGACCAGGAAATAAGCAATCCTGGACAAGTAAGTTAAAAGTCCGAGCCCGTAGGGCGAGGAGTTTTATATATGAGGCCAGGATTGCTAATTCATAGTCGAAGCAAGTATAGTGCTTTTCTCAAAAATAAAATGAGACATTCAAAAAGAATACATATGAAATATACTCTGTGAACACATGGTATGTAATGGATTTTCATACGAATTTCCGGGTCAGTTATTCAGATTTCCTGGACACTTTTAAATAGCTCGCCAGGATGAAGTATTTTCTGGGAGGTCTTTACAGTATGTAATGGTAATATATTTTTGAGACAAAGTATTTTATGGTAAGTCCTTACAGTATGAAATGGTAATATTACAATGTATTTTTGAGAAAAAATATTACTATTGGAGATGATCATTATACGCTTATAAATATAATATACAGTAGAATCCGGATATAACGACGGTCAAGGGACCGGCGATATTACGTCGTACTAACCGGACAACGCACTAAACCACCATTAAACGACTAACAATTTAAGCTTTTTTTATGTAAGAATTCTGATTAATTTCTTTTTAAATAAAAAATATTTGTATCAGAATTAACAAAAAGTAACTTTAATGATACAACATTGCATATTTTACCTTTTTCCTCAATGGACTATGGATGAAATTACATAAAATATGTATATACATAATGTTGCATGTATTTACTAACGTACAAAGTCTGTAATTTTAGTTTGTGATCGATTTTTTTCGATAGTAAGTACTTCGTACAGGAGGTAGGGGGCGAAAGGGAATTGGGGCGGGGAGGTATTGTTTGTGCATAGGTATTGTAAACAAAACACTGCACGTCGTTCTAACCGGACGATTTATTGTCAAAATAGGTCGCTATAAAGCAGTTGGTCGCTTAAACCGGAGTCGTAATATACGGATATGTTTTCATAGTAAGTCTATTAACCAACCTGCTTGCGTTTTCGTCGCTAAAAACGGATAGAAGTTATAAACGAAGTCGTTATATTCGGATTCTACTGTAGTATTATGTTTTTATTAATATGTGAATCTAGGTATACAAATAATAAATAGTAAAAAGGTGGTGTCCTTTCATTGAGTAGTTTCGTGAAATTTTAAATGAAATGGGTTATAGTTGATATGTGTGCTGGGGCCAAAACCATAATTTTATAATTTTTGTCTATTATGTTCCGTTTTAACTCGAAAATCACTCAACGTATTTGGATGCGAATTGTTTTTTATTATCACCGTAGAGACTCTACTCAACACATAGGCTATAAGGGGTGTTCATAAAGTAGCGCCCAAGCCGAAAACGGGGCAAATATTGAATAAACGAATTTGTGCAAAAATAAAATTAAATCTCCTATCTACCAATTTTGGTTTGCCTCTGTACGTATTTTATAAATTCCTAATTGGAAGACTTTTTCCTATTATGTGACCTACTACAATAAAAATAATCAAAGATTACAAAAAGACATTCGACCATTATTTCAAAATTATAAAAAGATTTCGTCGCGACATGAATCCACAAGGAGTTGTCGGAGATTTTCCCTAGTGTGAACTAAGAAATCCGAGTCACAGTCCATCTTGATCCCATTTAAATTAGATCTTGTTTCTATCTTGACCCATGTAAAAATAGTTAAGCAAACCCGAACACACAATCTCATAATATAGCGTGTAACAGAAAACAGAGCAAACAAGGGTAATCCAAGTAAACAAGGAAGGGAAATAGCCACTGGAACAAATATTTGTACTCTTCCATCCAATCCTGCCTTGCCGTTCTAATTTACGGAATGTAAAGCTTAAAAAGGATACTTATTTCTTCTAATGTAGTTAGAGTAATCGACTTTATTGTAGCTGATTTTGAAGGCTTTAGTTTTAGGTTAAATGCTGTCAAATATACAAGAACTTATTAAACTTTTTTTTTGTTTTGACGGAAATAAATCTAAAGCCTTTTAAATCAGCTAAATTGCATAAGGTAAATTCGGATTTAGAGTACTTACATAAATTAAATTCCTTGTTTTTTATATCTTATTGCTAGTCTAGTACCAAAGAGTCTGAAGTTTATGCTTGTGATTGTTGGGACATTGCGGAACTTTTGATACATTTTGATTAAAATGCTCTTTTACTTGTTCACTGTGTACTTATTTAATTTACCCAATCGGTTCCGGTATAAAAGAATTTTCAAATGATTATTTATTATTGTATTTATAATTATTGCTGTTACATTTGGTTATTTACGTACAAGTGTTTTTACGTGTGCCGAATGTAACAGCAATAATTATTATAGTATAACCTTACACTTTGAAAATGCTTTTGTAGCGAAATCGGAAATCAAATGAAATTAATACTTTATTTCTGCAATATAGGTACATAAGTACACTTATCGCACGTTAGGATTTATTAAATAGGTAATAAAAATAGTTAAATTTAAAAGAAGAAATACAATATATTAAAATAGGTTTTGGGTTTGCTTATATTTAATAAGTATAAGATGGGTAAATTAAATAAATACCGTGGACAAGTACAAGTGCATTTCAATCAAAATGTACCAAAGAGTCAGACTGAGTCTTTCATAACTTTACGATAGAAAGACAAATATAGAATCTATCGTTCATCCTTTGTTCAACGTGTGTTTATGACAACAACTCTTTGTTGTATAGTTGTGTTTGAACTTTGAAAGGAAGTGATAAAATATATGCATATCTATTTTGAGCTTCTTGATATCTATTTAAATATGCAACCATTATAACAGCTTATCGTCTATTACAATAAATAGCCGGCTTAATTCAGATATGACAAGAGTAAAAAAATAGAAAAAAATAAAAGTCATGTATAATACAAAGATTTTTTTAAATTAATCCATCCATCCATCCATCAGCCTGTTTCATCCACTGCTGGGCATAGGCCTTTCCAGGGTTTTTCCACTCTTGGCGGTCCTCCTGGAAGAAATACGCATACTCACACACGCTGGGCAGGCGGATTGGTGAGCGCGGTGCCGAAACCCTTGCACTGGTGACGCCGCTGCCCGTCACCAGTCTGTTTTATATAAGGCTCAGCAATTGGGGATGGATACCGCCATCAATCGGTCCCAGGCAATAGTGGGCCGCCTGGTTTTGCCTGAGAGCTTTTCTCTCACTCTCCACTTAATAACTTTAAATAAATAGGTACCTAAACTAGGCCCAAATTCAGACAATTTAGGACTAAAATCCGATTTATTTAGTTAAGAATGCAAATAGATACCTTTAAAAAAGCTAGACTCGACTATCAAAGTTCCGGCAAAATTAGGCGAGAAAAAAAAATCAGGCCATATCGGGCTGGTTTTGAGCCCAGTGATCGTTCTGCTTTTGATAATTAATTGTAAATATGCTCAGACTTAACAAAAACTCAAGACGTAGCGCTGTCGAAATTGCCATGATGGCAGTTTCCTAAACATGTGTGCTTTAAAGAGTGTTGCCGCGCAAAAACTGAGACAGATTGCGCATGGTGAGTTTCAAGCCGTGTACGAACACGAAACTGTCTCACTTTGGAGTAAACTACGTCTTGACTTATTTGGTGTGAGTAAATATGTATCCTTCGTAACTCTACTGAGGTTAAAATTACATTTATGTGGTCATTTGAGGAAAATACCGATTTAGTTAGTCATTGTATCCCATCATGCTCAACGGTTACTGCCCTTGCTTTCCGTTTTTGTTCATGAATGTCATTTATATAATTTAATAGTGTACCAAAAAACTAAAAATAAATAAGAAACATGAATAATTTGGCCAATTGCGATTCGGATTGGCGCACAAAGGTTTCCGTACCACCACATCTTACGGGTACGAAACCCTAAAAATATTATGTTACAAAAAGGTTGACAAGCTACTTTTAGCGCCATCTATCAGCTCACCAATGAATCTCTACATAAAACGGTTGAAAAGCTATTATTATTGTTAGCTCTATCCTATCTATCATCTAATCAATTAACCTCGGTAGAAGTTGTCAAACAAGTCATCTCCGATGGCGCTATAGTTAATACGAGGCTTATTGAAATAAAATAAAAAAATATATTAATTGATTTAAAATTATATATGACACTATAAATTGGAATTTATTGTTTATTTATGGGGTTTTATTTATTTTTATTTTTAGTATTATTTGTGGTAAAGGCTATAGTAGCACGTATTAACACGCTAATTATGGTTGAAGCTGTAGACCCCTATGACAGACGGACGAACAGACAGATAGACAGTGGAGGATTAGTAATGGGGTCCTGTTTGGCACCCTTCGGGTATAGAACCCTAAAAAGCTTTCTCTGTATCAGATTTGTATCAAAGTATTTTGTATTTGTATTTGCAGCAAATCCGTGCAAGTTATTGCTACAAATAATGTCATTTATATTGTATAATACAAAACATTTTGTTAAGAACAAAAGGACAATCGAAAAAAATGAGACTCCATTTTCCCTTTATCTTTACATCACTCACCCAAAAATATGAGCCCTTTCATGTCATGAATCAGCACATGTCAAACTATGTAAATACAACTCATCGTTTTGGTTCTAAAACAAAAAAAATCCATTGATATGACTTTTTATTATCCTGTGATACACACATGCACATATCGTCACGACGTGATTCCCCGAGGAGGTGTTAGAGGTATTCTCGAGTCTGAACTGTGAAAGGCAAGTCACAGTCCACACCCGGTACACAACCAACTGGTAACCCACTCAAGGATAAATAATCTAGAGGCAGTTTATATGGCTGCCATAACTGATTATAAATACGGATTCTAAAAAGGCAAGCCGAGTTCTGTACTATACTACTAAAATAACAACCATCGTCTCTTTGTTAACATATTAGGTGGGACCAAACGATAAATGTATTCTCCGAAGCACGCACAACGGACACAAATTTTTGTACATTAATGAAAATATAGTAACTAACTTTAAAAAGATTTAGATTTTTCAATATTTCATAAATTTAGATGAATTATTTTGCATCTCAAGAGATGCCGATCAATTCAGCAAACCTTCAAAACTAAAAAGATGAACTCTTTTCCCTGAAGTAACAGAATTACATAGGTTTGAAAAAATCATCGGTTAGAAATGGATGTAAAAGTGTTCAAATTATTTTAATAAACTAAAGAACTGAATACGTGGCTAACATTAAGATATCCCTCTCAAACTGAAGATATAATAAATAAACATGGGTACAATATACCAGCTTGAGGCGATTTCTGACCCGTCTCTACCCAATGAGTTGTGAAGATGATATATGGCTCAAGAAGGCAACCAACAATTTTACGTTTGAATAAGCACCTTTGGCGTTAGGGTTGTAAAATATCCACTTTACTTAGTGATTTGGGAGCTTAATTCTTTTTCAGTGTGAATGTTCTGAAAATGGTGGGTTTCAAAGGCAAAACTTTTTGGTTTGTCTTTGTTAGATTTATAAAGAGCATTACTAGTTTACAGCAACAACTCTTTACATTGGTATGTTGAATATTGTCCCTGGAACAACTATTAATTTGAAACCATTTGAGAAATATTAATGAACATAAAAAGATGTTTACATAACCTTAATACGAGTGAAAGTGAAATATCACTGACGCTGAATCACTCACAGCACGAAGTCTCCGGGACTATAGTCTAACTTGGTAGATTTCTGATACTAAATAGCTTGTTATAAGATCAGATCCTTTGCTGGAAATAAAATGTGCACCAAGAAAACCGGCCAAGTGCGAGTCGGACTCGCGCACAAAGGGTTCCATTCCATATGACTGCACAATAAGGGACGAAACTCATAAATTATATTCTATACTAATAATACCTAGAGTAATAAAAAGGTCGTGTCTGCACATGGTGAATTGTACTAAAGCCAAACTATAATTTTATATTCTGTTTGACCTCGAGAACCGCTCAACAGATTTGGATGCGGTTTTTTGTTATCATTGGTGACCCTGGCTATAAGGGTTGTTCATAAAATAACACCCAAGCCGAAAACGGGGCAGAGATTGAATAAACGCTGGCGGAGCGAAAAGCTAGTAGTAAATAATACCCATAAAGATGCCACGGCAACGTCAAGGTAAAAAAAAATGCTTTAATGGTAGTGCTTTACAAACGATTCGGCACCCAAATTTTTATTATTTATTGTTGATTAACTTTAGATTATGTACTACAATCTTAACAAACTCAAACAAATAACTTTGAAAAAATGCCAAATTTTCGAAGATTTTTGTATATGGACTATTTGCTCTGATAGATGCCAGGGTTTTGTGAAAATTTCCAGTGGCTCTCTTCTACGACTGAAGCTTTAGACCTCTGTAATAGACGGACGGACAGTGGAGGCTTAGTAATAGGGTCCCGTTTGGCACCCTTCAGGAACGAAATCCCGAAACTAATAATTGGTCGATTTTGTTATAAGAAAGGAAGTCCCTTCTTTACAAAGAAAATATGAAGGACGATCTTTATTTTACATGTCACGATTAATGCAAGGCAACGACGCGACGCTCCAAGTGAATTCGCTCTGCGCTGCAAGCGTCGGCGTCAAGCTAATACAAAAAGTAATTATTTAACATTTTTTGGACCTGTGTTGTACCTAAATGTGTTAAATAAAGTTTTCATCAAAACAATGGTTTCATTTCCTTTTTGATGAGACCTTGGACGCTTACTAAGCAATCCCAGCTGCTCATTTAAGGCTAGACTTGTCTCCACTTTTGAAGAACAAAAGGGGTCAAAAACATCTTCCCCTCAGGTTAATATATAATTATCTTAAAATTAATGTCCCGTCAAAATAAGCCTCAGTTAATAGAAGCCTTTACATTTCCCTTCATTTTATGGAATGAAATAAATTGACTTAATTAAAGCTTCCGAAGGGAACTGTAAAGTTAAAATGAACGCTGATAAAATCAAGCGCGGATTTGTCTCAAGAACTTGTTAGGTTCGCTTCCCGGTTAATAACGAAGTTTTGTTAGATTACGAAATAATATAATGAACTTCAAGTATTTTAGATCCTACGTAGTTTTCATTGTATAATTTTTAATTTTTTTAAATATTCATTATTTGAGAGTCGCTCACACTACACTTCATAGTTTTTCAATCAATCTATATCTATCTATACTAATAATAAAGTAGAAAAAAGTATGTACATTTAAGATAAAAAATATCATTTTATTACATTAATCGATTTTTAGGGTTCCGTACCTCAAGAGGAAAAAACGGAGCCCTTATAGGATCACTTTGTTATCCATCTGTCTGTCAAGACCCTTTATCTCGGGAACGCGTGGAGTTAAAACCATATACTCAGATATATACAGTCCCTTGAAGCTATAAAAAAATCAAACTTCTAACTAAGTTAACAAAAAAAATATACGGCCGTTTATGCCGCAAAAAAGTATATTTCAACACTCCCAAGGGAATCAAAATGTATTCTGTTGACCTAAAACTATGAAATTTGGCAAGTAATACCGTCTTACACTACAAGTATTAGGAAAAATCTGATAACTATACATTTGTAATTAAATCATAAAAAATATAGTCTCGGTGGGCGAGTCTGACTCGCATTTGTTCGGTTTTTTTTTTCTCTTATACATGTTTCTACTGAGTGGTCTAAAAATGTACTAGGGTTTAAATGATTAGTAAAACACTAAGCAATTCCGTATGATCCCTTGAATTAACCTTCTGGGTTAGTTACCCCTTTGAGAAAATTATTGTTTTCAACTTCAATTTCAAATTTGCAAATGGAGTCGTCTGTAGATTTGTAATTATAAACATCAAACGGCTCGGCTTAAAGTGGTAATAAAACGAGACGATTTTTCAGTTAAAAAGGTAATCCAATATCAATGGTAAATCTCAAACTACGAGTATTATAATTTGGTTTTCACACCACCTGCTCGACAATGTCCAATTAAATATTATGCAACCTCAACGTAAAGTAAAGCATTATATCTTAAGGGATATAACGTTGTATGAAACTCCCTAGGGAATAAAATGATTTGAATTTGGAACATCAAATTCGTGTGGAAACTCGTGGAAAACTCTAAGTATAAAAAATGCTTAGTATATGGCATCGTAAAGAGGTTTGTTCGAAAATCGAACTGGCCACCTTAAGCAGAAAAAAAAGAGGTGCGTTTACAAAGAATGTAAAACAAAAGACGGTGTTTGGTGCTGTGATTGTCAGTGAATTTTATTGCAATATTCATGTTGATACAAAATGTAGAGCGATAGTGATTCTACTCCAGAGTTTATCAAAACAGACGCTTTGGAAATTATTAATAATCTGCTACCGGAAAAATCAAAACACATAAATACGAAAAGGCATATGACGAAAATACTTAATTTATGAAGCCCTGGCTTTTTATTGTCTCGCAGAAGGTGTGAAAAGTAGAGTATGCTCCTCTGGAATAAAGCCTGTCTTCGTCTTGGGCAGCTTGAACCCCTCGCTTCACTCAGGACTCTATATAACTGCCTCGCTACGCTCGGGAGTTAACCCTAAACTCCCTCGTTACGCTCAGGGTTCAATATGCCGCCCGCGACATAAGACACTGCTTTATTCCCTTAGTGCATAATCTACTATTGTATTTTCACAATTTACTCTCAATAATTAAACGGACAAGGCCATATCACCGCAAACAAATTGTGTCAATTAAAAGCGGACTTTGATTGATACAGCCAAACAAGTTTCAATGACCGTTTCTGTAAAAAAACTATACTAATTTACTCGCGATTCTTCATAAACAAGTATAGCGGTACAAATAATATATTTCGTATTTAGTAAAAAGGGTAATTGAACCTTGGTCCTGTCCACTTGCCGAGTCTCCACTATGCACTATATCACTATGGCTATATCAATGAAAGTCACTTAATATAAGAATATCTTTGTAAATTAAACACACTTTTACTGGCTTTTTTGTTTATTTTCACACTTCCTTTCCCTATTTACGTTGGTCGAAATGTATTCATATACCAACATAATAATGAAATACTAAATAAGTTAATAGAAAATATACATTATTTTACATAAATAAAAACATACATAAATATGCAACGTGAAATTTAAGTCATTTTGTTAACGAAAACTGATGATAGTACTCGTCCATATAAACCACATTTACTATGAAGCCAACCCTGAAATCGTGAAAAAAACCAATTCCATTACATTTAGGTCGAGTAGGTATTTAAGTTTTCTATGGAACAGATGATTTTTTTTTCACAATTTCAGGGTTGGCTCTGTAGTAAAAGTTGTTCATATGGACGAATACTATCACCAGTTTTCGTTAACAAAATGACTTAAATTTCACGTTGTATCCATTCCCTTGAAAAAGTTGTAATATCCGAAACCGGTTGAGAAAGAAATTGTGGAAATAAATAGTGAAACAAGTGCTGACAATCGCAAGTACATAATATACGTTTTGTTATAACAATATCCCCTGTTACATATCTTTCATACAGGCAACCGCTCCGCAGCCTTAATCCGTAAACGAGAAGCTAAAAGCAAAGCCAGAAACAACAAGAAACCTCGGACCATCCATGTGCCGGACAAGATTAAACTCAACTTGACGTAGCATGTGGTGTTTATATTTTTTGTCGAGTTGCAAAATGCGCTTCAAGTGTTTGTAGCGAACTACCGTTTTGTCTAAGTTTCTAAAGCTCATAGAAGTATGTACTTTATGCTTTGTGTTTTAAATGTCATCGTTCGTTCGTTCACACTATACAAGGCAACTTTCGTTTATTCAGCCAAATTCACACTGGAGACTCGGTAAGTGGTCAGGACCGAGGCGTAGTAACTATTATAATAATCTATGACCAAGGTTCAATTATACTTTTTGTGTAATACGCAAAATAAAATTAAGACTTCCTATATTAATTGAGTCGAGCTTGTTCTTGAACAAGTATAGAGGCACAAAAAATATTTTCAGTATTTTGCAAACAGGGTAATTGAACTTTGGTCCTAACAGAGGCGAGTCTCCAGTATGAATTTGATAATAAAATGTATATGTTGCCCTTTGGCTTTTCTTTATGAATACATACATATATATACATATATATATATATAATATATATATATATATATATATAATATATCTCGCCTCTGTTAGGACCAAAGTTCAATTACCCTGTTTGCAAAATACTGAAAATATTTTTTGATTCTGTTTAAAATATGCACATAAATGAATTAGCAAGATATATTTCGAGTCCTTCTGGACTCGGCATCAGTTGCATTGACAATGACAAATAAATATAAATATGTCATGTCAAAAAAGAAAAAAAAAAGTAATAAGTAGTTTTGTGTGCCTACTATACCGGGTGTAAATAGAGTGCGACCATTAAATGAAACCACATATTCTACCGACCCTACTGAACCACTTTTCCCAAGAATCATAACCGCGGACACCCTTAGTTTAGAAATAATTGAGTTCCAAACAAAAAGGCGTGAACCTTGACGCACCGACATACGGGCGAGTTTAGAGAAAGCGTCGTCCGGTTCACGGTTCACGGTTTATTGAGGCCTGGTCCAAAGTGAATTTGGCTTTATAAACGAAAGTCACCTTGTTATTAGTTCTATATATTTATTATTTAGTTTTTGTTTGTATCGAGCAGTGGTAAATGCTGTAGAGACTTTCAAATCTATGTAGAGTAGTTATATTTTATTCCACAGGTCTTGAAACACTCGAAAAAAAACATCCATCCATCATCCATCAGCCTGTTTCGTCCACTGCTGGACATAGGCCTTTCCAGGATTTCGCCACTCTTGGCAGTCCTCCTGGAAGAAATGCCCATACTCACACACGCTGGGCAGGTGGATTGGTGAGCGCGGTGCTGAAACCCTTGCACCAGTGACGCCGCTGCCCGTCACTAGTCTGTTTAATATACGGCCCGGCAATTGGGGATGGATGAACCGCCATCCATCGGTCCCAGGCAATGGTGGGCCGCCTGGTTTTGCCTGAGAGCTGTCCTCTTACTCTCCCCCGAATAACTTCGGGAGGATTTGCGAGTAAGATGGTGGTACCTCCACAGTCGAGCCCGGCATCAGCTCTACCACCTAACTGTTTAAAGATATTTGGCTTCCTTTATACGTTCCTTTAAACGGATTACAATCTGCCTTGGAATTATTTACATTTCTTATTCTAGGACCTTATATTATCGTAAGGATGTGTTTTTTCATGTTAAACAGCGAGGCTTAAACGAAAAATATAGTTTCATTTGGCCAATTTTTATTTGTGCCGTTTTGCGTAGAAACGTTCGGGCCCAGAAGCACGACGATTATTCCAGCAAATTTCGTCGCGCTTGGTAGACGTGTCGGGTGACCCAAGACCTGGAGCTTATTTTGGCCAACGCATAAGCTTGGCCATACAGTGAGGCGACGCGGCAAGCGTCTTGGGCACCCTGCCATGCGGCAGCGACAACCTCGACATCATTTTTATTTCCTTTAAATTATAGATAGGTTTAGTTTTAATTGTAAATTTTAGCTATAGTTTTTTTTATGTTAATGTTAAATTAAATTGGTTTTCTAAATAATAATATTATATAATACCTCCCTACCCATAATACCTCAATTCGCACTCCTGCTCTAACGCTTCTGCTTTTTAACTGTCTATATCCTACTCTAATCAGATGCCGCACACGCAAAAACATCAGTTATTTTGAAATTGCGGCTACACTGATGGTTTTTTTCATTTTTATGGAACAGTCTGCAGCTGTTTTATACTAATATCAGTTATATTATGCAAAGTTTCAGATCTAATTTCCAGTATACATTGAATGCTATCGGTTTATTGTACGGTTTAGAGGTAACTTTGTAGGTTTTTTCTATCGAGAAATTTAATGGAATCAAGTTTTCACAACAGCGTGGACATAGCATTAGTCCTCAACTTTATCATAATATTAATTTCAGAGTGATTTTTGCAGTATTTGTTGGTATAAAATGGAATCTTGCGAAGCGAAGTGGGGTATTATACATCCTTAATAATTTTAGCCAATTATGTATTCATTTATTTTATATATGAAACAAAAAAGGGATATACGTATGACCAAAAAATATGCCCAAGTTTTACAACGCTATTACACTTCGTGACAAAATTACGTACTTACATTAAAAATTGCATCGTTCTGCTGAAAAAGTTGTAAAGTCAAGGCAATCGTAAAAGAGTTTGTCGGAAGCGACCGTAAAACCAGGAAAAATTCCGCCGCAGAGATTTATGAATATACATGACGAATATATGTAATGTTATGTCGTCTGCTAGTAAAGCGGCACATTTTTGAAACATTAAGGCCCCGATATAGAAAGCCATTTAAATTAAGTTGCAAGCAAACCAAATAATTAATATAAATTTTGCGTTGATATTTAATGTCTGACCTGAAATCAGTCAAATTTTCCGTGCTGGAAACTTACTCGTAAATATGTATATGACCAATATATAATTATTGCTGTTTCTTAAGATAAGCGTATATTAAATTTGAAATGACTTTATTTTTACAATAAAATATATTTTGAGTGGTTACCACTATTATTGAAGTTTTACTATTTCAACAAAGAAAAGACGCGTAAAATCACGAAATAATAAAAAACTAAAACAATTTCAAAAATTTCATTTCACATACTGAGATCTTCTTAGTTAAAATAATAAATCAATGTTTTAAAATTAATTCCATGGAAATTCAAATTATATAGAAACAATCGATAAAAAAGCTACGCCTTCTTTGGAAATTTTCACTTTGAGAAATTTATGTTACGCTTTCAAAACTAACTTTAATTTTTACTTTGTACCTGACAAAATCATTAAAGTTTAATAGACCTATTATTCTATGAACAAACTTTTTAGTCTACTTTACGATCAGCTTTTCATCCCTTGTCCGATACATATACAGCTGGATTAACGGTAATATTGTCTGTCCTAAGCCAGCTTCTCTCGAACGAACCGCTACAAGCTCAGGTTGTTAATCTTGGCAAAAACTCTTGCGTAGTTTTGGGCTTTGTTAGATGCGCCGATTTTTGTGGCGAAATGTGTTTTTCTCATCCTTGACTGCACTGAGTAACAGACTAAATACCTACTTTTTCAAACAGTTTATTTCCTTAATTATCTTTTCTCTTTTGAACAAGCGTTATTGGCATTAAGCCATAAACGGAGTATTTTGAGGAAAAACATTTACATTTAATGACATATTTTATTCCCCATTTGTTGATTTAAGCAGAAAAAACCCATGACTCAGAATGTCCTCTTTTCATTAACCTGTTTGTTTGTACGAGGACAAATTCGTTCAACGTAATAATGGATCTTAATTGTTATGTTTTTGAAGAAGATACTTCTATTTTCGCATCCTGTATCAATGGCCCTGTTCAAAACTTGTACGTCACTTCGGGGACAAACTTCACGAAAAATGTCCCGCAGATCAAGACATTTTCTTATTAAGTACTTGACAATAAAAGTATTTTGTTTGACAGGGAAGTTTTATTGGTAAGATAACTTTAGAAGCTTATTGACTTGATCTGTACATTTATTGACAGCGATTGCGCTGCCATCCCTAACATTATTATGATATCTATGACCGTTATCATTCCTTCCTTAGGTATTGATTAAAAGGGCGACTTAAGAAGTATCCACTTAAATAATTTATGTCTGTATCTCTGACACAACTCACTCTATTTTATTGTTAGTAAGGGGGTTAACAATTTCAATAAAGGTGCTTGATTAAGGGGTGCTCACGCAAAATCTCGCACTCCAGTGTTAGGTATTTTCTTGCACGCAGGCAGGTAATTCGATCAAAATGTGTTTGTATTTAGCATAGCATAGCATTTTCCTAATATTGTTTATGCATCTTCCTTTCGCTACAAGCACTAAGTGTGCGCGTGCGACACAGATTCCCCATGCGAAGGCCGGTGGACGTCTGGGCCGCGCGCGCGAGGCTGGATGATTGAACAACCTTAATAGTGTCACCTGTATAACGTTTTTATTTTATGATTCCAAGAATAACAGGTTTTTTAAAAGCCCTTTGCTCACAGAAACGTCCGGGCTCTATAGAATCTCTCCTCTGGGTGGCTATTACTTCGACTTTGTACACTCAAAATCATGAAATCGCATTAAAATATGTTCAGTGGGTTCCAAGTTATAATCCAAAATACACAGTACAGATATAAAGACATATACATTCCCCGGAATAGTTTTGGTGCCCTAGAAATTTGACAGATCGTTGTTGTGGGAAGGATGTAGATTGTCTCGATACACTGGCCTCATCCCACTTACCAATGACTTGCTCCAAGGGTGGCGCTGCGGCGGCGTAAGGAGCTGAAGAAGCGGCGCAAATAGTATAAATTACACATAGTAAATATTTGAAAGACAAAAATGCATGGTGTTAATTCATCTCAAACCTTATATACTAGTCAAAACAAAACAAGGGCCCCTAGGTTTTTAAGAAGTACCAGGAAAATTATAAAATTAAGACATTGTTTCAATACCTTAAACATATAGCAATGTTATTTTCTACCGTTAAGGCTAGTAACTGTTTAAATTAATTATCATTAAATATGCTTATTTAACTTTTCATAAAAAAATACAAACAACGAAAGGCCATGGAAAATTTGAAAATTCTTTTCTTTTGATTTCTTTTTCTGTTTGTTAATAACGGGCATGCCCTTCTCTCTTAGCTTTGCACTCCTGTAGCCTGGAATGCATGCTTTCGATCAAATGGCTGACGTTTTCAGCTGGGATCTTCCCAGGCACTTTTCAAAGCGTCAATCAGTTGCTGCTGGTTGTAGACCACATGCTCACTCTCTGTAACTCTTCGTTTCAAGTGGTACCACATGTGCTCGATCGGATTTAAGTCTGGACTGCTTGCTGGCCACGGTAACACTTGAATGTGAGAGTCTTCCAGTACAGACTGGGTTGCTTGAGCTGTTTGTGCACGGGCATTGTCTTGCATCAGGATGAATCCAGGTCCCATTCGCTGGGCAAATGGGACCACATGAGGCCTGGTGACTTTCTCAATGTAACGCTGAACAGTTACGGAACCCTCATTTAAAATAGCGAACTCAGTTTTGCCATGTAAGCTAATCCCGCCTCAAATCATTACGTTGAGACCACCGAAACAGTGAACTTGGTGTATGCAGGCTTCCGAAAATCGCTCGCCACATCTTCTCCACACCCTAATGCGCCGATCGTCATTGAAAATTTTTACTTTGTACTCGTCTGTGAAATGCCCCACTGATTAATGCTCCAAACAATGGACAAAGGAATTCGAACAACTCGTCGTTTTGAAGTTTGCTGGTCTTCGTGCAATCGATTACGGATCGTTTGATTACTGACACGAGTACCCGTTGTCAACTGTAGGCGATTTTGTTACTTACCGAGCCGTTACTGTGCGTTCTCGGCGGGCATTTAACCGAATGTACCGATCCTCCTGAGCAGTTGTAATGCGAGCCAGCTAGGTCTTCTTGCAACACTGCCGGTCTCTTGGTTGTATAGCTCTTCGAGAAAAACCCAGGTGCAAACCCACACACCGCCGAGAATTTCCTTCTCCGATCATTGTAACGGCTCTGGTTGCAGTAATTATGTCCGTCTTCGTACTTTCGGCATTTCATCGTTAAATGCTGTTTAGACCAGATAACTAAACAAAATTACGATAATTTTCAGAATATCAATACGCTAATCGAAACAAATCCCAAAGAAAAATCGAAACAAAATTAGAAGAAAATTTCAAATTCAATTTTTTTTTTCTTTTGGCCTGCATTTTGTCTTGTTATGTTCATTAAATTATACTGAAATGTATAAATAACAAGTAGCCCTCATTTTGTTTTGAGTAGTACTTACATTATTTAAAGGCCAAGGGATGTTGCATACAAAAATTCATATGTATTGTTTTCAATATGAAAGTTTTTAAAAGATGTATAAAATTTATACTGACAGTAAAAGATGATAGGAGTGATAGATGAGGAGGATAAAGAGATAATCTAGTAGTTTCATTATTTTAATAGTAAATTACTGCTAAGACCAGGAAATAAGCAATCCCAGACGAGTAAGTTAAAAGTCCGAGCTCGTAGGGCGAGGACTTTTATATACGAGGCCAAGATTGCTAATTAATGGTCGAAGCAAGTATAGTGCAAGTAAGTTTTAATGGCATTATCAAATTTCTTAGTATGAATTAATTTCATGTGACTATTTAATTTGAATTTTAAGGCAACTTCCTTATAGTAAGTATTTATTTAATTAATATCAAGACATACATATTTTGACAACAATACAAAGAGATATTAAAGAGCTTATCTAAAAATAATGAAAAATACACACTTGTTACCTATTTATATAAGTAAGGGGATGGTTTCATTTATGTTTTTTTTGTATTCTTGTTCTTCTCTGATTGTTTATGAGCAATGTTTTAAATTTTAGTTTCTTAATATTTTATAACCTGTGTAAGGAGCTCTCATATCACCACTTAAATAGTTTTTTTGGGTTAAGGAACCTCATATACATTATTATTTACAATTTAAGAAAAGATAATAAACTAAAAATCCTAAAATTAAAAGAAAAAGCAGAACCTATGCTATAAAAATAAAATTAACTTAGAAATAAAACCCTAACTATCAAAAAGTCCGCCCCTCATCGTACCCGGCACAAAGGTCCCCATTACGCTAGCCGCGTTCCCGCGTTGGATGGCTAGGGAAATCCTTTGCGCCAAGTACGACATAGAGTGGTGGTCTTGGCATCTGTCTTATATTTTTCTTTCGAGTGCCTATAGAAATGCCCTGGCCTCAGAGCCCCATACGCTGGTCGTTTCAAATGCAGCGGGAATAAAAATGTAATTTGGTTTCAGATTTATTATATGTATATATAGTATATAGTATTTGGTGTGTTTTTGCCTAGTGGCACTCTCAGCCGCAGATCCTGCGATTCTGACTGTGGAGGTTAAATGACAACTAGCATAAGTGCTGACGCAAGTTGCATCCCACAGCAGACAACCTCTCTCCCAGGGAACGAGAATGAGACCATCTGGGCGCTTGCCGTCTGTCCGGCTAAGGCCAGAGGGCTCCAGGGTGCAAGGGATGTTGGCTGCGACGAGTGCCCGGCGGATGATTTCATTTAAGGCATGGTGCCGTGAGAATCTATCTGTACATCTTAAGCAGCTCGGGCCGTGGTGACCTTTCGTGTCAACTGTAGCGTTGCAGATGCAGGCATATATGTTCCTCGCAAACATGGCAACCAAGTCTCAGGGTCACAGCAAAACGAAGAGAGTCGTTATCAAGTAAAGTACTAAGCTGTGGAGATGGAAGGGCGTGAAGCTAGGCACCGGACTCAGGTTTAGTTACGGCTTTTAGTCTTGCTAATTTCGCCCCTGAATTCTTTACTTCGAGCTGTGTAAATATATTACCTCTTAAGTGTTTTATAACCATTTCTTGACTCGTTGAAGAACCATACCTGAAAATAAAAATAAAGCTGTTATTTTTTACACATAATGCTATATCATTATATTATTGATATAATAGATAATAAATTAAACCATCTCTGTAAACATAATCCAAGATGGGGTCTAACTGATTTTTCCATCGTGTATTGGATTATTTAATTATTAGGAGTTCCAAGGCGATAGATTTTTCAAAACATTTTATTAAGTACTGCAAGATTGTAGCAATCAGCAACTAACCATTACTTACATGATTGAAAAAAAGGTATAATATCCCATTCGTTCCGTGTGGGCTAAGGTAGGCTAGATGGATTTGCAGAACAATTAAACACGGGATAGCATGTGTAGAGGTAAATAAAACTAACAACCAGAGAGAAAGTATACTCTTATCTATGGAGAAAGTAGTAAAGGAAGGGAAAAATTGCGAATAATTTTTAAGGAGAAAAGAAAAACTTTATTTTTATGTTATGGCAATTAAAAAACAAATGAAAATTTTTGGCCGTAGTGTACTCTGTCCTGAGAACATTCAAACAGAAGGACAATTTTTAATTGCACATTGTACATAGTGACAATCAAGCCCAGTGGACATTGTGGCGTATGGATACACTGAATAAATAAACAATTTCATAGAGATCCATACATTTGGAGGTTTATTATAAAATGCAGCAAATAAAAACTTCTTTCTTTCTTTCTTTCTAAATACTTTATTGCACAAAACAAAAGTTACATGTACAACAGGCGGACTTAATGCTAAAAGCATTTTCTCCCAGTCAACCCAACAGAAAGTACAAGAAATGAACAGAGGCAGGCGTGCAGAAAGGCTTTAAGACATGAAAAAAATAAGTGAGAATAAAAAAGACATGAATAAAATAGATAAGTAGATTTGTAGGTAAATACTAAATACATAAATTAATAAAAATACATAAATATATTTTAAAAAAATAACAATAATTACTACATAAATACGATTATATAATATTATATAAATATATATAATACAAGAATATAACTTCTTTGACTCATCCATATGTCACAGCAGCAATGTGACGCGCTGATCATCCGTCAGAGGCCACGAGTTGCGTGCGACACATGCGATGTAATGAGGATGCCAAGAACAACAAAGAGTTGAAGCATCGAAGGAAATAGTCAAGTATCTTCATAGACGGTGCTTGTACACTGCGTAGGATGTGCGATGAATGTATAACGAATTTTTTCAATATAAAGAGAAAGGACTAACGCAACTAATATTTTCTCAAAGGATAAATCTAGACAGACGATCGTATTTTATCCAGTTCAACAAGTTTCTAACAAATACCCTCTTTATCTTGAGAAGTTTAAATATCCACTCATGTGTGAAAAGTACCTAATTATTTGAGTTTTTTACAATTTTACATCAAATGATAAGAAAATACTCGTGTTACTTATTTTAAAATAAGAAAGATCAAAGGTTTGGCATTTTGTTCATTCTTTAGTTTAGTTTCGAAACGAACCTTTTGTTTCGGTAAGCTTAGAATAATTTCGCCAAGTTTGAGTCGGACTCGGGCACAAAGGGTTCCGTACCACCATACAATACGAGTGCGGAACCCTAAAAACAGTAGAGTACTTAACAACAATATAGATGCCAAGCATCATTAAGGCCGCAACAGAACGTTGTAAACGTTTGTTTACAATCGGTTATTGCGAGAAATTTGTGCAGCTTGCCCTTTTAACAATTTGTATATATGTCATTCAAACCTAACTTTAAAAATAGTTAATAATATATGGTGCAAAAAAAATCTTTTTGTGAATTTTTATACAACTACATTCGAGAGATGGTTATTGTGTTGCAATTTCATTGGGAACGATTTGCTTTTCTTCACAGAGGGCGCTTTAAGAATAAAGAACTAGCTAGATACTTCTCTTTCCTTCTTATAGCGCCCTCTTCCTTTAAGCATACTAGTAACGAGGATGTGTTGTGCATTTTAGAGATGTTTGAATATATCATACCAATTAGGATGTCAAGTTCGCAAAAATCTTACCGTGTCAGCAGTTTGCGAACTCAATTTATGCAGAATGTAGAAGACCTAAAAGGACGTATGCCGACCAAATTGGCGACATTAAAAAAGACAATGTAAAAAGAGCCCGGAATAGAACAGCTTAATTATATGACTGGATTGATGGATGTAGAATAAGCAAAGGAGGTTTGTCATAATGATGAAATCATCTCATCTTTGAAGAACAGCGGTAAGTACTGAGCTACGGTCCCAACGTGTTGTTTCGTGCCGATTCCGCGACTTATTTAATTTTTTATCTAAATTCATTAGATATATTACTATCGTATTGGTAACTGATAAGCCCACTCTCTACGTTTTAGATTGAAGTGTCATTGTTTTATTAGGTTAGAAAGTACATTCTTGTAAACTTCTAACAATAAATCTGTTATTATTTATTTTTCATATGTAAAAGTAATTTTATCAAATAATATATCCTCCTGTATAGCAGCTAACAGTGTAAATCTTATCTTCCATCTAACAATTCAAACTGATTGTAATACGCTGTTAGTAAGCTCAAATAGTCCTTATGATAATAGTATTAAGAATGTATCCCATTCACACGTAATTTTATTTGTTATTCTGCATTCTTAACAGGCATTATGTGTGTTCTTTAATGTGTGTAGTTCTACCCTCAGACATAATTTGTTTTTTATAAAATAATTACCTACTTCTATTATGTTACTGAAAAAGCTAGGAGAAAAGTTGAATAATGTTTTCAGACGAGACTTGGAACTGGGTGTACATAAAAACCCCAAAAGGTTTCTGATACACCTTCGTGTAAAATTGCATGGCATGTTATGTTGGATTAAAAAAAAACAAAAAAAAAAGTTACAAACTCTTGACACATGTATCACAAAATCCTTACTTTGAGCTTACCTACGTCGTAATAGGAACTCCCAAATTTAAAGTTTGTAGACTTTCGTGATAAATGAATTAAGTTGTATTTTGCTTTCTAGTATTTTATGTAGATATTTTGAAATACTGAAAATATCTGACAATACTGAACGGTACTATCAATCAGGTCTATAAGGACAGGTAGAAAGAAGCTGAAATTAATGAATCTAAAAAAACAACGATACACTTCTTCGCCTCTTTTAAACTCAATTTGGAGATGTCGTTTTTTGCTTGCATAGCATTTTACTTATTACCTTTAAATTATGTTATACTAGCTTTTGCCCCCGGCTCCGCCCGCGTGTTATTCGGTTTAACAACATGCTTTTTTCCAAAATAAAAAGTAACCTACGTGTTAAGTTGGGGTATAAGCTATATCCATTCTACAGGGGTCGGCACTCGAAGTGTTACCAATTCAAAATGCTGTAATTTTGACAATTTTGTTTCTTTTTATTTATAAACTTTAGAAAAAAAACATTTAAAATTAAAAAGAGAAAGTTATTGATCGAGTCTGTCCGAGAAAGCTTCACACGCTGCACGAATGTGGTCTGCTGATATTTTGTTCCATTCTCGGCGAAGAGCAATACTGTCTCATATTTTTTTGCTGACACTTTGGCCTCTAGAATTGACCATATGGAAAAATCCATTGGGTTTAAGTCCGGTGAATATGGTGGCCATTGTTGCGAAGAAATGAAGCTCGGAACTTTTTCTTGCAAAAAAATTTGCGTTTCACGGGCTTTGTGGGATGGTGCCGAGTCTTGCTGAAACGTCCAATGGTTTCTACCGAATTTCTTACGTGCCCAAGGTAACAAAGCATCGTTTAAGATCTTTTCACGGTAGATTTGCTGGTTTATCTTTGCACCTTGCTCAATGAAAACGAGAGGTGAACGTCCCGTAGCAGTTACCGCGGCCCAAACCATCACTGATGCTGGTGCTTGCTTTCGCAGAGCAATTAGTTGGACTTAATTGTCGTTTGATTTACACTTTAACCATACGCGATCATTTTGTTTGTTCACATATTGCTGAACCGTAAAATTTTTTTCATCGGAAAATACCAAATTTTCAAGCTTGCTATCAACGTGCAAGTGCTTTAACTCCTTAGCTCTTTCTAGGCGAACTGCCTTTTGTGCAAGTGTCAAGTCTTGCACTTTTTGTATTTTGTAAGGCTTCAGTTGTAGTTTATTTTTTAATATGCGTCCTATGCTCCGGGCAGATACATTAAGACGCCAATTTAACTGCGCTTTGTCGTGGATTTCGTTCAATTGTAGCCTTTACCTTTCGAACCATTTCTGATGATGTTGCTGTTGTTGGATGTCCACCTCCATGGCGTTTCTTGATGCTAGCCGTATCATTGTAACGCGTGATGGTCCGATACACAAACATTTTATTCAGTTGTAAATGTCGTAGCGCATTTACAATGGCTGGTTGCGATTTTTCAGCCAAATACAAAGTAATGACACTGTGGCGTTTGAATTCCATCTGGATAACTTTTTTTTAGCAGCGACGAAAAACAATGAGCTTGTGTATGTTTAGGAACAATACAATAGACTTGCGACTGTGAAAAAATGGGCGCCATATTGTAAACAGTTTGGTTGCTATAGCAACTTAAAGTTGGTAACACTTCGAGTGCCTACCCCTGTAAATTTCATCCAAATCCGTCCAGCCGCTTCAGCATGAAAGAGTGACAAACATACATACACACACACACACACACACAAACTTTCGGATTTATAATTTTAGTGTGAAGTGTGATGAGATAATATAGCCTTGTCTTATTTTACCACAAACTATAAGTTACCGCGCTCATTAGACACCTGATGTATGAAAGAACAAAGCCTTGTCTTATTTCACCACAAAGATAGGTACCGCGCTAATTAGACACCTGAGTTTTCAATGATATTGATATATCCTACAGGAACCATGCATTTTTCCGGGATAAAAAGTAGCCTTTGTGTTAAGTTAGGGTATAAGCTATATCCATTTTAAATTTCATCCAAATCCGCTCAGCCGTTTTAGCGTGAAAGAGTAACAAACATACACACACCGACACACGCACAAACTTTCACATTTATAATATTAGTAGGATTGTTTACTTCGAGTAAGTATCTAAAGTCCCTTTCAATAGAATCCGGCAAAATGTAAACAAAGCAATTAAAACACGATTACTCCGTAATTACGTACATTTGAATATCAGTCCTGATCATATTCACATTTCAAGGAACCATACATTGTTCTTACAATCATTTCGACACCAAGTAACTTCTTTATGATATTCATTACAATACAAATACCCGGACGACGAAAAATTCAATAGTTTTGTCAAATTTCATATTGAATTTTTAATGATCAAAGTCTTATTTTTATTTGGAAAGTTTGGGTTTTTCATTGTTTTGAATTGATTTTAAAAAGATTTGAACATTTGAATCAATAGGTACAACATTATGATCATAGAAAACTGTCAAATAATTGCCAGATTCTATTGAAAGGGACTTTACTATCAATCATCAACTCAAGGACATTACAGCGAAAATCCAGTCAAAAGTTGAAGGAGTAGTTGGAAACATCGATCTATTTACTGCTACAAACTCTATGCATAATGCGTCCTGGTTTTACAAAGTTGCCTTGAAGTTTGGTGTTATGTTGTACTTGGAAGTTATGTCATATATCATCCCACCTATTATTTAAAACACACAAGCCAGTCAAAACATTTAACACGAAGGTAGATTACACGTGGGCAGATAAAGAAAGAGAATGGGGTTGGCAAGCGTCAATTTCTGTCTGTGTCTCTCACACGCACGATTGATAAATTGAAATAATTTTGCTCGTAAAAAAAACATTTAATCCTGTAATATAAATTGAGCTTTGTTCCTGACCACTTACCGATTCTTCAGTATGAACGAAATTCACATTATGTATGTAATAGATCTAACCCAGCTATCTCTGTAACGACTAAAGTTTGTTTTAATTTGAACTAACTTTTGCCCGCGGCATTGCTCGCGAGGAATTGTCTTTTAATTCCAAGAAGATAAAATCTACTATCGACAATTTTTGGCATCGGCATACACTTTGTAGGATATACCCCGAAGCCTGTCGTAGTACAAACCGCTTTACATAATGCCATCATTATTTGGTACTGAAGGAGTTGCGGGACATTGTATATAAATCGGCAATCTGCAGCGTACTCAATGTAGAAGGAATCTCTAAAGTATCCTAAAAAGTGTATGCCGATGCCAGGCAGACCTACGACTAATTACGATTTGATTAAACAGGCAAGTGCGTGCTCATTCCTGGCTTGGACTATATGGTGTGGACCGTCATTGGGACAATGTATTTTATCTCTGACATTTTGGCTCTACATTCATCTGGAGACTGAATACAGCGAACTTTATAATACTTCATCTGCACAACTTAAAGCGTCCTGGGACATTGGATTTTCAATAATGCGTATGCTTTGTCTTATATACCTTACCGCGTGCTTGTGTATAGTGGATTCATATGTAATGTTTCGGTACTACAACTCGATGTTCTGGATTTTCCATCTCACAGTGTTCGTTCTTATGCTGTCTTCTATACGAATTTATAAAAGTAAGCAGTTTATTAGGAGACTGTCTCGAGAATCTACCTAGATTTATACATTTAAAATATATTATATTACATAAAATGTATCATTTTACAATCATCTTGTAAGGTTTGTATTTATATTTTTGTGAATACAATTATTAATTAACAGATATCTTAATATTTTTTTGGGTGTGTGCAAATCGGAGCCATCATACCAAATTTCAGCTTTCTAGGACTTTTGGCAGTTGGGAATATATTTTTTAAATAATACTGAACCGGACCCCCTTAGAAGGTTTTGGAGGGTGAAAGTTACGGACTTCTTAATTTATTTATTGTTCACGTGCTAATCCTAGCCAGCTTACCGAAGTTTTGATGATCATCAGTGAGTGAGTGAGTGAGTGACGAAATCGACGTATTTTAGGTATTGATAAAATTCAAAGTAAGCTAGACAAATGAAACTTATTGTGTTCAATAAAACTGCTTACCAAATCTTATTTTGAGAATTTGGTATCTCTAGTATTATCCAGACCGAAGCTATGACGAAAAAAAAAAGAAAATATGACGAAACGCTTCGAGAAAAGGTACGTAGTGCCCCGCTCGTTTGGCTCGAAGAGCTTGTGAACCCAACCAACGAATACTGATGAGTTATAAACCAAAACGATCTAATTTGGCTTCCCCAGACTGAAATAGTGGCTCTTCACCCACATATTTTCGTTTTCCGTGGCGGCTACCGCATTAGTGCTGATTTACAGATAACATTTATCAAAAGTCATCCCTACCCACCTTTACGGCTTTGCTATGGGCACAAGCTTAAGCGGGAATGTGTAAAAGATTGTTAAAAGGGGCGGAAACTGCTTTTTGTACGGGTATCGAAGTAGCGCTGGGTAAAATGTTGAACCAATTTTCTTTGTTGATTAACGAGTTTGCTTTGCTGCAAACTGTTAACCTTTTTACTATTTATCGTCGCTAAAACAATACTGCCGTCATATGGAAGACAGTGGCATCTACAAATATATTGATGTTGTTTTGAGATATAGCAAAATGCAACTTTTTTATATTTCATACATAACTTTGCGATAACTTTTTGTACAGGTACCGAGGATTTGCTATTCTTGTATTACATCAAAAAATAATCATATTAATTTTATAGAGCTTTAAACTCTCGCGTTTTCTTTATTAATTTTAATTTTACATTAATTCATATTAATATTAATTTTAAAAAAATTTAAGGATTTATGATGAAAACATGTAGTAGCCATTAAGGTGGCATCTACGTAGATATTACGAATTCAATTAATTCTAAAGCTAATTTCACAGCATTTATTTCAATAAAACAAAACTACGAATTGAAAAATATATTGGTTTCTATATATATTGGTTTCCAAATTTTTTATGTTTGGCCAACCTACGCCACGTGACATGTGACTGACAATAGACCGTACAGACCATTAATCATAACTTGTCCCTTGCCATCATGTTGGCATCACTGCTTGTCAAGCTTTTGCTGTCATTATAGTTGTCAGTCAGATTTTCCAAAACTATTTGATAAAATTATGTATTATTATTGCCAAAGCCGTTGAACAATACTGCAAAAGAGATTGTGTTGGAGGTACGCCTTTTGTGAAAGAGAAAATGCAAACAATGCACCGTGATTCCTATTGATCAAGTTCGATCTCGTGTCAGTCTCATGACGGGTTAGTAAAATAGGGTTTTAGTACTGAGATACATGTAATAGATATTCATTCCCTTAGATCATACGTATTGTTTGCGAAATACAAATCAATAAATAATTGACAATTTTGATTTTTTCATTCTGTAGATTTTACTTTCATTATAGAGTAGTCTAATTAATGTATAAAAAAATGCAGTTATGAAAATATTAGAAATGTGAGGGTGAATGCTACGTGAGCCATTGGCAACATTATATGCAGTGCTACCATTTCCTAAGCCAGGGGGACTTCTTATAGTGAATGGTCTGTACATATTCCCGGCAGTAAATAATGCACATAGGCTATGTACACATAGGTTTTATAAAGCGTCGTCTCTGTCACCGGAGTATTAGTGCTTCTTTTGACGATCGATATCATTTTTTTATTACGATTCATGACAAAAGTAACAAAACATGGTATTTTTTTATTTAGAACCTAGAACAGTTTCCTTTGTTATAGCAAGAAGGTTCATTTTCAACCGGAATAGGCGTATATTTATACAAATTCTTGTACTTTTTATTCCACCAATATTTCACTAAGTACTATCGATCGAATCCATCCAATATTTTGAAATATAGGTTTATTGAGATCACAAATTTTAAATAGTTTATTCTTAATCAATATCGCGGCGTCGCTGACGTGTTTTTTTTTGTAGATTAAAGCGAAGGTTCTGGCAATTTCTTCCAGAACCCTTTTTAGTTTTTCAGGAAGAATTTTCAGAAAGTACCCAGAAAAGAAGAGCTTGTATGACCAGTTTGATGGATGTGAGAGAGGTGAAAGAAATGTCTCAGGATTCAGGATCGTAGTAGACGATAATCTGCAGTCTCTGCTTACCCCTCTGAGAGACAGGCGTGAACAAATATATACCTATATGTAGTACGAAACTACAGAACTCGCCTTAGCCCGTAGGTTCAATTCGCACTTGTCCGTATTTTCTGATCACAAATCTGAGTCAGCTTTTAATTCTCTGCACAGTCAAATCCTGAACATTATACTGTTGGTCAATTTTCGAATTGTTATAACTTCAGTATTGTTTTGTTAAGTGAGAAATGTAAAAGATAACTCTGTGAACATCGCCAAATAAATACAATTGTGATAATCATTGCAATTTAATGTTGTTAGTTAATCAATGACATAAAAATGTACATTTTTTAATGTCAGTTAACCATGTCAGTAAGATGATTGTCAGGTTTACGTCTTACATAATTTATGGGTTCTATCAATAATACCCACACTACCTAAAAATACGATTAATTAAACAACGTCATGAAATATTCTCCGTATTTTTGCCCCAGTGTAATTCTGAGCTATGCTGCGGAGGACAGTCACCTTCGCGATAAGGGCTTGAAAAGTTTATTGCTTTCTCACACGAAGTCGCTCCGCTTATAGACCCTAGCTAAGCCCTCACCGTCCATCCTGTATTCATGAATGATGCAATACCTTATGAAGCTGTGATATTTCAATGTCTCGGACATACGAAAAGGAAAAATCCTGGGAGTCTAAGTGAAAATAGATTTGTTTTCGTTTGTAACTATAGATAGCTAGGATATTTTCTTAAGGTAAATTTAAATGTTATTTTGTGAAACCTGAAATTGCTTGCATTGACCCAAAATATGCTGATGTTTTGTTAATTTTCATTGTAACAAATTTTCCTAGGTTAATTGCCGGGCTTTCAGAATGCGGGAAACTGCATAAAATATAGAGAAGTTTTCATGATATAGCTAAATTCATACTGGAGACTTGGTTAAGTGGTTAGGATCAAGGTTCAATGACCCTATCTGTGAAAAACACAAAATAAAATTTAGGCTTACTGTACTAATTGACTCGGAGTTGCTGAAAAAATCGTAATCGAAGGTTCTGACCACTTACTCTAAGTCTCCAGTATGAATTCGGCTATATAATTAGAAGTCCCCTTATGGAAGGTGAAATTTATTTATGCAGCCAAATTCATACTGGAATCTTGGTAAGCGATCAGTGTCACGCATCGATAACACTTTTTGCTAATATCGCAAAATAAAATGTTCTGACCTCCCATACTTGTATAGTAATTGACTCGGGGCTTGGCTCGCGTTTGCATGGAACACAAAAGAGGTCATCGAAACTTGATACTGAGCACTTACCGAGTCTTCGGTATGAATTTGGCTGTATAATAAAATATCACCGGCAAATCAACGTTTTTGTGAACAAATCGTATTTCATTATTGTTTTGCCCCATTTGTTACTATTTGCGACAACTGTATATCGATTTGATAAACAAAAATGTCAACCTTATTTTACTGCAAAACTTTCGTTTAGAATGTATCGATTTTATCTGTCGAATTTAAAGAATCGATGCTTACACTTGCACTACTAATCTTACTTACATGGAAACTTTGGACTAATTTATATTGCTTTGTATCATAAACCAGTACATACAAAAATAATTTTGACAACAAAGGGAAAAAAGAAAAATTGAAAAAATACATGTTTGCTAAGTTTCTTACCCTTCTTCTTAGCAATACTAATCGAATGGTGCGGATGGTTAGGCATTATTTTTATTTATGGTTTTTTAGTCCATTTTTCAACACATTTGTTCATTGCATTTTGTATATATAGATATATATTATATTTTTATTCCTATATTTCCCTTTTTTTGTGCAGGTGTATAACTTTACTACATTTTAGTAGCCCAACCTTAATATTTTTGTATGTATTTCCCGTATTTATTTATCAACTTATTTGTTCATTGCATTATGTATACATAGTATTTTTATTCCTACATTTCTCTATGTATTTCCCGTATTATTATATATTTTTTTATATTATAAAGATATATAATTGTTAAGACTAAGTTTGACTTGAAGAAAGTATACTTTATGTATCTATTTTACAAAATAAATATTTTGATTTTAATTTTTTCGTTTTGTCTAGGCAGTTAAATAGGTGTGAACCTTAGAATTGTAAAATTTTGGCTAACTTAATTATCATTATATTAATAAATGATTTATACTTATTGAACTAAAGTTTCGCAAACTATTCAGTTCTAATTTGTATTTCAGTCTACAGGATGAAAAGTTGAAGGACCCTTAAAATATTTTACCGTTTTTAACTTGGAATCCTAAGAATCGTAAGAACTAGCGAAAAGGAAGCTGTTTTTATTTTCTTTGTTTTCAAAGTTCGAATCACTAGCGAGTCAGTATTATTTACTTCATTTTGATTGGCTATTGCACACAAAAGCTTTTCCGAACTTTTATCCTTTTCTCTTTCATTTTATTTCCTCTATAGTTCCTTTATGCCTCGTTTTCTGCACGATCTTTGACAGTTCATTTATCACCATCGATCTAGCTATTTAGGTTCGTTAAGCGTCACAAATTTACGACTTCCGTTATTTACTGGTTGGCTAAACTGTAATTCCTTTCAATAAAGCCCATTTTTAAATGCACGAGCTGAATATTTTGTCTTTGTGTTACAACTGACATATGTACACATACGTAGAGTGACACAAAGCTCATTATTCTTCTTTTGTTTTCGTCATTTCTCTATTTCCTAATCACGGTGAGTTATGGTGAAATAAGAGTAATTAAATAGTTTTTGTGGTGATTTTACCTAAAGGATAAAATATGCTGTTAAATATTTTTGTATTTATTTATGAACAAACACGTGTTAACCATTATAATTTGATGTTAAAGTTCTATGTCATTTATATAATTGTATATCGTAAACTCATTTTATCGCTAAAACAACAGTGAATATATCGTAGTCCAGCTGTCGTAGCATGATAACGTGTGACTTCGTTTTAACGCGCATGTCTATCAGAATACGTGGTATAGAGATGTCACCATCCTATGGTTAAATGTGCCTCTTAATAGAACGGCTAGGTTATTCATTAAATGGCTGAATTATTGAAATAGTATTATAATGTATAAATTGTTGGTGTGACCAGGAGAGCATAATTTGGGTAAAAGTAAATTTTATCTGAGGATAATGATACAAGAAATAGTACAGCTGTTAAAACAAAGTAAAAATTCCGGTGCTAAGATACGGGTTAAAATCAATTACTTACACTAAAATTACTTTTCTTCAAGAAAAACGCCGAAAATATTATGACTATAACGATGAAAGTTCTGATGAAAATGTTGTTATTCTTATTATTTTAACTTACAAAATATAACTTAACTTGAGGGTTGAAGACACTGCTTGCAAAAAGTCTTGGTTTTGTTTTTTAACTTTATATCTTGCCCTTATCAACCGCCGCACACGCAAAGCCTGTTATTTTGACTGTTTTGCAACATTTTTACGGAGTTCAGATATATCTATAAATCGTTTCGAAAAACTGTTTTCTTTATCATATTTTTTGATATGTTACTATGGTTTTGAAATATGGTTTGTCATTTTTATTATGCCTCTATATAAATTACAATACTAAAAATGAGACAATGCTATTCGAGAGTTTTTCTTCAAACTCCATATTTATTTCTGTAGTTAGTTGAAATTTTACAACGATTTTTTAGTGATCTTGAACAAATAAATATTTCTATATTTCTATATATATATATTGTACTTTATTTTATAGAGTATGAAGTGGTACATATTGATTTTGCTTACAAATTTTATCATTTACAATAATTTACAGTGAGAATGCTGAACCCTATTTTTTCACGATTTGGGGACTCCAACCCTTAAATATACACGATTCTCTTACAAAATCCCGAAACATTGAATCAACTGTTGATGCCATTTTTTAAAATTTCAAAAATTTTATGACACGAGAGATTTTAATTTTGATTTATTTGTTTTCATTATTTGTATTTTTATCAAGTTTTTACGAATAAAAATATTTATATAAATTAAGCAAAGTGAATTAGAAATAAATAAAGACATATAACATCTCAATAAAACAAAATGTAAAATCGAAACAATAAAACTTTATTTAATCTCTATTTATTTAACGCTAGAGTTAATTTCTTATTTGTTTTGTTACGTTTCATCTCAACTAATGCTAAAGTTAATTTGAAATAATAATAATCAAAAAGGAAAAATTACGTTCGATTTTTCTGGGACAGTAACAAAACGGAAGAGAATCATAACAAAACAGAAATTATAAAGACCTTTGTATAAAGGATCTGAGAAAAGGGGTCTTGACAGAAGAGACGGAGCAAGACCAAGAACCATCAATAGAAACCATCCAATATTCAAAGAGAAAGACCTTTTCTAACGAAAATCATACTGCTTCAAAATAAAAACATAGCTCAAAAGATTTTTTCTTGCTAATGGCTAAATGAAAATAGTTGTAGTAAAAATAATAATACATTAATTAATTAACTGCTTACTTATTACGGCTGAAGCACTTAGTTTGAGGCATCACCGTTAAAAAACCAAAATTTGGCGTCATCAGCTGCAGTAATGTGAACGAGTCTTTACTTGTCTCTTTTGTTACGTTTTTCTCCGACCTATAGTTACGTAGCAAAAGAGACATAACAAAATCAGGGCCCTGAAATGAAAATTTCGAATTATTTTTTAATTCCTTACAGATTTAACTACAGACAGTACATGTTTTCCGTTATAGAAAAATCATTTTTCATTTTCAGTTATTACAAAAGAGATGAAATATAAATAAACCTAGTATATTTCGTAACTTAACGAGACAATTTTGTGCGATAAAAAGTGAGAGAATTCTTCCGATGCTCAGCGCGGCACTTTTTCTCAAAGCTGCCGCTCAGTGGACGTGACATATTCCTGAGTAGTGCTGTTCCAGCCTGAATTATTTCACATTTTTCGCCAAGATGTTTAAATAATGACCGTTACAAAAGTAGATATGTCTCAAAGATATGAAGTCGTAGGACAAGCTTTCAAATTTTTTTTTTTCTAAAATAATTCATTATTTAAATAAATCAATTAATATAAAATAAAACAAAAGATACTATTTTGTTTAACAATAAAAAAATTATAACTTCTATAGAAGGAATTTTTTTTAAAACGCAGTTAAAAGTTACGAATTTCGCCGATGGAACAGTATGAAACCGTCATTTTCAGTATTTTCAATAATCGATAAATCCATTAAATAATATATATGTATATTTAATGAGTTCAATGTAATTCCATGGCTAATAGCCTGGAAATAGAAAAAAGCCGGTCAAGTGCAAGTCAGACTTGCATATCTTGGGTTCCGTAATTCGACAGTTTTGGGAACAGTCAGGAAGAATGTTTTTAAAGTCTTATGAACTGTTTATGCTAACTAAAAAAAGAATTGATTGTACCACAAAAGAGAGACTCAAATATTTTTAAACCGTACTCGAAATAAAACTTGTGGATGAAAAATTAAATTTTTAGATTTTGTTTTCGTAAATTTCTCACACGCTATATTTTTCCTGTAATATTATACCCAAATCACAATGATTTTTTTCATAATTTTTGGTTCTTTAGTTGCGGAATTAAGGGGGTGACTGCATTTTTTCGTGTTTTTTCAAAGATTTCTCAAAATTGGTGACAGTAAATACAGTAAATGTATTTTTTTTATAATAAGCTCTTTAATATCTACAATTTGATACCCATATTGTATTTTTAGGATATCTTTTTATGTTTCTCTCCTTTGTATTGTAAATTAGGTATTTCAAACAAAACAATTTCAAATTTTTCATTTTTTAAATTGTATTATGTAGCAAGTGACTGCTACTTGTGTGGCAAATTTCAACGGTGCTAAAGTTATGAGGCTGTGATATACGGACGAACGGATGGACAACGGAGTCTCACCATAAAGGTTCCTTTTACCTTTTAGGTACTACGGAACCCTAAAAATGAATAGGACACCCAAAAAAGGCACTGGGTGCATTTTTTTGAAATGGCCCACTAATATCCATAACCGTCAAATTGCACGAATCACATCTGCCCATGGATTGATACGTGTAACTGGTGCATTGTCTAATTCAACAGCCGTCATTAATGTCAAAGTCTATGTGTATTATTCGTAAGAACTGCACGAATTTCGTCTACTTTATTAAACAATTTTATGAGTTTTTAAAATATACTAATCTTAATAACTATGTGACAGAGCCCACTCATTTCACGGATACAAGTGAAACCCTTATTGATCTTGTCTGTACTGACGCTGGTGTTCAAAGCGTAACTGTCGACTACATCCCCGATCTTAATAAGCACGCAATGGTCTATGTCAACTTTAAGATCAAGAAGGATAAACCTAAGCCAAAGATATTTACATTTAGGCCTCTTAAGAGTGTAAATCGTTATGATTTTGATCGTGATCTAGCTTTAATTGATTGGTGCAATTTTGATATAATTGAATCAATAGATTTAATGTGTGAAACTTTCAATGAGCTTTTGCTTGAACTTTTCGATCGTCATGCACCTGAGAAAAGAAAATCCGTAGGGAGCCAAGAACAGGTGCCATGGTTGACAAGTAACATACGTTTTATGATGAGGTTACGAAATGAGGCCCATAATGCTTACCGCAAGGATAAATCGGATCTAAAAAGGGAACAATACAAGAATTTGAAGCATTTAGTAAATACATCTTTGTTTAGTGAGAAGAGAGCTTATTTTGAACATCATATTAACAGCAACATCAATAGTCCCAAGACCCTATGGAAGAATCTTAAAAATACTGTTGCCATTAATTTTAAAGATAAAAATGATCTTCCAGGCAATTTTAATGACCCTGATGTTATTAACACACATTTTCTTAATGTTCCAGGAGAAAATTTAGTTACTATTTCTGATTTAACGTATTTTGAACTTCACAGATTCGGTCCCTCTTCTTTTAAATTAGCCACAGTAAATGAAACAGTAGTTGCAAGAATTATACTTAACATTAGGTCTAATGCCAAAGGTACAGATCGTATTAATATGGACATGATACTCATGACCCTGCCCACAACCCTTGGTGCAATAACTAGTATAATAAACAAATCTATTGCTACGAACACCTTTCCCAAGTTATGGAAGACTGCACTTGTAAAGCCTATTCCCAAAACGAACAATCCAAGTAATGTAAAGGACCTGCGTGCAATTAGTATCCTACCGTATTTATCAAAAATACTAGAAAAGGCCGTTTACATTCAAATGGTAGATTACTTGGAACGCAATGGTATACTGCCAGAGTTACAATCGGGTTTCCGAAAAGGCCGTAGCACAAACACGGCACTTTTGGACGTTATTGATAACATTCTTGCAGCTCGTGATGTTGGTCAGGGGACTGTCCTTGCATTACTGGACTTTTCCAGAGCATTTGACTGCATCAATGTAAATCTTATGCTCTCAAAGCTCACATTTTATGGTTTTGACATTGAGACTGTTCAATGGTTTAACAGTTATCTTGGTGACCGTCAACAGCAAGTGGTGTTGTCAAGAGAGGATGGTAGCAGTTTAAGGTCTCAAATGAGTACTGTAGATCGTGGTGTACCACAAGGTTCTATACTTGGGCCTCTGCTTTTTATTTTGTATAGTAGAGATATAATAGAAAACATTCAAAATTGCAAGTACCACTTATACGCAGACGACCTGCAGTTGTACATCTCCTGTAATCCCACAGAAGCTAATCTTGCTGCGATGAAGCTTAATGACGATCTTAACCGTATCTCTTTATGGTGTTCAAGGAATTCTTTAGTTCTTAATCCATCCAAGTCCAAGTATATGGTTCTAGGATCTAAACACCATATCGCGAGAATAACTTCTGCTAATCCTCCGGTTTGTACTATGAACCAACCGATGGAGTGTGTACGTGAGGCTAGGAATCTGGGGATTTTAATTGATGGTGAGCTACGCTTTGAAAGTCATGTGGCAGAGTTAACACGTAACTGCTTTTATCGACTAAAAGTCTTATACCGCATTCGTGACTTTCTTAGTGAAGAACTACGCATTAAGCTCTGTGAGTCTCTTGTTCTCTCTAAACTAAATTATTGTATAGCTGTTTACGGCCCTTGCCTCTACGCGAAGACCATGCGACTCATTCAGCGCGTGCAAAATGCGTGTGCTCGCTATTGCTTCCGTATCCCCTGGCGATCACACGTCACACCTTATATCAATGCCGCGAATATTTTAAGGGTAGAGGGTCGTCGTGAGCTGCATCTCGCTGCTTTACTGTTTGGTGTAGTAAAAACTGGTTCTCCCAAATATTTACATGACAAATTTACGTGGTCATCTACTGTTAGCAGATACAGCACCAGGATGAATCGTATATTGTTTCCAAAGCACAAAACCACTGCATTTAGGGGTAGTTTTAGGTACATGGCGTCAAAATGTTGGAATAACATTCCACCACCGCTACGTGACCTTAAGTGTAAGTATACTTTTAAAATTAAACTAAAAAAGTATCTCCTTGACTTACAAAAGTCTTCGCCTGCCTAAAACTAGACGCTTCATCGCCATTTTAATAATTTTTGACCAACGAGTTTCTGACATTTATTTAGAGCTTACCTATTAATTGAATTTATTTATTTACAAATATTAGCACCTACATTATGTACTCGTATATGTATATCATATTTATTCTGCCATTCGTAATTATTATTTTCAAAATGTGCAAGAATACTCGCGCTGTTTTGTTTGTTCGTGCGTTACCTACGCGGGCTCGGACTGAAAATCAGCGCTGTCGGTCTTACTCTGTAAGACTACAGCATATGCTGAGTTCTAGCCTTTTTGTCTGCTTCGACACATGATTTCATTTAGCTTTAGTCACATTGTTTTATTCTTTTATGTTATTTCCTTGTGTTTGACTTTATAATTTGTTTTTATAATTTATTGTGTTGTGGTAGATAAATAAATGGATATTCTATTCTATTCTATTCTATTCTACTTATGGACTAATATGACTGATGTGTTCTCTTATTTCACAGCTGTCATTTATGTCGAAGTCTGTGTGGATTCTTCGTAGGTATTTTTCCGGGAAAATTTTGGAAAATTTTATTTCAGTTTAAGAACTTGGTAATTGCCGAAGTTTTTTTCAGTCTTGACGATTGGCTCCGAAAGAATGTTATTAAGTATTTCAAAATAAAACTGGAACCCTTTTAGAACACCGCTTTTTTTTTCAAATGCACTTGATGTCTTACTCAAACAAAACTATGGCGGCGTATCGCGTCAAAATTATCCCGATTTGTTCTTAAATTCATTTTAACTCATCAGCTTTGGGCATATCGGAACGATTAACTCACGTCAACACCTCGACGCGCAAAACGAAACGCTCAACTCACACATGATTTCATGCTCGCTCTTGCGTTTCCATCGGCGCGACACGTACCAGTCACGCGCGATAAGCTTTACGCTATGGGTATCGTAGCTCGGAACCAACTTACAGATTAAAAACTGACCAGTCTAGAATCTTAACTGCGGAAACTACCTTACTTGTAGATCTTATTACATTCTCTCGTAAGGGTGAAAATCGAATTTTTAACTAAAGAGATCTCTCTTGTGAACAGTTTCTAAATTTCACTTATTTATGTGTGTCGTTTGTTAACGTAAAAGAGCTTTAGTACTGCTGTGTTCTTTTAGTTTAGCAGTTTTATAGTTTACTTTATGTATGATACATAGTTTAGTATTACTGTACTGCGATTTTTTATTCATTTTTATTAGTTTATTTGTTTAATTTTACATCTTTTTAACCTTTTAAAACCACTCAACTGATTTTACATGATAGCAACGGAATCTATCTAGGTATATGTGAAATACCCTAACTGCAGTCAGTCAGTACTGATCTAAACGCATAAAACAAACTGTTTGACCTAAGGAACATGAAGCTTGGACTACAGGTTTCTTGTATGAAGCAGGCAGATTGGATTTTAGGAAATTCCACGGGATTGAGAGGAACGGGATCCATGTAAGCAACGCTGCAGGGCGTCCGTTAGCTACATATCTATATAGTGTATCGTCTATATGTCTCGACACAACAATCACTTGAGAACCACTTGACAGATTTGGATGTGGATGTCAGTATTAGCTATAGAATTTTCTGAGTGTACGAGATCGAACGCACATAAGAAATATAAAGCTCGTACCTACAGGTTTAGTTGTACACTAACCGTTGCATTAAATCCACGCCGTTCATGTATCGCTTACCCATTAAACCTTAATACAGCCCGCTATATCAAACTTCACGTGATTTTAATTAACTTAATGACCAGCAAGCCACAGAAGGGTTAAGGCTGTGTATTTACTGCGCTACAACTTTTCTATTGCGCTACAACTAATAGGAGCTGAGCAGTTTCCATTTAATTTGCATATGATTTCGCTTATAACTTTAGAGGGATTTTTTAATGCAGGGCTAAACGGAAGAATCAGCATGCATGGCTAACTTGAAAATACTGCTCGTACAAGAGCAATTGATTTGAAAAGGAGTAAGTTATGTTTGATCCGTCCATACAACTCCATGGGCTTACACAAATATTAAATTAAATTAATCATTAAGGCCAGGTTATCCAGAGAAATCTGGCCTGCTCCAACACTTTCATTTTTCACATGTTTATCCTGCTCGTCGGGAGCGGGCCGCTCAGAAAACTCACGGTTTTGAGGAGTTTTTATTTATTCTTTTGGAATTAGAAGGATGGGTTTTTAATATGATGGTCTTTTTATATCACATTTTTCACGACGTTTATTTTAGTATAAGTTTTATTGTCCAAAACATAATATAGCTCAAATGAAATGATATTAAGATCGTAGTTTTGACCCCTTTACGATTTAATCGGATCTAGGAAAGTGTAAGCAATTGTGTATCGAACGGCCGAAATATTAAGATCAAACATTGAAATATGACATATATTTTATGCAAAATTTAAAAATTAATTTGTAAAGAGACAAAGTCGGGATAACCCCCCCTTAAGGGTCCAACACGCGAATGCAGCTGGTTTCTGACAGTTTTAAGCCGGATCAGTGCCGAAAAGTGCTAAGAAAGCTTAATTAATGTTGTACCTACTTAATAACATTTCGAAAACAAGTGGTTCTTCACACGGTAACAAGTTCAAAGGCAAAACATTCTTAATTTTAAATAAGATAATTATACAAAAGGGAGTCGAAGCGAGAGTAAAGCTAATTGGAAAACGAGGTTTACAAATTTCGGGAGAGACTCATACCAGCAAAAAGGTAGTTAGTATTCATAGAATAGCTTCCATACTTTACGCAACGAACGCTTTGAATTTTGATATGAATCCCGCAAAGTTAAACAGTATACGAGAGTGTTGGTACTTGTAATCATCCCTGCATTTGAATGCTCAGATCACAAATAACTTATGCTTATGAGGTAGGATGTTATGAGGTAGGATGTTATGAGGTAGGATATTATTGAGGTAGGATGTTATGAGGGTATCAAAAAATGCAGAATCTACGTGGGACGCACTATAAGTTTCCGGAATGAATATGAAAAAATACTATTAAAGGTACAAAATTAATTTATTGTTTTTCAAAATAATCTCCCTTGGCGTCTATGCACTTTTTCATTCGATCAAACCAGTTTTGAAAACTTTTGTGCCACTCCCCTGTGGTGACCTCTGAAACGTGTTTTTCATACTCCTCGACAGCCTCTTCTGGTGATGAAAATCGTTGACCGCGTAATTGGTTCTTAATTTTTGGGAACAGAAAAAAGTCACAAGGTGCCAGGTCGGGACTGTATGCAGGATAACTCATGAGTTCTACATTTTTCGTCTTCAAAAAGTCGTTTGTCTGTCTGGCCGTGTGAGAACTAGCATTGTCGTGGTGCAGGATGATACGGCGTTTACGGTTATTTTTACGGAGTTCGTCAATAACTTCCGGCAAATAAATGGTCATGTACCAGTCACTATTCACGGTACGACGATTATCTAAAGCAACAGTAGCCACGTGTCCAGTTTTATTAAAAAAAGAAGCAATCATCCGCTTAGATGCACTTTTCACGCGCGCCACTTTGGTTGGTTTCGGCTCATCTTGAAAGACCCATACGCTTGATTGCTGCTTTGTTTTGGGATCGTAGCAATAAATCCATGTTTCGTCACCTGTTACTATGTCCCACACCAAATTTGACGCACCTTCGTTGAATCTGGTAAGCATGGCACTGCACCAAGTGACGCGGTCCGTTTTTTGAGCCTCGGTCAAGTTGTGTGGGATCCACCGCGAGCACAGCTTTCTCACACCCAAATGTTTGTGTAGGATTGATTGTATTTGACTCATGCCTATTTCTAAGGATGCGCGAATTTCATGGTAGGTCACATGCCTGTCTGTTTCAATCATACGGCGCACAGCATCGATGTTTTTGTTGGTCACAACGGTGGACGGCCGACCATCGCGAGATTCGTCACTGAGATTGATACGACCACGCTTGAATTCTGCAAACCAGCTATAAACAGTCGTCTTGCATGGTGCTTCATTGCGAAAAGCTGTTTCAAGCCGAGCGATGCTCTGTTGAGCTGTCAAATTACACTTAAAATCGTAGAAAATCATACTTCGAAAATTTTCCCGAGTTAAGTCCATGTTGATGCAGACACACAATTTTTTAAATGGCGCCACAAGGTAAAAACAAAAGACAGTCAGATGAAACAAACTGCATTCTACAGCCAAAAAGTTCTTTTTTCAAATGTTGCAATAAATTTTTAAATATTGTTTATGTAAGTGGCCAGTTCCGGAAACTTTTAGTGTTACCTATGTATACAGGCTCAGAACTAGATTCGAGGGAAAATACTAATTCAAAAGCAAAAAAAGCTTCGCACAATTTATGAAAATAAGCGTTTTGAACATCTGTATCGTAAAATAATTTCTTAGTGGTTACCTTGATCGTATAATCATTTTTTATTCAGATAATTAAGATACGCCCTTAAATATTAACACAACATGTGAAAAGAGAAATTAGATAACTACCCACAAATAAAACAATCAAAATAACTCTTATTCTCTAACACTTTATAATAATAATATCATTTCAGATCTGTACTTCATTCCTTCTGCGAGGTTAACATACGGACGGACAGACGGACAGATAGCAGAGTGACTTTAATACACCTCTGTGTTGACCTTTGAGTACGGAACCCTAAAAAATAAAAATAAAGCACAAGTGCGGTAAAAATAACTTCGCCAACAGTTTTGATGCATACAAAATGGGTCTTTATGAGCACTTGCATCGGAAAGAATGTTATTAAGCTATCCGGCCAACAGTGTATGTATATTAGCTATATTGAACATTTTTAAACATCTGTCTTATTCATACTACTTAAAATTAGATGATATTATGTTTTATCCTTCAGAGACTTGTTGGATAAAACAAAGGATCGCAAGCAATTTAGCTTCCAAAACTCCAAACTTTATTTTAATGGCAGCTAATTATAATGATACTAGTAATATAGTAGCAATAAAGTCGTGTCTGTACATTTAATATTTTTGTCAAATCTTAAATGAAATGGTTTTGAAAACTGCGGCCAAAACTACAATATTTAGAATTATTTGCTGTGTGTCTGTCTTTTTGTCTGTCTGTCTGTTCCGTTTTAACTCAAGAACCACTCAACGGATTTGGGTGCGGTTTTCTTTATTTTCATCGCAGTGACCCTGGTCAACATATAGACTACTAACCTTTCACTCGCGGTTCTGCCCGTGTTTATTCAATGTCTGCCCCCTTTTTGGGCTTGGGCATAATATTATCAACACCCCTAAAATTTTTATATTTAAATGTATAAAATGTAAATAATAATGGCATTTATTTTACTCAAGTTAATTTCTCACTTTAGGTTTAATTTTGTACGCCTAATGGCAGAACATAATGGCACATGTAAATATTTGTTATAATATAACTTTTTTTCGAATTATGGTATAATAGCGAAAAACATCGCTTGGATACTAAAACGTGAACATGGAGATATAAACAATATGCATATAATTTTAAATTTACACGGTCATTATATAAATATAAATGCGCCAAATGTTTTTTAGGGCTCCGTACCTCAGTAGGAAAAAACGGATAATTACTTTGTTGTCCGTCTGTCTATCAAGACCCTTTATCTCGGGAACGCGTGGAGGTATCGAGTTGAAAACCATATACTCAAATCTACATTTTCTTGAAGCTGTAAAAATATCAAACTTCTAAATTAACGTGAAAAAAAGAACGTGCATTTCGACACTCTCAAGGGAATCAAAATTCATAGGGTATTTCCCGTTGACCTAGAACTATAAAACTTGGCAAGTAATACCGTTTTATACCACAAGTATAGGGATAAATCTGAAAACTATACATTTGTAATTAAATCATAAAAAATATAGTCTTTAACGGAACCCTCGGTGGGCGAGTCTGACTCGCACTTGTTCGGTTTTTTTTTTTCACCCTACTGTTACCAAAAAAATGTTTTTTTCAATGAAACAATAGTAAACAAATGATCTACATAGCCTAAATTGTTATATTTTAAGTAGGTCGGGACAGGTTCATGTTCATTGAATTTAACTATGGAATTTTCAGCAAAGCCATTGTCTTATTTTTATAATTTTAGCTTGCAATACTGCTTTGAAAGCAACACAAAAGAGGGTATTGAGTTTCTACTTAGCAAAGAAAAACAAAGACATACCAAGAGAAACATGTCGACATAAACATTTTAATAAATGCGTTTTAGACGTTACTTATAAACAATCAAATTAAAAATCCACCCATAATTAAAACTATATTTTCGCAAAGATGCCGTTACTTTTAATTTAATGTGAACTGCATGCGCTTCTCTCTTTCTGTGCGGAAATGTATAGTCGACATTTATTTATGCAGCCAAATTCATACTTGAGGCCTGGTAAGTGATCTGTATCACGAATCGATATCACTTTTCGCTGATTTCGCAAAACAAATTGTTGACCTTCCATAATAACTGACGTAATTGACTCGGGGCTGCGCTTACGTTTGTAAGGAATACGAAAATAATAATTTACGAATTTCACAAAAAGATGTTTTTAAGCCTTGATACTGTGTACTTACCGAGCCTTCAATATGAATTTGGCTGTATAAATAAATATCTCCTTATATGTCATCAGCCATAGTACTCGTACATCCTGAAAACCAGCGCTGTTTGTAATTTTTTACATTTAACAGACAGCATTTTACATGAATTTACGATTCATCTGTTTTCTTTATAGGTTAGTATAAATATACATGACTTAGGGTACCGTATCCCAAAAAAAAAAACGGAACTCTTATTCAACCACTTCGTTTTCCGTCTGAATGTCTGTCCGCCTATGTGTCTGTTTTCCTATCCGTCTGTCTGTATGTTTGTTCCGTTTTACTCCGAGAACCACTCAACGGATTTGGATGCGGTTTGTTTTTATTATCGTAGTGACCCTGGTTTGTTCACCAGGTTCATTGGCTTTAATGGGTGTTAATAAAATGACGCCCATGCTGAAAGCGGGGTAGAGATTGAATAAACGCGGGCGGAGCCGCGGGCAAAGGCTAGTCTTTAAATATGAGTTGTTTTTTACCCACGGTTTGTTCCGTGACTGCCGAAATCGGTAATCACTATGAGGATCGTCTTCCAGGCTCTTACGGTCATGTTTAAATTGCTTGGACCAAAACCTTATGACGAAATCAGAAGGGAGGAAATGAATCACCAAACACATTGAACATGCGTTGTTTGATCTGTGTTGGGAAATTAAGATAGATATATAAATAATTTCCCTCTTTAGTATTTTATTTATTGATGGCACGTTGCTTGATTTTAAATATTTGACTTTTTTCTTCTAGCTTTTTAAATTCAATTACTTACCAAAGAAAAAGGGAAATTTGACTAGCGGTAATTAAAAAATTATTATCTTACCCTGTAATAGCTACTAATCATGAACTTTTATATTTTAATATTGTAAACAGTTTATTATTGTACTAGCTTTTGCCCGCTGTTTCACCCGCGTTGAATTAGTTTTTGTGTACTCCTATAAAATCAGTCAATATTATTCGGACTGTTACCTACAGTAAACACAGCTTGTGAAATGTGTGTGTTATGCGCCTCTGTTTTCCATTTTGTGTGTCTCTTTTATAGTTTTCCATGGGAACAAAGGAAAAAAGTAGTTTTTGTCCTATTCAAAGTCTAGAACTACATTTATGCAAAATTTCAGCCTAATCGGTTTCGTAAGCATGGCGTGAAAGGGTGACCCATCACTTTTCTATTGAAATTTGAAAGCTCATTTTCATCCCATGGGAACTGATTTATGGGATAAAAAGTAGCCTATGTCCTATTCCAGGTCTAAAACTACATTCTTGTAAAATTTCAGCCCAATCAGTTGAGTAGTTACGGCGTGAAAGCGTTACAAACATCCATCCATCAATCCATCCAAACTTTCGCATTTATAATATTAGTGGGATGTAACTGACGCCGACCACATCAAGTGGTCGAAACATATGTTATGTATTTTACAAAACTTACCATCGTAATGTGATTTTTTATACAGGCTGTAAATAGAGTGCGAGCATTAAATAAAACCAGATACTCTACGGACCATACTGAACAACTATTCTAAAAAAAAAACCCGCGCAAATCTTCATATAAAAAGATATTCAACTGCAACTCAAAGACTTTATCTCGTAGGAAGAAGGTCTTTTTTACAACGCTGCACCGGAACAGCTGTTTCACGGACGTTGCTCTCCCGATACTCACCCGTATGTCGGTGCGTTAAGGTTCACGCGTTTTTGTTTGGAACTCAATTATTTCCCAAACTAAGAGTGGACGCAGGTATGATTCTTGGGAAAAGTGGTTCAGTAGGGTCAGTAGAATTTGTGGTTACATTTAATGGTAGCAGTCTATTTACACCCGGTATATATATATATATAAATACTAATAATATAAATACAAATACAACAAATACAAAATAAAGACAAGAAGTCTACTTATACTACTTATACTTTTATGTAGGTAATTAAAAAATATATACACAGTCTAAAATACGCATAAGTGGCCAGTCTAATTGACAGTCTAAGCTATATGAAAGAGATTACATATCAACGGCCCTACGTAGGAAACTGCCACGTTTTAAAGAGCTTGTACAGATTGTTTCATGTTACAACTGTTCTAGTATTATTTAGGGCCTGTCCGCACTGCCAATTTTCACCGCGCGATATTTACTTTTGCGAATTATTTCCGTGTATTATTATATTTTATTTTATATCGCTAGTGCGAATACTCGTATAAGATTCAATGTGTTACAGAATTGCGAGAAAAAATCCGCGCGGTGAAAATTCGCAGTGCGGGCAGGCCCTTAAACTTCATTGTGATGAAAATTCTACCAACAGACTTTTCAATAATGCCTGCTAAGAAATTTTTAAACGAATCGCACAATTAAAATTCTGATTTAACAGGTATCATAATTATGTGTTTTGCAAAAACCGGAATAGCTTTTACCTAATATTACTAAGTTGGCTTAGCAATTCCTCAAATCCTTTAGATCATACGTACATTTAGAACGTACTTATTCAATAAAAAAACTTATTTCACGCCCTGTCTAATGTAAAACAATGTCTTACCTAAGGAAATTTGCTTAGACTTATTGGATTTTGTGAAAGTAAACACTGTTATTTCTTTTTAGAACATCCCATCAGTCATTTTATGAAAGTCCTGAACTAAAGAAAGTTTTAGTAGAGAAATTTCCCTTTCAGTCATAAAAGTCATAATATTATTTTGCAATATTACCGAATTTCTAAAAATATTTTTCCTCCCGGCGGCTTTATATTACAGACGAAATCTATATCTATACGTGAAGTAAAATAGTCAGTACTGCACGGTTCTTTTTGGGACAGCGAGGGAAGAAAATGGATCTATATGTTTATTCCTTATAGCCCCTTGAAATTGGAAAAAACATGCAATAAAATCTGCCTGTCATATTAAATCTAGTAGCGGATTTGAATGGGATTTGACCCATGCATATCTCAATATTAAATTAAGAAACATTGCATATTCTAGTATCAGAACGAGAAATACTAAATATAATACTAAAGTATATTATATCCATTTAATCAATGAACTAATTACGAGTATATTATAATTATATGTAGTATTTATGAAATATTTCATTAAATTTTCCCATCCTATGAGCTAAACATATAACATATTATACTATGTTAGATAATATTGATTAATCAATTTAAACGGTTACAAGCTTTCTTTCGTTTTGTTTTGTATCCATGTTAGATTTAATTATAAAAAGCTTGGTTTAACCCATTGTTAAAACAAGGTTAAAACAGTTAATAGCTACTCTTAGCCTACGACCTGTTTATTTCATTTACAAACAATCAGAATGTGTTAGTCTCCATGTTACAGGTTTGTCACCTACTTTGGAGTCTACTGTTAATTTAGTAGCTAAATCATTGCCAATGTAAATACTTAACTGTAATTTTTGGCTTAATAAATTACTTTTTACTTTTTTTTACTTTTTTTACTTTACAGAACGAGAAATATCTAAAAACAAAGCTTATGGTAATATTATCAAAATAAACTCTTGTGGTCATGGGTTAAGTTATCGCTTGGTGCTTCCAACTTCACGACTTCACGCTTTCAGCGATAATACCCAACATATCACAATAAAGGTATATAACAAGCTGTCAAATAATATTGAAGATATAAATAGTGACAGTGTGTATGGATATAAATCAAATTAAAATGTTTTTGTCTGAAAAAGGTTATTACTCCGTGGATGAATATTTAAATGATAAAAATTTACTATTTAATTAATTGTTTAATTTCTCTTAACTTATTTTTTATGATCTGTTTTATTATTCCAATTTAATTTATATGTCATTAGCATTAGTACTGGCATAATTGAGAATATATTTAAGTATAAGTATGATTATATAATTATGTAATTTAATGTCATGCATGTCCCATATTTTACAATACCGACAAGGTCGAATATGTATGTGTCTGCTATTTTTTAAAACCACTAATACTCATATTAAGCAATAAAGATTTTATGAATAGTTATGTATATATCCATCCATTAATGAAAAAGTTACAAGTACTCAAAACGTTTACAATGTCTATTTCGGGACAAAGTTATGAAACCGGTTTCAAAAATACCTATAAATGTTTGCACTGAATTTTGTTAATTCAATATTTGGAAAGCGACAACGTAAGCGACCGGCGCAGTCGACCGGATAATACGTTTAGCAAATTTACGACGTAAAATAAATACGTTAATACATTTTGTAAAATTACATTTTCGTAAAACCTTAAGTTTTTGGCTAAGCAGCTAAATATGTCTGGTTAAATTTCTTGTGTGCCTAGTGGGATGACTTCTGTATGATTGATTATTTTTGAAATCAGTCACTGCGTGCTTACTTGTAGATTAAACTTTGATACGATGCAATTTCTATATTTTTTCTTTAGTAAACATTACCGGAATAGTACGATTTTGTGCAACGCAAGTATGTATCTATGGTGAGGTTTTTTTTTATAAATAAATATAAACATGTATTTTATATAAATAAATATATTTCGTAGAGGTTTTTAAAACATAAAAAAGAGTACAAAATATATTTATATGTAGTTCATTTCGTATATGTTTCATAAATAAATATGATATAATGACAAATACTCTTTCTTATAAGATGAAATGTAAATAATAGGTTAAGGAAAAAGTTTCTTCGCATTTTATATGAAAATTCAAAACATTTTATAATAAAGTTTATTTACATTTAACTAAACTATGTAGGTGCCATTTTGTTCGATAACTTTCTGCTATCTTGTAGGTAGGGATATGATTCCATTGCTATAGAAATTCTGGGGCTTCTGATAAAAAAACGGCGATAAGTGGTTTTGGCAGTCCTCTCGTGATGTTAACCTGACACTGCCTAAATAATTCTGAAGAGACCGAAACAAGTAGAAATCTGAAGGTCCAAGATCAGGACTATACGGCGGATGCATTTATATGTCCCAGCCAAACTCTCTTAATTTTTGCTAAGTGGCTAAAGATGTGTGAGGTCTAGCGTTATCATGATGAAAAACCACATCCCTTCTGTTAACAAATTCCGGCCGCTTTCTCTCAACTTCTTGCTTTAATCTCATCAGTTGTTCGCAGTAGAGTTCAGAATCGATGGTCCTGCCTGGCGGTAACAGCTCATAATAAATAATGCCTTTCCAATCCCACCATACACACAGCATTACCTTGTTGCGAGATAACCCGGGTTTCGCCAGAGTCTGTGAAGCCTGACCAGCCTTTGACCACGACCTTTTTCGCACGTTATTGTCTTACGTGATCCACTTTTCATCACCAGTTATCAGTTTTTCCAAAAATGGTTCGGTTTTATTAGGTCGTATTAAAGAATCACAAATGTGTACACGGTTCATTAAGTTTCTTTCAGTGAGCTCATGAGGCACCCAAATATCAAGCTTTTTTGTGTACCCAACTTTTTTCAAATGCGCAAAAACTGGTTTGTTTTCAATCTCCAGTTCTTCAGCTACATTGTAACTGCTGATATGCCGATCTTGCTCCACTTTTTCAAAAATGGCATCCATTTTATCCGTAACAGGGCGCCTAGATCGAAGTGCATCTTTAACATCAAAATTTGCGGATTGAAAACGCTTAAGCCAAATTTGTGCTACTCTCACAGACACTGCACTAGGTTCATAAACATCACAAATTTTTTTCGCGGCTTGCGTTGCATTTTTGCCTTTTTTGTAGTAAAATTTTAAAATTTATCGAATTTCTTCATTAGATTCACTCATCTTAACAGTAAGAAAAACAAATGAAAATAACACATTTTACATAATAAGAATTTGGAATTATCTTTTTTCAAATTTAAACTTTTTAATAATACCAAAACCAGCCAGATACAATTGGTATAGCCAAAGAGATTTTATTATAAGTTCATACATACTATTTGCGAAAAGAGTTTTTCCCCAACCTATTATTTTTTACTAACAATAAATACCAAAATTGAATCACAATATTAGTTGAGAAAGATAATAGCATCGCCTCCCCTCAAATGGATGCGATATGAAAATGTTCTCAGCGATAATAGCAGAAGTAAATAAACACACTATTTAGTTGTTAGTATTCCTAAGTAATAATTGCGTCGTGATATGAGTAATAAATAATTTAATACGAGCGTAAGAGAAGGACTTGGTGCTCTTTGCTACTTGTGAAAATTGTTTTTCAACACACTTGCTTATAAAGTGGCCATTATTGCAGCGTTCTCAGGGTCATAATGCAGCATATTAAACACACGTGCTTTTAACTTTACATTATCACACTAGGGTTTTTACTTTACATTTTTTTTTATATCTTAGCAAAGAGTTTTGATGTCTTGAGAAATAGTAAAGTTTTTGCAAATAAATAAACTGTCTCAGTTAAAATATAATAAATAATCATTTAATTTTAACAAATTATTTATTTTTATCAACTTTTTTATAATTAAAAAAAATGCTCAGTTTGTTAATATTTAATATCTGGCTGTTTGGCAATATTTGGCTGTTTGGCGGATGCGTCAGTGCCTCTATTTCCATCTCCGCGCGCATAAATAAAATCTGCGCCGCCATTTTTCAAAGAAAATTGTCAATTCATAGCTGTGTTTTCGATTAGGTGGAAAAAAAATCAGTGAAATTTTATTATTTTTCCTTGCAAGTGTGTTGAAAAACGTTTTATGAAACGCGTGAGTATTAGACATTAAACTCTCGGCTCCATTACTGCAATCCCACCTCGACCGACTGTAATGTCCAACGCAGCTCAATACTATCATAACATATAATTATAACTATATAATTTAAAATATTCATGGTTGTGATTGTCGGCAATTGGTGGATTTAAATAAGACACTTGTATGTATAGGTACTTGTGCACAAAAATATTATTTATATTATTCAATACATCCAACCGGTTTCACTTTTAAGCATTTTAAAGAGATTTTTAAGTAAAAATTACCACCACACAATATGGGTACGGAACCCTAAACACATTATGGTACATAACAACAACATAGATACCTTAGCAACATTAAGGCTACATAAATCAAAGCGTCTGACAAATAATTCAGCATTTTTTTAGTATGGAAACCAAATTTTTATTATATACTATAGTGAGTGAATCAGGATTTCTCTAAATAGGTACATTATGATTATTTTATTTTTGAGTATGTACAACAATTTGACCACATTTAAAACTTGTATTTTTTTGTTTTTAAGATAAAGCTGAAAATGGGTTTGAATTTTATTTCATTTTTATTATTGGCCGTGAAAGAGGCCATAGTAGCACGTATTATGTGAAAATTTAAACTTTCTACCTATTAGGGATGAAGCTATAGAGCCCTTTGACAGACGGATAGAGAGACAGGGAAGGCTTAGTAGTAGGGTCCCGTTTGGCACGCTTGCCTTAAACAAGGAAAATTTGAAGCTACTCAATCTAGCTAAAGGATGATAGTTGAACCATCTGATGGTATTAAACCGTTTTATTTTCTATTGAAGCACCAACTACTTTGTCCATAAACCGGATTCATCCGGTAACTTATACACAGTTAAAAACATCTCTTTAACTTGGCAAATATAAAATTAAGTAACTAAACTAATTGAAAATTTAAAGCTTTATAAAGAATCAAATATAATATTTTGTTATATCCTTCATACATATGCGAAGACAATACATCATATGAACGAGAAAAATTATGAGCCCTACAGCGTGGTTCCAGACGCTCCTCTTAATCCGAGGCTTTACGGCATACAGTCCAAGCCAGGTAACTGTTCACTGTATTTTGAACAAATAATACACCAAAACAAAAGGGATTAAGGCTCAAAATCCCATCAAGATACTGAACAAATGTTTTCGAGGCAGATTGTTGCGAGGAAATTTTGGCATGAAATTGTGCCATAACTTGGAGTTGTTTTAGCATTAACATGCTTTTCGGAGTCGTGAAAGACTATTAAGTATTATAATAAATGGCGTGATGTGGGATTACTTTGTACGTACTCGCGTGTTTATGGAGTAACGTTCACATAAAGTGACATAATTTACCGGTAAACCCGAGAAGCTTTACCATAATTCAAAGAATTTACCATTTTACCATAATTGTAATAACATGACTGATTTCAATTTTAAAATATTTTTTATCACGTTTCGAATGTGACTTACCTCTGACATCCCTTCGGGGATTCATGTTGTAACGATATCGTATGATCAATAGAAAGGTTTTTATAGCACACCGTGCGTAAAATTACCGCTTTACGCACGCTGCGCTTGCGTAAAGTCGGCATTTTCCGCACTTGTGCTATAAAATATTATACGATACTCGTGCGAGAAACTTTTTCTCGACTCGTGTGATTGCAGCACTCACCTTCGGCTCGTGCCGCAAACTCACACTCGTCAGAAAACGTTTCATCGCTCTCGTATCGTAATGTACTATTATTTTTAACTGAACCCTTAGATCCTTAAATCTTGCTTTGAAGCTAATTGATTACTTCTAAATATCACAATATCTATACCAAGTTTGACTAAGAAATTATGAATAACTAGCCCTTCGCCTGCGGCTCCGCCCACGTTTATTCAATCTCTGCCCCGTTTTCGGCTTGGGCGTTATTTAACCAACAACCCCTATAGCCTATATCGCCAATCATGTTTGGGCACTCTCTAATCTACCCCCTATCTTCAAAATTCTGAATAAAATTCAAAACACTAAATATTTTAAACTTTACAGTAGCTTTTTCATTTTCATGTTTTTAATTTTATTTTATTTAATATTAAAATTTATTCAATTATTAGGTTATCCAGTACATAAGAAGAAATTGTATTTATATGGTTATGAAAAATAAAGGCTATTTTTATTAATTTATTTATAAATATTTTGACTTAGACTTGGTGCGGATCTAGATCCCCTACATCGCGTTAGTAAAAATATTGTGCGTTTTCAATTTTTTTTCAGAATTCTGAAGTTAAGGGTAGATAGAGAATTATCAAAATTGAGATTAGTGATGCTTGAACTTAAGCAACGATATGTCGACGGGTTCACTACGATAATAATTAAGAAAACCGCATACAAATCTGTTGAGCGGTTCTCGAGTTAAAATGGAACATACTCGTACATATCTACAGACAGTTAAAAATTCTAATCACATTTCAGTGTACAGTTACGACCTATTTACTATTTTATTATTAGTTATAGATTTGGCGTTTGGCTGAATGCACTGCATGGGGGTATAATTACTCGGTTATTATAAATTTTCCAAACTTTAATAGTAGATTGTTATCCAAGGGAGGTAAGATTGCACCTGAGATATTTAGAGGCTTGTACACAGGGTAAACAAAATATTATTCTATTTAGTCCGTCATTTAGATTATCAAAAAATATTGGACACATATTTTTTCTTTTGTCAATCATACAAAAAATGACAGAGATAAAGCGCGTCAAAGTTTGGGAGTGGGGGAAAATACCGTCACTTCTAAGTAAAATTGTACCTAGATATGACGTCACGCGGAACTTCAGCGGTCTATATCTTTATCATTGTTTGTTTAATTGAAAAAATAAAAAATACGTGTCCAATATTTTTTGATAATCTAACTGACGGACTAATAATTTTTTTTAGTCATTATGCCTATTTCTGTAATTAACAAAGAAGTAGGTACAGGTGCGTGTATTAATTTTGTATTTTTTTTTATTTTCTCGCATTAGTGAAAATAAAAAAAAATGTACAGTATAACATATAGGTGATAACATGATGATTAACTGCACTTGTACTTAATCGTTTGTTTCACATTAATTATATTTATCCCATCCGGTTTTGGTTTTACACTATTATCAAGGGTCTATTAAATAACTAATAATACATTTTTGCAGTATATAAAAATTAATTCGACGTACAATCAATGAAATATGTTGTTAATCAATAATGAAATTATGTTTGCAAAAACGTTTTCAACGAGATAATTTTACTGCCGCCATTTTATTTTCATGTGACTTTTTCTTTTTTTTTGTGCAATCGCGTCTTACTGGCCAGTGAGATTGTTTAAAAAAAAAACTAACTTAGTTGCTGTTTATGTCATAAACGTCTTTTTAAGATTTTATTTTGAATATTTGCATATATATATTATATACGCAAGTCACATTTTTCCATAATAATATTAAAATGCAGAATAACAAAATAAAAGGAAATAGGCAGAACAGATATTTTCCATTATCATTTGGCAAGACGAGTGATTGAATACACAGTTAGTGACTGTAAGGGACAGTCGTTTGATTTTCAAATTTACTTACCTCCCTAGGTAGGTAAATCGAACTTACCTATCGTATTTCGAGTTATATATGACTTAATTTTAGAGCATTAGTGATGAAAAATATGTTGTGATAAGTAGCACCTTCCAATGTGTTTAATTTGAAAACAAAGTAAGAAGGTAGGTAACTTGCTTTAAAGTACGGGAAATCTTCGAAGATTTGAAAAATAATTTTGTAAATCCATGCGGTTTTTCTACCATAGAGTTAGGTTAAGCCTCGTCTTTGGTTCCTGTATTTATTACGAGTATATATAAGGTCCTACAATAATAAGTGAAAATAATTCTAGGGTAGATCATGTATCGTTAACTGATCAAATTCCAGGTGAAGAAAACAATTTTTACTTCAATAATTTTTTCACTTCCCAGTACAAAGTGGTGCAATCAGCTGACTAAATTTCTATGGAAAGGCAAAAAAAAGTACGCGCAAAAAAAATCTTTTTCGATAGTATGTTCTCTATTAGGGATACTCTATCATCTGTTAATTTTTTTTCACTTTGAATTGTAGGACCTTATAGATTGTAGATAAGTATGTACTGTCTGACAAGATACTTTTTTGCCACATATGTTTAGATAGCAATCGAAAAACCCAAAAAATATATTTGGAATTAACATGAAAATTATACTCTTGATCACGCATGACATAAAACAAAAATAAAATTGTATCTGAAATAAAAGATGGTATAAAAATATATAATGTACTAATAACAAAAACATAAGCACAATCTAACAATAAAAAAATTACCTATTAGTTTTATTGAATGTATTATTTTACATAATAGTAAATTACATTACAAGTTAGGTAAGGAGGCTTACTTACGAGGACGATTTGAAACTCGAGCATAGCATGGCTTTAGATTTGTGTTTTTGAGTTTTGTACTGCGGACGAACAGACACCAAAGTTTTCAAGAGTTTCAATTTTCGACCGAACCCTTTTAATGTAAGAGGATAGGTTCCGAAAAACCATAATTTATTCTTCCTTGTTTGAAGAATCTAGCAATAATAGATATTTGATAAAAATTTGGACTTCTGTCAAGAATATAATGCACACTCTTATCGAAACCGAATCTTCAGACGTCATTCCAACATTGAGTCATAAAAAATCAAAGGTGACTCCAAAAAAAGTTTTCATGTCGAGTTTTAACATTATTTGAGCAAAATCATATTACATTATTTATTAATTAAACTCTCTATAAACTTTATTAAACTCTTATCCGAACAGATATTTGATTCAAGCTTTAGTTTTTTTTTAAATAATAAAATTCGTCATAAAAGTTGTCATTTTGATAATTTTTCAGAATTCGTCCCTCTCGCACTGCGGGTTTTTCTGCATGGAGTAACAGCGATCAATGCAATCGGAGCCTATTCTCTTAAAAGTACAAGCTTTACTACAATGGAGCTTCGACGTGTCATCCAAAATCTGAAATCGGCAAGGAATAAATCTGACTACTCAACCAGGACATTGACACAAAAATCCCTTAATCCCGAGTTTAGTCAAGGGACCAGTTTGTAGGAATAGGTTTGAAACGAGGCCAACTGAGCGCCTGATTCTGTAATGGAAGAATGAATAAATCTTCCTTATACGTACGTGTCGTTTTAGATAGATATGGGTATAAATTAAGAGCTTAGTTTACATCACAACCAATAATAAGTCACAATAATTAGTTTTCATGTTGTAGGTGGTAGAACTGATCTCGAGCACGACTGTGCACCATTTTACGAAGTCATTCGGGGAAGAGTCAGAGGACAGCTCTCAAACGGGCATAACCAGGTGGCCTACAATGTCTGGGCTGGGACTGATTGAAGGGGGTAGTCATAGCCAAATGCCTTTTGCTTAGCCTTTTATTATAAATTTATTACAAAACATTTCCTTCCGTGTGCCTCGTAGACGTGAACGTATATGCTGTAAAAAATCTTTATTCTCTATAGCTAAGAGTAATGCTTGTTATGTAAGCAATAGTTTCATTAGACGTGCATGTAAATATTATAATGATAGGCTTGTTGATGTTGATCTCTTTAGTACATCCTTAACAAAGTACAAAAAAGCAGTAGCTGATAAAATTTCTTCTAAGGGTTAGAGTTTCTACTATTTAATTGTTAAATTTTTTCATGTTTTGTTTTTCTTTACTTTTGTTTGTGGTAATAAGTTAACTTATTGATAATTGTAACCTTAATTCAATATAGGTCTATAAATGATGTAATATTTAGGTCAATGTGTAAACCTTCTAAATTTTTCTTTTGTGTGACTGTTTGTCTCCGAACATTTAAAAATAAAATAAATTATACAAATCGGTGAAGGGCAGCGTGTGGGCATTTGCAAGAGGAAGAGTAAGTGGACGAGGTTCCCATCACACTCGCATACGCTGGGTAGACGATTTGGTGAGCGTAGTGCCAACATCCTCGCACCGGAAATGCCCGTCACCAGTGTGTTTTGTTTCTGGCCGAGCCATTAAGGATACTGGCTTTAATCGGTCCCAGGGATGGTAAGCTACTTGTTTGTGCCTGTTTGAGTTTTGTCTTCTTAATCTTCTTACGCTTCTATTAATTATTGTGTTGTAAAAGAGTCTTCATCCGTGAAATGCATTTGATATCTGAACTGCGATTTATTGTTTTAGCGATAATGAAAATTAAGAGAGTTTACGGAGCTTGACTTCAAGATTCAATCTCTTTACAGCATAAATTGACAGAATAAGGATACTAGTTGAAAATTCGCGATCGTTCGATAAAGCGCTCGAGTTGGCGCTGAGTTTGTAAAATAAGATAGTAACTCCAAAATGCATTCTAAATTTAAATATTTTGACGGCAATCTGTATCGCAAAAGATTATTTTTATGGATATAAATCTAGATGAATGGAAGTTAGGACAAAGATAATATTATATTTTGCTAAATCCATCGTAAAACTCTGAACCTAAGAGCTTAGATGGAGCTCGAACCCAGTGTCTACATACCGCCTGCCATCGACACTAATAGTTCGACTACAATCTCATATAGGTAATTTTATATTTTATTAAAATTTTCATCTCGTAAAAATTTTAAAACTCTACGTTTTTTATTTTTTCATTTCGTGGATGTTTCAAATCATGTTCCTGAAACAGTGAAAAGATTTCTCAAACCTTCGTAAACAATATGTATTTTTGTTCATAATTAACAGATTACTATTCCACAAATTTTTGTTCAGTTCTGTATTTACATCTGGTTTTTAGAATAACATGCGTAAAGTTAGATTTGCCAAAGCCCGCTACGCCTAAAGGGTCGGTGCTTCAGATATAAAAATCATCATAATCATCATCATCATCATCATCATCATCATCATCATCATCACCATCATCATCATCATCATCATACTCATCATCCTCATCATCATCATCGTCATTATCATCGTCATTATCATCGTCATTATCATCGTCATCATCCTCATCATCCTCATCATCATCATCGTCATTATCATCGTTATTATCATCGTCATCATCATCTACAAGTAGTATTATCTAGTATCTCCAAGAAGTTTCTGTTTTCCTTTTTCAACTTGTACAGACATCGCCTTTTAACTATTCTATACTCTTATGTCATTTATTTAATTTTATTCATTGTTGTGATAAAAAAAAAAAAAAAAAAAAAAACACTTGTACTTTTCCACAGATAATATTTAATTCAAAACACTTGTACTTTTCCACAGATAATATTTAATTCTACACTACCCAACCGGTTTCACTATATAAGCATCATCAGGGGCTTTTTAATTACATAATTTTATATTAATATCTATTCGACTGATGACGACTCCACTGAAGGAGTCGAAATATTTCGTTAATTTTTGTTATTTTTTAGTGACTGTGTTTTAAATATAATAAAACTACTATATTATATGATGTATATTATGTCATCAGCATATTATTATCGTGATATTAGGCTAACATAACCTGTATCTGAAAATAATACTTTTCAATTAAATATTTATAAGTTTTAAACATCATTATGTTAGATTTTTGTATTGTTTGTGTGTGTATAAGTTTTAACCTAATCTCTTTTTAATTAAAAAAGTTTAATAACCCTTTTTTAACCATTTAATTTAATTTAAGTGATTTACTTATTGCAAGTTAAGGTTTTAATGTCTAAAAACATCACAATTATGGGACATAGGTCAATAAATGTCATGTAATTTTTCAAAAATTTGTGGTTTGCACATAGAATGTTTAAAGCTATTAAAATACATCTCCAAACGCAGTGAAGCCCCTTAGCTAGTAATTTCGTATACAAAATCAATCTCCATAACTGTTCAACTGCGTCGCTCCTACAAAAGGCTCTACGCACCTACAATTCTACATGTAACTATAGGTATGTAGCATTAAGTGTAAATGACTTGGTACCTAGTTCCATTTTCATATTGGAATGTGAATATTTGAATGGAAGTGAGCAAATATTGACAATCAGCAGAATTCCCGAATGTTCACTTTGCCGAAATACTTACCGGAGCTTGTACAAACATGACCTTACACTTGCAGGGCTTCAGATCATCTCTGTTTTGTAGAGATATGAAGCTTTTTCGTGGGGTTTCACGGAGCAACATAATTGCAGTTCTTATTTTGTTAACCAAAGGGTATAATATAAAACAACAAAATGTTTGCATTGGTTGCGAATTTTTGAAAAGTTTTTGGTACGTGATGATACACTCTAGCGAAAACTATCGCTAAACATACATCAAACCAATTTGCTGAAAACGTACTTTTATTTTATCAACCAGGTTTCACAAAGTTACTGTATTGATGTATATTTGAAATGTATTTGTATTTTTGTAAATAGGTATAAACTTAATATTACGAATTTTGAGGGGCTTAATAAGGTAATCTGTGTTTAATCACGTTTTAGGTATGCAACTTGTAATGCTTATGTGTTAATTTGAGACCTGAGGCATCAACCCTTAAGCGGAGTGGGCATTGGGAAATCCAACTTAACGAATCCCCTTGCTTGCTTGCTTTTGGTCTTTTAACGGTTTTGGTGAGCGCGGTGCCGAAACCCTTGCACCAGTGACGCTGCTGCCCGTCACCAGTCTGTTTTATAAAAGGCCCGGCAATTGGGGATGGATATACCGCCATCCATCGGTCCTAGGCAATGGTAGGCCGCCTGGTTTTGCCTGAGAGCTGTCTCTCACTCTCCCCCGAATAACTTCGGGAGGATTTGCGAGTAAAATGGCGGTACCTGCACAGTCGAGCCTGGCATCAGCTTTACCACATATTTATTATATTTTTTCTAAATAAATAAGTTTAATTTATCGGATGAGCTGCTATGTGGTGTTTCTAATGTTAAATACTGCTCTTCTTGCATAATATATGTTGGTGATAGTAGTGATGGTGGCTTTGTTTGTATGTCGGTGTGATGTGGTCGTTATTATTACTAGCTTGTCGGTAGGATGTATCATGTATACTATACATTGTATAGCTAAATTCCAATTTATTTCTCAGATTGGTATTGAAAAAAATAATTTGGAATTCACCCCGCCGAAATCAACATGTTTTTTAAAGATTATGGCCGATGTTATTTACTGGTTCTGACTTAAAGACTTTCTCCAGTAAACGATTGTTTGTCCATAATTATGTTTTTAGGAACTTTTTGGTTCGCAAACGATTTTAGATCCTTTTTCTATGCACTTTAAGTATATGTTTAAATTAAATTGATTGTACTTCATGTGCCAGTAAAGAACAAACTGTCGATCACTGGATCCAATTAGTGTCCATAACTGGTCTTCATGTCTATTTCAGATGGCTCCGAGAGAAAACTATACGCCTAAACAGATAGGCAAAGCAATTGAAGCTGTTCACAATTTTTTTTTATTTAAGCTCGTGTTTTTTTTGCTTTGAAGTTAGTGATTCATTTATTTCCTCGTCGTTTGATTTTTCCTTAACATCTTTCTGTTGACAACATGGAAATCTCAAAATAAATATTTGTTTACAAATACGAGTTCCATTGTGATACCAGGGCTGCAGAAACGGCTCGACGGATTAATTATGTGTACGGAGCAGCTACTGCAAAAGAAAACACAGTACGTTTTTGGTTTCAAAATGTTTGTTCTGGTAACTTTGACCTACAGAACAAGCCCCGTAGACAGCCATGGTGACCATGGTCTGATGATGGGACTGGAAGGTGGGTACGGGATCTCCTCAACGGACAACAGCAGATTAGCACTTTGGTAAAACAGGGTGACCAAGGTCTGTTGATGGGACTGGAAGGTGGGTATGGGTTCTCCTCAACGGACAACTTGCAGACCCTTTAAGTTTGGGCTTATTTGATTGGTATTTATCAGCACTTTGGTAAAACATGGTGACCAGGGTTTGATGATGGGACTGGAAGGTGGGTACCGGATCTCCTCAACGGACAATAGCAGACCCTTCGAGTTTAGACTTATTTGGTTGGTATTTATTAGGACTTTGGTAAAACATGGTGACCAGGGTCTGCTGATGGGACTGGAAGGTAGTTATGGGATCTCCTCAACAGATAACAGCAGACCCTTCAAGTTTGGGCTTATTCGATTGGTCTTTATTAGCACTTTGGTAAAACATGGTGATAATGGTCTATTGATGGGACTGGAAGTTGGGTACGGGATCCCCTCAACGGACAACAGCAGATCCTTCGAGTTTAGGCTTATTTTGTGGGTATTTATTAGCACTTTGGTAAAACATGGTGACCAAAGTCTATTAATGGGATTGGAAGGTGGGTATGGGTTCTCCTCAACGGACAACAGCAGACACTTCAAGTTTGGGCTTATTTGATTGGTCTTTATTAGCACTTTGGTAAAACATGGTGACCGTTGCATATTGTCGTTTGAAAAATCATATTCTTTTTTTTTCCTTATTTCCACGAAAATCTCTTCGACGCGGGCGGAGCCGCGGGCAAAAGCTAGTACTCGTATAAACTAATAATAAGGTACAAAAGAAGTCGTGTCGATACATTTAATATCTTTTATGATTTTAAATGAAATGGGTATTCAGTATTTAATTGAAGCAAAAACTAAATTTTAGAATTATTGTTTATGTGTCTTTCTGTCTGTCTGTAAGAATGTTCCATTTTAGCTCGAGAACTACTCAACGGATCCTGTTCAACATTGTCGCACTCAGCCTTGAAGAGGCCTAGGGGATGAAATAAGTACAAATTATGTAACAATATGATAATGTATATTTATTACATATAATTATAAATAACAGGTTCGTTTGCCCTATACTCTGGTTCAGTTCTGTGTTCTAAGATGTTACGGGTAGGTACTCCCCTACGTCCAGTGTGATCCGCAGGAGGCCCCAGTAGTGTGACCGTCGAGAAAAGCAGTCGACCCAGGAACCCGACTCTTCTGCCAGGAGCCGAAGAAATGGAGGCTGCTTCATGATGAAGCACCAAGATTGGGCGGACTTTATGGCCCGAACTTTGGACCTTGGAATCGATTGAAGATGATGATTAATATCTTAACTACTGATATTGTTTTGTGCACTCGCCACGAAATCCGGAAAATACCTAACTAAAAGCTTGTCCATGGCGGCACGCAAAACAGAATCAGAACGGAGTTGTGAAATAAACTATTCATTAAGATATTATTATGTACATGTACTAAATACAGTATGATGTAAGTGCGTTAATGAGAAATGAGTTTACTCATATGCATAAAGCCAAAATATTGTACAAGGCACTAACAGAGGGCAATCAAATATATAAATTTACCTAATTTGAAACCAAAAAACAAACAGAATGTAGGTAGGTATCTAACGGTTAACGTTAGATCGACTAGTATGAATGACGATGCATTTTTCGTTGACAACATAAGCGTAGCCATCAGCTAGTAAGCAAATATGAAATGAAATTACACAACTACATAAAACACAAGATTAATACTGGTATAAAAAGTCTACAAGTCTACTACCTAACGGTTCTAAATTAAATAATACGTTTGCTCAACACTTACCCAAAACGGGGCAGGATACCACTATGTATAGTTATATTAAAATTGATATACTTATAGAAAGCTAATTATTGAGCCATAATAAATTCATAAACCGTTACGGGTGACGTCAGTCTACTGGCGCAAGATAAAGGACGCGACTCTCTGTCACCGCGGTTATTTTTGGAATGAGTCAAAGAGCGAAGGAAGAAGTGAACGCCGCAGAGCGGTTCGGTCAACGAAATAGTGTCGTGACATAGGCGATATCGATTTAAAATGAATCGATATTGTTTCAGTAAATCGATATGTTTACTTATTTCTTTGGATAAAGAAATAACGTTACAACATATAGGCTATAAGGGTTGTTTATGAAATAACACCCCAGCCGAAAACGGGGCTAACACTGAATAAACACAGGGGGAGTCGAGGCCGAAAGGCTAGTTATAATAAAGTGGTAAAAAGTCGTATCCGAGCATTGACTATTTTTTCAAATTATAAATGAAATAGTTTTTTTATTATATTAGTATTGTACTGAAGCAAAAACCATTTTTTTTGTACGACTCTCTGTCTGTATGTATGTAGATATTTTCCCTTTTAACTCGAAAACCACTCAACCTTTAACCACTCAACGAATTTGGATACGGTTTGCTTTAATGTCATCGTAGTAAGCCTGGTCAACATAAAAGCTATAAGGTGTTAATAAAATAACGTCCAAGCCGAAAAGGGGGCAGAAATTGAATAAAAGCGGGCGGAGCCGTGGGCAAAAGGCTTATTTCTAATAATAAACTGGCATGCAATAAAAAAACGGGCCAAGTGCGAGTCGAATGTCTGTTGTATGGGAGCCCCCCTTGAATATTATTTTAATTTTAATTTAGTTATTTATTTTTAAAGTGAATACTTACATAACTTAATATTCTGTGAATATTTCAAGGGTCTATCTGTTTCCGTTATCAATGTCGAGCAAAAGCGTGCAAAAAAATCATGTCTGTTGTATGGGAGCCCCCCTTGAATATTATTTTAATTTTAATTTAGTTATTTATTTTTAAAGTGAATACTTATATAACTTAATATTCTGTGAATATTTCAAGCGTCTATCTGTTTCCGTTATCAATGTCGAGCAAAAGCGTGCAAAAAAATCATGTCTGTTGTATGGGAGCCCCCCTTGAATATTATTTTAATTTTAATTTAGTTATTTATTTTTAAAGTGAATATAAAACTTAATATTCTGTGAATATTTCAAGCGCCTATCTGTTTCCGTTATCAATGTCGAGCAAAAGCGTGCAAAAAAATCATGTCTGTTGTATGGGAGCCCCCCTTGAATATTATTTTAATTTTAATTTAGTTATTTATTTTTAAAGTGAATATATAATTTAATATTCTGTGAATATTTCAAGCGTCTATCTGTTTCCGTTATCAATGTCGAGCAAAAGCGTGCAAAAAAATCATGTCTGTTGTATGGGAGCCCCCCTTGAATATTATTTTAATTTTAATTTAGTTATTTATTTTTAAAGTGAATATATAACTTAATATTCTGTGAATATTTCAAGCGCCTATCTGTTTCCGTTATCAATGTCGAGCAAAAGCGTGCAAAAAATCACGTTTGTTGTATGGGAGCCCCCTTTGATATTTATTTTATTATATTTTTTAGTATTTATTGTTATAGCGGCAACAGAAATACATCATCTGTGAAAATTTCATTTTTCTAACTATCACAGTTCATGAGATACAGTCTGATGACAGACGGACAGACAGACGGACAGACGGAGTCTTAGTAATAGAGTCCCGTTGGTTACTCTTTGGGTACGGAACCCTAAAAACTACCTCAAAACTATTTTGTTATCAGAGGTAAACTAAAGGTACAGCTCTCCTTCCAGTTTAATACTCTTAAATAGGTTTTGGACAATTTGCAATTTTGTCCGAAGACCCTTTGAAAGCTTAAATTTAGACATAAAAGTCGTTACTTTCTCAAATGTAATTTATTTTATAACGACCTAACAGTCCAGAAAATTATTTTTAAAAGCACTTGAGTATAATTGGTTTCAATTGGAGGACTTTTTCTGTAATCTACAGACTTCAATTTAGAGGCCTTTTTCATTTAAGTAATCGGTGAGTTTTTTTTATTATTGGCGCTGGAATAACTTGAGTTAACCCACAAATTTATATCCATCCATCAGCCTGGTTCAGCCACTGCTAAATATAGACCTTTCTAAGACTTCGCCACACTTGGCGTCCCTGATAAAACTGTTTACTGTGACAAAAAAAAATGTACCAAATTATTACAAAACGCCGGTGTTTATCGTGGTTATGATTTTTATTTATACAACCAAACTCATAATGGAGGCTTGGTAAGTGATCAGTAACACACGGATTAATAACAATTTTTGCTTATTTCGCAAAACAATCTTGACCTCCCATAAATTGATTCAAGGCTGGGCTTGCGTTTGTAAGGAACACGAAAATAATAATTTACGAATTTCACAAAACGGGTCATCGAACCTTGTTCACTTGAGCACTTACCGAGTCTTCAGTAAAAATTTGGCTACATAAATTAAATTAAATATTGTAAGGAAGTTTTCTTAAAAAGGAATATTGTTCCTGGCCATGGTCTAATTAGTTTATTACAAAGGGTAAATGTAACAAACAGGCAAATGTTACGGGACAAAAAGAAGGATCCTTCGGTACCATTCTCCCCACTGGAAACGCGTATTATTTTACAGTGTACCAAAATTATTTAGACCCCTAATCATACCAACACTATTCCTTCCTAGCAATGGTCTAATCAATTACAAAAGGATAAATGTTACAATTCAGTTGAGAATGTTAACCAGAGGCGGGAAAATGTTACGGGCCGAAAATGTGGCCCTTCGATACCCCTCCCTCCCGAAAGTGCCTAGTTTTTATACAGTGGACCAAAATAAAATTCTAAACTACAACTCTTATTGCTATAAAATATGAGCTATAGTTTTTTTTTTATCGAAGCGACGTCGAGTCGGTAGCATGTTCATACACCGTTACCGACCCAGATCATTATCAATTCTACGACATAGCCACCTCATAGTTATCAATTAATGCGGACTAATTACATACCAGCGTGTATGAGTAGCACAGAAAGTAAGAGTGCGAAGGCGTCATCTGATTTTCCGGAGACTTTCACAAAATTTGAGTAAAAGATTCGTTCTACAACTGTCTGAAATCACAATCAAATATTTTACTACTAACTTTTTTTCTTTTGTCTTATTTACCGGGAAGTGAGTTCGTTAGTTGAATTTATCAGCTGAAAATATGTATGTATATATTTGAAAAAGATTTGAAAAAGTAAATTATTTTATTTATAGTAGGTAACCCTGAATTTCTTACAGGACTTTAAGAATAGAGACCATATTATACACTGCAACTGTTCTCGAGAAAAGGGATTTGACAGATAGGAAAGCAGAAAATAAAGTGATCCCATAGCTTCTTTTATTGTAGTGTTGTGGTATGAAATCCTAATATCCAAGGAACATTATTATTGTACTGTGTATATTTACGAGGGTTATCAGAACTATCCATTCACATGATGAATGGTAAGTGACTATAGGTTGGATTCAAGATTGTATTGAGGGCGTTAATAAAACAAACCCAGATGATCCTTGTTTTAATGTGTCGGGAAAAAAAGTTAAAATTAAGAAACAATTTTAAATTAAATAGTGTAGAAACTTTAATCGCAGAGCTTTGTAAATTGTGTAGAAATATATATCCCTTGTTTGAAGGTACTAATGATATGGGCCCTTTTTGGCATAAAATAAATAACTTTAATATCACACTAATATTATGAATGCGAAAGTTTGTGTATATTTGTTACTCTTTCACGCTAAAACGGCTGGATGAATTTGGGTGAAATTTAGAATGGATATAGCTTATACCCTTACTTAACACATAGGCTATCTTTTATCCCGGAAAAATCCTGTCGTCAAACCAAATAATACGCGGGTGGAGCCGCGGGAAAAAGCTAGTTAATAATAAAATAACAATATATGAAATAAATAGAAACATGATTTATCCTCATTAATTTTATTTGAATTCATTACTAGCTTCTCCATTAAAGGACGAAAGGTAAAGTGCTTCTGAGGTTGACATTTAGCATTTACACGGTTTGGAGATAGTTCAATGCTAGGCATTATGGTAAGTCCTGTGATGGATAACTGTTCAGATTACACATTTTTATCGGGAACTGAACATATTATATTAAATGTGCTTAACCAGCGCGCCAATTATGTAATCCAGTTGCCATCTATGGTTGCTATTCACCAAGAACAGATGAAAAATTAACTTCCAAAATAACCTCAAATGGGTATTGAACTATTTACGAATGTTGACGTCATTTCAAGTGCGAACCTATCCTCATATAAGCGGATATGTATGTTTTCGACGATAGGCACTCGGTTTGGCAACCGATTTTACGATACAGAATCAGGGGGCAGGTATACTTATTTTCTGTGCTCCCAATTTTTTGGTGAACATGAGTTTATGACCAATTTTACTTTTTCAACCGGTAACTCATTAGTTTAAATAGATTTAACAATTCTACATTTTAGTAAGTTTTCCTTGTTTTGAAAACAAGTTAAGTAGTTGGTTTTGTGTCAATTTTTGTTTTTTTATATATTTTGTAATAGGTGGTAGAGCTAATGCCGGGCTCGACTGTGGAGGTACCACCATCTTACTAGCAAATCCTCCTGAAGTTATTCGGGGGAGAGTAAGAGGACAGCTCTCAGGCAAAACCAGGCGGCCCACCATTGCCTGGGACCGATGGATGGCGGTTTATCCATCCCCAATTGCCGAGACTTACATAAACCAGACTGGTGACGGGCAGCGGCGTCACTGGTGCAAGGGTTTCGGCACCGCGCTCACCAACCCGCCTGCCCAGCGTGTGTGAGTATGGGCATTTCTTCCAGGAGGACCGCCAAGAGTGGCAAAATCCTGGAAAGGCCTATGTCCAGCAGTGGACGCAACAGGCTGATGGATGGATGGATGGACTAAAACATACTATCTCACATTAGGAGTTGTGGATATTTAACCGACTAGCCAATGTGCAATTTTTCAGTGTAGTACAAAATATCTTTTATAATATTTTTTGGAAGGCTTTAGAATGGAGACCACGTACAGCAAAGCGTAGTGTAGGCCGACCTCGTGCCCGCTGGACCGACGACCTGGAGGACGTTGTGGAGGTCGGCTGGATGAGGAGGACGAAGGACCGAATTGAGTGGCGAAATTTGGGAAAGGCCTATGTCCAGCAGTGGACGAACACGGGCTGATGGATATTTTTTGGATCGTTTGGCTTGGGCACAAGAAACTGGTCAAGGGCGAGTAGTAACCCTGAGGGTTCCGTACCATTTAAATAAGTTAAAAGACTTAATTTATTTGAATAAAAATTACATACTTATCAGTTTCTACAAAGGGTATAAAACATAACAGCAAAATTAAGTTGGTCGAGTATATGGGTATGTAGGTAACGATAAATTTATGAACTATGATAGAAATAAATTTATGTATTTTTTAAACATTTGGCGATTAATCCATCGCAAGGATAATTTTCTAAATTTTTATTTGCTAAATTTATATTAAATTTAGCATTAAAAAACAATAAAGAAAATTGTACTTTACCTAAAGAGTCCTAGACAACAGAACAACCCACATGCAAGAAAATAAAATTTAATGAAGTATTCGGTTTTGGGTCAACATTTTACACAACATAATAACCATATTTCAGATCTGTAACTCATTCCGTCTGCAAGCTAGAGACCCGTGATATACGGACGGACATATGGACAGACAGCAGCTCCGACTTGCCTTGGATGTGGACCCCTAAAAAGAATAAAATGAAAATTATAACCAATTATTGACCCTGAGGTAACTTTATAGACAGTATGTTATCTTATCACATGACATGACTGGGCTGAAGGCATTGTAAAGGGAACAGCTTGGATGATTTACATGATCTTAAAATGGAATTATTGCATGTCCAAAAATATTCTAGTAGATTTTGAAACATTGGTTCTTAGTTAAAGGTAGAAATATTTTAACTAGACGATGAAGTTATTATACCATATTTGTCGCCGAGATGATGGCCGTTGGGGCCGAAAGGCTTTAGAACTGAGACTACGTACAGCAAAACGTAGTGTAGGCCAACCTCGTGCCCGCCAGACTGACGACCTGAAGGACGTTGTGGGTGGCAGCTAGATGAGGAGGACGGAGGACCGACATGAGTGGCGAAAATTGGGAAAGGCCTATGTCCAGTAGTTGACGAACAGGGGCTGATGGATGGATGGATGATGAAGTTATATTTTGTATGATAAAATCGTTTAAAGCAAAAAAATGGTATAAGCATAAATCTTAACTTCATTTAAAATCTATGAAAAAGATATTTTTGAGAGAACACTTACATACCGTACGACGCACATTTCACATTATTTTCAGTTGACAACATAAAGAAGAAAGAGAAATACAGATAGAAAAATAAAAACAGAGTAATTCAAAATCGGTCAACTTTTCCCGTTTTGTTACGTTCGAAAACAATTTCCTCTGTATTTAAATTTCATGACGACGGGAAGTAGGGATGAGAAAAACACTTATTCAAATAGAAGAACCTAGTGCAATTTTGATTTGTATGCTAAAGGTTCCGTAGTAAAAAGTTACTTTTCTATATAAAGTGTTTACTATGTGTTTAATAAAATAACGCAATTTTGATTGCGTTTTCTGCCGGATAACGAATACAAAACATTATCCGTAATTTTATTAAAATGAAATTTGATGATTTTTTTGTGCCTGTGTTTGGCCACATGAATAACTTCTACCAAGGTTTCAATGTTGCAATCGTGAAAAAGAATTAACTTTATCCTCGACCAAATATTTAAAACTATTATTTTGTTTTGTTGCTCATGACAACAAGTACACAATCACTACTTTTTCTCTCCAAGACCAAATAAATTTCATCGGCCATATTTCTACATCAATAATCATATTTTTTTATTAATTCATTTAAAAACAGTTATTTTAACACAAACCATGAAAAACATCTCGACAAGTAAATTTTACGGCTGTGTTTAGTGCGGAGATAAATAGCAGTAAGTACAGACACAGTACAAGTAAGACAGACACAGTACAAGTAAGACAGACACAGTACAAGTAAGACAGACACATTTTTTGAATGCAGAACCCTAAAAAATAAGAAGGAAAATAAAACCGTCAAACGGAGCACGAGCGTGTTTTGAATACTTTTATTTTAGAGTCCTTTACCTATCGCGCATTAAATTTGTCTTATAGGTTTTAAAAAGATTTTTATAATTCATAACTGCATCTTTTGTCTAGTGGTTTGAGTACTTGACCGAGGATCTGGGGTCCCAGGTTGTAATGTCCTTTAAATACCATTTTGGTACCAATAACTAATTTTGGGCGATATTTTGGATGGAGTCTTTTCTGCTTAACTACGTCCAAATGTATTTATACCATTTTGGTACCAATAACTGATTTTTAGCGATATTTTAGATTGAGTCCTTTCTGCTTAACTACGTCTAAATGTATTTATACCATTTTAGTACATACCAATAACTAATTTTTTGCGATATTTTGGATTGAGCAAATAAAGGAGAAATATTCGTCGCTAAAACGTGGGTGTACGAGTGTGGACTCATTTTCCACATTTCGCAGTTGATTCTCGAAAACAGCTCTGAAACACTTTCGGGAATTTATGTCGTGACGATGTATTATATTTTATGTAAACGTACTTTTTTGGTCAATCATTTCCTTTTCATTTTTAAAAGTCTTTTTTTAGAGAAAAGATAAACGATGTCAGTTTCAAGACATGGTCAAGAGCGCAGAAACATAAAAGTAAACATTAACATGTAAGTTGAAATTGACTTGAATAAAGTATTTTATTTAGTCTGACCTATAACGGGGTTTACTTTGGTTTTATGGTTGTTGTGTGTATTATCTGTGTGTTGTGTGTTATTCTACATTATTATTATTTTTTAGTTAAAATTTACAGGATAAAAGCACCTCTTGAAATTTTCAACACTGAAAGTAGAGTGATTATTAAAATTAGTTCCGATTATAAATTTACTAACATGTACTTTTGGAAAAAAGATACATTTTAAGTTTATATTAATCAATTACAACTAATTGACAAAGCATAGCTACGAGTATCTACATTGACTGAAACACTCGAGGTTGGTACGAACCATAATATGACATAACTGCCGGGTTGTAGGTACGTACATGATACATAATATCAAGTGTTCTTCTTGGCATCATTACCAATTCCACACCAAAGCATTTGAACGATAAATGATCCTGAAACTGTAAACTGAGGCTTTGCTATAAGATTCATTTTTTAATCGGTAAAAATATTAGGAGAATAGAAGCCTTGGCGGTAGTTTTATCTCCGCAAATCTACTAAACTGAATCGATTTATATCAAGCAATATTTTTCTGCAATAATCAACGTTACCTACCCTTTTCTAGGAAAGTTGTGTTCCTGTACCACATCTATAAACAGGCTGTAAAAAGTTGTTGTGCAGGATCCTTAGACCATTTAACACGGGACCTGGCAAAGCGCGACTCTTAGTACTGAAATTATTCTGCCGTTTTCCACGGGAGGGGAGGTAAACACGCACAGCACACATTTACTTATTCACGCACACTCCTGCAAAAAAATTATATGTCACACTAAATCAAAAGCTGCAACATGTGACCTCAAACAGCTGCAAGTTTCACGGACGACGCTCTCTCTAAACTCGCCCGTATGTCGGTGCGTTAGGGTTCACGCGTTTTTGTTTGGAACTCAATTATTTCCTAAACTAAGGCTGTCCACGGGTACGACTCTTTGGAAAAGTAGTTTAGTAGGATCGGTAGAATATGTGGTTTCATTTAATGGTTGCACTCTATTTACACCCGGTATATACTTCACTACACCTAAATCCAACCATTTGATTTATCTTACTTTATTTTAACCTACCACGACCTTCCTTTCACGACCTACCCTCTCTTTTATACAAACAACACACATGAAAAATGATGTTTATTCTGAGAAAAATAAAAGAAAACGCCAATCAAATGCGAAAAAAAGAAAACGAAACTCGCCAATCACTGTTTTGTTTGAGATCCTTTACAACAAGACTCGCGGAACGAAGAGTGATTTACTGTATTTCCATATTACTCGTTTACTGCTTTTGATTTTATATTTCAGAGATGATTCACTCGTGCTATAAAAATCATAAAAGGCGAAGATATTTTTTGCCTCTGAATCCTTTCTCTAAAAATCTTCCAGATTTAATTGAAACACAATTGAAATCTCATCAGTAATTTTAACCTAGTAAACATGATTATTTATAGTAAATTCTGTTTTTTTTTAAATGAAAATTTCATTAAAATTCGCTTAATTTTGACTTCTCAGTGGGGTCATCATCAGTTCATTATTCTTTCTGTCAATAGATGTCATGTTTTTTCGTTTTATATATTTGTCATGTTTTTTCGTTTTATATATACTATGTCATGTTTTCCATTCGCCTTATGACGACCCCACTGAGGAGTCGAAATCTAGCGCATTTTAATGTAATTTTAAAAAAAAAAAACACAATATTCTATAAATTAAAAGACCATATCTGGTTTTCCTAAAATATATTTATTATTAACTTATTATTAACTTATTCTAAACATTATAATTATAAAGTTAATTTGCATATTAAATTATATAATAAAATAGGGGGAAAATAATAACTAATAAAAAGCTCTACTTTTCAGCAGTAGTGCAAATTAATAAAAATAACATACAGAATAAAAAGAAATTAGGCACAAGTCGGCATAACAGATATTTTCCTTTGCTATTTAGCTAGACGGGTAACCTTACCAGTTAAATCTAAAGGACCTCCATTCGATTTCCAAATTTACTTCTATCTCCAGGGCTGTAAATCTGATTTACATCGCCAATTTTGAGTTTAATAAGACCTGTTTTCAGAGCATTAGTTATTAATTAGTCCTGTTTTTTATTGTATTTTTCGCAAGCCTATTGGCCAAGTTTTTTGCGATTAAGACCAATAAACTTAGCTTCAAAAAAGGGTTTTCATTGTTGGATGGTACCTTTCAGCTTGATTTCTAAGAAGAAAATCAAAAAATACAAAGAAAAACAGAGCTTTATAAAGAAGCAATAACACTACAGAGGCTTAGTGAAGACAATTTTGTGAATTTAGGGGCCCAAACAAAATCCTATTATGCAAATACGTCAACGGGAGCCAATATCGATCCTTCAATATTATCTTTTGATTTACAAACAAACTAGGCTTTAGAGAATTAGGCTGTCTGGATATGCTACTGAGAACTTATGTATAAACTAGCGTTTGCCTGTGGCTTCACTTATGTTGATTTAGTTTTTCTGTAACACATATTTTTTGTTCTTTAAATCGATGCTCTACTAAAGTGTCTTTAGCACGCCGAAGGCCAAGCCACGTTTCTGAATGAATATTTTTCCTGATCTCTGAATTAAACCTCTTTTAAAGTGTCTTTGGCGTGGCCGAAAGCCAAGCTACGTTCCTGAACGAAATTATTTCTTGATTATTGATCTGACCACGTATTGACGGGATGCAACGGTAAAATGGCCGCATCACGAGCGCCACATCAATAAGACACTCGATTTTGTACACTAAAATGGGGATAGTCACAGTGCCAAGAAATATATCCTGTACTTTATTCTTGGACATAATCTATAAGAAAGTGAAAGTTTCAGATCGATAAATCATGTGATTTTCGAGGTCTTAAGAAACAAACCAACAAACATTCACTTTATATATTAGTAAGAAGTAGGATAGAAAGTGATACAGGGATAGGATCAGGGTACCTAGCATAGTAAACCATATCGAGCTCTGACAGCTCAATATACACTGTCTGTCCCTCTTTAGGTAGATCAACAGAGTGAGACAGAGCACTGTATCAAGCGCTATCGAGCTTGATATGGTTTGCTACGCTAGATTAGCATAGATAGCGTAGGATAGAAACCATTTTGATAAAAATCAATCCATAATTATCGTGATACATTAAAATGTCAAAAAAAATAAGATACCGAATCTGACCAACTTTACGAAATTACGAAAAAAAAAATCATCATCAAATCAGCTGTATTATAAGTAGTTATTTAACTTTTCTGTTGAACAGCAATTTTTTTTAACGTTTTGATGGGTGGCCCAATAGTAAAAGTTGTTCATATTGGAATTATTATATACTAGCTTTTGCCCGCGGCTCCGCCCGCGTGTTATTCGGTTTAACGACGTGCTTTTTTCCGGGATAAAAAGTGCCTATGTGTTAAGTTAGGGTATAAGCTATGTCCATTCCAAATTTCATTCAAATCCGTTTAGCCGTTTCGATGTGAAAGAGTAACAAACATACACACACACACACACACAAACACACAAACTTTCGCATTTATAATATTATATACTTAGTGTGATTATTATATTAAGAAAAATGTTATTGTCTTAAAATCCTGTATAATAAGGATAATGATGAGTCTCAATCATAATCTCATCGAAAGCTTGACCTGTGCCCTTTGCACAGTTACTCGTAAACAAGTGAGTCCTACCTGTAACAACAACATTTAGGGGTAAAAATGTTTGCTTTATGTGAATAATGAACTCCCAACAAAGGTTAGATTCTAGATATAAGGTCAGCATTGTTAAAACTAAAATTTCTTCAATGCGAAATAGTACTCAAAAAAAAGTAAAAGCAACATTAAGTTACAAAGCTAAAACTAAAGGCTACAATACATATCTCGGCATTTGATTGAAGAAAGAAAAAATTTTATGCTCTTTCTTATAGTACGAGTATGTTCTGTTTGTCTTATTTCGATTAAGTGAATTCAATGATAAAGAACTATAAATCACGTACAAAAGCGTTTTACAGAATTGCTTAGATTCCAAAAATAACAGCGATTTATTTTTGATGACTACTATCTTCTCTCCATCCACCTTTTTCCGCGTACTTTTTTTTACCTTTCCATATAAATTTAGTCAGCTGATTGAACCACTCAAAACTAAAATGTTTTATTCTTCTGGAATTTGATCAGTAAACGATACTTGATCTACCCTAGAATTATTTTCACTTATTATTGTAGGACCTTGTACAGGCTGACTTTCAAACAAACCCCGATAATTTTAGAGGATATTAAGAAACGTTAGTACGACCCATTTTAAATGTAAAAATAATTAAAACTAAAAGTCAAAATATTATTCAAAATGTAACTTGGAAATAAAATGTAGGGTTATATTAACCATTCCCATACGGAAAAAGTTGAAAATAGTCCAAAATAGTGGAATCAATAATAAAAATAACTTCGCGCGATCTAATTATCTTATCTCTTCAGGTGACCAAGATTTCTTTGGATTTTACGCAAATCTTTAAAGGGCTCCAACTTAAAAAAAAAATATGAATATGATTTTGAGTGATTTTAATAAAACCAGTTTGTATTCTTCTACAAAATATTAAATTATCGGGGTTAGGTTAAAAGTCAGCCTGTATAAGGGTCGGCAATTGGGAATGTCGTAACCATTGATCATTTTATGATCTGCTCAAATATCATGAAATCTGTAAAAACCTTAGAGTAATACATAAGCAAGCCATGTACACCATAAGATAAAAACTATAATGGTCGCCTTGCTCCGCTCCACTCCACTTCGCTCCGCTTCGCTCGGTTCCCGAATTTATGATTACAGGCAGCCCAACACGCTTCTTCTCGCTTCGCTCGTCGTCGCACCTATTTTTGACTTTAATTAAGAGGTCTATCGATCTTAAATTTCTTACTTGATACTTAACGATATAATTTTGTAAGACAATCGTATTCATTTGACAGCCAAAAAACATACAATTTCAATTATCAATTGTCAAATGAATACGCAATTGTACCTCTGATTTATATCTTGTTCATAAAATAACGCTAAAGCCGAAAACGGAGAAAAGATTGCATAAGCGCGGGTGAAGCCACAGGCAGAGGCTAGTAAATAAATATAATACTTATACGATACTCTCTTCAAATCCGTTCGTGGCTTCATAACGAGAAAACATAGTACAGGCACAGTGTAAAAAGTTTTAAACTATGGTACGAGTACAAGAGTGAAAAATTATTGATTTATTCAAGATTCTAACGCGATTCTATAACCGTTAACAAGGTAACTACAAAGTGCCCTCTAACCTGGTTATAGCTCAGTGAGCCCTTTGTTAGTTCCTCTAATGAACTTAATCAACTTAAATCACGAATCCAATTTATTGGAAATTTATCAGAGTATTAGGTATGAACTCTTATTTCAAAGAAATTTTCAGTTGAACTCCTTTTACAATGTGTACTGAACGGTGTGGCTCATCGAACTACACTTTAATGTGTTGTTTCCTATCAAAACAAACTTAGAACAGGTCAAACAAGGTTAAGTTTTTTATTTACTACTAGCTTTTGCCCGCGGCCCCGCCCGCGTTTTATTCGGCTTAACCACATGCTTTTTTCCGGGATAAAAAGTAGCCTATATGCTATACCCATTCTAAATTTAATCCAAATCCGTCCAGGCGGTTCAGCGTGAAAGAGTAACAAACATACACACACACACCCTCACACGCACGCACACACCCTCACACACACACACACACAAATTTTTGCATTTATAATATAAGTGTGATTATATAATTATAAATTATATTATATTATATTATATATAGTGTGATTCTATTCAACATTGGGCACGAAAAATAAAATGTTATGGCCCATTTCATAAAAGCTAATATTCAATTAGATATATACAAATACATGCCTTGAAATTGCGTTGTAAATTTAAATCGTTATTCAAATACAAAAACAGCATTATTTCTGTACAATTTTGATACTTCATACGAATTATTTTTATAACTATAAGTTAGTAGTTTATGCTATTAGTGCGGTAAGAAGGCAATAACTTACGAGTGATTTAAAACGTTACGAGTAAGTTATTGCCCTTACCCACGTGTATCATACTACGTTTTTTAATGCATAGTGTGATTAAATAAACAAATTTAATCAAAGAAACAAACAAACAATAAATAATCCAAATGAACTTTAGGCAGGCATTCTTTTTCTTTGCAGTATCATACTACGTTTTTTAATGCATAGTGTGATTAAATAAACAAATTTAATCAAAGAAACAAACAAACAATAAATAATCCAAATGAACTTTAGGCAGGCATTCTTTTTCTTTGCACGCAAGTTGCCAAGTTGACGGAAATAAGCTGCTTTCAGTTTGATGCGTTCGTAGCTCATTTCAGTGAAGTCTATCTATTCAAATAAATTAAAAAAAAGCACCAGTGTCCTAAAGTTGACTTTGACAACAGTTTTGAAGCATATAAAGTACGTCTTTAAGAGCACTTGTATTGAAAAATACTTTATACCTACATATCGGCTTATTTTATTAAATTTAAAGGTCTGATTAAACATTACTGGGTCATTTATTTGCTGCAAAGTAAAAAGTTTCCTATTTATTGCTATGTAGTTTAAAAATTACTAATTACAAGAAAAATTCATCAACATCAGTTCAACTGATGACGGCTTCATAGAAGAGGCCGAAATATTTTGAAAATTGTGTTTTTATTTAATTTTTCTTGTAATTTGTAATATTTAAAGAAAATAAAAAGCTAAACATAGCAATTATATCTTTTTTTATATGTAGTTTAAAAGAAACTTATATCAATCAAAACCTACAAATATCAATAAAACTTGTAACCGAGTATTATATTTTACCAGAAATTTCTTTTAAAGTGGCGGTAAATTAAAAGAAACCCACAAAGTAGGGATACATTTAATCTAACAACCTTTGAAAGAATTTCAAATGCATTCATCGCGAAGCGAAATGCCAAACAGAAAAATTCCTTTCAGCAATAAATCTGAAAATGTTCCGACCTTTTGACTCCCGCAGTGCAGCCAACAGGGTTCCCGTCATAGGATACCAGAAAATATGAAATGATCAGATATTCCAAGTCAATAACATCCGTATAAAAATTTCATTGGCATCTGTCCATGTCGGTATTCGATCGGAGCTAGGGGGTTTGTTCTATAAAACTAGTTTCTCTTGAAAAATGCAGTTGAAAATATTTGAGTGTTTCACTGTATTAACACTGAATATTGAATTCAGACGGTTATTCAAAATATGCAGTCCAAGATAGAAATATTTTAAAATACTCAATTTTTACTTCTTTTGTAAGATAATAAATAGGATAAGTTGATTTTTCTTGGTGTTATCTAAACTTACAAAGGGTCTAACCTTATTGATTGACTGTCACCATCCTCTATGTGCCCTTGCTTTTGTTTTTAATACATTGATTCAAATTCATACACTCAGTTTGGTGCGCAAATATACATTTTGCCGCCGGTCTGAAATATTATGAGAGACAAAACTTCTCTTTAGTTCCATCCATGCTACTGGGACCTAGTACAAAATCATATACTATACCAATTTTTTATACCTACTTAAGTAAAGGCAAAAAAAATATAAGACTGCAGGAATTATGCTACGAGAAAAAATCTTAGTCAACCCATCTCATATTGTCTATTACATTTAACAACAAAGTCAGTTTACATATTAATTAATTTTAAGCCTTTAGAGGAATCTATGCTTTTATGAATTACAATATTGATTAAGATTATTATTATTATTTATTACACCATGCTTCATTATCGTCCAAATAATCATTAATTTTATAATAAGCTTTCTTAATCTAGCATGGATGGAACTAAAGAGAAGTTTTGTCTCTCGACAATGCGTTTGAGTTATGATCAATGTAAACATAGGACGAGAGTCTTTGTCAAGGTGATGGTCACCCATGATGATATATAGCTTTCTAATGTTTCTTTCGTCGAGAAACAAAACTACTCTATGAGTTTCATCCCTGATACCGGGGTAGATCTGTTTGACAATACTTTTTGTTTAATTGAAAAAATATTTTATTATGTACACGATAATATTGCGTCAGTTATTTTTGAGTTATGTAGATAATATACCAAATGATTTGAATTATAAATTCATATTTGTTGAAGACAGCCAAAAAATTATCTGCAAGGTAGTGTGAATAATTACTTATCTATTATCTTTCAGGCTTATTTCATTGTATTCTATTATGTTCTATCTGTGCAAATGTTTAATGACTGGCTCGAGTTACTTAAGTTTTATAGTCATACATTTTTTTCTAAACATCTGTGAGTAAATCCATGAATATATTATAAATAAAAAGCCTTCATAATTTTCGAATACCTATTTGTACTGCTCCATTCCCATATCACCATGTTACAATGGTAACCCTTGAATTCAGTATATTTAATACAGAAAAACTAGAACAACCTCTTTAACCCAACTTCCCTACATTAATCATACCGTAGGCTAACCAGGAAATCCCGTCGCGTTCCTTTCAAGATTAGGGAAATTGTGAAGACTGTAGTGGTACTCAGCAGATACCGCTGCAAAAAAGGAAAGACAAAATAAATATGCTCCGGGGGAAAACGAAAACTCTTATGTGTAGTTTCGAGCAAAGACGTGGACCCCTTTTCGCCTTTATTGTTAAAATATCGTCATGACTTATATCCCCAAAGCATTGTCAGTGGTTTCACAGATTTATTAGTGGTGTTTTCTAGTGTGGACTGTCAAAAGAACAGTAAACACTCCCAAACGCTAAAGCCTTGTCCAGGTTCAGCGTTTTACATGCGCGAGATCTCGTGCACTCACGCGTAGTCGAACTAGGCTCCAATAATTGCGTCCGAATGCTGCATTTGTAACTCGCACGTTGGTACGCGCGTAGCAAGCATGTAGACGCAATGTATTGGAGCCTAAGGGGCGTCCACAATTTACGTGGCGATAATTAGGGGAGGGGGGGAAGTCGTCCAGATTCATTTTGGGTCACTAAGAGGGACAATTTGCGATTTAATAAATACAATTTTATCTTTGCAAGAGTCTCTGTAGTCCATTAATGGATGAATTGTAAATTTTCTTCTTCTTTTCCTTCTGATTTTTGCGTTCTAAGATTTGTGTCATCCGACATTAGTATAATAAATAATTCATTGATAAATTTATTTGTCTCTCACTCATGGTAAAAGTCACGTGACATTGGGAGGGATGGGGGGGTTAAAAAGAATGAGGCCAAGATTTCACTAGGGAGGGTGGGGGAGTAAAAATTCAGTCAAATTGTGTCACCTAATTTATGGACGCCCCCTAGTACTCTGACTACGCGCGAGTGCTTAGCGCGAGGTCTCGCACAAGTAAAACGCTGCATGTGAACAAGGCCTAATGATTTAGCGGCGCGTGACCTCGACAGGTCAGTGATACACCCGCCCGCGTTGTGTTCAAGTGCTTCTCAAGTTTCGGTAAACAAACGTTATGGATAATTAATGGAAACTAAAGTGTTTTATCATGAAATGGGCTTTTAAATCATAGTAAGATTACCTGATTTATTCAAAAAATATAAGATGATAATACTTGCTATTATTTATATGATTTTTACATAGTAGGTTTAAAATTTACAATATTCGAAGGGTCTTTAAAACAAGGAACTTATATACTAAATCCAGTTATGCGTACCAAAATGTACCAAATGTTTACATAAGCCGGAGAATGTTCAACGTTTCATTTACAGTTTCTAGTAGAAGCCTTGTAGGAATCTGCTCCGGAACAGCTTGCAGAAGCTGTTGCCGCGTCGACCAGATCACGGCCATCAGCAGATTGGATGCCACACGTCCGTCGCTCTCAGCACGGAGGCTTCTGGCAAATGACTAGCCCAACCAGTAGTTTGCAGATGTAGGCCAGCACCCTAGGCTCAATATACCTAACCCAAAGCCAGATTTTCCAAAAGAAACCCAAACTAATAATTTCAGCACAATGTGGTTGACTGAATCTCTCGTCATCACCTCACAGAATCACCGGAATTCACGAACCTTTCCGCGTATTGGTTTCGAACAACAGTTAACGCTAGTTACCTGGTTTATTTCACGTTTTTAATCAACGATTTCCGAGAAAACTCAATTATATAAAATCTCACAACCGAGTTGCGCAGAAAAACTTTTTTACCGGCAGCCCGTCTGCGTATATGGCTTCCCGTCTTCTGTACGTCCCCCAAGGAGAGACAAGCTCGCTACGGCTTTCTATGGGGTTAAACAACTATAATATCGTTCTCTGTATATACCCTCGAGGTGACGAAATCGATACGTCTTTCTAGCTACCGTGTAATAGTTTAAGCCATGAAAACCCGTATTGAATAATTCCCCCATAATGCAGACGCTAGCTCATGTTTCGTATGTCCCCAATGTCCCATAAGTTTTGATGCGGGTCTTTGTTAAACACTTATAGGAGTATTTAAAAAATGGTCACGTGGTCCAAACCATGGTCGTTATGTTACCATTTTTAAAAACGGCCGCCTAATTGTTAGATTATTTGTCAATGTTTTAAATTAATTACATTCCAAGTATGATGGAATTGACATGTTGTAAGTTAGTAGTACTCCGGAAATTTTACAAACACCATCAAAACTACTATCTTTAATGAGTAGCAAAACTTTGCAATGGCGATCGCATAAGATCAATGTACTGCCAACATCAATAGCATGAAGAAAATTCTTTTAATATAGATAATAATGAGCCTCCGGCAAAAAACAAATTGAGATTACCTGTTTAATAAAATAAACAAATAGACATTTCTGTTTTAATTTAGTATTTGCATTTTGAAATGTATGTATTAATTGATATGTAATCGTTAGTAGTAAGTAAAGAAATCATTGCTAGAAAATCACCCTAATTTATCTCTCAGTGAGTCCTTATACCGTGATATCCATACACTACATATCACTACAATGTCCTAGGAGAAGAGATACCTAAACTGAACCACGTAGTTTTTATCATCTAAATAGGCTTGAATAAGAAATTCAATATTCTCGACTAGAATAATTACCTAATTTAATATGATTACGTTATTTCTCTAAGGTTGAATTTTCATTCCAATATAAATTTCGTATTTAATCGTTACATTCTTATATCAGAAGCATCTGGTATAGTGTAGGTAGACCTACTGAGTACGGATTTCTGTTAACTTTAACAGAAACAGCAGCTGGAAAAGCGTATCGATTTCATCCCTTCGAGCGGACGTACAGAGGACGGTATTTTGGTTGTTTATGCCAAAAGAAAGCCGTAGCGAGCTTCTCTCTCCTTGGGGGACGTACAGAAGAAGGAAAGCCATATACGCAGCCCGTCTAACGTCACAATGACAGCTCGACAGCGCGTGTTGCCAGATCGCTTAAAAAACACCTTAGCAAATAATATGACGCGTTCCGAAACGGTTTTAAACCGAACAAGGCCATACATCTCTTTACGGTAATTTTAATATTTAAGTAACTTTAAACATTGAAAAAGTCATAATCGCATTAAAAATATCCCACACCACCATACCACTCTTTTTTTGTTTTTATTTTATTTAAGTACAAAGTGGTTCATCGGCTGACTAAATTTCTGTGTGAAAGGTAAAAAAAAGGACGGACAAAAAATTTTTTTTTTCGGTGAATTCGTGATATTAGGGATACTCTGTCATCTCTTCATTGAAATAAGAGTTCCATTTTTTAACGAACTGATGTTAAGAAAGTACTCGTAGTACTGGTTCATAATGTTTTGTTGAGGATAAGCCAAGAATATCTAAGAACACCTACCTTGTTAAACCTTGTTTTCACCAACAACGTTTCCTTCCAGCTTTGTCGTACTTCGGGCGCAAATGCACACTTTTAGGTCAAGCAGGCTTACAAATATTATGCACATATATTTAAGGGCCCATAATACCTCAATAGGTGGTAGAGCTGATGCCGGGCTCGACTGTGGAGGTACCACCACCTTACTCGCAGATCCTCTCGAAGTTATTCGGGGGAGAGTAAGAGAACAGCTCTCAGGCAAAACCAGGCGGCCCACCATTGCCTGGGACCGATGGATGGCGGTATATCCATCCTCAATTGCCGGACCTTATATAAAACAGACTAGTGGCGGGCAGCGGCGTCACTGGTGCAAGGGTTTCGGCACCGCGCTCACCAACCCGCCTGCCCAGCGTGTGTGAGTATGGGCATTTCTTCCAGGAGGACCGCCAAGAGTGGCGAAATCCTGGAAAGGCCTATGTCCAGCAGTGGACGAACAAGCTGATGGATGGAATACCTCAATTCGCAGTCCTGCTCTAACGCTTCTGCTTTTTAACTCTCTATCCTACTCTAATCAGATGCCGCGCACGCAAAAACATCAGTTATTTTGAAAACACGGCTACACTGATTGTTTTTTTAATTTTTATAGAATATTTTGCAGCTGCGTTATACTAATATCAGTTATATTATGCAAAGTTTCAGATCTCATTTCAAGTATTCATTGAATGCTTTCGGTTTATTGTACGGTTTGGAGGTAATTTTTTTTTCCTATCGAGAATATTTAATGGAATCAAGTTTTCACAACAGCATGGACATAGCATTAGTTCTCAACTTTTCAGAGTGATTATTGCAGTATTTTTGAGAGAAACAGAGGTGTTCTATAGTCCTGAGCTACCGCTGGTCTATAATACTTACAAGGTATTAAAAGTAAAAAGGGGGCAGCAGCACCTTTCTCGATGGTACATAGCTCCTTACATTAAATAGGAATTAAATTACCCTTTGATTTTGATCGAATAAAATTACGTTTCAAGGAGAATTGTTTGTATTGTCGCAACTCGTATTATGCTACGTTTTCGTGTACGTAAATAATATATAAATATGTAAATAATGAATTTGTTTTGCAATGTCAAAATCCAAGAGTGATTTCAAAGTAGGGTACTACTTTTTGAGTTCCTAGAAAAAGTTACCTTTATGCCTTGAATCATGTGTCCGTTTTTCTGTCTGTCTTGATGTGATGATCAGACACTATTTCGAGACGGATAAAATCAATGACTTGAAATTTGAAATAGTGATCGCATATTCAAAATTAAATGCTTTTCGTCCCAAAGTATTAATGTTAGATTGTATGGAATAGACTTTTGTATCGGAAAATAAATATCGTACTTCGTATTATTTACTAAATAAACGAATAACATGTAAAAAACCTGTAATGGGAGTAGTAAGTGGATTATGTGAAATATATAAGTAAATAATAATAACAGTTAGCATGATGGCCGGGGCCATTGATGGGACTAGAAGGAATACTAGAAATTTTCAACGGACACTAACAGAACCCTCGAATTTGGGTGGGACTGGAAAGACAACTGCAGATTTCTCGATAAGTTTAGAGACATACTTGATCGGTCTTGATAAGTGCATTTATAAAAAGGGTGAGCAAGGTCTGATGATGAGACTGGTAGGTGAATATGGCAACTCCTCAACGGACAACAGCAGATTTCTTAAGAAATTTAGAGACCCAAAACTACCACGTATACGACGATAAGAAATTAACCCCTGATTTTAATTTGTGCCCGAAGTACGGCGATAGGCTGTACTCTTATATATAAGGGCGTAAAAATACGGGGACAAGAAGGTTGACTGCTTAGATATAGTTCACTCTCGTAGCATCGTCGTGGCTCCGACTCTGCGGCAATACTCTAGTTTCCGTCTTAAATTGGTCTCAAATTGCCGGAAATATTTGATAACGGGAATCCTATTTGGATTAAAGTTTCATGATAGAAAGGAAATTGAAAGTTTACTGCGCTATAAAATTGGGTGCCCATTTGGTAACTTACAAAGTTATTTAAGCCTTGCCTTACGCCAGTCCACCCGCATGAAAGAAAAGGCTTTTTGGGCACTTATTTGGTTTTCAAAACCGGCCACCTGTTTGGGTCATTTATTCATGTGTTAGGATTCCTTACCCAAAGGATAAAACAGAGCCTCATTAATTTCACGAGTACCTAGCTCGTAGACGGAATAAGTTACAGACTTGAAATTTGGAAATTTAGCGTAGAATGAAAAATCCAAAACCAAACATTAATTTATAATTTGTATCAAATTGTTTTAAGGAGGGTCCTGACATAAAAAATAAGGACGTAAATATTTTTTTTTGCCCTAGCGTATGGGGTGTAATTATCCAGAGCTCAGTAGAGTAATAATATAATATTTTTATTCTTTTTTATCATTAGAAATAAAGATATGGGATGTCGATAATTATGTAGGTAGGAAACATGGGGTACTCGAAGAGTACTGAATAAACGGTTAGTCTCAGCTCGTACTCCGTGTGTGATTGACATTCCTTTCCATGCTTTCCTTATATACTTAACATGGCGCAGCCGCAGTTATTTTCCGAACTTGCGAGATATAAAAGTTATAAAGAGTGTTATTTTAAAACCAGTAAAGTAAAATAAATATAAATTTTGTTGTTATACGTACTGTGTTTGCTAATTACAAAGTGCAATGGAGGCCGTGTTACAGCCCCCGCCGCCATTTGAGTTTGACAATACTGTGTCGAACGTAACTTCTGGCAACATCTGTAGAAGTTGGAGTAACTGGAGAAAGTCGTTTCAAGTATATTTTGCAGCTTGTGAACTTGATACGAAAGCGGCAACGGTGCAGATCAACATCTTGTTACACGTCATCGGCCCAAAATGCCGCGAAGTTTACGACCAATTTCCCGGAAAATTTACAACTTTGGATGCGGTATTAACCAAATTTGACCATTTCTTCTTACCAAAAAAGAATATCACAGTGGAAAGAAATAAATTCTTTTGTCGTAATCAGATGGAATCGGAATCTACAGAACAATACGTATTCGAAATCACCAAGATGGCGTCATCCTGTGAGTTCAAAGATCTTTGTAACGGTTTAGTGCGAGATCGGCTGATTTGTGGATTGAGAGATAATGCAATGAGAGAAAGACTGCTGAGGGAATCTGATTTGACACTTGATAAGGCACTTGAAATATGTAAATTGGCAGAAATGTCGCGTGCACAAGCCAGCAGTTTTGGAAAAGGCGAAACGACGGCACATCACATTCATGAGATATGTCAGCAATCTGGATGTTCTCAGTACGAGCAAGGGAACGAGGCAGTGCATTGGGTGCGAGGCACGCAATGTCGGTGTGCAGCGTCAGCGCCGGGCGTCTCCGGCACGCGAGGATCGCGTGACCGTCGCAGGCGCGGGGGCGGACGAGGGCGCGGACGCGATCGTCGCGCCGTCCAGACCACTGATACTAGGGTTTCCCCCGCCCAATCCCGTCAGTTCACGAGAGTCTGTACAAAGTGCGGTTTGACTCACGAACTTTATAAGTGTCCAGCATTTGGAGTGCAGTGCGATAATTGTAACCGATATAATCACTACGCTAAGATGTGTAAAGCGTATTACGTCGATGGTGCCTCCACTGATCAGGTATGTAGCCTTGTCTCATCTAATAGTGACTGGTCTACAAATTTGTGCATAAATGGTTTTGAAATAAAGTTTAAGCTGGACACGGGGTCTGATGTAAATATTATCCCGAAAAAGTACCTAGCAAATATCTCGGTATTTGAAAAGGAGTTAACCCCCTCATCGATTAAGTTACATGGGTATTCGGGTGATTATATCACGGTCATAGGAAAGTGTAATCTCAAGGTGATTCATAAAGAAAAAACGTACATATTAAAGTTTATTATTGCTAACGTAGATTCACCACCGATTTTGAGTAGGGGTTCGTGCGAAGAACTGAATTTGGTGAAACGCGTTATGGCAGTAAATACAGAAGTAGCAAATAATAAAATATTAGATGAATACGCCGATGTATGTGAGGGAGTTGGGTGCCTACCAGGAGAATATAAGATACAAATAAATGAAACAGTACGCCCAGTTGTACATCCCCCCAGAAAACTTCCTATTGCCCTAAGAGAGAGTGTGAAAAACAAGTTAGCTGAAATGGTCAGGCAAGGTATTATTTCAAAGGTGGAGGGACCCACGGACTGGGTCAATAGCATGACCTTAGCGAAGAAACCAGATGGTGATTTTCGAATTTGCTTAGACCCTCAGGATCTAAATAATGCTATTAAACGTGAGCATTTTAAATTACCAACTCTTGACGAAATAACAGCGACACTGTCAGGTTCTAAGTACTTCAGCGTATTAGATTGTAAACATAGTTTTTGGCAAGTCAAACTAGCGGAATCTTGCACTGATTTATGTACATTCAATACGGCATTTGGTCGTTATAAATTCTTACGTCTTCCTTTCGGAATTTCATCGGCCTCGGAGGTTTTTCATAGGAAACTCATGGAACACTTTGATGATATGGGAGAAGGAATTTGTCAGTTTGTCGATGATTTACTCGTACATGCGCCTACAAAAGCGGAACATGATTGTAGATTACGCAAAGTTTTACAAAGATGTCGTGACATCAACATCAAATTAAATAGGAGGAAGTGTAAAGTAGGATTGAGAGAGATAAAATATCTAGGTCACAAAATAAGTGAACATGGTATATTACCTGATGAATCACACACGGTCCATTAAATTGAGCTCTGGCGGTACAATAGTACGGAACCGCAGACATCTGAGACCGGATTCAGAGCGCCGGCATGACTCACCGCCATGCAACCAACACTCGATCTATGACGATATAGTCGTCCCGGGTACGTTAGCTTCTCCTACAGAGTCCCGCAGTCCCCGTGTCCAGTGTCGGGCAGCCAGTCCTTCTAATATTTACGTCACTCGTTATGGCAGGACAGTGAGGCCGCCTGATCGGTGGGCTTACTCCGTGACCACATCTCATCCGCATCATTCTCCGTGATGAATCGAAGTGAGATCAGCACGGTACCTCGTTATAATTTTATTTTATAGTATTAGAATAAAGAGCATGCATGCATGTCAAAATGCATGTTTTGTACATATTAGAATAAATTTTAATTTATTTATTGATTGTATCATGGTTTAGATCAACTAAATCAAACATGATAATGAAAAGTGTTATTAAATTAATTGTTAATAATAGTAAGAATCAAAATTTTGCATGTTTTAAATTTTGTTCACTATTTTTATTTATAACACATGCATTGTTCATTTATTGATGTTAAAATGTTATCAATAATTTGTATTTAATGTACCGAATTCTTATTGTATAATTCCTAACCTCTTCTTTCTTCTTATTTGTTTAAAGAAGGAAGATGTCGATAATTATGTAGGTAGGAAACATGGGGTACTCGAAGAGTACTGAATAAACGGTTAGTCTCAGCTCGTACTCCGTGTGTGATTGACATTCCTTTCCATGCTTTCCTTATATACTTAACATGGGAGGCCGTTAATCAGTTTAAATTTATATTGTTTCGCAATCTACCTATTTCCAAAAACTAAACAATTCAGAAAATTCTGTATAGTATGAACTATAAGTATTTAAATAACAATTACTGAAAAATCAAGGTGACAAAAAACAAGCCCCTTAATTCGTAGCACCTAACAAGAAATGTATTGTATAAAATACGGATACGAATCTCTGTGATTCTTGTGGTTTTACTTTAGAGTATGTTATGTTTATTTGATCACGCACTTTTAGTTAATATTTCCTTAGCACCTAGGTTTTGCTGGCAGAAATCTCTTTCAGAGATAAGTTCACCTATAGCACATTTAATTTAAGACTGCTTGTACGTATAACTATTCTGTGCAGTAAAGAATAAAGAAGAAAAACAATAAAAAAGAAGAATCTCACCAAATTTTAATACTAATGTATTATATCGTCTTAAAGGGGGTAACTTTTTACCTCGGTACAAAATGCACATCATAATATTGTTTTCCTTACTTTTGAATAAAAAATAAATTTATTGCAATAAATGCGTTTTGTAGCAATTTGTGGAAATTGTGTATTGTTTATAAGATTTTCAAAAAAGAATTATGTATTTTAATGCATTACATTTTGTTTGCATTACGTTAACAAACTTTAAAGCGTGCTTACAGTTGTAATGTAATGCATTCAAAATGTATCGCATAAAATGGAATAATTTTTATGTTATCACCTAAATTAACAAGCAATTTGTGTTAATTTCTATAAAAGGCATTTATTGCATACCTTATATTATAAAGTAAGGAAAACAATATTATGATTTGGATTTTGCACCGAGATCCTCTGTTACCACCTTAAGACAGTGCTGAAAAAAAAAAGTTAATGTAAAAATGAACAGCGGAGGCTTAGTAATACAGTCTCGTTTTGAATCCAAAAACACATCACGTACTGAAACTATTGATAACGCTGTAAGATATCATTATTTTAGTAGTTGTCAGTTCAACAAAGCGCTTTGATGTGCAGAAAAGTCCGCGACTGTCACAAACTACAGAACGAGAGGAATGAAAAATAAAAGGCACTACCAAACTCGTGATACAAATTGTTAAGTGTTATTGTTGAACAGCATATGTGAAGCAAAATGCGTTTTTGCTCTTGGCGGAGTGACTTGAATTTTGAACCAGAAAACAAAAAAGCTGTTTTTCTTATAAATAAGCTTAAATTGCACCAAAATAAATATGAATGAAGTGTATTGCTATGCGTTTTATGTTTGTTTCACTTATAGGGAAAATAAATTGCCATATTTTACTCAGGGCCAAAATAAGTTCCTTCTTGACGACCAGAAATACAATATTTTTCTCCCTTATGAAATTATATAAAAGCTTTTTTGAAAATTTTATTATGAAGATGAATAAGACATTTAAAAAATTTCGATTGAAACAAGTTGTGCAACTTTTTCAAAGTAACATGCTCGCTCAGATCTTTAGGATGTATATTTATAGCTTCTTGTGCCGTAAGAATCGATTTACGACTAGTTACGACTCGATTTACGACTCGGAAACTGTGTGAACCCTTTAATTTTATTACAGAGCTGTAGTATATATACCTGCAATCAGTAGGAGTTTTCTGATAGCAATAAAATTGAACGAACGAAGGAGTACTAGGAATTTAATTTATGCATCACTTGCATGATGCCGCCGAGATTAACTTGAAAATTAAAATCTATTCCATGATGTAAACGATGACAATAAAATATTATACAAAGATTTTCCAGATCTATACAAATTGTCTATAATTTAGTGTTTATAATCATTCAAATATCTTCAGGAGGCGTTCTGAAGGAGTGAGAGAAACTTTCTTAAATTATAGAAAACTTTCTACTTTAGAATCAAAAGTAACAATAGTAAGCTAAAATAAATTTTTGACTATTTTAAGGCTATCATAAATTTTTTAGGGTTTGGTACCTCAAAAAACGGAACCCTTGTAGGATCACTTAAGAGACGTCAAGTTAAAATAGATACCGCCTACAGGAGTCTATGGTCCTATGGTGCTTTTTAAAGTCAAGCTCCTAGCTCAACGTGAAAAAAATGTTATTGCCATTCCATACAAATTGGCTCTCGTCATAAAAACCTATAAGGCACTTCCAGGTTACTTAAGAAACTTGAAATTCCAAATAATAAAACACACAGGTAATCGTGGCATAGACTAACGTTTATTTTTTTATAATGTTACCAGCATAAGCACCATATATTTTGATACATAGGTAGATTTTAACACCTCCACTTATCAAAATAATAAAAAAAATTATTTGAGAAGTTAACTAAATAATTTTTGAAATACCTAACTTTTCAACAAAGTAATTATGTTTAACAAAATTCAAACTTTTAGTCAATAAATCCGCAGGCATTTCCGATGTTGGCAAATAAACAACTCTAACTAGTTTTTCAGCGACTACATCTCTAACAAAATGATGACGCACATCAATATGTTTAGTTCTTTTATGGAATAAAGGATTTTGAGTCAACCTCTGAGCACCTTGGTTATCATTGTATAAAACAATAGTTATTTTATCACCAATAATCTCAAACATATCAAAATAGATTTTTGAGGTATATTGCCTCCTTACATGCTTCAGCTATAGCCATGTACTCGGCTTCAGTGCTGGATAAAGCAACTGTTTGTTGCTTTTTACATCCATAAGACACAACACTTCCTGACATTTTAAAGCAAAATCCAGTATAGGATCTTCTATCTACAGCACTAGAAGCCCAATCGGCATCAACAAAACCTTCCAAGTTACAACCATCTTTTGTGTACAACAAACCATATGCTTTAGTTTTTTGTAAATATTTCAAAACTCTCTTAGCTTGAACCCAATGATTTTTACCATAACTATTATTAAACTGGCTTAAATAACTTACACTTAAAGAAATGTCTGGCCTTGTTAAAACTGATAAATACATCAAACTACCAATTAGTTGTTGGTATGGATACATTTCAGCACATTCAGCCTTGTCTAACTTCAAATTATATTCCATAGGAGTATCTGAGGTCTTACAATCAGACATATTAAATCTTTTCAAAATTTGTTCTACAAATTGCTCCTGATCTATGGAAATTGAATTATCACCAATTTTTACTCGCATACCCAAACAATGTTTTAATTGACCAAGATCTTTTATTTTAAATTTGGCCTTTAATTCTAACTTTAGCTCGTCTGTAAAGTTTTTACAATTGGAAAATATGAAAAAATCATCTACAAACACAGCAACTATAATTTTTTCTGAATTACAATTTTTGGTATACGAACATGGTTCCAATTTTGACTTAGTATAGCCTAAATCACTTAAACAAACATCTACCCTAATATTCCATGCTCTGGCAGACTGCTTCAAACCATATATTGCACGCTTTAATTTTAAAACTTGGCCTTCACTTTGACATTCTAAATTGGCTGGAATTTTCATGTACACATTTTCTTCAAGAAAACCATTTAAGAAAGCTGTAGTTACATCCAGATGGGTAATTTCAAGGTTTAGTTTTACACTCAACGCAAACAACAATCTCAAAGAAGAATATCTTAACACAGGTGAGTAGGTTTCTTTATAGTCCACACCCTCTTTTTAAGTGAAGCCCTTAGCAACTAACCTAGCCCGAAATCGCACTTGATTTTCACTATCGTACTTTCTTTTAAACACCCACTTGCACTCTTTTTCTTGTACAAATTCCCATGCTTCATTTTCTTCAAAGGCCTTCAGCTCATCTTTCATTGCCTGCTCCCATTTTTCCTTTTCAGGCCCATACATAGCCTCTTCATAAGTGACATCTTCCCCGCTAATCTCTGGTTCTTTCAAAACACACAAGTTACTCAAACCAAACTTTTTTGGTGGTCGTCTCTCTCGTTTTGTTGCCACAGGTACTTGCTGTGTCATGTCCGTCTCATCTTCAGAGACTGAGCTTTCAAAATCTTCATCGGTTGAACTTGACCTTGTCTCATCGCAGACAAATGTAGAATCTGTTTCTTCTATCATTGAGCTGTTCTCCTCCACTGGCTGTGGTTTATCTCTCTCTCCAACAACAGCTGTTACCAAGTCTGAGTCCCTTTCAATCTTCTCCATAATGAAAGTTACATCTCTGCTTGTAGTTACTTGTTTCTTTATACTATCATATAACCTGTAACCCTTAACATTTTCAGAATATCCTACCAAAATGTACTTGGTGGTCTTCTTGTCCCATTTCAGTCTTTTGTTTTTTGGAACATGCACCATAACTGGACTGCCAAACATTCTGATATGGCTGAGATCTGGCTTCTTCCCTGTCCACTTTTCATAGGGTGTCAGCCCATCTAATCCCGAAGCCGGCGACCTGTTTTTCAAGTATACTGCCGTATTCGCTGCCTCAGCCCAAAACTGTTTACTTAGCTTCGCATCAAACAGCAAACACTTAGCACGTTCAACTATAGTTCTGTTGAATCGTTCACACAGACCATTCTGCTCAGGGGTATACGGGTTCGTTTTCTGATGTTGAATGCCCATTTTTGATAAATAGCTTTCCATATCTTTAGAACAAAATTCCCCTCCATTGTCTGTTCGTAATGCTTTTATTCTGGCTCCTGTTTGATTTTCCACCATACATTTGAAATCTTTGAAGCACTGTAGTGCTTGGTTCTTTTCTTTCAAAAAATAAATAAATGCCATTCTACTTGCATCATCTACAAGAAGTAGAAAGTATCTAGCATGACCAATAGATGGAGTCTCCATTTTACCACATAGGTCAGCATGCACCACTTGCAATAAATTTTCTGCTCTTGAACCATTCTGAGGGAAAGGTAGCCGCGTTTGTTTCGCTTCACAACATACAACACAATTTAATTTCTGATTGTCTGCAGTACCTTCGTATGACACTCCCTCTACTGCACCATTCTTCATCTTCTGCAGATCATTGCTATTGATATGTCCTAGCCTTCTATGCCAGACACTTGAAGTCTGGGTCTCTACTGCCGCTACTAACACACACCGAGGCTTCTCTACAGTAAGTTTGTACACACCATTCTCCAATTCTGCTATACCAATCAGCTGATTCTGTTGATTGTGGATGTAACAAGCATTCATCTTGAATGTGACTTTGTTCCCACCCGCCATAAGTTGGCTTACTGATAGCAGATTTGTCGTTAAGCTTTCAATGCATAAAACATTCTTAACCTGGATATCAAACTTACATTCGTTTACTACCGTAGTAATCTGTGTATCACCGGCGCATAACACTGGCACTGACATTTTATTCGCCACAATAATTTTTTTCATTTCGTGAATCTGTCGTACACTCGATAACCTGTCTCTGTTGGCTGTCATATGTGCACTGGCTCCTGAATCTATATACCAATCTTCGCTACTGAATTTCCCGTTCAAAAATGCAGCACTAAAAGCATTTACTTGCTTTTCTTTTCCTTCTGGACATTGGTTTTTGTAGTGACCCATTTGTTTACATCGGTAACATTAAATGATAAAATTTTTATCTTTTTGACAGGTGACGGCAACAATGAACAGCTTTGACGTGATTGGCCGCTGCTATGTTGTCTCGCAGTGTTGCCACCTTTGCCTCGATAATGCAATTTAGTTTTCGACCAAAACGCACTTTCCGTTTCAGTACTACCAACTTCAGAACTCATGTCCAGCAACTTTGTCTTGATGACGTCTGCATCAATGGCGATTCCAGAATGTTCGATTGCCATCAACATAGGTGCAAATTTTTCAGGTAGCCCCGCCAACAATAATGAGCCGATCCATTCTTCAGTAATTTGAAAACCCGTCCCACGCAATCTCTGCGCTGTTTCGACGATTTGAGTAACATAACTTGTCATCGACTCACTGTTTTCAAGACGAATAGATATTAGCGTCCGAAGCAAACTTATTTTTCGTGTAAAGCCACTATCATCAAATAGTTTCTTAAGCTTATTCCACATATCACCAAGTTTGTTCTCCATCTTTATATGCACAAATAATGAAGGGTCGATGGTCATAACTAGCTTAGCTTTGGCCTGACGATCTTCCTTGGCGTCCATTTTTTCCGGTAAAGCGTCGATGTCGATGCCTTCCAGCAGCAAAAAATTTCTCGCCGCGTACGCCCAATCATCAAAATTTTCTCTCCCTTTTAACTTTGGCACATTTACAATGTAGCTTCCTGCCATTTTCACGAAAGAATTACTGATTTTACCACTTTATTTTAATTTATTAGCGGACTGGGCTCTAACCTAATAAAACACACAGGTAATCGTGGCATAGACTAACGTTTATTTTTTTATAGTGTTACCAGCATAAGCACAATATATTTTGATACATAGGTAGATTTTAACAGTTCAAAGTATATAGGTCTTATACATATGGGGAAAAATCTGAAAATTAACTAAATTTATTGGAAATTTTTAACGTCTTTATTTGGATACAGTTTGATGGATCGTAAGTGTCAAGTTAAATTGATCGTATTTATCTGCTGGTGGAATAAGTTCGTGTCATAAACACGTATATATCGATAGCTATAAAACCCCCAGGGTAAGACTCCTTTTCGCACTTGACCGGTTTGTAGAGCTCCGTACCTCAAAATGTCAAAACAGAATTCTGGTGCGATCACTTTGTTGTCCCGTCTCTTCCATCGGTCAAGACCCCTTTTCCCGGGCCCCTTGAGAGATATAAAGTTGAAACTAATAACTTCTGCAGATGTCTATGGCCCTATAGTGCTATTTAAAAATCATGCTTTTTACTCCACGCAGAAAAAAGTTACTGCCCATTACGTAATCAATTTCATACAAATGGCTTTATTACCATGAAAACCTATAGGCTACTTTCATCTGACTTAGAAACTTGAAAGACCGTTTACAATTAGATCTTATATATAGCACATATCAAAGGAAAAATCTGAAAATTACCAATATTAAACTTTAAATACAGACCAACCTAATTGGGCCTTTGAGATAAATGAAGTAAGATAGTTAAATAGATCGTAAGTGTCAAGTTAGTTTGGACATCCATAACTGATCGTGGAATACATTTGTGTTTCAACGGTATGTACGGACCCTCGAGGTGCAAGTCTGTCTCACAACTGAACAGTATTTTAAATATTTGGACCACCTGTTAAGGAGTTGTAGGCCTTCAAAGAGATGTCGCATATTGCAGTTTGAGTGCAGAGCAAGGCGAGACTATACAGTTCTTGAAAGCAGTTATAATTATAGGTACCTATTATAGATAATCACATATGCAGGATTAATAAATACCATGACCAGCCTTTGCCCGCTCGTTATAACGCTCGTACCATTTCGGCACATGTTTATTTAGCCCTTTTTAAATTTTTATTTGCTTTATGTGTTGTCGTTGAAATAACGACGATTTAAACACATAAAACCCTTCGCTTTTTTGTTTTCAAAGGGCTTTTTGTCTTTGTTATTTTTACCCATATTAGTAATAATATATTTTACGATTTTTTGGCAAACATACGAATGTTTTGCACTCCCAATTTCCTATTAAATTTTGCTGCTAACGGAGAATCAATTTTGATTCAATCACGCTCCATTAAAACATTTTCAATTTGTAAAACTTCGAAGGAACCCTTCCAATAATTTAACTTTAATTGAAGAAAATGCAATCTGTGAAAACTCATATTGGAAGTGGTCCCACATTAGTATTCGATCTATCTATAATATTTTTGCAAAGAAAGATATGTTTTTTTATTCTATGTGATGGATCCAATCTGCATAGCTAGCATAGATGACACGAATAAGATAAATTTTGTCTCTCGAAGAAACGTTTAACCAATGAACACTCAGGACGCGCCGTTTTCTCGAGGCGATGATCACGTGATAAAGCTTATCTGCGTTTCCATTGGTCAAACGTTTCTTCGGGAGACAAAACTTCTCTAATATTTTCGCACATTTTAGCTATGTTGGACTGCGATCTTTTACTAGTGAATAGGTTTTGTCCGCAGCGTCACTCACGTGCTTTTTAAGATCAAAACTTGTATCGCCATTTTTCTGCTTGGTGGTTATTTTATCAACACCCCTTATAGCCTTTATGTTGACAAGAGTCACAATGATGATAATAAAAAAAAATCAATCTGGTTAGTGGTTCTCGAAAAAAAACGAAACAGACGGACAGGCAAAATCCCAAATATTTTAGTTAAAATTTCGCAAAAATATTCAGTGTACAGACACGTCTTTTTTGCCACTTTGTAGTTGTGGTTTCGAGTACTCAACGACTAATTTGGAGGTCACGGGTTTAAATCCCGCAGGGGCACAATTGCCTTCGGTCTGGGTTCTTAGGAAACCACGTACGGCGATAGGAAATTAAATGTATATAATTACGGTATAGAAAATCAGAAAAGTTAATCTGGACGTGAGGAGCCCTGAACCGGGATTCGAACCCGGGACCTCTCGCTTGCTGGGCGATTGCTCTACCAACTGAGATATCCAGTTCTCAACACGACCTCCCAATTTACGCTAATATCTACACATATCGTTGTGGTATGGGAAAGCAGATGCGTAAATTCACAGGTCGTATTGAGAGACTCGGTAAGTGGTCAGGACCAAGGTTTAATGACCCTGTTTGCGAAATACGAAAAATATTTTTTGTGTCTATATACCTACTTGTTCAAGTACAACCTCAACTACGGGAAGACAAGATTTATTTTGCGTACTTCAAAGAAAGGGTCAATGAACCTTGGTCTTGACCACTTGCCGAGTCACCAGAATAAATTTGGCTGTAAAAACAAAAGTCACCTTGTATGTTCACATTTAAAAAAACATGCATTTCTATGTAACTCAGTAAACATCACAAATACAAATCCCGCAACTAGCTCATCGGAAATTCTCTGTGAAACGGTATTAGGTCAAAGCTTTTTCAATTAATCTACAGACAGCTAGATAGATCCAGTTTTTCGCAGTTCGGTCTGAATACGGAAACCAGGCTCTTGGCGTCTGTTTGTCATCTTAGGTACAGTTGTACACATAGACTTAAGTATATCATAAAGTTTATGGTTGTACAAATTGACATACCAAACAATGGACCTCGGGTCAAGTATTAAATTTACCAAAAAAGTGTTCTTAGTGAAGTGTCGAAATATTAGGAAACAAAACATTTTAATTTGAATCGTATGTCATTGCTGCACGGCTTAATTTTGATTGACGTGTGATTGACACCCTTTTTTAATTTTCAATGGTTTTGACTCTCTTTTGGTTCGGACACTTTTAAGCACAGACCCGATGTCCACTTGGTAGTACGTCAATGGATGTACATTAAAAATTATCCTAAAATCTCGGGAACTTCTGAATGTCGTATTTTAATTTAAAGATATCCTTGATAACTTCGAATATTACATTACTGTCAAAGAAGTTTTTTAGGTAACTTACGAGTAGGTACATCGAGTTTAATGAAACCCGTTTTTCTATGTACGGCCGCGCATGCTTGCTAGATTTTTTACAAGAACACAGCTGATGCATCGTCAATCGAAAAGTGCTGCTAATTTGAAGTATCAAAATCACAGCAGATGCATCGTTAAATCAAAAAGTGCTGCTAATTTGAAGTGTCAAAACTACAGCACATGCATCGTCAAATCAAAAAGTGCTGCTAATTTGAAGTGTCAAAACTACAGCACATGCATCGTCAAATCAAAAAGTGCTGCTAATTTGAAGTGTCAAAACTACAGCACATGCATCGTCAAATCAAAAAATGCTGCTAATTTGAAGTGTCAAAACTACAGCACATGCATCGTTAAATCAAAAAGTGCTGCTAATTTGAAGTGTCAAAACTACAGCACATGCATCGTCAAATCAAAAAGTGCTGCTAATTTGAAGTGTCAAAACTACAGCACATGCATCGTCAAATCAAAAAGTGCTGCTAAATTTAAAGTCTCAAAGTTGCTGAGTCAAATTAAGTTCGAACTCAAAAAAAGTTTTTATCAAACTTACTTTTAAATAACAATAACTTTGTTCAAGGTCTAACAGATTGCAAGGCTATTCTGGCACGAATTGGCAAAAATTGCTAAAGCAGATTTAGGGTGTTTCTTCGGGAATTTTCTATGAATCTGTATTGAGGTAACCGTAGGTTTTTGATTGAAAAGCTAAAGTGACCATTTTTTATATTATATAGTTTTTTATGAGGTTTAGGCACTCCACTTTACATCATACTGTAAACAAAAGTCGAACGATTAATATTGCGATTAAAAAGTAATGACAGAATAGCCGTCCTGAAATCAGATTGTTGATATAAAAGTCAAATGGAAGGCAAAATCAATGAACGGAGAGAATGGACGAAATTTTTTCACAATAATGATCTTTTATTATAGATACGAGTATCTTCGCTGTTTATGCAAAAGTGTACCCTTGTAGAAAATAATGTGGGAATATATTGCCTGTAAAATATGTACCTAATTCTACCAATCATCGCCGGTGTAATATATTAGTTGAATCCAGTGTACAGAGATAGGATACTTTACTTAAACCTTATACAAGTACTATCCTGATTAAAATAACGTCGGGTAGAAAATTGTACATTATTTATGTCGTGCTAAAAAACTGTCGTAAGGCTAATTTTAACTTGCTAAAACTAACTCTAACTAATATTAACAATAATTTAGGTTAAACTGAAACCATAAACTTGAACCACACTTTCATCTCGAAAATCAGTAACAAAATCCAGCTCTATACCTAACTTATACACTAACACACACCCTTACACCCTCTCTCACACACACCCTCTTCACACATTTATACACACACAAATAAAAACTAACTTACCCGCACGCATTTCAGTATATTTAAGTTTATTACAGATAATTTTGGCTTGTATCAATATATATACATTTTGTTTTTATATATATATTTTCTGCACAACCTTCTATTCTATTAAAAAAAACCGAACAAATGTGAGTTGTATCTTATTGTGTTCCGAGAGTTTTGCAAAACACATTATGACCTTTTTCTTAACTTACGCCATCTGAAAGCAAGTTCGAAATATTTACATATAAATTAATTAGTTACTTAAAGAAAAGATTTTACTTTCGCTCTTCCTTATGCACGGTACCAAATTTTGGACGACTTTGAAGTTTTTTACGGTTCCCTATACATGGGGTAAAAAAGAATCTTAATAGTGAGAAACGAAGTATCAAAGTCTCACAATAATCGTGTCTTTCTTACCCTTTGAATACAGAGCTCTCATAATTAGAAGGCATATTTATTAACAAATTATGATATCTTGTTAATATTCTACAGAAACCCATTAAACACCAGACTTCCGGTTTCGCATAATTTTGTTACTCGTACAAACATTGTAGGTACGTATACTATGGTGAAGGAAATTCTGTGTACATTATTTTGATGTAACTTACCCCAAGGTTACCGATTTCAACGGGCCTCACCTTCCCCATATCACATGTCAACCCTTCGTAGAAAGCCGCAGTAAAACAGAACAGTATAGAAGCTTAAAGAGTTGCTGTTGTGAAAACACTTGTACATTTTCACAAAATTTATGTACACTTTACTTTGCCCCACAAGTTTCGCTATAGAATATTATCAAGCGCTTCAACTTAAATATGTAGATGTTTTACAATACTATAATATTAATATTGAACAAGTTTAAATTGTAAATAAAATTTATAAAAAAGTACAATGGTTTTCGTTACCACAATAAGTTCCACCAAATGCAGACAATCACAATCAACTTACTGTACAATTGCCTTAGTTAACAATTAAATTAAGCTTAAATGTAAAAGGCATAAGACTTGGTTGGTTGCAGTTCTATTTTTATCATCCTTGCTTGTACCTACTCGTAGAATTTTACAAGAAATCTCATCGTAAGCCGAAAGCACTAATTAATATATATTATTTAATCCTATCGGAACTGATATATACAACTGTCCCATTTGTTTTACTAATGTTCTTTTTTTTCAGTCCAGTAATATATTTAATTTTGACTAAAAGTGAAATTTAATTTGATCTTGGACTTGTTTTTGAACACAAACTCGACTGTATTCTGGAAACTATGTTGTTTCAAAATCAAAATCAAAATATTTATTTTTGCAAAATAGATACATAAAGTATACTTTCTACAAGTCAAAGTTAATTTTAACAATATAATATATCTTTAGAATATAAAAAATATATATAATAATACGGGAAATAAAGTATACACCTGCATAAATAAATGATAGTCGTAAGTTTTTAAATAAATAAATAAATAAAATAGAGGAATCTAGGAATAAAAATATTATATATACATAATGCAATGAAGAAATAAGTTAATAAATAAAAACGGGAAATACATACAAAAAATATTAAGGTTGGGCTACTAAAATGTAATAAAGTTAAACACCTGCATAAAATATACAAATATAGGAATAAAAATATTATATATACATAATGCCTAACCATCCGCACCATTCGATTAGTATTGCTAAGAAGAAGGGCAAGAAACTTAGCAAACATTCCTTTTTTCAAAATAAAACATATGATACAAAATCATATACATACCTACTCAAGTAAAGGCATAAAAAATTATAAGACTGCAGGAATTAGTCACGAGAAAAAAAATATATCTTAGTCAACCCGTCTCATATTGTCTATTACCTTTAACAAAGTAAGTTTACATATTACTTAATTTTAAGCCTTTAGAGGAATCATACAGTATTAAAATATGCTAATTATTAATTACATTATTGAATAAGATTATTATTATTTATTACACCATGCTTCATTATCATCCAAATAATCATTGATTTTATAATAAGCTTTCTTAAGTAGTCCCTGTTTATATATAGTTTAAACTTATTTTCAGGCAAACTAAGGACCTCCTCTGGAAGCTTATTGTAAAATCCTATACCATGTCCTACAAAAGAGGTCCCTACTTTGGCAAGTCTTAATTTTGGAAAAGCTAGTTATGTTTGTTTCTGATTTCAAGTTTCTGTTTTGCACTTATTGTAAATTTTTCGTGTCAAAAAGGATCTTGTCACTGAATGAAACAGAGTTTACTACTTTGAGTCCATATTTAGATGAAGCCGGTATAAATAGGAGCCGGAGCTATGAAATTATAATTTTGTCTATGCTACGACGTTGTTTGTTCTTGCTGTGAGCTGTTTTATGTCCTATCATTGTATGTGCTACGGTACCATTTTGTCTGTACCTTTTCGTATTTCCAAATATCTCACAGACTAAGATAATTTATAAAGTGCTAGCGGTGCAAACAAAAATTCAGTATATAGCTGCAAATGGTGTTAAAGTAATGAAAATTGGAACGATAGATCTTTAGGCCATATGAATCAATTTGACCCGTAGCACGAAAAAATAAACAAATTTAGGGGGGCGTTATTATGACGTGTGTGGTATCAAATGAATGGGCTTTTTTAAACCAATTCTAAAAATATATCCCATCTATCATTTCATTCATTTGTTTTAAATTAAAATCATTTTTAAAACATACCAAGTTTGGGCTCCACCAGATACGACACGGTTAGATATTTTTTTAAATAGAATTGATAATTTTGAGCATAAGTACTTGAATTTTTTTTTTTATTTCTGTTAAGCCTGAATATCTTCCACTGACTAAGTCTATGTAGAGTAACTTGTATCAGCAGAACAAAAGAGTAGTATTTTCAGTATTCACTACGTTTCCCTACTATTCCTTTCATTTACTGGTAGCTGGCGGGGTTAACGAGTGAGAAGCCATCGCGCCTTTCCCTTTAGGTTAACTTGATTAAGACAGTATGATGAAATGGCTCGAAGAGTATTGGTCTCGCCATTTCTTTTACGAGACTTCTGAATAAAGGCTATTCTGTTTCGACCTTCCTTTTATCTCCTGAGGTCAGATCTGGTTGTGAAATTGGAGGTACAAGCTCTTTTCTGGGTCTGCTTGGGTTATTATTAGGTTACCGTACTAATGGGACAAATTGAACTTCTTTGTGTTGTTCATGCGTTTGTTCAATGGTTTTTTTAATATTCTTATTAATAGAATTTTATGGGCCATAGGTCAATCAATCAAATTAATTTTAATTTTGGATGAAACATATTTCGGTGACATTATTTTTCAAATTATACCAAATTTGCTGCCACGCCACGACACGTGTTTGGTTTACGCCACCAAATACTCGTATGTTATAGAAAAAATAGTTTGCTTTGCTGTATGTTTTCATACGCCCATTTGTTATTATTTCGGAATATATTTATTACGCCACCGTGCGTACTTTTATAAATGTTTCACATTATAGGCGTCTGACTTATTTGTCGCGGATTACCGCGAGCTCGGCCCTGTGAAAACGTTTGGTGAGTGATAATACAATTTTCACTATCATCTTTATTTTGTGCTAGCAACACCTTATTTTTTTATTTTGCTTACCCGCCTTTTTTTCCGTATGGCAGTTGGGCCACAAGTTAGCTTGCACGGGCGGGAGGAGCGACAGTCTTCCAGTAAGAGTGAAGTGAAGCGTTTGCCTCCTATATATTGTACTAAAAGTCACCCCGGTGAGTAATAGCACTTAATTATGTTGCTTATAACATTAGAAAGTGGTGGTGACTAGGGGGCGGGATGACCTTTGTTGTGTGCTGGTGTCAGTGCGTCTTGGAGGCCACGATTCTGTCGTGGCTCTCTGGATGGGTAGTTGATACCAGCTGGTGGCATGGGTTGGACTGTAGGGGAGGTAGGAGGTCCATCTACGGAACGTAAAGGTTCCGCGCGCTCAGTGTTCACTGGGAGGTAAACTTGTCCCTCCGAACATGGGAGCTCCGTGAGAGTTGATATAGCTTGCTGTATGTCGACCATTGTCAATATCAGGTGAAGGCCTGATGCAATGGTAGCTCTCTTGTGATGTAATGAAGTTGTAATAGAGTGTTTCGCCTCCTGGTCACTATAGCTTCTAGTAGGATTACTATTCAGATATTATGTTGCGTGTAATGTGTTAGTATACGTCCTAAAGGCCGCGACATAATTTGGCGGAGATGCTGGGATCACTGTCGTATGTCGGATCTTAACCTACCAGATTATTGAGAGCAGGACTGTTGTATCCAACGTTGATACCGTTTTGTTTTTTTTTTTCGTATTTCGAGACGTCGGGAAGGTTAGTACAGTATTGAAGAATGTTCATGAAATTACTGATTGTAAAGTTAAAAGTGGGGTAGTCAGGAATTTTGGCCGGAAGGGTGTAGACAAAACACCTAGGCATGAGTTTTATTAATTTCGCTGAGGCCAGTGGGGATCTCAGGAACTTTGGCCGGAATGGTATGGATAAATACCTAGGCATGAGTTTTATTAATTTCGCTGAGGCCGGTTGGGACCTCAGGAATTTTGGCCGGAATGGTATGGATAAATACCTAGGCATGAGATTTATTAATCTCGCTGAGGCCAGTTGGGACCTCAGGAATTTTGGCCGGAATGGTATGGATAAATACCTAGGCATGAGTTTTATTAATTTCGCTGAGGCCAGTGGGGATCTCAGGAATTTTGGCCGGAATGGTATGGATAAATACCTAGGCATGAGTTTTCTTAATTTCGCTGAGGCCAGTGGGGACCTAAGGAACTTTGGCCGGAATGGTATGAATAAATACCTAGGCATGAGTTTTCTTAATTTCGCTAAGCCCGAAAATGGGTACAAACACTGAGGTACAATGTACTTTATTAAATTGGTTTGTTGGGGCCTGTGGGGATCTCAAAAAATGTTTAGTACCTAATTATATGTAAAAGCCCGAATAGTGTAGGTACCCTAGGCTTTTAGCCTGTATTTGACCCATGACAAGAATAGTTAATTTACTATAGTCAAATAAGACCCCTAAAACATACGATATGAATTTGTTTTTTTTTTCTGGTGGGTTTTGGCTGCGGCAGTGATCATCATATTAATTTGTAACGAAGGAAACCAGTTTTATGAATCCGTTGTTGTTTGTGTATCATTCAGTGACAATATTTTTTTCGTTTGATTGGCGCGTTTGGTATTTCTAAACAAATCCGTCGACGATCATGCGGTTTACCGGTCTTTGACTTACCGGTTCTAACTTTTATTGCGGATGTATTATTGTAATTGTTACCATTTCATTTAGTGTGGCTCATTTTTACAGTGTTGTTTTGCTTATTTTTTAAATTGAAATAGTCACCCGATTCGTCTGTATCGGGAATACCGATTAAGTTCAGGGTGATAAGAAACAACTCGAATTGACTCAATACCTCGATTAAATTAGTCGATTTGCCCATCACTACGAAAATATTTTCACACTTATTACTCTGTGGTTGTGATAATCACCGTGTTCCGAATGGCACCAGTAGTGCCGGGGCTGCCATCGGAGTACTTACGCTCAATAGGGGGGCGTTTCAAATGTGCGGTCGTGGTGCGGGGTTTCACTCGTTTATTAGAAGGACACAGAGAAAGAGAATGAAGGGTCTGGTTGCGCCGATCGGGTGGCCCAGTGTGATTTTCGCATCGCTCCGAAGCGTTTCGGAGCACTTCCGTGCGGCTGTCGGGTAACAATAATTCGTTTACTCTCGGTTTAGCTCGTGTCAATTTTTGGGAGCTTTAGGGTGGAATTCGCATTACTCAGAGTGATTTTACTCGTTTCGAAACGGAACCAAGTAATATGGACTCGGAATGACGATGGATGCGATGTGATCGATTATGTTGTGATTCGGAACGCACTTATTGTAAGGGAACAAAACTATCAAAAAGAAATAACTTTTATCTTTGTTTGTCTTGAATGTTTGTTTTATAATAAACGGTTGGACGGTGGTTTCTGGTACATAAATCGTGTAATTTGATCCTGTATGCTGTGGATTTGACGTTATTTCACACAAAAAAGCTAACAAATCAAGATGGATGAAATTCTGCGCAAGCGCTTAGAACTACGTCGATCCAAGTTAATCGAGGCATCCAAGGAAGCTGCGGCAATCATAAACCTATGTAAGACGGAAGGCGTCTCTAAATACACATTGCGAGAAACGAAAATTTCGTTGCAGTTGGTAATTGAGCGGTTTCAGGCCGAAACGCAGTATTTTATTGAAAAGAGTTCTAACGAAAATAACAATGAATTTATGCAGGACTGTATGAAGGACCAGGTTGAGGCTAAGACTCTCCTCGATCAAATAACTATGGTGCTGCATGACACGACTGAAGTAACACTGACGAAGCCCAAACATCGTGGATTTGCTAAACTACCGAAGCTCGATCTACAAAAGTATGATGGTAACATTCTAAAATTCACAGAGTTTTGGGATGCCTTTGACGCAAATGTGCACTCGCAGGATCTCAAGGATGTAGAAAAATTGGCCTACCTTTTGGCATCATTAGAAGGTTCAGCAAAGGAAGCAGTAGTAGGACTAACCACTACTAATTCAAATTATTAGATTGCAGTAGACCTTCTCAAAAAACAGTTTGGAACCACCGAAAGAGTCATTGATGCCCATTTTGAGGCCCTTAATAATTTGGGACGGGTAAATAATAACAAGACCGAATGTAGGCAAACATTAAATGCTATTGAAAAGCATCTGAGAATTCTGGAGAACCTTCACGAAAGAGTAGACAGCAGTTATCTACGAGTCATGATAAGCAGCAAATTTCCTGACACAGTCATGTATCAGGTGAATCTCTTGACTCCGGAAGATAGAAGCGTCAGGTCTATAAAAGAAGCCCTTGACAAAGTCATTACTGCGATGGAATTAGCAGACCACCAACAGGGTTTTATTCAAGTTCCAAATGCCTATGCAGCTCAATCATCCACAACGGAGGCATTGCATGCCAATGTGAAAAAATATCCTCTAAAACGAAGGTACATTACTCCGAAGGTAGTGACACAAAAGAGAAGGAAAATCGAATGTATGTTCTGCCAACAGAGCCATTATTCTGACCAGTGCCGGCAGTTTAAGACTGTAAAGGAACGGAAAAATAAACTACAGGGTAAATGTTATGTTTGCTTCCGGGCTGGTCATATTAGCAAACAGTGTACTTCAAAAATCTTATGTGTACATTGTAAAAAGCGCCATAACCGCGCTTTGTGCTTCAGATCGACTATATCAGAGTCAGAGTGTGAATCCAAAAAGGGGAAGGGAAAGGAGATGGTCAGAAAAGATGACAACCATCCTCCAGCCGTCAGCGACGGCAGTAACTAAAATTGAAGGACATAAATGTAGACTTCTCATTGACTCCGGGTGTCAGAGAAGCTATTTAACAACCCGGACTGCCGAAGAACTCCACCTCAAACCAGATAAAGAAGATCTTCTTATGGTATATACATTTGGCTCAGACAATCCTAGACAAATAATAAGTCCATCTGTAGAGGTGGAAATTACTACGAAACGAGGTATGAAGAGGAAGATACGTTTAAATATAGTTCCACATATAACTAATGGTTTACCTGTTGCTCAGATAGATACTGATAAAGTTGATTTATTGGCTGATGACAACTCAGTTGGAGAGAGGATAGACTTGTTGATTGGAAATGACTTCTATTACTCCTTTATGAGACAGGAGCACATTCAACTAATGCAAAATGTATTTTTAATAAATTCCGATTTTGGTTGGATTATAACGGGAAATATTCTTGAAGGTGAAAATGATCACACTTTATCTGTAATAACTTATTGTCAGTGCCATCAATCTGCATGTCCATACTTCACGGAACCTGACCTTCCCTTGCGCAATATCGACATGAGATTTCTATGGACACTAGAGTGTATTGGAATAACAGATTCACCCAAGACATCTCGAGAGGAAGAGGCTGTGAAGTTTTTTCAATGAAACAACTCTATATAAAAATGGAAGGTACGAAGTGAAATGGCCTTGGGTGCAGTACCCACCAGATTTACCTACTAATTTTGGATTAGCATTGGGAAGACTTAAAGGTTTGATCAAAAGGTCAGATAGTGAAACTCTACAAGAATACAATGATATTTTTCGAGAACAACTGCAGGCAAATATTATTGAAATAATAGAGCCGAAGACATCGCCATTTGAACAGACAACGCCACCCATCACATATCTTCCTCATCATTTGGTTAGACAGAGAGGAAAAAGGGTCGTATAGTATATGACGCGTCCGCGAAGACCAAAGGTGAGAAAAGCGTAAATGAATCGCTTTACTGTGGACCTTCCATGCTTGAGGATCTCGTTGGATTAATACTGAAGTTTCGTACTGGCAAAATTGGGATCACTGCAGATGTTGAAAAAGCTTTTCTACAGGTGGCTCTGCAAGATCAAGATAGGGACATCACAAGATTTTTATGGGTGAAAGATCCCACAAAAGAATTATCAGAGGACAACCTGATTCATCTTAGATTTTGCCGTGTGCTGTTTGGCATTATTTCAAGCCCATTCTTGTTAACTGCGACTATTCGACATCACATTGCTAAGACAAATAAGTCTCTTCTCTCCCAGGTGGCTGATAAATGCTATGTAGATAATCTTGTTTTGTCTGTACAATCTGAAGGTGAAGCTCTTCAGCTGTATAATGAAACTAGACAAATTTTCAGTGAGATCTCGATGAATATTAGAGACTGGGTATCAAATAACAAACATTTCACAGAGAAGATTCCCGAAAGTCATAGAGCTTGTCTTAAGTCTACCAAGAATATACAAGTACCACGCTATGTTGGGAATGCAATGCTGAATGGCGAAATATAGTATGAATTACACTGTTTCTGTGATGCTTCAAAGAACGCATATTCGTGTGTCCTGTATCTACGGATGACATGTCAAACAACCACTAAGACTGCCTTTTTAATGTCAAAATCCCGAGTGACCCCAACTGAGGATAAAGACAACTTAAAAATACCACGATTAGAACTATTGGCGTACTTGATTGGAAGTAGACTCCTGAAGTATGTTAAAGGAAATTTAAATCTTGAAATTTCACACCAAGTTCTGGGGTCTGATAGTCTCGTTGTTCCAGCTTGGATGAAGACCAGTAAACTCTTACCTCCATTTGTCCAACGACGAGTGAACGAAATCAAACTAAACAATGAGCTAGAACTACGCTATGTGAATACTAAAGTAAACCCAGCCGATGTTGCCACGAGGCCAGAACTTTGGAAATGTAAACAAGACCTGTGGTTTTATGGTCCGGACTTCCTTTGTCAAACAGATGAAAATTGGCCAACAAGTAAACAAGTTACTGAAGAAAGCACCTTGTTGGCTGGGGAGGCCCTGGACGTTGGTAACGATCCAGATGTGCCTATAAAGGAGAGTGAAGTTTATGGAGAGGAAAGTATGGTTGAAGATAGTCCAGTCCTCGAATTTTTGATGCCATCTGCCGAAGCAGACTCTGTAAAAGAGAGTGTAAACAGCATTAAAAAACTACAGTCTGAATTCTTTTCAGAAGAAGTTCTTGGTAAAGAAACGCACCTATCAAGAAACCTCGGCTTATTCACAGATATAGATGGTATACTCAGATGTAAAGGTCGTATGACTAATACGAACTGGCTCTATGATAAAAAATATCCAATTCTGTTGCCAAAGGACAGTACATTTACTACAGAGATCATCCAACAGACACACAATAAAAATTTCCATGTGGGCGTACCACATACACTTAGTATCATACGGCAAAAGTATTGGATACCACAGGGCAGAGCACAAGTGAAGAAAGTGCTGTCCAGGTGTCCAAAATGTATCAAGCATACTGGAGGCCCATACAAACTGCCACCTGCACCAGCATTGCCCGCAGAGAGAGTGCACTATAGTACTCCTTTCACATATCTAGGCATGGATTATTTTGGCCCTCTATATGTTGACGGGAAGTATGGAAAGGAGAAACGATGGGTTTGCCTTTTCACCTGTCTGGCCGTTCGTGCGGTACATCTCGAGGTAGTAAACGATCTGACAGCAGAGGAATGTCTTCTCGCTTTACGTAGACTCATAGAAGCAAGAGGCCTGCCCAAGAAGATTGTTTCTGATAATGCTATGTACTTTAAACTTACTTCTGAAGTGCTCAACGGGCCCTATTGTAAGGAGAATGGTATATGCTGGAGGTTTATTACACAGCTTGCTCCTTGGAAAGGTGGATTTTATGAACGACTGGTAGCATTGGTTAAGAATTGCTTCAAGAGAACGCTAGACAAACACTTGTTAAATGACCACCAGCTAATGACAGTTGTGACAGAAATAGAGTCAGTAGTAAACTCTCGGCCACTTACCTGTATCAGTACTGAGCCTGAACATGTCTTGAAGCCATCAGACTTCCTTTCATTAGGAACTTGTCTTACACCTGCTCCTTCACATCAGAGTACCGGGAGTGAGACAATTACTAAAATTGATTTACTCAAAAGTTGGAAAAGAGGTTATGCTATTTTGAATGACTTCAAACACATGTTTGTCAATCAGTATCTAACTAATTTAAGAGAAAGATACAATCATTCAGCACGTCAACCTCGTGTGAAATCCCAAAGGGCACCATGTGTGGATGACGTCGTCCAGATAAAGGAAGACATAAGAAACAGAGGAAACTGGAAGGTTGGGAGAATATCTTCCCTTATCAGAAGTTCAGATGGTGAGTGTAGATCAGCAAGAGTAAAAGTTGGAAATACTGAATTTATCCGTTCCATTGGTCACTTGTATCCATTAGAAGTAGACATAAATACTACAGACGTTAGTGTCATACCAGAGGAAAAACAGTCTGAAGCCCCTGTTAATGATCATGATCTATCTATTGATAGAGAGCAGAATTAATAATCTTTAATTTTTGAGAAATTAATTTTTGAGAAAATACTCAACCAGCAGGGTCTCTGTAATGACAATGAAGATTGTTTTATGGAAGTTGAAGAAACTGAGCAGGCCTCTCTAGGTGATTCGCAGGCACCAGTAACTCGTGATAGCGCAGAGGGATCACTAGAGGGGATGTCTGAAGTTGAAGGGGTTAAGGAAGGAAGACACATGAGAAATGCGGCAATTCGGGCGAGAGAGAAAATTGCCGAATGGACGAGCCAGCTCACTGTCTTGCTATAATTTTCTTTCGCCTTGGGGAGTGTCGCGGATTACCGCGAGCTCGGCCCTGTGAAAACGTTTGGTGAGTGATAATACAATTTTCACTATCATCTTTATTTTGTGCTAGCAACACCTTATTTTTTTATTTTGCTTACCCGCCTTTTTTTCCGTATGGCAGTTGGGCCACAAGTTAGCTTGCACGGGCGGGAGGAGCGACAGTCTTCCAGTAAGAGTGAAGTGAAGCGTTTGCCTCCTATATATTGTACTAAAAGTCACCCCGGTGAGTAATAGCACTTAATTATGTTGCTTATAACATTAGAAAGTGGTGGTGACTAGGGGGCGGGATGACCTTTGTTGTGTGCTGGTGTCAGTGCGTCTTGGAGGCCACGATTCTGTCGTGGCTCTCTGGATGGGTAGTTGATACCAGCTGGTGGCATGGGTTGGACTGTAGGGGAGGTAGGAGGTCCATCTACGGAACGTAAAGGTTCCGCGCGCTCAGTGTTCACTGGGAGGTAAACTTGTCCCTCCGAACATGGGAGCTCCGTGAGAGTTGATATAGCTTGCTGTATGTCGACCATTGTCAATATCAGGTGAAGGCCTGATGCAATGGTAGCTCTCTTGTGATGTAATGAAGTTGTAATAGAGTGTTTCGCCTCCTGGTCACTATAGCTTCTAGTAGGATTACTATTCAGATATTATGTTGCGTGTAATGTGTTAGTATACGTCCTAAAGGCCGCGACATTATTAACGACACGAGAGATTCAATCATCACACTAATATTATATAGGTAAATGCGAAATTCCTTTCTTTCTAAATATAAAACGTGATACGAAGTGACGAACAAATATGTCCATATTGAGTATTGTATTTTTATAGACGATTCCAGGAGTTGTAAGAAACGCGTGAAGGTTACGAGGGAACATAAGAAAGGAACATAAATTAAGTGTTTTCTTGACCTAAAACTGATATCTATTACAATAAAAGATACGTGATCTCTTATATCAGATATAATTTATACATATTGGGAACCCAGAAATACTTTTACGGGTGAAATAACAAATTAAATGCACCATATTTTTTCTTTCTCTTAGCTGGCAATTGGTGTATTAAATAAATTAAAATGACTACCTAAAACTAACTGTCTCACGATAACCCTAAATAAATAAAAATACAGCCAAGTGCGAGTTGGATTCGCGCACGTAGGGTTCCGTACCATTATCTATAAAAATGGCAAAGAAATCATGTCTGTTGTATGGGAGTTTGCGGGTCCGACTCGCACTTGGCCGGTTTTAGTACAGACAGTAACAGAAATACATCATCTGTGAAAATTTCAACCGTCTATACTAGGTGAAATTAAATCAACCGACCAAATTCATACTGGAGACTTGGTTATGAATGTATATGTATAACCTGTGTATGAATGTGTTTATGTGCGTATAGCATTAAGCTAGTGTTTGAGTATTGTGTAGTGTGCATGCATCACGATACTGCCTCGTCCCCCACCGAAAATGACAGACTTTTTTGCATAGAAATTAGTGCGCGGCTCCACTCCAGTTGGTTTTCTCTCCCAAGTATTGATCTGTAGCCCAAAACGTCACTGTTACGTTAAGTTGAATTCACGTTAGATTTTATAAATAGCAGTCATTCATACGTTTAGAACCGTTTATTGGGTTAGTTTTTCCAAAAACATACTTTTTCCCCAAGCTTTAAAAAATCATGCAATTTTTTCCAAGATACAACTTTTTGCGCTTTGTGCAATTACTTTGATTTCTGGACATACCGTTAAAATAAAAAATGGTGGGCCGCCACCTGCCGCGATCCTTTTATTTACTAAACATGTAGATAAATTTATAGTAAACATCAAAAAGACTTTTTTGGAAAAATTATTCTTTCTTCTTTTAAGTAATTCCTAAATTAAAAAAATCATTACGTATATTTAAAAAATGATTCGCTTGGGTTAAAAAATAGTTCACACAGGGATTCATTTTATAATCCCCGCTTAAACATTTGTCAAACTGCTGCAGGTGTCGCATAATGAGATTAGAGTAAACGCCACAAACGAAGTCCTGCAGGTTAAGGGATTTTCACAATTATTCCTCGACAATAAGGACTTGAACAGGGGGCTTATTACGTAGCTTTCCTCTACACACTGTATGAATTATGGCCAAGTTTGGACCCTAATGCAACGTAAGAAGCAACGGCGAAAGTTTTAATAGGTGGCGGCTCAGCTTAACGTTGCTCTATTAAGCGGGATTTGGACCCGTTGCAGAGTCTCCTTATTTGGGACCATGAACCCATAAAACAATGGAGACATCACGTATTTATTTAAACAGTTTACTAATATTAAGGCGACAACTACTGCTGGTGACCTTTGTACGTGCGCCTCACTATTTCACATGACTCGTCCAATTTCAAGATGAATCAAGCTGCGAACGCGCTCAAGTTTATCAAAATATGTAATAAAACTCATTATTACTATACCTAAAATTCTTCAAAAATAATCAATGGGCTCATTTGTAGTTATAAAATCTTCAATTTGACTTAGTTTTAATTTGTTTCTTTACAATTAATCAATTAATTGGAATTTATTATAATTTGGACCTTGATTTGGTAAAAATCTTGATGAAAATCCTAGTTAAGCCACATTCTAGATATTCTGTAGTTTATTATAATTTTTTTTTGCCTACACACCGATTAAACATGACTTTGTTTACGGCTTTTCAGGGTCACCAGATTTAGTCTGAGAAGAATTCAACGCTACGATTAGTCAAACTTGTTTTTATCTCCAATATAACGTAGTTAAAGATGTGTCGCCATTGTAATCGTCGACTGCCAAATTTATACTAAAGACACGGCAAGTGCTCAATATCAAGGTTCGGCGACACTTTTTGTGAAATTCGTAAATTATTTTATTCCCTGTTCCCTACAAATGTAGCCCAGCCCCAAGTCAATTACTATGGGAGATCAATATTTTATTTCGCGTAATTAGCAAAAATGTTATTGTAACACTGGTCATTAATGGATCAGGAATTAATCCCATATTCTATTGTCTTACTTTTTTATCAGTCTTGCAATGGTTAAGATCCACATTGAAGATAATTTACCTATGTTGAATAAAAAATAAGAATTGATTCATTTATAAAAATGTAAGTTAATATTAATGTTTAAAGAGAGTAGCCAATTTTTTAAATTAAATACTTTCTTATGAAAAAATTTGTCAAGTGCGAGTAAGTGAAGTGAAGGTTTCGCCATACCGTTTAAAACACAAACTTATTCCACGAGCAGTTATGAACGACGAATTTAACTTGATACTTACGATCTTTGATAAACGTTTGAAACTTTTTGATATGTCCTCTTTACGTAGTCAAAGAAATATGCATGATTTGACTTTCTTACACAAATTAGTGAGTGGTTCAACACCGTGTCCACAGTTGCTTGAGAGGATCTTTGTGTCAGTGCCCTGTAATATGCCTCGTAAGCCCATTACTAAAATATTTTGGTGTCCCACTAGCAAAACTAACTTAGGTCTTAATTCACCAATCACTAGAATGTTAAGACAACATAACGAGAAGTGTCAAACTATCCCAGATCTTGACATTTTTCATTTATCCTTAACCAGTTTTAGGACCAGTCTGCAAAGATTCTGTTAAGTTTAATCTTATTTTCCCATTTTATAGATATTTTTTGTGTTTTTTGTGTTAGTTAATTAATAGTTTTGTTTTGTATTAGTAATTATTAAAAAAAATAGTACTTGCTGTAAATATCTATAATGTAATGTCTGCTTTGTGTTTACCACTTGTTTATTTCTGAGTGTTGTGAACGCCTGTCACTGGTCCACATATATTATCAGAATTTTAGTTTTATGTTTTAATTTGTTAAGTTTGTGTAATATGTGTAGTGTTCCGTTTTAAGTAAATAAAAATAAATAAATCTATAGGCAGAACTAGGTAGTCAACCATGCCTGGGATCGATTGATGGCGGTATATCCACCCCAAATAGCCGGCCCTTATAATAAACAGGCTGGTGACAGGCAGCGGCGTCACTGGTGCAAAGGTTCCAGGAGAACCATAACGAGTGGCAAAATCTTGGAAAGTCCATTGATTCTATCTTTTTACAAGCATAAACTTTTTAAATGATACTTCACCATAATTGTGCTCAGGATTAACTTAAGGGTATCTTCCATGTTCCATGTTGTTCCGTACCCTGTTACAAACGTATTTAGGGGTCCACAGTTCAAAGCGGTAGGAACCCAAAACAGGATTAAACCTTAAGCTGTGCTACTTGAACTTTAATGTGCAAGACGATAATACCGCGCCTACAACTTACAGAATTGTTTGCAAAGTGAACTATTCATTCTATTGGGTAGTCGTTTCGTCTTTAGATAAATTCTTCCGTCAGCAGTTCCTTTTTCATTTTAATCATAAATCATAAAATATTAAGAAAACAGATATGGGCTTTGATGAAGTAAAGATTATCCAATAATAGCTGGATAATTTCCGAAGTATATTTAACCATATTTGAGATTTTAATTAATCAAATACTATTTAGTTACAAAAAACGTGAAGCTGACCAACTGTAAAATTTATAAATATTATTTTTGTCAAGACCGCCTCTGTGGCTGATTGGAAGAGCGCTCGCCTGCTAACCTAGTTAGGCCTAGGAAGGCCTAGTCCATTTGTGCCCGAAGTATGGCAATAAAGCTCACCAGTCACCATCCATCACGTTTGGGACGTAATAATCTTCGGTAAGAAGCGGGTGGACCAATTGTGGACTGTGACTTGCAACAGTTTACACCTAGGAACACCTCTGTCTAGGTTAGGTTTAAGATTATTTATTTCTCATAAGAACATTTAGACATCCACTTAAAATGAGAACTTAATAAATTCTAATTAAAGTTAAATATAATATTTTATTTTACACGATCAGTGGGTCCTGTGCAAGCTGACATATTGTTGTGCTCAAACACAACAGTTATCACACCAGATATGTATCCTAAAGTCTAAAACTAATTAAAACAAGTAAACAGTTACAAGCTAAACTAAGCTACTTGGCCAGCCAATTTTATAAAAATACCTACTAAGCATAATAATTAATGTTCTGCTTAGGCATGAAGTTTTTTTTTTTTTAATTTAATAATTGTTTTTATTTTGTTAGTGCCGTAGTTCTTCAATAGTTTTTTAATTTTGGGCAAGGATTTAGATTCTTTTATTGTTTTTGGCAGCTTATTTAACATCTGCACAACCTAAAATACCAGGCATTTTTTCCCGTAATTTGTTCGAGTTTTGATTAGGGTTAAGAAATTTGCACTTCTTGTGTAATACTCATGTTGTCTGTACTCATGACCCTGTTAAACTGATTTAAAAAAATGGTATACGGTTATTGAAGAGTACTTTTACCAAGTGAAATAAATTTTGCACTTCGGCTATCATCGGTTTTTCGGAGAGTTACAATTTACCGAACGAAATATTGCGGTTTGAATTTAAACCTTAAGTTATGACATAATGGCTCAGTCAGAACAAATGGTGACACACGAATACGAATCCTGTTTCCGAAGATAAACGAAGATTGCCGAAACTCTTCTTGTTTTGTACTACTACTGTTTAAAGTTGCGGATGTACGACCTACTTGGTAGCTCACACAATATAATCTTACGTTAATAAATTTTTACAGAAGTCGTCAACAAAAAAACAGGTCAAGTGCGACAAGGTCTCGTCCCCTGAAGGTTCCGTATCGTTGAAAATACAAAAAAAAGGTATATAAACGAAACTGCAAAGTTAAACTAATGATATTCGTACTTTTTCTTCACTAATGCCATGACACCTCACTACGTATAAAAAATTCAACATTGTGCATCACCGCGAAGCAACCAGTAGGTTTTGATGATCAGTTAGTGAGTGAGATTTTGAAAGGCACTTTTATTAGTATTCGGTATAAACAACTTGATACCTCAAGCCATTTCTAAGATAAAGGGCCTTGACACACGGAAAAACAGACAGAGATGCAAGAACAACAAAGTGAACTTACGGGTTCCGTTTTTTCCATGATGAGGCACCGAACCTTCAAACACCTTACTTGACTGAAGAAAGTTGCTAACAACTGCATAATTTTCAGGTTCGTAAGCGTGTGGGGCTTATGAAGTAAATATTTCACCTGAGCCACGGCTTTCATTACATTAGAACCCTTTAGCATTTGCATTAATTACGCATTTGAATTTAGAATTGCATAATTAAGGGACGCCGCAGACTTGCGTTTGGGACGCTTAATGGAAAACTTTAGAGGTAAAGTTTGACACTTTGTAAGAAAATGAGGGTAGTATAATTCGTATTATTTTTTGGATGGAGAAATAACGTTTTTTTTTCTCGTCAACAGGGTAGAAATTGGAATGATCGGAGATTTTCGCTCTCAATTCGTACGTAAAAAAAAAACGTACATTCCCAACAATGTAGCCTGTCATGGCGAAAGTATGTGATAAAATGCACCTTTTAGTTTTATTATCCAACAGTCTAACCAGTTGAAATGCTAGGAATTTTAGACACTTCACAAAGGCTCAACTGTTTGCATTTGACACATAAAATGTTCCGGGTTAGCCAAACCCCGCAGCCATTTGTCAAAAATTCAGCAGCCAAGAGATAGAGTGTCGTCGACGATTTCAGACGTCAGAAAAGCTAGACATGCAATTTAAATTCCGACCAAAAGTGAAATCGACCGTTTGAAAGTGGAGTCGTCGGTTCTGCTGCCACCCGAAAACCGCTCCTATTTTAAGCTCCCAAGATTTAATTTTGAATCAATCTATGTTTTAACACATAGCCATTTTGTGTTTAGATATTGGTAGTACTATATTTATAGTTGCACCTTAATTTTTATTATAATTGTTGCGGCACTAAGTAGTTGACAAAGATGTCTGCACTACATGTAGCGGTATATACGAGAACGTGACGAGAACCTCCGGCTTTGACAGATGGTCTGAGCGAGCCACTTGCTCCTACACCTTGCATGAATAAACTTGCAATATATACTTATAAATTATAACTTATAGGTTATAATTATAACACAGTAATTGACTGAAAATACGTGCCTCATTTCATTACTTTAATACACATAAATTCACGGAGAAATAGAAATAGAACGTGATAATTGATAAATATACAAATACGACAAAGTTAATACGATGAAAATTTGAAATAAATAAGAATTATTCATATCACTTGCCGAAAGAAAGTTATAAAACAGTTTATTACTAAAAACGCTTTATGCTATTAGTTGAACCGCGTAAATTACGTTAAATTATCCACAGTAACTTTGTAAAATTCATAAATACTTATGTATAACTGAAAATAAATATATATCTTGCTACAATGAGGTTTTCATCTAATTAAATACGTAAATAAGAGGCACAATAAATATTTCGACCCACTTTGAGGCCAGTATCAGTCAAATATTTTGAAATTGAATGACAAAACTGTAAAACGGGCGTCCCAACCGTCAAGTCAAACGCACGCCTACCTTGAATTCAGACAGTTCGGCGGAAGAGCACCGCAACATTTCAGTGTTTATACTTACACATGCCCCATCTAACTTTCCCCAAGAATTAGGAAGTTTTAGTATTTATTACAATGGGTTAAGGGCTATTTCACGGGCCAGACCCAGCTGCCAGAAAATTGCAAGGATTATTCACGATGTGTTACTGTTATTAAGGCCGGTACCTCCTAGCTCACGTATGAATACTGGAACAGGGCATTATGTAGAATTGTACGGTGTAGTGGCGTTTTTTCATGGATAACTTTTGGGCTTGGAGGCGAAGTTATTAAAACTTTTGTGAGATATTTTTCACACCATACATGGAGATAATAACACTTTATAAAAAATATCATGCCTAGAGTTATTCTCTTCAAAGTAACCTTTGACTAATACGAAGTAACGCTCTTATTTTTTAGCTTTTTGCTCTGCCCCTTTTTCGGCTTGGGCGTAATTTCGTTAAGACCCCTTGTAGCCTATTTATAAATAAATATGTTTACCAGGGTCACTATGATAATAATAAAAAATATCGCATCTAAATCCGTTGAGTGGTTCTCGGGTAAAAACGGAATTTACTTACAGACAGACAGACAAAAATTCTAAAAATGGTAGTTTCGGTTTCATGCGTAAAACCCTTACTTCAAAAAAAAAACAATTTGCAGACATGACTATTTTACTTCTTTATTATGCAATAGTATGATGCATATCTGCTACGCAAATTCAGGTATGTATTAATTAAGTTATGGTATAAAGTAAGTAAGGTGTAAGGGGTAAAAACTGAATGGAATAAAGATAAATATTTCCATGAACGTTCGTTCTTGGCTGCAAGTGTTATTAATAAATAGTAGTCAAATATACAGTCACACAGACAAAGTATATGCTAAGTATTTGATTTAATTTCGAATATTACCTGGAAGTATCTGTGAACTCGATACCTGAAATAAATAAAGCTCTCGTTAAAAAGGCAAAAGAAAAAATTGTTTATTTTATTAGTTGAAATACATCTTGTGGGGAATATATCAAACAATTGTATATACTTAGTTGTGCCTAGGATAGAAAAGTTACACAACAGTGAAAACTCCAACCAAATCCGTTCAGTAGTTTTAAATAATTTAAAATACTAGCTTTTGCCCGCGGCTTCGCTTGCGTTTGTTTAGTTTTGGATAGTCCTATTGAATCAGTTAATATCATTCAGAAAAATAATTTTATAATACATATTTTATCTTTTCGTTCTCAAGAAAATAATGTAATATGTCTGACCCTTTGTCTATGTACGCCATTGAAATAATTTACAAAATCAATTTAGTCGTATTAGGGATTACCCGCTTGAATATAAAAAGGTAATAATTATGTCCCTGGGAAACTGCTTGTAGTTAGACCCCCTCACTCATTTGTATCCAAACTCACAAACATCTCCCCATTATAGGATTAGTCTAGACTAGTGCTGTAGATGAATGGAATGGATAAATGAATGAGCATTCAAACCACACATGACAAAAAATAATAATTTCTTTTTATTTATTTTTTAAAGGAGCCGCGGATTATTGTTTAATTACTTACAGTATAATGTATATATATTTGTTTATATTATGGTAAATTACATTATTTTGTCTAGAAAGATACCCAACATTTTATTATAAGTAGGTATATAGATGGAAATAGGGATTGACAAATTGTGTAAGAGTAAAGTAAAGTATCGAAGTGGCTGGTAAATGTTTTAAATATCGTTTACATGTTGATCCCTGATACCTAAACTACGAGGGGTGGCTGAAAAGTAATCTACCTGACTATGAAAGAAAATACATGGATTAATAATTTATTTTTTATTTTTCAATATAGTCCCCTGCAACTGAAATGCACTTACGACATTTGTCAATAAGTGACAGCATACCATTAAAATAATAATTATTATTTTGTTCGTCAAAATAGTCATTCACAGCGTCCTTCATCTCTTCGGCTGTTGAAAATCTGCGCCCTCTCAAATTTTTCTTTAAATTTTTAAATAAGAAGTAGTCAGAGGGAGCCAGGTCTGGACTATAGGGTGGGTGGTTGATCTCTGTAAAGCCGTTTTTTGTCAGAGATGACCGCGCCTTAAAGGCCGTGTGCGCGGGTGCATTATCATGCAAAATCAAAACGCCTTTGCGAAGTTTGCCCCTCCTGTCTTCTTTTATTTTTTTGCGTAGCTGGTCAAGTAAGTTCGCATAGTATTCAGCATTCATCGTGGTGTTTTTTGGCAGGTAATCTATCATAAGAATCCCCTCAACATCCCAAAAAATGGTTGCCATTAGTTTGCCCGCTGACAGCCGGACCTTAAACTTCCTTGGTGGTTTTTCCCCTTTAAATTTCCATTGCATCGATTCTTGTTTGCTTTCGGGATCCCACTGACGAATCCAAGTTTCATCACAGGTCACTATTCGCAAGATAGTTTCTTCCTCTTTATCCTTTACCAAGTCTAAAAATGACTGACAACATTCCACACGCCTTTGCTTATCAAACGGGGTCAACATTTTAGGCACCCAACGTGCGCTCACCTTGGACATTCCCAAATGTTCATGAATTATTTCATGAACTCGTTCCTTGCTAATGCCAACATCTCTAGCTATTTCCCACTGCTTAATTCGCCGATCGGCAAGGATCAGTTTCTTCACTTTTTCCACATTATCTGCGGTAACTGCAGAAATGGGCCTTCCACTACGGGGATCGTCTTCTAAGCTCACACGGCCTTGTTTAAACTGCTTTGACCAAAACTTTATTACAAATTCGGAAGGACATGAATCCCCGAACACCTTAAACATGCGCTCTCGGATCTGCGTCGGCGTATTCCCTTCTTTACCGAGGAATTTAATCACAGCGCGATACTCAATTTTATCCATTTTTAATTTTATTGCAACTTGATAAAAACGAAGACGCGCCAAAAAAAAATTGAACTCGTAGAAACAAATAAGTGTCATAATTTTTAAAAAAGGAATAAACAAAGAATACGAGAATATAGTGGCCAGTAACATTTTTTAAACTTTCTTTAACAAAGGAGATTTTATATCAGCCACCCCTCGTACGTTGTTTTTTATCTGAAATTAATGTATCAATGATCAAAGATGAAAAGATAGGTAAATAATAACTTTATTAACAAGGTAATAAATCCTTGAAACATGAGATACACAGCAATATATATGTATTACTAGTATTATTAATTATATGGATTTACCCAAAAATATACCCATAAAGGTTAATTTCAAAAATATGGTTACAAAAAATCCTAAATTATGAAAATCCCCATGAATATATATTATTTAATTCTTGGTATGTAATATACGAAATGGTCTCCCAAAATTACATAATCACCTACAATGACGTCATTTAAGGCACCCATTTCAGATTGATATACTACCCATTCATTTGCCGGCACCCTCTCGTCTCACATAACCGTTGATGTGCTGGACTAAAAGCCTATTTTTCACGGAACCTTAAAAAGCTTTCGGTCGTTTACACGGCTTGTACTCTTGATTCAATATTGATGCGTGGTTAGAAGCTTTTTCCAGGTTGATACTTTTATTATTTATTTATTTATTCATTTAATTGGTACACCAACAGGATACATATTAAACATTGTTTGTTATATTCAAGAAGGTTGTGCATCTGATACTTAACCCTTTAATAGGTATACACATCATTCTTGAATTAAAAATTTAAATAAAATGTTGAAAAAAAAACAAAAATGAACTTTTCTCAGTAGATAAATAAGGTAGGTTATAATATAACAGTAAAAAAAATTAACTAAAAATGACAATTTAAAGGTGCAATAGAATTAAGCAGTTGATGTTTATATTTTTGAGCGAATCATTAAAAATATCTATGTTGTTTTTTAAGTTCACTTCGTTATAGGTCTTGCAAATTCTAGTAAGAGGAGAGTTCAAACCTATATTAGTTTTAGAGAAAGAGACATTAAATATGTTGGTAATAGGACATCTTGGATAGTTAAAGGGAACTGTTAAGTGAATACTTTCAATGAGACTAGAACAATTAATTTGGTGATTGACAATTTTGTGTAAGTAGATGAGGTCTTGTATTTTACGACGGTTTCGCAGAGAGATCATTTGAAAGAAAGCTAGACGTTGGTCATATGTACATCTGTGTGATATGCCTGTAGATATTATTATGTATTTCGATGTGATTAAAACCATTTTTAGGGTTCCGTACCCGAAGGGTGCCAAATGGGACCATATTACTAAGCCTCCAATGTCTGCCTGTCTGTCCGTCTGTCACAGACGTCTACAGCTTCAGCCGTTATAAGTAGCCATTTGATTTTTTTAAGAATATGTGTTTCTTTGGATTCTATCACGAAAAAAAATAAAGGGGTCCCCTTACAAGAAACTTAAAAAAACAGCAGTTAGATATGCTTAGATACATAATTGCGAAATTGATTTGAATGAAACCATTTTCACTTGTGCTTATCACTCGATTTTCATTTCGACTGCAAACAAGCTAATTTTAGTTAAATTTGTTTTAATAATCCGTACTTTAACAAAATGAGAAGTAAGTAAACGCTTCAAGCAAAATGCGAACAATTTGTATGCATAACAAAGGTAGTGCCATTTATTTTTCATTCCTCTCGTTTAAAAATGTGCGACAGTCGCGTAGGTACTTTTTTTGCACATCAAAGCGCTTTGTTGAACTGAGAACTAATAAAATAATGATATCTTACAGCGTTATCAATACGTGATTTCAGTACGTGATGTATTTATAGAATTCAAAACAGAGGGTGCCAAACGAGACTCTATTACTAAGCCCCCGCTGTCCATTTTTACAAATTATGATCTCTACCAAGAAAAACATAAAAATAAAATTAAACCCTAAACCCCATACAAAAAGCCTTGAAAAAGTATCATTTTATTAACGTTATTTGTTTCAGCTCTACTTATTAAGGTAAATCATACAAGTTTCAAATTTGGTCTAATTGTTGTACATACTCTGTAAAACAACAAATAATAAAAATCACAGTTCCGTACTCAAAGGGTGCCGAGTAAATTATCAGACGCTATCATTTTTACGACTTGTTTTTTTTTTACTATGGCATCTATATTATTCTTGTTAATTATTATAATGTTTACGTACTCGTATTGTGTGTTGGTACGGAACCCTTTGTGTGGTCAAATTATTTTTAAATAAATGGAAACCGTCGTAAAGACCTAGGATGAAAGGTGCTAGCCCAGAAAGTGGCAGAGTGAAAGCAGGTGAGTTTAATCGGTTTAGAAACTTCCGAAAATCTACGGAAGTCAGTAACGAACGAATCACTGATACTACGTCTTCAACCACTCTCTTGTTACGTCATGCCGAAACAATGAGTCGCCTGGCATATCTTCTGTATGTTATTGAACGAGCAAGCGAAGTTCTCAGAGTCATAGAACAATCCGGCGTTTGTATGTTAACTCGAGTATCGTTGATCGGAATGTCATGAAATTTGGCAGGCGAGTAAAAAAGGCAAAAAAAAATTTTTAGTTCAAACATGAGCTAAATCGGTCAAGCGCGAATCGAGCGAGCACGACTTCACAGTTCGGGTTTGTCTCTGGAAGAAACGTTTGACCATTAAAAACGCAGGTGAACTTTATCACGTGATCATCGTCATGATAGAATGATTGTCCCTGCGTATCCATTGATCAAACGTTTCTTCGGGAGATAAAACTTATAGAGTTTTATGTATGCATCATGTGTCATGTATGCTAGATTGCTAGCTATACAGAAATAATAAAAAAAATATCTTCAAAAATGACCATAATAGCTGTGAATTTTTTTTTTTTTCAGTTGGCTTCATTGTTTTTTCAGAGAATTTACCGTTCTAGACTGTGTAAAAATAAAAAATATTGTTAAATGTCGCTCTCCCATATTCTGTCTGAGCTTATCAAACAAGATAAAGTTCTCTGGAACAAGTCTTCGGAAACTGCGAGGGTCAGTACAGAATAATAAATCAGTGGATAGAACCAGCAACTTTGATAAACAGCTGGTCGAGAGGCCCCGAGGGTATGCTCTATGGGGTACACTTTCTAAGTTATTGCAGTTTTCAGACGAGTTATACATAATACTAGTTTTATGTTATAGCCTTCGTTAGGCGAATGTATACTCAAACCGCAAATTGGACCTGTCTTTTAGCGCCTACTCCTGTTATACGGGTAGTCCAAACACTTGTAAAAAAACATAGCAGGCACCAATTAAAACAAAAATAAATTCCATGTATAATAAAAAAATGGCCAAGTGCGAGTCGGACTCGCGCACGAATTTTTCCGTACCATTATCTATAAAAACGGCAAAAAAATCATATCCGGTGTATGGGAGCCCCCCTTAAATATTAATTTTATTTTAATTTAATTATTTTTTAAATTGAATATATAACTAAATATTCTGTGAATATTTCAAGCGTCTACCTGTTGCCGTTATCAATATCGATCAAAAACGAGCAAAAAAATCATGTCTGTTATATGGGAGCCCCACTTAAATATTAATTTTATTTTAATTTAATTATTTATTTTTAAAGTTAATATATAACTAAATATTCTGTGAATATTTCAAGCGTCTACCTGTTGCTGTTCTCAATATAGAGCAAAAACGAGCAAAAAAAATCACGTTTGTTGTATGGGAGCCCCCTTTAACATTTATTTTGTTCTTTTTTTTAGTATTTGTTGCTAAAACGGCAAAAGATACAGAAATACATCATCTGTGAAAATTTCAATTATCTAACTATCACGGTTCATGAGATACAGCCTGGTGACAGACGGACTGACAGACGGACAGCGGAGTCTTAGTAATGGTCCTGTTGGTTACCCTTTGGGCACGGAACCCTAAAAACTGTCTTTACTTTTGACAAAAACAAATCGAAAGATGTGGAAAGTTTCCGAAAATGATTTATGCAATACTATTTTACTCCTTTTGAATGCTTATTAGATTTTAATTATTCTTTCACCAGAATAAAGACAATTTTTAGATCAAAAACTCTATTTTTCAATTTTTTTTTAAGTTCATCGTGTACTTGTATTATTTTATAGTTTTACTTAAATGTTATAAAATAATATACTATATTAATAACAGAGTTATTATCTTTAATTTTAATATTAAATTTGTGAATAAGGTACATTTATAACAGAAAGCAGAATATTTATTTATTGAACACTTCAACTCCTGTTAAACAGGATCAAAAGTGCATCAAAATGACTATCACCCCACAGAATGACGCAAAATATTCTATTATATTTATAACAGAAAAACTAAATTATATCTAGAAGTAAAACTACCTACATACGAATATATAAATACATAAAAAAGAGAAAAAGAATACCATCCATACTATCCGTCACCCAGCAGGGTACTCAACAGGCTGGCGGCATTGCTTAACTTTTGGCCGAAATAGGATCCAGCACTTGAGTCCCCCGAATATTATTAATATTATTATTATTAATTATTTTTTTCTATTTTTCGTTATCCGGAGACGCAGCGATTGTCGTAACAGCCACTTTGCAGTACGCGCTGATATGAATGTTATTTCAATGTCGTTTCTGTCGATTTTCGTACTGACACATAATATCGAGTTCCTAATAAAGCGTAGGCATGTGCTCATCTATACTAATAATTAAGTACAAGTAAAGAAAGTCGTGTCAGCTCATCTCAGAACTTATACATCAACGCTGTTCATTGAATATTTTTGTGAAAGTTTAAATGAAATGGGTAATATATTATACTGAGGGCAATTTTTTTTTTCTTTTTGTTTGTCTGTAGATATAGATATTATGTTCCGTTTTAAGTTGAGAACCACTCAACGACTTTAGATGCGGATAGTGCGCTTTGACGCAGGTTCAACCCTAGCATATCAGCCAAAAGGTGAGTCCAACAGTTTGTTCTCTTTCTGTGGAAAATAATTAATGAATTTATGCAGCCATTGCTGCTGAATATTATAAATTTAAAATAAAGCCATAAAATATTCATTGAAACCATCGCGCAATAAAATTAATCTGGCTACAGCAAAACAGGGGGCGATCAATCAGTGATTTAATAACAAGTGAAACTTTCATGGAAGTTTTGCACGTACCCGGAGGGCTAAGGAAGATGAAGGTACTGTCGCAGAAAAAGATTTCGTATAGAATTTGATAAGCGCCTCTAGCGGACAGTAGCGGAACTTATCAGATTATATACAAAATCTAACGTGAATGCAACTTGATGTTTTCATGCTAAGGCTACACAGGTCCAGACATTTCTAACAAATAAATAATTTCGTCAAAATATGTCTCTCACGAGGTCTAAATGGAAATCCTGAAAGTTATAGTTAGTCTACAATGACGTCTTTGTATTTTATAACTTTAGAGACATAATCTTCAATAAAGTTTTAAATTTAAAATGTCTTTCATGACAGTTTAGTTAAAATTTACTTGCAAATATGCTGTTTTTATTCGATTTGAGAATTTGATGGATAGAATCCAAAATGAAGAGAGCCGTCGGATATCGAAAGTAACCGACATAGCCTGCAGAATCAGTAAGTTGAAGTGGCAGCGGGCAGGCCATATTTGTCGCTGACATGACGGTCGTTGGGGCCGAAAGGCTTTGGAATGGAGACGACGTACAGCAAAGCGTCGTGTAGGCCAACCTCGTGCCCGCTGAACCGACGACCTGAAGGACGTTGTGGGTGGCGGCGGGATGAGGAGGACGGAGGACCGCCATGAGAAGCGAAATTTGGGAAAGGCAATGTTCAGCAGAAGACGAATACGGGCTGATGGATAGATAGATGGATAATTCATCCATATTAACAAACGTTGAGAAGACACCGATAATCATATTTCCTCTGTCAGTGAAAGTCTGCAGTGTCATAACATAACATAAAGTACACTGTTAAAGACTATACATTACATATATAAGGTTAAATAATAATAGTTGGCGAAACTCAAAACATAGGTAGTACTCGTCTATATGAACAACTTTTTCTATGGGGACTATGCAAAATTCGCAACTTTTTTTCACTTCATCTCATACAAATTGACCATATCAGCCGTCTGGTTTACTATGAAAAGGTGAAAAAAATAGTTGAGAATTTTGCATAGTCCCCATAGAAAAAGTTGTTCATATAGACTAGTACTACCTATGTTTTGAGTTTCGCCAACTATTATTATTTAACCTTGTACATGGCGATTCTTTTGGACTTTCCGTTTTATTCTTTCTTATTATTCGTTCTTCTTAGAACACACTGCAAAGTTTAATCTAGAAAGAAGTGATTTACTTAACACATCTGTTGATTGCACTGTTTTACTCAGATTTGATACCTCTCGCAGGCAACAACTGTAATTTTTATTACAGACTAGCACTACACATTTATTCAATATTTGCCCTTTTTTCAACTTTTTCGGTTATTTCATGAACAAGATATAGGGCCTTTGTGTTGACTGGGTCACTATGGTGATAATAAAAAAAAACTGCATCCAAATCCGTTGAGTGGTTCTCTAGTTAAAACGGAACGTAATACAGACAGACATACAAAACTTCTAAAAATTGTTGTTTCGGTCTCAGTTCTACACCAATACACCTTTTTTACTACTTTATTACTAGTATAGATGACAGCGTCACATTTAGTATGACAATATTGGTTAAGATTCAATTTTCACTTTCGTAGTTGATTGTACTTTTGAGCAACGCAGAATACACAGCGAAACTTTCGAGGCAAACTCAACTTCTCTTTTGGATGCTGACAACTTGATAAATGTCTTTTTAATTTTATTACAAGTTTCGACTTACCTGCACGAGTTCGTAGATATATGCATATAGACTAAAGAGTAAATACGCTTGATAAAATTGTGGATCAGAAGTTTTGACAGAATTGTTCGAACTTTACTCACACGAATTATGATACAGTATATTATTTGATTAATTTTAACCCTTAGTTACATGGTATTTTATTTATTTATTGAAATTGAGATATTAGGCTATGAAACTAGTCAAAGATATGGTAAAAATAAATGAAAAAGTTTTCGTAGTTTAGTCGGTAAAATCGAATGAAACAAAAAGCATGATTTTTTTCGAACTTGTATATAAAACACAGATATATATTTTTTCAATTTGTGCTTTCTTCATCAGTTAGAATAGTTATTTGACACTAGTTTACCAAAAACTGTATTTAAAAAAATAAAAGCATGAAACTTTAACGTATTTTTTTTGCAACCTCTTATTTAGACTTTTTAGAAATTACTAAAAACATATAGGACAGCGTGTAACTTGCTCATTAAATTAAACCACATGCTCTACTGATCATCTTGAAGCATTTCCATGGAAATACTTTTGAAAAAACGTGAAATAAAAATTCAGTTTCCCATACACATTTTTAATACCTCTTTGTCATTTTCTATAGGAAAAGGATTTTTTTTCGCGTTTTATCATAGGTTTTTCTATTGTTTTGGTTCAATATGATCAGTAGAGCATGTGATTTAATTTAATTAGCATGTCATGAGTACAGCCTGTATACATAATAATTAGACCATGGTAGACCATATCGAGCTTTGACAGCTCGATATACCACCTCTTTCGGTAGGTCAACAGAGTGAGACAGAGCACTCTATCAAGCGCTATCGAGCTCGATATAGTCCTCCATGTTAGAGCTGCAGAAAGCAGTTTAAAATGCCTTCACTCAGTTTGTTGAGTCCAGGGGGCCTTATCGTGTAACTTTAAATCAATCGCAATACCTTTGTTTTTGACATTTAAAGTATGGTACAAATGTCAAATTAAAAGGTATTGCGATAGATTTAAAGTTAAACAATAAGGCCCCAGGTCCCCAGTGTTCTACCGCAAAGGCATAAATTACCTTCCAAGATGGCAGAAATTAATATAATAGCCCAAAATATAATAAAATTGTACACACTTTGTGTTTGCATTTGTATGGAGGTTTCGGCGTGATGGCTGTCTACCTAACTACATAGGCCTTTTGTGTATGCATAAGAATGTCTACGGTCATGTAGATAATTTGTTTCTGTCAAAGCAATTTGTTAAAATGACACTAGAGTCAAAATACCGCTGTAAATTTCTCTAGGGGCAGCTTATGCAAATGAATTTGAATCATCGGGATAATTTAGGACAGAGGTACCTGTAGGCAGTATATAATATGTACCAGACTTTAATCAATACACAGCATTATTTTTGCAAGGGTGTAGCCAGGTAGGGGAGGATTAGGCTCCCCCTTTGAAGGTGCTCGGGATTTCGAACCAAAGAGTAAATAAAATCCCACTAATAGCATAAATGTAAAAAAAAGGGCCCAGCTCTGTAGAAATGCAGTGCAGGATTGTCGGCATCGCTGAAAAAGAATTTACATTTAATTAGGTGACGAGGTTTGTGGAGGTTCCTTTAGTCATAACACAACTGCAATAATGAACAACTTTATTCACTTGTTTTAAAAGAAAAATAATTATATAGGCTACTGAATATTTGAGCTTGGCAAGTTTGCACAGCTAAAATTTAAACGTTTTAAAGTTACATCATAAATTCGTAACTTTTCTTGCAAATAATTGACTATGAAAAAAGAACCGGTCAAGTGCGAGTGGGACTCGCGCTCTGAGGGTTCCGTACCATTTAAATAAGTTAATAGACTTTAATGATTTAAATAAAAAAGTTAACTAAAAACTTAAAAATTAAGTTGGTCGAGTATTTGGGTACGTAACTCTAAACCTAAATTCAAAATTCTGAGTTTTTAGTATTTTTTGTTTGAAAACAGTATATGGCACAAAATATGCAGGAAATTTCAAATTCCTGACTAGTTTAGCTTTTGAGCTAGACTCCGTAACAAAATGGTCTAAAACTGACAACTTTAATGGCCCGCCATTTCTTAATATTTGGAGATAAAAAAAATAAAAAACAAATTTCAACTCTTCTTCGTGTGTTCTAAGCAATGACATACCACTAGATGAGAAAAATAAATCAGCTCCTTCGTGTACATATGGGAACCTAAAAAAAGAGACATTAAATTTAATTTTTAATTTGATATTCAGTTTTGAGTCAACATTCTAGATAACACATAATAAAAATAAGAGCTTTATTTATCTTCTTGAAAATTATTATAATTAGAAATAAATACAAATTAAAATCAAAAAGAAGACAAAATGGTCCCAGGCTCGGCATACAACTGATTAAGCATGCAAACAGTAGACGATTTTGCCTGCCTGGCAAAACATTGGAAAACATAAAATAACAATATTAACAAAAACTTATAATTATTAAATGTCAAGTGCAAAAATTATTATAAAAATTTGACTAAAAAAAACTAGAAGTGTCACTTGAAATAGTACATTTTAATGCAAGTGCGAAAAAGTTGATATTTAGAGTCACGATTGACAAGCCATAAACCGAAGCGCAAATGCGCAAAGCCAAAAACAGTTGGGACGAGAAATATCAACACTTTCGCACGTGTATCAAACGACGTTTTTTAATACACCTGTGAAAAATTACATGAAATAATAAATTAAAGCATGTTTCAAATCAAAACAGACACAAGTCGACTGAAGAACACGCAGTCTTGTTGGCGCCTATCTGTACTACAAATACCAATGTCTCTTTCTAAAATCTTTTTAATAATAATTTCTAAGATAGTTAAAACAGAATATAAATTAAGACGTCTAAAATCGTTTTGAATTTTTAAAACATCTTTTAAATTTAACATACATAACATATATAAAAAATTTAAAATACTTATTTTATTATAGAGTATCTGGTAAAACAAAGGTCTACATGCTTACTAAATCATGTGGCCGGTTTCCCCTAGATGGCGTCAGTAGGTAGTAAAAACAAAAAGCACGAATGCGAAATACGTCATTTTACGTACGCTTAACAGGCACGTAGTAATTTATTATATTTTGAGCAGGTGTATTAAATAATAATAAAAACAAAACATTATTTATGAAAACATGAGTAGAGTAATAATATAATACCTAAATTTCAGGTCTGTACCTCGATCCGTCTGCAAGGCAGAAATCCGTGACATATCCGGACATTAATAGGGCTTCGTGTTGCGCTTCGGGTACAAAACCCTAAGATAATAACGGACGGACGGAGGGACTGACGGACAGCAGAGGGCCATTAATAGGGCTCCGTTATGCCCTTTGGGTACAGAACTCTAAAAACCAGCACTTTTGCCCTGCATTGCGTTCTAGTCCAAGGCCCACTGTCAAGCTCGTTATAAGAATGCTACTTATGTATATGCATAGCATAAGGTATAATTTTTTTTTTACATTGATTTTGTAATATTGTAATTTTAACTAAAATGTAAATTTAGAACTTATGTTCCTTGAGCCTCTCCATAATTATACCGTTTGCCTTGATCGTTAAATAAAATAAATCTCTAGATCTAAAACCTCTAGACCCCTAGAAACCGTTTTGAACCCAAATCAGACAAAGTTTAAGTTTTAGATCCATCTAAATCTAACGGCTTACCTGAACAGTTGAAGGAAACACCCGGGAGACCAGGACCTGACTGAAAATATATTTTCAGAGTAGTAATCAATCAACGGTTTCTTTTGAGCCAAAACGGAGCAACTTACATTATTTACCGCCATTATGGATTTTTTTAAAGAACTTTCTCTCATAGGCTGTCTGAGGGTTCTATATTACTTTTACTTCATATCAATTAAATGTTATATTATATATTTACCACTGAATTTGAGTTAAATTAGAGCAATTTTATTATTATCAAATTTATACAAATATCGCCTTTTTGCGCTATTTGATCAACCTAAGTTGCAGAAACTTTCATTCTGGGACTCGCCACTTAACCCTTACTAGACTGGAAAAAAGAACAACAATAAAATAACACATGGGATATATAGTCCATCCGTACCCGTAAGTCTTTCAGTTTACCCGAGCTGTTGACGAAAACACAAAGGAGTAAGAATGTATATTGAGTTCGTGTTCATAGCTGACTTTTCTAGTAGATATACGTTAAAGCTTCCACTTACTATTACTTTTTTATATCAAAAAGTATAATATCAAAATCAAAAATGAAAATAAAATAAAATGAAAGCAATATGGAATGTCATAAGAACTGAAACTGGAAGGAATAAGAAACCCATTACTTTATGAATTTAACTTTAATATTTACAATTATTTGTTATTTGGGACAAAGAAGTTATTTTAAACTGAGATTTTTTATGTTTTTAATTCAACTCCATTACTTGCCCAGGATTTTTTGAGTGATTGATCACGTACCCTAGAGCCATTCTGTATTTGCGTTTAGGCGTACCTATTACTTAACTAATTTACTCTTATTAAAGCATTTAAATTTCTCAAGTTGAAAACAAAAACGAGGGCTTATGGGGCTGAGGGGCTATCTCTAAAAGTTAAAGGTTCTGTCATTTACTTAATAGCTCTTTATGTAGCTCTAATTTTTGATGATGATGGCGTCTTTTCTGATTAAATGATGTTGAGTAAATTTATCCCGTTTTCAAGTCAGGCAATAAAGATCCTTTTACGAGTAACTATAGACCCGTCTTTGCCCGTTTTAGTAAAGATTTCAAAAAAATCGTTTTAATCCAATTATTAACACATTTTTACTAAAATAAATCGCTTTGCTATAAACAATATGAATTTATTAGAGCGAAGTCAACTAGAGATGGAGATGCTTCAGTCAAGCACAAAATTAGGAAGAAAAGCAGAAATGTATTTATGATCTCTCAAAAGCTTTTGATTGCGTTAATTATAAAACTATTTCATCCGAATTGGATCACTGATGGAGTTAGGGGTAAATCTCTGGCTTTCATAACTTAATGATTGAATTCTAATAGTAGATATTAATAAAGTCACCTGGAGAATTGCTTTCAATGGGTGTCCCACAGGGCTCCATATTGGGGCGTTACCATTCATAATATTCATAAATTATGTTACTTATTTATTTGAATACGGATAGTGCTGCTCGCAGACGACAAGTCACTTATTTTTTAATTGAATAGATATTCTTCAAATTCAAGCTCAAACTCAAAATTAATGACGAAATCTATATTAATTCTCTATCTTTAATTTAAGTTCTAAATGCAAAATTAACAAAATAAATATATTATCGACACTTTCCCGGGAATCGGTGAAAATCACTCAACAGAAACCAAAAACAAATATAAACTGGCTTTACATTCATTAAAATTGGAGTGAGTTGACATCATGAACATTTAAAAACGGATAGGACTCGCTTTTTTAACTGTGCAAGGAGGCACAGGTCGAGCTTTCGATGAAAGGGCGAAGAGTCGTGATGATGACGAGTCATCGAAAGCTCGATCTGTGCCTCCTTGCACTGTTAAAAAAGTGAGTCCTATCCGTTTTTAAATATTCATAAAATGGATTTTCAAAAGAAGTCCTAAGTTTGCCAAAAATAAGTTTAAAGTATATATTATAGGTGGTAGAGCTGATTCCGGGCTCAACTGTGGAGGTACCACCATCTTACTCGCAAATCCTCCCGAAGTTATTCGGGAGAGAGTAAGAGTACAGCTCTTAAGCAAAACCAGGCGGCCACCGTTGCCTGGGACCGATGGATGGCGGTATATCCATCCCCAATTGCCGGGCCTTATATAAAACAGACTGGTGACGGGCAGCGGCGTCACTGGTGCAAGGTTTTAGGCACCGCGCTCACCAACCCACCTGCCCAGCGTGAGTGAGTATGGGCATTTCTTATAGGAGGACTGCCAAGAGTGGCGAAATCCTGGAAAGGCCTATGTCCAGCAGTGGACGAAACAGGCTGATGGATGGATGGATATATTAAGCAGGTCTACAAATAAACCTATAATATATACGAGTCATCTATATAAGGTGACTTTAATTTATACAGCCAAACTTATACTGGAGGCTTGGTAAGTGATCAGTTACACAGATCGATAACACTTTTTGCAAATTAAATTAAAGCTATGTGAACTAGACTTCCAATTGAAGATAATGAAACGAAAAAGGAATTTTCGGAATGCACGAGCACATAATGTTTTCTTTTATAGAAAACAAGTGGCTTAAATGTAATGAAGTAAATAGTATATTTTACATATATAGAAGACCGAAAAAGAATCTATGCAAAAAATCATGTCGAAAAAACCAAAATGCGCACTTTGGAGGTAAATACCCGGTATAACACCATTATTAAAGATGCCACATTAGACGCCCCTATCATTTACAAAAAGTCCCTCAGAATACAGTTTGCTTCTCGAGTACAAGCGACTGTTCTTTTTATGAAAACTGAAACAAGTTTTCCAACAGTGCACCAACAAAATGCACATAACTTTTTAAAAACCAATTAAATTTCTTCGGAAATCCCTACTTTATTTTTCTTTGTTTCCGTCAGCAAACGTTTGTTTTCGATTCCTATCCCGGTCGTTTTTTCAGCTTAAAGATTAGTATTTGTGTTGCAAATGCAGCTTCAGGGTTCCGTTTCTTAGTAAAACCTATAATAATGTTTTGAATAATACAATTTAAGATAGAAATGAAAATCATTCGCAATTTTTAAAATAATGCTTAATTTTTTGCAATTAAATACGTTAATTATAAAATTACATGTTCGATGACTCAAAACAGACTTGCGCTGAAAGAAAATCTGTTCTCGGCCGCTTTTATCTGACATTGGTTTTAATCTTAGCTCCTATTAAATGTGAAATTTTGTAACAGTGAAAGCCTTCTTCAAGTAAACCCTTAGGTAACAACAAAAACCGGACAAGTGCAAGTCGGGCTCGCCCACTGAAGGTTCCGTTAAAAACTATATTTTTTATGATACAATTGCAAATGTATCGTTTTCAGATTTTTCCCTATACTTGTAGTTTAAGACGGCATTACTTGCAAAATTTAATAGTTATAGTCCAACGGAAAATCCCTACAAATTTTGATTTCCTTGAGACTGTCGAAATATACGTTTTTTGCGACATAAACGACCGTATCTTTTGTTACGTTAACTTAGACGTTTGATTTTTTCACAGCTTGAAGGGACTGTAGACTTAAGTATATGGTTTTAATTTCCACTCTATACCTTTGCGCGTTCCCGAGATAAAGGGTCTTGACAGACAGATAGATGGATGGACAGACAGACAGACAGACGAACGACATAGGGATTTTATAAGGTCTCCGTTTTTTTCTATTAAGGTACGGAACCCACTAAACGAATCGAAATAGAAAGGCAGCCGTCACATGTAAAAGGAAAATTATCTTTGCGCACAACTATTTAAAGAAGCTATACCTATAGCTTTAGAAACAATATCCTTTTAATAAATCTTAATTTGTATTAATCTGTCCATTAGAAATGTGTTGAAATATCTTTTACATAATGATCATGATGACCATGATAACCTGTTTCAATATTAATAAAATCTTTGCAAGAGCAAGTGAAGCCTTAATTGCCAAAAAAGCAATTCAATTTTAAAACAAGCATACAAACGAACTATGGTGACGCGAAAAATCTTTTCAAATACCTTGTTTGAACCTTTACGTTGAAAATTCGTCGTGCTTGACGCTTATTTCTTACACCGCCGCTAGCGAATTAATTTCCATTTTTCATGCCGATTTCCATGAATGCATTCGCCGCGTCATGTCACAAATTGAAGCCGATTTGTACAGAAAGACCTGCAAAATTTGTTTCACTATAGAACGCTTTCGTAATACAAGTCAATAGAGTTCAATATTCATTGTTACCGGTCGCCAATAAAACTGCAGGGATATATTCGATCGCGGTACGTTTTGGTCCCTCATGTGACGCGATAGATAGCCTAGGACGTGTTTCGTTGAGTCATTTTGAACGGATGTTTGCATGCAAATGTGTGTTTGCAAGATTATTCACCACACAAAAAGACACATTTTGGACACACATAGTTATTCTAGCTTTATCATTAATATGATTTTCAGATCATTGGTTTTCTGTTTCGTTTTCTATTGTATAATGCACTCTTATAATATTTAAAGTACCAACGCAATGGACTTTGTTCAAATATTTATATCTACGAGGGTGAAAATCAAAAACTGAACAAGCTAGCAAGTTATTAGTTTCATTATATCTTTTCAAAATAATGTCCATTCACATCAATACATCGCTGCATCCAATAGAACCACTGAGGAAAGCACTTTGCCCACTCGTCCCTAGTCTACTCTTCGACGGCCTTTTGAAACGCAGCCACTGCTTCCTCGGCGTCCAGAAAATGGTTTCCTCGAAGTTTTTGTTGTATTTTCATTAATAAATAAAAATCGGGGCTATACGCAGGGTGACCCAGTAACTCCACGTCTGACGTCACCAAATAGTCAATCGTTTGCTTGTCGGTGTGCGACGAGGCGTTGTTGTCGTGGTGAAGGAGGATCCTACTGCGAGGTCGTTTCTCCCGAACTTTTTCTGAGACAAGTGGCAAACAATTGTTAGTGTACCACTCTGCAGTTACTGTTTTTCGATCCACTAAAACAATTATTGCGTAATGACCTGTCCTTCCAAAGAACGAGGGCACCTTTCTTTTTTTCCACGCTTCGACCTCTCTTCACTTTAGTTGGCAACTCCTTAGAAGGAAACACCCACACAGCAGACTGTGGTTTAGTTTCAGGATAATAACAGTAAATCCAGGTTTCGTCATCCGTAAGTATGTCGAACACAGCATTTGAGTTACCTCCGTTAAATCTTTGAACCATTTCACGACACCAATCAACACGACGGAGTTTTTGGGTCTCTGTCAATTTATGGGGTATCCCCGGGCACAAAGCTTCTTGACCGCTAAATGTTCATGGAGGATTTCGTGCACTTGACTAATACTGATGCCCAAACTTGTCCAAATCTGCTGATAGGTCACTCTTTTCTCAGTCTCTATCTTACGCCGCACAACACTGAGGTTATCTTCAGTCGTCGCCGTAGAAGGCCGTCCCTCACGAAAATCATTGGTGAGATTAGTGCGACCACGTTTAAACTCATTAAACCAGTTTTAAACAGTGGCACGAGATGGGGCTTCATCGTGAAAGGCCAATTGAAGTCTATTATAACTTTCTTGTTGACTTATATTACATCGAAAGTCATAAAAAATAATTGCACGAAAATTTTCTCGCGTTAAGTTCATGCTGAATTTTTGGCCTTTTCTAAAAAATTTCAGTGTGACCCTTATTAACATGTTGATTGACAAAATTATAAATCTGTGTGGGACCGGTAAATAACGGTTCAAGTCAACTTAGGTCCCAAATGAAATTTTTTCATCACTTTGCTCCGTCTGTTTATACTCTTATCTATGGTCTTACTGAAATTTTGATATATTTTCAGACCGGAGATAGACATTATGACAAAATGGTTCAAGTACATTTTTCCGGTACACGTTGGTTTAAAAAGAATCTCGTGAAATTAGACGTAACTTAATAAGAACTATTTTCACGTTTTTTTATTTCTCTTTTACACAAAAAAATAATTGTGGAAGAGTTTGTTTTTCGGCTCTCCTGTAAAGTTGGATTTTTAGGTTTAATCCTTTTTCACCAGAGGCACAGAAATATAATCCAAACTATATTAAAGAGTATAACCCATTTGAAAACTGCAATAACTTAGAAAGTGTACCCCATAGAGCATACCCTCGGGGCCTCTCGACCAGCTGTTTATCAAAGTTGCTGGTTCTATCCACTGATTTATTATTCTGTACTTACCCTCGCAGTTTTGAAGACTTGTTTCAAAAAACTTCATGTCATAATATCACAAGATAGAATATTGGAGAACAAATTTCACATTTATGATTTACATTGACAAAAACGGTTAATTCCACATTTACAATTGAAATTACAAGAAGTTCACATCAGAAATGTTAAAAATGGAAATGTTTATAGACGTTCGTCTAAGGGGTTGATTTTCTATGAATAAGATTGTCTTTAGAGTCTATTAAATCTTGAATAATCTTTACGAAATCTTTAGAATTATTAAATTAAAATTAATCCACCGATTTAAGGTCGCTTAGCAAGCTATGGAGCGGACTATGCTTGGGGTATCTCTGATGGATAGAATCCGAAATAAGGAGCTCCATTGGAAAATGAAAGTAACCGACATAATGCCTGCAGAATCAGTAAGTTGAAGTGGCAGTGGTCGACCATATTTGTCGCTGACATGATGGCCGTTGGGACCGAAAGGCTTTATAATGGAGACCACGTGTAGCAAAGCGTAGTGTAGGCCGACCTCGTGCCCGCCAGACTGACAACCTGAAGGACGTTGTGGGCGGCAGCTGGATGAGAAGGACGGGGGACCGCCATGAGTGGCGAAATTTGGGGAAGGCCCACGTCCAGCAGTGGACGAACACGGGCTGATGGATGGATGGATAGAAAGAGACTATTGTATGATTATGCGCACATGATTGGTGAATTTAAATATCTACGTCCGGCGCGCCAAGTAGGAAGCATAATGGGAGTTAGTCCAGTTTGAAAAGTGCAAAATATTGCAAAAATGTATGACCTTGATTGTCTAAAAATTCTATCTTAGTATGATTGGCAGTATAATTTTTAATAGCTTAGACTAGATTTTAGATTATTTACAGGAAGCACTCGCAAGAACAGATGTTTTTTAGGAGATTGTCAAAACCAAACAATTTTATATGTGATAATTTAATGGTTTTTCGTTAATTAAAATTTTATTTAAAAGAAATAATATTTATAAATGTGCGCGTATGTTAATATAATGATTCTAATTCATGGACGACGGTCTATTAAGGGGGGTCCCCGAACTAAATTAGCAACTTGATTTGTGTCGGTACAAATATCGACGGAAAAGGCATTGAAAAAACATTTATGTATATCAGCGCGCACGGCAAAGTGGCTGTTACGACGATCGCTGCGTCTCCAAATAGCACAAAATAGGCGAAAATTGTAATTTTCACATGGACGCAATTATTAATTCGAAAATTTCATTTGTGTAATATTTTACTTATCAAATTTTCTAACCATTCGTGTTTTGCTCGAAAATAAATAATGTCAATTTTAGGTGTAGATGCGTGTAATCAGTAAATATTTCTAACTTCAGTTATTATTTAGAAAGCAAATATATTAAGGTATTTAAAAGTAAGAAAATAATTGATTAGTGAAACTGCACGGCAATTCATTGGAGATATGTGCAGTATTTTTGATTTATTTTCATGTCTACTATATATATACAAACGAGTTAAAAGGAAGCGAGAAAGGGCTTCGCACAGCATTTTGCTAGGGGATCCGCCTTAAGGCACAAGTCGAGTTTTCGATGAGATTATGACACGACATCATCAGGACTCGTTGTGATGAAGGACGCGCGTAAAATCGATCACCTTTGTTCTCAACGATTCTACATAAATAGGCTTTGACTCTGTATAACAGAAATGTCGAAACATGGTTTAGTAGATTCCTTTGTCAATGTGAATTAGTTTTTGTGTACTCCTATAAAATCAGTCAATATTTTCGGACTGTTACCTACAGTAAACACAGCTGGTGAAATTTGTGTGTTATGCGCCTCTGTTTCCCATTTTGTATGTCTCTTTTATAGCTTGTCCATGAGAACAAAGGGAAAAAGTATTTTTGTCTTATTCTAGATCTAGTGCAAAGTTTCAGCCCAATCGGTTCAATAGGTACGGCGTGAAAGGGTGACACATCACATTTCTATACAAACTTGAAGTCTCATTTTTATCCCATGGGAACTGATTTATGGGATAAACAGTAGCCTTGTCCTATTCTAGGTCTAGAACTACATTCATGTAAAATTTCAGCCCAATCGGTTCAGTAGTTACGGCGTGAAAGAGTAACAAACATCCATTCATCCATCCATCCATCCATACATCCAAACTTTCGCATTTATATATATATATATATCAGTTTATATTAGTGGGATAGTGGGATACTAACATACAGAGGTATAAAACACAGGATAAAATACATAATGTATATAAATAGGAGTTTGTCAGGGGTTGTTTTTTTTTGTGTTTCTGCTACATTCTTAATATTTGTTCAGACCCCGACATACTACGACATATTCCAAAACACTCGTGAATGTTACGTATTCAATATTTCTAGGTTATGAAAGCTATTTCGAAGGTTGTTAGATATATAGAAGTTCCTTTTTGTTACTTAAAAAAGTTTGTTTTGAAACCCATAGTACTGTTATACTTAATAAATGAAATAGGTACCATTGTTCTATATGGCATACAAAAAAATATCATTATAAAATAAAATTACCTATCAATATAAATTATACTCCTTCACGTATTAAAAATAACTTAACTACAAATAATACACCTGTTTCAAAATTGATCCCTGCGGTAGGGTGTCCATTCTTATTTATGTACCTACCTGCAACCTAACTTTGACACACAATGGACTAAAAAAACAATATTTTAGTCACTTAAGTACTTTTCCATGCGTTATAATCGTAAAAACGACATCAAAACCTTTATGACTGCTTTAAAATCTCATTGTCAGTGCTCATTTTACACTAGGAGACCTTTATTACTTTGAAAATTGCTGAAAAGCTCTGCTTTAAGCTGTTAAAATTTAGAATGTCGTAAATAAAGTAAGAAGACTAAATTATTTCCGTAATGAGTAAACTCAATCGAGATTTTTATTTCATTTATTTTTAATTATTCTTTCGCCCGCGGCTCTCTCTCTGTTTATTCAATCTCTGCCCCGTTTTTGGCTTGGGCGTTATTTCATAAATACGACTTAAAGCCTTCATGTTGAACAAAATCACTACAATGATATTAAAGAAAACCGCGTTCAAATCCGTTGAGTGATTCTCGAGTTAAAACGGAACATTCATACAGATTGACAGACAAAAATTCTAGAAATGGTACTCGTGGTTTTGGCTTCTGTAAAAATATAATCCATCCATCCATCCATCAGCCTGCTGGACATAGGCCTTTCCAGGATTTCGCCACTCTTGGCGGTCCTCCTTGAAAAAATGCCCATACTCACACACGAGCGCGGTGCCGAAACCCTTGCACCAGTGACGCCGCTGCCCGTCACTAGTAGTCTATAACTAGTCTATAATAACGCATTTCATTAAAATTTTTGAAAATATCTTCCATATACACTCACGACTTTTTTTCTTATTTATTTTCAGTATAGATTGACACCTAACATGTTGCTTTATAATATGGCTGAATAAAGAATATGGATGAATAAGGAGAATATGGGTGAGATCAGCCCAGTTCAGGAATTGGTGGCGTTAAAAAGAGACTGGACGGAATCGAGCTGTCAATGATGATGTTGCCTAATAAATAAAATCCCATATTATGTTGGAAATGAATAGGGAAGTTGGAATAAATGTATCGCAAAATGGAAAGCAAAAAAAAATATTCGACAAAAAAATTTTTTTTTCCTTTGTTATGTTCAGTTAACGATACCATGATCCACCCTGGAGTTATTTTTACTTATTATAATAACGTATTAAATTCAATACTAACTTATAATAACTTATTATAGAAAATCAAACGAACTTACCTGTAAGTGAAGTTCGATGATTATTAAACGATGTGATTCGCCCGAGAGATTACATTAATTATACTTGTAGTAGCACGCTTATGTGCTGCCATCATACACTATTTCAAAGCCAATATCTAAAAAGATTGTACTTGACTCTTTTTCTTTTTTCTGCGGGTAACATCCGCTCCCGCTCAAACTCATACACGTCTTTGTAGATAATCTCAACCTATTTCGTGGTAGTTAATGGGGTTGATCTGAAAGAGCTAGAAACAGGGTCAGGGAGGGTTTGTAATCTCTCGGGCGAATCACATCGTTTAATAATCATCGAACTTCACTTACAGGTAAGTTCGTTTGATTTTCTATTAAACTCAGTGATTCGCCCTTCGAGATTACATTAATTATACTTGTAGATGTTTAGAGAACCACGAAATATGATCAACTGGCAACAACAAATGAAACAGATATTTATAGAAATTAAATTCTGTATTCCTTCCTGAGTATTATAATATCAATAATTCACAAAAGTTTATAATGGTTAGTTATTATTAATTGAACGACATAAAGAGCGGGCAAATGTGTCTGTGGTGTCCGTAGCTACCTCTCTGTTATAAAATCTTGCGAATGTCTCTGAGCTACCTGTCCATCCAGCAGTTTTTTTAATTAGATCAATACTGACGCCAAGTCTGTTTGCTGTGGATGTTGATGCATGCCTGGTGCTATGGGCACCGAATACAGACACATCCACCCCGCTCTCTCCTAATGTAGCCTTAATCCATCTACTTAAAGTCTGAGATGAAACCTTCTTAAATGGTTTTCTAAGGCTTATAAAAAGAAATTCACAATTTATTGATCTTAATTCCCTGCTTACAATCATATACTGTCTTAGGGTTCTAGCAGGGCAAATGGAAGGTCTTTCATCAAAACAGGGTAAAATCAACGATGGCTGTAATCTGTTGATCGCTGAAGTTTTAATTTTATCTGGCACAGTGATGACAAATTTATTAGTAAATTCTTTTATATTTTCAAGTTGATTAAGACTTAGTGTCTGCACCCTATGAGCAGTTACTAAGGCCAGTAATGGAACTAACTTTTTTGTTAGATTTTTAAACGAGAGACCTTCATTTGGAAACCAACCACTTAAAAACGTAAGAACAACGGCGGGATCCCACGTTACATCATACCTTGGAAGCGGTGTTCTTAGTTTGTATACCCCTTTCATAAATCGCTTAATTCTATAATCATTCATGATTTTAGGGCCTAATATTAGACTAAGGGCCGATTTAGTAGAATTAATTGTTCCATATTTGTTTCCCTTATCGAAGATTCCAGATAAAAAACCCAAGACGTCTGTAACAGAGGCGTCGTAAAAATCAAGAAGTTTAGTTTGACAATAGGAGTGCCATTGTTTTAAACATGGGTTATATTGTCGTATGGTATTATCAGAAAGAGACGCTAGCATCACCTCGAGTGCGTTAGGGGGCGTGGACTGTCGCAGAAGCGCCGTCCTGATAACACTCCTGCAATCATCGTAAGGTTCCGTGGCAGTTTGTGTTCTACACTGAAAGGTGAGAATAACAACAACTTGTTAGGAGGGAATTCTATTGTATCAGACACTAAGAGTTTATTATAAAGGGGGAACCATGGTTGCATGGGCCATTTTGGAACAACTACGATGCCTTTTGCTTCATCAGTTATGATTTTTTGTAATACGCGTAGTATTAAAGAAAAAAGCGGAAAGGCGTAGAATGAATATGATGACCACGATACGGTAAAAGCATCCACCTTGTAAGATTCTGGGTCCCTATGCCAGGAAATAAACCTTGGACATTTTTTATTTAAACGGCTGGCAAACCAATCAATGTCAGGTATATAGAATCTATGACTGATAAGCATAATCTGCTAATTCCCACTCAACATCAGCGTGGTCACGCCTGGACTCCGCATCAGCCACGACATTGTCATTGGAACTAATGTACGAAGCAAATATAAATATATTCCTATCTTCGCACCACTGCCACTTATTGCGACTCAATGAGTTTAAGTGGGGATATTGAATTCCGCCCATTCTATTAATGTAAGAGATAGCGGTGGTATTGTCAATTCTCATAAGAATTTCACAATCTCTATGTTTTTTAGCGAAAATCTTAAGGGCAAAAAAGGCAGCCTGAAGTTCAAGGTAATTGATATGGTTTTTGAGTTCTTCAAGTGACCATTGCCCACTAGCCGTTTGATCCCCAGAGCTTGGCCCCCACCCTGAGCGTGACGAGTCCGAATAAATTTCTAATTTATAATCGCCAGATCTAATTGGGTTGTTGACTGTATTGATATGTCGTAACCACCAGTCAAAATCCTTCTTCAGGTAATTAGTTATTTCAATAAGTTGGTCATAGTTATCATTCTCTCTGAGATACAAGAATTTTACTCTCTCAAAAGCCTTTGTGTACATCCATCCATATTTTATGGCTGGGCAGGCTGACACTAGAAGTCCAATGAAATGTGCAAAGTTACGTAGCTTACACGTGCTTATCGAACTATAATGCAATAACTCCTCCGTAATCTTTATTCTTTTTTCATCTGTTACACTAATAGTAAGATCCTTAGAGTTAAATATAAATCCCAGAAATTGCATGACTTTACTTGGGGTGGAATTAGTTTTATCCATATTTACAACAAATCCAAGAGATTCAAGACACTTTTTTGTGGCCTGAAAATTTTCCAGACATGCCTTGTACGATTCCGCAAATAGGCATTGGTCATCCAGATAGCAGACTGACAAAAAACCCTTACTACGAAGGTGTTGCATGACCGGACGCATGAGTTTAGTAAAAATATACGGGGCTATATTAAGACCGAAGGGTATGACATTCAATTCATAATATTGCCCGAGCCAGTGAAATCTGAGGTACTTTCTGTAAGCAGGATCTATAGAAACTGAAAAGTAGGCATCCTTGAGGTCAAGAGTACACATATAACAGTCCTTAGTCATTAACCTCATTGCTGTCCTATAATCCTCAAGTTTAAAATGAGAAGTTGGAATAAAATTATTTAACTTCTTTAGATTTAAAATAAATCTGTTTTTCCCATTACTCTTGCTAACAAGGAAAATGTCTGATAAGAATTGACCTTTGCATGGAGTACATTTTCTAATAGCACCCATAGACAAAAGTTGATCGATTTCCAATGACATATTGGAAACCTCCTTACCAGACATCAACCTGGTTTTATTTACCCTCGACTCAGGAACTGTCTGGGTAAAAGGCAATTTTAGACCAGAAACCCATGACAAAATAACGGGGTCATTAGTTAATGATAGCCAGTTTTGATAAAACCAGTGCAGTCTACCGACCCGTAATGTATCAGTCAGTGACGGTTGCCTCTGAAGTTGCGTGTCGTTCTCCGGTCCGGCGGCGGGGCGGGACGACGCGCTGCCTGTGGCTGCTGCTGCCGGCGCCCGCTCGTCGTCGGAGCCGGCCGGTACGCTTGGCGTGACGCCGGCTGCGTTGGCGGTGGCGGCGGCGGCGGCGGCGGGCCCCTCCAGTTTAAAGCTCCTGAGGTAGAAGGTCCAGTCGAATACTGAATTTTGTTCCTAATTGGAGCCTTGGGCCGGTTTGACACTGGTTTCAGTTCAGCCCCAGTTTTTGAAATTGCTTTCATAGATTTCAAGTTATCTGAAAGGTTAGTACCAAACAAAAACTGGTCCCTCTTCAAGTCTTTTGTATTATCCTTAATTTCCTTGTTAAGGCAGCTTAATAAGAATTTCTTTCTGGAATTTGTTTCTCCGAAATGCATTTCACATAGGATTCTACCAGCATCACTTAGACACTTTAATACCTTGTCTTGATCTTGTGCTTCAGAAGAAATAATATTAGACATCAAGGTACCTATGTTGGAAATAACACAGGCCAGCTGGTTTTGCTTTTCCGACAAAATAGTATCCCGTTTAATAATGTTGTCATTGACGGCCGCCTTTATTTCAGGGTTAAGTATCGGCGCTGACACTAACTTAAGGTTTTCGGGTACTTTGTAAGTCTCTAATATAATTTTCTGTGTATCTTTCTTTAATCCGTTAAAAAGGATGTCAGCCCAACGACTAGCTATATCCTTGTGGATACCAATCCCAAAGTCTTCTTCTTTAGCTGGTTCATCACCAAGAATATTTAAAATATTGTCATCTAGCTCCACTACAGGTTCTTGTTGAATATCCATAATAGGATCCGCCTTGTTGTCTTGGAGTTCTGTAAGTACATACCAACCAAAGATAGAAACATTGGTAATTAACCATGATGCAGCCTTACAGGGTACATTCTTAAATAATGGTTGAAAAAAGGTAAACAAACCGTGATGTAGCCTTACAGATTACATTCTAAGTAGGTTTTATTGGTTGGAAAAAACGTCACATTATAGGTCCCCAGCCTTACAGACTAGACTCAATAATGTTAAGACAGTATGACTATATCGATCAACCTTCCAGATTGAACTTCAGTATAAAAAATACATTTTACGTTTGTGCGTATTGTATGTTCTCAGTAAGCTATAACGTAACCTTGCAGACTACGCTTTTAGCAACAGTAAGAAACTACAGGGGAGTGTATAATATTATAGTCGTACCGTACCTTGAATATTTTCACCCTCAAACACCGATGCGCCTACAGAATGGTTGTCTGGAAAGGAATTTGGTGGACTTGAATTCGATGAATCATGTCGTTCGCGTCGACGTGCTTTTCGAGCCATTTTCCTTTCTAATCTTCTGATTTTCCGTGCAATGTGATCCTCACTATCACTGCTGCCACGTCTTTTGCGTTTTCCCATGGTTAAACGTTGGTAAAACGGCAAAAAACAACCAAATTCAGAGAAAATAAAATAATTACGTGCGAGATGACCGCGACACAAAACGTGTATGGGTTTGAGCGGGAGCGGATGTTACCCGCAGAAAAAAGAAAAAGAGTCAAGTACAATCTTTTTAGATATTGGCTTTGAAATAGTGTATGATGGCAGCACATAAGCGTGCTACTACAAGTATAATTAATGTAATCTCGAAGGGCGAATCACTGAGTTTAATAATAAGTAAGAATACTTCCAGGGTAGATCATGGAATCGTTAACTGAACACAATAAAGGAGTTTTTTTTTAAATCAAGTATTGTAGGATCTTAGCTGTTGATTTGAATACAACTGCATTTTGGTAACTGCAGTTCTCCATTATACAGGCATAGTTGTAGCGGTATCGCGTTACATAATCATTTTATTTTTAAATGTTAATATCAATCTCAATCAAATCAATCAACTTGAGATCCATCTGACACTCCAAAACGAAGATTCGATCAGACGTTAATAACATTTTTAACATGATCTCTTTTCCCTCGCCCTTTTGCTGATAAGGTTGTTCAACTCTTCTGTATATTAAACAGGCATTTCCAAAAACAAAATAACCCATTTTTTCCAGAATCCGGCGATCTTATCGACCGTTATTTGTAACTACCGGGGGGTCTAACAGGACCCTTTTCCACGCCATTTGTTTAGGGGAACCCAGAATACCTATTTGTAAGATCACATCGATTCATTACACCGCAGATTAACTGCTGACCTTGTTTGTTTACTTAAAATCACAAAATAAACAGACATACATATATACTAAAAAAATACTTTAAAAGAGTTGTTAAAAAGTCGTGTACTCGTACATTGAAAAAAATTCAAATTTTAAATCGATTGTGTTATCTTATTAAGAAAAAAGTTGTACTGAAATCAAAACTGCAATTTTAAGAATTTTCGTCTGTTTCTCTGTCTGTCTGTGTATGTATGTATGTTCCGTTTTAACTCGACAACCACTCAACGGATTTGGATGCAGTTTTTTTTAATTATAATCGTGGTAACCCTGGTCAACATACTAGGTGAAATTAAATCAACCGACTAAACTCATACTGGAGACTCGGCTAGTCATCAGGAACAAGGTTAAATGACCCTCCAGGTGAAATTCGAAAAAAAATATTTTTTGCCCCATAGTGCCTGCACTAGGAATCGTACTTAAACTAGTCCAACCAGTAAGGGAGCAACAAAAAATATTTTTCGAAATTGACCAAAAGGATTACTGAACCTAGTTCTTGATCACTAACCGAGTCTCCAGTATGAATTTGGTCGGTTGATTTAATTTCATCCTATATAGGATATATGGGGTGGTCATAAAATAACGCCCAAGGCGAAAACAGGGCAAAAATTGTATTAACCCGGGCGGAGTCGCGGTCAAAGGCTAGTACTTACTAAACATTGAATAAAACACAGATGCAATTATGATTCTTCCTTTGTAAGTTAAAATTCACATTTTGATAAATTGAATGAATAAATAGACACTTTTTTTGTACACAAAAGACATATTAAAAAGAAAAAAAAAAGAGTTTTGAAAACATCATGTTGTACACAGGTGGACTTACTACTTGAGGCGATTTCTTCCAGAAAACGTTTGAGTGGTGAAAAAATCATAATCACACGAAAATTAAAAGTTAAAAGGGGGATCGACAAAAAATGTATAAAGTTCAGTAAATAAAGTAATAAATCAATATAGTGTAGACCTTAATATAGGTATACAATTTTGTATATTAGACACATGGTGATACAAAATAAAACGGCGGAAGGAATTTTGCTAACTGAAATCTAAAGCACCCATAGCAAGTCTACTCGCTGTGTATGCACGAGCCCGGCACGCACACATTCACATCATAGTAAGTCTATTTTCCATTAAATCCACTCACACACTTGTAAAGCGTCGCCATTGCTATGCTTCAGTTGTTGCTGAGCGGCGACTCCGTCCGCCTTTTTTTGTACCTATATGATTTGATTATACAAAGATAGAGAGAGAGAAGGTGGTAGAGCTAATTCCGGGCTTGACTGTGTAGGTACAACCATCTTACTCGCAAATCCTCCCGAAGTTATTCGGGGCAGAGTAAAAGAACAGCTCTCAGGCAAAACCAGGCGGCCCACCGTTGCCTGGGACCGACGGATGGCGGTATATCCATCCCCAATTGCCGGGCCTTATATAAAACAGACTGGTGACGGGCAGCGGCGTCACTGGTGCAAGGGTTTCGGCACCGCGCTCACCAACCCGCCTGCCCAGCGTGCGTGAGTATGGGCATTTCTTCTAGGAGGACCCCCAAGAGTGGCGAAATCCTGGAAAGGCCTATGTCCAGCAGTGGACGAAACAGGCTGATGGACGGATGGATGGAAGATACTCATACTTTCTGTCTAATTTAAGTTAACTTTAATTAATATCATAAACTTCATAAACTTGCATAAATAAATAAACAAAAAATATTTAAAAATATACTTATATAATATTGTATCACAGGAATTTTAATAATGAAAGTTTTTTTTTTAATTTAACGGGACTTCCCAAGCGGCACGACAGGCTGTATAGAAGCTGTATTTTAGTTTATTTGTACGCCACAGGCTGTATAGCTAGGCTGTACAAGGGCTGTATAAGCGCTTATACAACCTCTATAAGTAAAAATTTGGCCCTTTGTTATACAGCCTAATGCGTTATTATAGCTGTATAGTAGCTGTATAGCGAATAAATAGCTGTACTATAGCTGTAGAAGAGCTGTAGTATGCTGTTTAAGGAAACCATAGGCGTCAAGTTATTCTCTTATAAGTTTCTTAAAAAGATATTAGTTCTTCATTAGTTTTATAAGAGAATTACAATGTGAAATTTATGAAACAACCGCAACACTCTTTTTAGTTATGATATGCATAGTGGGCCGCCGATTTACTGTGAAGTTATAAGTCAAGAATAAATGTTGGACTTGGCTTTAGGTAGTGATAATTGTAGATTCAACGTGCTGATTCATTTTTACTGTGAAATAGTACATAGTTTTATGGGAAAATATTCACGCGCCCGCGAAATACTGAAAAATTCACGAGAAATATTACCAAAACAAGTAAGTAAGTTCATGGTTTTGAGGTAAGAATCATAACATTGTGAAATAATACTGTACAATAGGTACCACTTATAATTTATTTATCTGAAAATCATAATTATAACTTCAGCAATACTCAAAATAATGTAAGAGGTCATATTTTCTTTTGTTGTTATTTGTTCCAAAATGGCGGCAGATTTTATACAGCCTAAAAGATATCTGGAGAGTATTATAGATCCCGTAGTTTTACTACGCACTTTCTGGATTCCATTATACAGCTTTTACCCTTTATTAGTCGTTATAATAGAATATTTTAATTATATAGGCTGTACATCAGGTTTCAGCACATAAATTATACAGCTCTTTAGGGTTGTGTGTTTAAAATGAAAAACCCTTTATCATATTTCTTATCAATAAGTTTTGCAAACAAGTGACGCTTATTTGAACTATTCTCAACTTGAACTTTCCGTTAAACTTATATAAATATAAATTTGTTTATTTCTTCGACTTGTATAGATGTTTTATCCCACGAGTGCGTCTGGGCCATCATGATTGTATGTACATACACAATCATGGCCTAGACGCACTCGTGCTCGTGAGATAAAGCACTTATACCGAGTGTGTTAGATAAAGACAGCAAGCAGCGTCCGCATCGCAACGAACGCAACGTGATTAGTTTAGTTGAGAGAAAGTTCCAGGGACGCGAGCACGCATTTATTTGTCCTTTTCGCTCTTTCACCGCATCACTGATCTCGTAGGTATAGTCAAAACGAAACAAAAGCAGTTAGATACCTATTAAATAATTTAATACCTATGTGCAGTAGTGTAAGAAAGACAGATAGAAACAAGTGTTTTGTGTTTTGTGCGTATTTCTCAAATGTGTTTCACTTTTTTTTCAGGAAAATGACTTTCAAAATAATTGAATCTATTGAAAAAGGCCAAAAACGACTATGCATTGTACCAAGTTTTTGGGAGTCTAATGGTATTTTAAGATGGCCAAGAAAGCTACTAGATGTGAACAAATTAGTCAAGGACGAAAATTTGCAGCCTCTAGAAAATTGGTCTACCTCACGTTGCTGTCTAAAAAGACAAATACTACCATCATACGAAGAAGCAACACAAGAACTAAATCTCATGTTACAAAATAGCGACACCCAAATTGATAATGAGATAGAAATAATCACAACAGTCGAAATTTTAATTGAACAAAACTACGAATTAAGCTGCGTATATAATTTTACATAACTACGTTTTGGATACTTTATAAACAATATAATATCTAGTAGCTAGCTTAATCTGTAATTTGTAATAAGATTACATACTTTAGGTACCTTTAATGTAAGTTCTCGCTGGAGCATCACATATAAAACATCTGATTTCAATGGATACTATTTTATTTGGTTTTTCGATATGAATTCCTTCTTTTATTAAATTTGCTATTTCTTTTACAAAATCATCTAAATATTGATCAATATCTTTTGGTTTTCCAACACCAAAATAGATAATAATAATAAAAGCCTTTATTTTACATAACATAATACAATTTTTGACATGCACTGACATTCAAAATTAAATAAAAACAAAATAAATTACATTCGAAAATTCATGCGGAAATGCTAATAATTCATTATGTCAAATTAACAAAATTATGAATTCATAAAATAAAAAATCATTATAAAATTCAAAACAAATTAGATTAAATGTCATTTTCAAGTTAATGACAAAATGAAATTTGCAAAAATGTCAAATTCATTTTAAGTCCTTTCAGAACATGGTAGGCCTCTCACTTATTCAGTGAGGTTTGGTCTAGGTCACCCTAGCTGACCAGGCTTGACTGGGTGACTGATATTGTGCTTTTTATAGAGCTCTTTTTAGCATTACCATGAGCAATGAAATCATTTGACATGTCGCTCCACTCAGCTCTGTCTGGGGCATACCTCCACCATAATGGGTTAAAGGATTTAAGTTCATCAATCCATCGCGTCAGTGGCCTCCCAACTCTCCGCCAACCGTCTCTAGGTATCCACTCTGTTGTAAGACGCGTCCATCTATTGTCTTGTATCCTCATAACATGTCCTGCCCAATTCCACTTCAGTTTTTTTATTGTAGTGATGATGTCTTTGAGTTGTGTACGCTTTCTAATAGTTTCATTTCGTATTCGGTCCTGTCTTCGTAGGTTCAGCATACTACGTTCCATTGCTCTTTGGTTTACTAATAGCTTCGTTCTCTGTTTTTCGGTTGTTGCCCAAGTTTGTGCGCCATACGTCATTGTTGGTAAAATGCACATGTTGAATACTTTACTTTTGATATCTATGTGGAGATCTGACTTAAATATGTGTTTTAGAGCCCAGTACTTTTTCCATCCAACATTTATTCTTCTTTCTATCTCTTTGTCTAGCCTTTTGTCAAAAGAGATAAGTTGGCCCAGGTATATATAGTCTTCGACATATTCTAGCGACTTACCATTTACTTGAACTGGTGATTTCGTACTGTTTGTCATCATCTTGGTCTTTTTGTCATTCATTATGAGACCTGTATCTCCAAGAGCGGCTTGAAATTCAACAATAGTTTGTTGTAATTCTTCTGATGACTCTGCTAGTAAAATAATGTCATCCGCAAACCTCAGTGCGGTCATCCGATATCCATTTATTAAGATGCCCTTTTTGCTCCAGTCCATTGATTTAAATACTTCTTCTAGCAGAGCGTTGAACAAAACAGGAGAAAAGGGATCGCCTTGTTTCACTCCTCTCTTAATTTGAAAAGAAGGACCCTCTGATTCCAGTCTTATTTTTGCACTGCTATTTTGGTATATTTTTCCGAGCGTTTCAACGTATTTCGGTTCAATGCCTTGTTGTTTAAGAGCTTTAAGTAAGTAGTTTTGGCTTATGGTGTCGAATGCTTTTGTGAAATCAATAAAGCAAATATATAAAGACTTGTTCCACTCCGTGTATTTCTCGATAAGCATATTCAGTGCATGTAGGTGGTCCGTTGTAGAAAACCCTTGTCAAAATCCTGCCTGATCTACGTGCTGATTTTCGTCAATTTTTTTATTAAGTCTATTCTTAAGCACCGTCATAAATAGTTTGTAAAGACTACAGGACAATGTAATGGGTCTATAGTTGCTTATATCTTTTTGGCATCCTTTCTTATGTAATAAAGTAATGATAGAGGTGTGCCATTGCGTTGGGAGGAGGCCTGTTGTTAAAATTGAGTTGAAAATTGTTTGGATAGGTTCCAGTAGTTCATCTAAATAGCACTTTAGGATCTCATTAGTAACATGGTCGTTTCCCGTAGCTTTTTTATTTTTTTAAGTTTTCTAAGGCAAATCTTATTTCGGACTTGAGAAACAAAGGCACGTTTTCTTGTTTGTCTGATATGAATTTCAAACTCATAGCTTCTGTAGAGTCATATAAACTTTTGTAAAATTCGGTAGCTACTTTCAGTAAATCCTTTCGTGTTGTTGTGTTTTGTCCTGTCTTGTCAAGTAGAGTTGGAATTATATTTTTGCCTTGAGATTGACGTGACAAAATAGATACCAATCACAAATGGATATATGTCAGGTCTTTCATAGATATTGCATAAAATTGGCCAAATTCTTTATTGGGACTTTTAAATATTGGAAGACCGTCGAAATTAAAATTTAACTTTACTTTGTTTGGAACATCAACCTAGTTTTCCAATGTTTTACGTAGACATTTAGTTACACCATTATGCCAATATTCTCCATTTTCTATAGTCTTTATATGTATTTGTTTGACAGAATCTAAAATTGTCCTGGCGTCCTTTGGTAAAATTCCCGGAAATCTGCAATTTAAAATTGTAGCTAAGTCGCTAAGAGCTATTTGAGATATATTTCTTTCAAAAGCCCATTCCTTAATTTGACGACGGAATGTTAAATTTTTTGAATAATCATCTTCATCATTATTTGAACTTGCACTGCTGCATGAAACTAAATCACTATCACGTTCCGCAGGCTTTTTTAAATCCTCACTTTTATTATCGTATGCCGTTTTTGCTACGGAACCTTCATTAGACGTTGACTGAACTCGCTCTTGACTATCGATTGTTCGATCAATGAATTTGTTATTTTCAATGTCTTCACATGACGGCTCAGTATCACTGGTTTTGTTTGGTTGATAATTAGTTATATTTTGATATTCTCTATTAATTTTTCTTTTTACTCCACCAAATGTTTTTCTTTTTTTCCACATATTTCTATTCACCACACAACGTTTTTACAAATCAAGGACAGTCAGTAATACAGATTAAAGCTGTATTACAGAATTCATTTATTATTATAGTTCTATAAAATCATATTTGACAGAAGTTATGAAACTATTACACTGACAAGAGTATACAATTACGCATTAATAATAAGCTTTAGAAAAGAGTTTTAATATACCATTATACAGAAACAAGTAACGTGTGTTTTTTAGAGGTATAGAACTTTGAAATGGAATAAAACAAAGATGATTTTTTTTATTGATATGAAATTTATTTTATTTGAAAGACAATCTTCTGGCATTATAATTTAAATATGACTTCTGGCATATGTCCGCCACGGCTGGCTCGGACGTAGTCTAATCTGGAGGTCCAATTTTCGATGACTTTTTCCAACATTTGTGGCCGTATATCGGCAATAACTCGCCGAATGTTGTCCTGCAAGTGGTCAATCGTTTCGGGCTTATTGGCGTAGACTTGCGACTTCTCATTTCCCCACAGATAATAGTCAAGTGGCGTTAAATCGCACGATCTTGGAGGCCAATTCACGGGTCCGAAACGTGAAACTATGCGGTTACCAAACGTTTCCTTCAATAAATTAATTGTGGCACGAGCTGTGTGACATTTTGCGCCGTCTTGTTGAAACCACAACTCCTGCACATCATGGTTGTTCAATTGATGAACGAAAAAAGTCTACGCCGATAAGCCCGAAACGATTGACCACTTGGAGGACAACAGTCGGCGACTTATTGCCGATATACGGCCACAAATGTTGGAAAAAGTCATCGAAAATTGGACCTCCAGATTAGACTACGTCCGAGCCAGCCGTGGCGGACATATGCCAGAAGTCATATTTAAACTATAATGCCAGAAGATTGTCTTTCGAATAAAATAAATTTCATATCAATAAAAAAAATCATCTTTGTTTTATTCCATTTCAAAGTTCTATACCTCTAAAAAAAACACCCTTTATAAATTGATACCATTTTAAAACTTATAGCTGTAGTAAGTAAGTGATCACATGCAAAATACAGGCTCTATGCAGCTTCAAGGATAACATTAGATTGAAGTGTCAAAAAATGCTTAGGGTTTTAAAGTGGAGTTCAAATATTCTGTTTAAAAGCCTTAAGTTTACACGGAGTATTTTATAAAAATTTAGTACAGCTTTAGCTGTATAATAACGGTTTAGTCACTTTTATAAGAAAATAATATTTTCTTGACACCTTTATAGGTCACCAGTAGAACTCTAAGTTCTAAAAGTGCTGTATATTTGATGTCGGCAACGCTTGCGTGCTGCTTGGGTTGTTTTGATTCCTTTTTATTGTAGCAATTCAGCTTTATCATCTCAAAACAAAATATATTATGTTAATAAAACTAACTTTTCAAATTAAAATTAGCTTCTAACGAACAAAGCCAGGCCATTTGCTAACTTAGGTACAAACAGCACGTGATTCCTAGTGAAATACTGTGGGTTTTAGAAAAGCAAACATATCTTAAAGTCACATTTAGGAAAATAACAGTGTTTATCTACCTCTAATGGTGTTGAATCACCCGACTGGGGATTCTTTAATAGCACCTACTTTGGTTGAAAATTCAGTGAGGTTTCCTTTGATGCATAGACAAACTAGATGGGCCTTAAAAAAAAATTTCTACTTTTGTTTTGAATGCCGTAACAATACACATTATATGATGAAATGGAATGAATATTATCAATTTTTACAGAAGAAAAGAATACTTACCTACTCGCACTGTCGTTTATTATTTTATAATGACTACACGCTAATATCATAGTAGAGTTCAAATAAAATACTAAAACCCTTTGTTGGTTGTATAGGGACAACCCCAACTTTTGGTCTTCTGCCTCAAAGGACCAACATGTTGGGTTTGGGGCAATATTTATTGATAAAGGGCTTACTCGAGAGAGTAATAAAGAAAACCACCTAAGTTGAGCAATAGAAGTGAAGTAAATTTATTTTAAAATGTAAATAAGGTTTATATTTTTATTTATTTATATTAACACTTATTGCACAGATACAGATAAAAGAAAAAAACAAACATGGTCTACAAAGGCGGCTATTATTGCTTATAGCAATATCTTCCAGGCAACCTTTGGAAGCATAAAATTAAGAATGCTATTAGATAAATGTGCAGTGCAGACATTTTGCCCGAACATGTTATGTGTGGTGAAGCAAGTGTTGTCTGTATCGAAAATGGCTGGACCAGTTGAGCCGAGAATGTAATATTAGGATTCCAGTGAAAATCTTTGGAAAATTTCAATTTCATGTTGGAAAATTGAAATTTTCAATTCAAAACCAAATTTCGATGCCAAGCAAATTAATTTTACATTGACGGCATCTATATTTCATACGATTAAATACTTAATGGATGGTTGGTTCGTAATGTATTTATTTGTGCTTCATGATTTTGTATAGTTTTAGAAATATATTAACAAGATGAATTATGAAAACTTGTACTTATTTCACAGTATATTTTATTCTTTTATTTAACCTCATATCGTTAAATTCTGATTATGAACTCAAAAATTGTGTCTTTTTTCACGAACGTCTCCTTTAAATAAAAATAAATAAATTTTAGTATACGTAGTCCTCTTAACAACATAATGCTATGTAGTTAATGAAACTGGTACATAAATAGGTTATTAAAACACGAGTTTAAGGGGCAAAAAATTAGCCGTGTTATAATACCTAGTTATGTGCAGTTTCATACACCATTTTATCTTACTCATGCTGTAAAGTAGTTAACTACTTATCTGTTTTCATAGTCTTAGTAATAATTGTCGTCAGCTATTTTTGATTTTCCTTGGAGGGTGTTGCATAATTTCCGGCGTTGATTCGAAAATGTCAGGCGGAGTCAAATTATCACCAGTATCACTGTTGTCAACAATTTTACGTACAAAACAATATTGCGAAAAGCACTACTTATCATTTGGGAGAAAGTGCTATTCCCAAATCAGGTCCCTTGGTAATGGGCTCCTTTCTTCTCTCGATGAACAATGAACTATTACAAAAATTATCGCGACTTAAGGCCTTACCCGTGGTGCACTATAATCTTACCGAGCTATTTTGAACTTCAGTATGTTGTCAGAAAGTCTACATTAGAACGCTCGCTTTACGCACTGCCGGCACGCAAAATCTGTGAATTTTCGAGGTTTTCCTGGATTTTATGAAAAAGTATTTGATGGAAGAGTTTTTTCACCTGACATCAGAAAATAAATCATGTTTTCTTGTTATAACAGTAATATCAGACATAAAACTCAAGCCGTGCAGACTTAAAACGAATTAATTACGTAAAAAGGCAACATTTTAAAAAATAAAATCTGTCCAGTGAAATGTGTCCAGTTAAGTAACCTACCTGACAACGTCTGAAGTCTGAAAAAACACGCGTCCAAGTTTTACATTGATCAGATAAGTAGTTGACTCAGCAAATTAAAACAAAAAAACCAACCAAGTGCGTGTCGGGCCACGCGCAATGTAGGGTTCCGTAGTTGCCCGGTAAATATAGGTATAAGTTGGTCTACTAATACAGACCGCGCCAAACTTCTGGTCCCATACATTATAGGGGGCCAAAAGTTTGGCGCGACCTGTACTCGTAAACCTGGAAAGCCTACTTAGCTGTGATAGATTTCCTTTTAAATTCCTGTTTAGCCGGCAGGGGGAGGGAGGGGACGCTCCACACTCACTAAAATTTTCACTTCAAAGCTTAATATTTCACCAACGGATCCCTTAATCGAAAAATGGTTTTCACACACCCACAACTTTTTTGAACGGCCCATCCAACGATACCCCACACTATGGGATAGACAAGAAAAAAAAATTCATCTCCAGTTTACTTGTATGAGAGGCAACATTAAAAAAATTTTTTTTCAAGATTTTATTTTACCATTTTGTTGGCGTGATTAATATTTATATCCATTCCAAATTACAGCTTTCTAGTACTAATAGTCTCTGCGCTAAGCCGCGGACAGACGGACAGACGGACATGGCGAAAATGGGTTCCTTGTCGGACTACGGAACCCTAAAACCGTTGAAAAACCAAAGGCTAGGAAAGGAGACGTGCGATAGAGAAACGCGACGAAACGAGAACGCGACATGCCGAAGATCCGAACTATCGCACCCGTAATAAATTATGAGACAGTACAAACACAATTTAAAAATCCCAACAGTTGTCCAACGAAGGCTTTCGGGCGGAGTGGTGGTGCGGGGAATGCGGGCGGGGCGAGTCTCTCTGAACTGCTTGTTCGAAAATGTCATGTAGCTCAGTGACTTACCTGCCGCGTCTCGTCCCGCAAGCAAAGATGCATGCGGGACGAGACGCGGCATGCAATGCATGTAAATTTTTTAATGTATGATGTCATTTGTATGATCAAATTAGGGCTATGAATAAGAATTTACAACTAAATTATCCATATTTCATGGTTATAAAACCAAAATAGGTTTCGTAATAATCTTCTTCAATTCAAACGGCTGCCATTTTAGCGCGCATCAAGTGTCGTCACATGATACTGCTCTTGCTTGCGGTGTATGGCGAGTGGCCAGTTTTTTTCATTATTTTTGATTAAAACAACCTATTACAAAATATTTGAGGGTTTTATTTTACATTTATTAATTTTGAACTTAATATTTTTATGATGAAATGTACTCATTTTGTCACAAAAGGCAGTAGCCAATGGTGACGCGTTTTGCATTTGCGTTTCATTTCATCAAAATGTTGTATTTTTTAAATGGAAATATTTACAAAACTATAAAATAAAATAGTTTCTCATTGTCATCATCAAATGCTTCTAAGTAAATAGAATACGAAAAACGCAATATATTACTTAATTAAACGTCATGCATATTCTCTGCTCTTTTTAAGCGCTTTCGTTGGACAAATGTATGGATTTTTAAAATGTGGTACAAAAGTTCATCATTCATCTTTATCGTGACAATCGCAGGTATTAAATAATATTAGAAATACACAGTTAAATATAAGTGGCTTTGGAAACAAAAACTGGTGATTAAACTCGGCCAATACGACTTTTACTATGGAACCAATAGAAAAGTTAAATAGGAATGATATGGCTGTTGCTATTTTTAACTACTTTAGATTTGGCTTCAAAGTTGTTCGTACAGATCAGCATTTCCCAAAGTGTGAGTCGCGACCCACTGGTGGGTCGTAAGCAGATTTATAGTGGGTCGTTTATCTTCACATTACAGCGCTGTAATACTTAACTTGAAATTCTCAATTTTGAAATCTGGGCTAGGTCTATAAGCGGATCCTGAATCTCATCTTTTGTTTTAAGTGAGTCGCGATTCTAGTAAGTTTGGGAACCACTTGTATGCAATTGCACATCATTACGCACATAATCAAGAATGCTTATACTAATTCTTTATGATTATAAGCCTCATCACAGTCATCACATATACTGTGTTCTATTATTCAGAATCTTTATTTCAAAAAGCCAGATAGTATCGAGCAGTCCAACAATACGCGCTGCAAGTGGTTTAAAGAAACAGGTAACTCTTTACACCAATAACTCCAACAGGAATGTCGTAACATATTTCACACAAACTTGGTATTCGGATACAAAATGATAAATCGCATATGAATATCGATACGATATATTTTTGGAACGACCTGTGTATCGAAGTATCGACGTTTTTGGGAGTCGCAAGGAATAGCGAGGAAGTCAATGTATTATGCAACGAGGCAACGAGGTTTCAACACGTAGGAGAGCATTATTTGGACGAGATTTTTGTTCTGTGCCAAATAGTACAGTTTTAACATTTCATGAAATATTTTTGCTTTCCGCGGGGTATAATTTAGTGATGGGGAAATCGTTTTAAAATGACAAATCGATTCAAATCGATTAAAAAAAACAAATCGCTTTAAAAATTTGCATCAATATAGAAAAACAGCATACAGAATGTACCAAAATCGAATTTACCGATGTAATTTTGATAGAATGGCGCGGCTTATTTATTAATATTTTTTTTTATAAAATTAATAGGTATAATATAATATAATAAATCATAGAAATAAGCAAAAGAACCATAAAAACAATTTGTTGCAAATCAAAAACACGTTTAATTAACTAATTACTAATTAAGTACTTCTTAATACCAGCTACCTAGGCCCTAGGCCTTATAAGTTTCTTTGTCTCGTGCTGTTTAGAAAAATAATTTGGTCTAGTTTCTTGCGTTCTCTGGCAAGTTCGACTCAGTAGCGACGAGCGGGTCAAATCGATTTGACTAAATCTTTGAATCGATTTGAATCGTTTGAGCGTCAAATCGATTTGACACATCGCTAGTATAATTAATAATATAAAATGTTTGCCCTGTAAAGCAAAGCTTTTGATTCTAAACTAAATGCATAACATAACACCGAGAATTGGCTGAAAATTAATACTGTGTCAGTTCTAATAGTTAAGTCGGCACCAAGAAAGGTTTTGTTGACGATTTCATTATAAAACGTTGATGTTTCATTGCTTTTTTAGGCTAAACCTGAACGTGTTATAAACTTTTAAGTGAACTATGTTCTAAGTAATGGTGGAACCGCATCAGAATCCACTTTAAAGTTTAGAAGTTATAAGCAAATATACACAGACAAACGCGGATTGCAAATTTGCTGTATACTATCCATTATTCCAATTAACATTTCACTTCATACTTCAAACATTTACTAAGTCATTTATATATTCTACGAGTAATAATAAAGTAGTGAAAAAGTTGTGTCTATACAATGACTATTTCTTCATAACTTTAAGATAAAATGTCTTATTTTATTACTTAATATTTTTATACTGAACAAAAAACTAGTTCAATTCAATTCGACTATTCCGCCAGTGTCACGTAATAGATTGCCAAAAACTTTTAGAATTATTGTATCTGTCTGTATGTACGTACATATGTATTTATGTTCTGTTTTTATCCTAGAACCACGGATTTGGATAAGATTATATGTTATTAATTATTCAAAATATGTACAACAAGTACACGATCTACAAGTCAATATTAATCTCGAAGAAAATAATAGGATATGATGAAAAATTTATATAAGGTGACTTTCGTCTACACAGCCAAACCCATACCGAGACCCAGAAAGTGGTCAGGCCCAAGGCTTTAGTTTGCTATTTGACATTACTTCCCAGAATTTGATCCTTATAAGCGACACTATCAGATGGTGCAATAATATACAGTGTGTTTTTTTTATGAACCCGTTCAATTCCCGGCTAGAAATAGTACATTTTGATGCAAGTACGAAAAGGTTGATAATTGAGAGTCACTGCGCCGAGACGCAGTAGAGGCAAAAAACAGTCGGGACGAGAAATATCAACAATTTCGCACGTGTATCAAACGACGTTTTTTAATACACCTACGAAAAATTACATGAAGTAATAATATAAAAGCAATTTTGTTGCAAATCAAAACACATAGAAGTTGATAGAAGAACCCGCAGTTGGCGCCAATCTATACTACAAAGACCAATGTCTCTTTCTAAAATATTTTTAATAATAATTTCTAAGATAATATAAATTATGACGTCTAAAATCGTTTTGAAGTTTTAAAATATCTTTTGCAATTTCACATAGATAATATATGTAATAATAAAATATAAAAGTTTGAAAATACTGATTTTAACCATTTTTTAAAGTATCCGGTAAAACAAAGGTTTACATGCTTACTAAATGATGAGGCCGGTTTCCCCTAGATGGCGTTAGTAGTAAAAACAAAAAGCTCGACTGCGAAATATGTCATTTTCACACGTTGAAAAGGCACCTTATTTTGAGCATATTTTTTCAAAAATCTAATGATTTTGTTTTGGTTTTCACCAAAATTGGCCCCGAAACTCCTTTAAGCATTTTTCGCTATTCCATTTGGCCATCCGCGCTCACTTTCAAAACTAACTCTATATGTTACCATCATATAAAATAACATTGCAAGAAAAGATGAGAGATAAACAAGATTTAATCTGCCTACGACATCTTTAGCCAAATTTGCTGAAAAATGTATCGCTAATCATATTTAGGTATTTTACTTAAAAACATTATTAAAAGTTTAAAACTTAGTGCTGTTTTTAAATTAATATTTTTTTCCTTGCATCGAGCAAGTTGACTTAGTTTGTCTTTTGACCGCTTAGTCAGCATGGCGCTAGTTCTGTATGCATTTTTTCGTTAAAGAATCTCTATCGGTGAAACTCGTTAAGCTTGAATACCTTCATTAGCCTAAAACGTAAACAACGCCAGATTTTCGAGGGTTCGTTTAAAGAAATTAGGACTCGCTTTATATTAAAAAAATGAGTAATATTTGTTGATTTCTTATCAAGCGAACCTACTTTAAAAAATTCAAAATATTTCAACCCAGTAATATTTGGTTTTAAAAATTTCCTTAGAAGAACTGTTACGGGATTTATTTGTTTTTATTTCTTCACGAAATAGTTAATACACATTAGAAGTTAAAATCAAAAAAATGTTTGTCTGTGAAACATTTCAGTATTAGCTAAAAGCCCTCCAATCTGGTGTTAGTATTATTTTACCATCCAAGACAAATAGGTCAATATACAACGAATAATCGCCTCTATTATAAGATTTATAAGTTAATAAAGTTTTGACATTGACCTTATTGTACTAGACTGGTAGTAACAATTTTTCCTAGCCTATACCATACCCTAAAACGAAATTACTAACCATGATTTTGCCTGCTACCTATTCTTTAACTATGGTGTTAGCGATAGTGAGAATTTAACAGATGTAGATAATGCAAATCGTACACAAACAAAATAAAAAATACGCATTATTTTCTATTTCCACGAAACAAACCATTATTTTCAGTACAATCTTGCACATGACAAATCGACTCATGGCCGTTAGAAAAGAACTTATTGCTTTCACTGCGTTTAAACATGAAACTTACTTGTTTACTGCTGTTAAACAAACTACACAACGTTAGTGCTTCTAATAAACATGTCGCCTATAAAACCCAACTTTGTTGGAAATAGATACGGAGCGCATGAAAACTGATGGTTAAGTACAGCGTACTTAAGCATATGAACTGCGAGTAGGGTTGCCTTGAGCTAAATCCGAAATAAACTGTACTGGGGACCAGAATCAACTTTTTTACCGTAAGTTATATATAGTCAACACCACTGACGGTATGCCATAGGAATTCTTATTTGTTCGTCCAGGTTACATTTGAACAATATATTGTACTCGATTATTTTTATTTTTTAAATACTGCGCTACAATATAACATTTAATGAAAAAAAATAAATTGTATTGATATTAATGAGATTTGAAAAGCGCTTGTTATGACTTGAGTAACATTCCTAAAGGTTCAAATAAGTTTACTAATTTTTTTAATCACACTAATATTATAAATGCGAAAGTTTGTGCGCGCGTGTGTATGTGTGTGTATGTTTGTTACTCTTTCACGCTGAAACAGCTGGACGGATTTGGATGAAATTTAGAATGGATATAGCTTATACCCTAACTTAACACATAGGCTACTTTTTATCCCGAAAAAAAGCATGTGGTTAAACCGAATAACACGTGGGCGGAGCCGCGGGCAAAAGCTAGTTTTATATATTATTATTATAGGTGGTAGAGCTGATGCCGGGCTCGACTGTGGAGGTACCACCATCTTACCCGCAAATCCTCCCGAAGTTATTCGGGGGAGAGTATGAGAACAGCTCTTAGGCAAAACCAGGCGGCCCACCATTGCCTGGGACCGATGGATGGCGGTTTATCCATCCCCAATTGCCGGGCCTTATATAAAACACACTGGTGACGGGCAGCGGCGTCACTGGTGCAAGGGCTTCAGCACCGCGCTCACCAACCCGCCTGCCCAGCGTGTGTGAGTATGGGCATTTCTTCCATGAGGACCGCCAAGAATGGCGAAATCCTGGAAAGGCCTATGTCCAGCAGTGGACGAAACAGGCTGATGGATGGATGGATGGAGATATGAATACAGGGAAGGATTGAAGGCACTAGAGCACGCGGTAGAGCACCGATGAGCTGGGCAGACCAGATTAAAGCTGCCATAAGCAAACCCTTGCACGAATGCACGAGAAGAGCGGCTGTTAGAGACGAGTGGCGGCGCACGACAAGGCGGGTCACTCACCAACAAACTTCCAACCTTCTGTCAAGATGTACCGACTCAGAAGAACAAGAATGAATAAATTTATATTTTACTCTTTTTGAGCCTTTATTTACAATATTAATATGGAAAAACACAAAAATATATATATTTTTTTTCAATTTTCGATAAATAAAATTAATTAATTATAATTAAAAAATCAAGATATATTTCAGTTGAAACAATAAATGAAACGATATTGTTCCAACTGATGCCAGGCCCAGTAGGACCCGAAGTACATCTTGATTTTTTAGGTTTTTATGGTTTCATATTACTTATCAATAATATGCTATTCCTATAGATCTGTTTCACAATTACCTAAGATAATTAAACTTTTTAGGGGTCCGTACCACAAGAGTTCCAAACGAGACCCTTTACTAAGCCTCCACTGTCTGTCTGTCTGTCACGGGGGTGTATAGCATCAACCGTAATATGCAGAAAATTTAAGTGTTCCCAGAATACGTGTTACTTATCTTCTATCACGACAAATAATAAAACTACAAATTAAAAAAGTTCAAGTAAGGTCCCCTATACCTTACAATAAACCTCGTGTTAAAGTGTTGACCATAGCTCCATCTGAGATGACTTGTTTTACTGCTTTTACCAAGGTTATAGATGTCGCTAAAAGAGAAGCTTGTCAACCTTTTTGCACCGACCCAAAATCGGATATTAAATTAAAAGTAAAACATAATTAATTTTTAGGGCGGCTACATGAAAGAGCCCCGGGCTTGTGGTGAGTCAATTGTTAAGAAATATGGGGCCATCAAAGTTGTCAATTTAGACCATTTTTGTTACGGGTTTTGTCACAAAAACTAAACTAGTTGGGAATTTGGAATTTTCTCTATATTGTGTGCCATACGGCTTATTTAAACAACAAATACTGAAAACGGCGATTTTTAATATAGGTTTAGGGCTAACGTACCCGAATACTCGTCCAACTTAATTTTGAAGGTTTGTTTCATACAATTTCTAGTTTTAAATTTTTATTTATTTATTTGAATGGTACAGAACCCTCAAGGCGGTCACTTGACCGGTTTTTTAAATTCATTTTTTTTTTCATGTCGCAACGATCAACGATTTCCACTATCATACAATGTCAAAACTCGCGCATACTTCGTTTATTATGTATCAGTTCTTACAAACTACGACAAACTAACAGGGTCACAGAAATCAAAGGCAATCCAAAAACAGCATCTATATAGGTTACAACCCTACCTAAAGCCTGGATATTGTTTTATGCATGCCTGGTAATGCCGCAAGTAATTCTACACCAAGCCACCGGGTGACCAGGAGCCTGCAAGAGCTATGTTCGACAGTTTAAGCTATACGATACGGTGCAAGTTATGTTTTATGTGTTCCGTTTGCAAAAAATATCAAATCTGGAGCAAATTTTAAAGTTTTCCAGCAGTTGGAGTGACTTCAATTTGAGATGACAAACATTGTACTAAAATTTGGTGGGCAATACAAATATCTTGTAGTTGATTTTTTTATTTATTCAACAAAGTCACTATTCAAAATATAATTTAAGTGTGTGTTCTAATGTGCTGGGACAAATTTAAGGAAATGGTAAATTTGAGATATTAAAATTATGAAAAAATTGTGGTATATTTTTGTGATTACGACAAAAATATAATACATCGTCACGATATAATCTCCTAGAGGTATCAGAAGTGTTTCAGAAGTGCAATTTACAGTCCACACTTGTACACCCACGTTTCACCGACGATTAACACGTCCCAGCGATTGGGGTGAGCCCTTACGAGCCTCTTTCGGGCATAAATATGGACTCTCACTAGAATCCGCAGACGGAATATAAACTTATACCCCTACGGGATTTAAGTAAATTAAGATTTAAGTAATTAACTCGAGACCTTTGACACAGTATAATTAAGAGTATGACATAGCCTAGGAAAAAATGTTATTACCCGTCCAACATAAAAAGGCCAATGTCAAATACTTTAATAGCTTTTGATAGAGGCGATTATTGGTTAGCTAATTGACCTATTTGTCTAGGACGCGTAATACTAATAATTACGCGCGAAACAGCAGATCGGAGGGTTTTTAGTTAATACTGAAATATTTGGAGGGGAAAAAATATCGGATTTAAGTAGAAAACCCTTATATTTCTATTACCTATTTGATGAAAAAAAAATTAAGTTGATCTCTTAACTGCGTTCTTGAAACGAACGTTAAAAAACCAAAAATAAGAGGGTAGAGAACATTTTTTTTTGACAAAAGTTAAATTGTAGTACATTGTTTATAAGTAGATCACCTAGATATAAGATCAATGAATTAAATTTCTTTTTTTCAATACTAAGATAGTTCTTATTTCGAAAGAACGCTCGAAAATCTGGCTTTGTTCATGTTCTAGGCTCAGGTACAGCCTTAAAGTAAGCAATATTTTGTCTTAGCAGTGTCCTTGAAGTAATTACCTACGGCCGCTCGTTACGTAAGCACGCACTAGGGCTGCCCACTGACTTTCTTTCTTAGGTTACTTCTAGTTCCGATATAGATGAATTTAAACGTCCATACACATAATGTACGTAAATAAATGCGCGGGAGCACCTCACACTGTCTGCGTCCGTACGTAACTGCGGCGCGCTTACCACTGTACTGTACCGTAATTGAACTAGTTCACTCACCGAAATTTGAAAGCGAGTCGTTTCGGCCGTTATGAAGACGTAATACTGCTTAATTTAATCATACTGTGCCTTCGACCCGCTAGACCACAGAATTTGAAACTGTATAATAAATGGGCCCTAATATTTCTAGCCTAGTAATTTCGGTTAAATCTACGTTTTGCATTTATTGGGGAACTAGGTTTGCTTAGGACAATGATCTATAGGTACACAGCCTTTTAGGACGTGCTAAAGGAGTAACAAACTTGAACGCTTTATATTAAATCTTTATCATTCGAATTGCGAAAAATCCTATTTTGGCGGACGCCTGCATTATATATTATGAGGAATATAGGATGTCTCAAAGTTCCACTTTTTTTGAATTCCGTATTTTGAAGTTCAAATAAAACAAATAACTATTCTTCTGCCCGCTCATTTGATTCTAAGAATCAAAAAATCTAGGGAAGAAAATAAAATTAAAATATTCGTCATCGAATTTCTCATTTGAGGCGTTTTTATCGGGTTTTTATTTCCTACAACCTCAGGAAACAATAAAGTTTTATGCCATGAGTTTTGGTGAATTGCTCTACATAAAGCAATTAACAAAATAAATAGTAAAATAATTATTTAAGATTTTCTTTTCTTTTTTTCTATAATTTCTATAAAAAATATTCAAATACTCGGGCAGAAGATATAGTCTTGGAATTTTTATTTTATTTTATTTGAGTTTTTTTACAGACCGCTTCAAATAAATTCCACAATTACAACTTGAAATTTAAAAACGTAGAATTCAGAGGTGCCAATTTGCAAGGTTGATCGTTCTATAGTTACTGAGATTTTCTTAACAGTGGTATTCGCTTTCATATAGAGGTATAAGATAGAGTTACTGCTTTCAATAGTAAAATTATGTGTGCTCATCACAATATTATCATACAACTAGCTTTTGCCCGTGTCTTCGCTCACGTCGGAAGTGTCTTCCAATTAACTTAGTATGTATTAACCTGATATGTATTTGTCCTTAGGACAGTTTTTGGCTTGGTGGTTATTTAATAAACACCCCTTATAGCCTATATGTGTTCAATGCCCGGTCATTACGATTATAATGAAGAAAACAGCATCCAAATACGTCGAGTCATTCCCGAGTTAAAAAGGAACTGATAGGCAAACAGACAGACAAAAATTCTAAAGTGTTTAGTTTTCCTATAACATATAGTAACCAATTTCAATTAAAATTTTGCAAAAATATACAGAGACAGCTTTTTAAAATTTTATTATTCGTATAGATCGATATTAGATATTATTATGGCTAACTAAAGATTCTACTAAAAACCAAATCCTTGAAAAAAAAAACATCTCAGAACAGAAAACATCTTGCCTACAGCAAGTTATTATCAAAAAACATGATTTCTGAGTACAAAAACCACTAGTACAAAAAAGCAGCACTGTCTGAATCTTTAATCAGAAAATATCACATTAAGCATAAGTACTGAATAGTCCCCTCTTAACCCTAACATACACTTATATATCATGAAACAGTAATGAATAAAGAAAAAGATGGGAAAAACATCAAAAGATTTGCCAGTAGTAGTTGAGGCCGATTTGGCGAGTTGCCAAAGGACATTAGTGTCTTAGTAATATTTCGTTACTTAAAAATTTTCCCGAAGTGCGAGTTACTGGTATAAATATCTTGGCAGTTTAAATTTGAGTGCCAAGTTTTGGTATTTTTAGGGTTACATACCTTCGTATGTCTCTGGTTAAAAACGATTTAACCCTGAACCAACTTTACAAGGGAGCCGAAAAACACATTTTCACCATTACTATTCGAAAAGGGGTTATTGGTTCACCAAAAACAGTAAATAAAACGCTCTTTTCCTCACTGAGTGAAAACAAGTAACTTTTTAAACTTTTTGGATAGGCAAAGGCATGTGGCAAAGGTATCTGTCATCTTAAAACACAATCACCCGAGAAGCTATAAACTATAAACTTCTTGCAATCACTACATTCTATGTTCCGTAAAAATGCCCGAATAAAGCATTTTAAATTTGGAACAAGCGTGAATGCACGTACCAAAACGTACTGGCTGGCCGCTTGGAAAAAAGACCAGAAATAAAAAAACAACTGTTCTAATTTTGCTGTTAAAATCTAGAGCTTATTTTTCATGTTTTGCTCTCTTATTAATTTACTATGTACCGATTGGTTGTAAGTATAATAAAATTTGATTCAAATAGTTAATGGGGTACTGTTTATTTTCTCATAGTCAATGGTGAAAAGTATAGTACATAACTCGTGAAAAAAAAATTCTGTCTCGGCTCTTGGATCCCTCGCTCCGCTCAGGATTCTACTCTAGAATCCCTCGCTTCACTCGGGATTCAACTTTAGGATCCTTCGCTCCTCTCGGGATCCACCTTTGAGCCTCGAAAGAAATTCCCTTTTTTTTCACTTGTTGTGTAATCTACTATTTTATGCACAAAACTGATTTTGTCCCGAACCATTCCATATTTCGTACACAAAATCAAAGTTTCATGTAGATAATAAGAATAAGTAAGGTTTATTGTGGTCAACAACTTGAACATAAACGACAAAGTAAAGTAAAATAACTACATACTTAAACTACATACTTAAATACTTACAACATTTCACAATACTTTTAAATTTATTTTACAAGCATTCAGTGAAGTGGCTGGCGACAAAAGGGAACAGGTTCAGCATTTGCTGCGCATATAAAGACAAGATTCACAGCACAGCACTGTTTTTCAGCAAGATTCTTTTCTCACGTGAACTGGCTACATATATTATATGATGATGATGATGATGATGATGATGATGATGATGTCCTCCTCGACGTATCCGTCGACGGCGACCCTTATTGCTTCCTGGCATGAGCTCGGATGTGACTGGAAAATCCGAGTTTCGTCAAAAATATTCTGTTACATGAAGTACAGTGTAATTGTCCACTTGAGTTGTACGTGTAGTTGTATGTGGGCTTTGGGCGAGTCTTGCGTTTATTTATATTATATACAACTAATAAGGCACTACACGTTATTGAAGAAGATAATATAATATGCAAAAAAATAATATATAAAAACAATTAAAGTTACTTACGCAAACTGCTCTTCATAAACAAACAACAAAGCTCAAATAAATTATAATATGTAGGTTTTGGGATATTCAGATTGGGGAATTTATTTGGGTATTTATAAGAAACAATTTAAATTTATTCTTGAATCTTTTCTGTGACAACGTAGTGGTGGGAGGAGGTCTTTCCATATCTTTGAGGATGCAAATTTGAAATAGAGAAAGTTATCTTACTATGTATCCGATAAGCCCTTAGAAAACATACTATCCTTGAAATATATCGTTTAGAAGCTGAATTAAACCATTTGGCACCACAACAATTATGCATTGTTAAATGCATTATCATTTAAGTTCAGTTTGAGCCTTTTACCATAATGTAGTAAAGGTGTAAAAAAAAACAAACAAACTTGAAAATCGATCTAATTTACATCTGATTTCGCAAGATGTGATATTTTCTAACTGTTTTAAAAATAATGTGTTCACCAAAAAATTTACTAAATCCATTGTGTCAAATTATATCTCCGGTGGTATAAAATATATCGAATTAACAGTTAGACCATTTTGTAGAGGAAAAAAACGGAGCAAATTCGTTACAAATCTTATTTTGGACCTAAGTCGAGTTAAACCGTTATTCACAGCACCCACAATATGGACACACGCAGTCCGACCACAAAATGTGCCCCTACGGGATTTGTTCCCACGACCTTCGGATTATAATCTATTGCTTGAACCACTAGACCCTAGAGGCAGTAGGTATAAAATATATTTTGGAAATTTTAAAATATTTCTTGCATTATTAATTAAGTAGTTGTAACGAGATGTTCAAATACCTATACTGTATGAAATTAACTTATGCAGCCAAATTCATACTGAAGACTCAGGAAGTAGTCGCTATTAAGGTTCGATGACCTTTTTTTGTAAATTTGAAATTAATTATTTTATGTCAAACCCAGTCCCGAGTCAAAATTATATTTTTTTAATTTCACAAGAATGTTATTGATCCGTAATACATTAGCAAGCCTCCAGTATGAATTTGGTTGCATAAATTAATGTCACTTTGTATATAGTTATGTTAGTATATGTTAGTGTTAATGTTATAAAATACAAAACAAACATTATGAACCAAATTCTTCTGAGTAACATAGTATCGTGAATAAAATTTTACATTTTAATAAGAAAACTTTTAAAAATATCCCAAAATTTAATGTTGTTAGAAGTAAAAAAAAAACTTTGTTCCCTCTATTCTATTCCTTCTACCCTCCCTATTTGAGGAGCAATCTTGCAAAACGTGTTTTGTCACAAAGAAATAAATTTCGAGTTAGCTGCATTTACCGGTGATTTTCTGATTATCTATTATCCTATACATTATAAAAATGGCAATAGAATAATTTTATTACATAAACCAAGTATAATATGCATTAAAATTTGAATTTTGAGCACTAACTATTTCTTAAATTATTATTCAAAAGTTTCATACACTTTTTGCTTGGATGCTCCTCATTTGTTGTGCCTAATAAAAGACAACGAAGTTGTCAGATCTTTATATTTATTTCCATCAGTTTGTTCACTTAGCTTACAATAAATATTTGACTTTGACTTATTTTATATAACTTTTAGTTTACCTCGAGGTTCATCAAACTTCGTGTTTAACCTTCACAATTCTCATTATCTGTAGAACAACAGGTCCAGATCGTGGCCCGGATCCATGTTAAATTAAAAGCCAACTTCGGAACCCTCGCTCATAATTGCCACTCACACTTGGCCGGTTTTATCACCCGTGAATTGTGATATAATGGTGCCACTTTAATAAAGTGCAATGGGATGTCTCGTTGTACCATTTTACATGGTAAATGGTCCAACGAAACATAAAGCATTTTCGGAGTAGTGTTTTAAATTTAATATCTAGGGTATGTGCCTTGAATAGGTGTCAGTGTAAGCCGTTTCCTTAAATCATTCATTATACACTGGTTTTGCTCGCGACTTCGCTCATGTATCTTTCAATCTTTGTGGAGTATCGAAAGTTTTCAACTTGGCGGTTATTTTATCAACACCCTTACAGCAGGTTTTCTGAAAATATCCATTTACTATACGTGGACAAGTACAAGTGTTTTTCAATCAAAAATGTTAAAATATTTACTATACCGAGTCCAAACAACAGCATCATACTCATTAACTTAGTATTGATCCAATTTAATTAAGTATTTATGTAAACTAACCAATAAAAGTGCTTTTTAATTTTTTGCTTGGTTTCCCTTTCCTAAAATTTTCTTCGACAGGGGTCCTTGGATTTTTTAAATTCTGAAAGGAGTCCGTCCGTGGCTACAAAAAGTTCGAGAGCCACTGCCTTACAGCCTGTAAAATATTGACCTGGGTCACTACGAAAGCCGCATTATTCAAATCCGTTGACTTTCTCGAGATAAAAAGGAGCAATACTAATAACAATACAGTACAATACTACAACCTATTTCATTCAAAATTTTGCAAAAATATTCTATGTACAGATACGATCTTTTTACTAATTTATTATTATTTAACATCATACATTATTTAACATTATACATTATTTACATAATTTAAATTGTTTTGATTGGCTTTGGACAATACAAATTCTAAATATAAAAGGTAGTGATCAAACTAAAGAAAAAGGATTAAAAATTATAAACTCTAATAGTCACAGCATTCTGGGCACCCTACCGAGGGGCAGCGCAGCGACCTGAAGCCAGTTTTTTATAAAGAGCTTTTAGATCAATTTAGTTTTATTTTAGATTGTTATTAGATTATTGATTTGTAGGTAGGTAAATTTAATTTTAAAAGTATTATATTAATTTTTAGGTAATTAGTTTGTTTGAGATTTTATTTTCTAATTGTTACCTCTAATGAAATTGAAATTTTAAAGAAAACAGACTTTATACCCTACTTTAATAAAATTAAAATGTAATACTACCTTTTACCACCAACTAGCTAAGAGTAGGGTTATCATTTCTCAATTTAAAAAACCCTGTGTGAAAGCTGGACATTTAAAAAAAAGTCTGGATTTTAGGCTCACAATGAAATGAAGAGACTGATTATCCCTTGAACTAGGTTCATCAGATAGTGTATTTAAAACTTTAATACTTATGTTTAATTCAACAACTAGCATCGCGTCTGGTGGATGTCTCAGGCGATCCAAGTGCTGGAGACTACCTTGGGCAACGCATCAGCCTTGCCAACCAACGAGGTAATGCTACCAGTGTCATGGGTTTGACCGACGACAGCGATGACTTGAATAAAGGTTTTTAACTTTGGTTATCTGATTTTTCGGGTTTGTTTTTATTCATATGTTATTGTGTTGTTGTTATTTTTGTTTGAATAATTTAATGTTTATATCCATCCATCCATCCATCCATCAGCTCGTGTTCGTCCACTGCTGGACATAGGCCTTTCCCAAATTTTGCCACTCATGTCGGTCCTCCGTCCTCCTCATCCAGCCGCCCCCCGCAACGTCCCTCAGGTCGTCGGTCCAGCGGGCACTAGGTCAGCCTACACTACGCTTTGCTGTACGTAGTCTCCATTCTAAAGCCTTTCGGCCTCAACGGCCATCATGTCGGCGACAAATATGGCCTGACCACTGCCACTTCAACTTACTGATTCTGCAGGCTATGTCGGTTACTTTCGATCTCCGACGGATCTCCTCATTTCGGATTCTATCCATCAGAAATACCCCAAGCATAGCCCGCTCCATAGCTCGCTGAGCGACCTTAAACCGGTGGATCAGACCCTTTGTAAGAGACCACGTCTCAGCGCTATACGTCATCACAGGAAGGACGCACTGGTTGTACATCTTAGCCTTAGAGCACTGCGGTATTGATGACGTAAATATGTGACGCAACTTTCCGAATGCTGCCCAACCCAAGCATATTCTTCTGTCAGCCTCGGCGTCGAAGTTGTTTTTATCCAGCTGTATGACTTGACCCAGATAAATATATTTTTGAACAACTTCGATGCTAACATTGTCGACGGTTATTGGCCCTTGGATGACGTGACAGTTGGACATGACCTTAGTTTTATCCAAATTCATCCGCAGGCCCACTCGTCTCGAAGAACCGCCAAGGCCGCGCATCATTTCCTCTAGTTCCTGCAGCGATTCCGCCATTATGACGATGTCATCGGCAAAACGAAGATGTGAAATGTACTCTCCGTTTACGTTTATGCCTCGTCCATTCCAGTCTAGTGTTTTAAAGACGTCCTCCAGCGCGGCGGTAAACAGTTTTGGAGAAATAACATCTGTCTGTCTCACGCCCCGCTGAAGATGTATCGGTCTTGTTCGTACACGCTGCACTTGGACGGACATCGTAGCGGAGTCATACAGACATTTCAACATCTCCACGTAACGCCAGTCAACTTGGCAACGCTGCAAGGACTGCAGAACAGACCAGGTTTGGAGTCGAAGGCTTTCTCGTAGTCCACAAACGCTAGATATAAGGGCTGATTATACTCTTGAGTTTTCTGTATAACCTGCCTCAGCGTGTGAATGTGGTCCACAGTGCTGTAGCCTTTTCGAAACCCAGCCTGCTCTGGAGGTTGGAAGTCGTCGAATCGTTGGGTGAAATGATTCGTGATAACTCTTGAGAACAGCTTGTAGGTGTGGCTCAGGAGCGCAATTGGTCTATAGTTCTGAAGTAGGATTTTGTCCCCTTTTTTGAAGAACAAAATGACCAAACTCCACTGGAGCACCACTCCTTTGGCGTAGTACCTGTGCGAATGACGGGATTAAAGAGGTCCCGTAGCTGTCCGAGTATAGGGTAACCTCCAGCTTTCAGGAGTTCAGTTGTGATGCCGTCCTTGCCCGGCGCCTTGTTGTTTTTCAGCTGTTCAAGAGCTATCCTAATCTCACCCATTTCGACATCCGGGAGTTCATCGGTGTAGTGGCGGACCAGAGGTGCACGTTTGGCGTCTTCATCGCGAGCAGTTGGCTTGGGAGCGTGTGAAGAATATAGGAGCCCATAAAATTTCTCGATTTCGGCGAGAATTTCTGGCCTAGATGTAACAGTTCTATTGTCAGATGTCTTCAGCTTCGTCAGATTGGTCCTTCCTAACTGCTAGGCAAAAACTTTTGAGCCTTTATTTCGCTGGATCGCGTCTTCAATGACGCGAGTGTTATGTTGGCGCAGGTCAAAACGAATTTGGCTTTTAACACGCTTATTAAAAAGGGAAAAATCTGCGGAATCTGAAGACATTTCCCGTCTCTGCCTCATCAGGTCCAGAGTTCCACTCTAAATTTTGGACTCCTTAGTCCTTCGCTCCGGCTTAAAATAAGCCCTCCCTATCTCGCGCACGACATTCGTGAATGTGATGTTTATATCGTAGTATGTTAAAGTAGGTGGTAGAGCTGATGCCGATCTCGACTGTGGAGGTACCACCATCTTGCTCACAAATCCTCCCGAAGTTATTTGGGGGAGAGTAAGAGCACAGCTCTCAGGCAAAACCAGGCGGCCCACCATTGCCTGGGACCGATGGATGGCGGTATATCCATCCCTAATTGCCAGGCCTTAATACAGACTAGTGACGGGCAGTGGCGTCACTGGTGCAAGGGTTTCGGCACCGCGCTCACCAACCCGCATGCCCAGCGTGTGTGAGTATGGGCATTTCTTCCAGGGGGACCGCCAAAAGTGGCGTAATCCTGGAAAGGCCTATGTCCAGCAGTGGACGAAACAGGCTGATGGATGGATGGATGGATGTTAAATATTTTAGTATAATACAAAGTAATTTAATACGAAAACTTAACATTCATTCTATCTAGTCAAAAACGGACAAATTAAAAAATCCGGACAAATCCGGACAGACGGTAACCCTAACTACTAGAGCAACGAGCGTTATTAGAATTAAAATTCAACTTCAAAAAATATTCTTCGCTATGCGCGAGTGCTGGCATTTTTTTAGCAAAAAAGCAGCGACAACTGCTATCATAATTAAGCTCTTCTAAGAGCATGAGGTCTCTTTATCTTGTTCGCAATAAAGACTACTTTTGGCTGAGGAATTCAATATGATTTACTGATACCACGCCTCTATGATACCAGAATAAAGGCTTTTTATAGACGATCGAACACGCTGCTTTGTAAGTGCAAATTTATACCCACCCAACTTTTGAAAATTATGCATGAAAAGAGAAGATTGTCCTTTTTTTGACACCAGAGGGTCCAGCACACGCCGTCAATACATTGTGTTCTCATCATACGGCAGAAAAAAGCAAACGATAATAATTTGAGATGTCAGACATAAGTATAAATAGGTTTTTAATATTCTGCTAGTCGTAGCAGAACCAAACCCAGCAGCGTAATAATGATAGGGCTCAACATCCATCACGCTGGACGTAATAATCGTCGGCGAAATAGAGGTATCCGCGTGTAAGGGTGACTTATCTTTCCAAGTTCATACAGAGTAACAAAAAAAACACTCTTGACACCTCCTCCAGGATTCATTTAGTGATGATGTCGTAGCCATATTGTAGTATTAGCCATATCATGATTTTGTCGGCTATATTATGAATTTAAGAAAACGAGTTCTAATTAGCTTCTTCTAGGTGCGGTCGTTGTCGTACTTACTGGGTGCGTTTACACCTGACAAAAACGACACCGACGTATCATCAGTATATCAGCTGTAACAAAAGCAACATGTCGGGCCGATATCGTTATGATATGACACAGGCATACGATCTCAGTGGTGGGGCGTGTCAGCACGCCCACTACTCTCCTTCAGCCCGAATTGTGTTGTCACCGGTATCGGCACGATATATCGGTGACGACAACGATACAGTATGAAAGCGCTTCATACTAAATATATGAGATTATCAGTCTGATAATATTGTGTTGAAAGTGCCCAATTTGGTAAATCAGACTTGAACAGCCTCCATTCAATTCAAACTAGCATGGACTAGTCAAACAGGAAAGCATATTTTTAATTTAGATTTAAGACTATTAAGCTTAATCCATCTTAATTTTGCCAAAAAATACGTCTGTCAAAGACCGAAACTAAAATCTATTTCTGGGTTTGACAAAAGACGTTGGTCAAACATAATTAAATATATTTTATTTTTTATTTTACCAGTATATGGCCTTAAATTATTGTAAGTATAATAATGAAGAATAATCAATGAAAGTGTCGATATATCCTTTGTTTTTTCCTTTTTTAGTTTCTCTATTATTCATTATTATAACTACAATCATTATAGCCTTGCCATTCGAAGACGACACATCAGCACTTAATTAAAATATATCTATAACAAAGTATGATTGGTGAAATCCAAACCAGCAAACACGCTGGACGGTGAACGTTTGCCACGTTTAATGGTTAAAGTTCCAAAACACTGCTGGTTATTCCAAATTCGTTGGTAACTATCTCATTGTCTGTTCATCTAAAACTGTTCTGAAGTTAGGAACTGACTTTCGACTTTCCAACGTATGATAACAGGTGAAACTAGAGCCAACGAGAGAAGGCACCTATGACGTTTAAATGCCTACCAAGTTGTATAATTGTTTATGGGTAAGTGTCACTAAAATAATCTAATAGTTCATTGTTGCTGGCAGCGAAAAGTGATGTACTACTCGTTTTGATCACCATTTTTCGATTTTATAAAGACTTTACAGCAAAAGTTTTTAATTTTTTCAAAACAGAAGGGATCATGAGGAATGTTAGTGGCTGAATTGTGATCAATAAATAACGGGTTCTATTCTCTTTAATCGTACGGCTCCGTCTGTTTACAAAGTATATCTTTTTATGATTAAAAAATTGTAAACCAGTTTAGTAGATTTTATGGCTGCTTTGTTATTGTAAGCAAATGCACAATTGCCATTTGTATTATTATGATGCATGTTGTATGACGTGCCAAATAAATCGATATTTTATTTACTCAAGTCGCTAGTCGCACTTGATTTTTATTTTTGCCGAAATTAAAATGCACCCCATGACTAAACGCAGCTGTCATAGGGGCCATCTCTCGTTGGCTCATCTATAGTTACAGACGATTAATAGTTTGTTTTTTAATCTTAAAACTTAAATTATAAACTAAATCTTGGAGCGCCACATAATCTTTTCTTTACTAAAATATGTCTCCTTTCACGTGTGTGTGACTAAATAAATAAATATAATTGATTTTTACAGAGACACATTTATAGGCACACAGTCTTTCGCCTGCGGCTCCGCCCGAGTTTATTCAATCTCTGCCCCGTTTTCGGCTTGAGCAAAGTTTTATGGACTATCTTTATAGCCTATATGTTGACTAAGGTGACTAATTCGAATGATAAAAAGAAAAGCGTATCCAAATCTGTTGAGTGGTTCTCGAGTTAAAACGGAACATACCTACAGACAGACACAAAAATTCTAAAAATTCTAGTTTTGACCTCAGTGACTGTGCAACACTAAAAATCAATTTCGCAAAAATATTAAATGTGGAGACACGATTTTTTTACTACATTACTATTACGTCGAATACTTCCTCCAAAATGTTTATAAACTTACTAGCTTTTGCTCGCGGCTCGGCCGCCCGCATGTTATTTGGTTAAACGACATGTATTTTTCCGGGATAAAAAGTCACCTATGTGTTAAGTTAGGGTATAAGCTATATCCATTCTAGATTTCATCAAAATCCGTCCAGCCGTTTCAGCGTGAAAGAGTAACAAACATACACACACACACACACACAAACTTTCGCATTTATAATATTAGTGTGATTATTTCCTTGTGATATCGCTTATGTGATGACCAACATTAGGGTATAATATTTCCTAGTGGATGCTGCAGCGTTGCTCGCATGGATCCTGTTTCTCTCAAAACCATTGGGAGCTTTCTAAAATCCCTTCTTTACGAACGTTAAGTCACCGTACACTACAGTCCAAATTTCATGTTCATAGATCCATTTGGACTAGGTGTTGATGAATCAGTCTATGAGGGTATTCTTACAAAATGATAAATAGATATTGATTTTACTACGCATTCCTTATGTCATAAAAACATTGGTTGTAACGTTAAAGCTGAACGAGCATTAAATATCAATATTCTATACGTTTATCGTTGTTTGGGGTATGTATCGACTTTGCCAAACTCCAGTCCTTGTATTACGTAACTATTTGTAGACTACCGTTTTTAGATTTTTACTCTTCTCGTCCTCAGAATTGACCCCGCGTCTTTATTCTTGTTCTATAGAACTGGCTTGAATAAAAGTTTTCTTTTACAGCAAACTTTATAAAAGAGACTTATTTCACAAAATTAAATGGTCAATAAAGTTGGGTACTCAGTTCTTGGTGTTTGTTTTTGAAGAGAAATTCATTGAAAATGTGGTCTACTTACCATATTTAATATGAATTCTCATGTAGCCTGAGAAGGAACCAGTGAGCATAAAAGTTGTTTTTGACATTTATACTTCCATCCATCCATCCATCAGCCTGCTTCGTCCACTGCTGGACATAGGCCTTTCCAGGATTTCGCCGCTCTTGGCGGTCCTCCTGGAAGAAATGCCCATACTCACACACGCTGGGCAGGCGGGTTGGTGAGCGCGGTGCCGAAACCCTTGCACCAGTGATGCCGCTGCCCGTCACTAGTCTGTTTTATATGAGGCCCGGAAATTGGGGATGGATATACCGCCATCCATCGGTCCCAGGCAATGGTGGGCCGCCTGGTTTTGCCTGAGAGCTGTCCTCTTACTCTCCCCCGAATAACTTCGGGAGAATTTGCGAGTAAGATGGTGGTACCTCCACAGTCGAGCCCGGCATCAGCTCTACCACCTTATATTAATTTATACTTAATTGCAAGAAAATACAGAACAACCCATTCTTGAACCATTTCCTTTGCCCGTTGTGATGAGCCTTGATGGTAACAATTATATATACCGGGTGTAAATAGACTGCTACCATTAAATAAAACCACATATTCTACTGAACCTACTGAACCACTTTTTCCAAGAGTCCTACCCGCGAACTACGGGTGTTCGTGGGTCTTGGGAAAAGTGGTTCAGTAGGGTCGGTAGAATATGTGGTTTCATTTAATGGCAGCAGTCTATTTAGACCCGGTATATTATTGACAAAACGAAAACGAATAGATGAAAACAAGATTATTTAATAAAAATGACTTTAGCAATTACTAAAACGTAATACGTAACCTTTAATTATGGTTTTAGATTGATTGGCATCGCGGTTGCACCGCTGACATGAGCCAAAAGATAGGTACTACCGCCGCGTGCTTGTGGCATTATATCGTTAAATAATTCATCTCTCAATACCCGTACAGTGGAAACCACATCAAGCTATATACTTGCAGTACGACTAATTAGCCCCTACAGAGAAGAATATAAGATATGTACAAAGTCCGACGTGTCAAATAATAATTGCCCAGAATATTTTATAAGATGGTATACTAATATAGATCACGCCAAACTTCTAGTCTGCTCGGAATTTGCTCCCGAAGAAGTGTTAGGAGGGGATCAAAAGTTTGGCGCGACCTGAACTCGTAAACCTGTAAAGCCTACTTATCTGTGATAGTTTTCCTTTTAACTTCATTATTTATACTACATCTGTGAATTTTTTTAGCCGGCGGAGGGGGGGGGGGGGACACTAAAGCTTAATATTCCGCCAACGGATCCCTAAATCGAAAAATGGTTTTCACACACCCACAATGTTTTTGAACGACCTATCCCACACGATACCCCACAGTATGGTTTACATGAAAAAAAAATCATCTCCAATTTACGTACCCTTTAAATATTTTTGTTGGCGTGATAATTATTTATACTCAGAAATTACAGCTTTCTAGTACATAGTCTCTGAGCTAAGCCACGGACAGATGGACGGCCGGACGGACAGACGGACATGGCGAAACTATAAGGGTTTCTTGTCAGACTACGGAACCCTAAAAAAAACCTGTACAACCAAATAGTAATCGTTACTATCGTTAGTAATCTTTGCGGCTGTGTGAATTGTAGTCTCAACATGTAGTAGTAGAGGCTTCACTACGCGGCTAAAGTACGTGAGAAAAATTATTGGTGGCAATGCGCTGTAAATATTGCCACATTGCTACTATATCATAATAACTAGAACTAAACTATCCGGAAGTGTTAACAGTATTACTACATTGTTACTCTTAATATTTCTAAACGGAGTTTATACAGCTAGTTCTTTAAAAAAATTAATACTACATAGTTTTCACTATGCCCTACATTGCTACTACATCGTAATAACAAAAATAAAACTGTTCGAATGTTTTAACAGTATGACTACATGGTTACTCTTTATGTTACAAAACAGTGTGTAAATGGTTCTTCAAAAATGTGAAAACTAGTTCATATTATTTAGGAACGATTAAGTCGATTCTTGTCAGAAAAGTCAGTCTTTGCAAACCTTTTGTTATGAATTTATTGAGTTACGTGCACGTTTCGATTGATTATGAGTAATCCTTTTAACCCAGAAATAATATAGTTGATGCTTGTGATTGTTGGCACTTGGTAGAAAGTAATACACATTATGTTTATTTTTAACACTTTTACTTACATCCACAATATAGTTGTATTATATATTATACCCAACCGGTTTCGCTATTCAGCATTCTCAAGGGCTTTACTAAAATACATATTTAATTACATTTTGAAAATCTACAAATAAAATTACGTGCAATAAAATTGCAATAATAACGAAGTGATTAGGGGAATTCCAAATAAAATAGGTTGGGTATGATATATAATACGACTTTATTGTGGATAAGTATAAGTGTTAAAAAGAAACATAACAGAAATAATATAGTATTTTTACTTATATATCGTCACGACGCCAAAAAATATTATTTTCGCAATATACTACTACTACTTGCTATATACTACTTTCCGCTTTTGAGATTTTTGGGATGGTGAGTGAATTTCCTTTGTATAAAAATATTGGGGTCAATTTCACAGGTCAAAGGAATCACAACCTTTTATACGTGAGTTAGTAGCTACAAGGATAGTAACATCAAATAGAAGACATGTCCGGAATTGCCGAGTTGGCTGTCGCTTAGCGAGGGCTTTTCTATATCAACTTCAAGAGTGGAGTAGTTATTGACTCAAGGATAACTTCTGTTATACTGTACTTAATAGGTACTGTACTCTCTGTTTTATTCTTTATATACTTTACTAGCTTTTGCCTACAGCTACGCTCGCGTGGAAGTTTTTTTTAATCATTGTTCAAATCTTTGAATAGTATCAAAAGTTTTCGGCCTAGTGGTTACTTTATGAACACTATTTATAGCCTACATGTTGAATAGGGCCACGATATTGACAACAAAGAAAACTGCATGTTTGAGTTAAGGAGGGGTTAACTCGACTTTGTCTCTTTTAAAATTAATTTCAAACTAATAAAAAGCAACGATAAAAGTTTGCAAAAAATATGTGTCATATTTTACTTTTTGATTTCAATATTTCGGCCATTCGATACACGATTGCTTACATTTTCCTCGATCCGATTAAATCACAAAGATAGGTGTAAAGTACGATCTAAATATCATTTTATTTGAGCTATATATAGTTTTGGACAGTAAAACTTATACTAAAATAAACGTCGTAAAGAATGTGATATAAAACGGCCATCACATTAAAAACCATTCCCTCTAATTCCAAAATAATAAATACTTAAAAAAACCTCAAAACCACGAGTTTTCTGAGCGGCCTGATTCCGCTGAGCAGAATAAACATGTGAAAAATGAAAGCGTGGGAGCAGGACGTATTTTTCTGGATAGCCTGGCCCTAAAATGAAACATACAGACAGATAGGCATTTTTTTAATTTTAGTTTTGTTTTCGAAGCGATACAATAACCATTTTATTTCGCAAAAATAACAATTTTCGCAAAATAACCTTTGAAATTGCTGTTTTGTATGGAGAATTTTAAGAAATCTCAGTTTTCAGTAGAAACGTTTCTCCATTCATTGTAGGAATGACAAATCCAAATTTTACTAAACAAATTGTATATGAATGAGACAACATTAGGCTAACAGAAACAAGAATTAAATTTTTGAGAATTGTCATCTTTTAAGACTTATTACGAATCTTATGATGAAAACGGATGAAACTGAAGACGAACTGTCTTCGAAGACTTAATTTTAGTAATCAGACTGAAAATAAAAACAAAATTCGATATGGAGATATAAAACCTTGAAATCAGCTTTCATACAAAAAAATAATTAAAGTAGCTATTGATTTACAGGAATTATGAAATCAAATATCTTTTAGAAAATTTCGGCAACTTCATAGGTAACGACCTATTATTAAATGTTCGCTATTAAAAATTTTAAAGAATTTAAAATTTACAATGAAGAATTTAAAATTTCTACTTCTTTATCATTTGTGTACCCAGAGATAAACCAAAAACTTTATTTAATGTTACTACTTCGGCTGTTCATTGGTTTGTCAGGTGAAGTGACTTTGACAAACTAAACAGTATTCGTAGACAGACATACAAACAACGAGTAATAATAAAATATATAGCTATTACCTTAGCACGAAGATTTTCCTTCGGAATGAATACCTGAAATAAAATAGAATTCATATTAAAAATGGAAAAGCTACATTGAAATTAGGGCTTGGTATCTGGGTATCCGCATTATCCGAAAATCCTACATTTATCATCCAATAATACTTTTTAAGGTTTCGTACCCGAAGGGCGCCAAATGGGATTATATTATCACAATAATACTCCTCTGTCTGTCCGTCTATCATAGGGGTCTTCAGGTATCTTTAAATTCACATAATTTACTGATCATACAAAATATTCTCAAAGAAATATACCGGCAGAAATAAAACAAAAAAATCTGTTCATACTAAGAACCTACAAAAAACGTGTATTAGCAAGTAAACTTTTATTTTCATTTGCGCGGATATCATATTCCTTTGTCATAAGGTTGTTCAGTATGATCGGTAAAGTGTCTGGTTCCATTTAAATATTACAATATATTTATAAATTATCTATAAATTTTGATGTTTTAGTAAACTTTTGGTCTGATTGTCCCTTTCTTTCTTGTCCTATACTTTTTATCTCTGTACTAAAACAAAGAAAACTGACGATTTTTTTTTAACTTTAAAATTGTTGTGTAAAGTATTCATTCATTCACTTATACCTGGTATATATTTTTAATATCCTTTTACTAAATTTATCCGGATAAATTGTATTATCCATTATCCGGATGATTCGGATAGTTTGACGGATAAATTGCAAGCCCTATTGCATTTTTAATGATGCAACTACGAACTCTATTCAATGAAATAACTTTTTTGTTTTCTCATCCTGATATTTACTTTCATGCAAATAATTATACAAATTATATAGTTGGTATGATATTAAAAGAGCCTTTGCGCTTACGATTTGTGATCTATATTTTAAAAGATTTTTTTTAATGATACATCAAGCTTTTGATAGTTATTTAGTTACAGAATAAAACGAATATTATAATTAATAATTGTATTTTTGTATTTGTACCTCTTTGGGCCGCCGGTCAGTCGAATGTGATATATTTTTTGCAACAACTTTTTTTACAATGTCACGAATTTTATTTTGGGTTCTGAAAAATTTAGTTCTTTTTCAGATTGCGAGGTAAACTGAGAGGAAAATACACATGCCTTAAAAAACCAAGCACCGTATTTGTACCCAAAGTACGGTGATATACGTGGTAAATGTCAGGACGGAATATTTGATGCTGATAGGAGTGTTTAAATGTTTTTTAGGGTTCTGTACCTAAAAATGGCAAAAATGGAAACCTTGTAGGACCACTTTGTTGTCCGCCTGTCTGTCAAGACCCTTTTCTTCGGGCAACGTTAGGGATGTCAAGCTGAAACTAATGTCATAGTGCTGTTAAAAAAATCAGATTTTTTTACAACTAAAAAGATTTTGCCATTTACGTAATCAATTTTATATAAATTCGCTCACTATATAGGTATATGAAAACCTTCAGAGTACTTCCAGTTGACAAGATACTTGAAATTCCACTCACAATTTGGTCTAAGCACACGTTTAAGAGAAAATCTGAAAATTACCTACATTTAATTATTCAATAATAAACTAGCATCTATCTTGACCTTTTGAATATACAGAGTTTAAAAGATCGAAAGTATCAAGTTAACTTGGACGTTTATAATTGCTCGTTTTGAGTCTTAAACGATATCTGCGGAACCCCCAAGGCACGAGTGGTACTTGACTATTTTTTTCACTCGAAACAGACATTTTATGGCCTTAGGGTAAATACTAGTGCGAAAAATGTACTGACCCACTTTGTCACTTTTGACAGCCTGTGGAATTATTCACGAAAAACGGTATGTGTCGTTAAGATATGTTTATATTTGTTTTTTTTTCGCATAAATTAAAGAGACTTAGCCCTTTGTTTTATGTACAAGTCACAGAAAAAAATCGCAGTCAATTCCCTCCTCTGAAAAAGTATCTTAAGAGGTCCGCGCTCGGTGGCTTAAAGTCAGCCGCGCTATTTCATCCCACATTCAGAGTCGATGAGCAAACGAGAGGCACGATAATGCGTTACAAGAATCATCTCTTGAAAAAACATGAAAAACGTCATAATTGTTCGCACGATTTCAGAAAAAATATCCCCATTTTGTTTAATAAAATGAAAATACATTGGATTGACATAAAATATACTATGCTTTGAACTTAAAAGCAGAGCATATAAAGTATTACTAAATACTAAGAGTGTGTTATTTGTTGTAAAGCTTCTTCGATATTTGGTACACATATAGGTATATTCATCAAAATAGCTTTAAAATCCAGGATTTTCATACGCTTGTAACATTTGCATGTATTTGATTTTGGTAAATGTTTTAGGTGCAATTCATGGATATTGTACGGGATTGATTAGACAAATTTGAAATTTGGGCAATAAATAAGGATATTATCAACGAGATGCGCTAATATGAGATTTCAAGCGAATATGGTGCTTATAACATAAATCAAGAAAATTGACCCTTGCGTTATGTCTCTAAAAGAAGTTACGTAGCACTTCTGTTCGTAGCTTTGTCGTAGAAAGAGGATGAAGACTTCGTAGCTGTTTGTATCTTACAGTTCAGAAGTTTACATGCGATTTGAAAAGGCTTTAAAATTATTAATAACGCTTGTGTTTTGGTGCCAAAATCGTAAGTATCCAGTGACGAAATATATTATAGGGCAGATTTTCAAAATTAGGAGAAAATATTTTATGGAAATATTTGTCTCCTCGTGATGTCGAAAAGATCTTAAGTAAGCTTTTATGTTGACCAGATCATTACGATGATAATAAATATAAACTGCATAAAAATCTACTGAGTAGTTCTTGAGTAAAGTCGAGGAATATAAATACATACATAGGTAACACTAAAAGTTTCCGGAACTGGCCACTTACATAAACAATATTTAAAAATTTATTGCAACATTTGAAAATAGAACTCTTTGGCTGTAGAATGCAGTTTGTTTCATCTGACTGTCTTTTGTTTTAACCTTGTGGCGCCATTTAAAAAATTGTGTGTCTGCATCAACATGGATTTAACTCGGGAAAATTTTCGTAGTATGATTTTCTACGATTTTAAGTGTAATTTGACAGCTCAACAGAGCATCGCTCGGCTTGAAACAGCTTTTGGCAATGAAGCACCATGCAAGACGACTGTTTATAGCTGGTTTGCAGAATTCAAGCGTGGTCGTATCAATCTCAGTGACGAATCTCGCGATGGTCGGCCGTCCACCGCTGTGACCAACAAAAACATCGATGCTGTGCGCCGTATGATTGAAACAGACAGGCATGTGACCTACCATGAAATTCGCGCATCTTTAGAAATAGGCATGAGTCAAATACAATCAATCCTACACAAACATTTGGGTGTGAGAAAGCTGTGCTCGCGGTGGATCCCACACAACTTGACCGAGGCTCAAAAAACGGACCGCGTCACTTGGTGCAGTGCCATGCTTACCAGATTCAACGAAGGTGCGTCAAGTTTGGTGTGGAACATAGTAACAGGTGACGAAACATAGATTTATTGCTACGATCCCAAAACAAAGCAGCAATTGAGCGTATGGGTCTTTCAAGATGAGCCGAAACCAACCAAAGTGGCGCGCGTGAAAAGTGCATCTAAGCGGATGATTGCTTCTTTTTTTAATAAAACTGGACACGTGGCTACTGTTGCTTTAGAGAATCGTCGTACCGTGAATAGTGACTGGTACACGACCATTTGTTTGCCGGAAGTTATTGACGAACTCCGTAAAAATAACCGTAAACGCCGTATCATCCTGCACCACGACAATGCTAGTTCTCACACGGCCAGACAGACAAACGACTTTTTGAAGACGAAAAATGTAGAACTCATGAGTCATCCTGCATACAGTCCCGACCTGGCACCTTGTGACTTTTTTCTGTTCCCAAAAATTAAGAACCAATTACGCGGTCAACGATTTTCATCACCAGAAGAGGCTGTCGAGGAGTATGAAAAACACGTTTCAGAGGTCACCACAGGGGAGTGGCACAAAAGTTTTCAAAACTGGTTTGATCGAATGAAAAAGTGCATAGACGCCAAGGGAAATTATTTTGAAAAACAATAAATTAATTTTGTACCTTTAATAGTATTTTTTCATATTCATTCCGGAAACTTATAGTGCGTCCCACGTACATACAGACAAGGAGGCAAAAATTCAAAAAATTCTAGTTTTGCCTTCAGTACAATAACACTAGTACGTTAATTTTTCCAATTTCATTTAAATGTTAAAAATATTCAATGTGAGACACGACTTTTTTACAACTTCATTATTAGTAAAGGTATAAATATTTTTTCTGTGACATTTTGCGATAGACATAGACATAGACATAGACATAACTTTATTGGTAATATTCATTACAGGTCAACTATTTTACAAATTACAAATTATTTAAAAAGACACAAGGAAAACATAGGTATTTAAAACATAATAACAGAAAGAAAATAAATAACAAAATGGAAATTACGGATATTACTCAAAGAATTCATTATAGCTATAGAATGACTTCTCGACTAGCCAAGATTTTAATTTTGTTTTAAAAATGGAGAAAGTCGGAGCACTTTTGATATTGTCGGGTAAATTATTATATGCTATTGGTCCCATGACATTTATTGTTTTAGCCGTTTTTTCCAATCTACGTGTGGTGCCCGCTAGATTTTTACTATGCTTCCAAAATTTGAGTATATTTAGCTATTTTTCAAGAAATGCCAAGCTTTATTCAAAATATTAAGTTGGCAATACTAGTAGCCCTGTTATGCCACAACAAATGCTTTATTACTTCCCTAATCTAAAAGAAATAACGTCATTTTGCGTCGGAAAGTGTCGCTTGTGACAATAAAGGGGCCTCACGACGAGGAAATACAGTTTTTTTTCTGTTGTAATGTAGTCTGTATTTTGAATACTAGACATTATATAACTTTCTTGGCTTGCTACTTGCAGTGTTTTCAGCCCTCGTCGTTTAAGGCTTCAATTGGCAATTGCAAATATAAAATCTTTAAAAAATATAAACTTCCTACAACTCTTATACATAAAGATAATTTTAATTTATGTTTGAGAGTTTTATGGTGGTCAATAGATATTTTTACAACACTAGAATACTTTTAAACCCCACTGCGGCTTAGAACTGGATCACTTTATAGAAATCTATATTAAGAAATTATTTTACTAAGCAGCGTTATTATAAAAATAGCACTTGATTAGAAAAATTCGTAACAAAAGCTGACACAGTTTCAAGCTACAACCCTAAAGAGCTTAATTAAATGTGCTAAAATTTGTTTTATAAATTTATGATGATAAAAAAAAATGCCGGGCTCGACTGTGGAGGTACCACCATCTTACTCGCAAATCCTCCCGAAGTTATTCGGGGGAGAGTAAGAGAACAGCTCTCAGGCAAAACCAGGCGGCCTACTATTGCCTGGGACCGATGGATGGCGGTATATCCATCCCCAATTGCCGGGCCTCATATAAAACAGACTGGTGACGGGCAGCGGCGTCACTGGTGTAAGGGTTTCGGCACCGCGCTCACCAACCCGCCTGCCCAGCGTGTGTGAGTATGGGCATTTCTTTCAGGAGGACCACCAAGAGTGGCGAAATCCTGGAAAGGCCTATGTCCAGCAGTGGACGAAATAGGCTGATGGATGGATGGAAATAAAAAATAATTTGGCCAAAATGCGAGTCGCACTCGCGCACAAAGGATATTCGTACGACCCCATAATACGGGTGCGGAATCCTAAAAACACTATGATAAATAACAACAACGCCTCAGCAACATCAAGTAACAAAAAACAAGCTGCTAAAGTAAGCCTGACGATGTCTGCGTACGATACTTTTTTTAATTTTTTGATATACTTGAGAGTTTGTTCTACAATCTGACTAAATTTAAAACTTGTAAGTATTTCCGCCTATACGTAAGAGCCAAAACCAATAACGTTTAAATAATGCAACTTTTCGAGGTTTCTTGTTTTTTGTTATGTAGAAGTCATATTAACACGTATTCTGTGAAAATTTCAACTTTCTACATTTACGATTGAAGCTGTAGGCTCCTGTAACAGATGAACAGACAAACAGCGGAGGCTTAGTAATGGTCTTAATACGTACCGTTTAACACCCTTCAGGTACGGAACCCTAAAAAATAGATTTAAAAGGAACAGCTAAGTAGGCTTTACAGGTTTACGAGTACAGGTCGCGCCAAACTTTTGGCCCCCTATAATGTATGGGGGGTAAGAGAATTAATTAGTAGACTACTACGGAACCCTACATTGCACGTGGCCCAACACGCACTTGGCCGGTTTTTATAGATAATGGTACGGAACCCACTTGGCTGGTTTTTAAAAGTAACCGTTAGGTTCCAATCAGATTCCCCTGCGACTATTAACGCAATTATTCAAACGATTGAGGTGTGCTTTGTGCTCAAAGCACAAAAGAAAAGACCGTTCAACAAAATTACCTTCCTTTATACGCCCCTACATTCCCTTATCGTTCAAAGCTTTGAACTAATAAATAAAGCAAACTATATTCAAACTGAAACTACGGCGGATGAGGTTCAAAAACTAGTTTAAACATAAATAATTTACTAAGTTGCTTAGATAGGCAGCAGTTTACTATTTTAAACCCGTAGGACGCTTAATTTTTGAAACCCTCACTTTAAATATCCATATCCATGGAAATAACTTTCAATCAGCGTATATTTTAAAACTATTATCGACAGTTTTCGGCTTGTTGGTTATTTCATCAACACCCAAACGAAAAACAATGATGACAAAAAATAGCATCTACAAAAAGAAAATAAATTGTTTTGCCTAAGTAAAATAATATTTAATCCATTTTATTTAAAATTTCATAAAAAATATTTCATGTACGGACATGACTTTTTACAAATTTATTGTTAGTATAGATATTCTAGTATAGTTAGTATTGAAAGTGGTAGAGCTAATGCCGGGCTCAACTGTGGAGGTACCACCATCTTACTCGCAAATCCTCCCGAAGTTATTCGGGGAAGAGTAAGAGGACAGCTCTCAGGCAAAACCAGGGGGCCCACCATTGCCTGGGACCGATAATAATAAATGGTATGTATAAATATAACCATCCCCAATTGCCGGGCCTTAAAACAGACCGGTGACGGGCAGCGGCGTCACTGGTGCGAGGGTTCCGGCACCGCGCTCACCAACCCGCCTGTCCAGCGTGTGTGAGTATGGGCTTTTCTTCTGGGAGGACCGCCAACTGGCAAAATCTTGGAAAGGCCTATGTCCAGCAGTGGACGAAACGGGCTAATGGATGGATGGATGGATAGATATTCCGCTAATGATTTAAGCTACTGCAATTGAAAATTCAAATTCAAGCATCACCCGATCGTGCTTGGGATGTAAATACAGACTATCCTTCTAAGTAACTAACGCGATCTTTAAAAACTTCAAATGACACTTACTGACACGTCTTTCATCCCCGAAACTAGACATCATAAGGAATGTTATTCGTTATTCTATTACAAATTTCACTCAAACTATCGCCAGTGTATCATTTTCAATATGCTCTGTATCCACACAAGGTTATTTGTGTCTTCGCCATCATGTATCCAATTTGGCCAAGGTTTAATACATTTTGTTTGCAAGTAGAAAAGCCCAGCCCAGATGAGTTTTCGGTAAACTGGAGAGCTAAAATAATAACTTATAATAACATAAAAGCGCACGATGTTTCGGCTGTCGTAACAGACATATACCTATATATGTAGATCAGAGCGCATTATTTAAAAAATAATAAACCGCCGCCGCGCCGTAGGGTTCAAGTTCTACTTGGTGCTATTATAAATGAGGTGCTCAAGGATAAGTGGATATTTCGACATAACAATGATAAGCTTCAGCCTCTTTATATAAGTGAGACTTGTGTGGTTTTGGTTATAGAAACTCCATCTGACTTGGCCGATAACGACGTCATGCCAGGCCCCGGAACTATCAAGAGCCACTAGTGGTCAAAGCTGAAGGTCAGAAGGGCTCTCGACTCAATTTACTTATCGGAATTCGGTTAACTCGAATACTGTTGGGGACGACAAAGCTCTTGTCACTTCTGAATACTACTAATTGGTCAACTTTGTAGGGTGTTGTTGGTATGCTGGTTTAGAATAGAAGAAAACTTTGTTTGTGGGATTCCGTCTAACATTTGGCGATGTCTTGATCTTGCAAAACTGTAACTTTTAAATAGTGTTTCTCCTTATTTTATTGCGTTCTATTTTTTTACATCGGAATGCACATGTATATACATAATGTACCTATTAGTACAAAAAAAAATATTTGATTTGAAACTAACTGGACTAATTCTACAAACACAAAGTTTTGCTTCGTGTTTTTATATGTGAGATATGATATAAACTAACGAGTTTGGAACTGCAGTAGAAAGACTTACCAACTCGAAAACGAAATAAATTAGTATTTAGTAAAACACAAATTTGAGCTTATCCAGTTCTGAAGAAGTTATCGTTGAAATCAAAGAATACATTGACCTAAGTGTTACCTTTGCGAAGGCTGTCCATCATCAGACACCTTATCTTAAGGAGCGAAGTGCTTGTAACTTTTGGCTACGCTCACTAAAACAATCTTAGGGCTCTAAGATGGACCGTGCATACATTAATCCGCGTTTTCATCAAACGCCCTAATTATACGTAGGCCTGCTATGAAAGGGCTATAATTAGCAAAGGACTATTTTAAAATAAATTGCACCTTACACTGACACTACACGTTTCTATAACGTTTAAAAGAAAGGATAATAATAAAGTCTCCTAAAACAAATTAATTCCCAGCGAACTGCTGCACACTGTAATACTATCTAAACAGCGGTAAAATTAGTAACCGAAAAATATATTAATTTAACTGGGTAACATCTACCGACAAAATAAATAAAAATAGCAAACTAAAATTCCTTATAAAAAATTCCGAATAAATTACTAAACTTCCGAAAGGAATACTAAGTTAACGAAAAAAAATGTTCTGCTGAGTCAAAAAATAGGTGCGACGACGAGCGTAGCAACGAGGAGCGTGTTAGGTTGACATGTAAATACATATTGGGAGCCGAACGAGGCGACCCTTTAAGTTTAACAGAACTTATGATATGGTCAGGCAACTTTGAATTTTATTCGGAGATCTACGACAAAAAAAGCTGACAAAAGTTTTCACTGAAATGTATTTTCAGCTGATGAAATAGTATTATGTCAGCTTTTTGATGTATTAAGTTTTCGGAATTTTCAGTATTTCATTCGGTAGTTTTTGGTAGTTGGTAGTTTATATATTAGCACAGAAGTTTTCGGTAACTTAGTATTTAAAGCAGTAATAATCATAAATTGAACATCCTCATTTTTTATTTAGTTTTCGGAGCTTTTATTACTAGCCTAAAAGAAATATCAATACCTTTATAATGTGATTGATTGAGTGATTATTGTATTTATTTACCTTTAATTATATTTCAACTATATTGTATTTATTGCATTACAGTAATTTATTTATTCTTATATTTTTTATTTATTAAAATGTATTCTTTTATTGGATTAATTTACTTAAAAGTAAAAGGCGCGAGTTTTTCCCAAGTGTGAACTTAAAAAGTCTCTAACCCTATCGCCTTACTTTGGCACAAATGAAATTAAGCATATTAATTGATTCGTTTAAATAATAACGTTAATAACGTTACATAAATACTATTTGATACTACAAATCAAATATTAACAACAAACGTTATTTGTTGCGTATTTATTCAAAATAACCACTGCATAAAATGTAAAATTTGTTATTTATAAAAGCTATTTCAAGGTCACCACTAGATAGGCGGTTCTATCCCATTACCAGGATCCCTCTTTATCTACGTACATACGGGAACAGCCTCGTTTGTACAGATTGTTTGTCTTTCTCGAGATCGCTGGCAGGCTAACTGCTTTATTATCACATCACTAAGCATTGTCTTTGTAGGGATGCCAGCATGACAAGCTACCTATTGGTAGTTCTTATTTCGGCGTCATAGGTGTTAGAATAATTTACAAATGTGGAGCATGAACTGCAGGCACTGTACATTAAGATGACTCCATCGGAAAAATTTGCAACTCGATTCGTGGTGGTTGATATTTCGAACAAAACCAAATCAAAAAATAAAGTTCTCATCAGCTCGCACTCAAACATGGCTGTTACGACGGGTGCTCTCGCTGACAAGTGTGAAAATAGTGTATTTTTTATTTATTTTAAACAAAATAAAATTAATTTCCGAAAACTAAAAAAACCAATTCATTTTATTTTGTCCGAAAGTTTAATTTTTTTTATACTGTTTCGATAAAAACTGCGGCAGTTATATAGGTCCTACAATATTAAGTAAAAATAATTCTAGGGTAGGTAGATTATGTACCGTTAACTGATCAAATTCCAGAACAAGATTTTTTTTTCCTCCAATGATTTTTTCATTTCCCAGTACAAAATGGTTCAATCAGCTGACTAAATTTCTATGGAAAGGTAAAAAAAAGTACGCGCAAAAAAGAATGTTTTCGGTGAAATGTGGTCTATTGGGGATACACTATCATCTGTTAATTTTTTTTCACTTTAAATTGTAGGACCTTAATAAGGTGACTTTTATTTATGCCGCCAAACTCATACTGGAGTCTTGGCAAGTGATCAGTAACACGGATCGATAACACTTTTTGCTAATTTCGCAAAATAAAATCTTGACGTCCCATACTCGTAGTATTGTCTCGGGGCTGGGCTTGCGTTTGTAAGAACCACGAAAAGAATAATTTACGAATTTCACAAAAAGCGTCATCGAACCTTGAGCACTTACCGAGTCTTCAGTAAGAATTTGGCTGCATAAAGTCATCCTATATAAGTGGAAAAAAAACCGAGAAATAAGGGGGAATATAAACATTTATTCACTTCTATATATATACAAATAAAATTAGGAAAAACCATATCATAGATTACTATGTTTTTTTTTTCAAAATAATATGCTATTTTTACCTTACAAACTTGTTACAAAGTTACTCAGTTCAAGATCGTTGGCGTTGGGTTGGGAGAAGCCTTAAACAAAAATATACGTAGATGACTGACAGCTTGATAATTGTGCGAAGTTTGTCGCAAACCATAGACTTAGGGTATCCCTCCATATCCCTCAGAAGCTAAGTCTATGGTCGCAAACAAACATATAGACATACACCAAGAGTTCACAATAAAGGTTTGAGAGATACATAAACGACCTCTTTTCAGAAACTCTAGCAGAACGTTAATCCGAAACACGATCGCAAGGCGTCACAACTGCAAATTACGCAGCACCGCAACACCGCACCGCACGCTCATACGCCTCAAAACATTTATTATTACATGTTTAGTTTAACCATCTTGATATCGCTGGTTTCCTCGGAGGCTGGCATCATAACCCCCTTGAGCAGGCAACTTTCTAGCAAAATTAACAAAGTTTCAGCCCCTTCAACGCGGCTTCACGCGGCAGTCTACATGAATTGTGTGAAATTCGCTTTAAGTAAAAAATTGTTTAACCTGGTTTGAAAATTTCGAGTTTGTAAAGGTTCCTTGTGAATAAGGGTGATGTTTTCGTGTTCGGTTTTAGTTTTTCTTAAGTACATAGAGAATAACCAGTCAAGTTATACATTAACCCTTTAGGTGACTTTGACCTATTTTTATTCAATTCTCTTAATCTGTAAAATGGATGAGAGTCATAACCTGAACTGCAATCTATTGTTTCAGCGACACTACGAGAGTTTAAATACATAATTTTCTCATGTTTTTAGACTGCATTACATTCTCTAAGAAAAATGTTCGTTAATTGATGCTTTTTTTTCTTGTTCACAAAGCGATGGATTTTGCAATAAATCACGGCTTTGATGATTTTTAAAAACAATAAAACCATGTAAACATTTGACTACAAAGTTAAAAAAATGCTTACGGTTGAGGTAAGGGCTAGAAACTAAATTTTTGACAAATTTTCTGCAAATTGTACAAAACTACAATGAATCCATAAAAAACATCAAATTCCCCAAATAAATACAAAACCCTTAAAAATATTAACCTCGGTGACAGGATACATATATTCCAAAACAAAACCTAAATGAAGTTTGAGTGCAAAGTTAATCCCACCGGAGTCCAACTAAATCACAAAATAATTAAAGAAAACAGCACAAAAATGACATTTTAATACAAAACCTCGTACAAGACCTGTCTTTCGTCCCAGGTTTCCAGGGATTAAGGCATCCAGGCCCAACTACTCCAAAGTAATTGTAAGGGTCGAAATAACGCTTGAACTGTAACAAACGTGACCACGCCACGTGTACTTCAAGATGGCGGATAGGTTTACGTGACCACAGAAACTTTACCTTCTGTGACCCCAGCCCGATTCCGAAAGCTACGGTTTAGTTTCAGAGGCTTTCACACCTTTAGGGGTCAACCACACAGAACGCGTTCTGCGTTCGCTGTAATCCACAAACCACGCGCTGTTGTCTACATATGCGATGGCTTGGATCCTTACACACTCAGACCATGGCGATCAAGGAAAACGCGCTTTCTCATCGAACGCGCTTTGTGTGGTCGACCTATATGTGCGTTTGTCAAGGATCTCCCGTTGAAATTGGTTGCCATTTCAAAAAGTCGTATGTAAAAATAACATACATTCTATACCGCTGTGATATCAATTTAATTTGTTAAAAATAACATGTTTTCAGGAGACCCAAAAAAACTCATTTTCTGTAAAAATTTATTTTATTTGCTACATATTCCAATATACAGTTAGGTATACATTCATACACACAAGAAGAAGAATCACGCTCAAAACTACGCATACAGCGAATAAAAAAAAAGAAATTTTGAACATACGACTTTTGAAATGACAGCGGCGATAATTTCACCATGAAACATTTATTTTATCAAATAAGTATGTTTATTAATAATAATAACTTTGTAAACCAGAACATTGGTTCACAATGAGGCAAAAAATAAAGACAACTTCTTGAATAAACTAAAAGTATGTAGTATACAAATATAAATCCTGGGCACCTGAGCTAAGCCGAAGGATTTGTATTACAGGTGCCAAGCCAAGCAATTAATAAAGTAATGGACAGATATTGCTGTCATGTTCTCATAATAATCACTTTATTCGAGGTCTTTACTCGATTTTAGGGTTCCGTGCTTAAAGGGCAAAACAGAGCCCTATTAAGGACAGCCATCAATCGCAAACCTCCATAAAAAACAAACACGAAATTTTGAGGTGTCTTTGGTAAGGTTTTATAATATTTCATTAACACTATAGATCTACGCCAAATGATAACTAAAAATCGGGAAATTTGAATCAAAACTGTAAATTTGACTGGTTTTTACCAGAAATGTAGCCAACTATATTTTTATTGCGCTTGTAGTGATAGCAAAAGTTTCCAGGTTCGAATCCTGTCCCGAGGATTTCTTGTTTTACTCTAAACTTGAAACTTTTCTAGTTAGTCATATACTCCATGTGTTTATGTTTGAGGACTTTCACAGTTTTGACAATATTTTTCATCATAAATATTTTCTAGGTCCTATCCAAGCAGGGGGTTGATATTTTAGGCTGATGATGATAATGATGAACGAAATAAATTTATTTTCTGTGATATATGCACAGAAATTTCTGTCATATTTATTTGGCAAACGTTTCATGAATAAAACTTTGTTCGGAGCTCTTACCCCTTTTAGCTAAGGTTCGTTACCCAAAGGGTCCGTTCGTCTGTATGTGTGTCACACAGCCTCATAACATAACCTTTAATCTAGATACTTGAAAATTATAACAAAAATTTCATTAATTAGCTTACATATTACGTTAAAATATGCTCAATATTTCAAATGAAAAATTTACAATTGTTCAATTTTCAATATGGATAAATCACCAAGTGTTTAAAATAAAGAAATTTATTTCTATCATATATAGTTTCAATAATATTAATTAAGTATTTATTTTATGTTTTAAATTGATATTTACCTATATGTTGTTTATTTAAATGTACATATATGTAATTCATGTTCTTTTTCTTATGAAATATGGGGCTTTGTTACTCGAATAAAGAACATTTTTACTGTACTTATTTACTTCCCTATTTTATGAGAAACTGCAAAAAGAAATTATGTCCACACTTATTTTCGAAACTAATAGTTCAAAAACTATTATGCTAACAGATCTACTCTACTGGTATAGGTAAAGATTATTAAGTTATTATAATATAAGTAATGATATAAATTTTAGAATACAAAAAAGTATGAATATTTGTAAGCTTACAAAACTAGATACCTACCTAAACCTGGCTCTAAAATAAATCTATAGTTTAAGTATAGACAGAACCCTCCTAGATGATTGAGTTAAAATGTTTTTAGAGATCTTTCTAACTAACCTTTACTCGATAAGCTGTGAGGGGAAAAACATTCACAAAAACTAAACGCAGGTACTGTAATAAGTTTTTTTCGTACCATTATTTTTTTTACTTTTTGTAAGAAAAACATCTGTAACAAACAGCACTGTAGTACGTAGTAACTTGTAATAAACTGTAAATGTGTTTCAATTAGGTTCCTACACTTTAAACTTAAAAAACTGAATTCGTTTTATGCTCGTATGATTGAAGAAAAGAGAAATAACGAATTATAAAACAGTACATTTTTGTAACTGAATAAAGGTGTTGACCTTGTGAACCCCTGGAAATTATTTATAAGAACACTTAGCAGAAAAAGGTTGCGGACTTCTGGTAGAAACTTGATAGTATTTGCTGTTAAAGTATTTTGTGACGTGGTTACAGTTGAGTTGTGTGCGTTCGATAAAAGCGTACATTTCCTTTAAAAAATCTGAGAACAAAATGTTTGATGAAGAAATGAAATGACACGGTGGCAACAATTTTTCCCTTAAAATGTATAAAATTATACACAACGTGTACGAGTATTTACGTATGATTACGTGTTAAATAAAAAAATATATTGGGCCGAAAAATTAATTTTCAAATTATTTTCAGTGCAAAACAGAAGCAGTTTAATAAATTTTAAGTTGCCGTAAAATATCGGATACCTCTACATCAGTGGTGCCAAACCGGTAGCTCGCGGGCGCCTGGTAGCCCGCGGCCTGTTTTCTAGGCGCTCGCGAACAAAATCAGATAAAAACTCGAGCGCACACTAAATTGATAAAATTAAATAAACACTAATTAAACTCTGCAAATCTAAATAACGCTGACAGTTGAAGCACATCAGTGCTGTGCTGCGGCTTTTTTCATCTCAACTAAAAGTGTTAAGCACCAAGCACAAAAGTATGTTATAAAACGAGTCCATAAATAATTTACCCACTAAACTTTCAGAAGCTTTCTGAAAATGTAAACAACCAAGTATCACATTAAGTTTGTGCTGTTTGCGTCTATCGTTTTTGTAATAAGGCATAATAAATAAACAGGGATATAATAAAATAATGTAGTTTCCATTATAAAACTTAGGTTTCTTTAAACTCAGCGGTGCCCGCGAATCATTTCAAATAACCTTCGGAGCAACACCAGTTGGGTACCACTGCTCTACATAGTCACAAAAAAATAGTAAGTAGTAGGTACCGTCACAAATTAATGGTTGCCTTTAAGGGGGTAACGTTTTACCTCGGTACAAAATGCACATCATAGTATTGTTTTCCTTACTTTTGAATAAAAATTATGCAATAAATGTGTTTTAAAGCAACTTGCGGAAAAAGTTCATTAATAAAAAAGTCTTCACAAATATTACGTACTTTAATGTATAACATTTTGTTTGCATTACATTAACAAACTTATAAGGGTGTTTACAGTTGTAATGTAGTGCAGCTAAAATGTAACGCATAAAATTGAATAATTTTCATGTGATCGCCTAACTATAAAGAAGCAGTTTGCGCGAATTGCTATGAAACGCATTTATTGCAAACTTTTTATTCAAAGGTACGGAAAACAATATTATGATGTGCATTTTGCACCGAGATCCTCCGTTACCACCTTAATTGGATTTGGGAAAGAAAAGTGCTGATAGTAATCTTTCATACGAAGAACTTTCATAATGGAACCTTAAATCTAAAAAAATAATCTATTGTTTTGAAAAATGTTGGTCGTGTATTTTTTGGCGATTTCAGAGTTAACCCTTGATAAGAAAAAAAAATATACAACGTGAAATTTATTTATGCAGCCAAATTATTACTGGAAGGGAGTTGATGCTTGTGATTGTTGGCACTTGGTGGAACTTTTGAGAAAAATAAAATCCTTTGATAATGCTTAAACAGCGAAACCGGTAAGGGAAATAATATAAATAAGTGGACAAGTACAAGTGTTTCTCAATCAAAAATCATACTGAAAGCTTGACAAGTGATGCATATCACGGATTTTTGCAAAATAAAATGTTGACCCCCCATTGTAATTGACTCGGGTTTGGGCTTGCGTTTGAAGGAAACACGAAAAAAAGGATTTATTAATTTCACAGAAAGGGTCATTGAACTTTAATACTGAGCACTTACCGAGTCCTCAGTATGAATTTGGTTGCATAAATTAAAATCACTTTATTGTATTAATTATAATTCATATATATTATATATAAATTATATATTCATTAGCAGAAGAAAGAGACGAATGGCAGTTACTCCAACGAAAAAAGCGTAGCTCTTAATTCAAATATTTTGTAACTCAATCAGTTGCATTTTTTTATTATAACGAAAATATTTTCCTCGTAAAAATTATTAAATAAATTATTTTATTATAAGTTTACTAATGTAATCATTATCTATAAAGAAGAATCTCCTCTTTTTCATTTCAGTGATAGAATACGAAAATAAGAGACAATATCAAGTTAATGATTTATCAATCACTTCATCTAGGCCGCTTAATTTTTTCTATTATCAAAGAAACCTCGGCTCTCGTTAGTTCGTGACAAAAATTCGGAAGGCTGCCATTACCGCCCTTTTAATTTTCCCTCCATCAGTTTGCGGGAGAACATGGGCGGTTCAAAAATGATCTATTTATGCACGTGACCTCTTAAAAAGTGTTTATACTTTATATAAGGTCCTACAATTCAAAGTAAAAAATTTTTAGAGATGATAGAATATCCTTAATAGACGATATCCACAGAAAAAAAAAATTGCGTGTACTTTTTTTTACCTTTCCATAGAAATTTAGTCAGCTGATTGAACCACTTTGTACTGGGAAGAGAAAAAATCATATGAGCATAAGATTTTTTCTTCTTAAGGAATTTGATCAGTTAATTATACATGATCTACCCTAGATTATTTTCACTTATTATTGTAGGACCTTATATATCTACAAGATACTCAAGTGGAAACAAATTAAATCATTGTTGGAGGACTATTAAAAAAAAATTCAAAATTCAAATTGCTTATTTGTAAAATAGATACATAAAGTATACGTTTTACATGTCAAATCTAATCTGTATAAAAATAATATTTTATGATCAACAAATATGATACGGGAAATATATAAAAAAACTATATTTAAGTTGGGCTACAAAAGTTAAATGCATAAAATAAAGACTTATTGGAATACGAATATTATTATAACTACACAATGCAATTAATATATAAGTTGATAAATAAACTGAATATACCCTAAATAAATATATAACTATAGTTATGTTAGATCATTATTACTTTGTTTATTTAAATTTAAATGTAATTTTCGACAATAATAATTGTCTGATTATTGTGTTATTGTCATATTCTGTAAATAATTATTAAATTTTAGTATTAGGAATGATTTTGTATGCCTTATGGTGCAACATAGCTTGGACTCAATGTATTTAACACCTTTTCATTACCTAATTTGGACAAATAAAATAAATATTAATGATTTATGATATATTAAGAAATATAAATAACGCTGTATACAGTTTGAAGCAGAATCAAAAATGTATGTATTTTATCTATCTATACTAATAATAAAGTAGCAAAAAGCATTGTTTTTTATGTTGTGGTTTATTAGCATTGTATTTATTGAATTGAATAATTATTTATAATTTTTGTTTTCCTGGCTGTCTGTCTGTCTGTATGTATGTATATTCCGTTTTAACACGAGAACCATCCAACGGATTTGGATGCGGTTTTTTTATTATTATCGTAGTGACCCTGGTCAATATATAGGCCATAAGAGGTGTTCATAAATTAACGCCCAAGCTGAAAACGGGGCAGAGATTGAATAAGCGAGGGCGGAGCCATGGACAAAGGCTACTACACAATAAAATTTATAACCACTCTGTGGTCTAGGGTGGACTCGACTAATTATTAAAAAAAACAGAATAAATAAAAAACGTATACCTGCTTTGGAAACCCCTCTATGATTCAAATATTTTTAAAAGATGAAATTAAGCTTAAATTATTTTAAAAATATTAACATTTAAAATTTTAAGCAAAGACATTATTGTATAACAATAGTATAATTTCAATATCGCTAATATTGTTATTTTCTATATATTTCATTCTACATTTTATTTTATTTTAAACGTAGTAGTAACTTTTTTATTGTTATGATGATTTTCCTCATTAATTTTGTTTTAGATTTTTTTATGTGTAAGAATTGTTAATACTGATTTGTATATCATACTGGTATAATGCAAATAAATATTCTGATTCTATCCGAAGATCACGCGTAAAATTATTGATGAAAAGTGGGTAAACGACTGTGGACTTTGACTCGTAGCACCTCTTGACCCACTTGAGAATTGATATCGTGATGATGTACAAAATTTTGATTGTTTTGGAAACTAAAAGTAGCATTGTTCCTCACAAGAACATATATTTCTACTCGTATACTATATAAAGTAATAAAAAAGTCGTTTCTGTACTTGAATTAGTTTTCAACATTTTGGAATGACTTATCAATATTGTACTGAAGCCAAAACAACCATTAATTATTTATATTGCCTTACATATAATTTTTTCACAGGCTACTAGAATTTATTTTCTCTGCTTATCCGTTACTGTTTTCTTAGATTGTTCCGTAATATGTTACTAATAAAATTATTATATACGTATAGTTACTACATAATATAATATCTCCAAGGGGATGGCCACACTTCCACTTTCAGAATATGCCTCGTCGTTTTATAGACGCGCATGTTCGAGCAAATCCACGCCTTTCACATAGACGTAACTAGAGGGACCAGAGACAGAGACCCAGAAAAACTAGTGTCTTTGGTATATAAAATCCTTTTCCAATTTAAGGCATTAAGTATTAAGGTTCGAATCCTGGCCCGAGGAATTTTTTCAAATTCTTGTCTTTAGATTTGTTTCTAATTTATCTTTTCTAGTTTGTAATGCACTCTAATAATAATATTTAGAGTATTCCAAAGCGATGGATTTCGCAATGAAATTATTCAATGGGAACTGTGAATTTCTTAACTGTCTGAAGCAATACATCTTGTAGCGACGACAGCGCCATCTGTTCCTAAGAACAAGGCGTGAAATCACATAACGCCCTCGTGAGCGTTCAGTATGTGCATTACAAGCTGGTCAGATCAAATAGTTACAAAAATATTCGGTGGACAAGTATGGTGGTATTCAAGTAAGTACCTCGGTGGTGCAGTCGGTAGCGCGCTTGTCTACTTGATAACAAGAGGTCGCAGGTTCGAATCCTGGCCCGAGGATTTTTTTCAAATTCTTGTCTTTACATTTGTTCCTAATTTGTCTTTTCTAGTTTGTAATGCACTCTTATAATAATATTAAGTATTTGTTTTGTTTTTGGGTTTGTATGTTATCTCGTTGTATGAAGGATTATCTCTTATTAGTTACATCACATAATCGACAATAGATACTTGTTTAAGATTTCATAAGTTGGAAACAGTTAAAAAATCTATACAGTTTCCAACGAAAGCGCTCAGACAGAGCAATTGTGCTGGGCCTGCGGGGCGAGACGCGGGAGGTAAGCCACCGAGCTACATACAATTTTCGAACAATCAGAGGTGCAATTGTGTAACACAAGCGTTTTCAAAATCGATTGTCATATGGCTATTCGGCTAAGCAAATTAGCTCGTTTCACAATTGAAATCGTACGTTTTTGGTTGCCAAAAACAAAACAAGATAATCATTAATTTAAAAACCAAAAATGTACGATATAAATTGTCAAACGGGCTAATTTGCTTAGCATAATAGCCATATTTGACAATCAATTTGAATACGATTGCTTTACACTTAACCGCTCCGTCCGAACGGCTTCGTTGGACAACTGTATGGATTTTCAAACTCTGAGATGGAGCCAGCTACAAATCTTAGATAATGGTCTTTCACCAAGTGTTTCCATCACCGTTCAGAAAGTCTATACAAGTCCTTGGATTGAAAATCGGATGTCCTAGCGCTGCTTCAATAACAATTTCGGGTCAATTATGTCTCGGAACAGAAACACCCGACATATCTGACCTTACAGCCCAACAATGTCTGACATTTCATTAATTCTTGTCAAGTCAAGCCCAGAGTAAAGGATCCTTGTACAAAAACACAAAATACTCTCTATATTATGATATTATTCTGCTCAAATCTTGTTTGCGGAACCAATTGTAATAATGTTTGTAGAAAAAGCCGTGTTACCACGCTCTTTTGAGGAGCCAGTCAGGACATGAAAACCCTTTAATTTAAATTAAGGATTTTATTTTTAAAAATCGAAAAAATTATTTATACTTTTAATCTGTAAGCTCAGATTTATCTACCGGTGTATAACTAAAACATTGTTGAATAGAATTGGATGGGATCTTTAGTGGCAAGTAGGCATATCAGAACCTAGGAGTCGCAAGCAAAACAGGGTAAAAATAACCTAGTAAGCCATAAAAAACAAAATTAGAAACTAAATGAGTTACTACATCGTTAAAACTAAACAGCCTCATCCTAAACTTTAGAAAAACCAAACTCAAACATTTTACCTTCGAACCTATTTATTTTAATTCCACTCGATACATCAGTGTCGAAAAGTTTCAACTTACAACTTTGCTAAGTATAGTGGGTGTAAAGCAAAACACATCTAAGCCAAAAACTGTTTATTTTTATTAATATGTACTGAAAAAATGGTCATTTCTGTCATCATATTTTTAAACCTGTAAGCCAGAATACTTTAAGTAAATATTTCTATTATATTTACAATTTTAGTTCAATAATTTTATTTTTAAATAAACCCTTTTAATCGTTAGAAGGACAAATAATTAAATCAATTATATCGCATTAAATACATAATTTTTATTTTATTTTATTTTATTTCAAGGTATATACAACAGATTACAGCCAAAAATTGCTTATAATAACGTAATAACTGTTTGAACAAGGCTGCTTTTCAAAACGTACAACATGCACAATTAAAAACTAAAATTAAACATTCATTAAGTACTTAACTATTATACAAACAAAATATAAAATTACAAAATTTAAATTAAACGAAAAAGAAAATTTTAATAACCTTATTCATAAAGTGAGCACAATGTTTTTTTAAATAAACTATAGTTGTTTGAAAAAATATCAAAGTTATCGCTATGGCTTTTTAACGCGTCATACGATCTGCACATTCTTGCTAATGGTGTATTACAAGTAATGTTGCTCTTAAAAGTTAAAAGTTAAAATTAAATTAATCTGAACTATTTTACCATAGCTTTTTTCTTTTCATGATTTTGTCATAAAAAGATTTCTTCCTACAGTGTTTTTTTATTTCTATATGCTTCGATAAACATAAAAAAAATAATAAAGACAATAACAAAAAATTTACGATTTTCATTGCTCTATTTTCAAATACCGGATAAATTCGATACGAACACATTTTGACCAGACCAACAGACAAATAAGCCGTTAGAAGCAACTATTCATATTGATGATAACTTTGCAATTATCTTCTCAAAGGTGATTTTACCAACAACTTGAAAAAGTTAAAGTGATACAGCCTCAATGTCAGACAAAGACCGTAAGTTACCACTTAGCTTGAGTTTAGGAGACAGCCGAGAAGTAACTGTCTCCTAGGCCGCAGTATATTGTATTACTTTCCCACTTTTAGGTACGGAGTCGGGAAAACTGAATTGTGAGACAATAGTGAAAATCGTCGCACTATGGATACAGCAATGTCGTACTGTGCTATGGATCTATATAACAAATTAGCAGTTGCTCCGGGTTATAATGCAATGATGTTATATAATACTAAACCTCACTGGTTATAAGTAATTAAATTGATCATAAATGAAGTATTAGAGAATATTAAATTAAGGATAACCACAGTACTCAAAGCAATAAAAGTAGTCAAATAAGTCAACAACCTTTAAAAAGGTTAGGTTTGCTGATTAAAATTAAATATTTTGTCATTAGATGTCAGGGATTTTTTAGCTTTTTAAGTCATTATTTTCTATTCACTGAAGATGACCCTAGAAGGGGTCTAAGTACATTATGTTTTGGTTATTTTAATAAAATACCTAAAAATAAAATGTATTAAAAAGATAGACTGTCTGACATTTAACAATTTATTGATAAATACACTTTTTTATGGCTGTGGTCGGTTCTAAATAGCGCCATTTTGCCTGTCAGAGTCACGTAAAATTAATTCGTCAGCTACTGAATGAACAAAACCAGGAAGTTGCAGTATACTGGAAATGTTTCAAAGTTGATCATTATTTAATTTCCCAAACCGTAACTTAAAATTAGACCTTTTTCCTTTAATTATGATACATAGTTTTTTTTAGAAAAACTTAACCTTTATACGATCATTCCTGTGTCCGTCCGTCCGTTCGTCTTTCATGGAGGTTTTCCTCGAAAACTGTAACGTAGTAATTTGATTTTGGCATAATATCAGGTCTTGATGACGCGCAAAGAAAAAAAAATTTAGTTTCAAGAAAAAAGTATCAGTGAGTATATCGTGTTAGGTGTGAGGTTTCAAAGGGCTACCTCTATGGATTCTCAAAATATGTTCTTCATTTTTGATCAAGTGGCGTAAAATTTTAATTTAAATCTGATTTTCTTGTCTTCTAAAGACACATTTTTATAGGGTTAGGTTAGAGACATTCAGTACTGGAAAGTTACAGAATTTCTCGTTTTTTTCTTATTATTGTTTATTGACCGCTTCCTGTAACAAACTCTAATTATGAGAGCCCGACTCGCTCTTGGCCGATACAATTTTTACTTACAAAGTTTGTTTTCATTTCCTTAAGGTATGTTTTTTTATGTGTTATTTTCGATAAAAAGCCACTAAAACATAAAACGATCTAGTAAATATCTCTAATTATTTTCTATACTGCAATATATCTAACGAATGGGTTGTTTGTTTGGGCTTACCCCAAAAATCATTCAGGTCTGACAATAAAATTTATTTAACATCATGAATTTATGCACACCCACAAAACTTTTAAAATACGATATTTTAAAATCTATAAATAATGTATTCTAGTTTTTTCTCCAGTGCCTATAGGTACAAGACATTTATGTGGAGTTGTTAGCTACGTTTTGTGGGAGTTTTTATACGATTTACAAAAAGTTTACGTAGAAAGCTCAAAGTTCTGTACTACTTTTGTTCATGGACCTCCCACCTATCGTGTGCTAGGACCGTTGACGTGAGGACTCGGGAGACCATATTTCTTAAGTTTTATATAATATTTTCCATTATAAAAACCAAACTTTGGAAACATGTGACATTCCATGACAATATTAGCAGTAGCCTGGAGATGTTGATGATCTATCAGTTAGTAAGTTTGGCAGTCACATTTATAATATTGTGAAATATTGTGAACAAGAAAAACATTTTTGAAATTTGATTTTTAATTACTCTTAATTGCAAAAGTGACTTGAATATATTCGTGTAATGCCTACAAACTTAGATTCGGTTAAAATATTGCCGCAATCGAGATATCGGTAGCTTAGAGGCAATTAAAGAAAAACTAAGAATCTTCACCTCAGTAGAACAAAAGAAAGAATATGTATGTAATCGAATTGCAGGTAACTATATAGCTGATCAACAAAGGTAAATAATCCTACGTCCTACTAATATTATAAATGCGAAAGTTTGTGTGTGTATGTGAGGGTGTGTGTGTGTGTGTGTGTGTGTGTGTAGTATGTTTGTTACTATTTCACGCTGAAACGGCTAAACGGATTTGAATGAAATTTAGAATGGATATATATACCCTCACTTAACACAAAGTCTACTTTTTATCCCGGAAAAATGCATGGTTCCTGTAGAATAGATCAATATCATTGAAAAATCAGGTGTCTAATTAGCGCGGTAGTAATCGTTTGTGGTGAAACAAGACAAGGCTTTGTTATTTCATACATCAACGTGTCTAATAAGCGCAGTCCCTAATCGTTTGTGGTGATTTAAGACAAGGCTATGTTATCTCATCACACTTCACACTTTAATATTATAAATGCGAAAGTTTGTGTGGGTGTATGTTTGTTACTCTTTCACGCTGAAACGGCTGGACGGATTTGGATGAAATTTAGAATGGATATAGCTTATACCTCAACTTAACACATAGACTACTTTTTATCCCGGAAAAAAGCGTTTCGTTGAACCGAATAAAACGCGGGCGGAGCCGCGGGCAAAAGTTAGTGTTATAATAAAAAAGGAATGATATGTGTAGCATGCAGACCGAATATAAATTAATGTGCACTACGGAATTGAACCCAAGTCAGGGCAGCGTTCTACCATATGACCACAGACGTGGTTTTTTAAAACGGCTTAACTGATGACTATGGAAACTCATATTATAATTTTAAAGGTACTACATATATAGCTTTAAAATTTTTGGAATAAAACCATCCTAAAAAAACTTTCAAGCTAAAAGCAAAATCCGTAATTGTATCCGTTAACTGATTGTAGAATTATAAAGTAACTTACATGCAGACATAACGTAGTTACATTTTATATGTAAAGATAAGAGGCAAAGAAAGAAGATTAGAAAAAAAAACCGGCCGAGTGCGAGTTGGACTCGCGCACGAAGGGTTCCGTACCTTTATCTATAAAAACGGCAAAAAATCACGTTTGTTGTATCGGAGCCCACTTTATTTATTTTATTCTGTTTCTTTAATATTTGTTGTTGAAGCGGCAACAGAAATACATCATCTGTGAAAATTTCAACTATATAACTATCACGGTTCATGAGATACATCCTGGTGACAGACATACGGACAGACAGACGGACAGCCCGTTACTATCCCGTTGGTTACCCTTTGGGTACTGAACCCTAAAAACAGTTCTCAAGATACGATACAGAAACTGCGATGCCAAGAATATTTATAAACTATAATATTGGTATCGTTTATCAGTTAAAACCCATGATAATTATTCAACAATAGTCGCAAAATAAGATGAAACTATTTTATTTTATACATTTTATTTAAAAATAAGATAAAAAATCATAAGTTATGCCCTTTGCAGTGAGCTCGAAACGTTCCTCCTTAACGATCCATCAATTTCAACAGATGGTCACATTTAATGGATATTATGTTGTTTATTGTTTTGTTGATTCCGTTGAGACATGGATACTCTCATTGAAAGAAGTGTCAGACTGTTTGTCCGTAGCCGCATAAGAACGCGAGAAAAAGCCTTGGAATAGATTTTATTTTCAGAAAAAAAAACATAACATGTGCCTTATAAAGGTAACCGAGCTCAATTCTAAAACCTTTGTACAAGGTACTTAACAAAGGTTCACAATATAATCAAGCCAAAATAAACATCTATTTTATTGTCATTCACTTTGTCGTAATAGGGTATTTTGTGGAACCGTTTGCACGTTCACTGACATTGTAAAAGCTACTATTGGTTTAGAACTGTGGTCGCTTTATTCCACGAATGCGTGATTGGACAATGCACGCATTAAGTGTTATTAAACATAGGGAAGTGGAAACATGTATTGGGAAGTGTTTTCTTTTCTGTGCATATTTTATTGTAAATTCTAGTAGGTTTACTAATTACCTTTCAAGCAAGCTGAAGCTTAGTCCCTACCACCCAGGAAATCTTACTGTAGGGAATAAAACGAATTTCTAATGTTATTTTAAAAATTGCAACCTAATTAAGTATGAAACTTACAGTTTAATTTAATTTAATGATCCCTAAATTATATCTTTTTAAAAATATTATTATTATTATTTACAAATGGCGCCAAACTCTGAACATTAAAACGTGAAGAAGATGGAAAGACGTAAATAAAGCCCATTACAGGTCGTTATTTTACAGTTGAGGGTAATATTTTTAATTTATATCGGGGTGCTATTTAAAGATAGTTTTTGTATTTTTTTTTATGTTATTCAAATTGTTGTGGAATAGAATTCACGTTTTGTTTCAGCAATGTTTTTGTTTTTAAAATGTAAAAGTAAGACTTATGCTTGAATGCTATTCTATGAAGAAAACCTTGTAAAAATAACTAGTTTTGAAGTTTTAAATAATGAAAATATAACAATCACGAGCATCAACTCTAATGAAAATACCGTAACTAAGAGTCGTGGTTAATTAGTATTAGTTAGGAGATCATCTAGGTACTTCTAAATGAGTTATGGGCTATACCTACATATAATGTGTTAGCGTGACAATGTAAAAATCGTTAGTTTTAATTTCATTAGTTAAGTGAGTTTAAAGAAAACCGTGAAACCATAATTTAACTGGTGAAATTATAAACTATCGCATTTTACAATCTTACAATTAAATATAAAATTTCCGGTTCAGAGCCCCTCATATCCAGATTTACTTTTCTTCGGCGTTTTCATAGCACAATTATATAATGTTAATTTATATAGAAGATTATTTTAACTAAATTTTAAAACCTATTTTTACTACCAGGATAGCTTAATCTAACAATTAAAAAGTACAAGGCTGGAATGTTGAATGTCCAAAAAAACAACGTCCACACAACATACAACCATACATAGCCTTCACAACATTTATAGTCTAGGCGCTAGCTCAGTCTCCTGTGCAGTCATATTATGTCCCCTAACTTTTGTTGCGGGCCTTTGTTATAGACAGCGGAGGCTCAGCAATAGGGCCCCGTTTGATACCCTTAGGGAACGGGGCCCAAAAAAAACAAAATGTTGCATGTAATTGTAACTACCTAAAAAAGGAATGAGTATTATCTCATTTCCTTCGTGAACTAAAAATATTAAAAACCTTAGTATATCTCAACAATTACTAGATTTAACAAAAATATGTAATAAGCAGATTTGTTTGCCTTTACAAAAGGAGTAAAATAAGCTTTAAAAAAATAAAATTGGACCACTGGAGGCCAAGATATATTTTAACAAATAATCTACCAATTTGGTGGCCATTTTTAAATATGGCGACCAACCGACCATGATCTGGTCCACCTGACCAATATTTTTATATACACCTATAGGTGTTTAACAAAGACCCGCAACAAAACTTAGGGACATATGACTGCACACGAGACATGCTAGCGCCTACACTACTAACTTTAAACTCAATTAACTCAAAATAGGCCCATTTCTAGCAGAAGACGAACTAGGCAGTATGAGGAATGGTCTCAAATTTAAAAAAATGTGATATTTATTATTATTATTATTAAATATTGCTGAGTCATAGGTAGGTAGGTAAATCTTAAGCTTATAATGTGCCGTATGCTCTGCCGTTAGGCGTACAATTCTTTATCATAAAATGATTTTATATATTTACAAAATACACAAATTGATCACTTATAAAATATTAATAACTAAATACTATTACATTACTGATTTAATGTCAGAATAAATTTTAAATTCAATCGCTTGTCAGTTAGGTCAATTACCTTAAATTTAAATTACACTATAAATTACATGTCAACTATTTCATTTCATTACATACGAGTACCTATTATTCATTATCAGTTTCTAAAAATTCGGTCAACGAGTAGTAGGATTTTCTGGTCAGAAAATTTTGTAATTTAAATTTATACAATACAATGTTATCTATTTCTCTGATGGAGTTTGGAAGCTTATTATAAATTTTGTTACACATACCAAAAACACTCTGATTAAAAAATTCTGTCTTGCGAGAGGCGGCCTTTACCTTATTGCGGTGTCTTCTACCAGTGTAAGAATCAAATAGGTGGATGTTAGATTTAACAAAAATTGCTACTTCCAGTACGTAAATGGAAGGAAATGTTAATAATTTGTGCTCTTGAAAATAAGGCTTACAAGTGTCCCTGGGCTTTGAGCAAAAAATTGCTCGTATGCATTTTTTTTGTGCTTTGAAAACACGGAGTCTATCTTTGGAATTACCCCAAAAAATAACACCATACCTAAGGGTGGACACCACGTATGCATGGTATGCTGTCAGCACTGTATTTATGTTTGCTACTTTGCGAAGCATATATAGGGCATATGCAAAAGAATTTATCTTTTTGCAGACGTGATCAATTTGCTTAGTCCAACTTAAATTACTGTCAATATAAATTCCTAAAAATTTTGTAATGTCAGTTTCTCCGATTGAAATGTTATTATATTTAATTTTAAGATCTAATTCTAGTCTATTTTGTTTTTGTTTGAAGTTCATAATTTTTGTTTTATCGAGATTTATTAAAAGATTATTTGAATTCAGCCAATTTATTATGTTTGTCAAAGAGTTATTAATATCTGCCTCAAAAGTATTTACATTTTGACCTGTATATATTGCAGTACTGTCGTCCGCGAACAACACCATAGGAACATTTACAGCTTTCGGGAGATCATTAATGTATACTAGGAACAGTAAAGGTCCTAGCACACTGCCCTGCGGTACACCTATGTTTATTTTTGTTACTTGGGATGCATAGACCTTTTCGATCTTAGTTTTGGAACATATTGACGTAATATGGGTTATTTGCCTTCGGTCACTTAGGTACGATTGAAAAAGTTGAAGAACATTGCCCCGGATTCCGTACTTTTCAAGTTTGTTAAACAAGATAGAGTGATTAACAAAGTCGAAGGCCTTAGTAAGGTCCATATATAGTGCAACCACCGGTATCTTTTTATCAATATTTGTTGTGATACGTTGCAAAAAGTCAAAAATCGCCATATTAATAGTTTTATTTTTGCGGAAACCTAATTGTTCTTTTGCAAGTATTTGATGGTGTTCCAAATATTGATTGAGCCCATCGTACATAACTTTCTCAAATATTTTAGAGAAGATGGTGATAAGGGCAATAGGTCTGTAAAAACTGATGTCCTCTTTGTCATCCTTTTTAAAAAGCGGTTTTATAATAGATGTTTTTAAATTCTTTGGGAACACACCATGTTCTATGCATAAATTTACAATGTGGTTTATGACTGGAGAGATAATACGTGCAACGTGCTTAATAATTTTTGTACATATCTCATCAATGCCTGTGCTGTTTGTATTTTTCAGATTCATAATAATTTTAAGAATGTCATGTGCATTAGTTGGATTGAAGAACATTGAATGAGGTAAATTATATGTCAAAGTATTATTGTTAATTGGATTATTATTATTATTAAATGTCATATTTTTATTACTAAAAAATGAATTAAATGTCTCCGCAATTTGATTGGGATCTTTAATTATTGATCCGTTTACTTTTATCTGGGAGATATTGTCTTTGGGAACATTTAGCTTATTATTGTTTATTACATTCCACGTTGCCTTAGCTTTGTTCGTTGAGTTAAGGATTTGATAATTATTTTGGGCTTTTTGCGTGAGTTTAATAATTTTTTTAAGCCTTTGGTTATAAAGTTTAAATTTCAATTTATTCTCTTGACTTGGTACCAGCCTGTATTTCCAGAGAAGTTGTCTTTTAAGTTTACAGCAGTTTTTTATTCCCTTACTTATCCATCTGGGCTTTCTTTGAACACTTACTCTGACCTTTTTTTGTGGAAAGCACAAATCATAAAATAGTTTAAAAAGGTCATGAAACTCGTTGAAAGCCTTATTTGGGTCTTCACTATCAAAAACCTCACTGAAACATAGGTTTTCTAGACATTCTGTAAATTTGGAAACATTTTCAGTGGTAAAGTCACGTTTCATGACAAACCAGTGATTAATAGAAACGCTTGTTTTTACTGGGCACTTTAGTAACTGTCCCGAATGGTCTGAGACCGCTAATTCTACTACTTCTGCTTTAGCACCACGTATATTGTGGAAGAAGTTGTCGAGGCATGTACCACTACGTAACCGTGTTGGTTCATTTAAAGATATCTTTAAGTTGTAGCCTTGTAATAGCTGCTGAAATACCTTGGTTCGCTCTATTTTCTTATCAAGCAAATCTATATTAAAATCACCACATATAATGATTTTTTTATTATTGCTATGGGCATATTTATTCAAAAAATTGTATAAATTGTCAAAAAATAATTTTAGAGTTTCGTTTGTGTATTTAGCTTTTCTGTATATGCATACTACAATGATTTTGTGTTCTAATAGTTCTATAGCTGAACACTCGATTACATTTTTCAGGTTAAATTTGGAGATGTCTGATAACTCTTTATACCTATGACCTTTCCTTACTAGTATACAGGAGCCACCGCATCTTTTGTCTCTTGCAGAGCAAGATGCTAGCAGAAAATTTGGAATGGATAATGTGTTTTCGTCACCAAAAATCATGTTATGTTCTGTTATACCAATGACGTCAATTCGCTTTCCATCATTAGCCAACTCTTCTAAGTTAACGGCCAAGAGGTCTGATTTTGAGATTAAGCCATTTATATTTTGATGAAACACATTGATATGTTTATACACGAAAAAAATCAGTGTTTTCACATGGTTGACGAGTCTTGCTTTGTGGTTTAGGGTTAACATCAAGGGCGAGGTTATTGGTCTTTGGTGTGGTGTTTTGTGATTTTAAAGGAGAATCTGATATTTTAATATCCTCAACAGCTGAAGTAGTCAACTTAAGAGTCACATCCTGGGAACATAATTTTGAATTAATATCAGAGCATTTATTTAGCTTTTTAAAGTAATATGGAATTGTTCCCTTTTTTATCTTGTAATTATTTTGTTTGTCAAGAATTGTCTTATCTGTGGATCTTAACCGATCCCGAATGCTTTTGGAAGACAAAAAATCGCTTTGGTACTGACAGAAATCAATCAAAATATTTAGCTTTTGGCAAATTTTTGGTAAATGATCTTTTGTGTTAACAGCTGTTTCCCCATTGACAAAAGTACAATTCTCATAATTATTGAGCAATATCATATACATTTTGTTCAATATGCTTTCATTTAAATATTGATTTTGATTTATAGCAATTACATAGATGTGTTTGAGGTTTCGTAGCTTATGTAGTGCGATTGACATTTTACAATATAATTTATTGGGATTTGTGTCATGGCAACCTAAACCTAAAATTACTATGTCCTTGTTTGTAGCAGTCCTTTCCAAATGGTCGAAATCTTCTGAAAATTCTGTAATTGATGCACCTGTTCTTATCATTGCAGAAGGTGTGTATTTATGATTCCAGTTTCCTTTTCTGGAGTCCAACAACTGAGTTGATAATCCAGACAGATTTTCGTTACCTAAACAACATGCTCTTTTTTTCAGCCTTTATATCATTCATTGGGAGAGTAGAGCATGAATCTTTCTGTGATTTAGCATTAATGTTATCATCAGTCGGATGAATTATTTCTGTCACCGATTGAACAGTATTTTTTTCTTGTATAATGTTGTCATTAATGTTTGAAGTTACCGGATTTGGTCTGGTTGGCGTAGGGCACAATGATAATTTTCTGTTTAAAGCTGTGAATGTGTTTTTACTTATACGTGGAGTCGATGTGCAGCTTGAATTTTTCGATAAAGTTATGTCATCTATTCCAACAGTTTTGTAAAGTTGTAATTTCTTTTTGTATTCCATCACTTTTGTCTTGAGGTTGTTATTTTCTAAATTAAGTGTAGCAATTTCTTCATGTGCAGTATCTAGCTCCATATGTAGTTGGGCAATTTTTTCTTTTAATTCGTCATACTGATGAAAATTTTCATTCGCTGTATTGGGTAAACTTTTTGTGCTTGTATTTGTTGATTCAAAATTCCAAGAATCTAAACTATGGGTGTTATGCAATTCATTTAAACTCCTAGAACGATGGAGAGAATGTATTTTTCTCTTGTTGCAGTTTCGTCGTGTAATGTTGTCGACTTCGTTTTCAGAGTCACCCATTGTAGTTATTGTTAAAGTATCCCAACGCAAATATTAATAAAGTTGCAGTGTTAGGTCGCGCTAATAATAAGTTGAATCGGTTACTGGTTTCTGAACGCAAGGTCAACTATTTTTATATTCTGGCAACATAATTTACAGTTGTCAAAAATTGTGTTGTCACTTATCAGCTGTTAGTCCAATCAGCTGTTTAAAACAGATATTCGTCATAGCTTGTTCTGACGAATAGAAATGTTTGTGTACTATCTATTGTTCAAAATACACGAAAAAACGGTTAACGGCTCACTCTTACCATGTAATTTCTTGATAAGAAGTCTTCAAAACACAGTTTTGGATCCGTTCTGAACCTTCGATGTTGTGAGGTTATGTGATGTGGTAATTGTTCCTGCAATTTTCTTCACTTTACTGTGATTATTACACTATAAACTAATTAAAAAGGTAAGAGGTTTATCTGAGACTTGTTTACTCGCTGATGTTGCCAGCACTATTCACTTTATCATTGTACCTTCTAGCTTTCAATTTCGAATGAAGCGCTGTGATTGCCCCATCTCTTTCTCAAATCTAAAACTGGCGTTTACATGACCCCCAAAAAAAATCTTGAGATATTGTTGCACCATAAACAACAAACAGCATCGTTGTTTCATTATCAGTAGTAATTGTGTGACAAAAAAGCCTTTTACTCGAAAAAACTATTGCGTTTACATGAAAAAGTTCGATCTATTGTTATCTTTTGTTATTTTACGGATCAGTCCAATACCTTCTTAAAGCGATGTATTCAAAAAGACACATTTATACATATTTAACCCTTTCTGAACTTCAATATCTACTTCAGATTGATTCTATTAACTGAGACACGCTCCAGTAGAACTGAAATAAAATTAATGATATTCACAGCGGTACTGTAAATCAAAGCGGCTTTAGTGTTAATTGTGGTTCTATTTTACGAAGGTTCTTCCAAATTAATTAATTTTGAGACCCTATTACTTTTGGAGCCTTAAAACGACGTTTGAGTCAGGTATTAAACAATTAAATTAGTCGTTCACAATTTTGTAATGTAGAGCTGTCTTTGGTGTTTTACAATGGTCTGGAATACAACGTTTTTGAGTTCTGCTCAGATTGTTTACAATTCCAAACAACCTAAATACAAGGCGATACCTTAAAAATTCAAAAAAGAGAAATTATGTTTTCTTACTCTTTGTATATAAGCGTCAAATGAGATTTATGATATATTAGATCAAATGAAATTACCCGTGCACGGTGTGTGGGACAAAAAGTTCTGGAGCCTATTTTTTGTATTTCCTTCACGAAAGCCTTAGAAAATTACTTTTAAATAGTTGTTAGCAATGTGGAAAAAATTGCCAAATATGATAGAAAATATTTGTTTCAATTAGTGACTAACAGTCTTTTACTACAACCATCGTGGAAAAGTTTATGCGAGCACTTGCGCCGCACTGATTTAATGAAGTTCGTTAATTGTTTGCTTATTTTTCAACTCATTTTGTCCTTAAAACACTTAAAGTAAGCATTCTTATTTTCTCATCCATGCACAGATCATGTTATTTGCTGATTTCTCTTAGGGTTCTCTTTATTGGTTGAAATACATATGGTGCGTTCTATTACAAAAATATCAAAATAAATACGGAGGGAAGCAGACAATTCTAAAAATTATATAATCATATATAATCCTGAATCGGGACAACTGCAGCACTGGCACTGAATTGAAGTTCACTGCGAATTATGCAACTATATAGTTCAGCCAGTACAGAAAGCGTGCATGTATACTTTATTTCTAGTGCAGCAGTAAAATCGGTCATTGCCTTTTGCGCATTTTGTACTTGACCCCGTACCACGAGACGCAGTAATTTGCGTTAAGTGATAAAGATTGTATGGTGAAATTGGCGAGCGATACATACCGTTTTCTTTTGACGTGTAGTTTTTTCATGTACCTATCTACCCTAGGAACAGACTTCAGTAAGCTTTCCCCTAGCTTTAAACCCTAGTCCAACTTCCCGTTTCACACCTTTCAAGTACGGAACCCTAAAAAAGGGACGAAAAAGTGCAACCTACAACCACACACTATGAATATATCTATTGTATTAGTTCCAATTGGATAGACAACAAGGCGATAAAAACTTTAAGCGCAGTGTAAGTAAACATTGTTCATATTATAACCGCAAAACAATGTTTTATTTTATGTACCTATAGTGCAAAACAAAAATTATTTATACATGAAAGTAAAAAAAAACAATTATCTGTTACACATTTTTAGAGCTTAATTTTATTATTACTCGATTGAAAATGTTTTCTAATCAAACAAGTCGTCTTATTAACGCAAAAAAATTATTCACAGCCTTTAAAAGGCACAGGATGGTGAAAACCCAAGCAGAATATCAAATCTAATCATAATTTCCACATTTCCGCCGCAGACAGCAAAACTCAAAACAGCTGGGTAGGTAAGTGCCAGTGCCAGTAAAATTGGATCCAACTGTTAACCCGAGAATGCAGTAACACGGCGCGGCGCAATAAACACGACCCCGCCGAGAACATCCGATTATGGTCGGATTTTACCGACTTCTAGAACTATGCTAGCGAAAACTGAAGTAAGGGATTCGGTTTGATATCAATTGTTTCAAATCAGTTGATACGCTATTTAAGAAAAAATTGAAAATTTTGTAGAAGAAAATTTAAAATTGTTTGAACAAATGTCGGAGAAAAATAAGATAAACTTCAATAGATTTGCTGTATCACGAGAATCATATCTTGTGTGGAATAAGGTTTAGTTTACTTAGTAATATTAGATGTCAACTTACGATAGGCTATCGCGGTCATTTCGTCAGTTCGTAACAGCGTCCTTATGTTATGTCAAGTAATTTTAAATTAAAATAATATAGATACAAGTTGTACGAAAAACTTCATTTTAAACCATCACAGAAAGAAAAACAATTAAACAGTAATAAAATAAACGTGCCCTAATAGCTTGTTCTTTTATTTTTCTTTTTAATTATATTATAGTATCTACACAAAACAAATAAAAAAAATATTTCAAGATATATTTCGGACTCTACTGGGCCCGGAATCAGTTGATATAATAATAGTAGGGTCCGAAAGATATCTATCTTTAAAATATCTTTTTAAATTCTATTGTGTATATACTATAACATAATAAAAAACTAAAATTAAACAGTCAGGTATATAAAAGAGGATGAATGAAAGTAGAATGACGAAAGAAATTTATGCTGCACAAGTGGAAGGTGAAGCTCGACCCGCCCTAGAAGTAGGTATGCCATGGATTTTTCCTTCATGACGTATGCCGACCAAATTGGCAACATACCGCAGAAGGGTAAAGTAAATAGTACCCGGAATAAAAGAGCTTATGTGACTAGATTGATGGATGTAGAAGAAGCAAAAGAAGTGTGTACAGCTGGACATAGGCCTTTGCCAAATATCGCCACTCATGTCGGTCCCCCGTCCCCCTCATCCAGCCGCCACCCACAACGTCCTCCAGCGGGCACGAGGTCGGCCTACACTACGCTTTGCTGTGCCGCTTGGTGTCAGGATCATAGCATATACAAATCTATAGTTTCTGCCTACCCCTCTGGGAGACAGGCGTTACTGTTAAACAGTAAACAAAACGGTAATACTACACTAATAAACAAATATAAAAACCGGCCAAGTGCGTGTCGGGCCACGCGCAATGTAGGGTTCCTTAGTTGCCCGGTATATATAAGTTGGTCTACTAATACAGACCGCGCCAAACTTTTGGTCCCCTAGAATGTATGTGACGTCCTGTACTCGTCAACCTGTAAAACCTACTGAGCTGTCATAGTTTTCCTTTTAAATTCATGATATAAACAAAAATTTTCATATTTCGCCAACGGATCCCTAAATCGAAAAATGGTTCTCACACACCCACAATGTTTTTGAACGTCCTATCCAACGATATCCCACACTATGGTACAGACGAGAAAAAAAAATCATCCTCAGTTTACGTGCATGAAAGGTAACCTTGAAAAAATTTTTTTTCAAGATTTTATTTTACCATTTTGTCGGCGTGAGAATATTTATATCCATGCTAAATTACAGCTTTCTAGTACTAATAGTCTCTGCGCTAAGCCGCAGACAGACGGACAGAGGGACATGGCGAAACTATAAGGGTTCCTTGTCGGACACCGGAACCCTAAAAAAAATATCTTTCGATATAAATAAGGCAGGAAGTGGTATTTTCGATAAATAGACAAGGAACAGAGGTTTTATTCTCATATGCTCCGTATGTTTCCTTGGGAATGTTGGTCAGTAGAATAACACATTAATACATGCGGCGTAATTAAGGTAATATGTCTTGAATAACATTTCGAAAGTCATTGACTGTTATGTAAGCAGTTACATTATTAAGAAAACGATCGTAGCAAGGATTTATATTTAGTGCACGCCACTAGGGGAAACACAGGTTGCTGATATAATCAAAGTAAAGTCAATGACGTAAAGTAAACGTTACTTTGGAACTACTTGAAAATTTTAAAATATTATTTAATTTTGAGTACAGTGGAGCCCACATCAAGCTAAACACTTTCAGTATAAGCTGACCTCTCATTGTATAGGCTTCCCGTACAATGAGGGGTCAGCTTATACTCAATGTGTATAGCTTGATGTGGGCTCCACTGTACAAAACAGGTCACCCATATTCTCTCCCCCCCTGTATACGAGCATGATTAAAACATATTATCGTCAGTTTATTAATGTTTTTAGAACATTATATAAATGAGAATAGCCTCCAGTTTGAACGGGCCAAACAGACACTAGAAAAAAAACTTAAATAATATTTATACATCTACACGACATGAGGGGGTGTCAGAGGTATTGCCGAGTATAGAATGTGAAATGCACACTCATACATCCAAATGACACAAATATAGACTCACAACTTCAATGTGTCCTAGGAGATGTGATCCCATGACCTCTAGATTGGGCCGAATACTCGAACCGCTGTACAACAAATATTTCTTTAAGTACTTATATTTTTTTACAAACATGGCAGAGCACACAATATATCCCATTTTCACCACAACTGGAAAACTCTTGTCGAGCAACAATAGGTAATATCGGATCAACCCGAAAATGCAGTTACACGATTGAAACGGGGCGTATACCGTATAGCACTAAATTGCGGTCTACACCAAATTGCGTACTCAACGCGTTCGAAGAATCAGTACCGGGTTCAATGGTTCTCAAATAGTGGGGCAAGTGGCACCCCTCATTGAATCCAAAAACAATGAGTAGGAAAATTGTTTTGGAGGTCTGAAAAGTGAAAAGCGTACAATACGAGTATGTGTACGAGTACGAGGATAGATTGGCTGACATCAAAACGTCACTATAAATTATTATTTTGATAAATTGTTCTGTTTTTATTTAAATGGATCGAACTGATAATCAGCGCTGCATGTTGCTTTCAACCAGTAACATTTGCTGAGTTTTTTCTTTTTTGCTATTATTTACTGTGCATGTTTATATGCACCGTTTCTTTTTACTTTTTCTTTCACATAATTTGGTAAAGCCTAAACATAAGAAGTGTTTAAGGGAGACCTAGAACTGCTTTACCACAATAAATCACACTATCGCACTAATCACACTAATATTATAGAGGCGAAAGTTTGTGTGTTGTGTGTGTGTGTGTGTTTGTTACTCTTTCACGCTGAAACGACTGGACGGATTTAGATGAAATTTAGAATGGATATAGGTTATATCCTAACTTAACACATAGGCTACTTTTTATCCCGGAAAAAAGCATGCCGTTAAGCCGAATAACAATGTCTCCATAATAATAAAAATATCTATTGATGTGCTCGCTTTACAATATCTGCAATTTTTCATTCTATATTTGTTGTATGTTGTTGTTTGCTAGCATTATTGTTATTTATTTCAGCCCCTTATGGGCTATGCTCTAAAGTATTATTACTTATATTTTTGTTTTTTAGTACTACCTACAGTATTTTTAAAATTTATGTTGTTTCTTCTTTAATCTTCTTCTTTAATGTTTGTTAAAGTTTTTTTTTGTAAACTAAGTTAACACAATTATCCTGTAGTATTTGTATAATTTTTTTATGCTTTTGATCTGTTATTCGGAGTTAAAGCATTAAAATAAAGTAGTTATCTAAACCGAATAACACGCAGATGGAGCCGCGGGGAAAAGCTAGTAACAAAATATTTACATATAAGCTAGTCAACCGCTATTGCTTATTGGAATTATAGCAGTAAGGGTCATAAACTCATAACTCATTCATAACCTTTATTGAAATGAGGCCTCACCTTAGAACTATTTAAGAAGCACTGAATAATGTGGGGTGGAGGGGTGTATTGCTATGTAAGAGATATCGGGAGGGACTGAAATGAAATGCTCCTAGACATTGCGAGATTTGTTTCACAGGTAGGAAAGAAATGCGAATTGAAATGTATCTTGGATTTTTATGCGAATATTTTTGAATGCGATTTTGGGATTTATTTATACAATGCTTACGCTTGGCCATTACCCTACTACCTGATGGAAAGTGCCGTTGAGATCTAGGATGAAGTGCACTCGCCCAGAAAGTGGGAGAGACTGCAAAATCCACGGAATTTGGTAACAACCTGTCACCATTCTCTCGGTACGGTCTATAGGTATTTTATTATTTGTTTCGTCTGTTTTGATGTTTATGTTTAAAGCAAAAATCAAAGTAATTCTCATTTAGAGTTTCTTATTATGGCTCTTTAAAAGCAGTTTAAGCAGCATAGATTTAAAATCAAAGTAACAAACGAAAAACAACGCGCTTCGTGCATGAATCTCTTAAATGTTATTGTAACCCTCAATAATTTCCCCATTTTCAAAGGTTCGCTACATGGTAGAACTTTGTAGAATAATTTTATTTTTGTGCAATAAACTCAAACTCAGTTATTATTAGTTTATATTGGTATTATTATGTTGGGCTGACTAAAATGTAACAAAGTTATACACCTGCATAAAATAGAGAAAGCAGCTTTAATATTCACGTATTGTGATATTCACTGATGACTATATGCCAACTGTTTCACCGAGATAATTTCGGCATTTTCAAGGCGAGTGTCGTTCTTAGGACGACAACGTGAGTGTTAAAGCCTAATAATATACACACACATATACACACTAATATTATAAATGCGAAAGTTTGTGTGTGTGTGTGTATGTTTGTTACTTTTTCACGCTGAAACGGCTGAGCGGATTTGAATGAAATTTAGAATAGATATAGCTTATATCCTAACTTAACACATAGGCTACTTTTTATCCCGGAAAAAGCATGACGTTAAACCGAGTAACACGCAGGCGGAGCCGCGAGCAGAAGCTAGTTTAATAATAATTTAGAATGTCAGCTCACGTGAGTTTTAAAAATATTGAACTCAGGTTATAAATAAACAATTATATTTGTCGGTCATTAAAATTTACATTATTACAAGACTTTACTAAACATTTTATATAATTAAAATATATATGAACAAATATTTTAATTACTTAAGTTATATAATGTAAGAAAAATATAATTTTTATATAAAATTTTATTATTATTATAATAAAAGGTCAACAACAAGCATAGCTATATAATTTACTGGATCTCCTTTACTCTTAGACTCGATAGGAACCCACGTGTCCCTCTATCTAGCCTAGAAATAGATTAAATTATATGGCTCAAAATAAGTTATTTTCAAGAAAACAAAAAATATTTTAAACAAAGTTTATTTTGTCGTAAAATTCATACCAAAACCTCAGTTCTTCAAATTTTTGTCAATTTTTCAAATCAGGAAATCACAATCGACATTTTAAAATAATTACAAATATAAAGTTAGATGACGATTCCAAGAAAAAACATCATTTCCAATTATTCAAACACTTCATCGATTTTAATTTCAGAAGCATTTCAGTCGTCTCCGAGTTAAAACCGGATCCGGTGCCGGATCAGAGCCGGAATGTAAGAATAAAGTTCGAATTGGAATATTAGAAAAGTTGTCCCCTCAACTCAACTCAGGTGGTTCGCAGTTCCAACGTGGAGGACGCACACGAAGCGGTTTTTAACCGCTCGTTCAATCAGCGGTTATGCTCGTAGGAATATGCTAATAAATGCGTTTCTATTTCGTACATATAAAATCAAGTATTGCATAGTAATCGTAGCGCTAGAGTATCCCTGTAGCTGCACTTTCATTCAATTATTATAAATGCACCATAAGGTTTTCGACAGCTGATATTTTTACTAAATCCAAATGTTTTACTTATGAAATTGAACGAATTTATAGAAAAAAGGCTTGACCACTATATAATTTTGATTTTATAGATCCATACTTATTTTATGTTAATGTTTCCTTAGACTTATCTATCGGTGTAATCAGTGGTAGATATGTGTAATTTTCTTTCGGCTTTTGACAGTTTCATTCTTAAGATTTGTAGGTTGGTAGTATCCGCAGCATTGAGATAGACCAAAAACTGTGTAAAATTCCATATCCATAGATTTTGTAGGAGACGGTATAGAAATAATATTGGTGTATTATTTTCTTGCATTCAAAAACATAAACATCTCGAGTAGTGAAATCAGCATTCATTCATCGTCAATCAGGCCTCATCCACCCACTTTTGGGTATAGGCCTTCTTCTCCACGCCATTTCCGTCGGTCTCTCGTCAGTCTCATCCATTGCCCACCGACAGCCTTGACGATATCGTCTCGCCATTCACCAAATTAGCAATATCATTAGTAATATACCTATGAAGCTAAAACTTACGCGACCAATAAAAACGTCCAAAAACCGCTCAGTGTGTAGACATCAGCGAAGTATGAACAACTTCGCGAATGAAACGAGCGACCGATCGCAGCCCGGTGCCCATAAAACTTTCCACAGAGAAAAAAATATAATTGACGGTATTCCACCGCTACTTCCTTGACTCTGTTTTAATGATTATTTATGTATATATAAGTGGCGAAGGGTGAACATTTCAAAAAGGGAAGCCGGACAAAAAAATCGCCTTACTCAGAAAAGCAACCAAGGGAAACATATATTTTTTTGTACTTTGCAACTCCCTGTCAGCCAAGTGTATTTGTCGTTTTGAGATTTATGGAAATGTTTGACAAAGCGAAGAGTACGGAATAAAGAAATATAGTAAAGATGCAATTTCCTAAATAAGCCGACAGGAATCGTATTATATTGACCCTTTGCCACTGGTATATACTTGTATATATCTCACCGTAAGATTGTATGATGCGATAGTTGATCATTTAAGTGCTGAGTTTATCACTGAACGGTAGGTATTTGTTAAGTAGTTTAAAAACTTACCTAACCCAGAGAATCGATAAGCCAACGAATTTTATAATTTTACGCTGAAATGGAATATATTTACCTATATATTCTGATATTTCTTAACTGATGCCGGGCCCTGTAGTACCCGAAATAACTTGAGCAACAATTTTTTTTTTCATATTTTAAAATACAAAATAAAAGCTCCTGATAGAGTTATTATTATTTGTTGATTAAAAAAATATATTTACATACGTTACACGTCATACCTTGCTAAGTTTCTTGCCCTTCTTCTTTGCAAAACTAACCGAATGACCTGAGTTAGACGTATACATATTTATATGGCTTATTTATCTATCAACTTTGTTGTATCTGTTGTAATATACAGGTTGGAAATGAACTCCCAAGCTTTATTGAAATCTATGAAACAAAATCACTAATAGAACTGTGTTCCACCAGAACTGTGTTCCACCATAATTAAATAAAGCTTGGGTGTTCATTTCCAACCTGTATAATGCAACAAATACAACAAAGTTGATAGATAAATAAGCCATATAAATATGTATACGCCTAACTCAGGTCATTCGATCAGTTTTGCAAAGAATCGGCAAAAATATTTCTTCCTTCTTTATTTTATTGGTTCCCAAATTTAAAATAAAAGGTCAACCTGCCCTAGTCGCCACAACATGTGACTGATAATAGATGGTACATATTTCCGGCAGTAAATAATGCACATAAACTATGTCTATATACACATAGGTTTCGTAGAGCGTAGTCTCTGTCACTGGAACCAATTTACAATTAATCTGTAAAATGGATCTGATCCGGGCCACGATCTGGAATGCGATTTATTCATCCGTCCATCCATCCATCAGCCTACCATCATCCACTGTTCGCTTTTCCCAGATTTCGCCACTCTTGGCGGTTTTCCGTCCTCCTCATTCAACCACTACCCGCAACGTCCTTCAGGTCGTCGGTCCAAGTTGCAATTTATTGTTTTACTTTAATTTTAACGAAGATGATTAAATTTTAATTTACAAGTACGGTGATTAATAAGGTAGGTTTAACGTTTTGATTTATAACTTTTGTTAATAATATCGTTATGAAATAACTAAATGGCATAACAATGAAATAAATAGCGATATGTTACAACCGTAGACATAAAATATACGCCAGTATATACTATGTTTATGGTTACAACACTTTATACGTTTATGACAGTAAATAACGCTACACGCAATATGTTACAGGTAAAACTAGGTTTACCCGGGTAAACCCAGAGGTCAATCCAACGCTGGGTGAATAATGTAGGTGGTGAGATAAAAAAATCGGAATTTACCACACACACACCTAGGTTTAGCCAACGCTTGATGTGTGAAATTATGTTTAGGTGAGGTCGCTTCGTTCCGCGCCACTTTGTTCGGCTTCCGAATTTATTTATCATAGCCATACGCTTCTCTGCGCTTCGCTCGCCATCGCATCAAATTTTGACCCATTTAGTTTCTTAGATTGCCATATATTACTAATTTAAAATTACCTAACCAGCGTTGGGTAATTGGATTATTCTTACTTTATCCGGAGAAACCTCGTTTTTTCAATTCTTCTACCATTATCCTCAACCTACCTATTTTAATATTTTTTGACCTCTTTAACTTTTTTGTTGTTTTCTAATCAGTTAGAGACGTCAATTTGATAGCGTTTTTAATTTTAAGCGATATTTCAGATTCTGCTTCTAACTCAATTCTCATCCTTATCTTAACTTTACACTGATTTCATATTTCACACCATTTACTTTGGGTCTCGAGCCGAGGACCGAAAACTTGAACAATTTATCGGACAATGCACCCTAAAAACCATCAAGGAAAGTTCCGTTGCCCCACATTTTGCCCGTTTCAAACACAATTGTAAATGAAAATTGTCTCAGAGAAATTTACTACCAAAATAACTCCATTTTGTATAGAAAACAGTACTAAATCAAAATGGAATTTTGCGTTCTAACAACGCTGATCAAGTTTGGTTTTAGAAACTTTAACTCCAAATACCATTTAGTTGTTGATGGTTTAACAATACAGACTGAAAACGAATTTTAATTGGATTGAGTACCTTTTGGCCGTAGACAAATTCATTGTAAACCACACCTAATATTTCAATTACATTTAAAATGGAGGCGTATCCAATTAAAACGATCATTATTGTCACGACATGAATCTCCGAGGGGGTTTCAGAGGTGTTTCCGAGTGGGGACTCTGAAAATCAATTCACAGTCCACACTCATACACCCACATTTCACGGACGATTATTACGTCCCAATGAACGTGAAAGGTGGTGACCCTGTCGCTTCGGAAATAAATTGGACCCACAGCTCAACGTGCGTTTCGAAGCACGCATATACAAATGTGCCCCTAGGAGATTTGAACCCGTGAACTTTGTTTAGAAGTCGAGTATTAGACCCACTAGTCCATAGGTTGTATTGCGGAGGAATATTAAAAATATAGATAAATATTACAAAGAAACAATTAAACGGAATTTTTTTAACTAGCTGTTTCCTAACTAGAAAAGAAAATATTTTTAATTATGTAATTTTCAATTAGGTACAAAGGAAACAATGAATAGAACTTTAATATTATTTTTCAACACACTTGCTCATAAAGTGGCCCTTATTGCAGCGTTTTTAGGGTCAAATGCAGCATATTAAACACGCGTGCTTTTTACTTTACATTATCGCACTAGTGTTTATTACATTACAGATTTGCGTCGTCGTGGAGAAGCAACACATCCGCAGCAAATTTACCACGACGTTTTTCTTTAATTGCCTCTCTCAAATTTCTTAGCGTGGTGGTATATGATACAGCGTTTATACTCTGACCTTTTTTGGTGTATTCTATAAGTAATACCCCTTGGAGTCCCAAAACACTGTGGCCATGAGTTTTCCGGCCGATGGACTGACTTTGGTGGCTCTGACCCCTTTTTGTGCCACCGCATGGACTCCTGTTTGCTCTCAAGATCACAATGATGAACCCACGTTCCATCCCCAGTAACAATCCGATCCAAAATGCTTGACGGATCATCACCACAGAGCTCCAAAAACTAACAGCGCGGTACTCAATTTTCTTTAACATTGTTCAGTCAACAATTCTTGTTGTCTTGTATTTACGATTTCTAGAATACTAATGATGATATCAACTTTAAATTTTGTATTTATACCCTAATGAGATTATTAAATTACCCTCTTCATTACTTAATTACTCCAAGACCGAGAAACTATTGAATGCCCTGGTATTCTAGTTTAAAAGCCCCTGATGATGCTTACATAGTGAAACCGGTTGGGTAGTGTAATATTAAATACTAGCTTTTGCCCGCGGCTGCGCCCGCGTGTTATTCGGTTTAACGACATGCTTTTATCCGGGATAAAAAGTAGCCTATGTGTTAAGTTAGGGTATAAGTTATATTCATTCTAAATTTCATTCAAATCCGTTCAGCCGTTTCAGCGTGAAAGAGTAACAAACATACACATACACACACACAAACTTTCGCATTTATAATATACTCGTAAGTGTGAAGTGTGATAGTGTGATTATTTATGGAAAAGTTCAATTGTTTTCAACAATCGACTTCCCAAAACAAATAACAGTACACAAAACAAAGCCACATACAAAATCTAGAATAAAATAGAGAATACATAATTATAAATTTAGGTCGTTGGTTATACAGTACATCGAAAAAGATGGTCACTCATCATCAGCTCATAACAGAGCTTGAGCTCCCGCTTTTGCCTCTAGAAATATTTCCACGAATCAAAAATTCACGTGAGGAGTTTAAAACGCCATCCAAATTCCAGTCGCTGAATAATTTAAACGAAGCGTTAAAGAAACACGACCATGTTCAAGTCGAACTTTTCCCGCGAAGTGAACGCTTTTCAAATCTTCTGGAAACACATGTTGAATTTTCAGTTGCTATTTTCAAGTTGTTGAAGAAATTTGTGATGTATTCCTGGCCTGTGGAAGATAAAGCTCAACCAAGTTGCCCCAATAACGTATGCCGATCAAATTGGCGACGGACTGGTGAAGGGCAAAGTCAAAAGTACCCGGAATAAAAGAGCTTGCATGATTAAATTGATGGATATGGAAGAGGCAACAGAGGTGTGTCAGAATTGTAGCAGGTTGAGATCTGTAGTTTCTGCCAATCCTTCTGGAAGACAGGCGTGAGTATTTATATGTATTTGTGGTATATTGCAGTGGCGTGCATAGAACTTTTTGCTGGAAAAGCAATGAGAAGGTCAAGTTGGACAATAAAAAAAAACATTTTTCATGATGAGTATTACTAGATAGAAAAAAATCAGTTTTTAAATTAATGATGAAATACCTAAAAATTAAGACAAAACATTTTTTTTTTGAGAGATTTATTAAAATCTCACAGTGAAAATAACACTAAGCAATTTAAAGTCCTCTCCATAACAGCCGAAGACTTACGAGTATAATATCATAATTTCATCGAAAACGAAAATTTTATAGTGATCTATCTGGTTATCTGTATCTCTCTATTTGTTTCTGATATAACTCGAAAATTGTGGAGTCAATTCTAAAGCAGTTGCTGTCGTAAAATACTCCAAGAATCAAAAACAAAACTAACACCAGGATTCATAATATTTCTTTAAACTATGATAGAAATAAATTTCTATATTTGACACATTTTTTTTATATTTTATTCATCGGCACGGTATAGAAAATCAACATAGTAAAATCTGGTCGTGAGGGCCCCAAATTCCCCCCCCCCCCCCCTCAAAAAAAAACGTGGTGTTCAATGCAAATGATTTTCATTAAATTGTACGGAGGTTGATTCATAATGACATTAAAAAGCAAATCTGACGAAAAAAGTGTGGGCCTTCGCTAAATCTGACGACTCCGAAAACTAACAGTTGGATAATTTTTTACGTAATATTCAGGACGAATAGGACTCCTTTTGACTTTTGGGTACGGAACCCTTGTAAGTTTTTATGATGAAAGTGAGTGTAAGCTGTTCGTCAAAACATTGAAATCAATTTACATACAGGAAAATTAAAAGACCTCTTAAGCAAATGCGCTGCCATCACTGACATATTATTGAGGACATTAACCTTTTTATCTTTCTTACCTTTGAAGTTGAATAAAAAGGCGACATAAAAGTATCTACTTAAATAATTTACGGTTATATTATCACTGAAACGACCCGCTGCTTTTATTTATAGAAACCCCAAATTGATTACACTAGGCAAGTCTATCCTATCTCGTATTCAAGATGTTTATTTCTTAGATACCGAAAACGTTAGTGTGCTAGATTCTATCTAGAATGCCTGTGACCGAGCAACTTCAATTTCTACCAAAGTACTGGCATTCGGGGATAGTATGAAAAAAGTTCTATCTCGTACTTGAAAGTATTCTTGCTAGTGATTTACTTCCAAGAATATCCGTTCGAATTTTTTTCGGGTTGCTGAATAATCTGAATAGAACCCGAAAGAATCTGATAGCTCTAAGCTAAGATGCTTTAAATCGTAAAAATAACAAACCGGAAATCCTAAAAAATGTATACCTTTGCAAAAATTAACCACTTATAGGTTAGTAGTTACGTACGATACATTTCAAAACTGTGTAGATCTTGGTCCACCTGTATTTCTGAATTAGGTTCAAAAAACTAGTTTCGTTTATCTGATCTAAACTGTCCGATTATTTATTATTTATTTAGGTATATATTTTCGTTTTCACCGTTTGATAAGTAAAAGTAAAAATTAATAAAGTACAAATTATTCTAAAACTATTTCAAAGAATGACAAAAACTCAGTTGACGATCGAGTACCTAATCTATTTAATAATAAGGCAGACTATACCGCTAGGCTTGATTTAGCACAGCACATCTTTTTTATAGTTCCGTATACAAAGAGTAAAAATTAACCACTATGATGAGACTCAGTTGGCTGTCCATCCGTCTTTATTCCACCGTATTATAATTTTTGCACAGCCAACAGTGGGAATTCGGAACAAACCGGATATCCGATGTTGTCACATCACTATTCGGAACAAACAGGAACGAGAAAATCTTAGCTCTCTGCTGAAGTAATGCAATAGAATGTAACTGATTCGGTTCTGATTACAAGATATTGTTTGTTCACATCAAGAATTTGAGGAAACAGCCAGCGGTTTGTGTTAGAGATACAACTGTAAATCATTTATGTGAATACTTTTTGTCTCTGTTTACTCAATAATAAGAATAGAATGTAACCATAGATATAATAATACGTCGTCAGTCTAGCAGCGTATTCACAAGACACTCGCTTACAGGGTAAATTTTTTTGTTCATGATTTTGTTTTACGGGTTGACAGACGGACATGGCGAAACTATAAGGGTTCCTTGTCGGACTACGGAACCCTAAAAAGCCCACAAAGGGCTAGTTAATATGTATCTTTAGCATATAATAACCGATCTTGTATTATATTCATAAAATACTACACAACAGCAGTCAAACTTCGCATATTCGTTCAGAAAATGGGCACAGCAAACGTACGAACAATGCAAGCGGAGCCGTTGGCAAAAGACTAGCTTAAACATAATGAGCGACCTTGTATAATATTCATAAAATAGTTCACAACACCAGTCAAACTTCGCATATCCGTTCAGGAAATGGGCATACGATACGAGTAAACACAATGCTCAAAAGTTCTGTAAGCTCCGAACTCCGAAATTCAAAAGCATTTCGGCACAAACATTCAACAACACACAAATCGCGGCTACCTTAATACGAGAAACCGACCTAATGAATTTATAAACCTACCAGCCACAGTTGCTCTATTTCACCTTATACAGCCGAATAACAGTATTGTAGAAGTAATATTTGAGAATAAAGTGTTTGTTTGAGACCTTGAAACACCGTTAAACATTTGCCTGCTGCTCCGCCCACGTCAATTCAATCTTTGCACCATTTTCGGCATAGGCGTTATTTTATGAACACTCCTTAAAAAATCTATATGTTGACTAGGATGACTATGATGATAATAAAAAAAGCATCCAAATCTGTTAAATGATTCTCGAGTTAGAACATACCGACAGACAGAAAAATAGACAAAATTCTAAAAACAGTGGTTTTGATCAGAATAAGATACTAAAAAGCTAATTAATTACCTAAATAATTCGCTGTAACAGCGAAACCGGTAAGGGAAGTAATATAAATAAGTGGACAAGTACAAGTGTTTTTCAATCAAAAATGTATCAAAAGTTCCACCAAGTGCCAACAATCACGAGCATCAACTCTACCTAAATAACATTATATATTTATTCTAAACTACTTTAATATTAGTATAAAAAGATATTTATTACCACTTAGTGGCGTGACAGCCATACATAACCTTCGTGGTCATGTTTTTCCTAGTCCAAACTAGTTTGATCTAAAATTGGACATAATTTATTAAATAAACATACTAAACTACATTTGAAATCAAAACAATTTCCTATAGAAATTCGCCTTTGAAGCTTTGTCGATAAAGGTTTGTAAATTTTTTTTTAAGATATTGTTTTTCGTTTCTGCACGGCAGCATTTCTGGGTGGAACACTAAAATTCTGAAGCCCAACTGCAACTTAATCCACCTTTATCCTTTTGAGAACCAACTTAAATACAGCTTGACAATTTTCCACTATTGTTCATAACTTAAAGCGACCGTTGTGCGGAATTAGCCAGGGACATACATTTGAATTTTAGATATTTCATGTTTTGGTTACTGGCAAAATGGGAACCGTTATTACAAAGCAGTTGGTGCCTGCCTGTTGTTCAAATAACGGTAAGGGAAAGGCTCTGTATCGCAGCGTTACTCTATCATCTCTTAAATTTTTTTATTTTGAATTTTAGGACATTGTACCAGTACTATAATTTATACAGAGATTCCCCTACAGTTATTTGAACAACCGACCGGAAGCCGAGCGAACCGGGACGGGCTATAGCCATAGTAAAAACAGACTAGTAGCTATCTTCACAGAGATGTCGCCCGCGCGGCTTATATGTGTGCGAGCCTGCACGTACGAACCACAGCACACACACAACGACAATATCTCAGGCGGTTTCTGGCGGTGTGACTAGGGTCGGCTGTGCTCCGCAGTCGCGCTTACGTACGCCGCGCTACAAAACAGATAGGTATTTTGTGGCCGCGCGGCGTTCGTCGCATCGCCGCAAAATAAATTGACAGCCCTGCAGCAGTAGGCATTTAAGCCTCGCACGGCGCGGGAGTTGTTATAAACTATTCTCTTTTTACTATGACGGGCGAGACAACCCCCTAATCTTAACAGAAATACGATCTGATGCTAAATTCTATAATGTGCTGACGACATATACCTTTATTCTATATACCGCCATCAGTGGGTCCCATATAAGTCTAACCAGATAAATACCGCCCTAACAAAACTAAAGAAGAAAAAACCTCTCAAAGGATCTCGTACACGTATTCTACATTTCAAAAACAATCATTGCACTAAGTTCGAACAACTTCCTTGCTCGAAATGGATTTCGTAAACATTATTACTACATTACGATACGAGAGCGATGAAACGTTTTCTGACGAGTGTGAGTTTGCGGCTCGAGCCGAAGGTGCGCTTGCGTAAAGTCGTTATTTTCCGCACTTGTGCTATAAAATATTATACGATACTCGTGCGAGAAACTTTTTCTCGACTCGTGTGATTGCAGCACTCACCTTCGGCTCGTGCCGCAAACTCACACTCGTCAGAAAACGTTTCATCGCTCTCGTATCGTAATGTACTATTTCTGCACGGTTATGCTTCAAATACGTACTAAAGTTTTGATGCGTATAGGTTTGTGATAAAGCTTATTTTCGTATGCTCGGAATTTTAAGATATCTTGCGTCATAATTTTAAAGAATATACGGGGTGTAAATAGAGTGCGACCATTAATTGAAACCACATATTCTACCGACCCCACTGAACCACTTTTCCCAAGAGTCATACCCGCGGAACCCCTTAGTTTAGGAAATAATTGAGTTCCAAACAAAAATACGTGAACCCCAACGCACCGCCATACGGGCGAGATTAGAGAGAGCGTCGTCCGTTTCACGTCATATAAGTCTAACCAGATAAATACCGCCTTAACAAAACTAAAGAAAAAGAAACCTCTCAATGGATCTTGTACACGTATTCTACATTTCAAAAACAATCATTGCACTAAGTTCGAACAACTTCCTTGCCCGAAATGGATTTCTTAAACATTATAATATATTTCTGCACAGATAAGCTTCAAATACATACTAAAGTTTTGATGCGTATTGCTTTGTGATAAAGCTTATTTTCGTATGCTTGGAATTTTAAGATATCTTGCGTCATACTTTTTAAAATTCCGAGTTTCATAATGTGAGATGTCTTTCACGTATTCGGACAAATTCATACTGGGAACAAAGTTATTAGAAACGATACGTCACATCTATTTTTGAGGAATTAATATATTTATTTTACTTGTGTACATTACCTAAACGACCATAATTTTGGAAAATGTTGACAGTTTTGTTACTTCTAAGCACTTTGATTCCTCATAGCTGTTTCATAAATTTTATTAATTAAGTCTGTTAGATTAATCCAAGCTACGATTAGGATTGCAATCTACTGTTGCAATAATGTAAATTAAAAGGATTAATTTATTAAAAGAAATTTTTAAATTAAAGAGATTATATAATTCTCCAGACTGTCTCCCAGAGGTATAGGCAGAAACAACAGATCTTTAACTGTTGCGATCCTGAGACATCTCACGCATTTGACGCAATTTTTAGGGTTCCGTACCTCAAGAGGAAAAACCGAAGCCCTTATAGGATCACTTTGTTGTCCGTCTGTCTGTCAGTCCGTCCGTCCATCCGTCCCTCTGTCTGTCAAGACCAAATGGTCAAACACCAAATAAATATCTCAGGAAAGCGTGGAGGTTTCGAGTTGAAATTAAAACCATTTATACTCATGTCTGCAGTCCCTTAAAGCGGTAAAAACCAAAACTTCTAAGTTAACGTTAAAAAAAGGTACGGCCGTTTATGTCGCAAAAAACGTATATTTCGATACTCTCAAGGGAATCAAAATTTATAGGGTATTTTCCGTTGACCAAGAACTATGAAATTTGGCAAGTAATATCGTCTTATACTACAAGTATAGGGAAAAATCAAAAAACTATGAATTTGTAATTAAATCATAAGAAATATAGTCTTTCACGGAACCCTCGGTGGGCGAGTTTGACTCGCACTCGTCCGGTTTTTATTTTTATTGCGGGAAAAAGACATTGACATAATTTCGGTTTATAGTGCCGATTCAGTTCCCATATTGGAGCCCCCGTTCAGAGCTCTTCAAATTCAGATTTACTTTGCGTCTGCTTTTCTTTACCGCTACAATTACGAGGGACACTCAGAAAGTTTTGCGAAACTAAAAAAAATTGTTCTATAGTTACATTTTTTAAATCATTTCAAAGTTCACCAGCCTCTATACAAAGTTTCATGCGTCTAAACCAGTTTTCAAAACACTTTTTCCAGTCCGCCGTATACACCTCGTTTACAGCCTGCTCGAACGCAGCCAGCGCATCTTCCTGCGACGAAAATTGTATTCCTTTGAGCTGATTTTTTATTTTTGGAAATAATAAGAAGTTACACGGTGCTAGATCAGGGCTGTAAGGAGGGTGACCCAGAAGTTTGACTGGCGCGCTGTCCAGAAAGTCCCCCGTTTTGAGTGCGGTGTGCGCAGGTGCATTGTCGTGGTGGAGCAGTAGCCCGCGAAGCCCTATGTTTGGTCGCTTGTTGCTAACAACAGAGAAAACTTCTGGCAAATATTTGGTAGTATACCATTCAGCATTAATGCTTCTTCGATCCCGTAAGGGAATTGATACCAAGTGGCCAGTCAAATTAAAAAAAACTAGCGAACAAAATCTTTCCCCCGCTTCTAGATCGCTTCACTTTGGTAGGCGTTGGTTCATTTTGAAACACCCAAAACAGTCGACTGGCGCTTGGTTTCTGGGTCGTATTGATAAGTCCAGGACTCATCACCTGTAACGATGTCATAAGCACGCCGAGACTAGCCTGCTTCAAATTTGTTTAGCATATCACGGCACCATTCTACCCGGGTCTGCTCCTGAGCATCGGTAAGATTGTGCGGCACCCAGCGTGGTACTATCCTCCTCACGCAAAGATGGCTGTGTAGAATCTCGTGATCGCTTCCTGATCCAATCTTAAATATGTGTTGAATCTCCTGTGTAATTCGCCTATTGTCTTGGATTAAAATAACTTCAATAACAGCCGTCAAAGAGCGACCGCTTCCTTCTTCGTCCACCAAAGTTGGTCGACCGCGCTTGAATTCATATAGGTACATTGAATTCAAAGATACACGGTTGCCTTGGAAGAGCTTTCATCTATGAATGCCATTTGACGTCTATCGTACGATTCATCTGGTTTCAGGCGACACTTGAAATCGTAAAAAATCATAGCTCTAAAATGTTCCCAGCGCAGATCCATATTTAAGCGAGACACGATACTTTGAATTAGCTCGCAAAAAATGTGGAGGGAAATTTTGAAATTAGAACATACCTATTTTTACTTATAAATAATCATATTTTCGAAAAACATTATAACTGGCCAGTCTCCCATATATAAAAACTTTTTTTCGCAATACTTTTTGTTGTGCCTGGTATATTTACTTTTTGCAATACTTTCTTGCAATCAAATAATCGCAAAGTTTCAAAAACTTTCAACATTGTTTTCGGTTTGCTTCAGTCTATTATGTATATGCATGAATTTTTTTTTGTTAAATTCCAAAATAACTACCGTAATTTAACAGAGAAAACAATGTGCTGAGACCTGACTGCCAACAGAAGATTACGAACTAACTAGTACAAATGTTATGACGTATGCTCTGATAAATAAAAATATATTGCCTCGGTCGTAAACGCGGGAACCCTCCAATGTCTTCAGTTCAGACTCCCGCGGGAATCAATGGCGGAAGATTGAAATTATTACTGAAGTTTGTGAAGAATCCCTTCCGTTCAACAAAATAAAAAGTTCGTCTGTTTGTTACAGATATTCCATCTCACAAAGTCCGTTTGGCTAAGGTTGTAGTGGTAACGTGTACAGATAAGCACGTTTTGTGTGTGTGGCGCATTTCGTAGTGCTCCCGAGGTTACACACACTAGAAAAAAGTGCGTTGTACGCACTATTATAACCAAATGGACTTCGTGAAATAGAATATCTGTACGTAAACTCGGAAAATGTATTGAAATGATTGAAAACGGAGAATCGCTTCATTGGGTTCTTGCTTTCGTATTTTAAAACTTTCAGCGCACTTCATTATTCTTGTGATATAGTACTAACCAGTTTATTTTACGTTTTCGATACGTAAAATAATGATTTTTTATCTAACCTCATATCGTAAAATCCTCATTACGAACTCAAAACTACTGGCATAATGAAAAATATGTTTCATGAAAGTCTCTAAAAAATTAAATTATAGTATAGGTCTCCGAACAACATAATGCTATAAAAAAACTTTTTCTGAGATTACAGTACACATAACAAGACTGTGCACTGTCCAATTGCTCAACTAAACTAGATTTTATTTACTTAGAAATAAAGTTGCAATTATTGTGATACCATTTTCAAGCGAAAAACGAGCCGAGCGAGATAGCTGTCGCTACTCGTGTATCTTTGTCTAGCAAGTTGCCAGTGTATATAATATATACAATATACTTATATAGTGTTGTTGAGTTTCTAACGTGTTAGAAAGAGACCAACGAGTGCCATCACCCATCTCACTCGGCTCGTTTTTCGTATCGTAGTGCACAGTCTTGTTCTCTATACAATGTCTTTGAGTACATGTGATACTTTACTAGGAAGGCAAAGGGAACTTAGCCCAAATAGGCATGTCTGAGGTTTAATATCATATACCAATGAGGTTATCATATAATATTCTCTAACACGTACTAAATAATATTGCGGCGTAACAAAGGAGGTCACAATTTAATTTTATTTTCGGCCTGCATTGTCTATGGCTGCCGGCGCGCGCAACGCGTACACGTGCATGGTGGACTGTTGTATTTTGGCACCATAGCTTACGTGGAAATACTAGAAATTATTATTAGATTTGGTTTTATGGGTCAAGCCAAAAGTATTATTTGCCCTAAAATTATTAACAGCAGTGATGGTGATGATAATTTGACTCCACCTGACATTCTGGAAATAACGATGGAAATTACGAATACTTTTTGAACGAGCTTTTACAATAAAAATCAAAAATGGCTAACGACAAATTTTATCAAGATTATTATGAAAAAAGGTTGTTAGGCATGAGTTTAGATAATGTAGTGTATAGTCTGTCAAAAAAGTGTTGAAATGAATATTGAACTTTAATAAACTTTATTGAACTTTAAACGTTCAAGTAGGATAATTTAGGCAATATAGTCATGAAATAACAACGCAGTAAACTCGATTTAACAGATTTTGTACTTATTTGTTTGGTGTAATCAGGCGAAAGAAAAATAGTTTCTTCAATATTAATTTTAACAATTTTTTGACAGACTGTATGAAACTTTACATAACTAGGTATTAAAACACTCGTGTTTCAATAACCTTTTTATGTACCAGTTTCATAAACTACTATTTTATTTTTATTTCTATATTTATGAAAGTGTTAAGCACTTAATAGAAAAAAATGTAACAGTAACAAGTTATAAAATTAATGTTACCTTAACAAATACTATCATTAAAAAAATAAGTTTTTTTAAAGGATGATTAATGATAATAGTTTATTGTACAACGGTGACATAATGAGAGCAATTGGGACACGTGTGCTTATTTTTTATAAAAAAACGAAGTGAGTTTCGTACTAGTGTCCTAATGGCTAATTTTATTATGTCTGGGTAGCATGGATGAAACTAATAGATAAGTTTTGTCTCTAGACCAAGCGTGTGACCAATGCAAACGTAGGAAAGCTATATCACGTGACCATCGCATCGACAATCGACTCGTCCTGCGTTTCCATTGGTCAAACGCTTCATGGAGAGATCAAACTTCTCTGTTCGTGTAATCCATGCTAACCGTGCAGTTTGATAAAATACTCTTTATCTAACCTCACATCGTAAAATCTTCTTTACGAACTCATAACTACTGGCATACATGAAAAATATTTTCATGAACGCCTCTAAAAGAATTAAAAAATTAAATTATAGTATAGGTCTCGGAACAACATAATTGTATAAAAAAACTTTTTCTGAGATTACAGTACATGTGATACTAACAAGAAAGGCAAAGGGAACTTGGCCCATACAGCCATGTCCAAGGTTTAATATCAAATACCAATGAGGTTTTTATTTAATGTTCTCCAATACATACAAAACAGTTACGAGGTTACAGTCAACTTTATTTTCGGCCAGGTATTGTCTATGGATTACGGCACGTTGGACTCGGTCTGTCAATGGATGAACTGTTTGTGTTTAAATCAATGTTGTGGTGCCATAGTTTTTGAGGAAATTTATTTATTACTTACTGTGGTTTTATGGGTCAAAATAATTATTTTGCCCTAAAATTACTGACAGCAGGGATGGTGAATGATATTTGACTCCACCTGATATTCTGGAAATAACGAAGGAAATTACTAACACTTTCAGAACCAGCTTTTACAGGAATAATAAAAAATGGCTGACGACAAATTTACAAAAAATTTGAAAACATGTTAGTCGGCATGGGTTTAGATAAAGTAGTGTATGAAACTATACATAACTAGGTATTTAAACACGAGTTCACTTCGGCTCGTTTTTTAAACTGACACTTGTGTTTTTAGTAACCTTTTTATGTACCAGTTTCATAAACTACTATTATCTACGACAATCAAAAATACACGTGACATTATTTATAATATTTTCAACTAACAATTTCACGAAAAATTAAATTAAGAAAACGTGGTGGTTTTTTATTATGGTCTAAGGGTTTTTTGGATCGAAATTCTTTTTTGCAATCATTCATTACCAAGCTTTCCTTAGACTTTATCATATAAAATATAATCATAATAAATATAAATCTTTGACTCATTCCAATTCCATCTGCCGTTTTTTTTTTTCACAGCAAAAAGCACTGAATTTGTATGATTTTTCCCACCGTGATAAATAGAGATCCTCATTTAAATTTTTGGCTCACACACGTTCCTCGGCTCGGAGTTGATTAACTTAGTACGAAGCCTTACCGGCGCAGACCCTTGTTAAGTTATTTAATTTCATATTATTTGGGTTCCGTATGCGGCATTTTGAAAACGGAAACGAAATTTGTTTATTTAACATAACAACAATGATAATAAAATATTAACAGAAACAATAAGTCACAACTGCAAATAGTAATGCGACACATTTTAAACCAAATTGGCATATTAAAAATAAAATGTGAGTTTATTTTACTTGTAAAACTTAAATAACAATTTACATCAAAACTAAACTAATTAAAAATTAAAATTACCTAGCAATTTAAATATTATACAAATAAATAAAAGAAAGGGAAATTTTGGACACCTATTTAATAGAATAAATAAAATATGCTGGCCAGATCGCTACCGTCGTTGGGCAAGGTACCCAAAAGGCTGGTGGCATTGCCTCGCTGGATCGCGAGGCTAATCCGCTGACCAATCCAGACTGGTTTCAATACTGCTTTGTAAACAAGAGTTTTGTTATTGAGGGATAATTTGGATTGTCTTCCAAGTAGCCATTGTAAGAACCGAAACTTGATATTTAATTCATCACGCTTCTTCTGTATGTGAGCCTTCCAAGTCTGCTTGCGATCAAGATGGAAGCCAAGGTATTTCACTACAGTGTTGTGTGGCAGCACGTCCTTCCCAAATTTTACAGCAGGACAGTCTTCTTTCCTCAAAGTAAAGGTGATGTGGTTAGATTTTGCTGCGCTAGCCTTAATCCGCCAGTCGCTCATCCAGGAATGTACCTTATCAATGTGTGTCTGTAATATATTTGAAGCAGTTTCTGGGTTCTTATTTGATGTAAGTACAGCAGTATTATCTGCGAAGGTAGCTGTCATCACATTCTCCGAATCTGGAACATCAACTGTGTAGAGTAGATACAGGATGGGGCCCAGCACTGATCCCTGTGGTACTCCGGCATTTATATCAAAGAAATCTGATATTGCATCATTGATTTTTACAAAGAAGAATCGGTTCTCCAAGTAGGATTTCAGTAGAAGAAACATGTTATGGGGTAGATATTTTTTCAGCTTATATAGAAGTCCATTATGCCAGACTTTATCAAATGCCTGCTGAACATCTAGGAACACTCCAGAACAGTATTCTCTTTTTTCTAAGGCATATTTTATATGTTCACATACTATTGTAATTATCAATTAATAAAATTATCTAAATTAACGATAAAACTCAAATTTTACTACAGTAAACATAGCTGGTGATATCTGTGTGTGTCATGCGCCTCTGTCTATCCGATTTTGTATGTCTCTTTTATAGCTTTTCCATGGGAACTGGTTTATAGGAAAAAAAGTAGTTTCGTCTTTTTCTACATCTTAGAACTTTATTTCAGCCCAAACGGTTTGGTACGGGTGACACGTCACCACCACTTTTCTATAGAAACTTGACAACTCATTTTCGTCCCATGGAAACTGATACATGGTATGATAAGTAGTTATGTCCTATTAAAAATGGCGTGACGTGAATTCTTTGTTTTTTTGTTCGTGACTTCAGGAGATTCTATTACGATAAGAGTGTGCATTTTATTCTTAGCAGGAGTACCTACTTATTTTTATAAACATTTAGTATTTATTGATTCTTCTAATCAGTTTTCTGTTTTGCGGCAAATATCCTTTAAAACGTCATTATTGCCGTAACATTGACCCCACTTCACATATTATGAAGTTGAAGTTTTATAGCTAGCAGAATAGTTTAAGTGAATTCACAAAATAAAAATATTGAAAAAGAAGCCCTAGCACGGTTGGTCGACAACCCAATCCAATTCTCTCCCAGTTTCAGAATGAGCGCCCTTCATTCTAGGTCTTATCATCAGGCGTAGTAATTGCCAAGCGTACAACGCAAAAAATGTATTCTATAAAACTTGAAACGAGATTTTTTCATCAAATATCGATCAGCTATGTAATAAAAAATACCACCATTTCCTAATATTTAGACACATATCGGAAAAGGCGACGGAACCCAAGATTTTCTATCCCAACTTGCACTTGCTCGTTTATTTCACCCGGTGATAAGCTTAGACTGTGTGTGTATACATAGTCAGATATAATCTCATATGTTGACGTTATGCATATTTTAGCCCTTATCCTAAGGTAGTAAGGAGCGCACCGCACTCCGCTCTTTTGTATAAAGAATGAATTTTTATGTCTTGCACTGTGTGAGGCATATAAAAGGGCTTATTTGTATGTATAGTACTTCAAAATGACGTCAATTTAAACATATATAATAGTGGATAACTTAATTACATTTTAGTAGCCCAACCTTCATATTTTTTATATGTATTTCCCGTATTTATTTATCAACTTATTTGCTCTTTGCATTATGTATATATAATATTTTTATTCCTAGATTCCTCTATTTTATGCAGGTGTTTATTTTATGTCCCGTATTATTATATATTTTTTTATATTCTAAAGATATATATTGTTAATATTAACTTTGACTTGTACAAAGTATACTTTATGTATCTATTTTGCAAAATAAATATTTTGATTGTGATTTAGAATAACGCAAAAGCCGAAAATTGTTACGCGTAAATAAAAGATAAACTGATAGAAAGACACTTCCACGCAAGCGAAGCTGCGGGCAAAAGCTAGTTAATCACAAACGGCTAATACAGTACGATATAAAACCGCATCCAAATCCGTTAAGTGGTTCTCGAGTTAAAACGGAACATAAAGACGCACAAAATCCTAATAACCCATTTCACTTTCAATTTAGAAAAAATATTCTAATGTACAGACACGACACTGTTACTAATTTAAACATATCGTCACGACATGAATCCCCGAGGGGGTGTCAGAGGTGTTCCCAATTTAATAGTATTAAAATCGGAATATTCATAACTTCAATATCATTGATGTCCAATTAAATTTAAATTTTTAATAATAGGGTATCTAATCCTAGTTTATAAAAAAATATATAAAATCATAATTTTTAAATAAATTTTAATCAAATTAAAATTTCAATGCAAATCACACCCGCGTTTCACCGACGATTATTACGTTCCAACGTGATGGGAGGTGAGCTCTATCGCCGTTCTTCGGGCACAATTACACGCTTTTTAGGGCATACAGGTCACCGTTTAGCAAGTGGTAATACTACTTTATTATTAGTATTTATTATGAATCTAAGCTACGTGAATATTTGAGTTGTAAAATTCACACGTATCTTGCTCTTTCCGGGACGTGCAACATGGTATCAACTTTTTATTTCACCGGTATCACAGACCGCATTTCAGTGAGAGGACTTTTAATTAAATAATTAAAATGGTGGCACTGCGAGCCACATAAACACTTGTTTGTGACAATATGGTTTGAGAGCAAACAGGTATTATAAAAGTAGACGTAATAAAACATAACAGACTTCAGCAAAGTAGTTTCATGAAATGAAATGTGAAAGATTCGATTCCAGGTACAAAAGAGCTCATTTCCAAAACGCACTCAGTCATATTTCACTTTAAGCATTATTTAAAGTAATTCGAAAGTTGACTAAGTACATATTGAACGTAAATCGGTCACAATAACACGAAAACTGTACCGGTTTCAGTACCTTTTGAATTGTTTTCGTGGTAAACATTTTGGACTTCCAACAGACAAAAATAGAAAAGATCTTACATAAAATTACTTAGTACGTTTTGGAATTGTTGTACTCTATTTACGCCAACGATGTATTATAATAATTCACTTACTATCTCCATTCACTTTATCACAGGTTCAAAATTGCACTAGGACGGAAATTGGGTAGACAAGTCTAGTTCTAGATAAATGGCGACAGTGAAATCTAGGTAGTCTCGTTTCCGCCTAAGTGACATATTTATAGCCCGATATGGCTAGATATCTGGGACCGTGTGACTTCAGAAATATGCTTTAAAGTTTTGGAGTATAGACAAACATTTTCGGTCCGATCAGAAGGTAACGAAATAAAACCGGGCAAGTGTGAGTTGGACTCGCCCACCGAGAGCTCCGTACAAATTTGGAAGTTTCACTTTTTCAAAGCTTCAAGGGACTGTAGACCTAAAAATATATGGTTTTAATTTCAACTCGATACCTCCACGCGTTCTCAAGATAAATGGTCTTGACAGACAGATGGACGGACGGACAGACAGACTGACAACAATGTAATCCTATATGGGTTCTGTTTTTTCCTTTTGAGATACGGAACCCTTAAAATAACCCGTTTCTCTCGATCCCATGGGAATTCCCTAAAATCCCTTCTTAGCGGATATCTACGTCACACAAGGAACCCATCAAAGTCCGAATTTTGTTTTCCTAAAGGCTGGAGTCTTTTAGTTTAGGCGTTGAAAGATCAGTCAAAAAGTCAGGTTATTATTTATGTATTAGATGTCGGGAAGGAAGTATTTTACCACTATTAAAAGCCACCGGAAGAAATACTCAGATTACTACATGCTGTTTCAACAAAATTTGATAAAGTCACCTGCGATTCAGGGCACCGATTTTTATTCTATCGGGTTATCCCGATTTTGTCTCTCTTCAAATTTATTTTAAACCAATAAATAGCGATGTTTTTTTTATATATATCTCATATTTTACTCTTTGATCATAATATTTCGGCCGTTCGAAATACGATTACATTGCATTTCCCTCGATCCGATTAAATCGCAAAGATAGGTCTAAACTATGATCTAAATAAAATTTCATGCTATATTAAGTTTTGGACAATAAAACTTATACTAAAATAATCGTCGTGAAAAATGTGATATAAAACGGCACTACCGTGAAGTTGGACACCACTTGTCATGGATTTTCAAAAAAGTAGTTTGTCATTCGTTAGTTTTGTGTTAGTTTCGTTTGTTTTACGTATAAAATTCGTTTGTTTCGATTTCGGTCCAAGATTTTTTTCAAATTTAAAAATTCGGCCTTGAAGTTGGACTCCACTTGGCACCGATTTCAAAAATAATGATGCCATTTGTTAGTGTTACGTTAGTTTCGTTTGTTTTAAGCATAAAATTCGTTTGTTTCGGCCTGCAACTATTTTTTTTTCAAATTTAAATTTTGTATGAGATTTTAAAATATGCTCCTGTCAACCTGAAACGAAAGCCATTCGTTAGTTTTTCGATAGTTTCGTTTGTTTTCTCCATAAAATTCGTTTGTTTCAGCCCAAAACTATTTTTTTTTTTCAAATTCATATTTCTGGGCCTTTGGATTTCCGTTTGATTGTGAAACGTGAATCTGGACACCACATCGCACCGATTTTAATCAAAACGGTACTAATCGTTAGCTTTTTGATAGTATCGTTTGTTTTATTTAAAAAATTCGTTTGTTTCGATCTGCAATCGTTTTTTTCCTACATCGGAAAATTTGGCATCATTTTAGCATCCAAAAAAGTCTCTTCTACTCTCCCATAGATGGCGTTACCTGTATGATAATTTTAATATAGTTGTTTATGTTTAGTGCTTGTACATATATATAGGTACACTTCCAATTGCCACCAATAATTAGTTTTAGGTTTCGTTCATGCAAATTGATACAAAACTTTGTTTGTTTTGGCTCAAAAACGTGAAGTTGGACACCCCATCGCACGAATTTTGATCAAAATGGTACCACTCGCAAGCTTTTTTTTATTGTCATTTGTTGTATTAATAAAATTCGTTTGTTTCGGTCTGCAACCGTATTTTTTTTCAATTTAGCATCCAAAAGCGGTGCCGCTATCCTCCCGGAGATGGCGGTAGGAGTATTTGGAGCCAGGTCCTGACTTGGACGTTAAATCGGCTCGATTAAGGTGATCAGTAAAATTAAAATTATAGTAAAATTTTTACAAATAACCTTAGCATGAAAACATCACGTAAACGTTATAGTTGAATTAATGTTAGATTTCGTATGGAATCTGACAACCGCCCTAAGCAAACAGTCCATCCATCAGCCCGTGTTCGTCCAATGCTGGACATAAGCCTGTCCCAAATTTCGCCACTCATGGCGGTCCTCCGTCCTCCTCATCCAGTCGCCACCCACGACGTTCTTCAGATCTTCGGTCCAGTGGGTACTTGTGTACGAGGTCAGCTTTTACGCTTTGCTAGACGTCCATTCTAAAGCCTTTCGTTCCCAACGGCAAACTTAAGTAAGTTAAAGTGGCAGTGGGCGGGCCAAACAAATATGACCCACCCACTGCCACTTTAACTTAGGTACCGATTCTGCAGGCTATGTCGGTTACTTTCGATCTCCGATGGATCTCCTCATTTCAGGTTCTATCCATCAGAGATACCCCAAGCATTGCCCGCTCCATAGCTCGCTGAACGACTTTAAATCGATGGATCAGGCCCTTTGTAAGAGACCACGTCTCAGCGGCATATGTAATCACAGGAAGGACGCACTGGTTGTATATCTTAGCTCTAGGCGAACACTAACAGAACGTAACCCTAAATATGTATTAAAAATTGGCGTTTCCAGTATTTATTGTTACAGTACCTATATAGCACATGTTATATAGAAAATTCCAAATTCTTTACTAGATTAGTTTTTGAGATGGACTCCGTAACAAAAGTTGTCTGCTTTTTCATGTATGTGACCACCTCTATAAATAATTTGATTTCATATTTAATTTAATATTCGTTTTTGAGTCAAAATTCCACATAAATAACATATTCAAATTTCAGGTATGTTACTCATTCCGTTTGCAAGCTAGAGACCCGTGACATACCCGGTCGGACAGACGGACGGGCGACATCAAAAGGACTCCGTGTTGCCCTTCGGGTACGGAACCCTAAAAAATTGGCCAAATGCAAGTCGGAATCGCGCACAAAGTGTTTCGTATCAACACAAAATACGGGTATGGAACCCTAAAAACATCTAACAACATTGTAGATGTCGTAACAAGCCGCTAAAATTATAGTGCCTATTCAGCTCCCGCTGATGGCGCTCGAGGCTTAGAAAGAACTGCAAGTTTTGACTAGAATTGCAAACAAAGATGGGGATCGGAATTAAAGTTTAAAGAAGTAATACATTGTGTACCACGATTTTTCTCTCCGAGTGACCCTCTCGTACGTTTCACAAAATAATGCCATAAATAAACCGTTAACCTAACCTCCAACGAGCCTTTACTGCCTTGTTGTCTACATAGTAATAATCTATGTAATTTATCAAGCCGCTTGTCACTCTTACTGTACAAGACCTTACAGTTCCGGCATTCACCTTGAAACTTGCAACAAATAGACTGACGCCCATGGCTTCACTAACTAGTACTAATATCAAAGAATATGTAAGAGTTACAAAAAAGGGAGCCGTACATTCTTTTCACAGCAGCACGAAACCGCTGCGAAGGGTGACTCGGAAAAAGACGCCGCACCGCCGCCGTACGACAAGATAAAAGTTTGATGAACGCAGATCTATGTGAGCTTTAGGTTATAATACCTATTTGATTTATTTTGATTTTAAGCTTTTCCGTGTTAATAATTTAGATACTCGGTTTTTTTTTTCTTAATGCGGGTTTGTATACGAGTGTGAATTAGATGAACATTATGCAAACCATTAGGGATATTTATGCTAATAATAAAGTAGTAAAAGTAAAAGTCGTGTCTTTACATTGAATAGCTTTTTAATTTCAAGTGGAGTGGTGTGGATTATTAGTATTCTTTTGACCTCAAAACTACCATTTTTGGAATTTTTGTTTGTCTGTATCTATGTTCCGTTTTAATTCGAGGACCCTCAACGGATTTGGATGCGCTTTTCTTTATTATCATTATAGTAATCCTAGTAAAAAAGGTAATAGCAAAATAACGCTCAAGCCGAAAACGGGGCAGAGATTTATTAAACGAAAGGTTTTCAAAAATATATTTATGAACTGGCAACATTAACTAAAAGAACTCGTCCTAAGAACCACACTCGCCTTGAGAATGCCGAAATTGTCTCGGTGAAACTGTAGGCATATAGTCAACAATAACAATACGTGAGTGCTAAAGCTGGTATTTAATAACAATTTAGAATGTCAGCTCACGTGAGTTTTAATAATATTATGTTATTAAGTTTTAGATAATACTACAAAATATACGTAATTTCCTATTACAGATCATAGACAGGATTAAACAAATACACATTATTGAACACCAGATACATAAAATAAGTGTTTACAATTAGCGGCCATATCGCATAAAGCGATTTCGTCTAGGCAACCCTTGGGTGGATATAAATTGTTGGAAAAAACGCGAAGGTAGTGCACAAAATAAATAATAATTGTTAAATGGATATCAAATTATTAAAATAAATACATAGCTATAATATCATGGGTATAGACAAATACTTATTTAACGTCTAAAGCCAAAAACTGCAAATGCCGCGCAAACTTAAACAACAATGTGCTAAATAAAACATATATTATATTCATAGCCTTTTATCTGCAGTGCTTAAAATCGTTTGTATATTTCAATATTCTTTAGGGTTCAATTTATTTATTCATTTTTTTCATTTATTGCTACCTAGCATGCATTTCTTGACTTTATGATTCATATAATAAAAATTTTGCCGATTAATTTTAATTGCCGTAATTGCACAAAAATCTGACTCGCTAATTTAATTTCAGTAGCGATCTGTATGTACGTTAAAAAGAATTTGATTTAGAGAAAAAAAGTACGATTTCAGTGCTGTGGAGGTCGAATATAAGACAGTAGCACTATATATTAAGCTAGAAGGGAAACGTAGATATTTTTACTTAGTATTTTTTGCCCATTCTGAAAAACATTCAGGTAACTCTACCCCTTAAAAACTCTGCAATTTTTTCCCGCTTACGTTGGCGGCCTGGTGCGATGGCAGCCGCGTAATAATGACTGACGCGGGCGGGTTTCCCCTTAATAAAATATTATTGTGTAATTACTCCAACTCTTCGTAATAGCCAGCCTTAAATAATGGTCGTCCAAAAAATGGACGAGTAATGTTGGGACAAGAGGTTAAATATTCATCTCGCTTGTAGGGAAAAAGAGATGCCTGGATGTTTGCAATATTTCACAATTTTGGGTAAATATATTCTTTTAATTTGACTTTTGTTAGTAGCAGTTTATTGGTTTAACCCAGTAAAATATATATCAATGTAAAAATATAAAAAATATTTCGTTTCAAAGATAACTATTACAACAATGGCGAGCACTTTATTGACTTGTGACCAAAAAAAGCCTTGTTGAATTGTAAAAGTTAAAAATATAAAAGCAAATGTCTTACAATTCAATTTTCAAGGGTTTATAAAATATATTATAAACATTATATCTCGTAATGAATTATATAAACATTATAATAAGTCATTGTCACTTACATTGGTTTTGTCTATTTATACATATTTATATTTTTCAAAAGATGGTCGTTTTTAACCGATGTTCTAGAATTTAGTGTTTTAGTCAATTAAATATATACCTATATATTAATATGTGGTAAGAACAAGTGACTCTTTTCTCTCCCCTCAAGCCTCCTCTGATTTTGTTCAGTGTACACTTAGTATTTGTTACTCATTCATGAGTATTTAATGGCGCCCAGAACCCAAACACCTTCTAAACCCACTTCTTTGTAGACAGATTGCAGAGATGATGACGACGAAGCTAAAAGATCGATTTGAAAAAAGGGCTATTCACTTTGACGCGATGTCGTCAAAAAAATCCAACGTTGAGTTCTAAGACAAATTTGAGCTTGTACTTCCAAAAAGTTTTTTAAAGAAGTTCACAACGACTTTACGACTTGCCTTTTCATGACAGGGTACGCTGTGAGGGAACCTGCACATCGTCAGGCAAATAAAAGTTTATGACGTGTGAAATGGGAGAAAAATGGGAAACTATCTAGCAGTTTATCTGTCTAATAAGAGCTTTTGTTAGTTTGAAATAAAATAAAAGTCGAAGACACTGTTAAAGTAGAATCTGTTTATAAAGTCTACTAATAAAGTATAAAGCCACAATACAGCCACGTTAGGTCATAAATGTTAATTTTTTTTAATAAATATTGATTTTATGCATAAAAAAACACTTTTTTACAGAAACTTCCAGACATTTTTTTGTATGTAGCAATGGAATTAAATTAAAATTAAATAATATAATGTTGTTAACAGATTAAATTGTTTATTTATAGAAAAGTGAGATTATTATATTAACAAAACTTAAATAAACTAATTTAAAAAACTAAATTATTCTACGAAATAAACTAAACTAAACTAAAACTACCTAGCAAAAATATTTAATTAAAGTAGATAAAAAATTGAGCCGAAATCGCAGTCGTCTGTTGTTAATAAATACACCCGTCCATATTCGGTACTTTAACAGTTTGTCCACCAAATTGACATTTCTCAAAACAAAACGTAACAAAAAAGTAACCTGGAATGAGACTCCAAAGCAGATTTGAGAAGCGCACATTACCGGACTAAGGCGTCAGAAAGGTTGCCGGCCGTAAACTTAACATTTTAGAACTCTGTACCTTATCATGAAAAAATTCAAAATTCAAAATGTTTATTTTGTAATATAGATACATAAAGTATACTTTTTACAAGTCAAAGTTAATCTTTACAAAACAATAGAATATGAAAAGAAATATATAATACGGAAAATACACATAAAAAATATTTAGGTTGGGCTACTAAAATGTAAATAAATTAAACACCTGCATAAAATAAAGGAATAAAAATATTATACATCATAACGCAATAAACAAATAAGTTGATAAATAAACTAAATAAACCATATATAAAAATAATGCCTAACCATCCGAAAAACGAAGCCCCACTATAGCTAGGATCACTTGTTGTTGTCTTTCTGTCAATCTGTCCTTTTGTGAAGTTCCTTTTTTCAACAACGCTGAAATAATATCGAATACTAAGTTCTATAGCCTCACAATACTGTGAAAAATCAAAGTTTAAAGAAACTGCAACATAAAGAGTGTTTTCATACTATTTCTCATGAAATAAATATATATAATTTAGCTATATAAAGCCTTTAGTTTGCTTTAACTTGTAATAATAATAAAAAAATTATTATTACAAGTTAAAGCATACTATTTCTCAGTAACTTATCTCAAAATCAAAATACTTATTTTGTAAAATAGGTACATAAAGTATACTTTCTACAAATCAAAGTTAATCTTACAATATATAGGTATATATTTAGAAAAAAAAAAACGTATATACTAATAAGGGAAATACATACAAAAAATATTTAGGTTGGGCTAATAAAATGTAATTATACACCTGCAAAAAATAGAGAAACTAGGAATATTAATATTATATCATACACAATGCAAAATTACTAAGCCTGATAATGAGTTTTGGAATTGGTTATGAATACTGAATAATAATATTTTCCATTCCTGATTTGGCCTTATTTTCAGACTTGCTTTTTTGGAGTTGAAATATTTCTTGAAATTTCATTACAAACTGAAGAATCGCCCGTAAAGAAATAATATATTTTCGGTTACTTTTTTAAGAAATTAACATGATTTATATTGTTACCCATCTCTGATGGATAAAATTTGAAACGTGGGTACCTGACGGAGATCGAAAGTGGGAAGGCCATATCTGTTGCATAAATAGCCGTTGGGGCCGATAGGCTTTAAGAATGGAGACCATCACGTACAGCAACGCGTAGCGTAGGCTGACATGCGTGCTGGATGAGAAGGATGGAGCGCCACAAAGAGTGGCGAAATATTGGAAAGGCCTTTGTCCAACAGTGGACGATGATGGATGGATGGATATTGTTAGGTTACAAATTAACAATTTTTGCAGCAATTTAATTTTTAACTACAGTTTCTGCATTTCATTCTCCAATTTATAATGAAACATTGTTTTTTATATAATACTCGTATATATATTTTTTAAGCTTTTAATAAATTCATTTTATTCAGATACATAACTTATATCTATATTAATATAAAATGTAGTAATCCTAAGAAATTAAACAAACTCAAGACCTAAAACCGAAAATATTATTAATTTAATATGGAAATTTTATATGAAAATTTTACTGCTACCATTAAAAAATTATTATCAATTATAAACACAACACACTATGTTAGGTTTATTTTCCTTCATTTATTTTCGTGATTTGAGTATGTACATTTTGCCTAACTATGTCTTAAAATAGACAAAACTAGTCGCAAATCGTGAACAATTTTATTGGAAATTGAACGAGAAGATTTTCAATAATAATGTCAGATAAAAGTCAGTTTGCGGGTATCGAGTTCATAAGAATCAATACAGTCTCCGAATTCAGCAAATCTGAACAAGCCATTAAAGATGTACAGTTTTAAACGAATTTCATTGCGCCTTTCAAAGTGAAATCAAATGTAATAAAGTGTTCAATGGAAATTGAGGTTTCACTTATATTGAGCGGTTCTTGGGATCCGGGGAAGGAAGAAAACAATAGAAGTGAGTCTTTTATAGTCAAATTTATATGGAAATCGGTATTACGTACAATAAAAACCGGACAAGTGCGAGTCGGACTTCCGAACGGAGGGTTCCGTTGAAGACTGTATCTCTTATGATTTAATTACAAATGTATAGTTTTTAGATATTTCCTTACATATACATTTAGTATAAGACGGTATTACTTGCCGAACTTCATAGTTCTAGGTCAACGGAAAATACCCTATAAATTTTGATTCCGTTGAGAGTGTCGAAATGTACATTTTTTGCGGCTTAAACGGGCGTATCTTTTCTTACGTTAACTTAGAAGTTTGATTTTTTCACCGCTTCAAGGGACTGTAGACTTGAGTATATGGTTTTAATTTCAACTCGATACCTCCACGCGTCCCCGAAATAAAGGATCCTATAAGGGCTCCGTTTTTTTTTTCTTGATGTATGGAACCCTGAGAATTTGAAATATGAATAAGTGTAATGATATATTGTATGACCAAATATTTGCTCGCCAATATTTTTGAGGAATGACACTGCAACACAAATTTTTAGGACCAAAATTTAAACAAATAAACGTTTCTATTTTATTATATTCTATAAAAATCTTATTGTCGACGGAGCAAATTTCATTATTTAAAAATCTAGTCCGTAGTCAAAATAATAAAACCTTATTCTGTGTCAAAGAATTTTAAGTATAAATACATAAACATTATAGGTTAGGACGGCGTGTGCTTTGGTACACCATTAATATTAGATATCAATGCCGATTTTGAAGGCTTAAGTTTTCGTTTGACATACATTAAATTAAACTTAAGTAGGGTTAAAAAGAAGAGCCATTTTCAAGTCACCATTTTATAAACGTTAAACTAAAATTTTAGTTTGACAGCCATAATTTACTCGACTTAGTGATTTTAACTTGTTTTGTTAATTTCTAGGCACATTTCAGAGATGACATTTGATTGAATTTAAAAAATTTAGTTTGTTTCAGGAGGGTTTATAAGACCTGCGAATTTTGGTTGGTGTGCCCTTCAGAAAAGCAAAATATAGTGCCGTCACTTAAAATTACGTTTCTTAATAAGTTTCTTAGCTTAAAATTAAAACCTTCAAAATCGGCTTTATTAACAACAAACGCTAGTAATTTCAAAGTTACCTGGGATATAGTAATTTCGAGACGTGGATATTTAATTGTTTCAATAAATTCAAATCGTTACTTCAATGTTGTTAATTTTGTAAGTTTTATTTTATTATTTTATTTGTTATTCAAATTGTCTGATCTCCTTTAATATTTATTTAAGTGTACTGAAAATGTATTGACAATGTTATAACTATGTATTTTGAAACCAAGCAACCCTTTACAATTTGACGCTTCTTTCATAATGATGTTATAAGCAAGGCTCTTGATATCATACAGAACCTTCACCAAAAGCTTGACTTTCAGTACAAAAGCTCCTTCACAAGGAAATAAAATGCCCTATTATAAGAATTGCCATTTCACTCTGCTCTAGGGAAGAGCTTCTTTTTGTTAAAAAAAGGACCGTTAACTTTTTTCTCTTTTATTGGAACGTGAAGTGTTTACTCCTTTAGAGCAATTAATTATGTTAATGATTCTACAGGGAAGAGTAGTTTGTTAAAATAAAATAGATACTACAGCAAACAATTTGATTGTTACGGAAAAACCATGTTTCGGTTAAGCTTCAGCAGGCTCCGAGTATTTCTTGTAAAAATCAAAGTGAGTCTGAGCTTAAAACGTATTTTAAATATTTATCCTTATACAAGGTGACTTTCGTTTATATAGCCAAATTTATACTGGAGACTCAGTAAGTGGTCAGGACCAAGGTTCAATTATTCCTTCTGCGAAATACCTTCGTAAAATACAATTTATACTTCCAAGTCGAGGTTGTTCTTGAACAAATATATAGGTAGAGACACAAATAATACTTTTCGGATTTCGCAAACAGAGTCATTGACCTTGGTCCTGACCACATACCGAATCTCATAAAGTCACGTTATTTCCCTTTTTTTTCGTAATGATTTGATACACCAGTTTCTAATGCATATAAGGTCCAAAGTGAAAAAAATTGAAACTTTAGAGTATAATACCACATTCCAACGAAAAAAGCTGATAGAACCACTTTGTAATGGGAAGTGTCAAAATTATATGACCAAAAAAAATTGTTTTTCTTTTGGTATGTGTTCAACGATACACGATCTACTCTAGAAGTATTTTTATTTATTATTGTATCATCTGCTTATTACGCGTCAATATTGTGTTGCTCAAATTTACTTATTTATGTCAGTAAAACTTCATTTGTTTGATTACATTCGACTATTACGAGTATGTTCCTATTAGTGAAAACTTGTAATTGGCCATATTATAGTTACTCTGTTGATATTTTTAGTCACCTTGTGCTGCAAGTTTTCCTTGATGTATAAATAAATAAATAAAATAAAAAATTGCACTGATAAATATTGCTCAATCAATATGTGCATTAGGAGCTGATGTATAGGTACGTACTCACAAAATTCTAAAGAGTCTTGTAGAGCTCGGTGTACAAACTGGATAAATCGCCAGCCGATCAATAGGCAGAGGTTTAACAAATGATATCTTTGGATGCCATGTCAAAATTTTATTTTTACTATATACCAGAAAATCGTACGTAATAAACTGTCACGTTTTTTTTTTTTAGCACCACTCCCGCCGTCTATGGCGTCATCGCGTCGATCGGAAGGAGGACCAAACATATTTTTTTGTGTTATCGTCAAACGCATATTTCTAACGATACGTTGTATATGTAGCTTTAATTATTGTAATTTTTAAACTATCGGAGTATGAAGCTTTCAAAAGTACATGAATTTTATGTCGCAATTTTTGTGGTATGCCCGCCAGGGTGACGAGGAAGACTTAAAACGAATACACTTCAAAACATATTAAAAAAATATTAGCTTCGATATATTTCCCAAAACATCTAAATATTACTTTGTTGATACACTTGAAATTTCAAATAGTACAGCTCAATGTTTATAGAGAGTCAGGCAAACATGTAAGAAACTGGACACGTAATTTGATGATTTGGTTCCGGTTTTTTAAATAAAATTGTTGTAACATGTTAGTAACTATTATAATTTGGTCATATTTTTCTTGCAGTTGTATCTTTATTCAAATATGATATTTGAAAATTGCAGTTTATAAAGCTGGGGCATATAGCTATACCAGTGTAAATAAACAGGTAAAATACACCATACTGAAGGTACTGAAGCGTTAAGAGACCGCAAATCTTCGTACGTGGACCTGCAAAAAGAAACAACGTCAGAACAACCTCCAAAATGTAATAAATGTGAAAATTTGTATATGCACGGTCAGGAGGAGGTTTCTCGCTCCCAATATACGCAGTCATCACCCGACCCGCAGCCCTAAATTACTCCGTGAGCACCAAGTTGCCAGGCTGAAATTGTGTGTCATGAGCTTAAGAATACTGGGATAAGGTATTGTTCTCTGATAAAGCCAAGATATGGTCTATATGAGGAACAACGAAGTTGGCGAGTGCTTCGAGAGTGAGGTTAGGCTTTGTAGAGAAAACATATGCTTTGAAGAATTCACAGGTGGGGGCTCTGTTATGTTTTAGTCAGTAATATATTCTCTGGATCATCCGGAGTTAGTCGTCATCGAAAAGATGACTGACTGGACACCGATGCATTACGGAAGTTTAAATGCCTCATGCATAACTTTCATTGGCTACTCTTGGCAAAAACTAAATTTTTGGGGTTCCCTACCTCAAAAGGAAAAAAACGGAACCCTTATAGGATCACTTTGTTGTTCGTCTGTCCGTTTGTCTGTCAAGACCCTTTATCTCGGGAACTCGTTGAGGTATCGAGTTGAAATTAAAACCATATATTTAGGTCTACAGTCCCTTGAAGATCTGAAAAAAATTAATTTCTAAGTTAACGTAAGAAAAGATACGGCCGTTTATGGCGCAAAAAACGTATATTTCGATACTCTCAATGGAATCAAAATTTATAGAGTATTTCCCGTTGACCTAGGAACTATGAAATTTGGCAAGTAATACCGTCTAATTTACTAAAAGTATAGTTCAGTATAGGAAAAAATCTTAAAACTGTACATTTGTAATTAAATCATTAAAAAATCATCGAGGTTAAGCAACGGTATGCGCGGTCATAATTGTACGGGAGACCAAATTTTTTTGTAGATTTTTCTAGTACTTTTACTTATTTGTACAGAAACCTTGGTGGGCGAGTCCGACTCGCACTTGTCCGGGTTTTATTGACAACAACGCTCACGGCCACCAGTCTGGCTATGTTGAAGCGTATATATACTAGAGGTCGAAATTCATCGTTTATATTGACCAGCTCGAAGTCCCGGCCTCAATCCAATAGAGCATGTCTGGGACGTTATGAAACGACTAGCTTTTGCCCGCGACTTCATCCGCGTGGGGTTCGGTTCACCCCCTTAGGGGGCGAATGTTCAAAAATCCTTTCTTAGCGGATGCCTACGTCATTACAAGTATCTGTATGCCAAATTTCAGCGAAATCCGTTCAGCACTTTCGGTTGTGCGTTGATATAGATGAGTCAGTCAGGTTTGCCTTTTATATATTCAGAGAAGATGAGTGAGATCAGTGTAGCCTTCTCCGCAGACCATCAGAGAGCTAAATAACGTGATAACGTATTCCGCAAGAAACCAATGGGAGATATATTCGCTAGCATGCCCAGACGAATGCAAGCTGTTATTGTGGCAATAGCCAGTGGCGTAGCTATCGTAGGGCTTGGTGATGCTGGGCGCCAGGGCTCCGGAGCTGAGGGAGCCCTCTAATCTAAGCTTTGAAAAGAGAGGGTCCACCAGCTCCCGAAGCTAGAAAACCTCGAGCCTGCTCACAAGAAGTTTCGACATCCCGAATCGTAAGGTAAGCGAGCTTTCGTAGAATTCCGTATGCACAATGAGGGCTTAAACATTACAGATCACTCATTGTCCCCATTGCAGTCATTTATTTTAGTTTTTTTAAGATTAGGAAATATTTTATCATTTATTTCAATTTAAATTTTTGAAGCTTGACAATGCTGAGATTTCAGATCAATAACGGACGGACATCGGAGCTGTGACTGAAAATTTGGTTCTTTACTTTACTTTAATAGTATATATAAAACTATTTTAAGGTAGCCATGTTTATTTGTCTGTGAAGACTTCGAAGTTTGGAGGGACTCAAGGGCAATGTCTTAAACAACAAACTCACTCTCTTTGTTAACGACTACTATCCTGTAATAGTAGCCAGGACCAGTGGCCTAACGTGATTTCCGAGGCACGCAGACCAGACACAACTTGTGCCCATAAGGGGATTTACCTTGCAGCCTCCGAATTAAAGCCAGACTGCCCCCTGATTCTGTATCGTAAACTCAGTTGCCAAACCGAGTGCCTATCGTCGAAAACATACATATCCGCTTATCTAAGGATACGTTCGCACTTGAAATGACGTCACAATTCGTAAATAATTCAATATCCATTTATTTCTTTTCTGTTTTGGTGAATAGCAACCATTGTTGGCAACCGATTCAAAGATACGTACTAGGCCCGCTGGACTGCTATTCCACAAAGGTAGATTACTATTAAATAGGACGGAAAATTGGGTCAGTGGCAATTTCTTCAATTGTACCTTACGCACTTGTGTGGAGTTCACACAGTAGCTAGTGTTTTTATTGGAGTGGGCAATAGGAGAGCAAATAAATCTGATTCTATATATTTTTTCTCTATTTGGAGGCCTGTATACGTCATAAAAACTTGATTGTCCTGATTTATTGTATTTCTTTTTGTGGGTTACGGGTGTGGCACACTTGAATTTAAGCGGATGAGTTATTGCTATAACGTCCAAGTGTTATCTTCTGTTCTCGATACATACAAAATGCAATGTACGCTTGTTCGGTTATAGCACGCATCCCCTATTTCTGGATTTCTCAGGAGTGTCACTTTTATAAATATGGGACAATTCATTTTTATTTTATTTTAGTAGCCTTCTGTCTGCGGCTATACCCGCGTATATTGAATCGTTGCCCCATTTTCGGTTGGGGCGTTATTTTATCAACATTTCTTGTAGTTTGTGTATTAATAAATAAAAGTGCATCCAAATCCGTTGAGTGCTTCTCGAGTTAAAATGCAACACAAACATACAGTCAAATAAATTTTAATAAGGGTAGTTTTCGCTTCACATTGACTTTTTTACTTCTTTGTTATTATTATTAGTATATTATCAATGACATTTTGTATATTATGGTATAAATGTAACGTTTAATTATTTCTTTTTCACAATTAAAATTATAATCTAGATATATAGTCTAGATCTAGCCTAAACTCTAATCTTTACAATGACTTGAGTCGTTAAAAAAATTAAATGCAGTTTTTCGTTAAACTGATTTTGATACAGTTACCGACAAAGTTTCTTAAAAAACCATTTAAAAAAAGTATATTATGTTTTAAAGCGAAGTGATCAAAGAATAAAATAGTCAGGTGCGAGTAGGATTCGTGCCTTGAAAGTTCCGTACATGCCATTTAAAACACAAACGTATTCCACGAGCAGTAATAAACGAACTAACTTAATTGACACTCACGATCTATTATCTTGCATTATATCCAAAGGGTCTAATTAAGTTGGACCGTAATTTCTTCTTGAATAGTTAAATATCGGAAATTTTCAGATATTTTTGAAATGAAATGAATACTTTATTTTTGCAATGTAGGTACATAAATACACTTATCGCACGTACCTAGTTATTTCTCAGACGTTTGCTTTACAATCCACGGAGCGTCAAGTTTCTAAGTCAGTCAACTTTATGTTTTCATGGTGAGATAATTTGTATGAAATTGATTACGTAAATGGAAATAGGCTTGTACACAGGGTAAAGAAAATATTATTCTATTTAGTCCGTCATTTAGATTATCAAAAAATATTGGACACATATTTTTTCTTTTGTCAATCAAACAAAAAATGACAGAAATAAAGCGCGTCAAAGTTTGAGAGTGGGGGAAAATGACGTCACTTCTAAGTAAAATTGTACCTAGATGTGACGTCACGCGGAACTTCAGCGGGCTATATCTTCATCATTGTTTGTTTAATTGAAAAAAAGAAAAAATACGTGTCTAATATTTTTTGATAATCTAACTAACGGACTAATACATTTTCTTAGTCATCATGCCTATTACTTATTTCCGCGACGAGTTAGAAGCCTGGTTTTTTGGCAGTACTAAATGGTACCGCACACTTCTGTAGGACTTTACTTTCAACTTGACTTCTCTAACGGGGCACGAGAAAAAGGCCAGACACACGGACATCAAATCTATCGTATAAGGTTTTTGTATTTTTTTTTCATTTTGAAGTACGGAACCCTAAAAATATGCAGAATCCATTTAAATTAAAGAGTTCTGATAAAAATCGGCTGAAGGTAGAAATTCTATTCACCTGGGGTAAAGCAGCGGCCAAAGAACTTGTAATTTTATGAAAGCTTAAGTAGGTATTGAACTGGAGGATCTAAAGTGGAGTTTGTTCAAAATTACAATAAAATATCAAATATTTGGGCTGGCCAAAATAGTGCGCGGGACAATTGATAGTATCGATACTATACCGTGGCCTTGAAAAGAGCATCAATATCAATAGCACAACTTGAACAATACAATCAAAAATATCGATGCCACTGATAGTATTTTTGGCAGTGCTATCGGTAGTGTCGTTAGTTCTGGTTACTTGATTTAAAAAAGTATAGATAGCAATACTGTCAGTAACTTTATTTACTTTAATTTGTATTAGTATCAACAGCACTATCAAAACAGTTATTTTTAACCAGGTTCAACTATCGATACATCGACTATTGACGTTAAGCAACACTTATCCCAAATGAACAATTGATCATTTTAACAAAACGCTTTCAAACTAGTCTTGGGAGTATACTATACATCTTGTAAAAATCACCCGTTGCGCGCCGCGCCGCTTTTATATCTAGCTTGCGCCTTAGACATAAAGACTAACGAACAACGAACACTAACAAGGATTTAAATTATATAAAAACTCTGTTCTATTAGATGTAAGAAAGATAAACCTCAAGTTGTATAAAGACTCTCCAAAAGAGAAAAGTTGTCTACGAAACGTTTTAATAACATTTAACATTAACAATATTTTACAATTTCCTTAAGAGCCCGGTTCGTGACGACGACAACTTGGATGAAAAACAATATGTTAAATATTTTTCTGGCCTTTATCGCGATGTTTTTGGAAAAACTGGGGACATACACTACTTCATATTGGCCGTCTTAATAAAGGCCTAGAATTTATTTGATTGAATTTTTTCTGCTTTGCGAGTTATTTTGTTACTTACGAGTCCGCTCCGAATTGTTATTCATGATATCTAAGTATCAAAATAACGCGCAAAGGAGAAACAATTGAATCAAATCAATTTTAGTTCTTCATTTAGATGGGCAATATGAACTGGTGTATGTCCCTGATTTTTACAAGGTCATCGCGGCAATGACAAGAAAAATAATAAAAATAATGCTTCGCATCAAACAGACGAAAAATACGGATCGGGTTCTTAAGGTGATATGTGAATTTCTCAACGGTCACTGTCACTCCAAACGGAAAAATGCGCAGCGCGAGAGAGACGGATTCGGGGTAAAAGGAAAAAACTAGCTTCTTTATTTACATATATAAAAAAAATAGCTAGCCAAATTTCCTTCAGCCAATACCAAAATATTATTAAAACATTTAATAAAATATATTTGAATTCTGTACCCGATACCTATTCGTCAAAAATTGAGAAAAGGCGTGTATTTTAAGACCCCAATCCAATAATAATTTCTATCGAGTGAACATTTTTCAATCGCGTTTCGGTTCGGTAGGAGTTTAGAAAAAGGTTACAAAAATCTTGTTTTACTTTATCAAACAAGAAGTTTCTTCTTGGAAGTAGTTACAGGATTCCAAAAAGGGAAAATATTTTTGCGTTAGCGCCTTTAATGTGACTTAACGCCACGCTCCGCCCTAATGTCCTTTTACTCCAGGGTACCTAGCATGGTAGACCATATCGAGCTTTGACACCTCGATATGGTAGACCACATCGAGCTTTGACAGCTAGATATACCACTGTCTGTTCCTCTTTAGGTAGATCAACAGAGTGAGACAGAGCACTGTATCAAGCATAACTTTCATGTTAGAGGTGCAGGTAAGGTCATAAAACCGGCCAAATGCGAGTAGAACTCGCGCCCTGAGGGTTCAGTATCTAGTACCTGATTCCGTGTAAAATTGAGTTGGTCGAGTATTCGGGTACGTAACCCTTAACCTGTATTAAAAATCAGCGTTTTTAGCACTTATTGCTTAAGTAAACTATATGGCACATAATATACAGATAATTTGAAATTCCTAATTAGTTTAGTTTTTGAGGTAGACCCCGTAATAAAAGTAGTCTAAGACCGACAATTTTGATGGCTCCCTATGTATTTATTTTAAGAGATAAAAAAAACATTTGTATTCTACTCATTGAGTTCTAGACAACGATACGCCACACAAACATTTCTTCAGCTCCTTTTCATGTCCATACACGATCCCCTCCCTAAAAATTATTTCGTTTTAAATTCAGAATTCAGTTTTTTCTCAACATTCTACGTAACATATCCAAATTTCAGGCCTATAACTCATTCCGTCTGCAAGCTTTAAACCCATGACATACATGGCTCCGTGTTGCCCTCCGGGTACGGAACCCTAAAAAGTATATATGAACAGGTTTTAGAATTAATGTTTCCGCGTAACAACTGGACAGTCCAATACAACAGTTATCTTAATGTCCTTTGTTCAGTACATATATCTTCTCAATTTTGCCGACCTATTTTAGCGGATGTATTAATACAATTAAATAGATTTTTCTCCAAGCAGTTTAGTATTTTTATTAGAGTGGGTATCTGGAGAACAAATAAATCAAATTCCCTCTACTTCTTCCCCTTCAACAAGCTTGTATACGTAGGAAAATGTGATTATCCTGATTTATTTTATTTCTTTTCGTAGGAAATTACACACTTGAAGTCGCGAGATTGAGTTGCTGTACTGTATAATATTCTATATTATCTACCATTTTAACTGGAGCAATAACATTATATGTACTAAAGATAGGGTTAAGGCATAGTAGGCATAAGCATATCTGAAAAAGCGTGCGTCTGAGCAGTGCGGTAAATCAAGAAGAGAGTGGATAATGCTGTTTTTCAAGGAATAACATTTAATCTAAATTCACACAAGTGCGTTTTAAAAAAAACGCTGTGCTATCATTCAGATAATAGGTGGACGGACATGTTTAAAACAGTAATCATTTTTATTTTTACTTTATTAGTTTCAATAGACTGCTTGTTTGAAATGAAAAAATCGCCTTTTGCAATTTTTTTGATCGAGCCAATTTTTCTCCATCGCGTTTTGGGCTGTTACATCACCTTGGAAAAGGCTTTGTTTATAACATGTATTTATTACAGAACCATTTTTGTAGTTTGGGAGTACTACTTGATCAAAAACTCCCTTTTTACAATCTTTAAAAAAAAAAGGTGTTTAAGAGCAGACATCATGACGGACGCAACCAACTCGCAGTTGTAAAGACCGTCAAAGTCAATGCTCATTCATTTCATGCAGGCTCCACGAAACTCGCGAAGAACGCAAAATTTAAAACTCGTTTCAGAAGAAACATGATTTTGCCCAGGTTGTAAACAGTATATTTCTGGTTAATATTAATCTACATAACGTTTTCGTTGCGCACCTAGTATTCATTTTATAATTTTATCTGAATACTGAATATCTATTTACTGAAAATAGTTAGCATAGCAGGTTTTGTTGTTAAGATATGATTCAAATTTCCCGATTTTCAGTTCTAATCAGACAAAGATGTGGACAATTTCAATGGACACAGCCTACAATATTATAAAAACATTCCACAGACCCCTCACAGTTTTGTTTTTGCGTTTGTATGGAGACTTTTATGGTGGTGGCGACGGTAATAGTCTAAGAGCTAGCGACCAAATCTGTCATGTGGCTTCAGCTGTATTGAAACTCCGTTAGTTACTTCCCTGAACAACCTTTTCCCTTTTTTTTTTAGGTGCACAGGGAGTATAGAGCTACTGTTTGAAGAAAAAATTAAAGCCGCTAAGCCCACATTTTTTTTCTTTTTTTCCCCACCCCACTACACCCGCACCCACCGCCCGCGGCCTGCCAGCACGGAGATTATGGGAAAAGGTTGTTCAGGGAAGTAGCTAACGGAGTTTCAATACAGCTGACGCTACATGACCGATTTGGTCGCTAGCTCTCCATCTATCCATCCATCCATCCATCAGCCTGCTTCGTCCACTGCTGGACATAGGCCTTTCCAGGAGTTCACCACTCTTGACGGTCCCCCTGGAAGATACGCCCATACTCACACACGCTGGGCAGGCGGGTTGGTGAGCGCGGTGCCGAAACCCTTGCACTAGTGACGCCGCTGCCCGTCACCAGTCTGATTTATATAAGGCCCGGCAATTGGGGATGGTTATACCGCCATCCGTCGGTCCCAGGCAATGGTGGGCCGCCTGGTTTTTTTGCCTGAGAGCTGTCTTCTTACTCTCCCCCGAATAACTTCGGGAGGATTTCCGAGTAAGATGGTGGTACCTCCACAGTCGAGCCCGGCATTAGCTCTACCATCCTTCTCCATCTATAACGTTGATTATTGTTTGGTAAAATTTTCCGTGATTTATGAACGGCGTTTGATATGTCAGAATCTTACTTAACAACAACAAAAACTGGCGCTTAAAAGAGAAAAAAGAAGTATTGGTCGGTCTACTGTATTTTCTAGATACATGAACGAAAAAAAAATGGCACACAAATATGTCCATCCGTTTGCCTGTCTATCTGTATTACTTAATAGTAAACTTACGATAATAACAATTTTATTAAGATTTCTATTAAGCAATGAGGAGAAAAATGTCTAATTAATCAATTATTGTAAGTAATCGGCCGGAAACCCGGCTTGGGTTACAAAGATTTTAAACCAGAAGTTAAGGTTAGAGTCTAAAGAAAGAATTCTATACATACCTATAGTGAGAAACTCTTTTCTATCTTTCGCCGTGACGAAAATACTCTTTACCAGAATATTAGAAAAATTACATAAAAAATAAATTTTATCTGAAACGCGAAATGATAAAAATCAATATATAGGATGATTTTAAGCGACAGCTGTGCACTTATCTACACAAGCAACTTTTAATCTGGAGCCAAGCCTGATATTGCAAAAAAGTAATTTTTTATACGTTTTGGTCAATTAAACATATACGTTTTCTATGAAATCACCGGTAAATACCTTAATAAAATAGTATTTATTATTACATATATTATTAATTCTGTGAGAATAATGTGTCATAAAATGCGAGACGTCACCTTGCGAACAAACCCCTATCTAAATCCCGTAGTGGTACCAAACAACTCTGCATTCCCAACCCTAAATCCAGACGGCCAATATCTTCGCTACCATTGAAATATCAGGTAACATTTCTCAGCTACTCACTTATTAACGGGTTGAGCAGAATTTGCGATTGCTGGATCCTTGCCAGCTTCACCCTCTACCTGGAACAGAGCATTTATCTAGTGAACGAGAGTTAGAAATTACTTTTTAATTTCTGTGCTGAAATTCCAAGTTTGTCACACCCTGTTGAAAATAAATTGTATGTTTTAGTTCGCAATGTCAAATAGTCGGTCAACAAATGGATGTAGTGAAAGTTTTGTTCATCTTTCGGTCAGTGGCAGCGTTACTTAAACAATTACTGAACCGATTAAGCTGAAATTGAATTTTAAGGGTCTGTTCTCCGGATTTGTAAATATTTTGTAACCAAATCATAAGAAATAATTATATCACCAAAATAACAACTTTTGGCTACGAACAACATTTACAAATTGTTTAATATGGTACAAACTTATATTTAATGAAATTATATTATAGTAGCTTTAAAATAATAGGATTTTCCATAGTCATGATTGCGATCATTTTGAAATTTTTCATATTATTTGTAATCACGACCATGGAAATCCTATTATTTTGAAGCTACTAAGTATCACTAAAAGTAAGTTAATCCATATATCAACTATTTGTTAACATTGTTCGTAGCTTAAGTTTGGATTTTGGGCGTTGTCATTATTTCTTATGATTTTGTTACAAAATATTACAAATCCCGAGAATAGACCGTTAAGGTGCAGAGCTAAAAGTGTTAATGATTGTAACGAAACAAACGTCAAATTATATGATATTTAAATAATATATTTAATATAATAAACTTAGCATCCTACAGGTTTCGTTAATTTTGGTTATAATTTGTTAAAAAATTAAATTTATTTTTATCCCACCATGAACATTTAATACGTGAGTATTTTATTTTTCTTTTCATTGTGATTACCATCTGAAGTTTTTAGCTTTCAAGTTATACCACAGACAAACAGAAAGATGGTCAGACAGACCGACATACGCAGAGATTTCGCTATGAGAGTTTTCATTTATTTCTCGAACGTTTTTAGCACCATTGACTTCACTCACGGACGCACATTTGCCGTTTTTTCTTGGTCAAATAAGTTTAATTTAAATATTCAAACAGAATATCCTATGCAAACACTAGCGTCACCATGTAATAAATTTAAACTCCTACATTTCATTATGAATAAAACATTTTTTAAAGCTCTTCAAACCTGCTCTACTGCCGTTTATTCTAAAAGATTTTTCCGTTCCTTTGTCCTTTATTATTTTTCAAGAATCTTGTTGAAGCAGCAATAGTGATGCTTACAAGCGTCTTTAGGTGGAATTCGTGATGATTTTAATAATATGTGATTCTTTTAAATGAAAAAGTAAGTTGAGATTTATTTACTTTGTTGTTCAAAAATCCTGAGTTACATATTAATACAGTTTATGTTTGGAACAATATGTATAACTCACAGTCTAAATTTTCTTCGTTAATAATTCTTTGTTTGATGGGATGTGAACCAAGGAGCACACAGACGTCCTCTGGCGCTTAAATACATCCAGTTCGTCCAGACTACGACGTAGCGGATCTATCTACCGAATCTACAGACATCTACAGAATCGTAGTACTTGCTACGCCGTAGGAAATAATAATAAGAGAAAAAGTGTTCATTATCGTAGTAATCACACATGTGTAGTTTAAAAACCGCTGTGTGTAGTAACTGAAAACTAAACGGACTTGGTGTTTTTATATAATTATGGTTATCATTGGCACAGTTATTTTTTGTCTTTAAGATGCTATAAATTTAACCTACAAATACCTACTATACACGGGGTCTCTAATTGCTTTCTTGCATGCTTCTTGTATCAAACAGATATATTGGGTACCAGCCTTATGCCCGCTGTTTCCCCGCGCGAATGTTACACAATATATGATTGTGTCCCTATGGAACAGCTCATCCCCAGTAAATAAACTATAGCCTATTTTCAAGTGAAAATTCTTACCATTAAAACAGTAAAATAATTTGCAAATCAAATCAGTAGTTGCAGAGATTACCCGCGCGATTATAGTTAATGCCCATGTACCTAGGAAACTGCCCATCACCAGAGAACAAACGATGGTGTGTGTTCAAGTAAAGAGTGTAACCATAACAGCAGTTAAAAAATAGTCGGTTCAGAAATTACAGAGGTTAAAACAAATTTTACTGCTTTATACTCGTAATATTAGTGTAGATATGTCATCAAAAACTTTCTGTATTATTACCGGGATCCTACCATTTACACTTACTTGCTAAATTTAAGCAATCGGATAGACAGATGGACATCAAACACCGAGGATTCACACAAAGAGTTAGTTTTTGACGGAATCCTAACAATGTTAAAATACACAAGAATCCAGCCTACAATCATTGCACTTTCCAGAAATCCAAGTAAAATTATTATTGTAGATTTGTAGCAAACAAGAATAGCGTGGAATAATGTCCAGTCCTAAATACTTCCAAATGCCATTTAAATCTCGGTTAACCGTTTTCGCTATATCAATAATTTTTACCGGTTTTCGGGTAAATCCAGTTCCATTTATTTTGACAAATGGCTAAGCTTATCTGGTACATACACTGCCTTTCTCCACGTCGTTCGGTGGTAAGTAACCAGCCGTATGATGATGGAACTCTTGGGTTTGGATGCCATCAATCAAAATGTGACAAAATGGGTCACGCATCGATCATAGTGCTCGTTTTTGTCGCCATTGCTTCAGTGTTCTTACTAGTGATAAATCTAAAGCTTTTTGCGACCTGTTTGCGAATGAAAATGTCACCCCGAAATGAAGTTGAGTGTTGACAGCGTTTGAATAAGAAATTGATATGGGTAAAAGCGTTAAATGAAATATGAAGATTCGAGTAAATGAAAAAAATTATGTTTACTGTTTAAATAAATACATAATTCGCTTTAATCAAGCTTATTATTTTTAGTTTTAAATACAAATACAAGAATATTGAGAACTTGACATATGCCATGACATGAGTCAGCAAGTAGTAAAAATATATATATATTTTTTTACTGTGATCTGTTTATGTTTAAAGTTATACTATCTATATTTGTATTATTTTGATGCATGGTCCAGAAAAGTTAAGTCAGAAAAAAAAACATACATGGATTTATTTATGCAATATACCTATACTACGATGTGTCAGTTGGAACATTAAAAAAAATATGAGGAATGAATCATAATTAATACAAACATGGGTTCGCCAAGAAGGCTCGGACATATATAGTTATATTGCTTTTATGTATTTGTGTGTTTATTAAATTTAATGTTTTCAATATATAAAGTGACTTTAATTTATTCAGCCAAATTCTTAATGGAGACTCAATAAGTGCTCAGTAACAAGGTTCAATTACCCTTTTTGTGAAATTCGTAAATTATTCTTTTCGTGTCCCATACAAACGCAAGCCCAGCCCTATGTCAATTACTATGGGACATCACGATTTTATTTTGCGAAATCAGCAAAAAGTGTTATCGATCCGTGTGACTGATCACTGATCACGTGTACGAGTTTGGCTGGATAAATTAAAGTCACCTTATATACATTAAATAATTTGGCCAAGTGCGGCTGAAGCTATAGACACCTGTGCTGTGACAGACGGACAGACAGACAGAGAAGGCTTCGTAATAAGGTCTTGCTTGGCACCCTTTGTTTACGGGACCCTAAAAAGGAATGGTTACATACTTGTATATCTTTTTTTATTAAATAAATAAATAAATGTAATCAATAAACTTTTTTGTCTTTTAAATTATAATTTATATACCTATATAAACATCTTTAATGAAACACATAAAATTCAAAATATTATGATATACAATAATTATTATTTTTATGTAAGAGTATTTCATAAGATAAAATTAATATAGCAACATATAAATAAACAACTGAATAAAAGTAAGACGGCACTCCCATCTTAATATTTGTCGCCGCAGCTGTTACCTACCGTAAAGAACTTAGTCAATTGAGTCTTGCTAGACTCCGCTGAGTATCTGCAAATAGTTTTTTCCTAAGATGTTATTTTCCAAGCTCCGTTTAATAGTAAATAGTGGAAGGACTAAGAGAAGTCTCTGTCTGCAAACATTTTTACTTAAACGCGTTTGAATGTTAGTAATTATTATAGTATAAAATATTCTTATACTTTACTAATAACAAAGTAGTAAAAAAGTCGTGTCTGTACATTGTCTGTCTGTCTGTATGTTCCGATTTAACTCGAGAACCACTGAACAGATTTGGATGCAGCATTTTTATTATCATTGTAGTGACCTTGGTCAATAGATAGGCTATAATGTGTGTACATAAAATAACGCCCAAGCCAAAAACGGAGCAAATATTGAATAAACGCTTAAACTCTGTAACCACTCAACGGATTTGGGTGTAGTTTTTTATTATATTATTGACCCTGGTTAACACATTATTAAATTAACGCCCAAGCCGAAAACGGGACAAAGATTGAGTAATCGCCTTTATAACTCGAGAACATCTCAACGAATTGCAGTTTATTTTATTAATCGTAGTTACTCTGGTCAGCACATACATTATAAGGGGTGTACATAAATAAACGCTCAAGCCAAAAACGGGGCAAAGATAAACGCGGGCGGATTCGCAAAGACAAAGAACAAAGTTTCAAAAACTTACCACATATTTCCACTATATCAGCTTCTCTATCATTTTTGTACATATTTTTGCCACTAACCTCTTGTTATTCAAACACTATTACATCATGCAAGGACACACAGCAACCGTACTCTCAAAACTCGGCACACAACCCCACTTAAAGTTCTTTTACAGCCATTTTTCTCTCAGAACGTATATTTTCAGTTAGAAGTGGTCACGTATGTTCAGCCCAAATCTAAATTTACATTTGGATTGTTAGTTTTAAGGTAACAAAAAGGTTTTGATATTTCGCACAAATCATTTTATAGCGCATGTTATATTAGTTTATTGTGTATCATGACAGAAATGTCCTCCCTTTATGATAAATCTTTCTGTAATCCTGATCAATATTTTTTACCTTGCAATTACTACACTATAGTTATTTCTGAGTTAACTCTTGGAAAGACAAACAAATACATGAAGTCCAAAGCTTTATTAAAGGAAACCGTTAAAATACCTTAATGTTGGTTGGAAAAAGTAAGATTCAGATGAATGATAAAATGCATAAACCTTTTTTTTCAAGATTTAATAATTACGTAAAATCAAATTCCAAATATCACTCAGTGACTTAATTCACAAAATCTTTGAAACTATAGGTATATAGAGAATAAAAACTTAAAATTTTACATGTATGTTCCCTCTAAGACGCAGGAACCCACCATCCACCCATCCATCCATAAGCCTGGTACATCCACTGCTGGACATGGGCTTTTCCAAGGTTTGGAAGAAATGCCCACAAGGAACCCACAAAGAAAGTATTTATGAAATTGAAATTGAAATATAAAGGCGTTATGAAGGTTATTCAGGTTGTTTACTACTTCAGCAAAAGGCGAGTATTGTATAAAATAGAAATACCTGTGATTCGCTCATCACGAAATCTACGGAACCATAGAGCTTTACGTGAAATTTGGTGGATGTTTTGAACTATTTTGCAACAACCTCGCAGGCACCAAGTAAAGTATTTTTAGGTAACACATGACAGCAGGTCACATCCCCAATTAATGACAATGATGATACGAAAATGTGTCATGACAACATTTTACATAGTTACCTAACAACCTAAGTAGTGTTATATACACAGATATATAACCTATATATAACCAGGTCGTTGTTGTAATGAAAGACCCGTGACTCAACATAAAGCTAGGGATTTATCGCATAGATAAATTTCGCCAAAAGCCCAGCGAAGATCTACGGACCTCCAATTTGGACCCTCGCTATTATAGATCTTGTACCTCTACAAAGTTGGGCTGTGGTCGCGTTATGAAAATCGTTGATCAACTAGCCGTGCATAAAAAATAAAGATTTTGTGCTTTGGTCGAGACTGAACCTTCTGTTAGAAAGTTGAAGAATAATTCGTCGTATTTCTGTTGAAAAAAGTCCATCGAAAATAGAGACCACAGCACATACTATCATATTCTGCCCCTTATGTAGCTTTCATCCTTTTTTTGCCTTCTTCTTCATTTGTCTGTCTTTAGAAGTCGTTGATTTGACTCTTTCGAACTGACAACAAAGAGCGTTTAGTAAAATCATTAGAGGACATATTGCCACATTTATTTTTCCTTTTTTTCTTGCAACTAGTACACCTTTCTCTTTCTATTTAAATTTAGGTATTATCAAAAATCCAAGAGGACCGCCAAGAGTGGCGAAATCCTGGAAAGGCCTATGTCCAGCAGTGGACGAAACAGGCTGATGGATGGATGATTATCAAAAATTATGAGTTATTGGTTTTCTATTTATTAAATTACTAAGAACAAAAATTTTCATATTTGTAAAAAAAATCGTTAAAATTATATCAGCGCCCAAAAAAACAACCCTCCGCCAAAAATCTGGGAACAAAAAATTACATAACGTCATGACATGAATCCCGGAGTGGGTGTCAGAGATGTTCCCAAGTGTGAACTGTGAAATGCAAGCACAGTCTCTGCTTGGTACACCCGCTTTTCACTGACAATTATTACGTTCCAAACGTGATGGGTGGTGAGTCTTAATTCTGTATATTTAATCTGTCTTCCGAAGCTCGCAGACTAAACACAAATTAATGTGCACCGCAGGGATTAAACCAATGACCTCCAAATTTACAGGTAAGCGGTGGCGGTCAAAAAATTGTGTTCAATATGTGTACAATCACAGTTTTTTTAATGATAATAATAGCTTGAAAGTAATATGATTTTTTGGGAATTTGAAGCTTAATTCAACACTTTGGAAAATCAATTTATTTATTTTGTAATAGATACATAAAGTATATTTATGACAGGTCAAAGTTAATCTTTACAAAAACAATGGAATATGAGAAAAAATAATAATTACATATAAAAATATTTAGGTTAGGCTACTAAAATGTAATAAAATTTTCAAGTTTTATTTAGTTCACGTCTTTTCCTTCCACACAAAGGTTGCCTGGGAGATATTGGTAAAAGCAATAAGTGCCGCCTTTGTACACAATGTCTGTTCTATTTGTTAAAATGTGCTGTTAATATGCGTGTAAATATACAAAAAGTGTAATAAATAAAAAATAAATAAATATATACACCTGCACAAAATGAATAAATATTTTGTGATTATTATAAAAACATTTAAAAAAGCTTTACTATTCATTATATTGAATTATGTTTGGCACTATAGATATATCTTGTGAAGAAATCTTCCCATACTGAACCATCGATTCTTAAGCTGTAGAATTATTAATTTTCGATAACAATTGATTAACAATAATCTTCCGACATAATGTATCCTGCTGCCACTTACGGGTTTAAAACAAAATCTGCAATTTTATACTAATTTTATTCCATCACACAATTCCTGAAAAGAATCCAAATTAAATGAATTTGCTGCAATAATAGCAGCGTATTCTCAAGGGAGCACTGGCAAATATTTTATAGCTGCCTTAGTTTCAAGCCTTCTTACATTAACATTTTATTAGACTTTCAGCATCGCTATTTAAAAGCCTTACTAAAAGCTACTTATCTAAGTACTGTCTCTCGGGCTCAAAATGTGAACGAACCCTAAAGTAACTTAGCACATACATAATTTGTTACATAATTCAACATCGAGTTAAGCATTTTAGGTAAGTTGTTACCTTTTTCGCGCAAATGCAACGAAATTGTCCTTTTACTAAGCTGTAGCAATCCATAAACATTTCAAAATATGTACCAGCTTATTTTAATGGCTAATATGAAAGTAGGTAAAAAGCTAGGGGACTTATATTTTTTCCTTTTCCAAAGTGATAATTTTTAACTTATATACATTTTATAATCTTTGAGTTTTAAACAAACATAATAGGGGCCAGTAAATTACTTTTGTGTTTTATTTAGCTCAATATTTTAAAACAAGTAGCTTGTAATGAGACGTTAGAATAAATGACCTTTATTCTCTTTGATTCTATCTCTATCACTCAAGTAAGGTAAGGTTTTGAAGGTTCAGTTCTTCTTTTCGTCTTGTAATAGTAATAGCCCGGGCGGTAGCGTTGCATTTTAGGTAGTGATTTTACGCCGATTGATTTTTATCTTTTTCAATAGATCTGGAATGGCTAATAACAGAACCAATCGTCAGCTGATGCACCCGCGGTAGGTGTGGATGTGAGAGGTTGCGAAAGTGGTAAAAAAATGCGATTTTTTTTCAGCTCAGTATAATGTCAACTATTTGTAAGAAAAGTTTCAGCCGGCGTACTATTACTTTTTTTTACCACTTTCGCAACTTCTCACACCCAAACCCACCGCTACTTGAGCAGTTGACGGTCAATTCACATATCAGTCATGTGAGATCTACGATCGATGTCAATTTCAGCCGGCTTACTATGACTTTTTTATTTTCAACGGTACCTCCCGGGCTATAAGTCACCATTCCACTATGGTACAGTGAGTGAGACAAAGTTCTTTTGGTGTTTGAATTGACCGTAGCCAAATTCGGAACTAACACTGCCATCCTAATACAACGTAACCCTTGTTTGACAGCTGCGCTCCCCTGTCAGTGTCCTCCTGTCTTGTCGCACTGTAATCTGCTCTCTTACTATCTAACTTCAATATTCATCGCTATAGCCTTCAAAAGCGTCGCGATTGGCCAAAAATGATGTGTGATGTCATTTCTAGCCAATCACGGCGCGTTTGTAGGTGATTGCGATGCGGATGTCAAAGTTAGACAATAAGGCCCCTGGTTATAATGCTTCTTTATTTGAACTGTTTGTGACATTGACAGCTGTATCTTTTTATTGCTAGGCAAAGGTTGTGTAGTTCTTCAGCCGAGTTCAGCCTACATCCTTGAAGTGAACGTTAATTTTTGAAAATATCTTTAACATTAATTAATAAAAATATGCATTGAAATGTGTTTTGTTTTTTTTTCTTATTGACGCGCGCTTGGCCCCTATCATATGTCGTCAACGGGTCTTAGGATGAAGCGCGCTCGTCTATAAGATACGTGTTTGTATATCCTGGAGGTTGCAAAATATGTGAGGCGGAACCCTACGGAGTTTCCTGACAAAAGTTATGTCGATCACGGTTATAGTCTCAGGCGTCTACAAGACCTTCGAACACCGAAACATCGTCTCACCAAAACTGGAAATTCGCTTTTTGTAATGGGACCGCGTATTTATAATAAAATACCTGACTCCATAAAAGAATGTAGGAGCTTCTCATCGTTTAAAAATAAACTTAAAACATTATTAAAAAGTAAAGCTTACTACACTGTTAGCGAGTTTCTTGCTGGGTAAATTATCGTTACCTCTGTTTGAAATATGTATGTACACAACAATTTAATTTTATATTAATTGACATATTTATACGCTTATTTTTTGTATTAATTTGACATTTCAATCTACCAATATTATAATTACCTAGGCAAGCATTTTATTTGTTAAAATATTGAACGTGTTTTAATTTTTAACTTAATAATTAATACTATAATTATATGAACTTAAAATATCCTGTATATTAACTTGACGATGTAATTTACTGAATAAATGAATATGAATATGAATATGAATATTAACTATTATTTTAAAGGAATCTGAGATTATACCTATCTGGAAATACGGACGTTGGCATGGAGTACCACGATAAACGGATGAAAACCTAACCTTACAAGAAATGAATACTTGTAAATTCTACAAAGTGGAGAAAGTTGGTACAGCGTAAGATTAACACTATATACGAGTTCCATTCATTGTTGCAGATTTGATCAGCTTGTGAATGCGCTTAATTTGGTACCCCACATGAAGATTCAAAAGAAAATGTGACGTTACCGAAAATTTTCCGTTTAGTTTTTTCAGGGAACAACTGCAGTTATACATTTGAAGTTGAACTTAAAATTGACTTTAACAATCTAAAGTTGAACTTAAATTTTAAAAAGAAATTGTTGAGAAACAATCTGGCAGCCTCATTGCTTAAAGCAATATCTTCCAAGGGTATAAGAATATTTACAAAAGAATTGACTTTATTAATTTGATTAAAATAAAAGTGCTTTAAAGTTATCTCATACACATAAATTCTTAATTTGAAAAAATATGACTCTACCTCATGATTCATCGACTTTCCTTTTTTGGTAAAAATGAAAATTTCAACTAGCAAACACGATGTTGTTATGAAAAGTTTGCGTGAAAACAGCTGAGGGCGTGCTCGACAAGGTTTAATATTTTACGAGTATGTTGTACCAAATTTCATACACATATATTGTAGCGGGTTTAGATGGGGCAGTATAGGGAAAGTCGAGATAGAGTTTGCTCAAAGGACTCTCGAGGTCTATTTTGACCGCCTCACATATAAGTTTTAGATGTTGTCAAATTGTCACATAGTTAAAAACAAAACATTCATATAATTAAAATAATGCTATTGAAGCGGCAACTCACGATTTTTATATAGTCAGATTTCGCCTGACTAGTTTCACTGTATTCGTACAGTTTCTTCGGAGGCAAACATGGTTACGCGGCGGTGTCGTATGTCGCGACATAAACTCCCGAAGGGGGGTCATAGGTGTTTCTGAGTGTAGAATGTGAAATACAAGTCGCACTCCACACTTGTACACCGGAGTTTTACCGACGATTATTACTATAATAATAAGTGAAAATAATTGTATATATTTTGAATACCAAAATAAACAAGAAAACTTTATAGGTCAAAATCAAAATCAAAATATTTATTTTTGCAAAATAGATACATAAAGTATACTTTCTACAACTTAAAGTTAATTTTAACAATATAATATATCTTAAGAATATAAAAAATACGGGAAATAAAATATACACCTGCATAAAATAGAGGAATCTAGGAATAAAAATACTATGAATACATAATGCAATGAAGAAGTAAGTTAATAAATAAAAACGGGAAATACATACAAAAAATATTAAGGTAAAAACTAAGGTACTAAAATGTAGTAAAGTTTTACACCTGCATAAAATAGAGAAATATAGGAATAGAAATATTATATATACATAATGCCTAACCATCCGCACCATTCGATTAGTATTGCTAAGAAGAAGGGCAAGAAACTTAGCAAACATTCCTTTTTTTTTCAAAATAAAACATATGATACAAAATCATATACATACCAACTCAAGTAAAGGCATAAAAAAATATAAGACTACAGGAATTATGTCACGAGAAAAAAATGTATCTTAGTCAACCCATCTCATATACATAGGTAACACTAAAAGTTTCCGGAACTGGCCACTTACATAAACAATATTTAAAAATTTATTGCCACATTTGAAAATAGAACTCTTTGGCTGTAGAATGCAGTTTGTTTGATCTGACTGTCTTTTGTTTTTACCTTGTTGCGCCATTTAAAAAATTGTGTGTCTGCATCAACATGGATTTAACTCGGGAAAATTTTCGTAGTATGATTTTCTACGATTTTAAGTGTAATTTGACAGCTCAACAGAGCATCGCTCGGCTTGAAACAGCTTTTGGCAATGAAGCACCATGCAAGACGACTGTTTATAGCTGGTTTGCAGAATTCAAGCGTGGTCGTAACAATCTCAGTGACGAATCTCGCGATGGTCGGCCGTCCACCGCTGTGACCAACAAAAACATCGATGCTGTGCGCCGTATGATTGAAACAGACAGGCATGTGACCTACCATGAAATTCGCGCATCCTTAGAAATAGGCATGAGTCAAATACAATCAATCCTACACAAACATTTGGGTGTGAGAAAGCTGTGCTCGCGGTGGATCCCACACAACTTGACCGAGGCTCAAAAAACGGACCGCGTCACTTGGTGCAGTGCCATGCTTACCAGATTCAACGAAGGTGCGTCAAATTTGGTGTGGGACATAGTAACAGGTGACGAAACATGGATTTATTGCTACGATCCCAAAACAAAGCAGCAATCGAGCGTATGGGTCTTTCAAGATGAGCCGAAACCAACCAAAGTGGCGCGCGTGAAAAGTGCATCTAAACGGATGATTGCTTCTTTTTTTAATAAAACTGGACACGTGGCTACTGTTGCTTTAGAGAACCGTCGTACCGTGAATAGTGACTGGTACACGACCATTTGTTTGCCGGAAGTTATTGACGAACTCCGTAAAAATAACCGTAAACGCCGTATCATCCTGCACCACGACAATGCTAGTTCTCACACGGCCAGACAGACAAACGACTTTTTGAAGACGAAAAATGTAGAACTCATGAGTCATCCTGCATACAGTCCCGACCTGGCACCTTGTGACTTTTTTCTGTTCCCAAAAATTAAGAACCAATTACGCGGTCAACGATTTTCATCACCAGAAGAGGCTGTCGAGGAGTATGAAAAACACGTTTCAGAGGTCACCACAGGGGAGTGGCACAAAAGTTTTCAAAACTGGTTTGATCGAATGAAAAAGTGCATAGACGCCAAGGGAGATTATTTTGAAAAACAATAAATTAATTTTGTACCTTTAATAGTATTTTTTCATATTCATTCCGGAAACTTATAGTGCGTCCCACTATTGTCTATTACCTTTAACAAAGTAAGTTGCAGGTTATCATTAAAATCTGTAAAAATGTAACAGTAGTCCCTACAAAACAAGGTAATCACTTGCCATTACTACGAAAATCCCTCGTATATGCAAAATACAGTTCATGACATCGGCATATTGTAATGATGAATGCGTGTGTACAAATATATAGGGTTGTCATAAGAGAACGAATTTGGCTCCGTACAAATATTTCATTAATTTAAAATGAAAATAAGAAAATGTTTCTTTTATTTGTTTGTCGATGGTGCTAAACGTTGTTTACCCTACTTGTACATTTCATAAATACTTTTCATATGGACGCGTTTGTTCGATTGAAAAATCCCAAGTTTGGTTTCTAGTTTTAAAATTTAAGTTTAATCTAAAATCGACATGTAAATACTTACCAATCAAAGTATAAATGAATCAAACTGACCAAGGCGCTTAAGAGCAGTGGAGAATTCAAGCCATAACATACGACTCGGTTGTTTTTAAGGTTCCTTACTTCAAGAGGAAAAAACGGAGACCTTACAGGGTCACTTTGTTCTCCGTCTGTCTGTCCGTCCATCTGTCTGTCCGTCCACCCGTCCGTCTATCTGTCAAGACCCTTTATCTCGGAAACGCGTAAGGATATCAAGTTGAAATTGAAATCATATACTCAAATCTACAATTACAAACACGATCGTTGGAGTCCAAAAAGAAAGCTGGGTAGTCAAAATAAAACACAGTCAACAGAATCCATGAAACATTGCCGGGTCGTAAGTTAATCGTCACTGATTTTGATTTATCCCAAAATCATGAACACCATAAGCGCAGCTCAGAACAAAAACAGACAGACATTTTGAAATTAAAACAAGTGCTGCCAGATCAAAAACCCTATTCAGAGCTGGCAATGCTCAAAAAAGCGCTAGATTCTACAAAATTCAGAGATTAAAAAAACGCCAAATTCAGTTCCAATTTTCAACAGTAAAAGACATAATGTATAGAAATGAAAACATACACTAAAAAAACCACTACATTCTTCGCTAGGAGCAAAAACTCTAAATGCGCGCTAAACATACCAAAAATCCGTTAAATGTAGCGCCGAACGCGCTAAAATGGCAGCAGTGATTGAAACAACCTCTTGTAGCTCAATCTATTGAGGAACGACAAAAATAGGGCTTCGGCGATGCTTCGACGTTTTCTCATACAAAGAAAAAATGGTCTAAATGAAAACACCCTGGTCGCGTGTGTCACCAGTTCTCCAGCGAGTCATGATAATGATGATTCATAATCTCATTTAATCTCACAGAAAGTTTGACATGTGCCTGAAATACACAAATTTTAAGAGGACTCCGTCGAAAAAATTTAAATTTCGAACTTGACCCTTTAAAAATAAAGTGTTTATCAGCTTGCACTCAATATTAGGTGGTTGAGCTAATGCCGGGCTCGACTGTGGAGGTACCACCATCTTACTCGGAAATCCTCCCGAAGTTATTCAGGGGAGAGTAAGAGGACAGCTCTCAGGCAAAAAAACCAGGAGGCCCACCATTTCCTGGGACCGATGGATGGCGGTATATCAATCCCCAATTGCCAGGCCTTATATAAATCAGACTGGTGACGGGCAGCGGCGTCATTGGTGCAAGGATTTCGGCACCACGCTCACCAACCCGCCTGCCCAGCGTGTGTGAGTATGGGCATTTCTTCCAGGAGGACCGCCAAGAGTGGCGAAATCCTGGAAAGGCCTATGTCCAGCAGTGGACGAAACAGACTGATGGATGGATGGACTCAATATTGGCTGTTACGTCAGGCGTTCCGACTGACAAATTCGAAAATAAAATAAAAAGAATTTTCGAAAAGTGAGAAAATCTTTTTCTGGAAGAAGAATTTTTATAAAGTTTCGATAAAAACTGTGGCAGTTATATTGTTACAAGTGGACAAAAATTTGAGATATAAAGGTGAATTTAGAATATCCTTTTTTCACTTCTATCATAGACTTCTATGTATTAAAATAAAATTGAGGAAAAACTACATCACTCTTAGTATCATGTAGATTACTATGAATTTTTTTGTATTTTTCTTCTATAAAAAATGCTATAGTTACCGTACAAACTGAATACAAGGTTACTCGGTTCAAGGTCGTTGTCATTTATTCGTTCAAAACTCTAATCATCCAAACTTATAAACAATCGTTTTTTGTCATAAGATTATAGGCATAGATTTTCAGTATGCATATTTAGCTATGCAAAACATCGTAAATATAATACATGTAGGTACTACGGCAATTTTTAGTGGTTTTGGAAACGAAAACTGGTGATATGAAGATATTCGTAGTCTCTTTTAATATGTAGCCAAAGCTAAATTAGCAATATTATTTGCTGATTCATATTTTTTTCCAGAACGGTTAGGTGTATTATAAAATAATCGCGGGTGTTCCAATAAAAAAAAATATCTGAATTTCTACGTAGGTTGGTTTTCAGTTCAAGTTTACGGACCCCTAAAACATGATTGAATACCTGTTCTGTATGGATTTTTTTTTCAATGCATACATCGTGTTTGGGACGGATATCTGGGCCATTTATCTTATTTGTGCGGGTCATCTTTTTGTATTTTTAAATAATAAAAGCTGCAATCAATGGGGTTTTGTAAACCTAATGGTTATAGATGTTCTTAGTATTTAAAATGCTATTTAGAAACACAGCATAGTTAAGATGCCATTTTTTTAGTGACAAGGTTCGATACCCATCGAAGCAAGCATCTTCAATACTCCAATATTCTCGCATTTTGTTTACAACACGTTTTATTTGGAACGTAGAATATTACTCTTACTATAAACAAAACTTTTTTTTATTACTGAAGTTTTTAAAGATTTCGTACCAAAGGGGCAATTGATGCCACTCTGCAGTCTATCCGTGTGTCTCTATGTCCGTATGTCACGTGACTCTTTTTTGTAACGAGGTCTATCTTAAAAATTAAACTAGTTAGGAATTTGGAATATCTTTATTATATTATTGTAAGCAACTTACATATACAAAACACGCGGATTAAACATTTTACTTTAGGATTCCGTAGCCGGATACTTGACCTTTACTTTATATTGCAGTATAATTGTGTACATAAATTTTGTAAGTAAACATAGTGTACATAAATAACATTGGTTAAAAAGAGTGGCATTTATGAACTGACATGTCACGATTGCGCCAAGAAATATATAGGACAAACAGGCAGGTCATTCGACACACGAGTTAAAGAGCATGTGAGTAGCTGGCGTCGTAATAAAACATCTAACTCCAAGAAATGTATAGGACAAACAGGCAGGTCATTCGACACACGAGTTAAAGAGCATGTGAGTAGCTGGCGTCGTAATAAAACATCTAACTCCAAGAAATATATAGGACAAACAGGCAGGTCATTCGACACACGAGTTAAAGAGCATGTGAGTAGCTAGCGTCGTAATAAAACATCTAACTCCAAGAAATATATAGGACAAACAGGCAGGTCATTCAACTCACGAGTTAAAGAGCATGTGAGTAGCTGGCGTCGTAATAAAACATCTAACTCCAAGAAATATATAGGACAAACAGGCAGGTCATTCGACACACGAGTTAAAGAGCATGTGAGTAGCTGGCGTCGTAATAAAACATCTAACTCCAAGAAATATATAGGACAAACAGGCAGGTCATTCGACACACGAGTTAAAGAGCATGTGAGTAGCTGGCGTCGTAATAAAACATCTAACTCCAAGAAATATATAGGACAAACAGGCAGGTCATTCGACACACGAGTTAAAGAGCATGTGAGTAGCTGGCGTCGTAATAAAACATCTCACTCCAAGAAATATATAGGACAAACAGGCAGGTCATTCGACACACGAGTTAAAGAGCATGTGAGTAGCTGGCGTCGTAATAAAACATCTTACTCCAAGAAATATATAGGACAAACAGGCAGGTCATTCGACACACGAGTTAAAGAGCATGTGAGTAGCTGGCGTCGTAATAAAACATCTTACTCCAAGAAATATATAGGACAAACAGGCAGGTCATTCGACACACGAGTTAAAGAGCATGTGAGTAGCTGGCGTCGTAATAAAACATCTAACTCCAAGAAATATATAGCACAAACAGGCAGGTCATTCGACACACGAGTTAAAGAGCATGTGAGTAGCTGGCGTCGTAATAAAACATCTAACTCCAAGAAATATATAGGACAAACAGGCAGGTCATTCGACACACGAGTTAAAGAGCATGTGAGTAGCTGGCGTCGTAATAAAACATCTTACTCCAAGAAATATATAGGACAAACAGGCAGGTCATTCGACACACGAGTTAAAGAGCATGTGAGTAGCTGGCGTCGTAATAAAACATCTAACTCCAAGAAATATATAGGACAAACAGGCAGGTCATTCGACACACGAGTTAAAGAGCATGTGAGTAGCTGGCGTCGTAATAAAACATCTTACTCCAAGAAATATATAGGACAAACAGGCAGGTCATTCGACACACGAGTTAAAGAGCATGTGAGTAGCTGGCGTCGTAATAAAACATCTTACTCCAAGAAATATATAGGACAAACAGGCAGGTCATTCGACACACGAGTTAAATAGCATGTGAGTAGCTGGCGTCGTAATAAAACATCTAACTCCAAGAAATATATAGCACAAACAGGCAGGTCATTCGACACACGAGTTAAAGAGCATGTGAGTAGCTGGCGTCGTAATAAAACATCTAACTCCAAGAAATATATAGGACAAACAGGCAGGTCATTCGACACACGAGTTAAAGAGCATGTGAGTAGCTGGCGTCGTAATAAAACATCTTACTCCAAGAAATATATAGGACAAACAGGCAGGTCATTCGACACACGAGTTAAATAGCATGTGAGTAGCTGGCGTCGTAATAAAACATCTAACTCCAAGAAATATATAGCACAAACAGGCAGGTCATTCGACACACGAGTTAAAGAGCATGTGAGTAGCTGGCGTCGTAATAAAACATCTAACTCCAAGAAATATATAGGACAAACAGGCAGGTCATTCGACACACGAGTTAAAGAGCATGTGAGTAGCTGGCGTCGTAATAAAACATCTTACTCCAAGAAATATATAGGACAAACAGGCAGGTCATTCGACACACGAGTTAAAGAGCATGTGAGTAGCTGGCGTCGTAATAAAACATCTCACTCCAAGAAATATATAGGACAAACAGGCAGGTCATTCGACACACGAGTTAAAGAGCATGTGAGTAGCTGGCGTCGTAATAAAACATCTTACTCCAAGAAATATATAGGACAAACAGGCAGGTCATTCGACACACGAGTTAAAGAGCATGTGAGTAGCTGGCGTCGTAATAAAACATCTTACTCCAAGAAATATATAGGACAAACAGGCAGGTCATTCGACACACGAGTTAAAGAGCATGTGAGTAGCTGGCGTCGTAATAAAACATCTAACTCCAAGAAATATATAGGACAAACAGGCAGGTCATTCGACACACGAGTTAAAGAGCATGTGAGTAGCTGGCGTCGTAATAAAACATCTTACTCCAAGAAATATATAGGACAAACAGGCAGGTCATTCGACACACGAGTTAAAGAGCATGTGAGTAGCTGGCGTCGTAATAAAACATCTAACTCCAAGAAATATATAGGACAAACAGGCAGGTCATTCGACACACGAGTTAAAGAGCATGTGAGTAGCTGGCGTCGTAATAAAACATCTCACTCCAAGAAATATATAGGACAAACAGGCAGGTCATTCGACACACGAGTTAAAGAGCATGTGAGTAGCTGGCGTCGTAATAAAACATCTTACTCCAAGAAATATATAGGACAAACAGGCAGGTCATTCGACACACGAGTTAAAGAGCATGTGAGTAGCTGGCGTCGTAATAAAACATCTAACTCCAAGAAATATATAGCACAAACAGGCAGGTCATTCGACACACGAGTTAAAGAGCATGTGAGTAGCTGGCGTCGTAATAAAACATCTAACTCCAAGAAATATATAGGACAAACAGGCAGGTCATTCGACACACGAGTTAAAGAGCATGTGAGTAGCTGGCGTCGTAATAAAACATCTTACTCCAAGAAATATATAGGACAAACAGGCAGGTCATTCGACACACGAGTTAAAGAGCATGTGAGTAGCTGGCGTCGTAATAAAACATCTAACTCCAAGAAATATATAGGACAAACAGGCAGGTCATTCGACACACGAGTTAAAGAGCATGTGAGTAGCTGGCGTCGTAATAAAACATCTTACTCCAAGAAATATATAGGACAAACAGGCAGGTCATTCGACACACGAGTTAAAGAGCATGTGAGTAGCTGGCGTCGTAATAAAACATCTTACTCCAAGAAATATATAGGACAAACAGGCAGGTCATTCGACACACGAGTTAAATAGCATGTGAGTAGCTGGCGTCGTAATAAAACATCTAACTCCAAGAAATATATAGCACAAACAGGCAGGTCATTCGACACACGAGTTAAAGAGCATGTGAGTAGCTGGCGTCGTAATAAAACATCTAACTCCAAGAAATATATAGGACAAACAGGCAGGTCATTCGACACACGAGTTAAAGAGCATGTGAGTAGCTGGCGTCGTAATAAAACATCTTACTCCAAGAAATATATAGGACAAACAGGCAGGTCATTCGACACACGAGTTAAAGAGCATGTGAGTAGCTGGCGTCGTAATAAAACATCTAACTCCAAGAAATATATAGCACAAACAGGCAGGTCATTCGACACACGAGTTAAAGAGCATGTGAGTAGCTGGCGTCGTAATAAAACATCTAACTCCAAGAAATATATAGGACAAACAGGCAGGTCATTCGACACACGAGTTAAAGAGCATGTGAGTAGCTGGCGTCGTAATAAAACATCTTACTCCAAGAAATATATAGGACAAACAGGCAGGTCATTCGACACACGAGTTAAAGAGCATGTGAGTAGCTGGCGTCGTAATAAAACATCTCACTCCAAGAAATATATAGGACAAACAGGCAGGTCATTCGACACACGAGTTAAAGAGCATGTGAGTAGCTGGCGTCGTAATAAAACATCTTACTTCAAGAAATATATAGGACAAACAGGCAGGTCATTCGACACACGAGTTAAAGAGCATGTGAGTAGCTGGCGTCGTAATAAAACATCTTACTCCAAGAAATATATAGGACAAACAGGCAGGTCATTCGACACACGAGTTAAAGAGCATGTGAGTAGCTGGCGTCGTAATAAAACATCTAACTCCAAGAAATATATAGGACAAACAGGCAGGTCATTCGACACACGAGTTAAAGAGCATGTGAGTAGCTGGCGTCGTAATAAAACATCTTACTCCAAGAAATATATAGGACAAACAGGCAGGTCATTCGACACACGAGTTAAAGAGCATGTGAGTAGCTGGCGTCGTAATAAAACATCTAACTCCAAGAAATATATAGGACAAACAGGCAGGTCATTCGACACACGAGTTAAAGAGCATGTGAGTAGCTGGCGTCGTAATATAACATCTTACTCCAAGAAATATATAGGACAAACAGGCAGGTCATTCGACACACGAGTTAAAGAGCATGTGAGTAGCTGGCGTCGTAATAAAACATCTAACTCCAAGAAATATATAGGACAAACAGGCAGGTCATTCGACACACGAGTTAAAGAGCATGTGAGTAGCTGGCGTCGTAATAAAACATCTAACTCCAATTTTGCCGATCATTTAATCAGCCAAAATCATTCTTTTAACCTACCGAAAAACTTTAAACCTATGTGTAACAAAGGCAGAAAAATGACCGCCTTAGAAGCATTGGAGATAAATAAAGTAATGCATAAAGAACAAAATAATATTCTAAATCAACAGTCAGATGTAAACAAATCACCTCTGCTTTATTATTTTAATTAACCTTGTATCATTCGCAATTTTTATTTGACATTTATATTACTAATATTTAAATTTGGTTTGACATTATTATAATTATTCTAATTCAATAAGCATAGACTTGTGTTAAAAATGACTTAACGTGTAAAATTAAAACCAGTGAAACAAGTACAAGTGAATTTAATTATGATTTAAACATAGTTTTGTAATTTTAGTTAAAATTATTTTAGTAGTTAACTTATTTGAATGATACGTAACTTTCAGGACGCAAGTCCTACTCGAACTTGACCGAATTTTTCTTACTTTGGAACATACATTATTGTTTTTCTTTTTTCATATTTCTTATTTAAGGAGATGCCAAAATAACTTTGGAAAAAGGTTAACAAAATAATTTATTATACTTTTATAAGACAGACATTTATGACATTATAATGCTATTGAAACGGCTACTCACAATTTTTAAATAGTCAGATTTCACCTGACTAGTTTCACTGTAATCGTATAGTTTCTTCGGGGCAAACATGGTACCGCCGAGCGATGCAAAGCCGTAAAGTTACGCCGTTAAGATACGGTAAAATAGTGTAACTTTCGGTAAAAAACGATATTTTACGTAAGTTACGGTAAAATTCCACAAAAACCGTATTATTCGAACTCGTATCGTACCACACAATGTGGCCTCATGAGGGTATGTAGTATGATATAATTATATAGGTTTAATCGTTTTTAATAGTTATTTAAGATACACGTGCGGAAAGTAAGGTTTTATACGAATAAGTGCCAAATTGAAAACACGAGCGCAGCGAATGTTTTCATTGGCACGCATTCGGATAAAAACCTTTACGCTCAAGTATCTTACAACATTTTTCAAGTGTCTAAAATTTATTAAAATCCGCTAGATCTAGCCACAAAGTGGCTAAAACGGCAACACTGGCCGTCGCAACAATGGAACGCCGAGAGCCACGAGAGCGGGAGCGGAACGGCAACGGCGCAAAATCGACTACGAGTACTATGATGACCACTTACACTAATTGACAACGTTGCGTGATAATTTTGCAACTATACGCGCGCGGGATTTAAAATGTCGTAACTCGACGGTAATATACAAATATGACCGTAAAATTCCTGAATTTTACGAGCGTTTTTGGTAAAATTACGCAACTTTGCAACCCTAGTACCGCCGCGTAACCATTTTTGCCTCCGAAGAAACTGTACGAATATAGTAAAACTAGTCAGGCGAAATCTGACTATATAAAAATTGTGAGTATGTAGCCGTTTCAATAGCATTATGAATCTAAACCACGAATCTTTTAGTATTTATGACATTCATATTTCGGATCAAAGGATCCTGTCTGATATACTTAGGTATTATTATTAACCTAATAATAACTGCTTACACGTCTTGGCAAATAAATGAGATATGTTTTCGGCTGTCTGAATAGTGTGTTATGTTATGAAAGTGTAAAGTGGGAAACCTTATTATTAAGAGACATCTTTTTAAAAATTATCAATTATTACACATTAACTTTTACTTCAATAAAAAGGATGAAACTCTTTCGAACAAATTTCTCTATTTTATGATTTTCCCCATACTTTCCGCATCTCAAGTAAATACCCGAATATACGGCTGTTCAGTTAAATCTTAAGAACCAGGTTCGAATCAGGCTGGTCGAGGTGCATCAATGAGAATTTATGTGCATTATTTTTAATACTTACAACTTGCTGAACGGTGAAGGAAAAACCGTGTACGTCAGTACAGTACGGAAGTCATTCCGTAGATTTTTTTGAAGTGCCTTGCTTCCTTCTTTCTAGTTTTTATCGAAGTTTTCCGTCATATACGGTGATACGAGGTGGTGGGCAAATCGCAAACGCAATTATTGAAAAAACTCACCTTTCATTTTAATGGTAGTTTATGCTAGTTTATAAAAGAGGCAATAGCTTACGAGGAACGATTTTGAAACACGAGTAAGTTATTGCCCTTACGTACGTGTATTATACTACGTTTTTCAATGCATAGTGTGAGTAAATAAATGAAACATAAGCAAAGAAACAATAAATACTCCAAATGAACTTTAGGCCGACATTCTTTTTCTTTTCACGCAAGTTGACAACTTGACGAAAATAAGCTGCTTTCAGTTTGATGCGTTCGAAAGCTGCTTTGAGTCTTAAATAACATATATTCGGCTACACCAGCTTATTCCAATAATGTAACAATGGCTGCCCGAAATTGTCTATCCTTTAGATACAAAGAATGTTGTTAACAAGGAAGACCGATCGATAACATTGTATTTTTTTTTCCTTCGTCCCATTTTGGGATAGGCAAAGGAAGTATTTTTTTTTAAATAATAATCAGAGAATGCAAGTAGCCAGTATCATTTTGCAAACTTGAAAATAAAAACTTTTTGTCTTTTGGCATTTGCATCAACGACGTAAACATATTAAAAAGTTATAAGTTGCTATGTGTTAGAATGAAACCAAAAAAAAAACATTAGTGTGGTAAAGTTGGCTTTGACAACAGTTTAGGAGCATAAAAAATAGGACTACGAGCACTTGCATTGAAAACAATATATTTTAGTGTAATTTTTATATTATTACCTGAGGTTTCAAAGTTCTTGAGCCGCTTTTAAGAGCTTTTTTCGTTTCTTGTCAACACATACCGTTTCTAATTAATCCAATTCAATGAAATGAAACTTTCTTTAGGAAAACCATGTACTCGCACATGGAGGATTGTATTCATGTCAATGGAATTACAGAACTTTAAAGTAAACTGTACTGACTATCCGGAAATAACTTTCTCATGATATGCTTTATAGTTGACTATTAGTTGACTTGACACGGTACACCTCGGTAGTTCTTATTATCCTCTCGGAAAAATTATAATCAACTAGCTTTTGCCCGCGGCTTCGCCCGCATGTTATTCGGTTTAACGACATGCTTTTTTCCGGGATAAAAAGTAACCTATGTGTTTAGTTGGAGTATAAGCTATATCCATTCCAAATTTCATCCAAATCCGTCCACCCGTTTCAGCGTGAAAGAGTAACAAACATACACACACACAAAATTTCGCATTTATAATATTAGTGTGAAGTGTGATGAGATAACATAGCCTTGTCTTATTACACCAAAAACGAAAATGTCCACGATAATTAGACACCTTATTATCCTACAGGAACCATGCATTTTTTCGAGATAAAAAGTAGCCTCTGTGTTAAGTTAAGGTATAAGCTATATCCATTCTAAATTTGATTGAAATCCGTTGAGCCGTTTCAGCGTGAAAGAGTAACAAACGTACACACACACACACACACACACACACACACGCACAAACTTTCGCATTTATAATGTTAGTTGGATAGGATAGTAGGATTAAGAAATGAGAGCGACAGATTTACCCTTAAATTTAGAAACTAATGTATGAGGAGTCTCTTAACCTAACTTTTATCAGGAAATTTATTATATTTGTTGCGTATTCCTGTTTCATATTTATTTAGTTCAATTGTAAAATAGATTAAGAATAAGTATGAAGTTTTCATTCACTGTAAATCGTTAACGTTTACGCTAACATTTTTAACATAGGTATTTTATTGAAGAAAGTTCTACTGACAAACCTCAAGCTCTTTTTTTTAGGGAAATAACTAAGGGTCTGCACAATTTTTTGCCTTTATTATAAGTACTTGACTGCGCTTTGTGTCATCTTGTCTTTACCTTTGCGGCTCAAAATTATACAATAATCGCAAGCCTAATCCCAAGTATTCACGGAGAGATAATTTCCAAGAGCTCTTACAGAGTTACTTTACCTATCATTTCCATTCGATTCAATGAGCACAAACCTAGACTCACGTTCAAAAATGTACCTTTGAAACCCCAAATTGCTAGTTTTGGGTCAGGTCCTAACGATAGTTCGTGACTCGCATACAGTTCCAGAGAAAGTCATCCTTTGGTCATCCGAATCGTTACACGAAATGTGTATAATGGACCTCGTGTGCACCGACTGTCAGTTCATCCTGATAAGCGATATTCACGGGTTAAACCAAAAAATGAAATTTCTACGTAAAAAACTGGTCAAGGGGTGGTTTCATACAAACGGCTTAAAACACAAACATTTAACAAACAAGTAGGTAGTTATCATTATCCAAATTAACTTGACCTTTACGATCTATTAAACTCCATGTATTGAATGGTCTAATTGAGTTGATCTGTAGTTTCTTCCTGAATAATTCAATATCGGTAAATTTCAGATTTTTTCTTAGACGTGTAAGACCTAATTTTTAACGGAATTTTAAATTTCTAAGACACCTGGAAGTATCCATATAGGATTTCAAGTCTGGTTTCTATGAAATGATTACGTAAAGGGCAATAACTGTTTTCTGCGTTAAGTTAGAAGTTTTTAATAACACAATTAACACTATAGTTATATCTCATAGATATATCAAAGGTATCAGAGATATATCTCAGGAACGCATACAGGTATCAAGCTGAAATTAAAACCATATACTAAAATCTACAGTTTCTTGAAGCTGTGAAAAAATTAAACTTCTAAGTTAACGTGAGAAAAAGATACGGCTGTTTATAAATTTATATTTTACGTTTATCTAGGCCTATGAAATTTGGCAAGTAATACCGTCTTATACTACAAGTATAGAGAAAAATCTGAAAAAAACCTAAAAAGAATTTGTAATTTTTAATCATAAAAAATGTAGTTTTTAACGGAGCCCTCGGTTGGCGAGTCCGACTCACTCTTGTCCGGTTTTTTTATTTTGACGAACGGAACCCTAAATAGGGAAAGTGCAAAGATGACTCGCGGATCAATTGCTCAATAAAATCACAACCTTTCAAATTCAATGAATGGTAGGTACATCGCTAGTTTTGCTGTTTTATTGACATGGCCCTCTATATTTTCTGAATAATTTAAAAGAGTAAGTCAGTTGTATTTCCACGAAAGGTCTTAAACTAAAGAACGTACAAACTTGAAATTTGGCAGCTGCGTTTTGTATACCACACTGGCATCCGCTAAAAAAAAGGAATTTGTGAAGTTCAAATTATAAGGTGTGATACAGAAGCGTGTAACTCCTCAAGACGGGCAGAGCCGTGGGTGAAATAAAGGCTAGACATATAATATTTTCAGATATACTTTTGGATATAATAATTGGGAGTTAAAGTGTTACGCCCTACTTTTTACGATTTATATATGCATTTTAACATTAATTTTTTCTGATTACTTTATGCAAATGCAGAGGTGGAGTGATTTTTAACAGTTCTTTTTACAAAAATATCTGCTACAAAAACATTTAACTAAAAAACAATATACAAAGTATATACATTTTCTTGCACAATTCCTGATAAATTCAACTTTTGTCTGACATCCTGACAGACAGGGCAAAAATTCCTGACATGTCAGGAAAATTCGTGTTGTCTGGTAACCCTACTCGAACTTGACATTACGTTAGCCTAACACAATATTCATGCTCTTTGACATAGAGTAGCAGCCAATATAATAAGGTTCTGGTCCTGAGTCATGCTTCGATGGTAACTGAATTTACTTTCCACGTTATGACGTAATACAAATTGACGGACGTCCTTATAAAAAATTTACTTATAAACAGACATATTGCCGATATTAACCGATAATTTCCAATACTATTAAGCGAGCAATTTTTGTATATGTAAAATTATTCTGAACATAAACACTAGGGTGATTCAAATTTTCACTTTTTTACTTTTTATTACGGGCCACCCCCTCAGTGTATTCTATGTAGCTAAAAACAAATAAAGTAACTTTTTCATATTATTTTAAATAAATTTAGGGGTCGCTACCACAGATTTAAAAATTTAAATCCGAATAAATTTAGCAATAGGATACATTATCCAAACGTTAAAATTGAAAAATTCTGTTTTGTTTTCCTTTGTCCAAACACAACTGTGTTTAAGTGCACATCAAAATTTTTCACAAAAGTGACATTTAACTTTGTTTTTGATCACATACCGAGTGCCCAATTTGGTTATTGTATATAGAGTATATATGTATATATATAAAGCCATCTTTAGTTATGTAACCCATAGATCTAATAAAATACGCTTGAGTTCGATTCATGTGTGTTAGAATAACGTTGCAAATGTAAAGGTTGTATCGTATTATATTATTATACTTTAATACCTAATTGTAATAAACTTTAACAAATTACATTATTTTAGGTTGTCTAAGAAGTATTGTTTTAGATTTTGTTGGATAAAAGTACCAGAATTTGTGTATAATTTTTAAACCTTAATAAACCTGAGTAAATTGTAATTAGCTATTTTATCAATTGTTTTTACAAAGTTTAGTTACTTGCACCAAGGAATACTTTGTTCAATAAAATTTTAGACCTAAGTTATATTAAATTTTATAAATTTCGAATAATTGTGAGACGTGGAATTATACATTTGATTTTTAAGAAATTTAATTTGTCTATTCACTAGCCCAGAAATGTAAGAAAAATTATTTAGTTGTTCAGTAAAATATTAATAAGGACGGTAGAGTATATTATTACCTCGTTTTTTAATTAACTGATAGTTGTTTCTAACATCTATTCAAATAACGAATTTTACATCGTACGCTCTGTCCTCGATGGTAACTCAATTTGCATTCTCATATGAGGAATAATTATCTAGAAACTAGGTAGTAACTTTGTTAGGTACATGAGCAGTCGTAAAACTAAGGTAATTATTAGTTATTTACGAGAACATGCACATTTTATTGCTAGCTTTGTATGCCATTTCATGGTTCTAAGAAACTTTCTAAGGCGACATAGGTAGTAAAAAATGAGATTATAAAACAGCAGAACTCCCATCCTACAATAGACAGGGTTCTGAAAAAAAACACTTTATAAATAAGGCCATTTTCAAGACAATAACAGAGCCCAAAACGTGATGGCGAAAAATTCGCTGCATCGAAAAAAATTGCAAATGAGGGGTGTTTTTTTTTTCAGTTCAAAACAGTAGTCCGGCCAAATTAATAAAGTAAAAATAACAATAAAGACTGTTGTAAACCTATTATATAAAATGTGTTTTTTAACTCTCTCGTGTGAATTTATATTAAAAAGTATTCACTAAAAAACAGCTATATCCAACCTCTTCTTGATTCACCGCACTACTCGGACGCGCACTTTTTCAGATATGTTTATCTCTTTCGTTGTGCGATGGACATATTGCACCTTATGCCAAAACTAAGTTTTGTTTCAAATAGAAATATGAGTACTATAAAAGGAGCTTGTGTTTGTGCGGAGTGTCCAAATATCTGATTATGAAATCATTAGGAAATAGTTAAATTTCAGAAATAAAATAACACGCAGTAAAACAATTATATAAAAGTATTATTATTTGTATTTATACTCAACTGATTCCGCGTCCAGATCGGACCCAAAATATATCTTGTGAATAATTATTTATGTACATATTATTTTTATTGTACAGTGATAATTATATATATTAAATAATAAAAGAAAGAAGCTGTCAGAACTTTCAAGTATTGCTCTTTCTAATGGTAATGCAGTTGGAAAAATATCACCATTGAAATAACAGAAAAAAATGTATTAACTCTCTAATAAGGGGTAGAAACTACTACTACTACTAAGTACTACACGTAAGCTTAATAAGTATTCAAATAATATTAATTAAAAGTTGCCGTGGAGAAAAAAAAAGAAATTCTATAAATTGCTGTGTTCTACAGGCTAGTTTGAAGTTCGATAACTCAAGTCTCAAATCTTTATTGCTCATAACTTGTATTCGATTTGGAATTCTAAATTTAAATCGAAGATTTAGTAAAGCTATGGCATTGCTTTTGAAGCAAGTGTTATTTCCTTTGTTTTCCCACCATTATTTCGGCTATCCATCTGCTTTTTTTTTATTTGTGTTATTTTCAATGTTAGAATATTTATGGTTGTGGCACACAGACGGCACAATATATAATAATATCATATAAATTAAAGGTTTTAAAAGATATTTTTTCTCATTTCTAATATAGATCCCTAAAAACCTTTACAACGGCTGAAACTTTGAGGCCAGGAAAAAAGAAAATATTCCAAGCCTCAGGAATACGTGGTGTCCCACTTCTGCCATCATTTGTGGACGTGATATCTCCGGGAGGTCTCGCTTCATTCTACATACACACAAAGAAGAAATTTCAAGAGGGATCTCTAATGAAAGGAAATCCTTTGTAGAGGATTTTGAGCTGGTTTCAATTTTATCGGTTCGGTCACTGGAAAAAATTGTGAAAATGAAAAGTTTCCTTTAACTTGTATTAATAATAAAAAAATATTAATTTTCGAAATATATTTCGGCCCACTATGGGGCCGGCATCAGTCGAATCATGCCGGTTGACTTTTTGATTCGACTGATGCCGGCCCCATAGTGGGCCGAAATATATTTCGAAAATTAATATTTTTTTATTATTAATACAAGTTAAAGGAAACTAAAGGCTTAATATAGCTAAATTATATATATTTATTTCAAAATGAAAAGTTATGATATGAAGGGGAAAATGAAAAAACTTACAAAAATATGATTTAAACAATCTTTTCAACAAGAAAAAGAGCGTAGACGTGCTAGTTTCTTGATAAATTAACTTCACTATAATCAGCAGAGTATGTTACATATTTTAGTAAACTGTATTATGGTACCGGTTAAACCCAATTTTAGGACAAACTAGTTTGGTCTAGGTCAAAATGTTTAGTTGTCATAAAAAATAACCACGAGGATTAGGTATGGCATTCGCGTCAAACCCAACCTTTTAACCTAAGTGACCTAAACTGTCAGCTCTCTTCTACGCTGAAGGATTTACGAAAATTTATTTTCGACTAGGCTTATCCTAAAATTCTGGTTTGGCTGGTAATATATATACTATAGAGACATTTACATAACAACGTACGGAAGATTCAATCTAAAGCACTAAAAGACCACATTCTGTTTGTGTAACTACATCTTGCAACTAACACATATATATACATAATACCACTACTCCGATTCCCCGACCAATTTGAACATGGTCTCAGCAGGGAATTAAACCTCACACTTCACGCTTTGTGAGCTGGCTCATAACACCTAAAATCAGTTACTATTAAGGCGAACGTGGTCGCCAAAATACATTTATTTTATTTTATTGCGTCAACTACGTTACTGCTAACAGTTTTTAAAGTTGAAACTTTGAATAAACATATTAAATCTCGATCATAATAATAAATTGATCTTAAGGCCTTTGCGGAAAATTAATAGAATTAATTACTTCTACTGGCAACACTAACTTTAAAACGTCATTAAGTCGATTGCTGTCAAAGTGTGGTGTATTTTTAAATTGAGTGTTGCAACAATAAAAGCGAATATGGTGCCCCTTGAGCATGTTTTTTATTTTACGTTTATTTGATGATGCAATTTTAACTATATTGTTATTATTTACCATCTTTTTTTTAGGTTCCGTCTACAACAGCTAGGTGTATTATGTAGTACGGAACGTTTTGTGCGCGAGTCCGACTTGCACTTGGCCAAATTAATAACACCTTTTTTGACAAATACAACAGAACAGTAAACATAAAATGTAAACAAATATTGTTACTATGTGGTTTTTAGATGGCAATCATAAGTTTTTCTTTTGTCTTTAAAACAAAATATCTTTAAATGTATTCTTCAAAAATACCATAGTTATCGATGAAAAAATAATAACTATTCGCTTGTGAAAAATTTAAATTTGAATGATTGTCACCTTAAGCTAGGCACGGCATGGTTCAGTCCTCGCTAGAGATTGTCCTGGATTAATTTAGGCAAGGCCTTGTCTTAGGGTGATAAAGCTCGAGGGCACTAGATTCCCCAAACAAAAAAGAACTTTCTTATTTTGATACACCAACAAAAAAAACTAGTATTATGGGTATTATTTTTTGCTCCGTGAATTTGATTTGAAAATAGTGTGTAGACCCGATTTCCCCTTTGAAAACGGCAAATTGTATAAAAATTTACCGAATTAGAAACTGTTGATAAGCAACTTTGATTTGGATATTGCAAACAAATAACGCTCTTTGTGTATGGCTTGCCTTTATGGAACGTATTTTTTTTTATTTGGCGTGTTGTTAGTTATATTTTCCGGTCTAATTAAATGAAAGGAATGTCAATAAAATTGCAGAATTCGATTAGTTAAATATCATAGGATATCGTGAAATGAAGTTTTGATTTTAAATATCCCATACAAAAATAATGGTGAACTGGCAACATAAATTAGAAAAATTGTCGGAAGTCTATTTTTTTTTCAGTTTAAATGTTATAAATAAGAGGAATTGCACATAAGTGGTTTAGATCGTACCTCGAAAATCGCCCACAATGTGTAGAGATAAAAAATACGGACTTTAACTCGGGGAAAATTAAATTTATTAGGTCTGATAGAGTCGTGACAAACGGCTCCATCCCCCAAGGTAGCGTCCTAGGATGTGTGCTTTTTCTTATCTATATTAACAATTTCCCCAACAAAATAACGGAAGAATGCATTTTTTTTGCTGACGACCTTTCCATCCTCATACCATGCTCAAATATTAATGAATTAAATGACAAATTAAATCTTACTTTAGACACAATCTTTGACATACTTAAAAAATACAACTTAGAACTCAATTTGACGAAAACGAAATTAATTCAATTCAAACCCTATCAAAAAACACCCCTACAATTATCATATACCTACGAAAATACTGTATTAGAATCAGTACATACTACAACCCTATTAGGAATTGACTTAGATACAAATATGACATGGAAACCACACATTCAGAACCTGAAAAAAAAAAAACTCTCCTCTTTTACTTACGCTCTTTATCAATTAAAACGAGCTACTGACTTCGATACTACCCTTACGGCTTATTATGCGTATGCACATTCTAGGTTGTCTTACGGAATCGTGATTTGGGGAAACAGTTGTGAGATTGATGAAGTATTCCGACTACAGAAAAAATGCATCAGAATTCTTACAAACATTGAGCAAATGACCTCTTGTAGACCCTATTTTGTCAAGCATCAAATATTGACCCTAGTATGTATTTACATATTGGAGTCCTGTAAATTTGTCAGAAAGAACACTGATTTATACTCTTTTAAGGTGAACAATAAACGAAACAATCGAAATAAAAATCAAATAGATATACCACTAACAACCATGAAACTAGTGTCAACCAGTCCCCATCACATGCTGAGTAAAATATACAATCATCTGCCAAACTACCTAAAAAATATAGAAAAAAACACTTTGTTTATTAGTAACCTAAAAAAATTCCTCATAAAAAAATGCTATTACAATTTAACTGAATATTTTAATGACGATACAAAATCAATACTTCAATAGCTCTTCTAAATGACTGAATAAATTTGTAATAAATTGTAATATTATTGTGAATAATTAATTAAAATTGAATAAAATAAAACAATACTAACAAATTTAACATAGATTTAACTAAATGATTATGCTAACTAGTACTAACTTACTTGACCTAGGAATAATCTTTAACATTATGTACTTAAAAGGCAACCAGTTGCCCTCTCATGATTGCTATGCCCCAACAGGGCGTCACCTGTACTTTTATAAATAATAAGATCCCCTAAACTTGTGACATTGCAATAAATGATTTGAGTTTGAGTTTGAGTTTGAGTTAAATAATAAAAAAATGATTTATTAAATGGTCACTAATTATATTTCTGATAGTCTTGGCAATTTTTTTCAACAAAGTTCTTTAACTTATATGAATTACTAACTTTTGCCCGCGGCTCCGCCCGCGTGTTTTTTGGTTTAGCTACATGCTTTTTTCCGGGATAAAAAGTAGCCTATGTCTTAAGTTAGGGTATAAGCTATATCCATTCTCAATTTCATTCAAATTCGTCCAGCCGTTTCAGCGTAAAAGTGTAACAGACACACACACACACACACAAACTTTCGCATTTATAATTTAGTGTGATGTAATTGAACTCTACAAAGTTGACAACGTTATTATTTTTCTGTAAACGAGGGGTGGGAAAATTGATCAGTAAAAAGTAGCATATTTTTGTAACTGTCAATAAGAAAGATTGGTCTATGTTAAATATGTATTCAATGTACAAGAGTTTTTTCTGAGATGGCAAATTAGGCGCTGGAAATATTAGGTAACTACCATGAAAATTTAAACAGGCCCTAAGTAGATTGACGCATTTGTAAGAAAAATTATATTTCAAATTTAACATTATAATTAAATTTACCTTCTTCAACATTATTATTTTTCCATTATTTAATTGTATTATTGTTCCTCTATTGTACAGTTTCAGTTTAACATATTAAAATGAAATATTTTTAACTCTATATTTATAATATTAGTGATAGTTCTAAAAGTATACTACACATAAATTAAAATGTAGTAAAACATTTGTAGTACAAAACATTAAAATATATTTTTGACTTCTCATTTCTTTAAGTTCTTGTTTATGCTAGGTGTAAGCGGACTAAAACTACGTTTTATGTTCTAGTGCATAAAAGTGTTTACTTCTTCTAATGGCAATAGGCCTTACAGCCAAATACACAGTACAACTTCATTGACAAACTTTTTCAAACTCAATAGTATTCTTGCTAAGATTCTATCAGAGCTATCTTCATTACACAATATACCATCTACATCGTCCCAAATTCAAACAAATACCGTGAATATGCCAGGAAAAACAATTACATTAAACATACAAAATTGACAAAATTTTACTTTATATTTTAATAAAATAAATATTTGCTAACAATATCACAGGTTCATTTCCTCGCAATCGAAATGAAAAGTAGAGTGTTGAACTCGGCTACAAACGAGCCATATTACCTCATAGCAACTTTTCCGCACTCAGGCCAAATGAAAATCCAAAAAACGCAAAAATCGATCCACCCTATTTAGCACCTGTGTACCTTTGTACCTTTTTTGTTATTTAGTTTCACGGAAATCCGATCTAACAGTGAGCAGTGCAATTATATCCGCTCGAGAGAGATTCCATGTAACACAATTGAGTAGACTGCATTACGTCTTTCTAAAAAAAAAGGAAGTGACTAAAGGGCCGTTAGCGGTCCTCTAATTTTTAAAATTATTGAACCGTTACTCATTATTTAGCTTTTGGAAAATCTTCCTTAGCACGAACTGATAATGTTAAATTTGCAATTTTGCATTTGCAGTTCGAAAAAGGAAGCGGTTCTTTAATATTATAAATTATTGAACCGTAAATCATCGGAAAGTGCTCGGAAAATGATTTTTTCTGCATATCGTGAATTCTGTTGAAACTACGGGGGTCGCCTCGCTCCGCTCCGCTTCGCTCGGCTCCTTAATATGTACTTACATGTCAACCTTTCCGCTCCTCCTCGCTTCGCTAGTCGTCGCAACCTATCCCTAGCGTTCGAATAAAATTAAAACTATGGTAGCCGCTAACGGCTATATAGTCACTTTGAAAAAAAAATAAAGTGCAACATATAAATCTAAAAATACTCGTAGCAATGCTTTTTATTTCCCAGTTTTTTATATTAACACTAAGGTTTCTGCCTAGGCTACGTTTTTATTTAATTAAATGGCTGTAAATATGTAATTTTCTGTATTTTTTTATCAAACAATAATAAACTTAATTTATAATAAATAACTGCTTAATACAGATCAAAAAAAAGATTTTTTATTACTCAAGAAAAGAAATAAAAAAAAATACTTTGGAAATCTGGGTATTGCCGTTTATCCATTATCAAATATGATTCTACTCTTTCATAAAATTTTTATTATTTAGATTCCAGCAACCGATTGGAACTTTTGAACAATGTCACTGCGTTTTTTTTTATTTCACAACACCCTACGAATAACCAATCGATAACATTCTCCCAGCAGCCAGCATAAACCATTGACTAACGGACATGTCGCTCAAATCCCTCCCGTTGAATATCAGCTTATCCAATCAAAAGTCGAACCAAACGCGTCGGCATCGGCAAACAAATCAGAGATGCAACTGAAATCGTATCAACTGAACATTCCGTTCCATGTGTAAAGGGTTAACAAAATGTAATACATTCAAACAAGAAATTTTGGAAATCATAGATAAAGAATTGTTGTTCGGATTTAATTGGTATCAACTTATTCTCAAGCATTATTAAGGTGACATTAGTAGTAAAATTGAGATTTTAAAACAGTACCCCCAAACTACAACAGACAGAGTTATAAATATGTTGTAAAGGAGGTCTTTTTTGGAAAAGACTTGGTTGAAAGAACTTGGGTAGCATAGCCCAAAACATGATAGAGAAAAATTCGCTGCATCTAAAAAAAAACAAATTGCAGGCTGTTTTGTCCAGTTTAAAACAGTACTAGTAAAAATAACAATAAAGACTAATCTCAACATATAAACCTGTTATCTAAAACATAAAATTGCGTTTTTTTTAAACGCTCTCGTGTCATTTTGTATTGAACTAGCTTTTGCCCGCGGCTCCGCCTGCGTGTTATTCGGTTTAACGACATGCTTTTTTCCGGGATAAAAAGTAACCTATGTGTTAAGTTGGGGTATAAGCTATATTCATTCTAAATTTCATCCAAATCCGTTCAGCCGTTTCAGCGTGAAAGAGTAACAAACATACACACACACACACACACGCACAAACTTTCGCATTTATAATATGATTATAGTAGGATTTTATTATTTAAAAAACAGCATTATCCTTAACCTTTTCTTGATTCACCGCACTACTCGGCCGCGCACTTTTTCAGATATGTTTATCTCTTTCGTTGTGCAATGGACATATTACGCAGAAATAAACATTTCATAGTTGGATACAAAATATCAAAATAGTATAATATTATACTCCCGGCGTAAACTACAAAAACATTAACAACGTAATGTAGTACGCCGTGGTAAATGTTGGTACACTTTTTATCTAAACACAGTCCAACTGAGATTTTTTTTCTATCTTTCTAAATTATTTATTGCACAAAACACAGTTGTATGTACAACAGGTGGACTTAATGCTAAAAGAATTTTCTCCCAGTCAATCCAACAGCAAGTACAAGAAATCAACAGAGGAAGGGGTGCAGATAGGCTTTAAAAGATTTTAAAATAAGTACATTTAAAACAAAGATAGTTTAAATAAATAAAAAAGTCATTTATATACATATTTAAAATGCTGGCGACATTAAATAAATCACCTGATAGAAAGGGTAGATAAGATCTAGGCTGAAACGCGCCCAGAAGTTATCTATTATTAAATTCTTCTTTCTGTTTATTCTCTTATTCTAAGCAAATTGTGTCATTATTTTATTACGTTATTATCATTATGCGATATTTAGATATTTTACAAAAGAAAAGAAATTGTCTAAATGTAAAAAAAAACTCATGAAATTAAATAATTTGAGATATAGCGATACTTATTTATGTCCTGTATAATTTCTGAACACTTTTAGTGTCATTCATACTTAGGTGTAAAGAAAAATGTCTGTACGAATTGGTAAGTGTTTGTTGAAGTGGTTGCCCAATAACTGCCGTCATTTTATATAAATGAAATCATAAATTTATTGACTTAATTTTCCTTCATTATTTTATTAAAAGTTTATTAAGGTTGCATTTGACTATTGGACAACGATCTTCTGTACAATTCTTTTCAAAACAAACTTGTACTTGTCCAATTAGTCAAAGGGCTAAGTGTCACGACATTATGAAACGGCAGGTACGAACGACAGGAAATTTATCTACAACGATTTAATTAAATGTAAGAGGTGTAATTAGAAACTATGGCTTCCCCGAGGAGCCGAGCTATGCTAAAATTAAACTGTAGTCAAGTGTAGAGAAGGTATTGCTTGTACAGTGAAGATACAGATACAGAAGGTATATGAATCAGTACGTAAACTTCAAGGAAACGCCGTCGTCGTTGTCCTAAGAATGACACTCGCCTTGATAATGGCGATATTGTCTCAATGAAACAGTTGGCATATAGGTAGTCAACAATAAGAATACGTGAGTGTTAAAGCCGGTTCTTAGTACTTATTACTTTCATTTGTCACATTTTTTATTTCTTCGGGTGTTCATTTGTCGTCACTTTCGCTACTAAAATCCATTTTCAAGAAACACAATCAAATTCTCACAAAATATGTATAGCGTAAATTCGCGCATATTGACCGAGTTTTTTTTGTACATGATTTTACGTCTATTTAGCCAGTTTTCTTTATTTTAAATGGCCTATGACTTATTATCGGCGCGCTAATTGGGTAGGTAGTTTAAAAATAGTTTTCTATACCTATCAACCAAATCGTTTGCTTATAAAACCACTCGAGAAGTCAGTACTCGATTATGAATAATACCGGCACTCTAGCTCAAGATTTTTTTTTTATGGTAAACCATACAGTCTGTCAAAAAATTGTTGAAATGAATACCCATCCATTTATTCATCAGCCTGTTTAATCCACTGCTGGACATAGGCCTTTCCAGGATTTCACACTCTTGGCGGTCCTCCTGGAAGAACTGCCCATACTCACACACGCTGGTCAGGCGGGTTGGTGAGCGCGGTGCCGAAACCCTTGAACCAGTGACGCCGCTGCCCGTCACTAGTCTGTTTTTTATAAGGCTTGGCAATTGGGGATGGATAAACTGCCATCCATCGGTCCCAGGCAATGGTGGGCCGCCTGGTTTTGCCTAAGAGCTGTTCTCTTACTCTCTCCTGAATAACTTCAGAAGGATTTGGAAGTAAGATGGTGGTACCTCCACAGTCTAGCCCGGCATCAGCTCTACCACCTTACGTTGGTTTATATAAGGCTCGGTAATTGGGGATGGATAAACCACCATCAATCGGTCCAAGGCAATGGTGGGCTGCCTAGTTTTGCCTGAGAGCTGTTCTCTTACTCTCCCCCGAATAACTTCGGGAGGATTTGCAAGTAAGATGGTGGTACCTCCACAGTAGATCCCGGCATCTGCTCTACCACCTCCTGAAAGTGAATATTCAAGCAACTATTTTTCTTTCGCCTGGTTACACCAAACAAACAAGTACAAAACCTAAAGTTCCAGATTAATTTCAACACCTTTTTACAGACTATACGTTTTCATTCAGCTAGTTTTCTTTCCTTTAAATTGTTTGCGAAAATAAAAATAGCGCTGATTGGCCAATGGCCTATCATCTGCGCGCTGATAGGGTAATTTAAAACTAGTTTTCTATGTACGGGTCACTTGGGATTTGCGGCTTTAGAGTCAGCACCAGCACGGAAGTCCTCTGGATTAAGGCATTTTGGTTCATATTCCACAGACAATAAATACTGACGCGGGACTTCAGTGGTGGCGCGGCAGTAAAGTATGTATGTAAATCCATTATTGCATTGTTTTCAGGGCAATAACGGATGTTCATATATACTTTTCTGCATTACATTGCTCTGGAGCAGAAAAGTGCCGCTTTATGCACACTATTTAGGCTAGTAATGCCCAAGTTAAAGCAAAGTTGGAAGAAAAGGTATTTTATTAGGTAACAATTATCTTTGATAAAAATATCGTCCATTAAATATCACGATTTAATGTCAAGTGTTTGTACCTTCTCTTTACTATGGGCACTCTTACTGCACTACGTTAAATATATTTTGTGGGAACTTACCTGTGTAATGCTATATAAACGTACATACAAACATTACATTATGTATATACGCATTTGGAAAGTTTGAAACAAACACCAGTTTGTTAACTAGATTTCGAATTATATTTACCTGGGGGTAGTAGTTTAATACCTTTTTACTTTACAGCAAAAATTAAACAAATTCTTCTGATTTATTAGAAGTTAAAAATAAACTTGAGGTTCTGAAAATATTAAATAGTTCTTTAGGCGACCAATTTTTTTTTAGACACCTGTTTTCTAAATGTCAGATTTTTTATTAGTGGTTCTTTGTTATTATTAAGCAAAAGGTAGGTACTATAATAATTATGGTAACTTAGAGAATTGATGCTTAATGATTAATAAAGATAGTGATGAATGTTTATACTAGTGCACGGGCTGCAAGCAGCCCGCGAGTATTTGTACCTATATTTGTGACTGGTTGTATTTTTTGTTTTTTTTTTTTGTTTGGACATGGACTTGTAGAAACTGAGTTTCAAGGCAATCGGGGTGAAAACTGCGATTGACAGATGTTGACAGCTGCCTACTACCTCGCTCTGACTAGCCTTTGCCCACGCCTTCACCCACGTTTATTAAATCTTTGCCCCGTTTACAGCTTGAGCGTTATTTTATCAACATCCTTTAAACCCTATGTTGACCAGGTTCACTACGATGATAATACGATACAATAATACTAAAAAGTCGCGTCAATCGTATCCAAGATTCATCACCTGTGTATATTTTATAGACAGCCTTTGACGCATCCTGATTGTACATTTGTAACATTTTTTTACATCAATCGACACGAGCCCGTTTTTGGTAAATTTTCAAGTTGTGCGGAATCCAACGTGAACAAATTTTTTTACAACTAAATGTTCGTGTAGTATTTATATATACTTATGCCCAGAGACGCCTCTATCTCGCAATATGTAAATGATGATCTTGCGTTATTAATTCTCGCACAGCATCAATATTTTGAGGTACAACAATCAATTTAGGGCGACTTTCTTTAAATTCGTCCGTGAGACAGTCAGATTGCCCACGATTAAAGTCACTAAACCATTGATGCACAGAAGTTTTTGATGGTGCTTCGTTCCCAAAAGTCGATGTAAGTTGATCGATGCACTGTTTTTGAGTTAGCCCTCGCCAAAAATCGTAAAAAATCATAGTACGGAAATTTTCACGAGTGAAATCCATAGCTATATTTGTTTTTCCTTTGTGGCATCTTTTTTCAAAACATTTTTCATTTTTCAAAATGACGCCACAAAGGAAAAACAAATGACAGCTACATGAAACAAACTGTATTCTTCAGCCAAAGAGTTCCGTTTTTAAATGTAATAATTACTTTTTTGATATTTTCTGTAACTGGCCAGTTCCGGATACATAAATGGCAGCCCTTGTATATTAAACAAAGCAGCTTTAACTTGCTCTACCTATACAAGCCAAAATACGATTGTCTCAGCCGCAGTTCGGTTAATTACTAACATAAACAAGGTACTTAAAACTTTGAGAAACACTGAGCTTAGATATTCCCTTTTTGTTATCTTTGTAGTTTTAATCGCTGGAAAGGACCTTGGAATAATAATTACTATTTGGGAATCTCTAGACATTATTAAGGCACATTTGGGGAAGTTCAAAATTACCCAAATTTACTTAGATAAGCTGATATAATCTTCTTACGAAATTAACTTCTTAAAAGTCTCTAAATGTTCACAAATTATGTAATTAAGTTGTAAGGCCAAGTAATATATACGTGTTTAAGAGCAAAGATGACATGACAGACTTTGCTTAATATTATATAATAAGATAATAAGTCAGTGTGAGATTGCACAATCTGATACTTACTCTAAAACTTCCCTAGGTCAGGTATTTTTTTTAATTCATTTATTTTATTTATGATACAAACAGTAATTTACAATATTTCATTTAAAAAGTAATCTTAAAATATAACACAGACAAGGAGGTCCTTAAATATAAGTAAAATATATAAGTTATATGTTGTTGCCTGAAAATAATTTTGTTTAAACATTATGGTAGTGAGCACTATTACAAATATATTATTTCCAATTTGAACTTGTTACTTGAACTTATTAAGCTTGTTTTATTTTAAAAGAGTTTAGAGAGGTTGCAAAACAATCAGCGTCCTAAAGTTTTTTAATTAAATACCTTGCAGCTGCGCCTGGGGAAGGTGTTTTTGGAGTAGTTTGTTGAACTAAAATTAAACAATAATATTAGAACAATAATATTAGAACAATATTTACTATGAAACAATATACCAGAACGTAAATTTATAAAGTACTTAACAAAATCTATAAAAAAAAATATAATCGTATTAGTAAAATCAAAGGACTGGGTGTCAATCTAACAAAAGAAACGAAAAGGGTAGGGTTTTAAAGCTCTTTCCTTAGCGTTTTCTCACTTCTCTTCTCACTAACACTAACGAATTTGTCACTTACACGATATGGAGCTATATTTCTACAGTTAAAATTTCCATAGAAAACATAATAGGCTCATTATAGTATGTTCGATTTATCGTGATATGGGTGGCAGTTCAAAGTTGGCAGTTATAGTTATGTGCCCTAACGAAATAGAATCGATTTTTTTAAGTACCGAGAACGTTTACAAGGGCTATCAAATCGATTTTTTATTTGATTGCTCTTTGATTATCCAAACTACTTTTTGTTAATTTCTAAATGAATTAAATTAAACGAACCAATAACTCCCGAGCTTGAGAGCTCAAAGATTTTTTTTTTGTTTTTCTTGGCTTTTTACCAAAAACAAACAACAATAACAAAACAAAAATCAACAAAAACTGTAACAAACGTCAAAACAAATAACACGTAAAGCAACCGCAATGAAAACACAAACCGCATACAAGATGCACTCATACTGACGCGATCCTATATGATGGCCGCACCGATTCATCGATGTATTTTCGATTATGTAGTATCAGTCCCTATGGGTTAACGTTCCGATCCACACATCAAGTAGCAAAACGACATTATTCTTTTCTGAATCTTTTTTTGTTTAATTTAACGAATACACTGTGATTATTGTTTCCATTTATAGATAAATAATTTATTGTATTTTTGCAATAATGATATACATTATTTCTAAAACCTAATATTTTCTTTTGTGCCTGGGTGTATGTAGTATGGTGTGAGTAGTATAGGTGAAACGGAAAATTACGAACTGTCACCCATATCATGATAACTTGGACAGCCTACAGTAGCAACCCGCCTGCCGAGCGTGTGTCAGTATGGACATTTCTTCCAGGAGGACCGCCAAGATTGAAAAAATCTTGGAATGATTTCGTCTAGTAGTGAATGAACCAGGTCAATAAAATTAAATAAAGTAATTACCTTACTGTAGTGTAGAAGTAGATAAATAGTTTACTAAAAATACAAACATCATAAAGCTTATCATAAAGCTAAAAGTTATTCGGTCAGAAACATAAATATTTGCTAAATCTACTAAATTACTAAACTGACGTTTTACACATTTTTTCACCCTTTTGGGGCTGTTCCAGTTTATCCATTTCTAAGAATTTCTATATCTGTAATATTATTAATATAATTACGTTGGTATCTATAGGTACTTTTAATAGTTATTTTGTGGTAAGTGACAAGCAAATGGTACTACGGACACTTTTGACAATGCCTAAGCAAACATTCCAGAATTTATATTATCAAACTCCGATTTAAATTTTAAAATCCGCTTTCGTCTTTTCGAACGCCAGCGACGATTTATTTTTTATTTGACATCAGAGAGAAAGAGCAAGACTGTTTGTTTGCCAAAGTTCGCTGTAAGGTCACAAAAAACAACTCTAAAAATATGAGTGTGATCTCCAACTTTCCCGGAACGCTGACCATACCCGCACTGTATACATTTCCCGTAACACAATGTCACACCCGTTATACGTAATGTTTATTCATTTCGCTAGCGATATCAGTTCAAAAGAAACTCTTTATTATAGATCAAAGCGAACTTTTTTACTTCAGGCTTAGAAACTTTCCGAACACAGAAATAAAAAAGTTATTGAAATAGTCGTGTGTACTCGTAAAAGGAGAGCCCACCTGTCGTTCAAAACGTATAAAAAAGTAACATTTCGATTCTATAACGAAATCTGAAGAAATACGGTATAGAAAATCAGAAAAGTAAATCTGGACTTGAGGAGCTCTGAACCGGGACCTCTCGCTTACCGGGCGGCTGCTCTACTACTGAGCTTTCCAGTTCTCAACCCAACCTGCGAATTTACCCATGTGCTTTCCCATACCGCAATGATATGTATAGATGCTCACTTAGTAGTGAGTCTCTTGGCGCCTAGAGGACGCTAGTGTATACAAGACGAGTCTAAGACTTATAGCCCTACCGTCACCTGTTACAGTATCGGGTAGTGAAGAATACACATTTCTCTTATCGAAACTATGATAGAGCTACCGCCCGGTAAGCGAGAGGTCCGAGGTTCGAGTCCCGGTTCAGAGCTCCTCACGTCCAGATTTACTTTTCTGATTTTCTATACTACAATGATATAAAATTTGATTTGTTATCTCCTTGCGATAACAAATCAAATTTTATATCATTGCGATAAATCGCCAAGTGTTTAAATATATAAATTTATTTCTATCATAGTTTCAAAAATACAAAACATATTGTCACGACATGAATCCCCGAGGTGTCCGAGATCTTTCCATGTGTGAATTGTGAAATGTAAGTCATAGTACACACTCGGTACACCCGTTTTTCATCGACGATTATGACGTCCCAAACTACTATCGTACTATCGTACGGTGATAAATGGATCAACAGTTTAATGTGCCGATCGAATACAAATAAATGTGCACAGCGGGGATCAAACTCACGACCACTGGTCATTTTGATGCGGTCATCACGTCACGATCGACATTTTTAGGGTTTCGTACCCGATGGGTGCCAAACGGGACCCTATTAATAAGCCTCCGCTGTCTGTCTGTCTGTTCATTCGCTTATAACTTGGGAGCCACTCAATGGATTTTGATGCAGTTTTCACTGAAAGACAAAGCATTTCTTTTGAATTATGTATTATTGTCTCATGACAAAAGAGAGCAGCGCAGTGAGAGTTTTGGTGAAACTTGTGGAAGGTTCACCGCCGCGCCGCCGTAACATAGCCGATCATCGCGGGTTCAATCCCACAGTGACAAAATTTGTTTTCAATTTTTATTTTTTCTTTCTTATTCGGAATAAACATTATCTAAAAAATATATAAAATATATTCATTTATCCCCTTACACAATAGAAACGGTGCTGCTGAAATCAGCACAGTTGGGATCAGTGTTAACAACTGATTGTAGTGACATTATGATTTTAATAGGTTTGCTGAAAGAGATTTCTTTACCATTGCAAAGATTTATTTTGTAATTTATGAAATATTATTATTATTATTGTTTCTTTTTAAAATTTTATCTGCAATAAAGCATCTCTAGGATTCATAGGAATCTCGTTTACGTATCCAGACGCATAAACAGGATTTGTCAAAAGTGGCGAATATTTTCAATGTATCTGGGAGGAGCTTTATAGTTTGATTTATCTTACAAGACATACAGAAGAGGGCTAAGTCTAAGGGAATCGGAAAAGAAGAGCGTGTGCACGCATGACTTGGTTAAGACGAGCTGGTTATCTCACATCCCCCTTTCTGGGGCGTGGGTATTCAGCGTCGGGGCGGGTGAAGAGTGAAAGTGGTTAAGAGTGAAAGTAGCAAAAGAGTGTAACAGATTCGTTACAGGATTTAGGCAAGTAAGTTAGTCTTCAAGTTTTTGTAGACTTATGAAGAGAACATTATACCTAAGCATATTTAAATTGAAAATCCATCAAAATGAATTAAAGCTATCAAAATTTATCAGATCGTGAGACACCTACGCAAATGAATAAATACCCATTTTAGTTCAAACGGGTACGATCAAGATAAAGCTATTTCTAAGGGCTTTCCTAACGTAGGGTTTAAAGCGTAATTACGACCGATTTGACGAGAAAATGACGATCGATTCGAGCCAACTAAGTTTTCGACCCTTTGATTAGTGGTGGTGACAGTTCTATCATTACGGTTTAGGAATTCTAATTGGTTTGAATGAGGGTGTGTGTGGTATGGTCTGAGAAAGAGAATCGTGAACCACTAGATTATTGAACCCTCTCATATTAAACGTCATCACAGCTCATATCTGCGACCAAAACATTCGAATGTGTAGAAAAGCTATTTTAACTGTGACAAGGTACCAGAGTGGGCCGAAATGCAGTTTCTTCAACCTTATACCCGGGTAGTTCTTTTTTTTAATTACAATAATCGGTCTCCCTTTAGAAAAAATACGTATTTGTCTTATTTCTACGTGATTGGATGAAACAGGCTTTACGCAGCGCTTTTGAACACTTTTATGATAGGTTCCTGTCGGTAATTCATTATTATTTGCGTTTATATTACTGAAAATTATTGTGAAAGAAGTGACAAAAAGTGCGACAGAAGAGTTTTTCATACAAAATGAAGGTGTCTCCCATCACTTCTCGCTGCATTTTTATTGTTCTAGTAGAAAAAATTCGTATGACACCGAAGTTACCAAAAATTTCATTAAAAAGCTTAGGTTTCAAATTTACTTAAGCACGAGATATAAATAATTAAAGGTAGAAATTACGAAAAGAAAAAAAATATTTTAACCATGTATCCAATGGTGGTGTTTTTTTTTTTGCTATCCTCTGTCACATATCAGTAGACAAACAGTGTTATGCGCACAATGGTTTTTCTTGACTGTGGCATTGCCCAGTGAGCCCCCCTTCCTCTTCCCATCGTGCTTCGCGCCCCTGTGCCCAAGCAAACTGAATCAGTCCCCCAACTTTTTTTTTTGAATGCACAAAATTTTCTCCCAAATTGTGGGTAAAAAAGAGAACGACCCACCTTTAAATAGAGTCTCCCTTCAGACATGTTTTCTTATTTAAAAGGAAAGTTCTTACCCTTCAAAACCTATATTTTATAATGTTGGGAAAGTATACATTACTGCTAAGACCAGGAATTAAAAATTTTATATTTTTGTTATTATTATTGCAATTATAAAATATAGCAAACATTTCTACATTCTAAACGTGAAATCGTAATTCATTTTATTTTTGTTTTTAGATTGGCCGCTTAAAACAATATGATCGCCAAACTCCTTAGTCTCTTAAAAACACAGACACGGATATATTTAAAAAGAAAACATGGTATGTAATTCTCATACGAATTTCTTATACAGTTATTCAGATTTCCTGGACACTTTTAAATAGCTTGCCAGGGTGAAGCATTTTCTGATAGGTCTTTACAATATGTGATGGGAATGTTACAATGTATTTTTGAGAAAGTAAATATATTTTGATTTTGTTTGACATAGAACCTCTTCATAAATAGTATAATCTCGATAAGCTGAGAACCTCTTATCACATAGCTGTGATTAATGAATTTGCACCTGCAAAGGCCCCCGTAGACGTTGGTCAATGAGTTGGTGCATTGGATAGAGTGACAGGGACAATGCTATGCGAGTAAGTGAAGAGAACGCAGTACGTTCCACTTGCAAAGGTTTGTCTCATTCACATTAGCCAGCGCGCCTTCGCATTGGCCAGTGTGTACTGGGGCCTTTACAGGTGCAAATAACAGGTGTCCCCTCTTTCAGAATGACTATTTTATTGTGCAACTAACTATAAACAAAAGTTTATTGATGTACGACTGGAAGCTTTGTTACTCTCCGGAATTTGAACCCGCAATAATTCTTGAGATAGACCACAAACAACAAAATAGTGTACGATTAATTAGTGTAACCTTGTAATTTCTGTTTAAGTATGGTACTTAGGTTGACTATTACTTTGTAAAACAAAAGAAACAACTGACGTGTAATTTACTGAACTCCTCAGAGTCATTAAAACAACAATTTCCTTCTAATTACCAACTATTCATACTAAATAGAGAAAAGATTAATTAATTTTCTATTCCAAACACATTTATATTCTCAAACATTTTAAGATTTAGTTTTTCGGCAAAATATATTCCATTATTTAATGTGTTTGCGACAGTTCTCTTTTAGAATCGCAAAACTTTTGATTGTTTTTGAAAATACTTAAATAGTTTAAGGTAAATTAGGTTTTTCTAGAAAAGTTGTGTTATTTTATGCATTGCTGTGTAAATTATCCTCCACAGCAACTATAAACACGCATTAAAGTTGTTTTTCAGGATCATTTATGAAGTTTGCTTATGCATTATATGCTACAGTCAAAACCAGAAATCACCCGTTAATAAATCAGTTAGTACCTGTTTTTATACTAGTTAGTGCTATAAAAAAACAGAAATAGGTGGTGACCTGAAGGAAGTTGCGGGGGCGGCTGGATGAGGAGGACGGATGACCGACATGAGTGGCGAAATTTGGGAAAGGCCTATGTCCAGCAGTGGACGAACACGGGCTGATGGATGGATGGATGAGGTGGTGACGACGAGCGAAGCGAGGAGGAGCGGTTAGGTTGACATGTTAATATGTTCAGGAGCTGAGCGGAGCGAGGCGACCCACGAAGTTTTATATAGCACTAACTAGTTACAACGGGTTCTCATTTCGGGTTTTAACTGTAACATATACATATTATGCATTGTCCATACTAATAAATAGGTGGTAGAGCTGATGCCGGGCTCGACTGTGGAGGTACCACCATCTTACTCACAAATCCTCCCGAAGTTATTCGGGGGAGAGTAAGAGAACAGCTCTTAGGCAAAACCAGGCAGCCCCCTATTGCCTGGGACCGATGGATGGCGGTTTATCCATCCCCAATTGCCGAGCTTTATATAAAACAGACTGGTGATGGGCAGCGGCGTCACTGGTGCTAGGGTTTCGGCACCGCGCTCACCAACCCGCCTTCCCAGCGTGTGTGATTATAGGCATTTCTTCCAGGAGGACCGCCAAGAGTGGCTAAATCCTGGAAAGGCCTATGTCCAGCAGTGGACGAAACAGGCTGATGGATGGATGGATACTAATAGAATAAATTCGTAAGAAAGTTGTCTCTCTACATTGAATATTTTCGCGAAATTTTAAATGAAATGGGTTATTACTACAGTGCAGAAGGTGATACTGTAGAATTGCGATTGTGTGCGTGCAGACCATTGACATTGTGGAAAACTACTCTAACAGAAGTCCAGGTAAGGTCTGTTTTCAAAAAATTATGGTTTGACTTATATCTTCTTTCACTTTGTTATTCTTCTTTCACTTTGTTACGATGTATACTTTATGTTTCCATGATGTTTGCATGACAAAATAGTCCTTTCTATTACTGCTATAAGAGTTGTTTTCCACAATTTCAATGGTGTGCACGCACACAATCGCAATTCCACAGTCTCACCCTCTGCACTGTAATAACTTATAATATGTAATTATTAATAACTTAATAACTTTGGCTGAAGCCAAAACTATCTATTTTTTATTTTTGTCTTTCTGTATGTATGTATGTACCTATGTTCCGTTTTAACTCGAGAACCACTCAATGGATTTGGATGCGATTTTTTTGGATTAGGCTATAAAGGTTGTTAATAAAATACCACCCAAGCTGACAACGGGGCAGATATTGAATATAAAGCGAGCCGCGGGCAAAGGCTAGTGTATTATAAAATAACACAATTTTGCTAGAAACCCCTAAAACAATCAAAGAGAACAAAACCCGTCTGCCGTCGAAAAAATTATTTGAGCGCAACCAAGCGCAACTCAATTTTGTATTAAAATATCATAAACGGTACGTAATGACTTCGTTAAATAGACAAAAACCATTGGGACAGTCAAAAGGGAAATGAGGTTATCGACATGAGAACATTCGTTTCCGTCCGTAATAGCGCTCATCGATTTTCTCGATAAAAAACAAAAGAGAACTATAATTCGTCTTTCAAATTTCCTTTTCATCGCCCTTTTGTTTCTGTAAAGAGGGTTTGACACATCGTTGACTGGCTACGCGACAAGTCTGAAATAGGAGCGCAATTCGGAACAGGGCACTAGAAATTATACTATAATATACGTATATACGTGCTTATAGTAGTACCTATCATTTAAATAATGCGCATAGCAATCTTCGCCACTCTTGTCCATAGGCCGTTTTTCTGGGCACTTTAAATCCATGATACTCGTAGATAATGCTTAAAAATGCTTTCAGTTCCATTTTTTGCACATATTGTAAAATGATTTTGAGTCTTTTAAAGCGTTCCGTACCCGAAAGGTGCCAAACGGGATCCTATTACTAAGCCTCCGCTGTCTGTCTGTCTGTCTGTCTATCTATTTGTCAGTCTGTCACAGACAGAGATTTACAGCTTCAGCCGTAGTAGCTAGTGACTTTTTTTTATTCACCAGGTCGACCCTTTTGCTACTGTACATCGCGCGTGGTGCGAAGTAATATTAACGCAAAGTCAAGCGTCTTTGACAGATTTTTGCATGTACTCGTATTATCTAATAGCAATTATAAGAGTAGGTATTTCCGTTTTAAAATATATGATATACCTGCTACGTAGTAACTATTATAATAATTTGTGTCTCGGGTTCGAATCCCAGTTCAGAATTCCTCACGTCCCGATTTAGTTTTCTTCTGCGTTACTATGATGTTTATTATTATTTTATTTAGGATTCTTGTTGATACGAGTTCTTATAAAAAGCAATAAAATACATTTTCACTCGATATATTTCGGTCCAGTGCTATGGGGCTGTCATCAATCGAATCGATATAAAATAAAATAAATATATATTTATTCGTTCCAAAACGCTTGAAACAAACCCACAAATAAAAATTCAATTGATTTCATCATTCAAATAAAATTAAATCTCTGTAGGATATATAGGTAATTTAAATTAAAGCTGAACCGATTACTGAATCGAGTTTTACGAAATCGTATAAATTAATTCTTCATATGAAAGACTTTGAATTCTGTGAGAAATATTGTCTCCGCTAAAGCTTTTAAAGACAGATGTCCAGTATTGGATGCGAGTAGATGGAATTTGCCGAAGAAGGTACAGTGTTGATTTGGTCCGCAACTGCAGTGATACGAGCTGACAAAATTAGTGTCGATTCGGTGTAACACAAACTAAAAAAATATCTATAAAATTAGAAGCAAATCTCAAGTAAGAGAAATATTTTTATAAAATTCTTTGGGCCAGGATTTTAGCCTGCGACCTTTGCTTTCAAGTGCGCCACGACTTTTCTCCCGAGTTGCTCGTCCTAGAATACTGGTCCGAGGATTTTTTTGAAATATATGTTCTACTTGACATTCTCCTACTTGAGATTTGTTTCTAATTGATCTTTTCTAGTTTGTGATGCACTTTAAATAATATTTAGAGTATCAAAAGCGATGGATTTTTCTATAATCTTGGCAAGTTTCATGATTTTTTTTAAAACAAAAACTGCGTTATTTAATTTTTATTTAATTTTTAAGAATCAAGAATCAGATACGAGTACGGTGTAACTTTACGGGTGGAAGTAATAGTATAAATATTAATCGTAATTTTATCGTACTAGCTAAGTCCAATAAATTGTATATCATATCGCACACAGTGGACTATAGCACAGTCTAAATTAAAATATTAAGTGCCAAGCGAGTGAAGCAAAGGGTGGGTTTGCAAAGCGGATGCGGAAGTCAAAAGCTTTAAAACCAGTCAAATTTCAGTTGAACAGTCAAAAAGTGTTCCTTTCATGAGTGTATCTTTGTTATCTCCGATTAATATCTTGAGAGCTGTGTCACAATGTCAGTTTTAGAGTTCTGTCGTTAGGAAAAAGTGGTTTGTTATTGTTTTATAAATATTATAGTCCATTCTGAAGACTGTAATTTTAGTTTAGTGCTGTCAAAACTTAAATTTATCCAAATAAACATAGCGTGTGTTGTTAACACTAAAGTAAGTTATTTTGGAATGAACAAAGTTTAGTTTTGGCAGCACCAAATCTAAAATTAAAGCCTTCAGACTAAAGATGCGTATTTAACTATTATTTGGAAACTTATTAAAGCTAGAAGGACGTATGCCGACCAAATAGCTGAGATACTGAAGAAGCGGCAAAGTTACTCGTAAAAGTACCCGGAATGGAAGATGACTAGATTTTTGGATATAGAAGCAAAAGAGGTATTTCAGGATCGCAGCAGATGGGTATCTGTAGTCTCTGCCTACCTCTCTGGGAGACAGGCGTGAGTATATTATGTGTATTAATACGTGGACTGATGAAGTCGTTTAAAGTCCTAAAATTAAAAAAGTTATTATATGAAAAAGTTAAGATATCACGAAATTTTCTCTTCAAAAGATGGAGACTTTACTATATGCTAGCTATTTCCCATGGCTTCGCTCGTGTGGATGTTTCTTTCAAAAGCGATTGTCGACAGTTTTCGGCTTGGTGTTTTTCTATCAACACCTTGTTGACCATGGTCCCTACGATACTATAGAAATCATTAAAAAACTACATCTAAATCCAATGAGCGGTTTGAGTTAAAACGGAACATACAGAGAATTTTTTTTTTTTAAATTGTAGTTTTGTCCTCATTAAAATACTAATAATCAATTTCATAGTAAACTTTAAACTTTCGCGATTTTCACACATTATTAACTTTGTATTGGTTAGTTAAGTTATCTTCGGCATGGAGTTCAGTCATACAGAAATTTAAACCTCGCGACTTATCTTCGAATATTTGCCTCGATACTGTTAGTGTTGTGTGTCGTGTGTAACGAAAGAAACAATTAATTAACAAAAGACAAAGTGCGGGTAGGAAAAATAAAAATAATGTCCTACCTACCGCCGGCTCGCCAAGGACATTTTTGCTGCTACTCTCGTCAGTTAGCTTGTAACCACGACAGCCTACAGAGGCGTCGAAACGTCAAGCACATATCTATTTTAAGGTATGTTATTAGTTATTAGTTGTCGCGAGTAAGACCCCAATACAAAGTTAATAATCAATTTCATTTCTAATTTCGCAAAAATATTTAATTCGGGTTGGGCCTTATACATCGTTCAACACTAAAAAATGTTTTTTGGGTACTAAAATTATTTCCTACGAATAGACTCATAAGCAAAATAAAGTCACAATATTAATATTATAAACAGCATGGAAGCCACAACCCCTCTTCAAATATTTCCTTACCACAAAATCAGAAACTACCTTCAAAATAGAACAGCTTTCGTACCATTCCAAACCCAATCTTCATAAGATAAACTGACCGCAAAGTGTAATCAAATTGATGTTATTTACACAAGTGGAAACGGCGCAAGTTTAGTGTGACCTTGAAATACGTGTCTAGAGTAGCTTTCAACTATTTTAGAGATGGGATCAAACAATTTTCAGTATCGCATTATGCCCTTCCAAACAAAGGCTCTCGCAAAAAAGTGGAACATTGAAGTAAGTAAGTTTAAAAATGGTTTTCTCTTTAATTTTAATAAAAAGTTTTTTGTCATTATGTATTTATTTGTTATTATTCATTATGTTACGTTGTGCCAGTATTTGCATAGTACTCACTTAGTATTAAAAAATCCTCAAAATAAAGAAAACAAAAATCTTAAGAGATCAACTTTGACGTTATTTGCGAGGTTGTATTTTGTCTCAGGAACAGCTAGTAGTATTGAGTTGAAATAAATTTTCAATACGAAGTTCTACTCTTCCTTATTATGAATTTTTTGTTAGTTAATTTCAAAAATTTGTTTTATGAAAAATTAGTAGATATATCTTTTACTCTTTTGAGCCTTATATTTATTTTAGCATTGCTCTCCCTTTTGGCGCGCGATTGGGCACGCGAAGTACATATATTCGTGGCATCTATTCAGATATACAGGATAAACCAAACGAATACCCTCTGGACGGAAAGTACTTTAAATATTATAGATAACAAATTTTACTTAAGGAACCTTTATTTTATTTTCAAAGTTTAAGGAAAACCTAAAATATATAAAAAAGAAAAATTATAATATAAAGAAATTTTTTTTTTCTTCAGACAATATTGCATTTTGGTATATCTTTAAAAGTTTTGTCATTTTTAGTAAAATTTGCTATCTCCCATATGATGACAGATGACAGATGCCGATTCTTTTGATTCAAACCACTGTCAACCTTTTCATTGTTAAATGTGACACGCTTGGTTTTCATACAGTTTTATGTACTTGCGTCATCTATTTAGATCTATATCTGTGGTACGAACTAATTAAGAGTCTTTTGTCTTTTTCCATTTTCGAATGACGATTTGCTAGAAACGCGTCTTCTATGCATTTTTCGTTCGCTGGTCATTTATCAAGACATTGCGGGATAAAACGTGTAACGTATGTATAAAAAAAACTTCGAATACCACCTTCAAGTATCAAATAAGCCGCTTGAAAGCCGTATTTCAAGCGAGATTAAAGAACAAATTTACTCATTGAAAACGTTTTACAGGCAGCTTATCGGCCTTTTTCTGGTCTGTATTAAGGTGGATGCGTACAGTGACAGAGCTTTTATATAAATTTCTGTGGGAAAAAAGGACTTACTGCAAATCGTGGAAATGAAATCCTTTTGGGATTATAAATGTTCGATTCCGGTACATTTCCGCGGATGGGAAAATTGTTCAGTAGGGCTTGTAGAGCATGTGGTTTTATTTAATGTTGTAATTGTTCAGAGATTTTGCCACTCTTTGTGGCGGTCCTCCTGAAAGAAATGCCCATACCCGCACACGCTGGGCAAGTGGGTTGGTGAGCATGGTGCCGAAACCCTCGCACCAGTGACGCCACTGCACTGTTGGATATACCGCCATCCATCGGTCCCAGGCAATGGTGGGCCGCCTGGTTTTGCCTGAGAGCTGTTCTCTTACTCTCCCCCGAATAACTTCGGGTGGTTTGCGAGTAAGATGGTGGTACCTCCACAGTCGAGCCCGGCATCAGCTCTACCACCATTGGTATGTGCTACCTGCATTTGTGAGTGGTCACGCGAAAAGAGACCTGAAAGGAAAATAATTGATTATGAATAAAACGAGTTTAAAATTTGGAGTTATGTATAAACAGACATGTTCAAATAGGAGATTTAAAAAAACTGTTTAGACCAAAATAAGGCATATAGTCCAAAGAATCAAAATCACATAAAATCCAAAAAACCGTTTTCTATCTCTTTGGTTCTCTATGCACGTGACCACTTAAATTTTTATAAGAATGTGTGTATATTTTTGTCTGTTAATGCAACAGCAGCAAGACTAAAAAATTATAATTCCTTGAACCCGACCCAACCAATTTTTATATTTTTTTATTTTTATTAGAACCTTAGCCTTCTTAAGGTGATATGTGAATTTTTCAACGGTCACTGTTACTCCATGCGGAACGACCAGCAGTTCGAGAGGGACGGATTCCGGAAAAAATAGCAAAATGTCAGTTTTAAATTAATATAAAATTAACTAAAAAAGTTATCAAAATTTCACATTCACGAAATTTAGATATTGTTAAAATCTATCTAATAAAATATCGTCCAGGTCTATATGTCATACCTATTTCGCATACTATGAAAAAAAGTGTAGAACCTCATTTAAATAATTATTTCTATCGAGCGAAAATTCTGCAATCGCGTTTCCGTATTCAAGGAAACTAGAAAAAGGTACCCATATTTATATACTAATTTATCAAATTAGTAGCTTCTTCTGGAAATCAGGTAAATAACTTCAAAAAGTGCCGATTTTAGTGAGGTAGCGCCTTAAAGTGCTTGTCACCACTCGTAAGCTAAGAATAGTGAAGTTATGTTGCTGACAACAACGAAAAACAAATTCCACGCGACAAAGACACTCACGAAACAAAAATAAAACTGTTTTCTTCCAGTTACCGCATTATTATTATCATTAATAACTAAAGTAATGTGTTATAAAAATATATTTGATATATGTACGAATTCCATGAGAAAAAAATACTTTTAAGCAAAGTAACTTTATGTATACGATTCAATGTGTTTCCCACGGGAAATAAAGATTTATGAAAATCCATTGTTTCCCGCGTCAATTTAATATAAATGTATTGACGGAATTGCAAAAATTGTGTACCATAGCACTCGAGCTCCTAACTAACGCTCGAGAAAATTACTAACTCCTTTTAGCTCAAATAAGTAATCTAATTTTACCCTTTAGTATGGTAAACACGTGTATAAGTGTAGATAGTAAGTAAGTATACATTACATATAAGTTCAATGACATAACTTGGAACCGCAACTCCTCAGTAATACTGACTTACCTATTTGTGGCGAACACCTGTCTTCGTATGGATAAGGTTGTACCTAGTAAAAGTAGCGATGACTAAAAATAAACTATCGAGCGGTCAATACAGAAATTTGAGAATTAAGACAATTGATCACAGTAATAATATAGCGTAGTAATTTAGTAATACTAAATAGAACTTAGTTCACTAGAGAGATAGCATCTAACCCATGTACTAACATATAGCTAATATGGACGATAATAATGGAAAAGTTTTGTCTCTCAAAGAAACGATTGACCAATGGAAACGCAGGTAATCTCTATCAAGCGATAATCGCCTCGACAAAACGACTTGTTCTGCATGTCCATTGGTCAAACGTTTCTTCCAGAAACAAAATGTATGTATTTGTGTCATGTATGCTAGCTATACTGATATAAAACGACATGTATCTTTAAATGAAAGCACATAATTCACTTATAATACCTAGCAACTTTTCACAAGAAAAACACCTGCGGAAACTTAAAAAAATTACCTGTCTATAAAAAATGCACAGTGGGTTTTTAAAGTTAGTAAGGAAACGCAAAAACATTTTTGTTATTCCGCAGATCTTGTGTTTGGGTAAGTTGTTCAGTAAATATTAATATCCTTTTTAGGGTTCCGTAGTCCGACAAGGAACCCTTATAGTTTCGCCATATCCGTCTGTCCGCGGCTTAGCTTAGAGACTATTAGTACTAGAAAGTTGTAATTTAGCATGGATATAAATATTAATCACGCCAAGAAAATAATATAATAAAATCTTGAAAGATTTTTTTTTGATTGTTCGTCTCAAACACGTAAAACGGAAATGATTTTTTTTCTCTTCTATCCCATAGTAATATTCTATCGCGCCAAACTTTTGGTCCCCTTTAATGTATGGGACTAGAAGTAGAAGAAGTTTGGCACGGTGTGTATTAGCAGACCAACTTATAATATGTACCGGGCAACTACGGAACCCTACATTGCGCGTGGCGCGCCACGAACTTGGCCGGTTTTTTTTACTGTCGATTTACACTCGGTGTTTTTATCTCAGGCAACCAGAATACAAATAATATCAAGTAAGCGTAAGGAATTTAAACTGCCGTCACATACTCGTAAACCCCGAAATTGAAATGAAAATGCTTTTATAGCGAAACCGATAAGTAAATAACATAAATACAGTGGACAAGTACAAGTGCATTTCAATCAAAATGTATCGAAAGTTCCACAATGTCCCAATAATCACAAGGATCAACTTCATTACTCGAAAGTTGTATAACTTATCCAGTTATTGAGGCCACTCTGATTCAGACGGTCTCAATAATCAGAGGCTTAAAATGAGAGGGTAACTACAAAGAAAAAACACCCCCACACAGACACTGAAGCTATACTAGTTATAATGATTTTCATTTCCCCCTAAACTGTAAGCTGACTAAAATATGTTGTAACTTTATCAATTGACAATCGAATAGTCTTGTATTTATGTTGGTTGCTTGGTTTTAAGACATGACTCTGCTGAAATTATCATGCAAGTGTACAGATTTGAAAGTATCAGTGAACGTGATTTCTTTCAAGCAGAAAACAACATCAATTGGCGGTATCCGGAAACAGTGTCTTCTTAAGTGACGCGCTTAAAAGACTCAACCGCGCCCAAACGCTCTCTCTAGTGCCCCATCCTTGCTTCCAGGCGGCGGCACTTAGTACGGGGGCGGCATTTAATTGAATAGCTGAGGAACGGAACCGAGTGAAAGGCTTAAAGAATTTAGCTCCGAGATATCGCGCTCTCTCTGAAACCTGAAACGGCGCGTTTCTGAGTCTTATTAGATTTTGCAGTTCCGCTGCGGATATATGAGATTTGTTTCTATACGGTTTTTTTTTCGGCTGAGTTCGATCAGTTTTCATTCGTACAGGTTTTGCATAGGAATTAAGATTTTTTCTACCAATACTTCTACAGTTTTGTATAACGGTTTCTGAATGCACCTTGTTGGGTATTTACCTATGTTAATTTGTTTTAAACTTTCGCATTTATAATATTAGTGTGGTGTTAAGTTAGGGTATAAGCTATATCCATTCTAAATTTCATCTAAACCCGTCCAGCCGTTTCAGCGTGAAAGAGTAACAAACATACACACACACACACAAACTTTCGCATTCATAATATTAGTGTGATAAATCGTTTACTCAAGTACGAGTTGGACTCGCATACAAAGGTTCCATATCACTACACAATACGGGTACGAAACTTTTAAAACATTATACGGTAAGAAACAATAATATCGATGCATCAGCAACATTAAGGCGACAAAAAAGCCGCTAAAATGGTAACACCTGACAAAAAATTCAGCACCCCTGAGTACAGAACCCTAATTTTTATTATTGTTTTACTTTTGAGTATGTACAACAATATAACCAAATTTGAATTTTAATAATACAAATTACCACCTTCTAGACAGCGCTGAAAAAAATGAGCTTCAAAAAAACTACTTTTTCTAGGGTTACCCAGAAACTATTTTTTTGTGATAATTGTTTTAATGCGTATTTTATGAAAATTTCAAATGTCATGTTGGAGGTCATAATAACACGTATTCTGTAAAAATTTCAGCCGTCTATATATGCTGTAGACCCTTGTGACTGACGGACGGACAGACAGAGAGTCCCCTTTATCACCCTTCATATGGATACCCTAAAAATGAAACTGTCTTCAAAACCACTATGGCTTCGATTTATGAAAAGGATGACGTAAAAAACATACATTTTATATAATTTTTATTTAATTAAATTTGAATGAAACGTAATACTGACACTTCCCAATATTAAATTGAAACCGTCAGAATTATGTAAACTGTCTTCAAAACCACTATGGCTTCGATAAAAGATTAAACGTAAACATACATTTTACATTATTTAATTAAATTTGAATGAAACTTAATACTAACACCTCTCAATGTTAATTTGAAACCGTCAGAATTATGCTTTGAAGCCTTCAAATTGGAATCGCGATCTCACTGAAACTACAGACGCGGAAAAGAAGCCTTTAACATTTAGCGTTTGAATTTGTAAAGATAATTAATAAAATTAGCAGCCCTTGAAAATAACTACATCTCGAGCTTAGTTTTGCGCCATTTTATAGTTTTTCATAATTCTCGCATTTATGCACATTCAACAAAAGAAGAAAAGTAATTTTAAAACTGAACCAAGCTTTTGAAAATCCTTAGTTATTTAGCTACAGTGAAATGGGACAAATTGTTGTTCTTCTACCTCTACTTTAAAAAATTTAACTAGTTAGCCATCATCGTGTACTTTTATAAAAAATCGGCCAAGTGCGTGTCGGGCCACGCGCAATGTAGGATTCCGTCGTTGGCCGGTACATATAAGTTGGTCTACTAATACAGACCGCGCCAAACTTCTGGGCCCTTAAAAAGGCCACTTTGGATGAATCATATTATGATTCTGTTCTATTGCCGTCTCTTTTGCATGGGTGAATAAATTCTATCTCTGTCCTACTTTCAAATCATTTTATGATTCACCCAAGTCGGCCTTTTTAGATGTCCTGGTCCCATACAATATATGGGGACCATAAGTTTGGCGCGACTGTACTCGTAAACCTGTAAAGCCTACTTAGCTGTGATAGTTTTCGTTTTAAATTCATTATATATACTACTTCTGTAAGTTTTTTCACATTTCTATAAACAACCGTTCAGCCAGCAGGGGTGGGGGAGGACGCTCCACTCTAACTAAAATTTTCACTTTAAAGCTTAATATTTCGCAATGTTTTTAAACGGCCTATCCATCAATATCCCACACTATGGGATAGACGAGAAAAAAATTCATCCCCAGTTTACGTGTATGGGAGGTAACCTTAAAAAAACTTTTTTCCAGATTTTATTTTACCATTTTATCGGCGTGATTAATATTTATATCCATGCTAAATTACAGCTTTCTAGTATTAACAGTCTCTGCGCGAAGCCGCGGACAGACGGACAGACGGATATGGCGAAACTATAAGGGTTACTTGTCGGACTACGTAACCCTAAAAACAACAGCGCCTTCTAAAATGATTGACAGCGCTATTAGGACGCTTATTAAGAGTTTTAATAGCATTACCTGCATATAGTATTTTTTTAAGTAGATATATATCTTTGTTTGCCCCTCGAATATTCAGAACTTGTCATTTCAAACTGTCAAAAACATCTAGACAGACATTTTTGTTTAAAGATAAATAAATGAGAAACACAATGTCTTAAAATATTGTTGTTTGTACTTAAACTGGCGTTTTGAAACAAATTACTAAAAATATCAATTTGAAATAAGTAAAACAATTTTTATTTATTAGTTATCGCTGTTGATTTCTGTATGTAATTCGGAACAAAATATATTTTCAAAATAATAATACATTAACCATTGAACTAATGTTCAACGATAATCCTTGTCATTTCGAATGGATTATGAAATTTAAGTTACAGTCCACAATTGTACGCCCTCGTTCCACCGACGATTTTTATGTCCCAGAGTGATTACCGCCGTACTTCGGGCACAAATTTGGAGCCGAAGCACACAGACCGAACAAAAATGTGCCCCTACAGGATTTGAACCCGCGATATATGGATTAGAAGTCGAGTACTCTAACATTAATATTAAAGTCAATATAAATATCCTTTAAAGGTGGTAGAGCTGATGCCAGGCTCGACTGTGGAGGTACCACCATCTTACTCGCAAATCCTCCCTAAGTTATTCGGGGGAGAGTAAGAGAATAGCTCTCAGGCAAATCCAGGCAGCCCACCATTGCCTAGGACCGTCTGGATGGCGGTATGTCCATCCCAAATTGTCGGGCCTTATATAAACCATGCTGGTGACGGAAGCGGCGTCACTGGTGCAAGGGTTTCGGCAACGCGCTCACCAACCCGCCTGCCCAGCGTGTGTAAGTATGGGTATTACTTCCAGGTGGACCGCCAAGAGTGGCGAAATCTTGGAAAGGCCTATGTCCAGCAGTGGACAAAACAGGCTCATGGATTGATTGATGGATATATCCTACTGCAATTTATTTAATCAAAGCTTATTTTTCACATTTTGATAGAGTATATTATATGAAATATCTATTTAGTTTGTTGACAGTCAAAAGATTGTGGGATTGAAAGCTTAATAAACTGACTTCATAACTCATGAAATTCATATTTGAAATTTTAATTTCAAATCGTCTGAACTAAAATTACTTAATTACGCCTTAATAAGATTCCCAAGCATAAAATAATGTATTAAATGATAACTTTGAATAATGTTTTAACTTATAAGTTGTTTTCTAAATGATTTTCTCATTTATAATAGGCTTTATTTTAAAATTAATAACATTATACAAGTGATGGATTTTGTTAAACATATTAGTATCTCATAAATTAAAATCATGGACACCAACCAAAAAAATACTGATAACCACTCGTTTTAAAGTTATTGAAAACATCAAAGGCTTCAGTAAGCTATAATCACGAAGTGTGACGTCCATCCATCCATCAGCCTGTCATCGTCCAGTGCTAGACATAGGCCTTTCCAGTATTTCGCCACTCTTGGCGGTCCTCCTCATCCAGCCACCACCCGCAACATCCTTCAGATCGTTGGTCCAGTGGGCACGAGGTCGGCCTACGCTACGCTTTGCTGTACGTGATCTCTATTCTAACGCTTTTCAGCCCTAACGGCCATCACGTCCGCGACAGATATGGCCCGCCCACTGCCACTTCAACTTCGGCAGGCTATGTCGGTCACTTTTGATCTCCGACGGATTTTCTCGTTTCGAATTTTATCCATCATAGATATTTTATCCCAAGCATAGCCCGCTCCATAGCTCGTTGAGCGATCAAGCCCTTTGTAAGAGTCCGTACGTCATCACAGGAAGGACGCACTGGTTGAACATCTTAGCCTTTAAGCACTGGGGTATTGACGACGTAGGTAATTAAATTACGCAACTTTCCGAATGCAACCCAGCCCAAGCATATCCTTCTGTCAACCTCGGCGTCGAAATTGTTTTTACCTAGCTGGATTTTGACCCAGGCAAACATATTTTTGAACAATTTCGATGCTAACATTGTCGACGGTTACTGGCCCTTGGATGACGTGACAGTTAGACATGATCTTAGTCTTATCCAAATTCATCCGCAGGGCCACTCGCCTCGAAGAATCGCTTAGGCCGCGCACCATTCCCTCCAGTTTCTGCAGCGTTTTTTCCATAATGACTATGTCATTAGCAAAGCGAAGATGTGAAATGTATTCTCCATTCACGTTTATGCCTCGTCAATTCCAGTCTAGTGTCTTGAAGACGTCCTCCAGCGCGGCGGTAAACAGTTTTGGAGAAATAATATCTCCCTGTCTCACGCTAAAGGTTTGTATACCCTGTATTTGGACGGACATCGTAGCGGAGTCTTGAAGACATTACAGCATCTCCCTTTTACCGCCAGTCAACTTGGCATCGCTGCAAGGACTGCACAACAGACCAAGTTTGATGTAGGCGAAGGCTTTCTCGTAGTCACAAATGCTAGATATAATGGCGGATTCCCAACCTGTTCTGGAGTTTGGAAGTCATCGAATCGTTCGGCGAGATGATTCGTGATAACTCTTGAGAACAGCTTGTAGGTGTCGCTCAGGAGCGCGATTGGTCTATAATTCTTAAGTAGGATTTTTTCCCCTTTTTTGAAAAACAAAGTGACCAGGTTACTCAATTTAAGCACGAACATATCGGAATCGGAATTTGATAGTATATCTATGTTTTTGAAGTTTGGCAATCAGTTGGCCACCGACTCAACGATACATAATCTAGGACCAGGCTTAAGGTTTCAAACATAGAATTTACGAGACATCAAAAAAACACTTTGTTTTTGGAATTTTGAAGTCCCCCTCCTAAAAATAATTTTATTTAATTTTTTATTCAATATTCGGTTTTGTCCCAACATTCTACACAACAAATCCAATTTTCGGATCAGCACCTCATTCCTTCTGCGATGACATATTTTGACTAACAGACGGACAGACAGCAGAGTACTCCGTACCTTCGGGTGCGGAACCCTAAAAACTTATTGATGCATACTCGACCGGAAGGATTCAAACCTGGGTCTCAAGATTGAGTCTGGTATCATAACAACTAAGCTATTGCTACTTCTGCAAGTTCTTTAAAATCATCGATTTGAGAATAGGGCGCCATATACTTTGAGCTCCTTAGTCTTAGTATACTAAATCTACAAGTTACATCGATTTATTAAAATTGTATCTATTTTGTAAACAAAAACATACTTTTCTTATCCTGGTACCAGTAAACCCAATTTAATATTGTCAAAAACAATTTCTTACTTGCAAGGAATAAGTTAACTTTTATTTAGCATTTAGATTAAAAACAAGGAAATTAGTTTTGCCCCAAATTAGATTTGAGATAAACTGTTTCAATTTTACGTTTAATTAAGAAAATTCATTCCGATCTCGTTTTCACTGAATGAATAAGGTAAGAAAAGTTAAAATATTTAAATAACAATTATGTATTGTAATGGAAACTTGAATTAACATTTGTATCAATTTCTTGAAGCAAAAGAGAAACCGGAATGTAAAGCTTCGTGTGTTGGTCTGTTCTGCTTAGGCGTAGCTAATGTAGGGGCCAGGGGGGTACGACCACTGTACCATCTTCCACCCCTAGAAATACGGGTGTCATCGATGTAAAAAATACTTTAGTTTGTATGTGATTTCGTTCGATTGAGTGTTATCTCTATTTATCTTATTACGATCACTTAATCGAGAAAAGAATACTGATTTCTTCAAGAGTTGGGGTCAACCCCCCCCCCCCCTTCAAACGGTATGTGTTCAAAAATAATCACACAAATCAATCTATATAATAATAGAATCAATTTATATTGACTATTACAGTATTTTTTTATATTTATTTAAATTGCTATTATAAACAATATTGTTGTTTCAACTGATGCCCGAAATATATCCTGATTTCGTAAAGTTAATCTATAATATTGTGTATTATTTATGTGTATCTATAAAAATAAAAATAAAAAAAATACACAAAATAATATTAATAATGAAATCAGCAAACTCTCAAAAGCGCAATCCTCGAATATCGCACACAATTCCTTTCACACTTGAACGCCAACTTGTTCCGTGCTCCGCTTTCGATTCCAATGAGGGCTGAGCCCGCAATAATATATGTATGAGGAGAAATCTCGGTGAAAGTTACTGAAAAAAGTTTGTCTGTTCGTGCCGATACCCTATTTCTAAGTATTTACTTCAAATTTCATGACTAAAGCCGAGCTAATTATTTATTATTTCTTAAATAAACAAATTAAAATAACTTAGTCATAAAACCTAAAATACAAGATAGATTAATAATAATAATAATAAAAATATATTAATAAATTTATTATTATTTACACTTCTACACTAATATTATAAAGAGGAGGTGATTTTGAGTTCATTAGTTTGTAAGTTGGTTAGTTTGTGTGTTTGGATGCAGGAGGTGATTTCCAGAACTACTGATTCGATTCTGTATTTTTTTACTAATAGGAAGATACATTATTTTTAGTGCTATAGGTCATACAAAGAAGAAGCAATGGTTAAGGAGGTGTTAGATAATAATGTAGGCCATAGGGGTGTTCATAAAATAACCGCCAATCCAAAAACTATCAATAACTAGCTTTTACCCGCGGCTCCGCCCGTGTGTTATTCGGTTAAACGATATGCTTTTTTCGGGATAAAAAGTAGCGTATGTATTAAGTTAGGGTATAAGCTATATCCATTCTAAATTTCAACCAAATCCGTCCAGCCGTTTCAGCGTGAGAGAGTAACAAACATACACACAAACACACACAAACTTTCGCATTAATAATATTAGTGTGATAATCAATAATAGTGATTGAAAGACGCTTCCATGCGAAAGAAGCCGCGGGCAAAAGCTAGACGTCTAATATAACATGCTCATCTCCTACAGAAAATTTTAGTGGACGGTTTGCTAAGTTGGCCATTAGCGAAAAAATGAATATTTTGCGATAAACCCACACTTCATATAACTAAGGCAATTATTACCACGCCTATATTATTTCAAAATTAAATTCAAGACAAACTTTCGTGTCGTAAAAATCACCTCGTATGCTGATCTTTCCTGCCGTTTCTCCAGAAACTGGATAACCCCTTATCGAATGAAAACACCACTCAGGCAAAACCAGGAGAAAGAGCTTCGTAATATATGTATGAGAGGAGCCCAAGACGTCTCCTTTGACAATAAAACATTTCGGCTCCGAAGCCCGTCACGCCTACAAGGAGATAAATCTTTATACTCACGCGGGGAAGACAAACAAGTCGTGTAATAACGACTTTTTTCGGCTTCTGTTCGACTTTATAAAGTTCTGGTATTGGTTTTAGATTTTATACGTGTGGAAGGAGTGTCTTACATAAGTCTATACAAAAGTATGTCGAATGATTTTAATTTAGACTAAATACCTATAGATAGATTGTTAGTAAATAGATACGCCCAGTTTTTTCATTTTCTTTGCGCTGATATTTCATTTTATTTGTTGTTCGGTATGAGCATAACAACACGTTGTTTTATTTATTGTTTCCATTCTGTTTTTGTATATAATTTTGTATTTATATATTTAAGACCAACCTTTAGTTTTCGGCTTGGGGATTATTTTATGGACACCCTGCACCCACACTTCCATATGCCTATATTTTGATCAAGGTTATTACGACGATGATAAAAAAACCGCATCCAAATTCTTTGAGTGTACATACAGACACACGAACAGACTAAAATTAAAAAATTGTGGTTTTGGCTTTAGTATTATGTTAATAACCCATTTCAAAAAAAAATTTGAAAACATATTCCGTGTGTGTTAGAAGACACTACTTTTTTACCCTTATTATTAGGATAGGAAACAAATGAAAATAAAAGATATATTGTGAGGTATATTTCAGGCCATTCAGTACAACTGGAAATGTAGCAGCTTCCTATTTGGAGTACTAGACGATAGATTCGAAGACCGGTACAATAACGAAAATCATCGTCAAAACCTCATCCGAAATAAGACACAAGAAGTGTAATCAGCTAATCAGTGAAGTTTGAAATGCCTATGTTTTGTATTTAATTTATGTTTATTATATTTATATATTGTGATATTATTATTATATTTTTTTTATTTCTTTGTTCTCGGCAGCATGTACAGTCAATTGTAACAAAAATCAGTAAATAAAAACATAATAGATAAGTAGAAAAGGGGCCGTCCATTAATAAATAATATATACTTCTGGACACATCTATTGGCCCACCTTGCATTTTCAGTTTCGTTTGGTCCTAGCTAAAAATTTATATTAGGTCGAGCAAAAAGTGTAAAACAATACGATCGAAAA